>OW028592.1:0-1364685 GCA_932294275.1 Chloroclysta siterata | reverse complement strand
TCTTGCAGACTCTGCCAGACCTACGTTTCTTTTTGTATAGGCTTGTGTCAAAATATATGGAGGAATGGGTTCTCATTATGGTTTGTAGTATAAACATCTGTCTTACTGTAAGAACTTTGACGTCACTATATAGTGTAGAAGTGGAGTATCTATATGGTTTCCTGAGCATAACCTTAAGTACAGCCCGTTGTGCTCTCTCTAACTGTAGCATCTTCGTTTTAGCGGCTCCACCCCAGATTGTTATGCAATATCTCACAATGGATTCACCAAGCGCATAGTATACGAGTTTTAAGGTATTCATGTTTGCCGAAGCTCTTAGATTTTTAAAGATGTATATAATTTTCCTTAAGCGCGATGTTAGAGTATCAACGTGAATATGCCAGGTTAGTTGTTGGTCAATATGTACTCCAAGATATTTCATAACATTGGTTTTAGTAATATTCTGGCAGGTACAATTTTTTGATGGGTTGTGACATTTGTGGCCCTTGATGTTAAATGAGATGGGTGGTTGAGTGGATGCAGTAAGAGAGAAGGATAGATATTTTGTTTTATCAACATTTAATGTTAAAAGGTTATTGTCAAGCCAGGTCATTATTGTAGCTATAGCATCTTCTGCAAAGTGCTTCGCTTCCTCCCAGTCTTTCCCATTAACAAGCAAGGCCGTGTCATCTGCATAACATATTATATGACAATTTGTGATCGAGAAATTACATAGGTCATTAAGATAAATTTGAAAAAGAGTGGGGCCTAAAATACTACCTTGTGGGACGCCGTATTCAATTGCAGCTTCTTCACTAGTATATAATAAAGAACGGTAGGAACCAAGCCGTAAGTTTGTTGCCTGTTCTTCTAGGCTTTGGTCGCGTGGAACTGGCACCTAGAGTCACCTAGCTTTAAGACGTTTCAAAGTGATCCTTGTGATTTTATTGAATAAATACCTATTGACTTTGACTTTGACTTTGACTTAATTAAAAAACGGGCCAAGTGCGAGTCGAACTCGCGCACAAACGGTTCCGTATCATCTACACTAATATTATAAAGAGGTAACATTTGTATTTTTGTATTTTTGTATTTTTGTATGTAACAAATAGGCTCAAAAACTACTGGTCCGATTTCAAAAATTCTTTCACCTTTAGAATGCTACATTATCCCTGAGTAACATAGGCTATATTATATTTTCAAAAAAATCAGGGATCCTTACTAAAACTTCAATAATGTAACCCAAGGTGGAAAAATAAAACCTTACATCGCGTGCGCTGCGAAAACTATTGAAGTTAGAACAAAATAATGTACTACGATTTTGTAGAACACGTCATCATCTACAAAAAATGTCGCAACAGCATATGTTTAACTATTATAGTTATGTCACAATAAGTGTTCTTTTTGATCGAGTGAGCGAAGCGAACAAAGATCTTAGTTTCAACTTGGGCGATTTGGCATTTTATGTATGTATGTATGTATGTATGTATGTATGTATGTATGTATGTATGTATGTTTGTCTGGCGATAACTCTAGAACCGTTGATCCGATCTGCATGAAATTTGATATGTTGATAGCTTGTACTTGAGAAATTTACTGGTAAGTATATGAGTAAAATCGGATGAAGGGTTTTTGAGATATGGGGTTTTTTAAGGGGGCAAAAATAAAAAAAGTTACATAAAAAAATCATGTTACATGTCATATGAAAGGGCTTTGTTTGGACATTCCAAAACAATTTTTACTTTTTTTTTGAGACGCTCTGTTTTTGAGATAAATCAAAAAAGTTAAATTACGATAACCAGCGATCCAAGAGCTCCCATCTCTAAGGGTTTTGTTGACATCAAGGTTTTTCTACTGGTCGGCCAGTTACTTTGCTTTTTCGTATTTTTTTTTCCTTGAAATAAATTAAGGAGGTACTCAGTTCTCATAAAATGGTGACCACGACCAGGTCTGATGATGGAGCCAAGGTCTGTTCAACGGAACTCTTCAATAAATGGGCCAATAGAGTTGAAACTTGGTTACCATACCATGTTAGTAGGGGGTAGTCAGAAAAAAGTCCAAAAATAAGCTTTGGACTTGCCCTTGACTACTAACTACTCAAAGTTTTGATGCGTTCGTCGGGTCGCATCACGAGATCTCAGTTCGGGGCGAACTACTAGTATTATAAAAAATTAATTGAAATGCCTCCGCTAGAAAAGGGTCTTTATTTGTACCTTGGTGTTAATCCTTATCCAAATAAATCATTTCATAATTCAGACGGTTTCAATACCTATAGATTACTTTTTAAATTTTTCGAATCGGACATTCCATTCAAAAGATATGACGAAATTAAAAATGTTAACGGGTCCACGGGTCTCGCGCGGGTTGCGATTCCACTCACTCAAGGAGAAGCGCGTGCAAATGTATGAAATAAGTAGACGCGAGGCTCGAACCCACGGTCTAAGTTTATCCTAAAATGTTCAAAAAATGTATGACCACCCATGCGAAGCTGGGACAGGCCGCTAGTTATCTATAAAAACGGCAAAAAAATCACGTTAAATCACGTTTCGGAAGCCCCTTAAACATTTATTTTATTCAGTTTTTTAGTATTTGTTGTTATAGCGGCAACATAAATACTTACATCGTCTGAGAAAATATCAACTGTCTAACTATCACGGTTCATGAGATACAGGCTGGTGTAAGTCTCCCTTGGTATAATCAGATCTCCGCCTTTTTGTTTTAAGTCTATAACAACTTGACATTGGCAAATTCATGGCAAAATCATCGGCCACTGAACAGCCACAAATAAAAGAAGAAGAAGACAGCCTGGTGACAGACGGACAGACGGATAGCGGAGTCTTAGTAATAGGGTCCCGTTTTACCATTTGGGTATGGAACCCAAAGAAAAAATATATAAGATCTTCTCTCATACAGATGTGTATATAAGATCTTCTCTCATACAGAAGCATCTAAGCATGCACTGATTTTAGGCTGTAAAAAGCTTTTACATCTGAACGAACTTTTAGCGAATCATCTTGTCACATGCCGACACAAATCCCAACGAGAGGAGAGACTGATGTAATAAATCATGCCCGTTTGTCGTATAATGATCGCCTTTCTTTTGTTTCTCAATGTTGAAACTCACGATGAGATGCTTTACACAACGCCCGATTAGCAATGCGTACATTATATAGTCAGCAGTGCGATTTCGTCAACAACATGTCAGTCCATGTCATAAAAAAATGACATAAATATCAGCAAAGTGAAAGTCAATAGTAGATTAGTAGCCAAGGGCTGTAAGGCATCAATTGCAGCCCGAGATATTTAAGCGCACGAGCGCAGCGAGGGCGCCTATAGTTCGACGGTACAATTGGTGCTTACACCCGAGCTAACTAAAACTTGTAAACGTAACTTGTAAAACGTATTTATTCAATAAAATCAACAGGATCACTTTGAAACGTCTTAAAGCTAGGTGACTCTAGGTGCCAGTTCCACGCGAACAACGCCTAGAAGAACAGGCAACAAACTTACGGCTTGGTTCCTACCGCTCTTTCGTATGATCCCTGCACAACGTAATGTAGCCGACGTACATCTGTCGCGCATACTTAGGGGTATACTGAAAATCAGCGCTGTACAGACGTCTGTCAGCATTTTTGCTTAGTATACTGCCTGAACTGATTAAATAAGTAGGATTCATTTTCTGACATTTTTGGAAGCAACATAGCTTTTTCATTTTATTTGTTTTTCTAGTGTTATTTTGAGTTGTGTTGTGTAATTTCGGTGGTATTTTAACCAACATTACTTGTGGTCTTAGCACAAAGTGTAAACATTTGAAATGAAAGTGTAATAAGTGATATCCTGATTTGACCGAAAATGTTTCCAATGTTTTGAAGAAAACCGCCACCATTTTCTTTAAAACAAAATGACGGCCGACTTGACTATGGACTGACTTGACTAAAAAGTATTCAATACAAATCACTTGACACTGGCAAGATTGTCTGTCGAATGACGGACAGGAGCCATAAATTGAGAGAAGAAGAAGATTACATAAGTATAAATAAATATGATATTGTTATTGTTATTGTATTTTTTAGGTTTAAGATAACTTTTTTTGTTTTTTTTCTTTCTTTTCAAGGTATTTATTCAAATGGATCACAAGAAATGTTTGAATAGTTGCCCTTTTATAAAATGTACTTATGTGCGCAGTGCCATAACTCTCTAACGGTGAAGGAAAACATCGAAGAAACCTCAATGAAAACATCGAAGAAACTTAAAATGTTATAAAACATGTACCTACTCGAAGGGAGCTCTTTGAGGCACTCTTTATCCTTTCACCACACTGTTTGGAATGTCATAGAACCTAAAAAGTTCTAAAACATGTATCAAGTGCTCAAAGGGAGCTCTTAAAATCTTTTCACCACACTGTTTCGAAAGAACTAGTGACACGAAAATAAGAAGCAGATGTTACCCGCGTGTTGTCTGACCACACCTTTACATCAATAGGCATTACCTTTTCATTCTAGAATGCAAATTCGCGATAGCAAATAAGGTCTTTCCGCACTTACGGCGTAGTCAAAGATGTACTCTGATTTCTTTTTCCGCTAGTTTAATTAATAAAAAGAGTTGAATTTTGAATTTTCAAACATTTGCGGGTTGAATTTCCGAAAATCTCTCCTTAGTTCACCTCTACGCCATAAGACCTATGTACTCCTCAAATTTCAAGTCTCTAGGACCAGCGGTTAAAGCTGTGCGTTGTCTATATCTCAGTAAGTCAGTCAGGATTTTGATAGTATTTTTTTTTTCTTTCCACACAGCACTATCGAGCCCCAAACTAAGCACAGCTTGTAATATGGGAACCAGATAGCTGATATAATACATACATACTTTTTTTTTGTAAATACATACTTATAATATTATATAACACCCAGACAGAGAACAAACATCTATGTTCATCACACAAATGTTTGTTCTCGGTGGGGATCGAACCCACGGCCTACGGCGCAGAAGGCAGAGCTACTACTAGCTGTGAAGGCTGTTATAGTATTAGAGATATAACAATGTGCTTTGTCTAAACATAAGATGGGCCAAAGAAAAACATACATACTATTTTCTTGTTCCACTAGAAAATAGTAACAAAAAACAGTTACAAAAGCCCTAATTTTAGACCTACGTTATTTTGTTTGCGAGGCACCAAAGTAGCGAACAGAAGAAGTTTTGTAGGTCACAGCCTCAATTCCACTCAGCGGCTGTCACTCAACTGGAAATGTGTAAATGTGGGTAGTCTGAGAAGTTTTAAGATGATCTTGAATTTACAAAGATTTGAATAGGCTAGCTGTCACCCGCAGCTTGGCTCGTATTAGCACAGAATAAATAATAGTACTACTTAGTTTTAGCAGTGATGACTAATGTTAATATATTTTTTTGATCTTCTTGCTGATGGAACAAGCAGATGACCCACCTGATGTTAAGCGGTAACCATCATGAAAATGAACCATATGAACGTGCCCTAGGGTGCACTCCCCATAAACTTGAGGCATAAAGTCGTTAAGACTCATGTGTCTGCAATTTTACTAGCAACCTCTTCGAACCGAAACACGCTGCTTGACGGCAGAAATAGGCATGGTGTTAGTACTTCCCCGGACGAGCCTTTCACAAAGAGCTCTACTCGTACTTAAGGCGTTTTCCCGTTTTTGGGTTGGTTTATGTTTTCTACCGCGTTCCCGGTATTTTTTCGGGATAAAAAGTTACCTGTACACCAAGTATGAGTTGTGTTTACCATATTTGGTTTTTCGTTTTTGTTCCGCGTTCATTGCGGGTTTTGTATGAAGACGCGATAGAGATACCGATACGGAACTTTATGTTCTACTACTAATTTTCATCATCCTTGCAACATAAATATCCGTATCGGTATCTCTATCGCGTCTTCATACAAAACCCGCAATGAACACGGAGCAAAAACGAAAAACGAATAAATAAATATAAATATTGGAGGAGTTTCCACACAGCACTATCTAGCCCCAAACTAAGCCAAAGCTTGTAATATGGGAACCAGATAGCTGATATAATAATTTTATTATTATATTTATTAATAATTTAATAATTTTATTATGTAAATACATACTTATAATATGTATTATTATATCCTACAAAACCCAGACAGAGAACAAACATCTATGTTCACCAGACAAATGTTTGTTCTCGGTGGGGATCAAACCCACGGCCTACGGCGCAGAAGGCAGAGCTACTGCCAACTGAGCTGTCAAGGCTGACAACCAATTACCTATGGTATTGAATAACCAAATATGGTAAACAAAACTCGTACTTGGGGTACTGTATGCAATCTGACAACAACAACAAGCTCAAAGTCGCACAACGGGCTATAGAGAGAGCTATGCTGGGAGTTTCACTACGGGATAGAATCAGAAATGAGGAAATCCGTAGAACCAAGGTAGCCGACATAGCTCGCAGAATCAGCAGGTTGAAGTGGCAATGGGCAGGTCAAATAGCTCGAAGGGCTGATAACCGTTGGGGAAAATAGGTTCTCGAAGGACCACGAACAGGAAAACGAAGCGTGGGACGCCCTCCTACCCATGGACTGACGACATTGTCAGGATCGCGGGGAGTCGGTGGATGGAGAGGGCTCGGAATTGTTCTTCCTGGAAATGTTTAGGGGCTATGTCCAGCAGTGGACTTCTTTAGGCTGATGATGATGATGAATCTGGCTACAAACTTTACTCATTGATCTTTTCATCCCGATCAGTTCAGTGGTTCGAACGTGGTCGAGCCACAAATAACTCATCATCTTATTAACTTTCGTATTTTATATTCGTACAATAGGAGGTAAAATATCCTAAATTTGTGGCAAAATGCTACGATCGCATTGATACAAATTGGTTCACGACGAGACACGGTAGACATCCTATAACGTACTGACTTGTCTAAGAGCGGTTCGTCGTGTTGGAATCATTGGTGTAGGTAAATGAGAGATTTACGTTTCAATTCCCAAGTATTAAGGCGAAGACAAGAGCTAATGTGACTCTCGCTCGCACGTTTCGACATGTTGAAAGATATAAAATCACTAAACTCATTTTAGAAAAATCGCAATCAACCATCTTACTAAATGAAATTGAAATTTAAATTGAATTGAAATCTTACATGAAATTTTTACTAAACTGTGTGCAATCACATTGCACACAGTATAGTAAAAATTTCATGTTGATCGATACATGTTTTCTTACTCAAAAGTTTGCTTTACTAGTTTTCGAACATAGGCAAACTTATAAGTAGGAAAACTTGTATCGATCAAAATTATTTTTTTACTAAACTGTGTGCAATGCGATTGCAAACAAGATAGTTGATTGCGATTTTTCGAAAATGAGTTTAGTGATTTTATATCTTTCAACATGTCGAAACGTGCGAGCGAGAAGTTGTTTGATAGTTGTCAGCCCCTTAAAAACTTTTGGTGAAATAACAACTATAAATTGCAATTCGATACACGCGGCTCAATCACATTGTACCAGCTGGACCAATTTGAATGAAACTTGGAATATACATTGTTATTATTCAAAAGAGCGTCACTTTTATCTCTATCCAGGTAACATGTGAGTGAAGCCCCGGGAGGAAGCTAGTAAATACACAAAAGGAAGTAGCAAAAAGGTATTGCATTGTGCCGCCATTTTATCGGAACTGCGATGCATCTAAAGGTCGTAGCTCACTTATACGACAACGATCCGGTAGGTACATCAAAGAAAGTACAGTAGGTACATTTAAATATTATGCTAATAATTTTTTTAGACACCTGATTCTGTTGAATTTATTAGAAATCGCTAAAGTTATACCTCTCCTCGATGTTTTATCGTATAATAAAAAGACTGTTATAGTTATAGAGCGGTCAAAAAAATTTGTCAAAAAAAGTTAGAAGAAGCGGAGTCTTCACGAAAATTGGTTCTGCCTCATTTGCCGGTTATAGCAACTGGATAGAAAACATAAGTTTTAGGAATTACAGTTGGAAATGGTATGTGAATTTGAACTCTATCAAAGAGCTTTCAAGAACAAGATAAAATAGCCTAAAACGTGCGATAATTGAGCTTACGGCACACTGAATACTGTGTTTTAGAGTGCTTTGAAACCCATATTGTTTTTTAAGAGAAGAATGGCCATCCTCATATCGGTAGCTTCAGCTTAAAGCTATCGCATAACCTTACAGAGCATTTCCTACTAGTTTATGGCATTCCACTGTGTGGAAATAAACAAAAAAAACTTAATACGTAAAGCTGTTAAATTGCACTTGCCACCTATCATACCCTTTAAATATACCATCATCACAACTTGGCGATACAAATAGGTACAGTAATAACCTTGGACGAATTATTTCAGATAGAGCTTTTCTGAAACTGTGATATTTAAAGGGTCAAGATAACTGTGTCGGAGGAATAAAGTTGTGAGGCAATTTTTTCTACTAATAATTAGCATGTTCGTTGGAAAAAGAAACGATGGAGCATGTGGTACTGCACTGCTCCGCAACTAACGAAACCAGGTCCAAAACTGGACTGCAGAAGCTGATCGGGTCCTTCCTCTCATCTGCATCCAAATCACCACCGGGGATGCTCGAACATTGCTGCCACCAGACCAAGGTCCTTCTCCGCTATTTTAAGGAGTTGGGATGGCTGGGTTGAGGTTAGCAGGGGGACAATGCACAAGACACCCCATTGCGGGACGTCCGTGCAGATCTCATTCCCCCACCACGAATTAGAATCAGAATTAGAATAGCATGTTCGTTCCTTACGGTACCGGAGTGAGTAAATGAGCTATGACCTTTACTCCCTCCACACTAGCACCACCATTTCCCGCTGTCTAGTCTGAAGTGCAGTGTAATACTGTTTGTGGCAACACAAAAAGATTGCCAGCAACGTTTAGACAGCTCTATTTTCCGCTCTTGACTTTCGGTGAAATTAGTACCTATTTTGTATGGAACAGCTGTTTGTTTTATCTTATTTTCTAATCAAAAAATGTATTAAAGCTGGACTAAGGTTAAATACAGTAGGGCCTTGTTAATCCGGAGAGGCAAAATCAAGACCCCTTCAAGATAAAGTCAAAAATGCACAGGTTCAAAATTACGACCATGTAAGAAAAACAGTAAGTTAAAATAAAACATTAGATAATACTTTTCTAAAAAGTCTGTAATACTCTTCTATTTTCACTTCATTGTCCGGTCGGATTACAGCGATCACCGGACAAGCGGGAGTCCGGATTAACGAGGCCCTACTGTATATAAAAATGATATAAGATAAATAATATTTATCTTTATAAATAAGTATTCATTAAAATCTAGGCGCCAGCTCCAAGAATACCCAAGAATAAGCAAGATAAAAATAAATTTCTATTGAAGATAAAAAACAAATTTAGTTCAACATCAATTGACTATTTGTAGTCTGAAAGTTTCAAACTGCGATCGACAGCTATCCGTGCCAGTTCCAAGAATTGTTGCTTTATTTTTAGTTGAACATCGCTCGTGTTAGACTTATTCGTAAATGAGGGATGTATTTTTATTATACCTCCCTACTCAACTTCATATATTGTTATCATTTTGTGTATTTCACGGATTGTTTTGTGTTTGTGGGGTCATCCGTCTCTAGGCCCTGTCTGAAAACCTGCGCTGCTCCCCACGTATGTGTCGAGCAGCAATTATGCTGAGACTGGATCTGTTTGGCCCACACAACACAGAGGGGACTAATTGGCCTCTAACATGATTTTTGTATTTCTCTCCTTTTCTGTTTTTGTGTATTGTTTTCTCTATTGTTATTTCTGTGTTCTTTGTGTATTGTGTGTCAAATAAATGTTTCTTTCTTACTTCTTTTTTTTTCTAACTAGCTGATGGAACAAGCAGATGTTAAAGTCAAGGTCAAAGTCAAAAGGTATTTACTCAATAAAATCACAAGGATCACTTTGAAACGTCTTAAAGCTAGGTGACTCTAGCCAGTTCCACGCGACCAAGCCTAGAAGAACAGGCAACCAACTTACGGCTTGGTTCCTACCGTACGTTAAGTGGTAACCATCACCTGTAGATCATCACCAGTAGAGCTCTTTGAGAAGGGCTTGTCCGGGGAAGTACTACCACCAAGTCTTTTTCTGCCGTCAAGCAGAAACGCTGTGTTTCGGTTTGAAGAGTGTGGTGGCACATGAGGCTTAACATCTGTATGCCTCAAGTTGAACATTAATATCGTGCGTGACCTACGCGGCAATGCTTTGTTGGTGATGGTTACCACTTAACATCAGGTGGGTCATTTGCTAGTTCCATCAACAAGTGGTATAAAAAAATGTGTCAAGTGCTCGAGCCTCTTAGCGCACTTTAAAGCCTTTCACCACACTATTTCGAAAGAAACTAGTGACACGACAACAAGAAAACACAAAATGTTGTTCTCGATGGGGATCGAACCCACAGCGCAGAAGACCGAGCAACCAACTGAGCTATCCAAAAAGATGTTTAAGGCATGCTAATTTACTAATATTTACGGCCGGTTTCTAAAAGCCTGATCAAAACTAATCGCATGTCAAGTCACTTGCTATCTCTATCTTATTCGATGTAATAGCTGAAATGGCGAGTGACTTGACATCGGATTAGTTTTGATCGAGCTTTCAGAAACCGGCCGTTAGTGTCAAAAAACTTAGAGTTGATTTCACCATGCTCTGTTAGTTACTAATCAAGGATTACGGGCCGTTAAATCTAACCTTAGCTGTCAAATACATTTTGACATATTTAACGGCTCTTTAATCCTTTGTTAATCTAACAGAGCATGGTGAAATCAGCTCTTAATGCAACTAATTTTTGAATGCATATCGCAGTTTAAGAGCGTTACCCGCTTTTGCAAACAGCTGGCCGTGACAATTTTATTAAAACACGTGAATTTATTACCCCACTGTAAAATATACTCGTATGATAGCTTTAACATCTGTACCCCAAGTATGAGTTATTGTGTTTACCATATTTGGTTTTTCGTTTTTAGTTTTTGTTCCGTGTTCATTGCGGGTTTTGTATGAAGACGCGATAGAGATACCGATACGGAACTATGTTGCAAGTATGATGAAAATTAGTAGTAGAACATAAAGTTCCGTATCTGTATCTCTATCGCGTCTTCATACAAAACCCGCAATGAACACGGAACAAAAACTAAAAACGAAAAACCAAATATGGTAAACACAACTCATTCTTGGAGTTCTGTTGTAGCCTCACAGTTCAGTTTTTAGTATTTTTTAAATGCAAACGGGCTTACGGCCCACCTGATGGTAAGCGGTCATCATCGCCGATAGACCTAACAGCACTAGTGACTTAATCATATTCGCTGTGATTTTATAGCGGCTCTGAAAAGTATATTTGTCACTGTCATATTCATGTCAACAAAGAGAGATAGCAACAGACTTATCGGTCATTTAAGCTAATAGAGTCAAATACCGGTGTAATTACAGGCACATGAGGCTTAACATATGCATGCCTCAAGTTGATGGACGCAGGACAGTGGTATGTTCTTATCGTGCGTGACTTACGAGGCCATGCTTTGTTATAGGTGATGGCTACCACTTTACATCAGGTGGGCCATCTGCTTGTTCCGTCACCTAGTTGTATAGAAAAAAACCCCTTTGATAGATAATATTTATTTCGTTCTAAAGAGTAATTTGATACATTACTTTAGTCTCTGACTGCTTAGACATTCTCAAGCATATTAAATACTAAATAGTCAAAGTAAAAGTCAAAAGGTATTTATTTAATAAAATCACAAGGATCACTTTGAAACGTCTTAAAGCTAGGATGTCTACCGTGCCTAGGAATTACAGACGAAAGCAAATTTCATCTGTATTTCCATAAATTTATTCACAAAATAGTACCAGGGCAACATAAATTCGAAGAGTAAAAGCCCAATATCCGTTTACGCAGGGGTTTACGCACTTTGTACTGGCGCGGAAAATTGAATTGACGAAGGGTTTCTGACTACCTGGTACACGTGCCTTGGATAGAAATGTTGTAGGAATTTAAGAATTTACTCTGTTCTCGCTTTGTAAATAAAACGGGAGAAAAATTTAGAAGGATTGAAAATTTATGCTCTGAAAAACGACCAACCCTTTTGAATCTTTACCCCAAGTCTGAGTTTTGGGTTTCGTTTTTAGGGTTCCGTACCCAAAGGGTAAAACGGGACCCTTTTACTAAGACATCTGTCTGTCCGTCTGTCACCAGGCTGTATCTCATGAACCGAGATAGTTACACAGTTGAAATTTTCACAGATGATGTATTTCTGTTGCCGCTATAACAACAGATACTAAAACATAGGATAAAATAAATATTTAAGGGGGCTCTCATACAACAAACGTGATTTTTTGCCGTTTTTATAGATATTATAGTTTTTATAGGTACGGAATCCTTCGTGCGTGAGTCCAACTCGCACTTGGCTGGTTTTTTATATAACTTGCTGATGGAACAAGCAGATGGCCCTACTGATGTTAATTTGTAACCATCACCTGTAACAAAGCATTGCCTCGCCAGTCACGCACGACAGGAACGTGCCCTACGATGCACACACGGTACGAGCCATGATATGATTGCTACAAACGGTAAATCCGATCGACGCTTAGCTATCTAATATCGGCTGTAATGGCCAATAAACTCACTGAGGCTAGAGTTAAGCTGCCAATAACAGATATGGTAATATATTTAGCTTGTATTTGAATGCATTTATGAGTATTTAGTCATATAAAACACCGGTTTTCTAGTGGAAGTGACCACGCCTTCCGTTCGCTAGGTTCGAATCCGGTCGTGCACCAATGGATTTTGAAAAAATGTATGTTCGTGATAGGATATGGTCGGGAAGAGAAACTTTTATGTCAATGTCAAATGACATAACAACCTCAGATCTTGTTTTAGAACGAAGGAATGATGAGAAGAAGAATGATAAACATCGTTTTCGAACTAAATATTTTTATTGTGTTAAAAATAAATAATTAATCCATATTTACGATGATTTCCTTCACCGATTAATAATAACAGAAGAAGAAAAAAATACCGTAACCGCTTCACGACTTTGATCCCCAGGCATGGTGGATATCCCCTCTGATATCTTAGTACCAAGTACGAACTCTGTTCCTTGAAGGCGTCTAAGGAGGGTAGTCAGAGAACTAGAAGAGTGTAGTATTTCTTCTTCTTTTCTCCGTTCATAGCACCTGTCCGTCATTCGACAGATAATCTTGCCAGTGTCAAGTGAATTGTATTAAATACGTTATAGTCGAGTCAGTCCATAGTCTAGTCGGCCGTCATTTTGTTTTGAAGAAATGGTGGCGGTTTTCTTCAAAACATTTGATATAATTTCGGTCAAATCAGGATACCACATAATACACTTTCATTCCAAATGCTTACACTTTGTGCTAAGACCTCAAGTAATGTTGGTTAAAATACCACCGAAATTACACAACACAAATAACACTAGAAAAACAATTATACTGAAAAAGCTATGTTGCTTCCCAAAATGTCAAAAAAATAAACCAAGAGAGTAGTATTTATTGTATTTAGCATTTTGGCAGTATTCTGTAAAATACATGTTCCAATACTTGTATTTAAAACTTCAGGGGGCTAAAGTACCCATCAATATGAATAACTTTTTCTAAAAAACCAGCACGGTGAACGCAAAAAAAAAACTGTTTCATACAAGTCCAATACCTACCTGGCTAAACTGTATGAAACAGCTGTTTTTTTCGCGGTCCCAGTGTTGGTTGCTTAGAAAAAGTAATTCATATTGATGGGTAATTTAGCCCCCTGAAGTTTTAAATACAAGTATTGGAATACCTTGTCTAATGACAGTAGCCAATGGCTTAGAATTCCAAATTAAAACAATAACTGTGTAAATGAAGACGTGCGTAGGAAAATTGTCCCTTTTTCCTTTAATTGACTGGAAATTTACGAGCCTCGGGGCCGTCACGTTTCACGAAGATTTATGTGAAACTAAGTACTTTATCTCGAAAAACGTAGAGATGTTTGGTATTTTATTAAAAACGAGTTTAAACAACTGTTTTATAAAATATAACAATGTTCTAACATATAAATAAAAAAATAAATAAATATTGGTGGACATTCCACACAGCACTATCTCGCCCCAAACTAAGTTTTGGCTTGTGATATGGGAACCAGATAGCTGATATACATATATACTTTTGTAAATATGTACATACTTTTACGAAATAATATATTAATTTAATTTAATTAAATATAGTACATTCATTTAATTAAATAATATACAACGTGTTTATTAAGAGTTGTAGGGATCCGAAAGCAGGATATTCTACCGGTCATAACGAACAACTTTTGTTCTACTACTTTTAAAATTTCAAAGTTTTTCATTCATGAAATGCCTCTTAAACTTTTATCTAAAATGAATCTAAACGCATCATGAGGCAGCCCTATTTACAGCTGTTTTTTGACCTCTAGTTGTGAACTTAGATAAAATAGGTAACAGAACTGCCACCAATTACCTAGTAATGTGCCTACCTAATAATGATGTTGCTGTTTTTAAAGATCTTGGTATGTAAAAGAAATATTTTCGCGACTGTAATCCCTAGTTCTCTGAGATCTTTGGTACTAATACCTATTCAGTAACTAGGTACCTACGTGGCTACGTACTCAATATTTAATAGAATATTTATTTTTGTTTGATTACTAGATGTCGTAAAGCAATGTTTATGATATTCATAGTTCTTTTAATTGTAACATGTTACTTTACCACCATGGTTCATTGACACGACAAAATTATTCAACTGCAATTTTGGGAAGTGTCTAGTCTGTCCTATTTAATCTTTGACGTACCTGTCTGTCATTGGTTGCATTTAAAAACGCATATCCAATCAGGACGGCCGACGGCCGCCGATCAGTGTTACCATTTGTGGCAGATTTCTGCCATTTTGGCATATTTGGCTCCTAAATTTTAGCTGTTGGTGACGATTTACAAAAGTGGCAGATTTTAAATATTTCAAGAAAAATCTTATTAGTTTGAATTTTTAATGAAATAATATTTATAATTTATTTATTTTTTTACCGAACTGGAAACTTCTTATTCTTTTTTACCTTTATTGATTTGGTTTCTAAACAACTTCTATCTCGTTTTAGATAACTGCAAACCGTTACAAACGATCAAAAGATAGTAACTGAATGTAATGTAGGTATTTAATTTATTCCGTAGCCACGAAGTAGATGGTATGAAGTCATATTTTTGGTATTTTTATCGTCAAGCTTGGTAGATTTTGACAGATTTTTTGGCAGGTGTGTGGCAGAACCGCCACTTTTGAGATGGTCACCCTGTTTGTGTTTACATGCGTTGTTGTACATTGTTTTGTTGAGAAAATGTCATCAAACGTGATAAAATGGTGATTGTTATGTAAAAAGCCGTCGTCAGTCAGTGTGTGTATGAGCAGTGCCTACGAGATAATGGTTTAGTGTGAAGTTTGAAGCCTGTGTCGTGCGAAATTTCGCAAACTTACCAAAATCCAGTTTTATCCAGTGTTATTAAAGCCAGTAAATAATGACAAAATCCATAGGAACCAGTAAAAATATCGTGTCAGGGGATTGGCGGCGTACCTACCTACCTACCGAAAGGTAAGTATTTCAAATTATCTCGTAGGTTATCGTTGTTTTTCTCTTTCCTAGATAGAAGCGCGCGTGCGTGTGACCTTGACACGTACACAGGCAGGGCTGTTGCAAATTTCTGAGGAAGTATTAATTTTACTTTTCTATGGGAATTTCGAAAACGATGTATTTAACCGTTGCACACGTCAAAGTATTCCAGTGCTTGGTCTAAATACACGCTCTTTGTTTGCCTACATAACTTCATCAACACGTTGTATATAAATAATCCATTTATTTTTTGGCCCACCTGATGTGATGTGACAACTAAGACATTCAACGTCTATTAACTAATAACATTTTAAGAAACAAACAATACTTATTGTAGTACCAACTTAGGTGATGGTTATCACTTAACATCAGGTGGGTCATATCATAAGCCTGTTCCATCAGCTAGTAGTATAAAAAAACTCTTACTACCGGATATTTCGCTTTAAGGTTCCCTTCCCTAAAATAGTTTTTTTTTACTATACTTTATATTCTATGTAAATAAATCTCCGTTGTACCGCTGTGTGACGTCACGTATAGCGTTATCCGTCACGTATCCGAGACATAATAAAACGCCTCCTCGACTTATATGCTGCCCTGGTACTTTCGATCCGTAAGGTTTCGAAATTTGGTTGTGTTTTAGGAAATCATTTTAAATATTAATGATGAATGTATAAAAAATTTGGCAAATCCAACGGCCTAAGACCGGACTCAGTGAACGACTTAGGAGAGATTTAGGTAAGTACGTCTGTACTTAATGCTGATGATGATGATAAAAAGACGAACACCGTTTCGTTTTCGTGTTCAGTTTCGTAACTAGTTTTACCCTCAATTTTTATCTTTCTAGTTTATTTAAATCAAATAATTTAAACTTTATTTCACTTACAACCTCCTTAGTAACCTACTTGTGACTTAAGGGAGTCACAAGTTATATATATAATACTAGTGGCTTCCCGCGGCTTCGCACGCGTTGAAGTGGTGAGCCGTGATTGAGCCACAAACATCCAAAGTACTTATTTGTTCCTAGTTTCTACCCCAAAAGCAAACGAAACAGCTTCACGACATTGATCCACAGGCACGGTAGATACCCTCAGATCTCTTCGTACCAACTCAAGATTCCCGTTTTTAGAACATTGACGCCTCGTTGTATCCTTTTTAAAAATCTCCCATATAAACCTTGAAACTTTGGCAGTCTTTTGCACCCTTTGCAGTAGTTTTAAAAGATTGAAAACGTTATTTTAAATTATTTATTTTGGAGTATATTTACTTTAAGTTTAAAATCAATCGCACTATGCGTTAAAAATCTCCCATACTAACTTTTACAGTAATTTGCACCCTTTTCAGGGGTAATTATCAAAAATTAAAAATGTCATTTTAATTATTTATTTTGTAGTATATTTACCCTAAGTTTTAAGTCAATCGCACCACGCGTTAAAAAACTCCTATACAAACTTTGACATCCCTTTGCACACTTTGCAAGGGTGGTTTTAAAATATTGAAAACGTGATTTTAAATTATTTATTTCTTAGTATATTTACCTCAAGTTTTAAGTCAATTGCACCACGCGTTAAAAAACTCCCATACAAACTTTTACATCCCTTTGCACACTTATTAAGAGTAGTTTTAAAAAACTAAAAATGTCTTTCCTATTTTTTTGCCTTAAAGTGCATGTACTCCAAGTTTCAAGTTTGTAGGTTCAAGGAATACTATTTTTTATGCAAACGTTTTTAACCCTTTTTACACCCTTAGGGGTTGAATTTCCAAAAATCCCTTCTTAGTACATCTCTTGGCCATAAGACCTATGTACTCTTCAAATTTCAAGTCTCTAGGACCAGCGGTCAAAAACCTCCCTTACAAACTTTTACATCCCTTTGCACACTTATTAAGGGTAGTTCTAAAAAACGAAAAATGCCTTTCCTATTTTTTGCCTTGTACTCCAAGTTTCAAGTTTGTAGGTTCAAGGAATATTATTTTTCATGCAAACGTTTTCAATCCTTTTACACCCTTAGGGGTTGAATTTCCAAAAACCTCTTCTTAGTACACCTCTACGCCATAAGACCTATGTACTCTTCAAATTTCAAGTCTAGGACCAGCGGTCAAAAAACTCCCATACAAACTTTTACATCCCTTTGCACACTTATTAAGGGTAGTTCTAAAAAACTAAAAATGCCTTTCCTATTTTTTGCCTTGGAGTACATGTACTCCAAGTTTCAAGTTTGTAGGTTCAAGGAATACTATTTTTCATGCAAACGTTTTCAACCCTTTTACACCCTTAGGGGTTGAATTTCCAAAAACCTCTTCTTAGTACACCTCTACGCCATAAGACCTATGTACTCTTCAAATTTCAAGTCTCTAGGACCAGCGGTCAAAAAACTCCCATACAAACTTTTACATCCCTTTGCACACTTACTTAGGGTAGTTCTAAAAAACTAAAAATGCTTTTCCTATTTTTTGCCTTGGAGTACATGTACTCCAAGTTTCAAGTTTGTAGGTTCAAGGAATACTATTTTTCATGCAAACGTTTTCAACCCTTTTACACCCTTAGGGGTTGAATTTCCAAAAACCTCTTCTTAGTACACCTCTACGCCATAAGACCTATGTACTCTTCAAATTTCAAGTCTCTAGGACCAGCGATCAAAAAACTCCCATACAAACTTTTACATCCCTTTGCACACTTATCAAGGGTAGTTTTAAAAAACTAAAAATGCCTTTCCTATTTTTTTGCCTTGAAATATAAATACTCCAAGTTTAAATTTTTTAGGTTCAAGGAATACAAACGAAACACATACAAACGTTTTCATCCCTTTTTACACCCTTAGGGGTTGAATTTCCAAAAATACCTTTATAGTACACCTCTACGCCATAAGACCTATGTACTTTTCAAGTTTTGAGTCTCTAGGACCAGCGGTCAAAAAACTCCCATACATACTTTTACATCCCTTAGCACACTTATTAAGGGTAGTTTTAAAAAACTAAAAATGTATTTCCTACTTTTTTGTCTTGAAGTATATGTACTCCAAGTTTCAAGTTTGTAGGTTCAAGGAATACAATTTTTCATACAAACGTTTTCATCCCTTTTTACACCCTTAGGGGTTGAATTTCCAAAAATCCCTTCTTAGTACACCTCTACGCCATAAGACCTATGTACTCTTCAAATTTCAAGTCTCTAGGACCAGCGGTCAAAAAACTCCCATACATACTTTTACATCCCTTAGCATACTTATTAAGGGTAGTTTTAAAAAACTAAAAATGTATTTCCTATTTTTTTGTCTTGAAGTATATGTATTCCAAGTTTCAAGTTTGTAGGTTCAAGGAATACAATTTTTCATACAAACATTTTCATCCCTTTTTACACCCTTAGGGGTTGAATTTCCAAAAATCCCTTCTTAGTACACCTCTACGCCATAAGACCTATGTACTCCTCAAATTTCAAGTCTCTAGGACCAGCGGTTTAGGCTGTGCGTTGTCTATATGTCAGTCAGTCAGTCAGTCAGTCAGTCAGTCAGTCAGTCAGTCAGTCAGTCAGTCAGTCAGTCAGTCAGTCAGTCAGTCAGTCAGTCAGTCAGGACTTTGATTCTTATAGTATTAGAGATTAGAGGATTAACAAGCCGTTAAATCTAACCTTAGATGTCAAACGCGTGTATTTCGACATATTTAACGGCCCTTTAATCCTTTGTTAATCTAACAGAGCATGGTGAAATCAGAGCTAAAGTGTAAATATTATGAGTGATAATTTTATTATTTCATTGCATTGTTGACAAAGGATTAACATAGAATTTTATTTGATTTTAGACGCAACACAATTTCAAAATTCTGAAAAAGGCATCAAGAGTAGTAGAGCTCTTTGTGTGTGGCTCGTCCGGGGAAGTACTACCACCACGCCTTTTTCTGCCACCAAGCATCAACGCTGTGTTTCGGTTTCAAGAGTGTGGTTGGCGGTGTAATTACAGGCACATGAGGCTTAACATCTGTATGATTCAAGTTGATGGACGCAGGGCAGAGCAACATGGGGCACGTTCCTTACGAGGCAATGCTTTGTTATAGGTGATGGTTACCACTTAACATCAGATGGACCATATGCTATTTTCATCAGCAAGTTGTATAAAATAACCGGCCAAGTGCGAGTCGGACTCGCGCTCAAAGGTTTCCGTACCATTATCCATAAAAACGGCAAAAAAATATGTTATGGGAGCATCCTTAAATATTTATTTCATTCCGTTTTTTAGTATTTGTTGTTATAGCGGCAACAGAAATACATCATCTGTGAAAATTTCAACTGTCTAACTATCACGGTTCATGAGATACAGCCTGGTGACAGACGGACAGGCGGAGTCCTAGTAATAGGGTCCCGTTTTACCCTTTGGGTACGGAACTTCGAAATACTGCCTTCAGTATTTTGAAATTGTTTTGCGTGCCAGCCATTACCTTTCGATGCTGCCTGTACTTTTGTTTCTCCAAACTTTCCCAATTACCCCTCGCTAGCCAATAAATCACCCTCCAAAGTTGTGAAGCCGTCAAAGTGGTTCCATATGAGAGTTTAGCTCGAGAGCTATTGTTTCGTCTCCGGCCAAGGCCCGTCGAGTGGTACATCGGTGGCCAGGGCTTGGCTCTAAATTGGATAAAGCATTTCATTTTTTAACTCAAAGTCATAGTCAGAAGGTATTTATTCAGTAAAATTACCTACAAGGATCACTTTGAAACGTCTTAAAGCTAAGGTGACTCTAGGTGCCAGTTCCACCTAGAGTCACCTTGCTAGGTGCTAGAAGAACTGGCAACAAACTTACGGCTTGGTTGCTCCGTTCTTTTTTAGGATGATAAAAATTTGCTGATGGTACAAGCAGATGGCCCACCTGATGTTAAGAAGTAACTATCCCCTTTAAAGCATTGCCTCGTTAGTCATGCACAATAGGACCGTGCCCTACGATGTTCTGCTTTGCGTCCACCGACTTGAGGCATATTTTTTTCGCCGCAAAGCAGCGTTTTTCAGCTGTTTTTCAGTTTGAAGAGTGTGGTTGACGGTGTTATTACAGGCACATGAGGCTTAACATCTGTACGCCTCAAGTTGATGGACGCAGGGCAGTGCATCGTAGGGCACGTTCCTATTGTGAGTGACTTGCGAGGCAATGCTTTGTGATGGTTGTGGTAACCATCATCATTCATTAACATCAGGTGGGCTATATATATTTTTTTGTAATACAACTAGCTGATGAAACAAGCAGTTGGCCCTCTTGATGTTAAGTGGTAACTATCTCCTATAACAAAGCATTGCCTCGTAAGTCACGCACGATAGGAACGTGCCCTACGATGCACTGCCCTGCGTCCATCAACTTGAGGCATACAGAATAGTAAACATTTCATTTTGATCGACATAAGTTTTCCTACTTAAAAGTTTGCTTATGTACAAAAACTAGTAAAACAACACAACATACTCAAAATAACATTAGAAAGACAATAAAAATAAAAAAAGCTATGTTACTTCCGAAGATGACAGAAAACGAATCCATCTAACTGGCTTTATTACCTCAATGGCAATTTAAAATTGGAAGCGCCATTTCAAATAAAGAACATAGAAAAAGGTTTGTTTCCATAAGGTGGCGGTATTGAGCGGTAGTATTGGAAGGGATTCGAATTTCGAACAGGAAATGTATTTGTATCTGTGCCGTATAAATCGTACAGAGGAAATAACTTTAGTTTCCGTGCATCATGAGAAATTGGAATTATTACGGACGCCGTTCTGGAGTTCAAAATGAGTTATTAATGAGTTTACGTGAATCCAATTTTCATTAAAAACGGGATATTTATCATGATTTGTGAGTTTAGATTTTATAAAGATCATATTTATTTATTTAAAAAGATAATGTTCAAGCCATGATAGTTTCAAAGTTTATAAAAAAAATCATTGAACGAGTGAGCGAAACGAAGGGTAGTCAGAAAAAAGTCCAAACATAATGTTTGGACTTGCCTCTGACTACCACCTGCTCAAAGTTTTGGTGCGTTCGTCGCATCATGAGATCTCAGTTCGGGGCGAACCACTACTTAGTTAAGTAATTCATTTTGCTAACTGAAAAATATCGGTGCCTCGCGATCTATCAAAAATATTAAAAATACATTGAGACATTGCCTTCAGGTAAAAATTTAGCTAAAATAATGTAGGAATACTACAAAATAGTACTATTATTTATTCTGTGCTAGAAGTTTATGTAATCAAGAATTCTGAGACAAACAATTTCATCTGTAGTTCATGTAGATAAACAGAATGGTTGTCACAAAAGACCCTCGTCTGAAAGTTTACAATACCCTTCCTCCGCAACCACAGAATGTGGTCACTGCTCAGCATAGCCTTGTATACCTAGCTTAGGGAGTGCTAGAGCGGGAGCCGGTAGTCACTTTTGTACGTCAAGCTAAGCGTCAAACTTTGAGTCAAGTTGAAAAAATATTGACAGTTATCAGATCAGTTGGTAGCTTTGCCTTCTGTGCTGTAGGTTGTGGCTTCGATCCCCACCGAAAACAAATATTTTCGTCTCTCTCTCTCTCTAGTGTCACTAGTTTCTTTCAAAACAGTGTAATGAAAGGATTTTAAGTGCGCCTCAAGAGGCTCCTTTCAAGCACTTGACACATGAGAACTTTTTAGGTTCTACGACATGCCGGTTTCCTGACGATGTTTTCCTTCACCGTTTGATAGTACTGGCATTGTGCACATACATTTGAACAGAATACCGCATTGGTGCACGACCGGTTTCAAACCCACGACCTTAGGATCGGAAGGCAGCTCCGCTACCTGTAGCCACCAGTGCTCTATGTTTAGGTGAAGTATTGTACATTATTTGAATGAGTTTTTCACCAATGAGTTTTTCTGTTCAAAAATGTATGTGCACAGTCAGTACTCTCAAACGGTGAAGAAAAACATCGTGAGGAAACCAGCATGTCGTGGAACCAAAAAAATTCTATAACATGTGTCAAGTGCTCGAAAGGAGCCTCTTGAGGCGCACTTAAAATACTTTCACCACACTGTTTCGAAAGAAACTAGTGACACGACAAGACAGAACCTAAAACATTTTATTTCTTTTCTTGGTAACGAAACGAACTGCAGCTCCTGCACCATTCTCTCAGTTCGAGTTAAAATAGAACAGAGATGGATGGGCTGGGGTGCCACAAGGCGTATCGTTGGAGCCACTTTTTACTACTTCAGCCGCGCAAAGCTTTGAAGCTGATGCCGCTAGCGTGATTAAAAAATCAACACTTTTAATGATATATTTCTATCTCTATCTCTATCTCTAATATCTAATACTATAAGAATCAAAGTCCTGACTGACTGACTGACATATAGACAACGCACAGCCTAAACGTCTGGTCCTAGAGACTTGAAATTTGAGGAGTACATAGGTCTTATGGCGTAGAGGTGTACTAAAAAAGAATTTTTGGAAATTCAACCCCTAGATGTAAAAAGGGATGAAAACGTTTGTATGAAAAATAGTATTCCTTGTAACTATATATATTTCTTTATCTTTCCTTTTCTATGACCTCTGTGAAGGGCTCGTTCGGGTAAGTGCTACCACTATGCCTATTTCTGCCGCCAAGCAGCGTTGCTGTGTTTCGGTTTGAAGGGTGTGGTTGCCGGTGTAATAACAGGCACATGAGGCTTAGAAACTGTACGCCTCAAGTTGATGGATACAGGGTAGTGCATCGTAGGGCACGTTCATAACATGCATAACTTACGAGGCAATGCTTTGTTATATGCGATACCACTTAACATCAGATAGGCCATCAGCAGCACAGGGACCGTACCGATTGATACTGATTTGGATTAGTTGAGCTATCTCTAGGTCGTTTATAACGGTCTGCAGATAGCCTAACTGATTATTTATTTTTTATACAACTAGCTGATGGAACAAGCACATGGCCCACCTGATGGTAAGTGGTAACCATCACCTATAACAAAGCATTACCTCGTAGGTCACGCACGATAGGAACGTGCCCGACAATGCACTGCCCTGCGTCCATAAACTTGAGGCATACAGGTGTTAGGCCTCATGTGCCTGTAATTACACCGGCAACTACACTCTTCAAACCAAAACACAGCAACATCATGTGTATTTTCTAAATGTTAAAATATATTTTAATTTTCTTTGAAAATTCTACTATCATACATTACGAGTATAAATTTAACTATACTTTTTACTTTGCAGAACCAATACCAACAGAAATACGTTCAAAATAATGTGTCATAATATTGGTCGGTCACTAAAGGAATCTATAGTGGAAGCAAAACACCATCAAAATGTACATAGCATTATGTAAAGTTGTGGTTTCAAAGCCATTGCACTGCATTCACAAACTTTGCAAAAGCGAGTCAATAAATTACTGTTTGTCACAGCATTATCTCTTCTATACGTTTGTTATAAGGTTCAGAATCGTATGGGCTTGTATTGCGAAGGTTTCACATCAACATTCCGAATATCGTTGTTAAGACACAGTTAAATGTTAAACAGCTCGCTCATTCTTGTAAATATAACGAAAAGCAAAATGAAATAGCATGACTTAAAACAACGAAAAGACAAATGAAATAGCATAACGGCATAAATCCTAGGCACGGTAGTTATCCCTTTGGATTTCTTATTACAAAATACCGACTCAAGATTCTTTGAGGGCCTCTAAGGGGGGCGGGTAAATACATACTTTTCCATTCATACACAATCAATACACACCCAAACACAGACATATACAATCAATACATACTCAAACACAGCCATAAACAATCAATAACCACTCAAACACACCCTTACACAATCAATACACACTCAAACACAGCCATAAACAATCAATACGCAATCAAACACATAATATACATTTGTGTGTAACGTAAATGAAAGAGAATTAGGTTTAAACCTGTTTAACTAGTTTTCTTTCGTACATTACCAAACTTTTAGGTAAGAAAAGTTATTTCGATCAAATTGAAATGTTTGCTGAATCTTTGTAATGCTAGTCTCTGAAACTTTGATAATTGCGATTTTTCATGACTACGTTCAGTAATTTTATACAACGTGTAACATAATACCCCTATAAGGCCAAAGACCAAGTGATCAGACGAAGCACTGGAATACTTTGACGTGTGCAAAGGTTGAATACATTGTTTTCGAAATTCCCATACAAAAGTAAAATTAATGTTGTCTCAGTTTGCAACACCCCTGGTACTATTTACGTAAGAACCAAGGTCACGTACACACGGAACGTAAAAACAGCTGTTAATAGGGCTGCCTCATGGTGTGTTTAATTTATAGTGGATGAATGTTTTGAGGCATTTAATGAATGAAAAACTACAAAATTTCAAAAGTCGTAAAACAAAAGTTGTTCGTCATGACCTGTAGTATACCCTGCTTCCAGAGTAATAGGGGTATTAGGTTACACTTTGTATATTAAAAAATGTTGATATTTGCGAGTGAAATGTTTTTTGATGTCCTTAATTTGTTTACCTTTTTTATAGTAGACGCGAACGCGACGAAGTAGATTGATCCAACTTTGCCGCGTTACCTGTGACCACTATCAAGGGATGTGTTTTATTAAAGTTAGATAGTTGTTTGCAACTAGGATGTACTAAAGTTACATCGGAAATTGTCAAAACTACTCTGTATTGATGCGCCCCTAGTACTTTCATAGCCTCACTGCTTAGTGTGAAGCTTGCTGTAGGTTGCAGGTTTGATCCCCAATTACAGGCACATGAGGCTTAAAATCTGTATGCCTCAAGTTGATGGACGCTATTGACTATTGACTCAACATCAGGTGGTCCATCTGTTTGTTCCATCAACAAGATGTATAAAAATACACAAAAAAGGAGAACAAATATTTGTGTGTCAGTAAAAGTCAAAAGGTATTTCATTTGTATCACAAGGATCACTTTGAAACGTCTTAAGATATTATGAACACAGATGTTTGTTCTGTACCTGGTTTTTTTATTGATTTTTTATAAAACTAGCTGATGGATAAAGCTGATGGCCCACCTGATGTTAAGTGGACCATCACCTATAACAAAGCATTGCCTCGTAAGTCACGCACGATAGGAACGTGCCCTACGATGCACTGCCCTGCGTCCATCTACTTGAGGCATACAGATGTTAAGCTTCATGTGCTTGTAATTACACCGGCAACCACACCGAAACACAGAACGATGCTTGGCGGCAGAAAAACGCGTGGTGGTATATTTCTCGGACGAGCCCTTCACAAAAAGCTATGCTACTCTTAAATCTGGATGTTATAATCCTACCCTACAAATATATAAACACAAAAGTTACGATGTTTAAATGTTTATGGCTCAATCACGCTCTAAACCATACTGAACTACATAATTAACTGATTGGGAAGAAATTCAGGACAAACTAAACAAAATGATATAGTTCGTAAGGTGAATTAGAATATTAAACACTAGGTACTTTATATCCAATCCAAAAAAATCTGTGAACGGGGTAGATAACATGAACGAACCAATAAAAGGAAAACATATTCAATTTCTGTATTGTCATGGCATTTTTCTAAAAAGCGTTTTTATAAAAACCAAGCCTTAAGTTGCCGGTTCTCTAGGCTTCACCTACCTTCAAGACGTTTCAAAGTGATCCTTTTAATTTGACTGAATAAGCGCCCTCGAGACTTTGTTTTCGTCCTACCCTAATAATAAAGTACGTAGTAGACGATAAAGTTCTGATGGGATCCGCTTGGATAGCACTTTACGCAACTTCTAGCTTCTGTTGAGAACTAGTGGAAACACCTGGCTTTGTATGGGTATCACGACATTGTCACTGACAAATTGAAGTCTCACTAAATCTGTCAAGTGGTGACCATGAAACTAGCAAGATTGGGACTTACTTCAGTTACCTGATGTTAAGTGTTAACCATCACCAATAACAAAGCATTGCTTAGTAAGTCACGCACAATAGGAACGTGCCATAAGATGCACTGCCCTGCGTCTATCAACTTGAGGCATACAGATGTTAAGCCTAATGTGCCTGTAATTACTCCGGCAATCACACTCTTCAAACCGAAACACAGCGTTGCTGCTTGGCGACAGAAAAAGGCGTGGTGGTAGTACTTCCCCGGACAAGCCCTTCAAAAAGAGCTCTACTACTCTTAAAATCTGTATCTGTCAAACAAATGTACTTTACATACAATTTTCTTTTCGTAGGCGTAAATAAAGTTGTTTTTGTTTTAGAGTTAGTCTTCCTTTTCCAGAAGGCAAGCTATTTCTGAGCCAAACTCCATCTAAATAGGTTTTATTGCAGTCAGGGAATCGTAACAGACAGACAGACATTTTATCATTAATTTATTCAATTGGTGTAGATGTGATGTGATCTCATGTGGATATTTATATTATATTATCTTGTTTATTTCTTCGAGTTCATAGTAAGAGCTTTGTGGGTTTAGTGGTAGCCTGACGATCATAAGGCCGCGGGTTCGAATCCTGTAATTTTTACTCGTCGTCTCGTCTGTATAAATTGGCTTAGAATGTTATAGTTAACCATTCCTATGATTTTACAGAAAGAATCAGAAAAAAAAACTAACTTAACGCGTTTCTACAAAACTTTACATCCCAAGAGTATTAATTGCATGTAGCATGTAATTTTCGATCGTTCCTCTGCCTAACCCCCTTAGACATCCTCAAAATTTCTTCGGTACGGTTAAAAGTCGGTACTTGCTACTAAATATCTGAGGGGATAAATAGGTATCTACCGTGCCTGAGGATTAAATTCGTGTCGTTTTATTTTATCCCAAGAGTACATAATCTAGTTAGTTTACTTAACTCATATCTTTCCTTGCAAATGAAAATCTTTGCAAATGAAAACTTCGTCGGCAAAACTGAGGAAAACTTAAAATTAAAACGCGAAGTGAAGCCCCATCCGTCTATTCAACGATTCGCGACGAACGCTCTCAAAGAACCACTTCAAATCTTCCACCTCTTGATTACGTCTGCTCGCCTGGTAACTTTGCTAAAGGAATTTCAAGTTTTGTTTTATCTTGCGTCTTTGCTTAGTGAATTCAGCGACAAAAGTAGTTAGCAGTTTTGCCTCAATGCTTTATTTCATTGTATAGAAGCTAAGAAATTTCAACTTCTAAAATCAGCTACATATGTCAAGACAGATTTTTAAATTATAGTGTTTTTTTTAAACTTACGTGCTTACTACAAAATTTTGTCAAACGAAAAACTATTCTTAAATTATTGCCATCTCTTACTAATGCGTAATGGCAAACAGAGACAGCGCTAATTTTAAGCATTATTACAATATAAGCACCATTTTATAGTATGAGGGTTCAAGTTTTGAATAATTTTTAATATAGAAACCAGCTATATACTCGTATAATATACTTTTTTCGCTGAACCAACCTTTTGATAAAAAAACAACCTTTTCAACATAACACTTTGTGTTTGAATAAGAACCACTCAAACACTTCCCACCTCTTGATTACTTCTGCTTGCCTGGTATATTTGCAGCTGGGATTTCGAGTTTTGGATTAATTAATGTGTTTGTTTTGTCTGTGTTTAGTTAGGGTTTGCTGAACAACCTACAAACAAGAACATAATTCCTATCCCATTATATACTAATATATTATATAGTTACAATATTTGTGGCTCAATCACGCCCTAGGCACTGAACTGGTTGGGGTGAATTGAAACTTAGAACACATGTATGCCTCAAGTTGATGGACGCAGGGCACGTTCGTAGCGTGTGCTGTCTTATAAAAATTGATTATGTTTATCTTTTTCTGTATGTCTACGCCTCACTAAACTTCAATAATATATTATATTACATTGTATAAGGATCATACAAAAGAACGGTAGGAACCAAGCCGTAAGTTTGTTGGCTGTTCTTCTAGGCTTTGGTCGCGTGGAACTGGCACCTAGAGTCACCTAGCTTTAAGACGTTTCAAAGTGATCCTTGTGATTTTATTGAATAAATACTTTTTGACTTTGACGTTCCTATCGTGCGTGACTTACGAGGCAATGCTTTGTTATAGGTGATGGTTACCACTTAACACCATATAGTTGTATAAAAAAATACAAAAATATAAAAATACAAACGCAATAAATTATTATTGAAAATCCTGAAACGATAATTATGGCAACCTCTAGTAAAACGCGAGCGCCGCGGGCGGCTGCTAGTTTACGATAAAATTGGAGAAATGTCCTACAATAATAAAATTATTATATAATCATTGAGTTATTATGTAATTTGTGTAATTACGTAATGTGTTTTTGACTGTTACTCTTATAATTTTTCTCGTGCACCTGCAACCAATCCTATTAATATTATAAACGCAAAATATAATATTTACAGCATGCAACTTATATAATTTAATTATATAAGTTGCATGCTGTAAAGCTGAATATGGCTGATCTATATAAATTTAAATTGACATGATTTAACTTGTACCCATTTTAGCAATAAATGAATTATGAATTATTATGAAAAGTTTGTAAGTATGGATGGATGGATGTTTGTTACTCTTTCACGTAAAAACTACTGAATGGATTTTAATGAAACTTTACAATAATATACCATATACATTAGAATAACACATAGGCTACAATTTATAAAGATATTGTGTGACTAATCCTTCGCAGACGAAGTCGCGGGCACCAGCTTGTCTTCCATACTTTAACAACCCTCTCCATCCAAAGGTTGTCTGGAAGAGACCGCTTTCACCGATAAGACATCCCATTGTACTATCTTTTATATATAAGGTGTACTTTTGTTCAGTTTGGTGTATAAAAAAGTTTTTTTTTTATTCATTGATAATTATTACCAGTGGTAAAAAACTTGGTTGATAACGATTTTTCATAATAAGTTCAGGGATTTAAGACCTTTAAAATTTTGAAATTTGTGAGGGAGAAGTACATTAGCGGACAAGATAAGCACCTCGACGGGTGCAATTCAAATTACACACGTAGTTCCATCGAAATAAGGTTCAAAATAACATGCTCTCTTCCGTGGCGCTTGTGTGTTCTAGGTTGCCAATGGTGCTCTTTAAATATTTATGATCAAGATGTTGGTTCTCCGATAAATAAATAAATACATATTGATTGGTTACTACAATTTATCGACATAACGCGGCAATAAAAATCTACTAATACACTTTTGTAAATACATACCTACCTTCTAATAATGTTATACAACCCAGACAGAGAACAAACATCTATGTACATCACACAAATGTTTGTTCTCGGTCGGGATCGAACCCACGGCTTACGGCGCAGACGGCAGAGCTACTACCGACTGAGCTGTGAAGGTTGTGAAACGAACTTACCTATCACGGTTCAGGGAGCGCATCACTTGCTTTTGTAAAGTCTTTTTCACACCATTCCCTTATTTTAAACCTTTAAAAATACTATTTTTTTGTACTTAATTTGTCTTTTTTGGCTTAAATCCATTTTGAAATCATATAAAAGCACTAAGCACTGACTTAATAAAATAACAAAAAATACAATCAAAATCGTCTTTATTCCGTCATCACAAGGATCACTTTGTAGCAAGTAAGTAGTAATAAATTGCAAAAATCCAGGACTAAATTGAACAGTTAACTGGGAAAACCGCCCTTATCTCTCACAGGATAAACGTTATATTCCTATCAAAGAATGATTTTCACAGCATAAACATTATATTGCTAATAAGGGGGTGTATTTTATTTTTGTTTGTTTTTTAGTCGTAGGATGGATAGTCCCAGTTGTGGGAGCGTGCGGTACATAATGCGTGGAGCGCGGGACGTCCGCTCGGGACCACGGTTTGAGGCTGACTGAAGCCTGTTGGTGGAGGGTGCTGTGGAATATATAGAGAGGATAATACCCTGTTTTTAAGCGTAATTTTTCTAGCACATGGAATACCAACTACTGCAAAATGTGGGTATGTGCCAAATGTAATGTTTGGACGTACCTTTGACTACCCCCTTAAACGTCCTCAAAGAATCTAGTATTAGTACTTGGTACTAGGAGATCTGAGATATCTACCGTCCCTGGGGATCGAAGTAGTGAAGTTGTTTCAGTTTCAGTTCCATTTTTTTACATTTATAATGATTAAGTATCTTATATATATGTATAATGAATAAGTTCTGGCTTTTTTTATACTACATGATAATGGGACAAGCAGATAAAGCCAGGCTGGTCATCTGTAACAAAACATTGCCTTGCAAGTCACGTGCGATATGAACGTGCCCTACAATGCACAGCTCTGCGTCCATCAACCGAGGCATGTAGATGTTAAGCCTCTTGTGCCTGTAATTTCACCGGTAAACACACCTGAAACACGCTGCTTGACGGCAGAAATAGAGACTTAATAGGGGTGGTAGTATTTCCCCGGACCATATACTGCGTTTACATTTAGACATTCGCGCTGCCATTCGCGTGGACGGAAATGTTGCCGTCCATATGTCTACGGCAGCGTCGCCGGCAATGTGTGTTCACGCAACACGGGCAACGCGAGCGGCAACGCGAGTGGACATGGAAGTGGCCTGTTTACATTCTCGCATTGCCCAAGTCCCTGCCGCTGTCTCTGCACATTTCCACGGACATGAGCTGAGTGTAAACGGGGTAATACATACACAAAGAGCTCTACTACTCCTGAATTCATGTCTATTTCTTGGATAAATGTAGTTTCTTTCTTTCTAACCTGATATTTAACGGAAAAAAGGCCACGCGGTGAAGTCGCAAGTAAACTTAAATAGAACTTTGGAGGTATTATAAGCTCAATAAGAGTCCCGCCCTATCAAATCGTGGCATACGCGATATGATTGGTTTACTCCGCCGCCGCCGCCGCCGCCCGCCCAGCAACAGTTTAACTGTGTTGCTAGAAAATAATTAAATCTTGATAAATGTAGACGACATACCTCACAGCTCAGTTGGTACTATCGCGTTCTGCGCTGTATTCCATAAACATTTTTTTTTATTCAACTAGCTGAAGGACTAATGGTACTATTGGGATAAGTCAGTACAGTTCGGTGCCAGTTGTACCATCAATGGTACAATTGGGACAAATCGGTGCCAATTGTACCTTCAATTGCCTAATGGTACGAGTGGTCCAGCGGCGATGGAACAAGCATATGGCCATATGATGTTAAGTGGTAACCATCACCTTTAAACAAAGCATTGCTTCGTAAGTCTCGCTCAAAGGGAACGTGCCCTACGATGCACTGCCCTGCATAGTAGTAGTAAGAGTAGTAGAGCTCTTTGTGTGCGGCTCGTCTGGGGATGTTCCACCGTGATGATTTCTGCCGCCAAGCAGCGTTGCTGTGTTTCAATTTGAAGGGTGTGGTTTACCAAAATAAAATATTTCAAATTTGACCAGTACCACTACTAAACGGAATAATGAAAATATATTTCTGAGTAAATTAACCTTTTGATTCAAAGAATCTCTCTTTTTACGAGTGACTTTCGTCCAAGAGAAATATATTACCGAGAGAATTACTTTCTATTCCAATGATGACAAAAATATGAGTAAAATAAAAATCTCATTGTTTTTTCTTCAGAATTTTGTTTCACCGTGTCAAAAATCATATAACTTGCCTGGATTTTAGTAAAATGAGTTTATTTCCTAGAGGGAGTACAGGGTGTCCCAAAAAATACTGTCGAGCGGTGGTCCAGAGATGCACCCTTTGGGCTACCCGATTCACCCCCATGCGCAAACTTGTAATTGGTCATCACCATCAGTATAAATAGGTACCTAATGTGTATCTACCTAGCTGTATATTTTCCCAAAATTGTTAAAAAAATATATAAAAATTATGTTCTGCGATTTTTGGTAATATTTATTGTAATTTTAAGAGTTGATATTCTGATCATATTGAGGTGAATCCTTTATTAAATAATATTGGTGGACATCCCACAGCCCCAAACTGAGCAAAGCTTGTAATATTATGGGAACTAGATAGCTGATACATTTTTTTTTGTAAATAATTACTTATAATTCTATAATAACCCCAGACAGAGAACAAACATCTATGTTCATCACACAAAAATGTTTGTTCTCAGTGGGGATCGAACCCACGTCCTACAGCGCAGAAGGTTAGAGCTACTACCAACGAGCTATGAGGGCTGTCACAACAATGAATGGAAAAGGCTATTTTTTACTCTTGAGTGCAAATAAAGAAATATTTTTCTCGTTTTTTTCATTTCCTAGCAACACCAACATCCACAGGAAGATAGTATAACCCCTCTAATTTAAAAAGCCTGCCCAACCCTGCTAAAGACCTCTTGTCTCAGTTCTGAGTAGCATTATCGGTCTTATTTCAGTAGAAATAGAGTTCAAATTAGTAAATAATGTATTTATTTGTTTTGTGATAAATTCTTGAAGTTTAATTTTGTCATTTATTTTGTCGGGATTATAATTGGAGGCTGGGGTGACGAAATGTTTGCAAATGAATTAAGTATATTACATTCTGTACATCTAATCCAGTTGATTTTAACTGAAATGCTCAACCGAAGATTAAAATTGATGCAAGTGAGCTATTTGTGTGTGGCTCGTCTGGGGAAGTACCTACCACCATGCCATTTTCTGCCGGAAAACTGTGTTTCCGTGCGAAGGGTGTAGGTGAAATTACAGGCAGACTTAACATCTGTATGCCTCAAGGCGATGGATGCTGGGCAGTACATAACCATACCACTAGTACGATATTTCAGTGCCAGGCCTAAATGTAACTTTTTTAATCAAACAAAAAAACTATTATCTAATAACACACTTTAACACATTGAACATTCATCCCTGACTTACTAATAATTGATATCTATATTAAAAAAAGTTTTTTTGCTTGTTTGTCTAGGCTTTTTCGCGTATAGAAGCTTCTAGATTTATCTAGCTTTAAGATGATTACTTCTTCTTCACCTGTTCGTCAATCGGCAGACAATCCCAGTATCAAGTGATATAGTTATAATACTTTTTTTAGTCATGTCAGTCCATAGACGAGAAGGCCGGCATTTGTTTAAAAAAAATGGTGGCGGTTTCCTTTTCAAAACTATCTAAACATTGACGTTCAAATCAGGATATCACCCAATGCACTTTCATTCTAAATTCCACTTTGTGCTAAGACCGCAAGTAATTTTGGTTAAAACCACCGAAATTACACATTTACAAGATGTTAAAATCAAATAAAATGTATTTTTTTTTAATAATGTCTTCTGAATTTGAGTTAAATGGATGGACTGACAATCATTGCACAGACAGTTAACCTCTAGATCTTAAAAGCAGGAATAAAATAATTACCATTTTTGATGTTTATCTAGATATTCCGTAAACAAAGCAGAGGGCAGACCATAGTCTCAACTATTTACCAAATGAAATTTTAATGTACACACTACGTAAATGATCATTTCATTCACTAATAGGGAATGACACTCTATCCGTAGGGACGGGCGAGCCTTAACCTCTATTAGCGTTATGAGCTCCTGGTACTTTCAATTGTCCGAAAAGTATTTTACAAACCTTTTTATTACAAAATGCTCACGGCTATAACTCTCAGGCATGGTAGACATCACCTAGTGCCTTGGTACTCAAGATTATTGACAATCTCTATGGAAGGTAGTCAGAGGTTTGTATATGTATAGACATGGTGTAATATACAATATACAAATGCTCGAAAGAAGCCTCTTAGCGGCGCACATAAAACCCTTTCACCACACTGTTTCGAAAGAAACTAGTGACACAACAAAGAGAAGAAAATGGTGTAAACAAAGTACTCACTCAAAGGAAAAGTTTAAAACAAGCTATTCCAGCCTTCATAACGTGATAAAGTGGTTTTTAAATCGGAAAAAGTAAAAGTTTATTTTTTTCCTCTTTTATAGTAGGACTAGTGGCTTCCCGCGGCTTCGCACGCGTTGAAGTGGTGAGCCGTGATTGAGCCACAAACATCCAAACATCGTAACTTTCGCATTGATTTGTATATTATTAGGGTAGGATTTTAAATACCTACGTAGATACGTATAAGAGATACCTATAGGCGTACATTACCTAGGTATATTAGGTAGGTAGGTATAGGTATTGAGCTTAGCACAAACATGACAAATACAACAAAGACAACCATAACCATAACCAAATATTGAAAACGTGATTTTAAATTATTTATATGGAGTACTTCAAGTTTGAAATCAATCGCACTATGCGTTAAAAATCTCCCAAACTAACTTTACCCAAAAATCCCTTCTTAATACACCTCTGGGCCATAAGACCTATGTACTCCTCAGATTTCAAGTCTCTAGGACCAGCGGTCAAAAAACTCCCATACAAACTTTTACATCCCTTTGCACACTAATTAAGGGTAGTTGTAAAAAAATTAAAATGCTTTTCCTATTTTTTAGCCTTGAAGTACATGTACTCCAAGTTTCAAGTTTGTAGGTTCAAGGAATACTATTTTGCATACAAACATTACATAACTTTCGCATTGATTTTTATATTATTAGGGTAGGATTTTAAATACCTAAGTAGATTTAAAGGATACCTATAGGCGTAATTACCCATAATAGGTAGGTAGGTATAGGTACTGAGATTAGCACAAACATGACAAATACAACAAAGACAACCTTACACGGAAAGTATGTACTTATTTGTTCCTAGTTTCTACCCCAAAAACAAACGAAACATAACAGCTTCACGACTTTGATCCCCAGGCACGGTAGATACCCTCAGATCTCTTCGTGCCAACTCAAGATTCCCGTTTTTAGAATGTCCCTTACAAACATTGACGCCTCGTTGTATCCTTTTTACTCGATCGCAACGTAGGAGGGTAACGTTTTAGGAGTTGTTTTCGAAAATCAAACTGTCTTTTTGTTATTTATCCACAGAACATATTTTCTTTTAGTTTGAAGTTAATTACACTACGCGTTAAAAATCTCCCATACAAAACTTGAAACTTTGGCAGTCTTTTGCACCCTTTGCAGGGGTAGTTTTAAAATATTGAAAACGTGATTTTAAATTATTTATTGTGGAGTATATTTACTTCAAGTTTGAAATCAATCGCACTATGCGTAAAAAATCTCCTATGCTAACTTTTACAGTCATTTGCACCCGTTGCAGGGGGTACCCGTTATCAAAAGTTAAAAACGTCATTCTAAATTATTTGTTTCTTAGTATATTTACCTCAAGTTTTAAGTCAATCGCACTACGCGTTAAAAAACTCCCTATTAAGGGTAGTTAAAAAAAACTAAAAATGCTTTTGCTAATTTTTAGCCTTGGAGTACATCTACTTCAAGTTTCAAGTTTGTAGGTTCAAGGAATACTATTTTTCATACCAACGTTTTCAACCCTTTTTACACCCTTAGGGGATGAATTTCCAAAAATCCTTCTTAGTACACCTCTACGCCATAAGACCTATGTACTCCTCAAATTTCAAGTCTCTAGGACCAGCGGTGAAAAAACTCCCATACAAACTTTTACATCCCTTTGCACACTTATTAAGGGTAGTTTTTAAATACTATAAATGCCTTTCCTATTTTTTAGCCTTGGAGTACATCTACTTCAAGTTTCAAGTTTGTAGATTCAAGGAATACAATTTTTCATACAAACGTTTTCATCCCTTTTTACACCCTTAGGGGTTGAATTTCGAAAAATCCCTTCTTAGTACACCTCTACGCCATAAGACCTATGTACTCCTCAAATTTCAAGTCTCTAGGACCAGCGGTTTAGGCTGTGCGTTGTCTATATGTCAGTCAGTCAGTCAGTCAGTCAGTCAGGACTTTGATTCTTATAGTATTAGAGATTACTAAATCTACGTGTATCACATACAAAAATATACAAGGTAAGTGTGATCAAAACTTTAAAATCTACGCTTTATCCAAAAGTCTAAACTTTAAAATCTAATTTTTGTCGCGCTTTAACCTTTACCTTCGATGAGTTTGCAAGATTAGGTTTAGAGACCCATTTTAGTATATTACTATCTCTATTATCTGTCTTCTTTCATTTCTGCTCAAAAATTACCAGATTACCGGTATTTTATAATTTTATTCAGACATGTATAAATGGGACAAAAACTGGTGAGAACCATCATCATTTAACACCAATAAAACAGCAAACAGCCAGCAACATTCCAAAACTAGCCGCCTTAAGTACCAGGGCTGCAAAAACCTCGGAGCAGTTGCTCTGGCCACAACACAGGTGGCATACCACCCAGTCCAAGCCGTGGTCTTCGCTCAAATGTACCAGGATATCATCGGAATGCAGGAGCAGGTAGCTTTGCACGAACTTCCAGATGTAGACGAGAGAACATTCTAGAAGCAGGAGTGATAAAAGTATCTGTAAGAAACGAATAGTGAGTTGAACTGAGAACAGCAACAGATTGTATAAACAAAAAGTACCTACTCAAATCGATACCATTTTAAAAACGTCTCGTGATCTTGATTTGTCTTGAATTGATTGCTGATTTTATGAAATATGGTTCAAGAAAATCCATTGATTCGTTTGAAGATCACCAGTTTTTTTTAATATTTTATGAATAGTTTGGGGTTTGCAATATTTTTGTTTATATTATCATGTTTTAATCAAAATGTTACCTCCAAAATTCCACACAATATAGGACAAAGACTCCAAAGATGTTTCGGAATAACATTTACGTGTTCTCTCAAGACCAAACTTGTGGTCAGCAGGTACACCAGGTTGGATTCAAAATACTGGTCTTTTAACAAATTACCTGAAAGATAAAGTACTTAGCTTTTGAAAAGGTACATACCGAGCTGGGTAGCAGCAGTGAGAGCCAGTGTCTAGTGGTAGCGGCCTCGCCTTGCAATGCTAAGATCGTGGGATCAAACTGATCGTGCACCAATGAATTTAGAGAAACCGGCATTTCGTAGAACCGGCATTTTAAGAGTAGTAGATCTCTTTGTGGTGGGCTCGTCTGGGGAAGTACTACCACCACTTCTTCGGCCACCAAGCAGCGTTGCTGTGTTTTGGTTTGATGAGTGTGGTTGCCGGTGTAATTACAGGCACATGATGCTTAACATCTGTATGCCTCCCTATCGATCACCCCTCCCTACCTAACACAGCTATCTGGTTCCCATATAACAAGTTTTGCTTAATTTGAAGCTAAAAAGTGCTGTGTGAAAGTTTTCCTATATAACTTATTTATTTTAATATATCAAGTCACAACCACCATCACTTTTGTAATCTATTGTGTCATGACAATGATTACTAGATTCCTTTTGTACAGAATAAAATATCAGGTAAATTGACGTTGCGTGTCGTACGATGAACATGCTAGTTTTCTCACGATTTCCTTCACCCCTTCAGGACATGACAAATGCATGTTTAGATATAAGTATAGTCATAAATTATGGCACAAATATCAAATCACACAGTTCAGTAAGTACATAATTTATTGAGTGAGCAAAGCGAACGAAAATCTTACAGTTGACTTGGGCGATTTGGCATTTTATGTATGTATGTATGTATATTTGTCGGGGCATAACTTTAGAACCGTTGATCCGATCTGCATGAAATTTGGTATGACAATAGCTTGTACCAGTCCAAACAAAATGTTTGGATTTGCCTCTGACTTCCACCTAGAGATAGAAGATAAAAAACTCTTTATCGCACACCACAAGGAAGTTCAAAAGTTTCAGTGAAGTACAAAGGCGGTCTTATCGCTGAGAGCGATCTCTTCCAGACAACCTACTTACCTAATTAGCCCTATTACATTTGGCACGTACCCAAATTTTGCTGTAGTTATTCCATACGTGACAGGTTGCAAGCCCATCGCCGCTGCTAGAATATTAACAGGTTTTATTACGATGCTTTCCTCACCCATTTAGCGGTGAACATCACCTGCATTACCTACCTCGCAAGACACGCTCGATAGAAACTTGGCCTACGATGCACTGCCCTGCATTCATCAACTTGAGGCATACAGATGTTAAGCCACATGTGCCTGTAATTACACCGGCACTCTCTTCAAACGGAAACACAGCAACGCTGCATAACGGCAGTAACAGACACGGCGGTAGTACTTCCCCGGACGAGCTACACACAAAGAGCTCTATATCTGAGAGAATAGCTTACCATCAAACAGCAAATGCACTTGGTTTATCAAAAGCGATAGAGCCAAAACTATTGGAACTGTTCTGGTCATAGCATTTTAAAAAATGTTTTAAATGGAGGCTTTTACAGAAACTTTCAGTAAATAAATCAAAAACACAGAAATAAGACTTCTTCTTCTTTTCTTTGTTTATGGCTCCTGTCCGTCATTCGACAGACAATTTTGCCAGTGTCAAGTGATATAGATAAAATACTTTATAGTCAAGTCAGTCCATAGTCAAGTTGGCCATCTTTTGTTTTGAAAAAAAATGGTGGCGGTTTTCTTCAAAACATTCGAAGCATTTTCGGTCAAATCAGGATATCACTTTTTTATCACACTTTCATTCCAAATGAATACACTTTGTGCTAAGACCTCAAGTAATGTTGGTTAAAATACCACCTAAATTACACAACACAACTTAAAATACAACTAGAAAAACAAATAAAATGAAAAAGCTACGTTGCTTCCCAAAATGTCAGAAAACGAATCGCACAATGACTTCGTCTTCTTCAATTTGTGTATTGAGTATACCTTAGGCGAAGTACAGGAATACTATAGGAATGTAATTGCCTAATAGTGGCATGCCTTCTATGCCTCTATGCCCAAGACAAAGAGGGCAGTTTGGTCGTCCAGCGACAAAGCCCTTTAAATAAATTAAAAAAAAAAGATCTCAGAGGAATAACCTTATGATGCTGACAACCGTTAAAGAACTAGAAAGAAAAAAAGAAAGAAAAGGCTTTTACCTAGACAAACTGTACAGGACAGCTGTACTACAGGACTTATTAATAAAGGGTAAATAAGAACAAGCAGATGGCCCACCTGATGTTAAGTGGTAACGATCACCTATAACAAAGCATTGCCTCGTAAGTCACGCACGATGGGAACGTGCCCTACGATGCACTGCCCTGCGTCCATCAACTTGAGGCATACAGATGTTCAGCCTCATGTGCCTGTAATTTCACCAGCAACCACACTCTTCAAACCGAAACACAGCGTTGCTGCTTGGCGGCAGAAAAAGGCGTGGTGGTAGTACTTCCTCGGACGAGCCACACACAAAGAGCTCTACTACTCTAGCTACGTAAAAATGAGACTTAAGTAGAGAAAAAACAAAAAAATAGTGTGTGTGTGTCACTTTTACGCAATAAACTCACTCACACATTTCAATATTTTTGAAAATATACAACCACTGAATATACTTAGGAAAAATCATAAACAACATAGGTACTCGTAGTTTCGGTGAATAACATAACAAAAGTTCAGCAAAAATATGATTCAAACCTGTTTTTCTACCAAAAACTTTTTAATTAGTAAAATATGCATTCTACTTCAATTTCAGTAGAACAGACATAAAATAAATGTAATTAGGAAAGTGACAAGAACGAGAGCCAAAAACTGGTTAAAGAGCTTTAATTACTCTTCATATAAGAGTCATACAGTCATCATTCCCTTTATGTATCCCTATTATGTATGCATGGTAATGTAATTTAGTGTACAAGTTATTTTTAAGTTATGTTTTTGATTACTAATCTTATAAATTTCCTCGTGCACCAGCGACCAATCTTCCATACTTTAACATTCCTCTCCATCCAAAGGTTGTCTGGAAGAGATCGCTTTCAGCAATAAGACTGTCCATTGTACTACTATAAATAAAATAAATAAATATTGGTGGACTTTCCTCACAGCACTATCGAGCCCCAAACAAAGCCAAAGCTTATAATATGGGAACCAGATAGCTGATATAATACATTAACCACTTAAACTTATATTAAGTGGTAACCATCACATATTCAAGACAAGAGGGCACAAGGTAGAGCACGCTTAGCTATAATTCACAGCTAATCCACGTGCTCTACCTTAGACTGCATTTGCACTTTCTATCAGGTGAGAAGGCAGTCAAACTCTCGAATAATAAAAATAAAAACTCGAAGAAAGAATCATACAAAATATGCAGTTTCCCTCCAACATTTACGATCTCAGCTGTAGTCGTAAAGACGCCGATAAAACAAGTTTTATCGTCAAATTTCACGATCAATTTCTAAAAAACTAGAATCAAACATGGTAGAGGTAATACAAAGATGAGATCCATTTTCTTTTTTATAATACTTGTGTTTTTAGAATTAACTGTAGTTCTTTGTGAAGACAGTGACACAGATGAGAGTACAGGTTACAGGAGTATAGATTTCGCACCAGTGGAGTATCCCAAAACGCCAGTAGAACAATACAATAATGCTCCAAACCCCTTAGTTCCTACAAAAGACACATTCAACATACCATCAGATCACTTCGACAAGAATGAAGACTACCATATAGAAGATACTGCTGCCGTACAAAAACAGGACATAGAAAATGATGAAGAAATTAAATCGCTGCTTGAAGAGAAGTACAAGTTTAGGAATGATGAGATATCAACGAGGTATAGGATAGCTAGTGATGAAAAGGACTATGCAGGTAAGATTAAATTTGGTTGAATCCTACTAATATTAAGAGTAGTAGAGCTCTTTGTGTATGGCTCGTCCGGGGAATTACCACCTTTTTCTGCCGCCAAGCAGCAACGCTGTGTTTCGGTTTGAACAGTGTGGTTGCCGGTGTTATTACCTCATCTGTATGCCTCAAGTTGATAGACGCAGGGCAGTGCATCGTAGCACGTTCCTATCGTGCGTGACTTACGAGGTAATGCTTTGTCATAGGTGATGGTTACTACTTAACATCAGGTGGGCCATCTGCTTGTTACATCAGAAAGTAGTATAAAAAAACGATGCCCTACGATGCACTGCCTTGCGTCCATCAACTTGAGGCATACAGATATTAAGCCTCATGTGCCTGAAATTACACCGGCAACCACACTCTTCAAACCGAAACACAGCGTTGCTGCTTGGCGGCATTAAAAGGCGTGGTGGTAGTACTTCCCCGGACGAGCCACACACAAAGAGCTCTACTGCTCTTAAACTTCTACTCTTATGTTTATATTAGGCTTATTATGTTTGTGTTGGGTGTAATAATCTATTTTTTTCGTAACTTTGCATTTATTTTTAAAGTAGGTAATTGTTTATCTTTTTAATAGCACGCCACCATCATTATCTACCTTTAAGGTTGGCAGGTAGAAAATTCTCACATCATTAAACTCACCTTTTGGTACACTTAATTTATTTTTGTGCAATAAAGTGTTTGTATAAAATTAATTAATTAATTAATAACCTAACTAATAAATAATAAATAACCATCTATTTTTTTCCAGTATTTCCGGAGACCCACGACGAGCGCCACATTGCCTGGGCATTCCGCTCGTACGCCGTCCGCAGGATAGTGGGCGGCATGGAGACTAGCATCAGCATGTATCCTTACAACGTGGCCATCGCGCGCGGCGGGAAGCACTGGTGCGGAGGGGCCGTGGTCGACGAGCAGTGGGTGATGACGGCGGGACACTGCTTGGAAATGTACGTCTACCTTTCTTCCAATCTTCTTGACAGCCTTCACAGCTCAGTTGGTAGTAGCTCTGCCTTTACTGCAACGACATAAGAGCTTACTACAACGAAATAAGAGCATGCAGTGTATAGCTTGATGCGTATCCGCGTATAAATATGGAAATGCATATATTCAGTTTTTTATGCACGCAAACTAGTTTCAATCAATATGATATTTTGGTTGTAACGTCATCATGAATGAATGAAAAATGCTTTACTGTAGTGTACACACTCTCAGAGGTCAGTTGGTAAAGTTCTGCCTTCTGCGCAGTAGGCCGTGGGATCGATCCCCACCGAGAACAAACATTTGTGTCATGAACATAGATGTTTATTCTCTGTCTGGGTATTATATAATATTATAAGTATGTATATACAAAAAAAAGTATATCTATATGTATTATATTAGCTATCTGGATTCCATATTACAAGCTTTGGCTTAGTTTGGGGCTAGATAGTGCTGTGTGGAAAGTCCACCAATATTTATTATTATTATTATTATCAAGTTGATGGACGCAGGGCAGTGCATCGTAGGGAACATTTATTACGTGCATGACTTACGAGCGAAGAAAGCATTGCGCTTTGTTATAGGTGATGTTGCCTGGGCCGTTTGGTTGTTCCATTAGGAAATAGTATAAAAAAACACGATGTGGACACAAACACAATGTGGACGCCTAAGGGCCGGTTTCACCATGCTCTGTTAGTTACTAATCAAGGATTAAAAGACCGTTAAATCTAACTTTAGCTGTCAATCGCGTACATTTTGACATATTTAACGGCTCTTTAATCCTTTGTTAATCTAACAGAGCATGGTGGAACCGGCCCTAAGAATCACAAATTATGATCCAAACAGGAAAAGGGGCCATTGCAATAAGAAAATAAATTAAGTATATACCAATTCATTAATTTAATTATATTCTTTTATTTCAGGCAACACATACCATATCACACTTAGGGCATAGCATCGTACATTATATTATTTATTACAATTTAAGTTTTCAGTTGACTGTTTCTAGAGCGTTCGATGGTGACAAGAAGAAGCTGCAGCCCTTCATCGTCCGAGCTGGTAGCTCCTTCCACAACCGAGGAGGGTATCAAGCCAGAATTAATAAAGTAAGAACACTTAAAAATACTAGTAGTTCGCCTCAAACCGAACGAGAGCATAAAACGGAAGAGAAATAACGGACAAAATAAACAGAGAACGGTTTCACAAGGTTTCGGTGCAGGACCTGTTAATAATGACCACTTGTGGTCTAGTGGTAGTCGCCCCGCCTAAATAGAACGAATACCACCCATTATTTTTCTTCATAACATTTTTTATGTGAACTAAACTTTTTCGATGATACAGTAAAGCCACTATAATAAGCTCAATAATGGGGTTGTTTGATTATTTGAGGTACCTATTCTTCTTTCAAACGAATACCATCCTATTTGTTTTATTTACTACCACTAGACCACGCTCCGAAACCATGTGAAATATTATTTTATTACCTATTATTTTTTATTATACCTATTATTTTTCTTCATAACATTTTTTATATAATTTTTTATATTCATTATACATATTTTAATATTTGATACGTATATCAAATATGTATTCATGTTTGTGCACTACCCCTCGGTTTTTTCAAAACTACACAAAAGTCAACTGGAAGAAAATGCTCTCTAGCATTAAGTTCGCCTATGTACGATACATTTTGTTCTGTGCAATAAATAATTTTATATCTATCTAACTATATAATTATTATGTGAACTAAACTTTGTCGATGATGCAGTAAAGCCACTATAATAAGCTCAATAATAGGGTTGTTTGATTATTTTCAGGTATTCTTCCCGAAGAACTACGTCCCCGGCAACGCTGACTTCGACTACTCCCTTGTACGGCTGGACCGGCCGATGCCCATCGGGAGGAACATAGCCGTCCTCAACCTGCCGTCCAAGGACTACGCTATCAATGAAGGGGATATCCTCATTGTCACAGGCTGGGGGAGCACTGATGTGAGGACTTTTTTATTTACCCATTACCAATTTTTTTTTGACGCATAAAACTTTTTTGCATTCTATTCTAACTTTCTCATATTACAAGTGTTTAGGGATCAAGTATATTTTGAACTATAAAAAAATAATATTTACCAAAGCTACTCTTTCAGACTGGTTTCTTACTTTAATTCGTAAGATAACAACTTATCCCTGCGTTTTGTAAAAAAATGTTTGTTTCCACCATTGATTCGAATCACAACGATTTGGCATCCTTAAAATCAGTTCATCAAAACCATTCAGAGGAACGGCCGCCCGCGTTCTTTCTAACAAGTCAAAAAGTTGCTGTGGGGTATGCGCGGCATCTATACTCGGCAGAGCTCTTCTTTAGAATAGAATAGAATAGAATAGAATATTTATTTCAAGTTTGACAGTAAGCTTACAGTATAACACCAAAACGCTGACTATCTTAATTAATTATGAAAACTTAAATATGTTCTTATGGACTTATAAATAGAACTAAGGCTATCACTAAAAATGTCGACATGTTGGAACTCATGTAGAAAATCGTTTAAAAATGTGAGCGCTCGTAGAGTCGGTGCATTGTTAGCATGCCGGGTTCGCGCTATGTGACACGAAAATAACTGGTGTCGACGACGGCCGCATCGTATGTAGTTGTTAGGTACATATAAAGTCATACTGCTCAATATGTTAGGATTGTTAACTTTGTGACGTAGTATAAGGCAGTAGTGCATAGCTAACTGCAGTTTCCGCCTAAGTTCCAAAGTATCCAAACCAACCATACCTGATACGAATAGAGAGGGGAAAAGATACGGATAATAGCCGTACATACGCTTATAGATGTATCTAGCAAATTTACGCTGAAGCCTTTCTATCATAACCGCATACTTAGCCTCTCGCGGATCCCAACCAATTGAGCTGAATTCGAGTTTGCTGCGGACGAATGCATTATAAAGCATTATCGCAACACCTATGTCCCTAAACTGAGATGCCGTTCTCATTATAAAACCTAATGTCTTGTTGGCTTTTTACACATGCACATAATGTGGTCCCGAAAATTAATACAGGTGTCCTCAATAAGTCCCAAGTCACGGATTTTATCTACCCTTTCCAAGCTAGAGCCGCCAATAGAGTAATCCAGTATTCTTGGCACTTGCAACCTAGTAAATGTTATTACCTTGCATTTTTCGACATTGAATGCAAGCCTGTTTGATCCTGGTCGGTCCAAGCGTGCTACCTTGACTGACCCCAGATCTAGTGTAAAACTCGTGGGATCTAAAGCTTTTCAGCTGCACATACTGCCTGCGATCACAGAGGTAATTCGCAAAAAAACTCAGTAACCTAGGTGAGGCACCTAGTGCCGATAGTTTCTCTAATAATATGTCGTTATCCACCATGTCAAACGCTCGCCTAAAATCTAGGAATATAGAGTCAACCTGTCTACCAGCGTCCATATGAGTCGCTAAATAATCTACGAATGTTGTGTGATTCGTAGTTGTAGATCTGGCAATACGAAAACCATGTTGCGAATCATCAAAGCTTCCCTCCAATTGACGAGTTAAGTGGTAATTTAAAACGGATTCAAATATCTTAGCAAAGACTGACAACACCGCTATAGGTCTGAAATTGCTAACTTCGGTTGATGTACTCGTTTTCGGGACAGGTGTAACTCTAGATATTTTCCATCTGGCAGGATAACGGCATGTAAGTAAGGAAAGATTATATAAAAACATTAGCGGCTTCTCTAAGGCATTTATGCAGTCTTTGGCGACGAAGGGAGGTATAGCGTCAGGGCCTGCCGCTGAAGATGGCTTGAGGCGACGGACGGCGCGACGCACATCAGCCTCTGAGACGCATTCCACGCACACTAAACGTGCATCCTTGCTACCAGAGCAACCCGCGCTCTGCTCTGCCGCTTCGGCATCCAACTCGGGAACATCTTCAAGGAAGACGGAGCTAAAATATTCAGCGAATGCAGTAGCTGCATCTTGTTCTACTACTACTCTCCCATTGACTGTATAGCTGTTTGACTGACTTCTGACCTTACGTCTATCTCTCACATAATTCAAAAATTGCGCAGGATCACGACCGATATTAGATCCTACTGACCTTATGTACTGGCGATAAGCGTCATCAACTAGTTCCTTGATATGACTTCGGTAGTACTTGTATACCTCGTGATTAAATTCCAAACCTAATGTTTTGTATTTACAAAAATGATAATACTTAATTTTAAGTTTTTTTTTTTTGGCGTGAACCACGGTGGATATTGGCGGCTTTGAAAGGAAGATCGTGTTTTTCGAATGGGCACATGATTTTGAATAGCTTCATTCAACTTTGAATAAAACTGATTCGACGCTGCATCTACGTCTTGTTGGGCTAGTACGTCGGTCCAGTCAATTGCAAATATGCTTGAGTACAAATTGTTAAAATCTGCCTTACGAAAATCCCAATCGTGGGCATAAGGTTGACAATGGACGGGGGTTGGGGAACGAGTGTGAGAAATGCTTGCTCTACGAGGTAAAGATAGCTTGACCTCAAGCGGAGGATGGTAGCCCTCGACCTTCACCAGGGGTATTACATCATCGGACACAGTCACATTGCCAACTTCAAAGCCAGTGGTTAAAACGAGATCCAACATGCGACCATCACAGTTCAAGATATTATTATGCTGCTCTAGCTTACAAAATTCAAGAAAACAATCAAATTGAGATTTTACGTTAGAACTACAAGAATTTAAATTGAAATCACCTAGCATTACAATATCAAATGAGGAAAATGTACAGATTATATTTTCCAAACAGTCCAAAACGTTTAAATATTGCTCATCACTATAGCTTGGCGGTAAATAAACTACACAAATTAAGAATTTAATATTTTTCCTTACAATTTTTGCCAACAGTATCTCTTTGTCCTTTGTTAGACCATCTACATCAGTAATCAATGTAGCCGACATATAATTTCTCACAGCCAACATAGTTCCACCATAGTTAGTTTCTTTGGAGCTTAACCGTGCTCACTTGGGTTGATGTCTGGCGATTGTATGTATGTTTCCTCAGGTATCAGGCTACGGCCACATCCCGGACCGCGTCCGCTTCGTGCCCGTGCCCGTCATGCAGCTCGACGACTGCCAGAAGTCTTACCGCTTCTACGTCACGCAGCGGATGGTCTGCGCGGGGTACGCCACCGGCGGGAAGGATGCTTGTAACGTGAGTTCCCGCTGCTGGTCATTTTAGGCATACATATGTTAAGCATGTGCCTGTAATTTCACCGACTACCACACTCATCAAACTGAAACACAGTAACGCTGTGTGGTTACCACCACAAAGTTACACGGAAGAAGACTGCCAGAAGTCCTTCCGCTTCTATGTCACGCAGCAAATGGTTTCCGCGGGGTACGCGACCGGCGGTAAGGAAGCTTGTAACGTGAGTACCAACTGCTAAAGGTATTTATTCAGTTCAATCACAAGGATCACTTTCAAACGTCTTAAAGCTAGGTGAATCTAGGTGCCAGTTCTACTGCCACACGTGACGTAGCCCTTGGCTTATTAATGAGATGAAGTGATGGTAGAACCATATGGTCCTGTTGATGGTAAGCGGCTACCTCTAGCAGTAACGGAAAGCACTGAAAGCACTGGTGGTCTAGTGGTAGCGGCCCCGCCTTCCGATCCTAAGGTCGTGGGTTCGAAACCGGTCGTGCACAAATGAGTTATTCTGTTCAAAAATGTATGTGCACAATGCCAGTACTCTCAAACGGTGAAGTAAAACATCGTGGGGAAACCGGCATGTCGTAGAACCTAAAAAGTTCTATAACATGTGTCAAGAGCTCGAAAGGAGCCTCTTGAGGCGTACTTAAATCCTTCCACTACACAGTTTCGAAAGAAACTATTGACACGACAAGAGAAGAGAGTAACGAAAAGCCAGAAATCCCTGATAGGAACTAATGCATAAGGCTGCTATAACAAAGCATTGCCTCGTAAATCACGCACGATAGGAACGTGTCCTACGATGCACAGCTCTGCGTCCATCAACTGTAGTTATACAGATGTTAAGCGTCGTGTGCCTGTAATTTCACCGGCAACCTCACCCTTCAAACTAAAACACAGCAACGCTTCTTGGTGGCAGAAACAGGCATTTTCCTTTCCCCCATGTTATAAAAAGAAGGTCTACTCGTTGATGCACCCCACAGCACGACTCCGGTGGCCCAGCGGTCAGGGACGGCGTCCTCATCGGCATAGTGTCTTTCGGCGGCAAACAGTGCGGCGACCCGCGCTCCCCAGGGGTGTACAGCCGAGTGGCCGAGGTCACTGACTGGGTGGAGAAGACGATCACCAACAATGAGGCTAATGACGTGGCGGAGCTCAAGCCAAAGATCGAAAAGGCAAGAATGCGGGAGAGAGAGCTGCAAAAGTGAGTCTTCTTTCGGATCAATGGTTCTTTTACGAATTCGTAGGTATACGGGGTCAAATTTGCTTTGCCCTGAAAGTTGCAATCGTTATGGTGGCGTCTGTAGCGGGGCAGAAAAATATTTTTATTCGATTATTTTTCGATATTTTTTTATAAATCTAAGCTATCATTAATTAGTATTTACAACATACACACATACAATTAAATATCTGGTGAGTATCTGGCTCAGCGCATCAGCATTGGCATTCAGCTTGGCAATGTATGTCTTGGGGACGCTTCCGATTGGCACTGATTTGGATCAGTTGAGCTATCTCTAGATCGTTTGCAACGGTCTGCAGTTAGCTCAACTATTTCATATGTATTTATTGTAAAATTCTTTGTAAATAAAATATTATATTATTCTTATTCAGTTGCACTATTTGTAGACCGCTGTATCTGTTTTTTGTTGTGTGTAAATAAAAAAGGTAAAAAAATTAAAAATATGGCTTCTGTAAAAAATCGATATACAGCATTTTTTAGATAATTTTAAATTCTCTGGATAGCAAACCACAAAGCTATAAGTTGGGGTAGGTATCTATTGTGGCGAGATGGTGAAAGAAAACGCGACCCCATCTCGCTATACACCTTTGCGGAGGATGTTTCACAGAGGTTTTTAGTGGGTTCGAGCCCCACATAGCCTCTTCCGTCACCCCCATGGAGGTAGGGAAATGCGATGGCATTTTCCCCCCTTCAAAAAAAGGGGTGTAATTGCCGGTTAAAATTACAGGCACATGAGGCTTAACATCTATATGCCTCAAGTTGATGGACGCAGGGCAGTGCATCGTAGGGCACGTTTATATCGAGCGTGAATTGCGAGGCAACGCTTTTTTATAGGTGAAGTCTACTACTTAACATCAGGTGGTCCATCTGCTTGTTCCATTGGAAAGTAGAATAAAATAATAATAAACCTTACAGATTCAAGGTACGCGTCGAAGAAAAAAAAGACAAAATCAAGAACTGGTTACGTGATACTCTGAAATCGCCGTCATTCATAGAACTAGCCAAGAAGAAGCTGAACGACGCAGGTATCCACACCAGAAGACTGAACCCTCTCAAAGAAGGCCATAACTCCAGCTCCCTCGATGATAAAACCTTGGACGAGATAAATCTGACGAACATGATACATGAGAGAATTCTTGGTGATGATGGAATTAATGAATCTGAGAAGTTGCTTCGGACGCTGGCGATGCAAGAGGTGATGTGGAACGAGGAGAGTCGACAGGAATCAGGGAGTGATGCGGGCTTTGACACTTTCGCTGAGTATGTGTCAGGTATGGGGAGTTTTAGCTGAATAAAAGATTATTACCTAATATATTTGAAAAATTATTTACAGCGCCATCTTTGTCATTATAATGAAACAAAAAATTTAAACATCAACTACGGAATCTACACTAATATTATAAAGAGGTAACATTTGTATTTTTGTATTTTTGTATGTAACGAATAGGCTCAAAAACTACTGGTCCGATTTCAAAAATTCTTTCACCATTAGAATGCTACATTATCCCTGAGTAACATAGGCTATATTATATTTTCAAAAAAATCAGGGATCCTTACTAAAACTTCAATAATGTAACCCAAGGTGGAAAATAAAAACCTTAAATCGCGTGCGCTGCGAAAACTATTGAAGATAGAACAAAATAATGTACTACGATTTTGTAGAACACGTCATCATCTACAAAAAATGTCGCGACAGCATATGTCTAACTATTATAGTTATGTCACAATAAGTGTTCTTTTATTATAAAAAATTAATTGAAATGCCTCCGCTAGAAAAGGGTCTTTATTTGTACCTTGGTATTAATCCTTATCCAAATATATAATTTCATAATTAAGACGGTTTCAATACCTATAGATTACTTCTTAAATTTTTCAAATCGGACATTCCATTCAAAAGATATGACGAAATTAAAAATGTTAACGGGTCCACGGGTCAGGCGCGGGGTGCGATTTCACTCACTCAAGGAGAAGCGCGTGCAAATGTAGAAATAAGTAGACGCGAGGCTCGAGACTCGAGGTCTAAGTTTATGCGAAGCTGGGACAGGCCGCTAGTTGAAAATAAAGTGCTAGATTATTAGTTGATTTTAAATAGCGCCATCTATGAAAGCCTCTGTGTACTCAACGACTACGGAGAAATACGGAACGCTTAAAACATAATTATTGCCACTCACCACTAGATGGCGTACCTGAAGATATATTAGGTAGTTACACTTTTGCACGCTAGATGGCACGGCACGTCATGTTTTCTAAGTATTTCATGGTTGAGTAACAGTATGGACATAAATTATTTTTTGTATGAAAGGCAAAAAATCCTAGCAGTTACCTACTAACAACTGCTAGTTTTTTTTAGTGGCCCGAGCAATATCGACTATGTTATTGTAATATTCTTTATCATTAAATTTACTTATCATGTATCGTAGCGAATATAAATAATTTAGATAAATGCAAGCAAAACCAATCAGAGCTTTATTAAGTTATAAATTAACGTTCGTTAGCGATTATAAAATAAACACAACAAAATGATTAAAATTGCTGTGCGCTGTGCATAACAAAAGTGCAAGAGATGGAAAAAATCTAGAAAATGTGCGTTTATACCTAGGTATGCATAAATTGCTACAAAGTTATACCTAAGATACGTAAATAGTTATAAATTACTAGATATAGCCAGTTCCGGTAGACTACTGATTCACAGGTTTATAAATTCCCTTCATCATCAACCTGAAGAAGTCCATAGGCGGCCCCCATACATTTACCTACACAAAAAAATTACACAAAGGTTAACTGGACGAGAATGCTATCTAGCATTAAGTTTGCCTATGTACGATACATTTTGTTCTGTACAATAAAGAATTTTCTATCTACGAGTATCTATCTACATTTCTAGGAAGAATTATTTGACCCAGAACTTCGCATGATTCTACACAAGCTGGTGCCCGCGACTTTGTCTTCGCAGGATTAGTCACACAATATCTTTATAAAATGTAGCCTATGTGTTATTCTGATGTATAAACTATATTATTGTAAAGTTTCATTAAAATCCATTCAGTAGTTTTTAGGTGAAAGAGTAACAAACATCCATCCATCCATCCACACTTAAAAACTTTCGCGTTTATAAAATTAGTAGGATTTTTGAAGATAATGATAGGAAATCACTGAACGCAGGCGCAGGTAACCTTGTCATATTATAAATTAAAAAAAACCTAAATCTCTGTAGGTTATATCCTCGTTTTTTTACTACATTCAGTAATTTTGCATCCAAAAAAATTTTAAATGTGCGAACGAGTTCTTTAACTGTTGCCAGCCTCTTATTAGGGACACGAGTGTAAAAATCGACTTTTTTAAATCATCTACACTAGATGCTAAAGCCTATTTATTTTTACTAACAGCAAATATACTTATCAGTTATGAGATTTCAGGAAAAAACTGCAAGATCGTTGCACGATAAAAATGCAATGACTGATAAAAAAAATGCATCACATTCTTATCGTGCAACGGGGTCAGCAAACTGAGCATAGGTAATAGTATGGTGTGATAAAATTAATATTATAAGAGTAGTAGAGCTCTTTGTGAAGGGCTCGCCCGTGGAAAAACTACCACCAGGCCTATTTCTGCCGCCAAGCAGCGTTGCTGTGTTTCGGTTTGAAGGGCGTGGTTGCCGGTGTAATTACAAGCTTAACATCTATAGATATGCTTCAAATTGAAGGACGAAGGCAAAAAGTATTCATTGTTTTTGACGTCAAAAACCGACATAGCTTGCAGAATCAGCAAGTTGAAATGGCAATGGGCAGATTGGGAAGGTCATATAGCTCGAAGAACTGACAACCGCTGGGGGATAAAGGTACTCGAATGGCGACCACGAACTGGAAAACGAAACGTGGGTCGCCCTCTTACCCGAAGGACCGACAACATCGTGAGCATCGCGGGAAATCAGTGGAAATCAGTGCAATCAGTGTGCACAATGCCAGTACCCTCAAACGGTGAAGGAAAACATAGTGAGGAAACCGGCATGCCGTAGAACCAATTATGTTCTATAACATGTGTCAAGTGCTGGAAAGGAGCCTCTTGAGGCGCACTTAAAATCCTTTCACCACACTGTTTCGAAAGAAACTAGTGACACGGCAAGAGAGAAAGAGTGGATGGACAGGGCTCAGAGTCGTTCTTCCTGGAAATGAATAAAAGAGGCCTAAAAATCGACTTTGCAACTTTATTTTTACCTCCCACTTTACCTTTGTGGATACCTCATGTCGAGTGAAGTCACGGGCAGCAGCTTTATAATATCTTAAAACAAAGGTAGCCAACATATCGGTGTGAATTTGTGATTATTGATTCAATTCGTTTCGTACAACGTCAAAAATCTTACTTTTGATGCTAATTCGCTTTCTCCAAATCCTACTCGACTCGATGCGTAGTGGGTAGACGGATGTCAATTTAAGTTTTCGTACACACAGATACACATTAAGCTACCCAAAGCCTAGAAAAATGACGCTTACTACAACGATATAAGAGCGAGCTGTGTGTAGCCTGATGCGTATCAGTGTATGCTTAATTAAGTCGGTTTTTATGTACGAAAACTAGTTTCAATCAATATGATGTGATGGTTGTAACGTCATCATGAATGAATGAAAAATATTTTACTGTAAACACTCTCACAGCTCAGTTGGTAGTAGCTCTGCCTTCTGCGTGCGGCCGTGGCTTCGATCCCCACCGAGAACAGACATTTGTTTGATGAACATTGATGTTTGCTCTCTGTATGGATACCTACCTATTAGAACATATATTTTTGAAATTATTTTATTATATCTGCTTTCCGGTAAATACATGCATTGCTTTAAAAATATTTATATTTTCACACACTAAAAGTACATAGTTTTAAGTTTTAATTATGTTTTATGTAATACATAAACAACGAGTATAAAAGCTCTTTGTGTGTGGCTCGTCCGGGGAAGTACTACCACCACCTATTTCTGCCGCCAAGCAGCAACGCTGTGTTTGGGTTTGAAGGTTGTAACGCATATGAAGCTTAAAATCTGTATGTTTCAAGTTGATGGCCGCAGGGCAGTGCACCGTAGGGCACGTTCCTATCGTGCGTGACTTACGAGGAAATGCTTTGTAACAGGCGATGTTTACTACTTAACGTCAGTTGGGTCATCTGCTTGTTCTATCAGCAAATAGTGTAAAAGAATTGGCATTCTTTTTATTGCCATATGTAACGTTTTCCAAAGCGATTGGCCAATATCTATAGATAATATAAAAGTGCATTACCCGAAGGCATATGATTTGCAAGTTGAACGGACTGATCGAACTTTTATCTGTCAATGTTGTGTTTCAATCGAAAAGGGATATTTTGTGAAATGTGGTGCAATTTTTTGATATAGGGTAGCGTATTCATGGTTATTGAGTGGATGTCGTGCAATTTATGATACAATATATCAATATATCTTGCACCGATCAGTTTTTCTGTTCAAAAACTTATGTGCACAATGCCAGTACTCTCAAACGGTGAAGGAAAATATCGTAAGGAAACCGGCATGTCGTAGAACCTAAAAAGTTCTATTACGTGTGTCAAGTGCTCGAAAGGAGCCTCTTGAGGCGCACTTAAAATCCTTTCACCACACTGTTTCGAAACAAACTAGTGACACGACAAGAAGAAGAAGAAGTGGTGACATATGGTGCAATTATAATACAATATATCAACCAGACAGAGTATAAATATGTTTGTCCTCGGTAGGGATCGAACCTACGACCTACAGCGCAGAAGGCATAGCTTCTGACGGGAGGCATGTCAGGCTTCAATTCCATAGATCTTGATTCTTCTCGGCCTTTAGGTCGCGTGGAACAGGCACATAGATTCACCAAATTTTAAAACTTTTCAAAGTGATCCTTGTGATTTTAATGTATAAACATCTTTTGAATTTGATCTTTGAGTGAGTGAAACTTTTAATGACGTAAAAAGTTTAAGTTAGTATGTCTCTATGATACAAATTGACGGTCCAATTCTAATTACAGGCACATGAGGCTTAATATCTATGCCTCAAGTTACCTCTTAACATCAGGTGGCCCATTTGCTTGTTCCATCAGCAACGCTGCTTGGTGGCAGAAAAAGGCGTGGTGGTAGTACTTCCCCGGAGCCCTTCACAAAGAGCTCTACTACTCTTAGAAATATATATAACTAGCGGCCTGTCCCAGCTTCGCATGGGTGGTCATAAATTTTTTGAACATTTTAGGATAAACTTAGACCGTGGGTTCGAGTCTGTCGTCTACTTATTTCATACATTTGCACATCCTTCTCCTTGAGTGAGTGAAATCGCACCCCGTGCGTGACCCGTGGACCCGTTAACATTTTTAATTTCGTCATATCTTTTGAATGGAATGTCCGATTTGAAAAATTTAAGTAGTAATCTATAGGTATTGAAACCGTCTTGAATATGAAATGATTTTTTTGGATAAGGGTTAATACCAGGGTACAAATAAAGACCCTTTTCTAGCGGCGGCATTTCAATTATTTTTTTTATAATAAAAGAACACTTATTGTGACATAACTATAATAGTTAGACATATGCTGTTGCGACATTTTTTGTAGATGATGACGTGTTCTACAAAATCGTAGTACATTATTTTGTTCTATCATCAATAATTTTCGCAGCGCACGCGATGTAAGGTTTTTGTTTTCCACCTTGGGTTACATTATTGGAGTTTTAGTAAAGATCCCTAATTTTTTTGAAAATATAATATAGCCTATGTTACTCAGGGATAATGTAGCATTCTAATGGTGAAAGAATTTTTGAAATCGGACCAGTAGTTTTTGAGCCTATTCGTTACATACAAAAATACAAATCTCTCCTCTTTATAATAATAGTGTATAGTGTAAAGTGTAGATAGTGTAGAAGTGTAGATAATAGTGTAGATAATAAAAAACATTGCTTTAGCCAACGAGCTAAATAAAATCAAACATAAAATAGGCCGTATATAATCTTTATTTAGAGAAGACAGAGATTTTTTTATTACAACTTTCAAACTTGAAAACTTGAACAATCAGATGCCATAACAAAATATTGTCGCAGGTCACGTTTCCAACAGAAAACTTATTCTTAAAAGGCTGACAACCGTCAATCAACTTCTCACACGCACATTCAAAATTTTTGAAGGTAAAAATTACTGAACCAGGGGCCTTATGCTCACTTCGAGCGAGATTATCTCACGGTGGAGATGACGTCATATCTCGTTCGATAACTATTTATCCCCATTCTCACTATCTAACTCCCCAATTTTCTCATACAAAGTTCATGCGAGACGCAAGGTCAACGAGTTATTGAACGAGATATGACGTCATCTCCATCGTGAGATAATCTCGCTCGAAGTGAGCATAAGGCCCCTGGTTGTGAAAAATGTCAAACAACAATGATACGGAGAATTTCGGAAACAAAGGTTCAACAAAAATATCATTTTTCAATTTCAATTCAATTCATTTATTTCAGATCAAAAATACTCCAATTATTTAGTATCACACAGAAATAGAATCTTAAAAAACTATGTATCATCCAATCGAGTTTTCTAACTTTATTAACTACGAAATCTATTTAAACACATTATTTTGATAGAAAAACTTCTCCAAAACTCCAGCGATTTTTCATGTGCCTTCAGTAGTTTTGTATCTTTAAAAAAAGTTATTTATTTTGTCAGCGTCTTAAAGATTTCACAAATAATACTTACTAAGTACTTATTAATAAAGTTACAAAGGCTATCCAAACAATGGTTGGAGCTAAATCTAGGTTGTAGTGACATAAGCACGAGGAAGCGAAACATGTTTCTTCTCATTTTGCACGGTGTGGCGTAAAAATAACTACCATTTCGAGATTGTTGTAAAAGGTGTATTTGTTAAATTAGAAATATTAATAAAAATAGTGTAAAATTATAGGAAAAATATAGAAAACACCATTTCATATTACACACTGTAATGATTTCTCGAATTTTATAATTCATTTTGTAAATATTAAGCTTGTTTTTTTAGATTAAAATTGAAGTAGCATAATTAATTTTATATCTTCCTGTCTTTTAGTCAGTCAATTGACCGCCAAGTCACAGCTTTGGTCCGATAGGTGGGTAGGATGGATAGCGTGGGTAGGTTGCCGAACAGAAAAGAAAGGAAAGGGGAATATTGAAATAAATGTGGCATTCTGGAAAGAGACTTGGTGGAGTAAACTTGACTGGCTGACATACTGACATCCGTAACAAGTGCGAAGAATAAGAGTGAAATTGTTTTACCTGTGTTCTACGAATAAATAAGAGGTGTTAAAGTGTTCATCTGCTGCAGTTCATTTCATCTCAGAAGTGCGATTGAACCAAGGTATGTAAAATGTTACCTATTCTGCCCACATAATATTATTTTATTGCCGTTTGGAAGATTGGTACAATATTTTATTCCATTTAAGTATAATGGAGATACAGATTTTACTAGCATGTATCGGTCGGGATTGACCCGAGACTATCCGATCGTGCCAGTTTTGTTCAGTTGAAAGCATAGGTACTTAGCGGCTTTATTCCTACTGAATCTTTGTTGGCGTGGTCCAGTCGGCATTGCCCCGAGACTATCTGGCCATGCTAGCACTATTCGGTTTATGGAGCTGTTGGTACTTGTGCCTACCCATTAAACATAAAATTTACAAAAGTCTGGATAGATTTTCTAGCAAAAGCTGATAGAAATCGACAAAGAATACCAATCTACTAAACGTGCAAGTGACTGTGTGTGATCATGAGTTGCTTTTCTGTACCATATCTATGAAAATATTTTTTGTTAATACCGTCACAAAAGTTTTTGTGATAACAATTTTTGCTAAAATATTTTTTTTTTAACTATGTGGAGTCTAACGAATACTAGGAATAAAATTCATGCTGTTTCACTCGAAGTATTAAGTTTGAAACTTATTGATGTCTTTCATCAAATTTTTACCGCAGTTACTTGATAGAATTATTACTGGTGAAACTTTTTGCCACCATAGCATGTTGCTAATTGAAAGAATATTTTACGATAAAAAGTCTACTTACATAAAAAAAAAAAAACATAAATAAAATATAGTGAAGTAGTGAACCAAGTGAGTTCTGGAGGCTATGTATGCCATAACAATAAGTAGGGTATGCTGTGATGGACCAAGTGAGTTCAGGGGGCTATGTATGCCATAACAATAAGTAGGGTATGCTGTGATGAACCAAGTGAGTTCAGGGGGCTATGTATGCCATAACATTTTTTTTTATAAGCAAGGTGAGGAACTAAGTGGGTCTATGTACCTATGCCACAGTGAACAAATTTTGGACAGATAATGCTAACAATTTTGCTACGTACACAATGCACTGATATTTGCCAAATAATTACCTACTTGGTAACTGTAGCTGTGATTAAAATTTATTTCATCCACATCATGATATTTTTATTTCGAGTAAAAGGTTATTAAATTCGACTTTAAGTTTAACGGTATGAAACATTTTGTTAGCATGTATCAGTCGAGATTTCCCCGATACTATCTGGCCGTACTAGCACTATTAGGTTTTTAAAAAATTGTCAGGGCCTTACCCATGAACATTCAAGTTGAATACATATCGAGCAAATTTTTCTAGAATAAAGTAGGTGAAATCTTACAAATTTTTATATTATCCGATAATTTTAACATTGAAGGGTAGGTTATTTTATATTTTTATCTTATTTTATATTCGCATTTTGAATTGTTCCTCACACGAACTGGTCTGTACTGAACAGAGACTATCCGGTAGTGTTAGCACCTTTAAACTCGTGGATTACCTACCTACTATTATATATATTTTTTTATTATTCTATTTCACATTACTGCTATTATCAATGTTCCAATAGCAATAAAAATTGGCTTACCTATATCAAGCAGAAATTAACTATACTTGCCGTTGTCACCTGATAAACTGTCGTAAAATTATAAATATCGATGATCAAGCCTACCCTCTGATGCGAGTCTCTGAAGCAAAGTGTACTAAATTAAATATCTATTAAGTTAAAATTTATAGATATATAGGTAGGTAGTAGGTACATGCTATGTATGCAGGTACAGGCTATGTATGCCAGAGTTTAGCCATGTGCGCTATTAGCAGGCTATGTATGCCAGAGTTTAGCCAGGTGCGCTATTAGTGAATTTCTTAGTGAAAAATGGGGTATGTATACCTGTAAGTTCAAAACTAACCAAATAATTAGTACAATGGTGCAAAAAAATATATATATATATTAGCATTTAAACACTGGACCTGTAAGTGGCTAAGTACGTCGCAAAATTACATGGACAGCTGTTATGCTAAGCCAAGTAACTCATATGAAAAATTAAAAAAATAAATAAAACATGAATATAAATAAAAAAAAAAAAAAAGTTAGAAACAATTGGTGAATATGATAACTACAGTATTTTTTTTCTCTTTCTATGAACTCTGACGGTGCGATGACTCCTGAGGAGGAACTTCTTGTTACACACACGCATTCTAAACGAAAGCGAAAGTCTTCGAAGACATCTGCAGGAGATTTGGCGTCAACTTCAAACAACAGTTTAGCACTTGGACGAAGTATCATACTGCACGGAGCCTTTCGGTTTTTGGCGTGTCCGTTTTTTTTGTTAGTGTGCAGTTGTCGATATTGTATTCGTGTGAGTTACTAGAGAAGGGACTACATTGACTAACCTATCGATGGAATAAGAGATGGATGAAAAAGGCGTTTTAATTGGAAATCAACTTTTTAATTTTAACTGGTTGCTGACTTTTATTGCGACAACCCAAAACCAATATAGATACTGGAACACTATTATCGTCAATATTATTTCTCATATTGACCTGGCTGTGAGAGCGATGTCTATCCCACTCGATACTTTCTTATGGCCATTTCGTCCATGCATAGGAAAATTTTGTGGCCTCCCAGTTTTCACGCCTTTAACAGCTTTTATCCACACCCGTCTTCATTCTGGGCATTTTGGGAACCTAAAAAAAATAATAATGTAAAATTTAACGGGAATTGAGCCGGCGCGAGACGCCTAGAAGGTGTGAAATATAAAGCTAAATTAGTCTGTGTATGTAAATCACTAGAACAGATGATCAAAACAATACATATTATTTTATGGGTATATTTTATTAATGGGTGTACATCGTTTTCATATTGGAAAATCTGACTAGTACTAATAAAATGTAATTACAGTCTGTAAATTGAAAAAGAATATTACGTATCAAATGACGATTCCGGGTCTTTAACCTCCTTTTGTTTTTTTTTGTTTTGTTTCCTTTTGTTTTTCTTGATGCACAAGACACAGCTGCACGGGATATACTTTCGCTTTTTCAAATATATTTTGCTTAAACAATAATGATTCTTTTGATTTTTCACTATTTATTTCGCTTCACCGCATATTTCAACCGACCCCAACTAGAATTGCATCAACTGACGGACACTATTTACACAGACAGTGAGTTGGAGTGAGTGAACTTACATCTTCTTTTCTTTTACTTGTAGCTAGGCTGCGTGGGAGGTACAAAGATAGATGATCACTGTTTGATACACAGTTGTAAAAGGTTGTGGATCTTATGGCACTCACCATTATGATATTACCTCCATGATTTAGCGACTTTTTTTTAAATGTCGCGCAAAAGGTCACTCTTACTTTAAATGCCCTAAGCCATTAGTAAAATGCCAAAAGTGTCAAAGGGTTGATCACGACAATAAAAACTGTAAACTTCTACCAATGATACCGCGTTTCGCGTACGGACGTTAGAGAACGGAAAAATTTGACTATTTCCACAACTGGTGATACTAACAGTAATTTTTTCAAATAAATCGAAGTTCGTGAATCTGATGCTCAAGACCTAAACTTCTTAAAAAGATACACACAATTGCCTATCATGAAAGGTTTCGGTAACTCTTTAGTTACACCTGTCTATAGGAGCTTTGTGAACATTGAAATCGATGATGTTGAGGCGACGATCGAAGTTCTTGTAGTTACTGATGAGTTTGTGACAACAGCATTGCTTATAGGGTAAAACTTTATAGAGTTTTCTTCGGTGTCTGTGTTCAAAGACAATTGCAAACTATTCTTCTACAAAAGTCCTGCTCTTAACGCAAACTTTGACATTGAAAATAGCTTAAACTTGACTACATTAAATTCTACCTAAGTTCCTTTGTCAGGGTTAGTTGAAGTTATAACGCAGGGATCAACTAACTTTTCAGGGGATGGGTATGTGGAATGTTACAGTAGTATTGAACCGGGTAAAGAAAATCAATCGATCAAAATTGCACCAAGGTGCTTATCACGTAGTTAATGGAAAATGTCATCTTACAATACAATACAAAATAATTTATTTATGCCACACGTAAATGCAGTTTATAAAAAAAAATACAAGAAAAGACTGTAAAAGTAAGTAGGTAAGTGATATAAATTGGCAGTCACTCGGCATAAATGCAATAGCAGCATACGCTACTATAACGCTGGTCTTCCGACACCCATGTCATCGTTACAGTTACAATAAATAATAATAATATTCTAATTTATTTCTAATAAAATAACCGAGAACCAATTTTAACAATAAAGACAATAGAACTAAGCTCTTATCAAAATTTATAGGCCTCTTTAAAATCACAGAAGTATATATAATGATCGATATAAAATTTCTGAACTTACTGGATTTAGTACTCCTAAAAGTAAATACGATAGCGTAGTTGATTTTGATCGGATTTGACCTTGGATCAATGTTAAACTTTCTCATGACTACGATACTAATATCTAACAAAAGTAATACTTCATCCGAAAGCGAGGATAATGATGACGAAAATATGCCTACAAAAGGTCGACAACAAAATAATACAAGCAGATCTGATACTAAATAAATGCCAAATGTAATGATTAATAATTTAAAGTAATATTGTTAGTATAATAATGTAGCGAAACACTGGGAGTTATTGTTTTTTTGTTATTCACATGTTGTTTTTATAATTACTGAAAATGTTATTGTGTTAAAATCGTAAATTCAATTTATTTGAGTATTTTCTATAATTATTTAATAAAATAAATTTGATGAAGAAATTGAAGTTGATAAGGACTAAAATAATAAAATGAATTTGTATATAAGCTATTACAATCAAAAATAAGATTTTTTTTTGTTCTTTAAAATTAAAATAATATAAATATTCTTAATTGATTAGTACGTTCAGTTAATTTATTTGATCATGCGTCAGGAGATCGCATGATGGCGGATGGCCGAATGTAATGATTTCTCGAATTTTATAATTCATTTTGTAAATATTAAGCTTGTTTTTTTAGATTAAAATTGAAGTAGCATAATTAATTTTATATCTTCCTGTCTTTTAGTCAGTCAATTGACCGCCAAGTCACAGCTTTGGTCCGATAGGTGGGTAGGATGGATAGCGTGGGTAGGTTGCCGAACAGAAAAGAAAGGAAAGGGGAATATTGAAATAAATGTGGCATTCTGGAAAGAGACTTGGTGGAGTAAACTTGACTGGCTGACATACTGACATCCGTAACAAGTGCGAAGAATAAGAGTGAAATTGTTTTACCTGTGTTCTACGAATAAATAAGAGGTGTTAAAGTGTTCATCTGCTGCAGTTCATTTCAACACTTAGTTTTTTTTACAAAAAAAACAGACTTTACTGTTGTAGCATAATACTTACATGTCGCCATATTTGTTTTTTTTTATTTTTATTACTTTTCCTATTTATTTAATGATTGTATAATTCAATAATTTGAGTTATTTATAAAGCTCAATAAAAAACTTTATTTTTTTTACCTTTTTAATTGTTGTTTTTTTAAGAATTTGTGTTTTTTTGTCTGCTTTATGCTTTATATGAAAGAAAAGTACAAAAATACGTTGATGGACGCAGGGTAGTGCATCGTAGGGCACGTTCCTACCGCGTGACTTACGAGGGAATGCTTTGTTATAGGTGATGGTTACCACTTAACATCAGGTGGGCCATCTGCTTGTTCCATCAGCTAGTTGTATTAAAAAAAAGTCCATTTAAGTGCAGTCGCATTTGAAACCCCCTGTATAGTGTACGTTCCGGTCTACTTGCCCAGTCACTTGAGGCGGTTATGTAACACCCTGTAGCAATGCGATGGACTATTTTATTATAATTGAATATCCCATCGTCAAAAAAAAAATTAAGAAAAAGAAACATCATAACGACTTTATCCCTAGGCACGGTCGATATCCCTTCAGATCTTTTACCAAGACAAACTCAAGATTATTTGAGTATGACTTAGGGAGTAGTCAGAGGTACGTCCAAATAGTACCATGTGGGTATGCCACATGAAAATAATAAAAAAATTATATAATTTTATGAAATTTTATATTATTGTTCTGATCGACATCGTAGGTTCGAATCCAGTCGTGCACTGAAAATGATTAATTGTATACCTTACAAAATTACAAAACTTAGAAAAACACATACGTGAAATGGGCGGTCTTATCGCTAAAAAGCGATTTCTTCCAGGCACCCTTTAGATGGAGAGAAGTCTAAAACAAGAAGGTTGGCTAGGGAGCACTATGAACTATAGTGACTATACCTAGAATATGATAAAAAACAATACAGAGACTACATAAATAAAATCAAAGAAGGAAAACATCGTGAGGAAACCGGCATGTCGTAGAACCTATACAGTTCTATAACATGTGTCAAGTGCTCGAAAGGAGCTTCTTGAGGCGCACTTAAAATCCTTTCACGACACTGTTTCGAAATAAACTAGTGACACGACAAGAGAGAGAGCCGGTCTTGGATCCGATGGCGCAGGTGGTTAGCACATGCTCCGTTTAAGGGGTGTGGGTTGAATTCCCACTCGGGTATTTATAATTTTTGTACCTTAGTAAAGGTAGGTGGCCAATGACTAATTTATATTGAACGAATTCTTTATTTTATTCCGTGAATTCAATTTTCCGAGAACAATCGCCTTTGTCGAATTTCGCTGAGTTTGTTTCGATGGAATTTTTGCTGGTTTAAGTTCATTCACTGTTCGGATATGTGATTATTTTATTTCTTTATTTTAGGCAACATATGTTACTAGCTGCCGCTCGCAACTTCGCTCGCGAACTAGTGATTGCTAACATTAATAATGGGTTTGCTTATTGTTTTGTTATCGAAGTATTGTATCTTTGTATAATTATTTTAAACTACTGCCTAGGTACAATAGGTATTTTTTTAAAATTAAATGCAGATATCAACTCTTCCTTATTCTAGAATAAGAAAGCGTTGATATCTGCGATATCATATGATATTTGCGACACAGTCTTTTTTTCCCATTTTTTTACCGACTTCAAGAAGAGAGCAGGTTCTCGATTAGACTGTATTTTTTATCGATAATTTTTAAATCAAAATCGATTCAGTAGTTTGGCTTTCAAATCAAAATTACAGGAAAAAGTCATGTCATCCAAGTAAAACCAGCGCTGAAAACCAGCGCTGTAAGGGCTTGAGCTCATACAGCAAATGCCTGTGGCCTTTTGTCATCAAAATTGTAACAGCTCTTTTGTAAATTTCAATTTTTAACTGACAAAATAAAGATTTTTCTATTTTATTCTATTCTTAAGATGAAATTGCGTATGTTGCTGTTTTATGCTTACATTTTATCTAAAGTCGGTTTTTTTGCAGTAAAGTTGTATTATTTCCGACCAGTACCCCAAGTATGAGTTTTGCTTATTTCGTTTTTCGTAACGCAGGCCTTTTTTGTATGGAGACTCGTAAGTTCTCAGCACGCCCGATAGAGCCGCTTATCGTATCTCCATACAAAAAAAACCTGACGTTACGAAAAACTAAATACGAAATATGGTAAGCAAATCTTTTACTTGGGGTACTGTTCTGATATGTTCATGTTTTCTTTTCCGTTCCTTGCCATGTTCGGGATACAAAGTAGCTTATATCCTTTTTCGTAGCCGAAGTAGCTTATGTACCTACTTTTTCAAAATCTTTGCTTTGTTTATTATAGGCCTTCATCTAATGTGCACTACCCAAAAATGTTTTCTCATTACCCAAAGGTTAGCTGGTAGATAATGCTATCCAGCATTAAGCTTGCCTATGTACAGTATATTTTATTTGGGCCATAAAGAATTTTCTATCTATCTATTATGCTTACCCAGATTACGAACTATATTTTTTCCATGTTCAATCCCGGTCCAGATTACGAACTATATTTTTTCCATGTTACATCCAAGCATCGTAACTTTCGGCTAGTTACTATTCCAGATCACAGATACATAATTTATTCTAAGTTTCATTGAAATCTGTCTGGCCGTCACTAATGTCCAAAATTAGTATTTTAATTCATATTTCTTGTAGATGGAACAAGAAGGTCCACCCGATGTTAAGTGGTAACCATCAAGTAAATGGTAGTACAATCTCTTTACAAGATTGGTTACGTACAATCACAGTACAGATTGGCTTACTTCTGTGGTACAATAACAAAACAAGAAGACACCTACAGAATCATACCAGCCTGGTACTTTTGAATGAAACTCGCGCATGATTTTGTCTAACACTTTGCAGATGTGAAATGCACTTATTACTCCAACGGTTTATGCTCTCCTGGTACATGAAAGCGTAATCATAACAAACAGTATTTGCTCGATTGACTGAGATGGCAGCGTCATACAAGCCTGGTAGTTCTGGCTCGACTGCTAATAGTTTACTTTAGCTTTCGTTTTCCGCGCATGTCTTTAGTGTACTCGAACACCTTAATCTTCATGCATTCCTGGTAGTTATGTAGAGCATAATTTTATATCTCGAGTCATAGACTCCTGGTACGAAGATAATACACATTTATGGAGGTCTCTTAAAAGGCTGACACCCGTCAAACAACTTTTAACACGCACATTTTTGAAGATATAAAATTACTAAATGAAGTTTTGAAAAATTAACCATGTTTCAGAGAATAGCATTACAAAAGATTCAGCAAAAAATTAATTTTGATTCTAACTACTAGTAATGCATATTTTGGTAGTAAAACTTGTTTGGCTCAAAATAAAAATTTAAAATTCTCCTAAACTTGGTTGTTTTTGATTTTTAATAACTTCATTTAGTGATTTTATATCTTCATAATTGCTGGAATGTGCGAGCGAGAAGAACATTGGCGGTAGTCTGCGACTTAAAGCGGTCTAAAACATCGCGACATCCGCGGCTTAGCTCTGCACGATGTCTTTCCTGTGGTTCCTGTGTGGTGATCTTTGACAAGTCTAAAACAGTGCCTGGTCTTAGCACTAGGCATATGAGCTGCCTTTTTATACATCTCGCTGATTGTACAAGGGGTTGGCCCACATGATGTTAAGTGGTAACCATCACCTATAACAAATAAATGTCTCGCAAGATGCGCACGATGTGCAAGTGCCCGATAATGTACTGCCCTACGTCCAACAACTTGAGGCATACAGGTGTTAATCCTCATGTGCCTGTAATTTCACCTGCAACCACACCCTTCAAGTGCAAACACAGCAACGCTGCTTAGCGGCAGAAATAGCATGGCGGTAGCATACGAGCCGCCCCGACTTCGCACGGTTATCGTATATAAACCTTCTTCTTGAATTACTCTTTCTATAAAAAAAACCGCATCAAAATCTGTTGCGTAGTTTTAAAGATTTAAGCATACATAGGGATATAGGGACAGAGAAAGCGACTTTGTTTTTGTACTACCTCTATGTAGTGATACTCGTACATATATTCCTTTTTTTATTCTAATAAGTAGGTACTATATTATATTTAGCAAGTATTTTTATTTCTTCATGTGTTCTGTTTTTTTTATTTGTGTATGTTTTTTGAATGAAAACATTTTATTTTATTTTTATCTCGGTACCAGGAGCGTAGTCACAGGCAGAGGTAAGTGAATAGAGCCTTAGGGCATAGAATCGCGGAAGGCTGCGGTCGTCGACCCGGCCTTGCACGTGTCGAGTGCAACGAACGACGTATTGGAACTTTGTTAGAGTTATCTATGGGCTGGTGGTCTAGTGGGAGCGACCTCGACTTCTTACTCCAATGTTTTATGTTGTACAAAGTACAAAGCATAATCATAACAAAAGGTATTATGCTGGATTTACAGATATGGACGTGCCTAGAGGAACTGTTTTAAGTCTTCTTCTTCTTGTCGAGTCACTAGTTCTTTTGAAACAGTGTGGTGATAGGTTTTTAAGTGCGCGTCAGAGGCTCCTTTGACTTTGTTAACTTATATCTTTGAGTGGTAGTCACAGAGTACTTGTGGTAGTCTAGTGGGAGTGACCGACAAACAATCTAATTGTTCGACATTTGTCAGCCACTTAAAGTCTGGGTTTGGAATTTCGAATCCAGTCTGATAATTTGGATCCAAATATCCATACAAAAAATGTCTCACTTTTTGTTGCTCGTGATATAGATCAAGACACATAAAGCCAAAAAAAATGAGGCTTACTAAAAGGGCATAAAAGCAAGCTACCTACCCTAGGTATAGGCTATAAGTATTCGTGTGTAGGTACTGTAACTGTAACGATGACTTTGGTGTCGCAGTTGCTACGCTGTCGCGTACTGGTGTCACGGAAGACCCTTTGTAGTAGCGTATGCTGCTATAGCATTTATGCTGAGTGCCGGCCAATTTATCTCAGTTACTTACTTTTAATGTCTTTTCTTGTACTTTTTATAAACCAACTGTGTAAAGTGTGGCATGAATAAATAATTTTGTATTGTATTGTATTGTACCATTGTATCAATAGAATTGGCCAGCCTAGACCCAACGTTACCGGATCTAGCTGTTACCTGATCACAAATACTTAGATAATTATGTTAATCACACAAATGTTTGTTCTCGGAAGAAGATCAAAGGTGATCAAAGGGAAGAGGATCAAAGGGACTCTTTTCAAAATGTGACCCGTACCACAGAATGAATATAGTTCAGTATGCATGTAACCCATTATCTACAATCATCAGCGGCGGTACGCTGCGCCGGCGCATAGTGCGTTGACACCGCTGCAGTTTTGGAGATCGGATGTCGCTAGGTGGCCTTGAGATGTAGATTATATAATAGTGCTATATTATATAATACTTGTTTACCATATCGTACCTCCTTCCTATCCCATTTTTAATTCTTACTTATTTATTGCATACATTTTAACAACTTTTAAGAGTAGTAGTAGTCTTTGTGTGTTGCTCTTCAGTACTACCACCACGCTTTTTTCTGCCGCCAAGCAACGTGCAACGATAGGAACGTGCCCTACGACGCATTGCCCTGCGTCCATCAACTTGAGGCATACAGACGTTACACCTCATGTGCCTGTAATTTCAACCAAACCTTTAAACCGAAACACAGCAACGCTTCTTGGCGGCAGTAACAGCATCCATAAACATCTTACTTGGGGATGCTTTCAAATGGCACTGATTTGGATCAGTTAAGCTATCTCTAGATCGTTCACAACGGTCTACAGATAGCTCAACTGTTTCATGATTATTTTGTATTATTTTTAAGTTCTTGTATTCATTGTAATTTTCTTTGTAAATCAATTTTATTTTTATAACTTGCGCATTTGGCAGTCTCAACAGCTCAGTTGGTAGTAGCTCTGCCTTCGTGGCAGCGCTGCAGGCCGTGGGTTTGATTCCCACACAGAATGATTATATGTGTGATTGAACATAGATTAGATTTGTTATCTGTCTGGGTGTTATAATATATCATAAGTACGTATTATATCAGCTATCTGGTTCCCATATTACAGGCTTTGCTTAGTTTGGGGCTAGATAGTGCTGTGTGGAAAGTCCACCAACAATTTTTTATATAATATAGTTTGCGCATTTATATATTAGTAGGATAGGATAGTAAGTATTAGGGCCTTTTGGGATCTTCTCATATAATTGATAAAATACAGATTCTGTTATAATTCACACGCCATTTATTTCGTACACAGGAAGGAAAATTGCAAAACTGATTTCTAGGCATACCGTCGAGTGAGGGCTCAAAAGATGCGTTCGTATACTACAGCCTAGTATTTCTTATTCAGTACGTACGTTCGGAAACTTAATAGTAAGTACAAGGTGCGCAGGTATAGTTACTTATATAGTGAGTAGGATAGGATAGTAAGTACAAGGTGTAGTTACTTTAATAGTGCGTCGACCGGGCCAAAGGCCTACAGGGCCTTGCCCTCGGTGAAAGTACCATTTGGGACCATCTCGCTTATTTGGTTCATTCACTCGGGATAGCACAGGAGAGCTGTGGAGAGGAACAAGGATAGAAAGTTCGGGTTTTTATGGAGCGAGCGGAGTATTTTCTATTAATTTCGATTAATAGGCGTTTTTAAGGCGAAACTCAGCGATTCCAAATATATTGTCAGGAAATTAATTATTTTCTATTTTTTGTCTAAAACGCCTAATCTTCTTCTTTTTGTCGTGTCACTAGTTTCTTTCGAAACAGTGTGGTGAAAGGATTTTAAGTGCGCCTCAAAAAGGTTTCTTCCGAGCACTTGACACATGAGTTTGAACTTTGAAGGTTCTATGATATGCCGATACAAATATATTTAATATATTTTACCTCTGCTTCTAAACATGTCCGCTAAATCAATTATTATTGTTAAATTATTTAGTAAGAAACGTGTATTACTCACTGGAACCTTGAATTATTTTAATAAATAAGTTATTCCAAACAATTTGGATATTCAGTGCGTTTTAGACAAAAACAAAACAAAATAGTTTATGTACTGAAAATCTCTTATAAAAAGTTTCGATTTGAAAAGTGGGTACATAATACTTACCGCGGAAATTACTAGCATCGATTTTTCACAAAAAAAAATTGCTTAAGAGGAATCTTACTACTTAAGCTGCTAAAGTACCTTCATGCCATGAGTTCTGTGATTTTTTTTAAATATATTTTTTCAATATTATCTACTGAAGCTTGTAACTTTTTATAAAAGAAAAAAATGTGGAGCTACACAGGCACCGAAGGCGTACCGAAGTCTCCACAGCCACCTTTGTTCCAAATTTCCAAGGCTTTGGGCGGAAGAAAGCTCGGAAAGCGATAGTGGAATGCCGGCGCTTGCGCATCCCCCCCTCTCCTTGGAGAAAGGGGGGGGGACTCGGGAGCAATGCCTCGGAACCTCACGAAGAAAATAGAAAAAGAGGTGAGACTTTTGATTTTAGGTCATTTATTATTGATGAAAATGAAAACATATTAACAAACAGGTATTAGTTCATTAAATGGGTTTGTGTACAAAGCTTTTGTACAAGAAGCTTTATGGTTTTTATAACCAGGCATGGTAGATATCCTCTCACCTGCTTTACCTCGAAACTGGTGATGGTAATTACTAACTTTAATGATATTTTGTGCAATATTAGCAATATCTAGACCCCCATACTACAAAATGGTGTTTAAGTATAAAAAAATGTTTAAAATGAGCGCTGTCTCTGTTTGCCATTACGCATTGGTAAGAGATGGCAATAGTTTAAGTATAGTTTATCGTTTGACAGAATTTTTGTAGTAAGGCCGTGTAGGTTTATAACATACAAGCGGCCTGTCCCAGCTTCGCATGGGTGGTCATAAATATTTTGAACATTTTAGGATAAACTTAGACCGTGGGTTCGAGCCTCGCGTCTACTTATTTCATACATTTGCACGCGCTTCACCTTGAGTGAGTGAAATCGCACCCCGCGCGTGTCCCGTTAACATTTTAAATTTCGTCATATCTTTTGAATGGAATGTCCGATTTGAAAAATTTAAGAAGTAATCTATAGGTATTGAAACCGTCTTAATTATGAAATGATTTATTTGGATAAGGATTAATACCAAGGTACAAATAAAGACCCTTTTCTAGCGGAGGCATTTCAATTATTTTTTTATAATAAAAGAACACTTATTGTGACATAACTATAATAGTTAGACATATGCTGTCGCAATATTTTTTGTAGATGATGACGTGTTCTACAAAATCGTAGTACATTATTTTGTTCTATCTTCAATAGTTTTCGCAGCGCACGCGATGTAAGGTTTTTGTTTTCCACCTTGGGTTACATTATTGAAGTTTTAGTAAGGATCCCTGATTTTTTTGAAAATATAATATAGCCTATGTTACTCAGGGATAATGTAGCATTCTATTGGAGAAAGAATTTTTGAAATCGGACCAGTAGTTTTTGAGCCTATTCGTTACATACAAAAATACAAAAATACAAATGTTTCCTCTTTATAATATTAGTGTAGAAGTGTAGATGTAGATGTAGATAAGTTTTTTTTTTATAATTAAATCGACTGTCCTTTGGCCACAATCTCACCTGATGGTAAGCGACGATGTAGCCAACGATGGAGCAGAACGGTCTAGAAGACACCCATTCACTCTTGCCGTGAAGAGACCCAAGTTGTAGTGATCAGGAAAGACAGACGACGGCAATGAGTTCCACCCTTGGCAGTTCGGATAATAAATGTAGAAGCAAAGCGCTTAGTGCGAATGGGTGGTATATTTACCAGATATGGGTGGTACTGAGCCGTACGTTTGTCCTGTGATGGAATGGAGATGGTGGTATTATGTCGTCAAGTTCCTGAGCACATTCTCCAAAATGCAACCTATAGAATATCGATAGGCCAGCAACTTTTTACTTTTTAAAGTTAAAATTATGGTTAACAAGTTTAAAGTTATGGCTATAAAATATCCCCCAGTTGTTTGAAAGAACTTGGATTCTGCAAACACTGTAAATATATTATCAATAGTATGATTCTGATCACCATTTTGGGATTTTGGTAAGGCACGCCACCACCACGACGCCTTTTTCTGCCGCCAAGCAGCGTTGCTGTGTTTCGGTTTGAGTGTGGTTGCCGGTGTAATTACAGGCACATGAGGCTTATCATCTGTATGCCTCAAGTTGATGGACGCAGGGCAGTGCTTCGTGGGGCACGTTCCAATAGTACGTGGCTTGCGTGGAAATGCTTTGTTTTAGGTGATGGTTACCACTTAACATCAGGTGGGCCATCTGCTTGTTCCATCAGCTAGTTGTATTAAAAAAAAAGTTAAAAGTATGTTTTTAAACTATCCCCAGGTTAACACTGTAAAAATAGTATCAACATTTTTATTCTGATCACCATTTTGGGTTAAGGCTACCTTAGTACCAAAGTCTAACTCAAAATGCTTTGAGAATGTCTAAGGTATTCAGAGGTTCGTCCGAATATTACATTAGGCATTTACCCAGACAGGCGCGGTCGCAGCCTTAAATTTTGGAGGGGGTCACTCATAATAATACAATATGTCGAGTAAATTAGACTTTATTGCACAATAACAAGCACCGTTAGATGTTAGCAAACCATGAAAAGCATCGCGGATAGGAGCAAAATAGCTTTTTTTATTTTGTAAATTTTTAGAAGAAATTTCAATTGGACGCGGACGATTTTGGGGGGGGGGGTTGATATTTAACATGGCAAGTTGCAAGATTGTTGCCACTTTTAGAATACTATCTGATTTTCTCATGATGTTTTCCAAGTTTCACCGTTTCAAAATGTCATAGCAAGATTGTTCCAATGAACATGACTCTGCTTATCATCTTTAAAATAATAATAAAACCGGCCAAGTGCGAGTCGGACTCGCGCACGAAGGGTTCCGCAACAGAAATACATCATCTTTGAAAATTTCAACCGTCTAACTATCACGGTCGGACAGACAGACGGACAGACGGACGGACAGCGGAGTTTTAGTAATAAGGTCCCGTTTTACCCTTTGGGTACGGAACCCTAAAAAATTATATCGGCCTTTGATACTATTACTTTATCCAAATACTAGCGACCCGCCCCGGCTTCGCACGGTTATTGTGGGTTATCTATCCCTAAGAGATGCTTGTATTATGCATATAAACCTTCTTCTTGAATCACTCTTTCTAAAAAAAAAACCGCATCAAAATCCGTTGCGTAGTTTTAAAGATTTAAGCATACATAGGGATATAGGGACAGAGAAAGCGACTTTGTTTTATACTATGTAGTAATAACCCGTAATCTATCGAAATGTAAAAAGCAAATGAAAATAAATCTCACGAAAAAATGGATGAAAAGATGCCAGGGAATAAATAAAAAAAAAATTAAGTAAAATATACGTATTATAAGTAACTGAGACTTCAAATACAATAACTTTGTTTTTCGTTTTTGGTTTTCTGTATTCTGAAATGAGAAATAAGTTATTGTATATCCTTTCACCACACTATTTCGAAAGAACTGGTGACACAACAAAAAGAAGAAGTACAAAAAAGATCAGTCAAAGTCAAAAGGTATTTTATTCAATAAAATAACAAGGATCACTTTGAAACGTCTTAAAGCTAGTTGACTCTAGGTGCCAGTTCCACGCGACCAAAGCCTAGAAGAACAGGCAACAAACTTACGGCTTGGTTCCTACGTTTTTTTGTATGATACCTACTTGTTACAATGTATTATAATACAATATTGAAGCTCCAGTGTGGAGCCAATCGAATTTAGTGAGGCGTAGGCATTCTTATAGCTACGAGTATCTTATTGTGAGTCGGTGTTGTTTGATGAATGTTTCAAAGTGATCCTTGTGATTGTACTGAATGAAGACCGTTTTGATTTTGATTTTGTGGATTCTCGAAAGTTCTGAGATTCTGAAGATTCTGTATGGAGATGCGATAAGCGCCCGATGGGCGCTTACCGCATCTCCATACAGATCCTACAGTCAGTTTCATGAACGATGTCCTTTGTTTCCTTCGAAAAAAAAAATATTACTTACGAAAGGTACTTTTCAACGATCACTTTATTCGTTGACAACTACATAACATTTACCCAAAAATATGTTAAAAGCTTTTAAACTTATAATATTCCATGCTCATATTAACTAGTATGTAATTTAGTTATTTTTTTCAGTAGTTTAGAAGAATTCTTGACAGAAGGAAAACTGATATTCAAGGACCTGTAAATACTTCCTTTTAGATTCACTACCGGTAATCTTATTGTCTGCTAGCAATTAATTTTATAATCATTCTAGTAACTATAGTTTTGTATATACAAAGGTCGTGTTATGGTGACGTCTCAAACTATTCATCGTCAGAATACAGCACAGTGGTAGCCTTCAAGATGGACTCTTGCCGCTGTGCCCTTCTTCTGGTCGTTTCACTTCTTTCTTTCGAAACAATGTGGTGAAAGGATTTTAAGTGCACTTCAAAGAAGGCTCCTTTCAAGCACTACACATTTTAGAACTTTTTAGTTTCTACGTACGTTTAATAATACGTACGTTTAATTATGTACGTTTAATGGCTCATACATTTTTGAACAGAAAAACTATTTTATTTAAACATCTAGCTAGATGGAACAAGTATATGGCCCATCTGATGCTAAGTGGTAACCATCATCTAAAACAAAGCATTGCCTCGCAAGCCACGCATGATAGGAACGTGCCTCACGATGCACTGCCCTGCGTCCATCAACTTGAGGTATACAGATGGTAAGCCTCGTCATTATCTTCCTGCCCTTATCCCATGTGCCTGTAATTACACCGGCAACCACTCTTTTCAGACCGAAACACAGCAACGCTGCTTGGCGGCAGAAAAAGGCGTGGGGGTAGTACTTCCCCGGACGAGCCCTTCACAAAAAGCTCTACTACTCATTGATCAGTTCTGAATCCACGACGATCGGATCGGAAGGCTGGACGTTACCACTAGACCACTCCTGTGCTCCCGCCATACAACCTAGCATCTTCTCAAATCTTGTATCATGGCTCTTTCTGAAGGGTTCGTCCGTGGAAATACTAACCATGCCCTTTTCTGGCGCCAAGCAGCATTGCCTTGTTTTTCACAATAGGTATTCTAGGCTAGTTTTTTTGCCTTGTTAAGTGCTAGAGTAGGCTAAAAGCTAAAGACCATATACCGTACTGCCTGTCTAAATACTTATACGAGACAGGTGGCAAGCACATTTCCGCTAGCAATTCTAGAAAATTATGCTTATCCTCACGATGTTTTCCTGCACCGATAAACCTACTAATTAGTAATATTATTCCTACAAATGAGTAAATGAGTATGTAAGTAATTGACATTCACTTACTAGGCGCGCAGAAATCCAAAGAGGTAATATCACACGCATTACAGGTAATTGTACTGAGAATTCTCCCACGCGATTGGTCGCAGTGATTTGCACGAAACATGCAAAAAGTATTCCGTTCAAAAACTACTAAAAAAAGCTGATTTGACCTATTTTTCGTTTAGCCAGCATATTATATCGAAATCCTATCATTGACATTAATTTACCGACTTTGTAAAATAGAGGTTTTCAATTCAAGTGTGTTATTTTTGTACGTTTGTAACGCGATTCCTCCGCCAATTAATTATGAATTGATTTTGATAATTCTTTTTTTGTTTGGTAGGTCATATTTCATGAGTTTATGTATCATACAATTATCAAATAAGTAGTAATCAATAACTAAAATACACAATCTTCACAAAGAGCTCTTTGTGTGTGGCTCGTCCAGGGCAGTACTACCACCACGCCTTTTTCTGCCGCCAAGCAGCAACGCTGTGTTTCGGTTTGAAGAGTGTGGCACATGAGGTTTAACATCTGTATGCCTCAAGTTGATAGACGCAGGGCAGTGCATCGTAGCACGTTCCTATCGTGCGTGACTTAGACAATGCTTTGTTTACCACTTAGCATCAGGTGGGCCAGATGGCTCACGTGAGGAAACAAGCAGATGCTTGTTTCATCGGAATAAGGTCGAATATTGTTAGGAATAACACCACAAAATGTCTAAATATTCGTGATAAAACCTCAATTTCATGCGAAGTTTAAAACTTAGCCATATAAAATAAGTTGGCGTATAGCAACTGAATTTTTTGACAGCCTTCACAGCTCCGTAGTAGCTCTGCCTTCTGCGCTTTAGGCCGTGGGTTCGATCCCCACCGAGAACAAACATTTGTGTTATGAACTTAAATGTTTGTTCTCTGTCTGGGTGTTATATTATAAGTATGTATTAAAAAAGAATATAAGTAGTATATCAGCTATCTGGTTCCCATATCACAAGCTTTGCTTTGGCTTAGTTTGGGGCGAGATAGTGCTGTGTGGAATGTCCACCAATTAAATTGAAATACGATGCTCAAACCGTGTTGCGACGAGACTGAGGTCAGTTCTGGGAGTTAGCAATTCCCGAAGGAAGAGACTTTGTTGTCTAGCAGACTGTATACGGTCTTCTCTTCTCTTGCCGTCACTAGTTTTTTTCGAAACAGTGTGGTGAAAGGATTTTAAGTGTGTGTGAGCCTCAAGAGGCTCCTTTCGAGCACTTGAGCACATGTTATAGAACTTTTTAGGTTCTACGACATGCCGGTTGCCTCACGATGTTTTCCCTCACCGTTTGAGAGAACAGAAAAACTCATTGGTGCACGACTGGTTTCGAACCCACGACCTTAGGATCGGAAGGCGGGGCCGCTACCACTAGACCACCAGTGCTCTTGTATACGGTTAAGAGGCTGATGACTGACATATAACATCTCTCTCGCACATTTCAACATTTTTAAAGAAATAAAACACTATAATAGTAGTTAAAAATCGCAGTCAAGTAGGTAAAGATTTAATAGGAAAACTTGAATGGATCAAAGTTATTGTTTGACGGTTTTCTGTGCCTTAATGTGCCGAATGTCATATTTAGGTTACATCTGATTACCCATCTTTATCTTAGGTATCAAGAGAACTGGTGGGATGTCAACCGTGCATGATTACAATCGCAGTTTGCCTAATTGTATTTTGGATAATTTTGACAGTGATTGGATGTTACTTACTTGGCACTTGGTATTAAAGTCAAAGTCAAAATTAACCTCTCTCATGCCGGAACGTAGATCCACGCGAGGCACAATACATTTTCTATTGGGTCTGGAATCCCAGCATACATAGTTAAGAGATAAAAGGGATATCGACCGTGCCTGAGGATAAACGTCATGAAGCTATTTCTGATGTTCGTAAGCCAACCGTTTAGGCATATCCGGGTGGGCCCACTAGTTAATTCTTTCACTAAATATCTTAAATCTAAATCTTTTAAACAATCGGCCATCATTATTAATCTTCTGCTATCCTGGTACTTTCATCGAAACATGACCAAAATAATAGCATTTACCTACGTGTCAAAACTGCGCCTGCGCGAACGATCCCCCCTTCTAAAGGCTAGCAACCACACTTTCACTTTCAGTAGGGCAAACGTTTCACTGTGACACAGTCCCATCCATCAAACACCGCAAGAACTCAACCTTACGCCATTGGAATACGATCGAGGATAGAAAGCACTTTCGTTGGTAGAACTCTGTGAGAGTGTGTCATTGAAGCGACAAACGACGAAAGCGAAGATGGTTAGCCAGGACAAGTGGGACCGTATGTAGTAGGTGTAAGGTCTATTTTTGCGTGCAGTAAAAGTGCAGGTAGAATGTTTTTGAATGGGATGTGGTGGTACTGAGAGAGATTTGGAGCCTTATGACGTACCGAGGTGCATTATGAAATCTATTTGACATGAACTTTGTGTTTTTTTTCCTCAAACAAATACCACCTTATCAATGTTGGTATTTGAAGTATTTTTGATGATTTTCATCACCATTTTGGGAATAAGCTGGTGGAATAAAAGACAATAACTTTGGTGATATGGTAGTTCTCGTTAAAAGTGAAATCTTTATTGCACTTATCAATTTTAAGTTAATACCTTTAAAAAAAATAGTTCCGTTCCAAACTTACAAATGGCTAGAATGTAATACTTATAGTGATAATGGAGTAGCTAGAGGCACTTCCAGACATTTTATTTTCGTAACTATGCCTTTTTCATGCAGCAATCACAAAAAAAACAATATTGTTTTGAAAAAGATAGTTTTTATTCAAAAGAATTACAAGAATCACTTCGAAACGGTTTTTATTTAAAAGAATCACAAAGATCACTTTAAAACAGAAGAAAGGTAAATATAACCAGTTCCACGCAACCAAGAGAAGTATAGCTCTTTGTGAAGGGCTCGTCCGGGGAAGTACTATCATATCACCTGTTGCTGTGTTTCGGTTTGAAGAGTGTGGTTGCCGGTGTAATTACAGGCACATCTGGAAACTTCAAGTTGATGGACGCAGGGCAGTGCGTCGTAGGGCACGTTCCTATCGTGCGTGACTTACGAGGCAATGCTTTGTTATAGGTGATGGTTACCACTTAACATCAGGTGGGCCATCTGCTTGTTCCATCAGCTAGTTGTATAAAAAAAACTAAGTCAAAAAAAGGCGAGAAACTGTGTTGTCAAACTTCAACAATATTAAGTAAAAATATGCAATCGAAAAATATAAAAAAAACATAAAAATAGATTGTTATGGAGATGCTGGGATTTGAACCCAGGACTTTCAGCATGCGAAGCAGACACTCTACCGCTGAGTTACATCCCCTGTAGAATGGGGTGCGAAATAGGGTAATACAGGTAGACAATAGTCCGGCCCGCCGCGCGTAACTACCTGGCTATGACAACCTTATTATTATCACACATGGCACATTCACATAGTCCAATATCCTGCCTGCCATATGTTAAGGGCGTGCTTCTGATTACCCCCTTTAGACATTTTCAAACCACTGAAAGGATTTCTACCGTGCCTGGGTATTATTGTAAAGGTACATTCAATATGTTCCGCTGCTATGCTTTGGTTGTCAACTACTCTTTTTTTTAAGATTACCCGCTTATTTGTTAACTTGGGGTTTTTGGTTATTATAACACAACTCAGTTGTGTTTTAATTGCTAAAAATTGCAAGTGCAATATTGTGCCACGTAGGTAATAAATAAAATAAAATAAAATAAAATAACCTTTATTTCCCCTGACAATAGTAATAATTAATTTAAAAGTATATGCATGAAAAATTTGAATTGACTAATTGTGATTTGATTTTTTAAAATGTTACATGTTTGTTTTCATTTTAATAATTATTTTTCCTTATCCTTCTAATCGTGTCCGTAGTTTTTTATAATTTTTATAGGCTTTGGTTTAGGTACATACTGTACATTAATGTTTTTTTTTTTAGTAAATAGTTACTATACAAGTAGGTATTAGTTATTGCTAATTATAGTAGGTACGATATCAAATGTAACGGTTGACTAAAGCGTATATAGTTAATTTAAAGAATCATCGTAATCCACATACCCAATCTCTTTATAAGCTCTGTAATAAGTACCAAGGTATATTTTTCTTGATTTACGTTCATAATTTCGATTGTTACTTTCTAGGATTAAATTTACACTGGAATTTGTAAAACTTACCATATTTATATACAAATAAAGATATTTTAAAATTAATTTTTTTTTTTAATTTAATATGTTACTGGTCAACCAGGATCCATTTATGAATAAAATGAAAATAAACAAATTAGCCGAAAGTGAAGACGGCCTACTTATCAAAGGGTGACTCAGAAAAAAACCCGTTATAACTCGACCGCTGTCACACTGTTAATGTTTACTGTAACATTATCAATTACATTTTTATTCGTTTTATTGTTTACTACACTTCAGGACAGCACACAGTTTTTTTTAATATCCCTAAAGTTAATATCTGAGTGGGATTGGAATCTTAGAACTAATATAGTTCCTTACCCGGATTATCTTTATATACTTTTACTTTTTATTATGGAAATATTATCGGGAAGGCGGCGGTCGAAAACATAAACAAACTCAACAGAGTAGTAGAGCTCTTTGAGGAGGGCTCGTCCGGGGTAAGTACTACCACCTGTTGCTGTGTATCGGTTTGAAGAGTGTGGTTGCCGGTGTAATTACAGGCACATGAGGCTTAACATCTGGTATACTTCAAGTTGATGGACGCAGGGCAGGGCGTCGCAGGGCACGTTCCCATCGTGCGTGACTTACGAGGCAATGCTCTGTTATAGGTGATGGTTACCACTTAACATCAGGTGGGCCAACTGCTTGTTCCATCAGCTAGTAGTATAAAAAAAAAGGGAAAACAACTTTTAATGTGTAAAATCTACTAATACGCGTAAAAAGGTACACACGGATACAATCAGGCTTTTTTTGTACTACGTTCTGATGGAACAAGCAGATGGCCCACCTGATGTTAAATTGTAACCATCACCTATAAAGCATAGGAACGTGCCCTTCGATGTAACAGCAAACGCTGCTTGGCGGCAGAAAAAGGCATGCTATCTGTACCTGCAGTAAGAGTCATCACAAATGTGTTACACTTCGGTGTAAATTTGGCAAGCCCATCCGGATTCAGGATGCAAATGCGGTATTCCATTTCGCTTTCATCGAACATCTCATTCGGTGTGACCGTGACCCGGATTTGGACAAACGGACCTTACAATTTTTAATTAGAGCTTTGGATATCAAAGCTCTCTTCTTTGGATTCTTCTTTATTACAGGCACATGAGGCTTAACATCTTTTTTTTTTCAAGAGTAGTAGAGCTCATTGTGTGTGGCTCGTCCGGGGAAGTACTACCACCACGCCTTGTTCTGCCGCCAAGCAGCGTTGCTGTGTTTCGGTTTGAAGAGTGTGGTTGCCGGTGTAATTACAGGCTCATGAGGCTTAACATCTGTATGCCTCAGGTTGATAGACGTAGGGCAGTGCGTTGTACGGCACGTATGGTACAAAAGAACGGTAGGAAGGCACGTGCGTTTTAGGGCCAGGATCATACAAAAGAACGGTAGGAACCAAGCCGTAAGTTTGTTGCTTGTTCTTCTAGGCTTTGGTCGCGTGGAACTGGCACCTAGAGTCACCTAGCTTTCAGACGTTTCAAAGTGATCCTTGTGATTCAACTGAATAAAATACCTTTTGACGTTAAAGTTAAAGCTAAACTATAAAGTTTGATGGATCTAGGTGCCAGTTCCACGCGACCAAGACCTAGAAGAACAGGCGATAAACTTACGGCTCGGTTCAGACCGTTCTTTTAATGAGTGAGCACTGAGATGACGACGAAAAGAAGAGAATGGAAGAAGATACCTCATACTTATCGTGAGGATTTGGAAGAAATATGATGGTGAGAATGATGAATGATGCATGGAACTAAATTTCTTCAGGCCTTTATTTATATTATTTTAATTATTCTTTCTTATTTTTATATTTTTAATTATTGTTTTTTAACTATGATCGAGTCAGGAGTCTGAAATGAGGCTTTTAATCTTTTATCCTTCTAAAACTTGCACCTTCAAAGTATTCAAACTTACATAAGTCGATAATCTGTTTTATATCTGGTTTTAGTTTATTCCCACAGCTTAATATGAGAGGTCCGCCAAAGATAATCTCAAATCGCATCGAAACCAGATCTCATCTAGATAACTAGACCGACAATACTTCCTGAGTGGAAAACTTTACCAAATAAAGTGGAGAGATTTCAGACAAAAAAATCCCTCATACTATAAAATAATGCTTAAAATTAGCGCTGTCTCTGTTTGCTATTACGCATTGGTAAGAGATGGCAATAGTTTACGCATAGTTTATCGTTTGACAGATTTTTTTAGTAAGGCCGTTTATGTTTAGATTTGAATTTAACCTAAAAAGCAGATGAAAGGTCCCAAAGATAATTATCCCAAAACCTCAAGATCTTATCTAGATAACAAAAGGCCGGCGATACTTCCTGAGTGGGAAACTGTACCAAAACTGGGGTAGAACAATCGGTTATGCAACCCCAATGTCGGTCAGGCATTGCGCAAGAGTGAAAGGTTGCGTAAGAAACGGCTTAGACAAGATGAGGCTGCGCTTGCGACATTGCAAAGAGCAAGTCGGTGGATAGATGAGACAGCTGCTTAGAATTCTATTTTCATAATATTTACAGGTCCTTGTGACTTTGTGAACTCGTTCACTGTCTGTTCCGACTTTTGACACCTTGTTCGGAAAATGTTTCGAAAGGAAACCGCTACCATTTTCTTCAAAACAAATGATAAGCGACTTTACTATGGACTGGCTTGACTAAAAAGTATCCAAACAATGTCACTTGACAATGACAGGATTGTCTGTCGAATGACGGACAGGTGCCATAAACGGAGCGGAGAATAAGGAGAAGAAGAAGAAACAGTTCTCAGAAATGCGGTATTCTCTATCTGTGGTGTTAGTGAGGAATGTCCCTTGTTGGATGAATTCATGATGAATTGATCCTCTGTAATGTAATACTGCGTTTACATTTGGACATTCGCGCTGCAATTCACGTGGACGGAAATGTTGCCGTCCATATTTCCGCGGCAGCGTCGCCGGCAATGTGTGGGCAACGCGAGCGGCAACGCGAATGGACATGGAAGTAGCCTGTTTACATTCTCGCATTGCCCAAGTCCCTGCTCATGTCTCTGCACATTTCCACAGACATGAGCTAAGTGTAAACGGGGTGTAAGGTTTTTTTTATGCAACTAGTTGATGATTTAAAGTAGGTACTTAAAAATAAAAAAAACAAGCTGTTTCTCCTACCCAATTTTTGTAAATGATCGATTTTTTTATCTATTAATATTTCTTATCAAAAACTCTTAGGTACTTCTCATTTTAAAAAGGTCACGTAGTGCATTGCGTAGTGATAACGAAATTCGTGCATTATCGTTTCAATTTATTAAGCAATTCAACTTACTATCTTAGTGAAATTATAATTACGTGCGGAAAAGAAATTGTAATATATCTGTGGGACTATTGAGTTTCACAATATTTTTTTATTTTGGTAAAACATGTACAGGCATGGCAGATATTCCCTCAGATCTCTCGCTACTCGAGATATTTAACTTGAGTGGGGGTCGAAAAGTCAGAAATTAAATTAAGCAATCATCATTATCAGCCTAAGGGCCGGTTTCACCATGCACTGTTAGTTACTAATCAAGGATTAAAAGACCGTTAAATCTAACCTTAGCTGTCAAACGCGTACATTTTGACACATTTAACGGCCCTTTAATCCTTTATTAATCTAACTGAGCATGGTGAAATCAGCTCTAAGGAAGGAATCCACTACAGGACATAATAACCCTATTCTGAGCCGTCTCTTTCCATCAACGTTCCGCGATATATACAATGTCGTCGATTCGTCGGGTTGGGAGGCTTAGGTTCGCTTCGTTTTCTGGTCGCCATTCGAGACTTTTTATTTCTCAATGGTTATAAGTTCTTTGAGATATTTAAATAAAAAAAACTGGTTTTGTAGAAGTTGGTTAGTATTGCTTTATGTCTTTCTTTTTACATATTATTTATTGTTTTTTTTATCTACACTAATAGAGGAAATAATATTTCTATTTTTGTATGTTCGTATGTAAGAGCTGATTTCACCATGCTCTGTTAGTTACTAATCAAGTTTTAACAGGCCGTTAAATCTAACCTTAGATGTCAAACGCGTACATTAAGACATATTTAACGGCCCTTTAATCCTTTGTTAATCTAACAGAGCATGGTGAAACTGGGCCTAAAACTCGTATATAATAAAATAAAAAACACCGCTATAAATATTTTACCTAATGTTGGCAACAACTGCCTCACAGATGCAACAGAAATAAATTACCTAGAGGTTTTATTCTTTGGCCGATCTTAGACCAGAGGGAGGGAGGTATGTAGGTTGCTTTGTTCCCCCCTGCTGGTCATATTCTAGCTCTGTATAGCCGGCTAGTGGTGCCTAGGTAGGGGGGAAGTGGGGTAGGCGCCGAAACGCCATGGCGTATTATATTAATCAAATCAAATACTATTTATTTTTGGAGTAGTAGAGCTCTTTGTGTGTGGCTCGTCCGGGGAAGTACTACCACCACGCCTTTTTCTGCCGCCAAGCAGCAACGCTGTGTTTCGGTTTGAAGAGTGTGTTTGGTGTAATTACAGGCACATGAAGCTTAACATCTGTATGCCTCAAGTTGATGGACGCAGGGCAGTGCATCGTGTGGCACGTTCCTATCGTGCGTGACTTAAGAGGTAATGCTTTGTTAAAGGTGATGGTTACCACTTAACATCCGGTGCCATCTGCTTGTTCCATCAGCTTGTTGTATAAAAAAAATCGGACAAGTATTTACAATCCATTTTGTAAGTATCTTAAGGTTAGATTTCACCATGCTCTGTTAGTAACTAATCAAGGATTAACAGACCGTTAAATCTCACCTTAGCTGTCAAACGCGTACATTTTGACATATTTAACGGCTTTTTAATCCTTTGTTAATCTAACAGAGCATGGTGAAACCGGCCCTAAACCTAATTGTTAGTATACGGACTGACAATAAAGTAATCAAATGGTACATTCACAATATATTTTTGAGTTGTATTAATTGATCACTCTATCCGAGGTAACCAACTCTTCATTACTTTTAAATATCACTCAAAATATCATACTATCTCTAACCAATAGAAAAAGTTAGCGGGAGGGACCGTGTCTTCACATATGGGAGGTACACCTCTCTGTGACTGTTTTTAGGATACTGTTGTGGCTGCCTCGAGTTCTACTCATCAGAGATGCTGTCTTTTAGGGATAATGGCATAAAAGACATCCGTCTTGGTCTGCTCAAACATCTCTGAGGCGTAACAGCCCTGCTATTGCGAACTCGGACTCGAAGACGAAGCGTTGGACGCCCTCCGGGAAGTCTGTGGATGGAGAGGCCTCAGAATCGTTCTTCCTGGAAATGTACTATAGGCTGGACCTTTATTATATAAATATGTGAATTTCTTGAGGTTGTTGATGATGATGACTTAACATCTGTATTCCTAAAGAAGCTCTTTGTGTGTGATCGTCCGGGGAAGTACTACCACCTTGTCTATTTCTGCTATCAAGCGTTGCTGTTTCGGTTGGGTGATGGTAAAATAACAGGCACGTCAGGCTTAACACCTGTATGCCTCTAGTTGATGAACGCAGGGCAGTGCATCGTAAGGCACGTTTGTATCGTGCGTGACCTGCGAGGCTATACAATGTTATAAGTTACCACATAACATCAGGAACCATTCCACAGTATTTTTGTAAATACATACACCACAATAACCCAGACACTGAATGAACATGTGTATATTCATCACACAAATGTTTGTTCAATGCTGGGTTCGAACCCGCGGCCTACAGCGCAAAAAGCAGAGCTACTACCATCTGAGTTGTAAATAATAAATAAATAAAATAAATATTGGTGGACTTTCCAGCACTATCCAGCCCCAAACTATGCCAAAGCTTGTGATATAATAGGAACCAGATAGCTGATATACATAATATACATTTTTTTTGTAAATACATACTTTACTTCTAATATTATATACAACCTAGACAGATAACAAACATCTATCATCATCACACAAATGTTTGTTCTCGGTGGGGGTCGAACCTACTAGTAAATTGAAAACCTCGGCCTGCCTCCATGTTGCCATACCCTATGCAGGGTCCATGTGATACTTACTAACACCCAACAACTATGTTTGTACCTAACCAAACCATGTGTAAGCAATAAATATATTGAGTATTGAGTATTGAGTATTAACCCACGGCCTAAGGCGCAGAAGGCAGAGCTACTACCAACTGAGTTGCAAAGTCATTATTACTCTTTTGACCGTAAAGCCTGCTACCGAATCCACCAAAGTTATGTTACATAACCAGTAGTTTTAGTATCCGATTATATAACCAGAGAATAAGATAACCGTGCTTCTGTGTCAGTAGGTGACGACATTGTATAATTGTAATTAAATGTTTTGATACAATTATTTTTTTACCGTTTGAGATCTTGCGCAAGCTTTTGTTATTTCTTTACTTGCGTTCTACACGAAATGGGAAGGTTTCGATTCGGCATTTTTGTTTTATTCGTGGTTCGATTTTGATGAGGTTTTTACTGTTGTGTCGAGGTTTTTATATAGGTTTTAGGTAAACAGGGTCGGTCCCACCTGATTTTAAGCTAGTTCTGTCGTCACTTTACAATCTATCTTAATTCTTGATCTATTTACTAGTCTTTATGATAAAGATATTTATACGAATTTGGTGTTAGGGTTATTTCAGTTTCGCTAGTCTAACCTTAGTGTTTTTTTTCTACGTAGGACTCGGGATGCCTCGGGGCAGCCTTAGCACGTTCCCTGTCCCATATAAAAATGTAAAATTGAGCCGCAAGTCCAACAAACTTTTTGCTACATACTGTTTTTATGTTGCCAGAAGAACACACAAGCCTATAAAAAAATAAAAAAATATCTTCTTAGCACGGCCCATGCAAATTTAGTACAGTACCTGCGCGTCCCATAGAAATAATCTCTATAGAAGTTGTATGTGTGACACACATATGACTCAGGAAGATATAAGTGCTTTCCAAGCGCAAGTTTCTTGAGCTATATGTGGTTCAGCGGACAGGGAACGTGGTAAAATACCGTCATCATGTTTTGCCACTAGTTTTGTACGAGATTAAGTCGATAGTATTATTTTATCTGATCTATAACTTTACATAATTCAGTTCTAAGCTTCTAATAATATCTTGTTCCTATATTTTACGAGCGTCCGTTACCAGGTTGTTACTACAAGTTATTGTCGGTTGAATAATTCTCCTTCTCACTGGATGTTTCGTTGACAATAAAATAAATATCAGCCAATAAAATAAGACATTAATAAATGACGGACGATTATCAGTATGTCTACTAACGATCGCTCGTAGGTAATCACAACCGGACATTAGCCTGTCACAGAAATTAAAACATGATCATCGTAGAAGCTACGACGGGTGACCATTGCAACACCAAAAAAACCAACAATCAAAGCTACGATGTCACTAGGAGAGTAGAAGTGGTAGGAGCATTGAGGGCGTTGTCCGAGGTGAAATTCGGCGGACGGCCTTCGCGCCGCTTTCCACTTCCACCTTCGTTTTCTGTGCGCCTGGTACCGCCGGCCTATTCGAACACAAAAAATGTTGGGCTGTGTGTTTTATGGATGTGATAATTTGTATGTGGCTTCCACTTTCTGATTTTATAGGTCCAAAGTTCGAAGAGCAAACCTTTCTTGTATGTGTCCGTCTATCTGTCTGTCCTAAAGTCCTAAGTAATTTTTCGACTGACTATTTAGTAACAAAAATTCTTAAAAGTTTAGGTTTGGTAAGCCTCATGTGCCTGTAATTTCACCGGTAACCACACCCTTCAAACCGAAACAAAGGAGCGCTGCTTAACGGCAGAAATAGGCATGGTAGTAATTCCAAGAACTTAAATTTTAATTTACTACTGTTTTTATGACTGGGACAAATCATTGTTCATAGATAGAGATAAAAAACTCTTTATAGCACACCACCAGGACACAAAAAATAAAAAACAAACAAGTCTTCTTCTTCTTGTCGTGTCACTAGTTTCTGTCGAAACAGTGTGGTGAAAGGATTTTAAGTGCGCCTCAAGAGGCTCTTTTCGAGCACTTGACACATTTTATAGAACTTTTTAGGTTTTATGGCATGCCGGTTTCCTCACGATGTTTTCCTTCACTGTTTGAGAGTACTGGCATTGTGCACATAATATTTTGAACAGAAAAACTCATTTGTGAACGACCGGTTTCGAACCTACGACCTTAAGATCGGAAGGCGGGGCTGCTACCACTAGACCACCAGTGCTCTAATAAACAAGTTAAATAGTAATAGTGAGTACGATAGGCGGTCTTATCGCTGAAAGTGATCTCTTCCAGGTAACATTTGGAAGGACAGGATTTGACATGAACATTACACGAAGGCTCATAAGCTTGTTCCATCAGTAAGCAGATAAAAAAACCCATGTCTTTCTTTATTAAACTAGCATCCATCCATTATAGATCTTAGCATGAAGAGAAGTAGCCAATAAGGTTATTCCAGGTCAGGAGCTATGTGTCATCCAAGTTTCATCCAAATCCGTATGATGAGTATAAAACATACGCGCTTACTCACAAACTTTCGCATCCTGCTAATATTATAAACGCGAAAGTTTGTAAGTATGGATGGATGGATGTTTGTAACTCTTTCACGTAAAAACTACTGAATGGATTTTAATGAAACTGTACAATAATACAGCTTATACATCAGAATAACACTTATGATACAATTTATAAAGATATTGTGTGAATTGTCCAAAATATGACGATAAGTGTCAAGTAGGAAAAAATCTGCCATCTGCGAGCTATTCTGGCGTGCGCTGCCAAAACCGCTAAAGTTACACATTGTACTACGCCACGCTAATATAAGCTACTCGAAATACTAATCCTGCGCAGACGAAGTCGCGGGCACCAGCTGGTTATTCATATTTACGGGATGCTGTGGTGATGACAGCATCCCGTAAATAGGGGTACACATTGCAATTTTGTTAGTTCTTGATTGGTTCGTTCGGAGAAGTGACCACCATGACTATTTCTGCCGCCAAGCAGCGTTGCTATGTTTCGGTTTGAAGAGTGTGGTTGGTTAATTACAGGCACATGAGGCTTAACATCTGTATGCCTCAAGTTGATGTACGCAGTTTGAAGGCACGTTTATGTCGTGTATGATTTGCTTGTTCTATCTTGTCGTGTCACTAGTTTCTTTCGAAATAGTGTGGTGAAAGGATTAATAATGCTCCTCAAGAGGCTCCTTTCGAGCACTTGACACATGTTATAGAAATTTTTAGGTTCTACGACATGCCGGTTTCCTCACCATGTTTTCTTTCACCGTTTGAGAGTATAGAGAAATTTTTGAACAGAAAAACTCATTGGTGCACGACCGATTTTGAACCCACGACCTGAGGATCGGAAGGCGGGGCCGCTACCACTATAGACCACCAGTGCTCTAGTGTTCAGTTTGCCTAGTTATCAAAGTCATAGTAAGCAGATTGAGGCGCACTAAAAATCCTTTCACCACACTGTTTCGAAAGTACTCGTGACACGACAAGAACACCAGCAGATGGCCTGTATAGCCAGCTTGATCCACGGTAATTTTTCAAAGGTAGAAATGTGCATAGTGTGGTGCCATAGTATTTTCCCTTTGTGCGCGAGGCGCGGCGGGTGAACGATCTCGCACTATCATCCGCGGCGCGCGCGCACGCCCTTTATTGCTGTGCTGGAAGGGCTCGACGGGAATATACTGAACACTGAATAAAAACTGAAGATACTTCGTTGAAAAGTCTACTTAGGGTTAGCTCGCCTTTGTAAATGTGTAATTTTTTATTCTGTAATTTTTGTGTCAATCATGTGTGTGTACATAATTGAATAAAGAATCGCTTGATAGAAACGTTCTCTTCAATGCTCTGCCTTACGTCTATCAGGCATACTTACAATGTTGCCGCCTCATGAGCCTGTAATTTCATAAATAATTTGTATTTTTCAGTCCAGTACATTCATAATCTGTTAAAGTCAAAGTCACATCATATAGAGGTAAAATCATTTCACAAAGCCTCAATCTAAGTAAAACTTGTATTTGGGCATCTTGCGTGACTTGCGAGGCACTGCTTCGTTACCACTTCACATCAGGTAGGCCATCTTGTTCCATCAAGTTGTAGAAAAACTGACCATCCAAAAAATCGGTACACTAATAACGGACCAGCCCTCTAACACGTGTCTTGCCTATCTATGTGACCCACTTACCCACACACGCACACCAAATACAACGTTGATGCATCCGTGCATTCTCTGTGTGTGTAGCGAATAGTTCCGTGTGGGTTTTGTAGGTAAATAGTTAAAAAAACAGGTGTAGATTCCTTTTTTAAAAGTAAACAGGATTCTTTTTTTTTATGCGTCGGTGTAATTACAGGTTCATGTGACTCGGTACTTTTGCGTCTCCGAGTGATGTTTTTTTTTAATTGAATGTATGCAGTGCAATGTCATTTGGGGACTACTTCGATAGAGGAAAACCATGCTACATCAGATCTGTATATACATAAATATTTGGCTATCTTATGTACGTCAATTGTTTCATAAAAATGAACATTATAGAGGTAATTCTAACCAGGAATTACCTTAAAATGTTGATTAGTCATTTTATTTTATCATACCTATTTTATATTTTTTTCATTCATCAACAAGCCCCCACTCAAACTGAAATAGTATTATAGTAAATGAAATGTACAAAATAGCTTCTGTTATTCACGAAATGGAGTACATTTTATGTTTTTCAAGTACAAAGATTATGGCTGACGCGTTCATGCGTTTACTGGAACTTTGCGCGTGTGTGGGTAAGTTGTGTGTGTGTGGAATTTCCCAAGCTTATTTAGTTATCTTTTGAGTTTTTAGTTAGTTTCGTGACATTGTGTTAGTAATGAGGTTAACTATGATTCATTTTCTGACATCCTGAAAAGTAATATAGCATTTTCTTTTGAAATGTTTTTCTAGTGTTATTTTGAGTTATGTTGTGTTGTGGAGGCAAAGCTTTTTTATAGGTTTTTAGGGTTCCGTACTCAAAGGGTAAAACGGGACCCTATTACTAAGACTCCGATGTCTGTCTGTCTGTATCTCATGAACCGTGATAGTTAGACAGTTGATTTTTTTACAGATGATGTATTTCTGTTCTCGCTGTAACAACAAATACTAAAAAACAGAATAAAATTGCTCCCAGCTCCCATCCAAAAAAATTACAAGTGATTTTTTGCCGTTTTTATAGATAATGGTACGGAACCCTTCGTGCGCGAGTCCGACTCGCACTTGGCTGGTTTTTTATCATATAAGTTACCTATCATCAGGTGGGTTATCAGCTTGTTCAAAAGTAATATAAAAAAGTTTTTGAAGGAAACCGCCTCCATTTTAATTAAATAAATATCTGCCGACCTTATGTTAAGAAGCCTCTTGAGGTGCCCTTAAAATCCTTTCACCACACTTTCACTCACACAGAGAGATTTATATGGACTAACTTGACTAAAAATCTACACTTTCTTATAATAATAAATTATATAAGCTGGTTTATTTATTGAATTTCACTTATTCGGAAAGTATAACAGTTTTTTTGTTTTGTTTTGTTTTGTTCGTACCTCTAACGGAATCACACCGATAACGTGCATCGTAAACGAAATGTATGTGTTTCATGTTTTATTGTTCTAGTGATTTACATCTCTGTATAATGATTCTTTAAATAAGTATAATTTGGTGGTTGAAAAGAAATAGTATATATGTATTTTAATATCAGCTATCTGGTTCCCATCTACATCTACACTAATATTATAAAGAGGAAACCTTTGTATTTTTGTATGTAACGAATAGGCTCAAAAACTACTGGTCCGATTTCAAAAATTCTTTCACCATTAGAATGCTACATTATCCCTGAGTAACATAGGCTATATTATATTTTCAAAAAAATCAGGGATCCTTACTAAAACTTCAATAATGTAACCCAAGGTGGAAAACAAAAACCTTACATCGCGTGCGCTGCGAAAACTATTGATGATAGAACAAAATAATGTACTACGATTTTGTAGAACACGTCATCATCTACAAAAAATGTCGCGACAGCATATGTCTAACTATTATAGTTATGTCACAATAAGTGTTCTTTTATTATAAAAAAATAATTGAAATGCCGCCGCCAGAAAAGGGTCTTTATTTGTCCTTGGTATTAATCCTTATCCAAATAAATCATTTCATAATTAAGACGGTTTCAATACCTATAGATTACTTCTTAAATTTTTCAAATCGGACATTCCATTCAAAAGATATGACGAAATTAAAAATGTTAACGGGTCCACGGGTCACGCTCGGGGTGCGATTTCACTCACTCAAGGAGAAGGACGTGCAAATGTATGAAATTAGTAGACGCGAGGCTCGAACCCACGGTCTAAGTTTATCCTAAAATGTTCAAAAAATTTATGACCACCCATGCGAAGCTGGGACAGGCCGCTAGTATGCTATAGGCTTCGACTTAATTTGGGGCTAGATAGTACTGTGTGGAAAGTCCATCAATATTTATTTATTTAACTATCCACACAGGAAAAGCTCCTTTTATCAACTTCTAATTATACTTGTTAAGACTTCGCTCCACTAAATTCGATTGGCACCAATATTGTAATAAATTACATTGTAACAAGGATCATACAAAAGAACGGTAGGAACCAAGCCGTAAGTTTGTTGCCTCTTCGGCTCTTCTTCTAGGCTTTGGTCGCGTGGAACTGGCACCTAGACTCACCTAGCTTTAAGAGGTTTCAAAGTGAACCTTGTGATTTTATTGAATAAATACCTTTTGACTTTGACAAAAACAAAACAAACCCACGTTGCCAATGCAAAAACATTCAAATTACATTAAATTTTTTATAAAGTAGGTTTATATCTGTAAATAATATGATATATAATGAATATAAGTATTAAAAAAATTAAAAAATACATATGAAACAGTTAAGCAATCTGCAGACCGTTGCGAAGGATCCAGAGATAGCTCAACTGATCTAAATAAGGGCCTATTGAACGCATCCTATTTTTTATTTATTTAAACTCACTTTTGTACATGACTATTTTTTTTGTATTAATTTTGTGTGTACCTACAATAAAGAATTTGTATTAAATGTAATTTCATACAAATAAGTATTCAAAATAAATAATTTTGACATTTCATTCGTTAGTGCAACTATGAGGAGCTCAGGGTTACTTTGGCAGAATCGGCCGACGCGCGGTTATTTTTAACTACGGTTAAATAGGACATCGCGTGGTTAACTGAATGCTGGTTTTAATGCAGGAATTAATATTTAACTGCTGCCTACCGGGTAGATCAAAAGCGACATCATTTTGCAAAGTGCGCGGTATAGCCCTAAAAACGGACATTACCTATACAAAATTACCCGATTTTTTTAATACTTTTTATTTTAGAGAATATGACGGAACATACCTGTAGTTGATCTACCTGATGTTGAGCAGTCACCCTCACCACAACTGCGTTTTAATAAATAAATAAAAACTATTGAACCAATCTTCGAGGAACGTAAGCACTAATGCATTAAAGGTAACAAGGAAAATATGTCCAATGGGCGGTCTTATCGCTGAGTACCGACAATCCTCTCCTAGAGCACGTCCACTAAGGACGTGCCCTTGAGGTATTGCGTGCACCCCTCAGAGGCGTAAAGGCCTCATGCGCTTAATTTCAACGGCACTCCATACCCTTCAAATCAGCTTTTTTCTTTTCATTTTTAAAATATTTTTTTTATTTATTTTTTATATCATCTTCATCAGCCCGAAGAAGTTCACTGCTAGACATAGTCCTCCCCTACACATTTCCATTAAATATCTTTATTTGTACATAAATATCTTAGGTTTAACAAATTCTAGTGTAAATTTAATCCTAGGACGTAACAATCGAAATTATGAACGTTAATGAAGCTTGTGCGCTTCTCATCAGAATCTACAATCATCTTCAATAACAGCAATACAATAATATAATATAACTTATTATAATAATATAATATAGCAATGCGCTCATCACAACCACTTAGCGATACGACAGTTGGTCAGTTGTAATAGTTCCTTGAAGAATATGTATCATTAATAATAATTCTTATAATATTATCACGATCTGGAATGCAAAACGTAGGACGTCTTCCGATGCACTGGCATTATAAAAATCGCGAGAAATCAGTGTAAAGAAAGCCCATTTTTTTTTATTTAAGAATACCTTTGGCTTCTATCTTACCTGATGGTAAGTAATGAATCAGTAGAAAACCCGGGAGAAAAACGGGGGAAACCTATACCCAACAGTGGACTTCTTCACGCTGATGATGATGATGAGCTGTGTCCTAGTTTATGAAGTAGGTATAGACATGTGGATGATGATATTCACACACCCCCACAACTTTGCAAAAACAAAGTGATACCAGGCGCGCATAAGACACAAAGTAATGAAATAGTTATGTCAATAAAATAATGGGCCGGTTTGTGAACGGCGCGGTTAGCACGCGTCCGGCGAAACTGTAACTCAGGGCTGTCGCGCGGAGAAATGTACTAATTTAAACTACTATGTTTCTTCTAATTAACCCATTGTATATTATGTCTATTGCGGCCGCAGGGGGCCCTTGCACTAATTCGATATCGACGGTAATACCAAATACAACGCAAAGTCATGATGACCCTTAATCCGATTTACCTACATTGTGAATGGAAATTGATGTATGGAAAAGGCTCAAATCGTATGTTATGCAAATATATGCAGAACCTACGAGCATATCTAGATATATACTTTTTCAGGCTGATCTAAGTAGGGAAAACGTGCCGACCCCACTATTGATTATATTTCGCAAGACAAAAAAATTTTGCACATGCGAACTTAATGGTAATCTATATCAATATTTTTGGTAGTTTCACCTGATTAAAAACAGTTTTGTTTACATTTTCAGCCATCGAGGCAACCCTAAGCAGTGCAAGTGCAGTACGTATTTATAATCGGCCCAAATTCTAAAGTGGGATGCGTTTGTGGGCCAGCCCTTCCCTCCCCACCGACGTTCTGCGCTCCTGGTAGTATACAACGCTTTTAGCTTTTAGTTTATAGTTTCCTGGTAGTTTAACAGCTGGTATCGGTTACCTGTATGCGTTTTGTTCGTGATATCTGACCAGCACCGGTGGTCTGGTGGTAGCAACCTTGCCTTACAATCCTAAGGTTGGGGTTCCAATCCAGGCATGTGGATGTGTGGACCTATGGATTTTTCTTATGTGCGCTCTGAAACGGTTAAGGAATACATCGTGGAAAACGTGCGTTGTAAGCCTTTTTAAAGTGTTATCTGTCTATCTATGTTTGTTCTCGATAGATCGAACCCACGGCCTACAGCGCATATAGTGTTAGGTTCATTGTAATTAAATTCCATGCTATAATTTTCTATTCAAACCAGCTAGTACGTCACACTTGCGTGCAACTTCGAGTGATCTTCTATTGTTCAACAATTCTTTGTGATCAAGGTAGCTTCCGGGTTCGAATCCTGGAAGATTTTCCTCAAAACTATGAATATTTTTTTTAATTCTTTTGTGATAGACATTTCATCATTTTAATGATGAAATTCTAAGCTTCCTGTTTTGAGACGTTTCAAAGTAATCTCTTTCATTCAACTTAATAAATGTCTTTTGAATTTGATGCTACAGGAAGAAAGCCCACCTGACGGGGTACTAGGAGATCCGGGGATATCTACCGTGCCTAGAAATCGAAGTCGTGAAGCTGTTTCCTGTTTTTGCGATTTCCTAACGTCTAGGTAAATATTATAAAACATGTTAATGGTAGCTGTTCCGTATTTTGTGCAACGTCGAGTTATTTTCATTTATTTTCTGAAAGACAGCACTTTTGAAGGAATGCTGAATTAAAATCTTTGTCTAAGCAATAAATGTGACCACCTGCAGTTTATACGTAAATTTCCACTCTTTTAGAACTTGATACCAATATTTTATATACTTACTAATATTCCTCTATTTCCTGTAAAATTGAAATAAGTTTTTATATTTTTAGATTAGGGGAACTCTCTGTGTGTGGATCGTCAGGGGAAGTACTACCACCATGCCAATTTCTGCCGCCAATCAGCGTTCCTGTGTTTCGGTGTGATGGGTGTGTGTGACGGTGAAGTTACAGGCACATGAGGCTTTACATCTGTATGCCTCAAGTTGATGGACGCAGGGCAGTGCACCGTGGGGCATGTTCATATCGAGCGTGACTTGCGGGGCAGTGCTTTGTTATAAGCGAGGGCATCTGGACTATCAGCTCGTTCTATCAATCAGTCTGAAGTAATTCACTGCTGTATATAAGGCTCCTCCATTTTCTTGGAAGAATGAGTTAGAATCTACATCCATCTTTCCGCCTTCAGTGTTGTAGGTCCATCGTAAGCAATTACTACTAAGCACAAGTCTTCGTAAGAGGTATAGTTTAGCGTCTCTATTAAAAGATTCGTGTATATAAAAACCCTTATCAGTCTGAAGAAGTCCACTGCTGGGCATAGGGCTCCTTCATTTTCATGAAAGAATTAATTAAAACAATCTAAATCTATCTTTCCGTAATCTTTACAGTGTTGTGGGTCCATAAATGCCTCCATTCTAATTCTAATTCATGGTGAGGGAATGGGATCTGCACTGACGTCCCGCAATGGGGTGTATTGTACATTATCCCCCTGCTAACCTTACCCCAGCCAGCCCAATTCCTTAAAGTAGCGGACTTTGGGTTGGTGGCAGCAATGTTTCAGCATCCCCGATGACGATGTGGATGCAGGGGAGCGAGACTCGATAAGCTCCTGCAGCCCCGTTTTGGATCTGGCTTAAACGCCTCCATTAAAGAATCGTGTATTTATTGGCGCAGTTTACTCAAGAAAGTTCAGTGTCTGCATAGATCAGCTGTGCTTGGCAGAAATTATTGGCAGGTGCCTGCATTGTCTCCCTGCTCGCCTTGACCGTCTATAAATACAAACCATTTACTTTTAGATGCTGCTAGTGACAGTGACCATCCAGGTCTGCAGGCTGTCACGAATGAATTTTGACATATGTCACGTTAATGTATCCTGGCGATATTCGACCTTATTCTGTTGAAGTTAGGGATACGATACGTTTACGCCAATAACGTCAAATCCATTCGTGATAAGCCCACTGGTCTTGGGTCTACCATGAGATTTCAGACTACGTTAGAAAAAATACGTATGAAAACTTGTCTAGCAAATATCCGTAGAACCAAAGTAACCTTTAGCTGCTGCAGCACACAAACACCTATATACCTAAGTACTGTAATATATATCTGTTTAGCCATTTCCTTTATTTTATAGTTTTGTATGTGTGTGTTTTTTAGCAAATAAATTTCTGTCTATGTCAATGTCTAACCGACATATCTTGCAAAATTCCACATGTTCCAATGGCTTAGTGATTTTATATCTTTCAACATGTGGAAACGTGCAAGCAAGAGGTACATTAGCTCTTGTATTCGCCTTAAGGCAATGTGGTTTTAGCTCAGCACAAATGTTGAATAGGAAGCAATATCAGCGCCCCAACGCTGATTTTCAGCTGACCACACCAGTGACGACGTACGTCTGACAATCGCACCAACACTCGGAATTTGCTGAATTGAGCCGAAACCACATTGCCTAACTAATCTGATCTGAGCTGATAGTACTTAGCTATGAGGGCTGTTATCAACTATCTAATAAGAAATTCGGAAAGAATGTTCCCAAGTGTTCCTTTCAGGAAGAAAATTTTTTTTAGAGTTAAGCTCGCATTTGTACAGGCAGCATCAGAAGTTAATGTTGGCTCTGACCTTAGTTTTTCGCTTTATTGCAACTTTAAGCTTTTATTTCTCAATCATATTTAGATAGTTAGATCAAAAAAATGCTACATTTCATTTAGTTCTAGCATCATCTACTTTTGGTACTGATTGTACACTCAAAATATTATTAATGTTTTTTTAAATACTTTTTTTTCTTTTGTTTTGGATAAGGGCTGTCAAAAAAACACAAGGATATATTAAATAGGTATATATTAAATTTAATTGCACCTATAACATCGAAATAATTCATCTACTTTACAAGTATCAGTATTGTCAGAACATTTTCAAGGCCTTTCATAATGTACAGTACTAGAAATAAAAGGATTTAATAAAAAAAACTGTGAAAAAGTTTTTTTTACGAGTTTTTACACATATTTTTTGTGAATAAACATTTTTGAATTTAAAAACAAAAATTATGACAAAAGAAAGTGAAAAAAGTCTTTGGCTCAGATAATAAAAGAAAGATTTCATCTTGTAGCACCATCTGGACAACGAAAAAAATAAACAAACCCAAAAATAAACAAATAAAATTTCAATCAAATGCAAAGAAACAACATTTTAAATATTTCACACAAAATGCTAACGAACAAGTTATTTCATAAATTATAATATTATTCTAAATTGAATAACTTCGATTTTATTTTTGTTTTTAATTTGACTTCAGAAAGACCAGAAGTTTGCAAGTTTTCCAAAAATCTGAAAATAGCATTGAAAATATGTTTATTCTTAGTTTATCTTAAAAATATACAGTTTTAAATAAACGCAGGTAAAATCGGGACGGAGTTAAGTGATTACATTTTATTAAAATAGTGATACAGTGACAACACACACGTAAAAATGTAAAAAACTTAAAGTAGTGTAGTGTCATTTTGACTATTTAAACTGTAGGATACATTCTGGTAACTTTAGGTTTCGAGACCCGTTTAGATTGACTGCCAACCCTAGATTATAAATTAACACCAAAAATATACAATCGATCTGCATCTAGGGTTGCCACTCATCAATTGCGTTTTGTAAAATAAAAATCTGGAAGCAGCCTTTAACCCGTGCTTGTAGCTACCCTCAAACGTACATTAAGTAGCAAAAACATTCACATCAATATCCCCATAAATAACTCCTTGTACTTCCAATGTCATCTACGAGCATGATTTCATCATTTAACTAAATAAAAATATAAGTAGACAAAAGTATTCAACAAAAAAGAAAACTAAAAAGGTACTTTTTTATAGGAATAAAAATTTTAGAAATTTAACAAAAATAATAACTTAAAGAAATCATTAGCTTTTAACATAATCGCTACGCGTTAACACTAAACCTCGAAATATTTACAAACATTAAATTATTAGGTATTTTGAAATAAGGTTTTGTAAGACTACATTTTTACTCATACGTATATTATAAAAAAACAAAAAATATTGTTTTTTCTAATTTTCATAAAAAAAACTGTCCCTAAGCCAACTGATATAAAACTATTATTTACATCCAATAGCCATACTAACTAATAAAATACAACTTAACTTTACACTACAACACTTAAAAGAACCCTACTAAAATATATTGTCTGAGAACAAAAAAATGACGTCAGTCAACCATGAAAATAATGTTATATCATATTCAATGGTGCACTTTACATGGATATTTGTGTTCGATATGTGTAGTACCTTATTTGCCTATATTTGCGTATTATCGCAAAAACATATACGCAAATAAAAATGAATACCGAACAGCGCAGCGATGTGAAGTGCTACATTGATATATTTTTTTAAGAAAATGTCTGATATTTTTCTATAATAATGAATGAAAATATGGTTTTCAGCCTTTGTATTTTAGACTTTATCTCCATAATAATAGAAAACATTATCGAGGCAATGGCAGTGATAGTAGACAGCGAATTCTTGCCACTGTTTTGAGATCACTTCTTTGCGGCCAAAACTCGCCTAAATGTCAAACCGAAATTTAAAAAAATATTTTTTTGGATAAAGCATTTATAGTTTAAAACAGCGTCAAGAATGTTGATATATATTTCATAAAAAAAAATTTACCTGTAAAAAATTACAGATCAAAATGATCGTCACGTTTTTGTAAATATATATAAAGATTATATAAATGCTTTAACCAAAAACGAATACAAAATTTACAATTTCATATATTAATCTTAAATCTACCTATCATTGTATATTTATATAAAAGTAAAGAGTTAAATCACAAAAGTCATAATTTCGCTAACTAAACATTACGTCACTACAAGTTTAGTTAATGCACTTTATATTTATCACACGCTTGCAGGCTTCAGGTAAAACGCGAAGTTGCGGACCTGGAACAAAGGAAAAATAAATTAAAATAAAATAAAAAATGTTTTTCAACGACAAGTAATGAATAAAGGTACTAAAGTGGTGATGGGAATAAAAACTAGAGAGCATAAGAGATTATTAAGAATTTTCTAAAACATAAAATAATTATAAAAACACAAGTCCCACGACGGTATTGTTGACATCATTAATAAGTCTTAATATAAAAAAACATGTATGTTTTTATGCTTTCATTTATATATCAGATTTTAACTAGTTCGGGGAACTATGGATACCAAATCAGCTAAACTTCGCAGTTAATGATGCAAAACATTAATCCTAAGTTTTAATTAAAATGACGGTTGTCTGAAAGAAATCGCTACATGCGTTAAGACCGCTGATTGTAGGACAAACTCAATGTACTTTTACGTTTATAACATTTTCCATTCTGTCCTCAATAAAGTTATTATTATTATATTTTTTTACTTATTGAAGTCATTGTATTCCTTAACCCTTAAATTGACAGCCACTAAATACACATGCATCCGTTTTTTCCACACAGGATATTTACATTTGTATATTAGACAACTACTAAATACACATTTCTTGTCCCATAAAGACTACAAGTAGCACATTTTAATCAATTCTGTTAAAATATTGTATCGGCAGCTACAGTGCGACTGCAACTCAAGTAACAAATAAAAATCTAGGCAGTATCTAGTTTGATAGCACAATTTCGCAATTACCCTTCACGATTCACGGTCTCAAATCCATGCCGCTTGCGCCATTCTCGGAACCATTTCGACCGACTTTCCATATTACGTAACGCCAAAATGCGGTTGCGCAACAGCCCCGGAGACCCAATGTCCCACTGAGGGGTTATGTCATAGTTAAAAAAACCACCTTTGAAGTGGCCCGTGAGAATGGTTATGATATGACACACTTTGAAAGTTTAGGGTGAAAAGTTCAAGTTGAAGTTTTAACAGCATTTGAATGCGCGGGCATAAATTGGCAGGTGATTATTGAGAGGTTAAATAGGCCTTTATATCTATTTTATTAGATAATGCTCTCAGACGGTGAAGGAAACATTGTGAGGAAACCATTGAGTACTAAGAGTAGTATAGCTCTTCGTGAAGGGCTCGTTTGGGGAAGTCTATGCCTATTTACGCCGTCAACCGAAACACGGCACCGCGTTTCGTTTTGAAAGGTGTGGTTGCTGGTGAAATTACAGGCAATTGAGGCAAAAGTATGGAATACTACTGCTAAATATGGGTATGTTCAATGCCATTGTAATAAATGGATGTACCTCTAAGCCCTCCTCAAATCAAAGAATTTAGAATTGGTTCTTGGTACTAAAAAATCTGAGGGGATGTCTACCGTGCCTAGGGATAATTTGTGTGATGAACATACTCGTGGATATTATTATAAATAAAAGTGTAAAAGTATTTTATCAGTAATCTAGTTCCAATATTAGTTTGGGGCTAGACTACGATGAAATGTACACCGATATTTCTATAAAAGCTAAATTTGTGAAACTTCTTACAGCTCAGTGCTAAAAACTATATTTATCATGTTTAAAAGCGAAAGTCTAGAATTTCTTTTAGATCGAAATGATTTTACATAAAATATGTTACTCTCGTCTTTATATTTTGTACTTTCGTACTTAATTACTACTGCCAGCAAGTCAATTATCTAATATCTAAGATATCTAGGTCAATTATATAATTACTAATATTTCCAAACAAGAACAAAAACCACTTAACATCTGCTTGTTCCACCATCAGCTAATTTTATAAAAAAAAAAGATGATGTGTAGTGACTAACATACAAAAAAACATACGTTCGAATTGAAAGCGATCCTTTTTTGAAGTCGTTTAAAAATAGAACGTTTTTGACAGCATGACAATCGACAGCACGTCAAACAGCAAATAGTGATAGCGGTGAGCTTTGTTTCTACAACAAGCAACGACTCATTTCACTGCTACTGATGTCAATCCAATGTTTTAAAATAATTGACACGAGGTTCTTAATTTCTACGTCCATTAGTGGCGGTACGGATCGTCGAACGGCCAATCTTTCATCTTAAGGCGAATACAAGAGCTAATGTACCTCTCGCTCGCACGTTTCGACATGTTGAAAGATCTAAAATCACTAAACCCATTTTCGAAAAATCGTAATCAACCATTTTGTGTGCAATGACATCGCTCAGTTTAGTTAAAATTTAATTTTTATCGATACAAGTTTTCCTACTTTAAAGTTTGATTTATTTACTAGTTTTCGAAAATGGTGGTTTGCGATTTTTCGAAAATGGGTTTAGTGATTTTATATCTTTCAACATATCGAAACGTGCGAGCGAGAGGTACATTAGCTCTTGTATTTGCCCATTTATTAGCTTAATTGACATAATTTGACAATGACATTTCAGATTAGCCAATGAAATGAGATCCGTTAAAATGATAGATAATCCTACGCTACTAACAGATGGTAGTAGAATATAGACCCTAGGAGTAAATTATCAATATGGGTTTATTTAGTTTTTATTACTTTTATAGTGTTTACCTGCACTTATACAACTCGGATAATAGCTTTTCGGATATTATAAAAGATTTTCGAGTTAATTTTGGTCACAAGAACTCCCAAAAATAAAACCAAGGTCAACGTAAAACCCAAAAGTGGAAGTAAAGTACCAGGGAGGCAGAAGCTCGAAGCGTTAGAAAGTTCACGCACACAGATGAGTCTAGAGTGCATTTACCCGGAGTTTCGGGCACGGAGGGCGTTGACCCCGGTGCACTGTGATTTTTTTATGACTGCTCTCTAGTTAAGGCCTTGTACAGAGTAGTTCACTGATTACTGTGTATTACATAAGGTAAGTGAAACCGTACGTCACATGTTTATGATCTGTTTGATTTTATCTTACAATTTGTTGTAAAAATATGACCCCAGACGAAATATTTCACAAAAGAGCTTCTTTTAGCACGATAGTCAACTTATTATTGATTTTTTTAATAAAAATTATCCAGAAAATGTAAGTTTTATGTCTTTTGTAAATAAATCCCTGTTTATCATGTGCAAAATAAAATAACATCTATTTTTTATTTTGTATATTACAACTCAAATACATTGGAAATGTGAGGTTTATTTTGGAAATTACCAAAATCGGGGTATAATCACAAATGGACGGGATATAAACGTTGCTAACATTAGCAATCACTTCTAATACGCGAGCAAAGTCGTTTGCGGCAAAAACGTGATAGGAACATTACAAACTACTCAATAGATGTACGCACATTTGTATGATGTCAATGTATTCTATGAATAGGCCGTAATGTGAAGTTAGATAAACGCGTGTAGGCAAACCATGAATTAGATAAACGAGGAAAAAACAGCAAAATAAATAAAAATACATTGACTGTTTCATCTTCTCTTAACCCCACTGTCCCACTGCTGGGCAAAGGTCTCCCCCATTTTTCTCCACTCCTAGATTCTCTGCTAACTATTCCCACTTGTTGTGGAAGGAGTACCTATTATTATTGACTGTAGTCACCGTATTTTTATTTATGTTACTTCTGCGATTTTGAGTGTTCGACCAACTACTTTACCAACTACTAATGTAGGTATATCGCCTTAAGACCTGTGCTTTACCTTTTTTTTGTACTAAGATCGGACGCTGTAAATGTGACACAGTTTTTACTACTGCGATTGTCAGTGTTCGGTCAACTTTAGTTTGTATATCGCCTAGTATTTTTTTATACAACTAGCTGATGGAACAAGCAGATAGCCCACCTGATATTAAGTGATAACCATCACCTGTAACAAAGCATTGCATCGTAAGTCACGCACAATAGGAACGTGCCCTACGATGCACTGCCTTGCGTTTATCAACTTGAGGTATACAGATGTTAAGCCTCATGTGCCTGTAATTACACCGGCAACCACACTCTTCAAACCGAAACACAGCAACGCTGCTTGGCGGCAGAAAAAGGCGCTAGTGCTAAACTAACTAACTAAGTTACTAACTAAGACCTAGTGATAAACTGTTTAAAAATATACACTGTAAAAATACTATCAGATCTCTTGTTACTCTTGGTTGGTTAAGATGGGTAGTCAGAGACACTTCTAAACATGACAGTAAGCACATGCGTTTTTTTTTGTAGTTGGTACACACGGATACATATTAAGTTACCCAAAGCCAAAGAAAAAGGACACTTATTACAAGGACATAAAAGCGAGCAGGGTATAGCCTAGTGCGTATCGGGACATATGAGTTGGTTATGAACCCCGATCCCGAAATAATTTGGCCAGCTTTCCAATGATCTATGTAGGTACCATACGATTTAAATAAATAAATAATCATTTAAGTTGTGAGTTCCATCCCCACCAAAAAAAAACATTTTTGAGATGAACATAGATGTTTGTTCTCGGTCTGGGTGTGATAAAATAATGTGTATATAATATTTACATTAATAATTACGTTTAAAATCTTGTAACGATGTTTTCGTTGTTTAAAATATCAGGCAATTTTCAATTAAATTGTTTATTTATTAGAATTCTTTGCATATTATTTTAACATCGAGCGAGTAAAATTAAATGTAAACATATAAAAGTTATACCAATACAGTTTATGTATTATGAAATTCAGATTAAAAATAAATGTAAAATACAAAAGTAAGTCAGTACATTTAGCCTGAATACAGTGACATTGCCACTACAATCGCATGCTTCCTACATCACTGCACGCCATGACGTAACGCATCCCAAAAGTGGGCCAATTTAATAAAAAAACGCCCCGCCCTCTGCGCACACGCACAGTATTCAATGGCTAGTGAAAGTGCATCGCGTCATTCTGAGCGCGACTACCGAGCCGGCCGGACGTTAGATAACTTAGGTCGATGGTTTGAATTTCGAACACAAAAAACGTTCTTGTTTGTTATTCTAAATGGCGCTATTTTTTCATGCAGATAAGATGTCATGTGGAAAAGGAAAATTAAATAAACGGATGAAAACTACTTTTTTGTTCGACTTTCTGATACACCTGATGTAAAGCGATGTCTATTTTTAGACATAAACACTCTACTCGTTGGTTTTTGACATAAAAAAATAACAAAGAACGATAATAGTTTTTATTTTACGGATCGTTCACCCAAAAGACTTCAACGCGCGCTTTGTTTTATGTATATTTTTTGTAAATTTGGAACGAATATATTTAGGCAACATTCTAGGTAGAAAAAAAAACTAAGAGCTAAATTATTGTATTTATATTTATATTCCTTACAGCACAATTTAGTCCCAAACTAAGCCAAGCCTGTACTTTGGGAACCAGATAGCTGATATAGTTTAGAGAACAAACATCTATGTTCAATACAAATGTACAGAAATGTTTGTTCTCGGTGGGGACTCACGACCTCAGCACAAGAGGCAGAGCTACTACCAACTCAGTTGTGAGTTAATTCAGGCTGTCCTACTTGTGAATTACTTTTTATTATTAAGTTTTGCGTTTTTAAAGTATTTTTACAAGGTGTTCCAATAAATACTTGTATTTAAAACTTCAGGGGGATAAAGTACCCATCAATATGAATAACTTTTTCTAAGGAACCAATACTGTGAACGTAAAAAAAAAGCTGTTTCATACAAAAGTTCAATCAATACCTGGCTAAAATGTATGAAACAGCTGTTCAAGTATTGGAACAACTTGTATAACGCCAGTGGAATCCCTCGCAACGAACTTTCTGATGGAACAAGATGGTCCATCTGATGTAAAGTGGTAGCCAACACCTATAACAATGCATTGCCTCATAACTCATAAGTCATGCACGATATGAACGTGTCCTACAATGCACTGCCCTGCGTCCATGAACTTGAGGCATAGATTTCGTTCATCGTTTCATCAGCCTAAAAGAAAGCCGAAACAGCTTCCTAACTTGGATCCCCAGGCACGGTAGATATCCTCTCAGATCTCTCAGTCATCATCATCACCCTGAAGAAGTACACTGCAGGACATAGGCTCCCCCTGTATATTTTCTGGAAGTTTGATTCTGAGCCCTCTCCATCAGACTATCCGTGATCCTTGCATTGTCGTCAGTCCATCGGGTAAGAGATTAGTTGATGATTGGATATGAGATAGTATCTATAGATAGTGCCTACTTCAGATAAGATTTTTTAAGTTTTCTTATGATTTAGATGAACACTTTCTCACGAGATGATAGATAACTGATCAGTGTGTCATTGTCGCCTTTATATCAGAAAAGAATATCCGGATTTTATGGATGACTCATTTCGAAAAATTATTCACTAAAAGCACGTAATACGGAAATTGATGTAGTATTCTAATAGCGGCGATGGGCTTGCAACCTATCACGTATGGAATACAAACTACTGCAAAATGTGGGTATGATATGCACCAAATGTAATATTTGGACGTACCTCTAACTGCCCCTTAGACATCCTTAAAGAATCTTGAATTGGAACTTGGTACAAAAAAATGGTAGGAACCAAGCCGTAAGTTTGTTGGCTGTTCTTCTAGGCTTTGGTCGCGTGGAACTGGCACCTAGATTCACCTAGCTTTAAGACGTTTCAAAGTGATCCTTGTGATTTTATTGAATAAATACCCTTTTACTTTGACATTCCTTATTTTATCCATACATTTTTATATCATTAATTTTTTTACTCAAGTCAGTCCATAGTCAAGTCGGCCGTCATTAGTTTTGAAGAATATGGTGGCGGTTTTCTTCAAAACATTCGGAACATTTTAAATCAAATCAGGATATCACTTTTACTACACTTTGTACTAAGACCTCCCGAAATTACACAACGCAACTCAAAATAACACTAGAAAAACAATTGAAATGAAAAAGCTATGTTAAAAACCTATAAAATGACAAAAAACGAAACATCTAATGTAAGTACAATATTGTTTAGTATTTGATTTTATTTCCCGCCAATTCGACCGCGCATAGTCTTCGTTCTTTTTTAAACTTTTGAAAAGCGAACACACTCGCTCGCTATCACCAAGAATAAATTAAAAAAAAAGTGTCAAGCAATTTCTAGTCATGTTAGACAATAGCTGGGATGTTATTTCGTTGTATACCAAAAAGAGCCGATTGGCGTATTGCTTTTTTTTATAACGACGCATTTTTTTGCTAAAGTCAGATTTTATTCATTGGTTATTAATTGTTATTTTATGTATAAGTTCACAAGCTAATTTTTCCTATTGTTCATTGAGCCCCAGCCATTTTAAAATTTACTATCAATCCTCTCCAGCCAAAGGTTGCATGGAAGAATTGCTACCTGGCGATAAGGCCATCCATTAATTGTATTTTTCAAGCCTGTGTTTTTTATTATATTCTGTATGGTGTATGTACAATGATTAATACTTAATTAATTCATTCAATTTCCGACCAAGAGCGATAAAATGCCTTTTCTTATAATTTTCCTCTACCGCATTGGAGTAAACATGTTTTTTTTTTCGAATTATCTTACTGCTTGAAATACTCAACTTAACATTCCACAGACTCGTCTCAATCAATATCAGATATGTTTGTTTGTTTGTCTGTAGATAACATAATCGTGTCATTGCTATCGTGCCCTAAATAGAGCCACTTGGCGTGCGTTAACTGGTTAGTAGTACACTTTCACTGAAAGATAAATGAAAAAAATATAACTAACTTGTTTCAAATTGATCCTTGAAGCGGTATCTTGGTAATTCTCAACGGCCTTAAGACGCAGACAACCGCTAAACAACTTCCGAAATTACTTAAGGTGCTATGAAAAAGTTTCAGCTAAAATACAATTTCCTAACAGTTATTTTATTTCTTCATCTTTATGACACCGTGCTGAAATGTTCAAGTAAAATCCTGTCCATCTACAGGTTGTCTGGAAGAGTTCGCTATTAGCGATAAGACCGCCCATTGGACTATTACTAGAACTTGTTTGTTTTACTTCGTTCAATGTCCTTGTGCTTATAAAAGAGTTTCTTTATATCTTAGCGGTACCATTTTATCTGCGTCCTAACGAAGATTCATAAAAACATGATAAGGCGAAGACTAATGTTACTCTCGCTCGCACGTTTCGACATGTTGAAAGATATAAAATCACTAAACTCATTTTCGAAAAATCGCAATCAACTAATTTGTGTGCAATCATATTGCACACAGTTTAGTCTAAATTTCAGTTTGATCGATACTACTTGCTTTACTAGTGTACATAAGCAAACTTTTAAGTAGGAAAACTTGTATCGATCAAAATGTTTTTTTTACTAAACTGTGTGCAATGTGATTGCACACAAAATGGTTGATTGCGATTTTTCGAAAATGAGTTAAGTGATTTTATATCTTTCAACATGTCGAAACGTGCGAGCGAGAAGTTGTTTGATAGTTGTCAGCCTCTTAACGTGGTTAACATAAGATGCGTGCACGTGTTAACCACGTGTCACTCAAAATCACAGCATAAAACTTCTTTTTTAGGGTTTCATACCCAAAGGTTAAAACGGGACCCTATTACTAAGACTCCGCTGCCCGTCCGTCCGTCTGTCACCAGGCCGTGAACCGTGAATCTCATGAACCGTGATAGTTAGACAGTTGAAATTTTCACAGATGATGTATTTCTGTTGCCGGTATAACAACAAGTACTAAAAAAAACAGAATAAAATAAATATCTAAGGGGGCTCCCATAAAACAAACGTGATTTTTTTGCCGTTTCTATAAATAATGGTACGTAACCCTTCGTTCGCGAGTCCGACTCGCGCTTGGCCGGTTTTATTATTTTCTTAATTGGGTTAAGTTGAGTACATACCCTACCTATTGTTCTAAAACCAGGACCCGAAGTGAAATTTTCTTGTGAAACTTTTTCAAGGAAACGAGCCGGTACCAAGATTTCATAAAACAAAAGAGTTTGCTAAAGTTCTTTTTTCTTCACACCACGTGGGCGACATTCTGAAGCTAACCAATAAACCTCCAGCTAAAAATGTAACATATTTCAGCATTTTGCAGTCACCAAAGTCAAAGTCCAAAGTCAAACCACTTTGAAATGACAAAAAACTAGGTCAATCTAGGGGCCAGTTCTTACCGTGACTTACGAGGCAATGCTTTGCTATAGGTGATGGTACCCGCCTATCCAGTCAGCGCGCATAGTTTATTGGTATACACTACAGTTACTACTTAACATCAGGTGGGCTATCTGCTAGTTCCATCATCAAGAAGTATAAAAAAAACCGGCAAGTGCGAGTCGGACTCCCGCACGAATGCAAAACGGCAAAAAAATCACGTTTTTGGATGGGAGCCCCCTTAAATATTTATTTTATTCAGATTTTTTTAGTATTTTTTGCGGTAACAGAAATACATCATCTGTGAAAATTTCAACGGTCTTACTATCACGGTTCATGAGATACAGCCTGATGGCAGACGGACAGACAGACAGACAGACCAGACGAACGGACAGCGGTGTTAGTAATAGGGTCCCGTTTTACCCTTTGGGTACGCAACCCTATAAAAATTCTTAGAAAATTGTTTTTTAAGTAAAAAGTGTTGTAAGTTGTTTTAAAAAAGTACCAGGCTTTCTTACATCAAAGGAGGTGGCCGAGCCCACGTGAATTTCAACCTGCGCCCGAAAACGTGAGCAGAGTTTGAAAATAAAATGCTTTGTGTTACGAAAAAACTTTTCCGTTTTATTTTCAGAAAAATGTGCCACTCAATGTGAGATTTAACTTCCGGTATTTGTTGATTGTACTGGCTTTCACGGCACGGTCGATATCCGTTCAGATATTTTAGTACCAAGTACCTACCAACTCTTATCGAGATAGTTAGAGGTACGTCCGAATATTACATTTAGCACATATCCACATTTTCCTATCGTTCTTCAAATAAAAATAAAATTATAAAAAAAAATAAGTCGTTAATTGACAAACGAAATAAATACAATACCACTGTGTGTGTCAGTATGGCAAGGCCACAGCTGCACTCACAGTTACTATGAGCAAGGTCACAGAGCAACACATAGTCACTACGTAATCGCAAGGTCATAGAATAGCAGACAGTCACTACGGTAGGTCGTTGACTCCATGTAAATGATTATTGAGGCAGTAATTAGAATTTTCTCACGATTATTTTGTAGTGCAAGAAATAGTGACTTACAGTAAAGTTTGCGAATATGGCTGATTATTATAGCGCTCCTTAAGTTAGGGTTATTGAGATTGTTAAAATAGAGAGTGATTTTGTAAATTTTAAGGCCGCTATTAGGAAAAATACTTAAAGACTATTAAACCAAATCAAATGAAATAGACTCACGACTGTAATCCCGAGGCACGGTACATAATAATATATGGGTGCCTACTAGTGCCTACTAACATTATTATTATTGACAACCCTAACAGCTTAGTTGGTGGCTCAGCCTTCTGCGCTAGGACGTAGGTTCGATCTCCACACAGAAGCAACATTTTTGTGTATGAACAGATCTTTTTATTCTGTGTCTGGGTGTTAGCTGAATATCAAAAAAGTTTTATATGGTTTCATACATTTCATCCCCAAATAAAAAGTATAGGTATATGTATTAAATCAGCTATCTGGTTCCCAAGCTTTGGCTTAGTTCTGGGCTAGATAGTGCTGTGTGGAAAGTCAACCAATATTTATTTATTTATTATTTTTTCTGTATGATTTATTCTGAAAATAAATACTATTATTATTATTATTATTTATATACTTAATCGAAAACTTCTCATTAGTGATTAGTAGGTTCTTTAAGTTATTTTTAATAAAACACCTTTTATTTTCCGAATCAAATAAAAATAATATTTAAATAAATGTTATTCTAACGGCCGGTTTCTGAAAGCTCGATCAAAACTAATCGGATGTCATGTCACTCGCCATTTCAGCTATTACATCGAATTAGATAGAGATAGCAAGTGACTTGACATGCGATTAGTTTTGATCGGGCTTTCAGAAGCCGGCCGTAAGTATTCCATCAGTTATCCGATTTCCATAGAACCTGCTGAGTTTGGAGTTAGATGGTGTTGTTTCCGATATCTGTCTTTTTATCAATATTAATATTCGTAACGTAAAGTAGTTACGTGCGTGACTTACTAAGCAATGCTTTGTTTGGTCATGGTTACCACTTAACATCTGGTGGGCCATCTGCTTGTTCCATCAGCGAGTTGCTAATAATATAAATTTTAAAACACCATCATAAAGTTGAAGGAATCAAATCCAAACCTGATATATTGTCTCGTCAAAACGATAATTTTAGAATTTCTGAAGTATTATGTGGGAGTAAGCTATTCATAACTTATTGCTTACTTGTTTACTATGGGTTTCGCCGACATTTATTTATTAAATTAGTAAAATTCCACCATAGGCACGGTAGATATCCCCCAAATCTCCTATTTTTCTCATAATCTTATTTGGATATCACTTATTGTATTTTTCTCTTCCAAAAATGTACTAGCGCAATAAATAAATAAATATTGGTGGACTTGTGCACTATTTAGCCCCAAACTAAGCAAAGCTTGTAAATAATGGAACCAGATTGCTGATACATAGTTTTTTTTTAAATATATAATAAATAACACACAGACGGAGAACAAACGTCTATGTTCATTACACAAATGTTTGTTCTGTGTGGGGATCGAACCCACGGCCTACAGCACAGAAGGTAGAGCTACTACCAACCGAACTGTGAGGGCTCTGTGATTTATTCATTAAGGCGAAGACAAGAGCTAATGTGACTCTCGCTCGCACGTTTCGACATGTTGAAAGATATAAAATCACTAAACTCATTTTTGAAAAATCGCAATCAACCATCTTGTGTGCAATCACATTGCACACAGTTTAGTAAAAAAATAATATTGATCGACACGTCATGTTTTCCTATTCAAAAGTTTGCTTTACTAGTTTTCGTACATAAGCAAACTTATAAGTAGGAAAACTAGTATCGATCAAAATGAAATTTTTACTAAACTGTGTGCAATGTGATTGCTCACAAAATGGTTGATTGCGATTTTTCGAAAATGAGTTTAGTGATTTTATATCTTTCAACATGTCGAAACGTGCGAGCGAGAAGTTGTTTGATAGTTGTCAGCCCCTTAAATTAGTTTAATAGGCTTTGATCACAATCAAGGTAGTTATTCTCCAAACCTCGCCCATAGACCAAAGAAAAGATGGATGGACTGTATGAAAGATGACATGAGTAAGAAAGAAGTGCACCGATTGACTGATGGAAGAGAATAGAAGAAAACCTGTGACGTCATGCAGCGTGGGATGATGGCGGCAGGAAGATGATGTTGCTACCTTTATGTGCCCCAAATTTAAATTAATTTAATTATGCCATATCTAATTTGCCCTATCAGTTCTTCCTGTCTCTTATCATTTAATTGTTACGATTTTATGTTATTTAAGTACTTTGGGAACTTGGCCATGAATTGACCGCAATTTTTTTTATATTAATGTTGGCTTTAAGTCGCTTTCAGCATTCATGTCTCCGTTTGTGCTCGAAAAGAGCCTCTTTGAGGCCCCCTTAAATTCCTTTCACCACACTGTTTTGAAAGGAACTAGTGACGCGACAAGATGAGATGAAGCCGCTTGAATTCAGGCCATATTGAAGTTTATTTATTTATCTGTATATTTATTATCAGTCTTGTGTTTAATAGTGGTATATGGTAGTCAGAGGCATGTCCTTACATTATGTTTGGCACACGCACACACATATAAGTAAAGGGACCATACATGTTAAGGTGTACAACCATCGCCGCTTAAAATAAAAATAGAAAACGTAGTTAATACAGAAACGCACCATGTTTCCAAAAATGACTGAAAAGTATTCCCATATAAAATATTAGTTAGATAACTAATTAGGTAATGTACAACCTTCACGGCTGAGTTGGTAGTAGCTCTGCCTTCTGCGCCGTAGGCCGTGGGTTTGATCCCCACCGAGAACAAACATTTGTATGATGAACATAGATGTTTGTTCTCTGTCTGGGTGTTATATAATATTATAAGTATGTATTTCCAAAAAAAGTATATAAGTAGTATATCAGCTATCTGGTTCCCATATCACAAGCTTTGGCTTAGTTTGGAGCGAGATAGTGCTGTGTGGAATGTCCACCAATATTTATTATTTATATTTATTTATAACGCATACAAGTATGAAACAGGTGAGCTCTTATTAATAACTTAGGTATTTCAACGGCCCTAACAGTTCAGTTGATAGTAGCTCTGCCTTCTACGCCGTGGGTTCGATCCCCAGGCACCGAGAACACAAATATGTGTGATGAACATGTTTGTTCTCATAATAAGTAATGTATTTACAAAAAAAAAGTATTAATTATAACCTACCTGTTTCCCATACTACGCCACCGATATTATTTATATTAAAATTGCAATAAAATAAAGGTTTTGTTCCAAAATCACAAGAACTCTCGCCTCTAACCTTTTTAAATTGCGACCTCTTTTGTCACCTGTATCTTTTTAAATTCCAAACTACAGTATAGACGCTTTTAAAAATAAATCGCACCGCGTATCCGATTTCCCCGGACACCGCCGAAACTTTCCAACATGGCTCCTGCGCGCGTTATGCAAGACATAACCAGTTTTTGGGCCTGACTTAAATATTAATATTTCTAAGGGTTTAGTAGTACTTACTTTATTATGTTACTTTTATATTATTATGTATGTTAATGTGTATGTTTTATATTATTATGTATGTTAAATTAATTATTATGTATGTTATGTAGTCTGTAAGGTATATATTTAATATGGACCAGTAATGTAATTTTTGTAGATGTCTGAAATAAAATAAGTATTATTATTTATTTTGATTTACCTTCATTTTTAATGCCTTTTCGTGTGCTTTCTATTATATTATATTATTTTTAATGTGCCTACTTATTTAATCTGCCTATAAAACTGCCTATCTTTTTACTTCTTGTATGTAATTTCTGTGTGTTTGTGGTCAAATAAATGTATATTGTATTCTATTCACACAGACAGCCTTCACAGCTCGGTTGGTAGTAGCTCTGCCTTCTGCGCCGTAGGCCGTGGGTTCGATCCCCTCCGAGAATAAACATTTGTGTGATGAACGTAGATGTTTGTTCTCTGTCTGGGTGTTATTATATGTATATTGTAAGATGTATTAAAAAAAAGTATATATGTATTTTATCATCTGGTTCTCATATTACAAGCTTTGGCTTAGTTTGGGCTAGATAGGCCTGTGTGGAAAGTCAACCAATATATATTTATTTATTCAGTACGCATGGAAGAGGCCTACACTCATCTTTGGGAGCCCAACATAAGTGGCAGAATGCAAGTCGATTTTTAATAATATGTTTATATGTAAAAATAGTTAATAAGTAGATTTATTGAAAAAAAAATCTTATAATATATTTATTAAGGATACAGTATAACTACTAAAACCAGCGGCGGTTGGCTTGCAACCTGTCACGTATGAAATACCGACTACTGCAAAATGTGGGTATGTGCCAAATGTAGTATTTGGACTTACCATTGACTACCCCCTAAGGCATCTTCAAATAATCTTCAGTTCGTACTTAGTATTTATCAACGGGTAACATTTGTAATATAATACCCCTATTACCCCGGAAGCAGGTTATTCTACAGGTTATGGCGAACAACTTTTGATATAAGACAAGAATGAAATTTCGAAGTTTTTCTTTCATAAATTGCCTCTTAAACTTTCCTCCAAAAAAAAGGTAACACAACATGACGCAACCCTATTTACAGCTGTTATTTGACCTTTAATTGTGAACTGTAGATAAAATAGGTAACAGAACAGAACCAACTAAGAACCTCAAATTTAGTGTTATCATTATTTTTAAGAGTAGTAGAGCTCTTTGTGAAGAGCTCGTCCGGGGAAGTACTACCACCACACCTTTTTCTGCCGCCAAGCAGCAACGCTGTGTTTCGGTTTGAAGAATGTGGTTGCCGGTGTAATTACAGGCACATGAGGCTTAACATCTGTATGCCTCAAGCTGATGTACGCAGGGCAGTGCATCGTAGGGCACGTTCCTATCGTGCGTGACTTACGAGGCAATGCTTTGTTATAGGTGATGGTTACCACTTAACATCAGGTGGGCCATCTGCTTGTTCCATCAGCTGGTTGTAAAAAAAAAAAAACATTCAAATCTCTCACACACATACGAACATACAACTTAATTTCAAATTCGAATTAAAATTTTATCCGTTTGTTTACCTTTACTATAAAAAAATATAAAAAACTGGCTTTATTAAAAACTCGAGGGTGGGCGCTAATGCATAACATACAAGATATTTTTATCTTAGTTTAGGTATTAGAGCGGGATTCCTCGAACCACAACCTGTGTGGTAGACACAGCAAAGGTTAAAAAGCCGTTAACATTTCTGTATTTACTATTGTAACTGTACGGTGTCAAATAAACATTTTATCATTTTTTTTTCATTTCAAGTTCATGAAGATTTTTCATTCCTTGTCGTCGCGGGGATAAGTGTTAAATAATCGTATAAATAATTAAAGAAATAATGTTTAAAAACTTTCTATCCTAAACTCGAATAGGGCAGACGGTACTACCACGACGATATTATCACCTTATATTTTAAAGTGTTCTGTTTTTTTTATAAAATCCACAGCCCTTAATTTTTATTACTTACAGAGTTTTCTTAGTTTTTTTATACAACTTGCTGATGGAACAAGGAGATGGCTTTATGTTAAGTGGTAACCATCACCTATAACAAAGCATTGCCTCAAGTGAAGCACGATAGGAACGTGCCCTTAAAAAAAATTTAAGCCTCATGTGCCTGTAATTACACCGGCAACCATCCCCTTCAAACCGAAACACAGCGTTGCTGTTTGGCGGCAGAAAAAGGCGTGGTGGTAGTACTGCCCAGGACGAGCCCTTCACAAAGAGCTCTACTATCCAAAAAATAGTGCTAATGTTACAGCCAATGACGTTTATTAAATTTACCTATTTATTGTCCCACTTCTAGCCTACAGTTTCTTCCATTGTGCCCATTCTAGTTCCGATTCTGAATAAAATGAATATTATAATTATGAAGTTATGTTGGTCACTGCACCGTCATCAGTTTGAAGTTCAAGAATCAGGTTCTTACTGACTAATCAGGTAAAATAACTATGTCGAATAAGTCTCAAGTGTCATTGAAATTATCAATGTATCGACTGTATCAATAACACTTCAAATTGATTTCAATTGTAAACATGTACATGATTTTAGAAACTTAAGATTTCAATAATTACAGGCACATGAGGCTTAACATCTGTATGCCTCAAGTTGATGGACGCAGGGCAGTGCATCGTTGGGCACGTTCCTATCGTGCGTGACTTACGAGTTAATGCTCTGTTATAGGAGATGGTTACCACTTAACATAAGGTGGGTTTCTGCTTGTGCCATCAGCTATTAGTATAAAAAAATATTATATCTTCTTCTTCTTGTCGTGTCACTAGTTTCTTTCGAAGAAGCGCCTTTCGAGCATTTAACACATGTTTTAAATTCCTTAAGTAATGCCACATGCCGGTTTCCTCGTGATGTTTTCCTTCACCGTTTGAGAGTACTGACACTGTGCACATAAATTGAACAGAAAAACCCTTTGGTGCACGACCGGTTTTGAACCCACGACCTTAGGAACGTAAGGCGGGGCCGCTACCACTAGGCCACCAGTGCTCTCTTATGAAACTTACTAATAGGGAAGGACTTTTCTTATCGAAAAATATGTGCGCAATGCCAGTGCTCTAAACGGTAAAGGAAAACATCGTGAAGAAACCAGTTGGCATTCTAACAGGCGATGGGCTTGCAACCTGTCACGTATGGAAATACTAGCTACATGAAATGTGGGTTTGTGCCAAATTTAATGTTATGACGTACCTCTTACTACCTCCTTAGACGTCCTCAAAGGATCTGGAGTAAGTACTTGGTTCTAAATCAAAAATAAAATCAAAACGGTCACTATTTAAAACGTATTATATATTAAAGTGAATCTATCGCCAGTTCCTCGCGACCAAAGCCTAGAAGAACACTCAAGAAAATTACAACATCTGAGGGGATATCTACCGTGCCTGGGATCTAAGTCGTGTAAGTACCGTTTAATTTAATAAACAAAAACAATAAAACCGTCCATCGACATTCCCTCATGACATAAGGCGATCCGATCGCCTGACACACATTCGTCTTGCGAAATGCCGCGCATGGCACGGACTGTTCTGACTTCTGTTTTGTAAGCTGCGGATGCGTTCTAGAATCTAAGTTACAAAACCCGTAATTGGGTTCCGGAGGATGAAAGGAAAGGGCCAGGTTATGTGATCTTTCAGATTTAAGAGTAGTAGAGCTCTTTGTGAAGGGCTCGTACGGGGAAGTGCTACCACCACGCCTTTTTTTGCGGCCAAGCAGCAACGCTGTGTTTCGGTTTGAAGAGTGTGGTTGCCGGTGTAGTTACAGGCACATGAGGCTTAACATCTGTATGCCTCGAGTTGATGGACACGGGCAGTGTATCGTAGGGCACGTTCCTATCGTGCGTGAATAACGATGCAATGCTTTGTTATAGGTGATCGTTACCACTTAACATCTGTTTGTTCCAACAGCTAGTTGTATAAAAAAAATACGCAAATACTCGAATACCGCCGTTAGTGACGATCGATGTGGGGACGACAAGAGTTATTCGGAATACAACAAAAAAAAATGGAATATAAATATAAAAATAAAACCAAATAATGAGCAAATAAAAATATCGAATAGCGATATGAAGTGATTTACAGATTTACAGATTTATGTATTGCCAACATGTACATACATCAGTTATACATATAGCTTAGGTGTAAGGTAGCTATTAGGCGAGTACACGTTCCCTGTAAATTATGTAGATGTAAGGTAGGTACAATTCATACTACTATGGGTACAATAATAGTGCCACCATTATAAGTATTTATTTACAAAAAAAGTATATAAAAAGTATATACTTTGCGATCCAGATTCTAGAGACTTCTCTAGAATCTGGATCGCAAAGTATATCGTCGTATCCTACGAACAAGGTGACAGTCGCCATTGTCCCTTTATTCTTTTTTTGCATTTTTGGAATCCTTATCATGATATGCATCAGATAAGTTCAAAAAAAGTTCAAAATGTTATATAAATCAATTATTTATTAAGGTTTTAAAATTAGGTCCTAATTACATGGCTGATTTTTTTCCGGTGAACATGGTACCAATCGCCATTGTAGCTGTGTTCCACGCGCGAAACCGAGCGCACTGCGCGGAGAGCGAGTAATTTCCGACGAATATGGTACCTAATGCCACTGTAACTATATTCCACGCGCGAAACCGAGCGCGCGGGATGGAGAGCTCATACTTTCCGACGAACAAAGAACCTAACGCCACTGTGGCGGTATTTTACGCGCAAAATCAAAAAATTTGGGTGGGGGTTCGGGTCTTAAACGCATTAGGAGTTTTGTTCGTCGAAGAACGCGGTAAAGTGCGGATTGTTGATGTGTTGTGTGATACAAATTAGACATGAAACGATCTCATAAATTAATATCAATGTGAACCATTGATATTAATTTATGCAAGACCAAGTACCAGAAAAAAGTACATGTGATTGCTGAACTGTGCACACTTTTAAAATTGGTAACCTGTCCAGTGTTAATATTGAGTACTAGAAATAATATTTATCTTAATGAAATAAAACTTAATGACATGGTTGATCTAATCAGTAGGCAGTATAATCACTGTACATTTATTGACATTAATTCCAACAATTGTACTATACATGATGTTTGCAACAAACTTAATTCAAATTTAGACCAAATTGATTGCATAAAGAGGTTCCTATCACTTAAAGCTGTCTCTGGGACTGTTACAAACGGGGGTCAGGCGTGCAGAGCCAGTATTGGCCAGAGTGTGCCAGTCTCACGGGTAAGTGCAGTTAAGAGCACACAGACTGAGAGTACTACCGCAAACCGCGTTGCTTCGGATACAGAGGGAATATCTTTGAGAGGGTCCGAGTTTTTTCGTGACTCCTAAGAAATGTTCTTTAATATTACTTCATCAGAATATAAATGGCCTCGTAAATAAACAACATCTTTTTGTAATTACCCTTGAAGACCTCGTAGGTAAACAGGAGGATCCGGACGTAATCTGCATTTCGGAATCATTCATAGAAAATGGCAGAGAGTTCATGATCAAACTTAATGGCTATATTAGGGCATCTTTGTTTTGTAGGCCAAAGATAAACAACAAAGTCCGCGGAGGAGTCTGTGTACTCGTGAAGCAAGGTATGTCATTCAAGCAACTGGATTGGGTCAAAGGTTATGCTATTGTCAGACAATGTTGCGGCATTAAGCTGTTGATTCAAGACATGATTGTGCTTTCAGACATGATTGTCTCTATAGAACACCTAACTCAGATGTTGAAATATTTTTCAGCTAACTAGATAAATTATTGCTTCAACGTATTACCCATTACCACAAACGAGACTTAGTGCTGGCAGGAGATTTAAATATTAATACACTCCAAGTTTCTAAGAACTCGACTCGTCTAATTGACATTGCTAACAACTACAACTTAACGATGCACATAAACCTGCCAACCAGACAAGAGTCATGCATTGATCACATTATTAGCAACATAAGTTCAGCTCGAGGGGAGCTTTTGCACCTTGGCTTATTCGATCATAACACTGCTCAGCTACTCGTCATTCCTACAGCGGTCCAAGAAATTCCCTTATTGGAGTACTACAACTTTAGAAGAGGCTACACAATACAAAACATCCACTAATTTAGGCAATGTCTATCCAATTTATCCTTCTCTGAAGTTCTTACTGAGGAGAACCTTGATAGCGCCTTCGAAAAGTTTCATGAGTTGTTTAGTTTATTCTATGATCTTTGCTTTCCAAAATACCGATTTAAAATATCTAATCGAGTTCCAAATTTAAGATGGACCACTAAAGGCTTGAAGATAAGTTGTAGAACAAAACGATTACTACGCTACAAATACTATTCTAATAAATCAGAGGTTAACAAAATAAAATATAAAAAGTATACAGTCCTACTCCGAAAATGTGTAGACCACTCAATCAAAGCCCATAACCATAAAGTTATACATAGTGCTAAAAATGTGTGTCAAGCAACGTGGAGACTGATTAAGACGGAAACTGAAGAGGTTAAACAAATGAATTTTATAAATAATATTAGGCATAACATGAAAACTATTAACTGCCCAAAAAAAAATTGCAGACACTTTCAATAATTACTGGATAGACCAAACAAATAATCTCTAATACTATAAGACTCAAAGTCCTGACTGACTGACTGACTGACTGACTGACTGACATATAGACAACGCACAGCCTAAACCGCTGGTCCTAGAGACTTGAAATTTGAGGAGTACATAGGTCTTATGGCGTAGAGGTGCACTAAGAAGGGATTTTTGGAAATTCAACCCCTAAGGGTGTAAAAAGGGTTGAAAACGTTTGTATGAAAAATAGTATTCCTTGAACCTACAAACTTGAAACTTGGAGTACATATACTTCAAGGCAAAAAAAAAGGAAAGGCATTTTTAGTTTTTTAAAACTACCCTTAATAAGGGTGCAAAGGGATGTAAAAGTTTGTATGGGAGTTTTTTGACCGCTGGTCCTAGAGACTTGAAATTTGAGGAGTACATAGGTCTTATGGCGTAGAGATGCACTAAGAAGGGATTTTTGGAAATTCAACCCCTAAGAGTGTAAAAAGGGTTGAAAACGTTTGTATGAAAAATAGTATTCCTTGAACCTACAAACTTGAAACTTGGAGTACATATACTTCAAGGCAAAAAAAAAGGAAAGGCATTTTTAGTTTTTTAAAACTACCCTTAATAAGGGTGCAAAGGGATGTAAAAGTTTGTATGGGAGTTTTTTGACCGCTGGTCCTAGAGACTTGAAATTTGAGGAGTACATAGGTAGTATGGCGTAGAGGTGTACTAAGAAGGGATTTTTGGAAATTCAACCCCTAAGAGTGTAAAAAGGGTTGAAAACGTTTGTATGAAAAATAGTATTCCTTGAACCTACAAACTTGAAACTTGGAGTACATATACTTCAAGGCAAAAAAAAGGAAAGGCATTTTTAGTTTTTTAAAACTACCCTTAATAAGGGTGCAAAGGGATGTAAAAGTTTGTATGGGAGTTTTTTGACCACTGGACTTAGAGACTTGAAATTTGAAGAGTATATAGGTCTTATGGCGTAGAGGTGTACTAAGAAGGGATTTTTGGAAATTCAACCACTAAGGGTGTAAAAAGGGATGAAAACGTTGGTATGAAAAATTGTATTCCTTGAACCTACAAACATGAAACTTGGAGTACATATACTTCAAGTCAAAAAAATAGGAAACACATTTTTAGTTTTTTAAAACTACCCTTAATAAGTGTGCAAAGGGATGTAAAAGTTTGAATGGGAGTGTTTTGACCGCTGGTGCTAGAGAGACTTGAAATTTGAAGAGTACATAGGTCTTATGGCGTAGAGGTGTACTAAGAAGGGATTTTTGGAAATTCAACCCCTAAGGGTGTAAAAAGGGTTGAAAACGTTGGTATGAAAAATTTTATTCCTTGAATCTACAAACTTGAAACTTGAAGTAGATTTACTTCAAGGCTAAAAAAATAGGAATAACATTTTTGGTTTTTTAAAACTACCCTTAATAAGTATACAAAGGGATGTCGAAGTTTGTATGGGAGTTTTTTAACGCGTGGTGCGATTGACTTAAAACTTGAGGTAAATATACTAAGAAATAAATAATTAAGAATAACACTTTGAAGTTTTGATAATTACCCCCCCAAAGGGTGCAAATGACTGTAAAAGTTAGTATGGGAGATTTTAACGCATAGTGCGATTGATTTCAAACTTGAAGTAAATATACTCCACAATAAATAGATTAAAATCACGTTTTCACTATTTTAAAACTACCCCTGCAAAGGGTGCAAAAGACTGCCAAAGTCCCAAGGTTTGTATGGGAGATTTTTAACGCGTAGTGTAATTAACTTCAAACTAAAAGAAAATGTGTTCTGTGGATAAATAACAAAAAAACAGCTTGATTTTCGAAAACAACCCCTGAAACGTTACCCTCCTTCGTTGCGCTCGAGTAAAAAGGATACAACGAAGCGTCAATGTTATATTCTGTGTTATATATGGGATATTCTAAAACCGGGAATCTTGAGTTGGTACGAAGAGATATGAAGGTATCTACCGTGATTGGGGATCAAGGTCGTGAAGCTGTTTCGTTTCGTTTGTTTTTGAGGTACAACAACAAAGTACATATTTTCCGTGTAAGGTTGTCTTTGTTGTATTTGTCATGTTTGTGCCAAACTCAGTCAGTACCTATACCTACCTACCTAATATAGGTAATGTACGCCTATAGGTATCCCATATACCTACGTAGGTATTTAAAATCTTACCCTAATAATATACAAATCAATGCGAAAGTTACGATGTTTTGATGTTTGTGGCTCAATCACGGTTCACCACTTCAACGCGTGCGAAGCCGCGGGAAGCCACTAGTAAGAAATATAATGATAAAACACCCAATACATGTAGACAAATGACTTGCAATAGTATATTTTTAAAACCTTACAATTTCGACGATGTTCAAAAAATGATTCTTTCTTTCAAAAACATAAATGCGGTTAGGTATGATGAACTAGCAACGAAAATTTCGAAAGCCTGTTCGTTTGAAATCACCCCTGTATTAGCCTATTTGATAAATCTATCCTTTGTAGAGGGCTCATTTCCGACCATTTTAAAAAAGTCTATTGTGAAACCTCTCCACAAAAAGGGTGATAAATCAATCTTAAATAATTACAGACCAATAACACTAATGCCTATATTAACAAAAGTATTTGAAGTTGCAATACAAAGACGATTAGTGTATTTCATAGAAAAAAATCATGTTTTCAGACAAGAACAATATGGATTTCAGAGAGGAAAATCTACAACACTAGCCTGCTTTAATCTTGTTAAGTCCCTAATGGATAATATCGATGACAATAAGCGGACTACTGTCATATTCTTTGATATGTCAAAGGCTTTCGATTTTGTCTCTCACCATATCTTAACAAATAAATTATACAAATACGAGGACCCGCTCTAAATTGGATTAGGAGTTACTTTGATAATCGACAGCAGTGCGTGGAAGTTACAAATATCAACGAACGAAAAGAACTTACTGCATTTAGATCTTCATTTAAAGATAATCAATATGGGGTGCCTCAGGGCAGTGTCCTAGGACCACTGTTATTTCTTTTTTATATAAATGATCTTCCTGACATTACCAATAAACCATTTATTTTATTTGCTGATGACATTTCTTTGCTTGTAACATCCGAACGTAATATTGACATTAACGATTACATATCTGACATTAATAATACAATAGAATCTGTAACTAAATGGCTAGAGGACAATAATTTACAAGTTAATTTAAATAAAACAAATTATATTTAGTTTGGTACATTCGCTAATAAAGTTAAAAAAATGCGCATCACTAGCAGAGACACCGATATTCTAGAGGTGGAAACTACAACTTTTTTAGGATTTGTCGCGTCAGTGCTACGTTATGGCATTATACTCTGGGGAAATAGTACATACAACAACGAGCATTTATTGCACAAAAAAATGCGTCAGGGCAATTGTGGGTATACCGCCGTGGGAATCCTGTAAACCACTGTTTAGGGACTTGAAACTGCTTACTCTACCATGTATCTTTATCCTTGAGGCGGCTTTATTTGTCAGGAAAAATAGTCAGTTATTTGTAAGAGCAAACGAATTGTACCTACGCAATACCAGGGATTCTGACAGAATTGTACTACCTAGGGTTCCTCGTACAACATTATATTTAAATAATTGTTACGCAATGTACGGAAAAATATTTAACGCTCTACCCAGAGAGTTGAGAAGCCTTCCGCTAAATAAGTTCACCAAAGAACTAAGACTTTGGCTTATTAGTAAAGGCTATTATAATTTAAAAGATTTCCTAGGTTAGAATGGTTACTGCAATTCATTGACATAACATAATTTTATTTAATAGGGGGACTTTGACATGGATTAATATATTTTGACATACTATACCTATACTAACATACTATTAATTATTTTGATTTGACATTTGATTACTATTGTTTGTTTTATATTTATTGAATTTTACTGTTGTTTGTATAAAAAGTACCTACCTACCTACCAAAATGTATAAAACCCACACCTACAATTTGCATCCCAGCTATGGGGAATGAGTGCTACTGATTTATTTTTCCTGTCATCTTTATGTACCTACATTGAAGCAAATAAATGATTTATGATTATGATTTATGATTTCCTATTGTGCAATTAAAAAGAAAGTAGTGGAGTACCTACTTGCCTAGGTAAATAAATCAAGCGTCAGTCAGTAGGTATAAAATTACAATTATCATACCAATACAAAAATATAAGATAAGTAGGTAGGTAAATAGGATGTCAAATTAATCACTAACCTAGAGTAGGTTAGTGATTAATTTGACATCCTATTTAATTTGAGAACCTAAGTACCTACCTATGTATTTATTTTTATTTTTGTCCAATAAAGATAAGGGAGTACTTTACTTACCTAAGTTCTACTTGATGATATTAAAACCACCACCACCCAATTTTTAGGAGTAGTATTATTACACCTTGTATAGGCACTAGATAATATGCGATGTTGCACGTGACTAATTATCTAGTAACTACATATTACCACGCATAGCTCACAAACTCCGGCGAACAAGGCCTCAAAGGCGATTGTAAGCGTTGTCAACCGAAATCTCCGTGGAATAAGAGTCACTAAGGCGATTACGACCGAGCCAACCTGAAACTAGTACGTGGAACAAGGCTCTAATCAACAAAACTAAGGGAAAGCGTATTATTTTAATAATAACAAGCTATAGAAATTATCAATAGAACGTTAATAAACCAGATAAAAAAATAATTTCATCAAAAAGTTTAATACTTATCGAAATAATCAGTAAAAACCGTCTCCTGAAAACCTTGTAATTTGCAAGAGTCACCTTATTCGTAGGATACGACGATATAAGCTTTGCTTAGCTTAGGGCTAGATAACCTATAATAAATAAATAAATATTGGTGGACTTTCCATACAGCACTATCTAGCCCCAAACAAAGCCAAAGCTTGTTATATGGGAACCAGATAGCTAATATAATACATATACTTTTTTTTTGTTAATACACACTTCTAATATTAATAACACCCAGACAGAGAACAAACATCTACCTCTATGTTCATCACACAAATGTTTGTTCTCGGTGGGGATCGAACCCGCGGCCTACGGCGTAGAAGGCAGACCTATTGACCTGTGAAGGCTTTTAAAATACTCAAAAGGATGTCAAAATAGTGTCATTACACTCAGCACTAATAATAATGTGTAATATTAATAGCGCTGTGTGTAATTTACACTAATATTATTTTTTAGAACGACATGTTTTAAAAATAACATTAACTATTATTATTATAAGACTTGGTCACGTGGAACTGGCACCTAGATTCATCTAGCTTTAGACGTTTCAAGACTACATACTCTCATAACTGTATAATAATGAAATTATAAAATTTGTTGCATAATAATTTTACGAATTTTGATTATTATTTGAAATAGTACAATAAGTCCAAAAATAACGAAAAACATTTCTAAAATTTATCAATATTTTCGTTATTGTTAGACGAAGCCATTTAAAATCAGCGCGATTTTACGCCATTGTTTATTTCAAAAAGTTTTGAAAACTTTTCAACAAATTCAGCCTACTTTTATGTCTATATTTTTGTTCAAATAACCAAATATATCGACTTTATAATAATTCAAATATCCATTTTGAGTGACTCCATACTACGTAACACCATCCAAAACACAAAAGGCGTACGAACGAAAAAAAAAAGTGAAAGTGGCTACACGCCTACATGTCATTCTGCCTACTTAGTTGGTACTATCTGTGGTACTATACACTAGCAGCCATATTCAAAATCACTTTGTTAACCTTGTTTTAACTAAATTAACAAATATTGGTGGATTTTTCTTACAAAGTCAATGTCAAAAGGTATTTATTAGATTGAATCACAAGAATCGCTTTGAATAGTTTTAAAGATAGGTGAATCTAGGTGCCAATTCTTTTTTTTACACTCTCCTTTATCAGCCGTCATCTCAGCAGTCACTCCTTTACTCATGTCATCTTTCACACAGTCCATCCATCTTTTCTTTGGCCTGCCTCCTATATCCATCCACATTCATCCCTAGCATTCATCTCGTTACATGACATTCTTCCCTTTCATAACATTTTTTTTATACAACCAGCTGATGGAACAAGCAGATATATGGTAACCATCACCTATAACAAAGCATTGCCTCGTAAGTCACGCACGATAGGAACGTTACCTACAATGCACTGCCCTGCGTCCATCAGCTTGAGGCATACAGATGTTAAGCCTCATGTGCCTGTAATTACACCGGCAACCACACTCCCATCTTTTATAACTAACATGGCTGTAACAAGCGTTTGTAAATAAGGGGCAACGTTGAATCACGCCGTGTAGGCAGGACTGTCCTAGACAAAATATAATTCGCATTTTGAATATTAAGTGGATATGAATAATTATAGTAAGATTATGTAGTAAACAGGTCTTTAGGTACAATGATTTTATAATATATTATAATTCTCAGACAGAACAAACATCTATATTATGAAATCGCAACAACCAAGTATCGGAGTAATTAGGTATAACAAAGTTTCAGCAAAAATATTATTTTAATTCTAACAATTTTCGTGCTCTTTTATGTGCAGTAGCATAGATATTTCCGAAAAAAAAAACCACTGGCACCAGATTCAACTCACGCCCTCAAGACCAGAAGGCAGGGTACCCACTAGACCATCGGTGCACTCTAGAAAAATTAATGACTTGGAGCAACTAAACTTTAGTACAAAAACATAATGGATGCTTAAAATCAACCAATAGTCAAAACGAGTGGGTACTCTATTTAACTAGAACACAAGAAGCGAAAATTTCTACTGTTACAGGCGATAATAACACCTATTGTTAGTGTAATAAAGCTTGGTTTTAAACATCCGGGTGCGAGCGAAAATGAAAGTTACTCCACGTTTTGCATTTACGAATTTGAATACCGAATTTTCGATACATTTGTTCTTTGGGAAGTTACATTGATGATAGAGTTTTTAGGCCGCATAATGCCTCTGTCATGCCTTCTGACTATTTTAGTCAAAGAAGGGTTTTATGTGTATTTTTGCTTGCACCATTTTAAATAGAGGTGAAAAAGAAAAAAAAGAATGCAGCGTGGAATTCTAAATTTAAATTCAAAATTTTCCTTCCTTTAGGAAGAATGAAGCGTGGCGCTCTAAAAACCAAAATTTTGCTTCTTTCCACGCCGAAATCACGACCCACAATAATAAGTAGGTGTGTAAATTTAGGAACACATGACTGATTTCACTATTTATAGATTTTATAAATTAATCTACGTAGGATTAGATAAGTAAGTATTATTTAGTATTTACTAATCTTATGTAATATGGTAAATAGTTGTTTGAAATATTTGATATTTCGATTTTAGCTGCAACAGACTCATTTTACGTGAGTGGTTCCACTTTCAACTCATTGCCGACTACTATCCACGGATTTCCTCTAAAAGTACTAGGATAAGCATAAATCTCAGTGAAACGCATACAAAGTACTAGGAGCTCAGAACAACGCTGGAGCTAGCCGGGCGTAGGATGAATAATGAGTGTTGAAAAGCGAAAGTGGATCGACCAGTACCCTCTACGCCTAAAACGAGCGAGACAGGTATATTATTTGACTAAATTGAATGAGATAGATAGATTACAATGAATTGATATGAATAGCATGTTGGAACTTTTTTGAATAGGATTTCGAGTACCTCATAAATACCGTGAAATCCAATTTCTTTTTTATAAATAATTTAAGATTAGTGGTTTTTATGATTCAATTTAAATAAATGATTTTGACTTTGATTTACTGTCATTTAACTTAACTATTCGAAGTTATAAAATTAATAAAAAATATTGGCAGTCATTAAAGCCCCAAACTACGACAATAATTATCTAAAACTAGACATAAATATGGATTTTTGTTTTTTGAAAGTAAAATACTAAAAAGTACAATCCACGTAAAAAGTTGTGTTTGTTGTTGGAAACCTACCAATACCTTTTAAATTGACCTAAATCATCATCATAAGCACACTAAACTAGCATTTATGCTAAATACTGCTAAATATAATAATAATATAATATTGGTGGACTTCCCACACATCACTATCTAGCCCCAAACTAAGCAAAGCTTGTAATATGGGAACCAGACAGTTGCCACATTTTTTTTGTAAATACATACTTAATACACAATAACACCCAGACAGAGAACAAACATCTAGGTTCAATGTTCATCACCAAATGTTTGTTCTTTTTTTTGTTTTTTTTTATACAACTAGCTGATGGAACAAGCAGATGGCCCATCTGATGTTACGCGGTAACCTTCACCATTAACAAAGCACTCGTAAGTCACGCACGATAGGAACGTGCCCTACGATGCACTGCCCTGCGTCCATCAACTTGAGGCACACAGGTGTTAAGCCTCATGTGCCTGTAATAACACCGGCAACGACACTCTTCAAACCGAAACACAGCGTTGCTGCTTGGCGGCAGAAAAAGGCGTGGTGGTAGTACTTCCCCGGACGAGCCACACACAAAGAGCTCTACTACTCTTAACAAACTCTGTGTGGGGATCGAACCCACGGCCTACGGCGCAGAAGGCAGAGCTACTACCAACTGAGCTATGAGGGCTGTAAATATACCATTAAATAACTTAATTGACTTTTGTCATTAACTATAATTTATCGCATACCTTCGATGACGTCACTATAATGAGATTGTAGGTGGTTAACTAATTGTACAAGATTTTTTTACCAACTTCATTAATAAATAATTTAATTAAAATAATCAAAATAGTGACTTTGCTAAGGGACATCAAAAGCAAAGCAATCAGGTATTAAGACGCAGACTGCCGTCAAACAACTTCTCAGTTACACATAGCATTTTTTAAAAATAAAATTCTCACAATGTTAGTTACCATACTCCTCCGAAACGGCTCGATCGATTTTTATAAAATTTTATATGCATATCAGTAGGTCTGAGAATCGGCTACTATCAATTTTTCATACCCCTAAGTGATAAGGGTTGTCCACCCCTAACATTTATTTTTTATTTTTTGGACAAGTTTTTTTAATTAGTTTTTTAAATGTGGCATTAAAAAATACATACAACCCTAAATTTTCACCCTTTTATCACCAACCTCTATTTTATAATAATAGCCATATTTTACATCTTCTAAATATCATTTTAATAAATTTATACAATTATTAAAAATGTAATGAAATCTAATTTTGGCTAATAGAACAAAGTTTCAGGAAAAAACCATTTTGATTTTAAAAAGTTGCAAACAAAAAAAAAACTAGTTTTCGTATTTAATCTATCATTTTTGTAAAAACCTCGTAGAAAACTTGGATCTATGGGATATTTTCGTCTATTCCCAGTTGCCAAGACTTTCAGAATTGTGATTTTTGTAAGTTTTTTGCGATTTTTCACACATTCATTGATTTTATATCTTAAAAAATTTTTAAATGTGCGAGCAAGAAATTATTTTACGGTTGACAGCTTCTTAACTCAATTGAATCGTAAGTATATTGTTGCACGACTGGATTCGAACTCACGACCTTTCGATCAGAAGGCGGTCTTAATCCCACTAGGCCACCGATGCTGTAGTAATGAATGAATCATACAAAATACGCAAATTAATATACTGATAACAGTCCAATATATGCTCAACAAAATATGACCTTAAAAAGTAGATAAGAGTAATTTAATTATTGTAAAAATTTCATGTCATACGTGGTTTTTGGCCGTGATTTGAAAATCTCCAGTTTTTTTGGATGTTTTTTTTTATATACAACTAGCTGGTGGAACAAGCAGATGGCCCACCTAATGTAAAGTGGTAACCATCACAACAACAAAAAAATATTACCTCGTAAGTCACGCACGATAGGAACGTGCCCTACGATGCACTGCCCTGCGTCCATCAACTAGAGGCATACAGATGTTAAGCCTCATGTGCCTGTAATTACACCGGCAACCACACTCTTCAAACCGAAACACAGCGTTGCTGCTTGGCGGCAGAAAAAGGCGTGGTGGTAGTACTTCCCCGGACGAGCCACACACAAAGAGCTCTACTACTCTTAAACTACTCTTGTTACGATAGATTTCGATATTTCTTTATTTACGTATCGCAATTTATTACTTAAAGGTAAAAAAACTATGATTCATTCACCTGCGAACGATAAGAGTCCAAAGATCTTATTACCGGCATTTTTCCGGTAAATAGGTTCGTCTACGACCAGTCCCTTTTCCAGGCATCACACTTCAACCTGGCCACTGACTTGGCACACAGTGACCAATAAATAACTAGTGATACTACTGAAACTTCCATGGTACCTTCATGGTTTGGTGGTATTCAATTCAGTTACTTTGACAAATTAATTAAAAATGTATTGTAACTAAAATGAATGAAAGAAAAAAACTAGTGATAGGACTGCAACCTCCATGGTACCTTCGTGGTTTGGTAGTTATTCAGTAACTTTTCCAAAAGATTTATTTCAAAAATGTTATTGTGATACAAAATAGCGTTTGTCAATGGTTCAGTAGAAATTGTCAATAGAGAATATGATACAAAATTGTTGTTTTTTTATTACCGATGTAACTACGAAAGATTAAAAATTTGCAAACTCTGTTTTATCATGATACTTATGACATCATGACCTAATTCAGAAATTATAAAAAAAAAACAAGTTATAAAATAACATGTTTAAAAAACAAACAAGTTACAAAAAAAAGCTCCAAAGTTACGCAACTTTTCTTTTACCAACAAGTTCACCTACCAGGACAACAGAAACGCATAGCAGGTTTCAAAGAGGACCACGTGCGTTCGAAAGTGACAGTGGCTCGCAGGATTATTCATCACACGTACAAAGTCGAGGCAATTCAGACCTTATTACTGACAACATTAAGCTCAATTTGGCCAGTAAAGGCAGGCGTGCGGTTCGTCACGTCACTAATTACGAGTTCTGAATTGAGGATGGTAATGATATGTGTAATCGAAACGGAACGAAACTCGACGGAGAATCGCATTTTTTTATATATTTTTTCAAAACAAAATAGCTGCGTATTTAACCAAACACATATAATTGTATACAATAATGTGAATTCTTTATATAGATTGTCACTAATTCTTAAAAAAAAAAAGCTTGATGTAAGACAACTAGCCCAATCTAAGCAAAACTTTTAAAAATGGCAACCAGATACACAGTTTTTTTTTAACTATTACATACATTTTTACATAATTAGGTACTCTCTATAGATCAAACGTTTTAAGCGTTAATCAAACCTACAACCACATAAGATAGACCTACTAAGGAAATAGGTATTTTAATAAGTAATCAAAAAATCGCTTTGCCAATTCTTGAATCACCGACTTATCGATTGAGTTATTTACGAAAACCCCTGACTCAGTCATTATTGTATAAATTACCATAATGATTAACAATCGTTACAAAATTACAAACATACGACTAACGACACGTGATTTGAGTAACGTGCAGATTAAAATGATTCAAAATAGAAAGTAGTAATGTTTCTAATGATAAGAATCAATGATTTGATAAAAGTGATGTTATTGATGTACTAAAGTCAACGTCAAAAGGTTTTTATTCAATAAAATCACAAGGATCACTTTGAATCGTCTTAAAGGTAGGTGACTCTATGTGCCAGTTCCACGCGACCAAGCCTAGAAAAACATGCAACAAATTTGCTCATATACTAACTAGGTGGGGAATAAAGGTTCTCGAATGGCAACCACGAACAGGAAAACGAAGCGTGGGACGCCCTCCTACCCGATGGACTGACGATATTGTTAGGATCGCGGGAAGTCGGTGGATGGAGAGGGCTCAGAATCTTTCTTCCTGGAAACGTATAGGGAAGGCCTATGTTATACATGTATTACATGCTTACAGTTCAACAAGTACCTATAGGCGGGCCTGTCATATTAGTTCTTCAATAAAAAATCTGCTAATTTAATCCGCTTATTTAAAAATTAAAATTCTGCTAATTTATGTCCAGCTGTGGACTTCACAAGCCTGATGATGATGATCATTATTGATAATAGTAGACTAATGACATCTAGTATAACTCATTATCATCATAATCTTCCTGTCCTTATCCCACTTCATGTGGGGTCGGCACAACAGGTCCTTTCTCTCCACTTCTCTCTATCACCCGTCATCTCAGTCTTCACTCTATTCTTACCCATGTCATCTTTCACACAATCCATCCATCTTTTCTTTGGCCTTCCTCTACTCCTATAACCACATTCATACCTAACATTTTTTTCGTTACATGACATCTGGTATTAATGATAATCAATACAAAAATACACTGAAAATTACAATGTCTTAAAATCACTTTGAAACGTCTTAAAACTAAGTAAATATAATCTAGTGCTAGTTCCACGCCACAACGCCTAGATGTTTACAAAATGTATAAAATACACACGAACCAATTGAGCTATCTACAGACCGTTAAAAACGATCTAGAGATAGCAAGATAGGTAAATCTAAATTAGTGCAAGTCGGTAGCGTCCCTAAAATGCTAGCTACATTGCCGAGCTGATAAATATAAAAAAACGAATCTCGACCCTTTATTTGGATTTAGACATTTCGAAAGCTTTTTATATCGAAGTTTTTTCAAAGTTTGTTTAGCATTTTTTTTAACGCAGAATATTTTTCACTTTTAAAATTTGACCTACTTAAATTTTTTTTAATGAGGTTGCGCAATATTCAGAATGTTGCGAATAAATATTCCTAATTCAGAATACATTTTAATGGTGATATTATCATTTAATGGTTTTGATGGTCTCCGAAAAATATGATTCAGATGGAGAAAGACATTATTTAAATTATAATAATGACTGTATGTAACATAATAATTTATAATTGATAAGAATTTTCAATTCAAAATATGGGCTTAATTATATGTAGGTAATAAATTCTAAATAAATAAATATGAAATAAATATGAATAAATAAATTCATAAATAAATTCATAGAACAAAGAACTTAAAAAAACAATTTCAAAAACCATCTGAAACTATAAACTATAAATCAATGCTCTCCATGCATTATACAAGTTTTTTCTCAAACAATAAAATTGCATAACAGTAATATAAAAATAACAAAACCTCTTTCTCTATGTGATTTATGACTACACGGAAACACACGCACATGCGAACGTGCACACATCGGTGTTTTATCTCACGCACACAGGCAGAACTAGGTTAAACTTTGAGCAAGTTACTCGCTCACTACTTCAGTCTTTCAGAATCTTTACACAAATTTAACATTCAGTTTTATCAAAAATCACTAATATAATGAAACGATTGAGATCAATTTTAGGTTTGAACTTTACAATGGGATTTTTTTTATTCAACTACAGTTTAAAAATTGAAAATGGAATGACTTTTTGTAACTTATCACTGGCTTGTTTACTGTGCCTACTGGTATACATATCGTGATCATAAGATAATTTTTTTAGTAAATTTTTGACACAGATAACAATAACTCACCTATAATGGTCAAAGGTTGTGATCCTGCGAATGCGGAGCTCCAAGCTGCAGCATGGACCGGCAAAGCTCCGTGATCTCCGGCAGGTTCAGATTGATCAGATGCACGTACATCTGCTTATGAAGACTTAGTTCCCCCGACACAGCCTCCAGCCTCTTTAGTAACGCATCCTTCTCTCTCAACAAAGACTTCACCTTCTCCTCAACCTCCCTGGAACGCACTTTGGCCTTCTCGCGCGATTTCCTCACAGCTATGTTATTCCTCTCGCGCCGTCTCCGGTACTCATCCGTGCCCTTATCTAGTTGCTTCCCGTTCGAAGATCGTCTGGGCGGAGGGACGGTTTTGTGCTTCAGCAGAGGAGGGAGCAACGGAGCTCCCAAGGGAGGTAAGGGTGTGAAGCCGCCACCGTACGGACCGTTCACTCCGATCGGAGGTTGGGGGTTGTACTGGCCGGTGTATTGCGCACAGGTTACTGAACGTCTGAAGTCATGAGGTTCTGGAGGCTCTTCTTTGATCGGCGGCGCGCCTTGCTCGTGTGAGTTCTGGACGGGAGCGTATGATGCTCCCGAGTGGACGGCCTGTGGCATGTACGCTAGCGTCGTCCTCTGAAACGAGCGCTGCTGCGGAGATCTCCCACCCGGGAGGATCTCCTGGAACAGCGCCATCGTCTCCTCGCCCCGGAACTGATCTTCGATGAGATGCTGCAGGTCGAGGGAGATCTCCTGTCCGTTGAGCTCGTCGAGGTCCGGGGGCGGGTAGGAGGAGCGCTTGTCGTCAACGGTCTTCTTCAGCTGGTCGGGCTGCGGAGGCGGCGGAGGCGCCGCCGCCGACTCGTACATCTGCGGGGATTCCATACCGCCGCTCGGGCCTAACACTGGCCCAGCGGCCGCGATGGCCCTAGCCTCCACTTCAAAGCACCGGTAAGCCGTCACTAAAGCACTTGCACGAGTTTCGAGTAATACATCCGATGGAATGAAAACAATCCTTTTTTTCGGAGCGTGTTTGTCACGAGTTGCGCGGACGTCGGAGGCGAGTGACGCGTGCGTGCGACGCGGCGGCTGATCGCGGACTGGCGCGCCGGCGGCGGCGGCACCGCAAGGTTGTGCGTCCGGAAGGAAGTCGCTGAAAGCTGAAAGTTCGCCACTCAAAGTTTAGGATACGTAGCGCAGGCGCTCATTGTGTACCGGTGGTGCCTTTAGGGCTTTGTTTCAGTACTTTGACACCTCATTAGGTAAAAGTTTATGTATTTATAAGATCATTAGAACATTTGTGATTTTCATATATGGACTATCGGAACCTATAAGGCCTATGAATTAATTAATATCTCTGCATTTTTATGACCAAAATATAACTTTATTAGTGTGATAACGAGGCTATGGGTTAATATTTTAGCTATCATTTTGGTGAAGAAAATCGATTTAAGACATTTTTGCAAGTCTACAATCAGGTGTAATGTTTTATATTTTTGGATATTTTTTTTGTTGTAACCTACGTATTTAAGATTTTTCGAATGAAAATTAAAACCTTCTGCATTTTAAATATATTATATTATATATTATATACCTATCTAGGTAAATATAATATTTCAATTCTTAATTCTCGAAAACATGATAATATTTTGGAATGGCAAACCGCATTAAATCCGAAACTCCTTATTCTGGTACAATGATTCGTAAATCATGACGTCGTAGGTAGATAACGATGATAAATAACATTGATTTAACCTTCGATCTCCCTAAAAGTGACGGCCGCTATATACCATCATCATAAGACTATGGTATTTTATGACATAACATGACTTACGAGGCAATTATTAAGTCGTTATTAACTGTCGTCGATTTTTTTTACCTACATTTCTTGTTCTGAAAATGAAAATCCGCTATTGGCTGTATGTAGAGAAACATAAGTATTTACATTGTACATCTTAAGAGCTGAGGATTTTGTTCAATAATAAATAAATGCTTTGTTACAGGCGATGGTTACCACTTAACATCAGGAGGGCCATTTGCTTGTTTGATCAACAAGTCGTATTAAAAAACCCTAAATTATTAACCGAATACTGGTCATTTTTCTACACCACCTTCCTCTATCATTCTTGTATTATCCAATTCAACCCATGGTTGTCTGGATGAGATCGCTTTTAGTGATATGACCGCGCATTGTATTCCACTTTTTTTTTGTCAAGTCAAGTCAAGTCAAAAGGTTTATTAGGATTAGGATTTATTCAATAAAATCACAAGGATCACTGTGCCAGTGTTGTGTAGCTATAAGTGTAGTTAAGTAGGTATTTTAAATGCAACTTAACTTTCAAAACTTAAAGCAAATTACCGTCAGGCTCGCTCTAACTAGAAATCCCTAGTTTATCTACCACTGTCTACCCCAATGAGAAACCAATATCATTAAATGTAATGAAAGAATTTATTCTAAAATATTTGTTTCAAATTACGGCCGTCATCATGACGGGCATCGTTTTTACTAAACCAAACCTTAATGCCTACGTCCTGTAATATGACTCTTAATAATTGAAATGAAGTTATAGTGACTCATTTTATCTCTGTTCCACACTTCTTATGTTATTTACTCTTCATCGGCCTGAAGTCGGTGAATTTACAGGCACATGAGGCTTAACATCTATATGCCTCAAGTTGATAGACGCAGAGCTGTGCATCGTAGGGCACGTTCCTATCGTGCATTACTAACAAGGCAATGCTTTGTTTTAGGTAATGGTTACCGCTTAACATTATGTGGGCAATACCTAGGAAGATACCTAAATTAAAAATAAAAAAATAAACCAAATTACCCAGATAGCTGATATAATACTTACATACTTACTTTTTTTTGTAAATACATAGGTACTTATAACATAAAATTATACTCAGACAGAGAACAAACATCTATTTTCAATGTTCATCACACAAATGTTTGTTCTCGGTGGGGATCGAACCCACGGCCTACGGCGCAAAAAGCAGAGCTACTACCAACTGAGCTGTTAAGGCTGACAATAAATGTAACATGTACTGAATCTAGCGGTGTATTTTCAAGCTTCCGATGTCTTCACCGTTTTATTGCGTATACTTTATTTCTAATCAATTATCATTTTTTACCCGATCCACGATTGGCCACGTCTATCCGTGCCTCATCTCGATCTGCAGATACCTCGGTGATAGTTTATCAAACTTTAACTGATAACACTCACTAGGCACGTGATCAATTTTATCAATTAATTGATTGCTTGTGAAAGTTTCATTCATGTTCCTAATTGAAAGGTGACAGAAAGAAAGGAAGAGGAAACAAAAAAAAATTGAAGTTTCAGTGCTCACAAATTGATGTTTATACAAAAATTGTTAAGCTCTTTGTATACCCCATACTAATGTAAGTCAATAATAACGAATTAATGGTAAGGAGGTACTAAAAATAAGTTTTTCAACACTCGTAAATCGTGGGGGTTAAAATAAGCCTTATCACAGTTTGTCATCAAACATTGGTAAGAGATGGCAATAGTTTTAGCATTGTTTATCTTTTGACAGATTAGATTGTTATACAAATAAGATTTTCTATAAAGCCATCAGTCGTTGAAACCAAGACAGCCAACGCCCAACAGGTTAGTCCGGGGAAGTACTAGAGTGAAAATGTATGCTTTTCGAAAAACAAATAATCTTAAACCCGGCAGAATTGGTATTTATTTATTATTCTAATGAATATCACTACATAGTATAAAACAAAGTCGCTTCCCGCTGTCTTTCTGTCCCTATGTATACTTAGATCTTTAAAACTACGCAACGGATTTTGATGCAATTTTTTTAATAGATAAAATGATTCAAGGGGAACGTTTATATCCTACTAATATTATAAAAGCGAAAGTTTGTAAGTATGGATGTTTGTTACTCTTTCACGTAAAAACATTCAGTAGGAATGGATTTTAATGAAACTTTACAAAAATATAGCTTATATATCAGAACGTAGGGCACGTTCCTATTGAGCGTGACTTCCGAGGCAATGCTTTGTTATAGGTGATGGTTACCACTTAACATCAAGTGGGCCATCTACTTGTTCCACCAGCTAGTAGTTTAAAAGTGTTCCAATAAGTGTTCCAATACTTGTACTTAAAACTTAACCTGCAGTACTCATCAATATGAATAACTTTTTCCAAGGAACCAAAACTGTGAACGCGAAAAAAAACAGCTGTTTCATGCAAAATTTCAATACCTACCTGGCTAAAATGTATGGAACAGCTGTTTTTTTTCACGTTCACGAAAAAGTTATTTATATTGAAGGGTATTGTAGCCCCCTGAAGTTTTAAGTACAAGTATTGGAACACCTTGTATATCTTACGGCTGACTTTAAAAGTAAGTCACCTAGTATATAAGACGGGTTAGAATCTTTGAGAGTACATCTTGATTTGACTAGATACCTGCAGCAGTTAAGACAACCTACATCGCTTTCTGACTAAATCTCGATGACAGCCTTCACACCTCAGTTGGTAGTAACTTTGCTTTCTGCGCCGTAGGCCGTGGGTTCGATCCCCACCGAGAACAAACATTTGTGAGAACAAACATTTGTTTGGTGAACATAGATGTTTGTTCTCTGTCTGAGTGTTATATAATATTAGAAGTATACATATATGTATTATATCAGCTATTTGGTTCCCATATTACAAGCTTTGGCTTAGTTTGGGGCTAGATAGTGCTGTGTGGAAAGTCCTCCCCCTATTTTTTTGATATGAATACATAGCGTTTGGACTAAATCGCCATAAGGCCTGATAGCGTAACTGATCCTTGTGATTGTACTGAATAAAGACCGTTTTGATTTTGAATGGGCGGACTAATCGTTCCGCACCTTCCAGCCAAACCTAAGGCCATTCAAATATTCGATTCAAAATCGCACATCACAAAATGAATAATTCATTATTAACACGTGTGTACTGACCTAGTGGAGCTGTCACATTTTGCGTGCCACTGCTTACACACACACTTTTGCTCAGCAAACTTGTCAGTTTACTTAGCAAAACTACAAAAATTATGACAAGCTTGCGTAATATGATACCTCCTGATATATATGTTTGTTTATGTTCATATAAACATGCCAATTATTGTCCTTTTTAGTTTTTCATGATCATAGTAGCTGCCGCACATGAGGCTTAACATCTGTGCCTAAGAGGTTAAGAGTAGTAGAGCTCTTGGTGAAGGGCTCGTCCGGGGAAGTACTACCACCACGCCTTTTTCTGCCGCCAAGCAGCAACGCTGTGTTTCGGCTCGAAGAGTGTGGTTGCCGGTGTAATTACAGTCACATGAGGCTTAACATCTGTATGCCTCAAGTTGGTGGACGCAGGGCAGTGCATCGTATGGCAGGTTCCTATCGTGCGTGACTGGCAATGCTTTGTTATAGGTGATGGTTACTACTTAACATCACGTGGGCCATCTGCTTGTTCCATCAGCAGTTTCTTTCGAAACAGTGTGGTGAAAGGATTTAAGGTTCGCCTCAAGAGGCTCCTTTCGAGCACTTGACACATGTTATAGAACTTTTTAGGTTCTATGACATGCCGTTTTCCTTCACCGTTTGAGAGTACTGGCATTGTGCACTTAAATTTTTGAACAGAAAAACTCATTGGTGCACGACCGGTTTCGAACCCACGACCTTAGGATCGGAAGGCGGGGCCGCTACCACTAGACCACCAGTGCTCTCAAATTATGACGTTTGTTACTAAAACCTAAGTTACTTTCTTTTCATTCATGTTTCAACTTGTCCAAGTGATTCATAGTTTGTAGCCCCAAAGAAAATGATGAAATTATGACGTGAGAATGATAACACTTCGAAAGATTTGGTCTAAACTCAAATATCGTCGTTCTGGTCCCCGGTTACTTTAGTATATTTTATAAGTAAGTTGAATTAGATAATATGTTTAATGTGCTTATTATTGTTATTATATTTTACTTTTGAAATCGTTAATGTTTTCTTTTTTATATTATGTTTCATTGTAACTATAGTTTTTAATTAGAATTAAATTAGAATAATATTATTATTTAATGTACCTAAACTGTAACGATGACATGGGTGTCGCAGTTGCTGCGTTGTCGCGTACTGGTGTCGTATACGTATGCGTACTGAAGACCAGCGTTATAGTAGCGTATGCTGCTATAGCATTTATGCTGAGTGACGGCCAATTTGTGTCACTTACTTACTTTTAATTCAATTCAATTCATTTATTTCAGATCACAATAATCCAATTTGTTAGTACCACACAGACATAGAAACCTTACAAAAACTAATGTTAGATATTACAAGATATGAGACAAATAAAAATAAAAAATAAAAAATTAAAAAAAATTAATGTCTATTCTTGTATTTTTTATAAACTGTGTATGTGTGGCAAAGAAAATAAATTAGAGGGTGGCTTATTCACCGAGATTAAGTCATCGCTTATCTTGCTTACTTACGACCATTTCAAAGTTTAAACCAACTTTTATTAGATAAGCAAAAGTGATTATTATTTTTAGTGATAAGTTACCTACGAACCGACTTAAATATACCCATTCGATGGGTATAAAGACCAATGTAATGCCCCAACGGAGCTCATGTCCTGGACATTTGGTTAACTCTTAAGTACTACCCTTTACAACATGAACCAATTAATAAATGATTACAAAATACAAATACAAAATATTTTTATTCAGTAAACTTTAGTAGTAGTACATTTCATGGGTTTGAGACCCTCTTTTAAGTATGGGAATACCTGTGATAGAAAGTCTCGCTCTTCCGTAATGGGTAAAGGTTTCTTAACTTAAGGCAAAGACAAGAGCTAATGTGACTCTCGCTCGCACATTTCGACATGTTGAAAGATATAAAATCACTAAACTCATTTTCGAAAAATCGCAATCCACCATCTTGTGTGCAATCACATTGCACACAGTTTAGTAAAAAATTCATTTTTATCGATACATGTTTTCCTACTCAAAAGTTTGCTTTACTAGTTTTCGTAAATAAGCAAACTTTTGAGTAGATCAAAATGAAATTTTTACTAAACTGTTTGCAATGTGATTGCACACAAAATGGTTGATTGCGATTTTTCGAAAATGAGTTTAGAGATTATATATCTTTCAACATGTCGAAACGTGCGAGCGAGAAGTTGTTTGATAGTTGTCAGCCCCTTAATATATTATTCTAAAAATAACAAGAAAATAATTGATTTGACTATAAAAAAGTATATAAACTAAAATTTTGATAAGATAAGGTATGTAGGGTAAGTTATATTATTATATTATTATGTTTTTACTAGTTTAAGTAAATAGTTATTTCAATTGTGTGGGTGAGGGTGTGTGAGGATGTATAAGTGTGTGAGGGTGTGTTTGTGAGGATGTAAAATGATTAAGTTCTTGCTGGTCCATCGTCCAGCCAACGATGGCCCAGCTCTGCAGTACCAATGGTCCATCGCAGCAGTCTCAGCGCACGGTAGGTACGGCACGCGGACTGGGTTACCGGCACGGTTGCGTCACAAACCACTTTCTGCTGTCGCTCGCCTACTTACCCACTCATTGAGACGCATTTTGCAGAAAATTGGCCGTTGGTGGTGTCGTGGAAGTAAATGAAAAAAAAAAAACTAAATTGGCTCATGATCGTAATTATAAGGCATGATACAAAACAATAAAGCAATTATTCTACTTATTTAATCTCTAGCGACCCGCCCGGCTTCGCACGGTTAGCGTGGGTTCTCCCTAAGAGATTATGCTTGTATTATGCATATAAACCTTCCTCTTGAATCACTCTTTCTATAAAAAAAAACCGCATCAAAATCCGTTGCGTAGTTTTAAAGATTTAAGCATACATAGGGATATAGGGACAGAGAAAGCGACTTTGTTTTATACTATGTAGTGAAGTAAGCTTGAATATTTTTTAAATTTATTTCAGGCAACACAGTTATTAATATTTTAATATATACCGTGTCTGATTAACACATCCGCGGAGTGGGGCCCTGGTGACCTGTAACACAGGTTTTACTAAACCTACCACAGGCACCAGTCTCTCGCAATGTAGGTTTATATCTAGCTTGCACTACTTAGTACTCATACCTAGTTAAGACAAACCTTTTGTGAAGAGATAATAAATACATTTTGATTCTAAAATATTTCAATAGGTAAGGGTCATCATAAATACCAAATTCAAAGTCAAAATGTATTTTTGTAGTTGAATCACAAATATTACTGAAACGTCTTGAAAATAGGTGAATTTTGCAGTTCTACGCGACCAAGCTTGGATTAGCTGGAATAAATACATGGGTAATTAAATTATACAAGAAAAAAAAAGAAAAGAAAAAAAAAACATTTATTTGACACACACAAAACGGACAATGGACATATACGGGCAAAACGGCAAAACCAAAGGTAGGTTTGGTAGATAGGTACCTACCAAATAAAAATAAAAAGAAAACTAAAACATATTACAATAAAAATAAAATAAAAACACATTAATCAAAGGTCCTAGCCAACCCCGTCTCATGCAGTTTGCCAAAAAGGTCCAAACTCAGATTTTTGCTGCCTGACAAAAGTAGGTATCCTACCTTGCCAAGCAGCGCTGGTTTTCAGTCCAAGGTGTTTCAATACTTGTTTTTAAAAACTTCAGGGGGCTAAAGTACCCATCAATATGAATAACTTTTTCTAAGGAACCAACACTGTGATCGCGAAAAAAAAACAGCTCTTTCATACAAAAGTTCAATACCTACCTGGCTAAAATGTATGAAACAGCTGTTTTTTTTCTCGTTCACAGTGTTGGTTACTTAGAAAAAGTTATTCATATTGATGGGTACTTTAGCCCCCTAAAGTTTTAAAGTATAAGTATTGGAATACCTTGTATAATTAATTAACTCGAATTGTCACGGTGTCTTGCAAGCTAGGCGTCCAGCGAAGCGTCTGTAGTACGAAACCTTTCCGCCAAAACTTTAAACCCATAAACATCTGAAGACCAACAGTTGGTACTCCCACATAAAAAGCTAAAGGTGATTAGGTGGATTCGCGATACAGTTTGAGGTATTTTATTCTATAGGAAATAAAATAAATTTTATTAAATAATTAGGATTATGTTATTTAAACAATAAACTTACGTTGCAATAAAAAGGCTACGTTATTCTGTGGGTACATGGTGGCCGATAAAATGAGCGTTTTGATTTTGTTTTCAGGTCATAAATCAATTATTTTTTTTAAGGTATAAAAACTAAGTGATGTCTAAGTTACCAAAGCCAACACTAAGCATACGGACTGCAGTGCGCAGGCGCATTGCGTCACACCGCAAGCCGCTCACCGCCCCTCCCCACTGCTGTTACTAGGGCTCCAGTACTAGGGGGGGGTATTCGCACACCTTCGCTACGTGTCTGGCCTATGATTTATGATAGTTCACATACGTTAACATGGATTCTGTTACTTGGGACTTGAAGGTTCATGCTTATGACAGCTTTGCATACATAAAAGATAACAGAAAGACAAAGGAAAGGATTTGATTCATGAAAATCACAAGGATCACTTTGAAATGTCTTTTATAAACAGACAAGACACAAGATTGGTTCTTAGCTTTTTTTCAAATTTTTTTTTCGTCACTATATTCAAAAGTAGTAGAGCTCTTTGTGAAGGGCTCGTCCGGAAGGTACTACCACCACGCCTTTTTCTGCCGCCAAGCAGTGTTGCTGTGTTTCGGAGTGTGGTTGCCGGTGTAATTACAGGCACATGAGGCTTAACATCTGTATGCCTCAAGTTAATGGACGCAGGGCAGTGCATCGTAGGGCAAGTTCCCATCGTGCGTGACTTACGAGGCAATGCTTTGTTATAGGTGATAGTTACCACTTAACAGCAGGTGGGCCCATCTGCTTGTTCCATCACCTAGTAGTATAAAAAAAACCATTTGCAGCATTTAGATTCGGTGAACTAGTTACCATTTTTGTGGGTTGATCACGAGCATAGGATGAACAAGATCCAGTATACTTCTTTTACCGAAGGAAATATAGAAGGGGCTTTGATCTTTCTGAATAACTACGTTATAAATAGATCCTTACAGATGTTTATTTTATATTGATGGAACTAATATTATGTCGCTTAAGCAGATTAACGTCCAAACTAATGCTTTATTTATTACCTGGCATTTGAATTTCTAATTTAATCCCTTTCTAGTACTCCTTTTAGTTTCTAATCTAAAAAACGCCCACAGAGCAGTCCTATCACTCAAAAACCATCTCTACCAGGCAAGATGGCACGAATCACATCTAAAAATTCACCAAAAACTCCCAAAAAACGGTATTTATCACCAAAATTTCCAAAAATGTACCAGGGCACCATACGACATCGAAGTTGACCTATCACGTACTTTTGATTTCCTTTTAAACGACTGATGGCATTACTGCCGCCCAGGTGGTACTTAAAAACATGCCACAGAATTTTTTCCGGGTAAAATGCGTTTCACATTACCTTTTTATGACATGAAAAGGTAATTGGTACGGGTTGGAAAGAGATGGACTGTGTAAACATGAAATGGCAATACACCCCGTTCCCAGGACAAATTTTTACCTATACCTATAGCACCTGTTATAACCTTCAAAAGAAGGAATCTTCATAGGAATCTTCATCATTTAGCCGTGGCCTCTCCTTACATTTCTTACAAAAACAAATAAATTGAATTTGACTTGAGTACGGTAAGGTAAGGTGGTACTCTTTGTCCCTGTGACCTGCCAGGAATCCAGCAAATCCTGACCCCATGTCAGGATAAATTAGAACCAATCCTATTTTAGCTAGGTAATCTTTGTGTATTTTTGACTCCAGTCCATTGGTAAACGTCAGATAAACGTAACGAAACCAATAAATATTGTACAACTATTCGTGGACATTCCATGACAGTGCTATTTAGCCCTACTAAGCAAAGCTTGTAATATCGGAACCAGATAGCTGATTATAACACTTACATACTTTGTTTTTGTAAATACATACCTACTTATAATATACCCAGATAGGTAGCAAACATCTGTCCTTGACACAAATATTTGTTCTGTATGGGTATCAAACCCACGGCCTACAGTGCAGAAGGCTGAGTTACTACCAACTGAGCTGTGAGCTGTCAATAAAACAAAATAACTGAAACTAAATTTGATAACCGCATTTCCATCCACAGTCGACTAAGCACCAAAACTCTAGCCATGGTATTTAGACTAGCGCGGTACCAGGGCGTCAGTGGTTACGCAAGCAACCACTCTCACTTTCCTGAGGCCGCGAGCTTTGCTTATATCATCAACCTACTGCGCGGCACTGTTGCCCTGGTAGTTTCGATTTTGATTTTACTATTTATTGGAGCGTATATTATTTTTTAATTAATTTAACGCATGCTTACGTACCCATTAGTTTCGATTTTCGGAGTGGCTGGCCTATTCTAATATTTTTTTTCTTTTATAAGTACTTTAAGAATATAAATCATCTTATATTTATTGATACATGTATAAATATCAGAAGTAGTCAGAGAAACGCCAATAATTATATTTTTAGAGTTACATTTAAAGAATTTATTAAATGTATTAACTTTTTATATATATTATATGAATTTTATCTAAAATATATTAATTTATTTCTCTAATTTAAGCTAACAATGATAAAATAAAATCTAGTACATATTTTTTTCTTAAACATACGTAAAAGAAATCTGTTGACATAACAAAACAAATATTGTTAATAATAAATCATTTATTTACAATGAAAATTACAATGAGTACAAGTATTTAAAGAATGTACAAAATACATATGAAACAATTGAGCTATCTGCAGACCATTGCAAACGATCAAGAGATAGCTCAACTAATCGAATAGTAACATTAGATAGAATAGCTACAGTATTCTTTGGTGCACTGTCTGTTTTTCAAAAAAAAAACATTAACTTAGATTCGTAAAGTTTTGTATCTGTGCCCAAAGGCTTGTGGGCGGGAAGTTCTCCCCACGCCTGACATACTTTCACGAGGCACTCAGCCTTTGTCGGCTTGGATGCCTAGATCCTTTCAATATCCTCCTTTTAATAAACGCTAGCTGTCCGCCTGTGACTTTGTCTGCCTTCTGTCTCTATTCTTAATCTTATTGCTTATTCACTTACAGCTCAGTTGGTAGTAGCTCTGCCTTCTGCGCCGTAGGCTGTGGGTTCGATCCCCACTGTGAATAAACATTTGTGTGATGAACATAGTTGTTTGTTCTGTGTATGGGATTTATTGTGCAGGTGCGCCAAAAACATTATACAACACAGTACGATTATTACAAATTCATAAAAAAAACAGACAACTTGGTACCAAGAGAACTGAGAAGATATTTACTTCTTCATGTCGTGTCACTAGTATCTTTCGAAACAGTGTGGTGAAAGGATTTTAAATGCGCCTCAAGAGGCTCCTTTCGAGCACTTGACACATGTTATAGAACTTTTTAGGTTCTACGACATGCCTGTTTCCTCACGATGTTTTCCTTCACCGTTTGAGAGTACTGGCATTGTGCACATAATTTATTGAACAGAGAAACTCATTGGTGCACGACCGGTTTCGAACCCACGACTACCGTGCCTGGATATCGAAGTCGTTAAGCTGTACACAACATAATGCCCTCATAAGCCCTGAAGCCTTGTTGCTGTAATACTCTCCAGTTACAAGTATTTCTACAAATAAAGGTAAAGTTGTCATTTTTATTTGACTAGTTTTGAATTGGTCCCAAGGTCAGGTCTAAGTTCAGTGGCTCACAATGCAATTGACCAACTAATTCATTAATTGTATGCTAATCGCCGTCTGCTGATTCAATTAGTCAATTAGATTGAGGTTTTGTTTTTAGCAATAGTTTTTTGGGGTCGCGGCTTAGTGCGTGGTTGTTTTTGGGGCTACGGCGTAGTGCGTTGCTATTTTTGGGGCTACATCTCCGTTCGTGGTTATTTTTGCAGCTACGTCTCCGTTCGTGGTTATTTTTGGGGCTACAACTCAGTTTGTGGTTATTATTGGGGCTACAACTCAGTGCGAGGTTATTTTTGAGGCTACAACTAAGTGCGAGGTTATTTTTGAGGCTACAACTCAGTGCGTGGTTATTTTTTGGAGCTAAGTCGCACTGCGTAGATATTTTTGGGAACTACGGCGCAGTGCGTGGATATTTTTGGCCCAGTCTGTGGTTATCTTTGGGGCTACAACTCAGTGCGTATATTTGGAGCTACGCCGCACTGTGGAGATATTTTTGGGGTTACAGTGTAGTGCGTGGATATTTTTGGGGCATTGCTTGGTAGTCCAAAGCTTGGCCAACAAAGCGCATGTTTAAATAAGGACCTTAAATCCATAAATTTATCATCTTTTGTCACCAACAAGTCAGATGGCAAGCCCATTACCGCTGCTAATACTTTCCCTTACTCGCATTTTCATATTATAATCTTTATCTTGTTGTGTCACTAGTACGTTCGAAACAGTGTGATGAAAGGATTTTAGTGTGCCTCAAAGAGGCTTCATTCGAGCACTTGACACTTATTTGGTTTGACAACATGCCGGTTTCCTCACGATGTTTTCCTTCACCGTTTGAGAGCACTGGCATTGAGCGCATTTTCATTATATAATACAAACAAAATTGTAAACAAGCGCCACCGTGACCTATGCATGTGTGAGTTGAACATTATCAATACGAGCACACACACAAGAGCACGCGACCTAAAAATGCTAAGTAAAAGATGCGAACAATCTATAAGTTTTTGATACCAGGGCTGCAGTCAGGGCAATGGCGACTGGGCCTTATCTATATTTATAAATGAAAAGTCCAGTCGCTCACTGACTGGCTCACTTAGCGCGACAACTGCAGGGCTCTGTGGGTCTGAAATTCGGTAAATAGAGGTAAATAAATATTGGTGGACTTTCCGCGGTCTGAAATAAGGCCTAGTTTTCCTGTAAACATTGTTTTCGTACCTAATCAATTGTATTTTTGCCTAACCTTTGTTATGGTGGTCTCGGAAACTGTGCTCCTTCTGATTTTCATAATGTGGAGGTAGTTATTAAAAATAACACAGATTTTTTTAAGCTACATATTTTACAAAATTTTCGCCGCCCTAAACAAAAATATAAGATTCAAAAAATCATCAATCAAAAGTCATATTACAGCGAGAAGATGAAGGCTATCTGCTTCTTAATACATAAATAAATAAATATTGGTGGACATTCCACACAGCACTATCTAGCTCCAAACTAAGCCAAAGCTTGTGATAATAATATGGGAACCAGACAGCTGTTATACTACTTACTTATATACTTTTTTGTAATAACATACTACTTATAATATTATATAACACCCAGACAGAGCACAAAAAGCAATGTTCATCACACAAATGTTTGTTCTAGGTGGGGATCGAACCCACGGCCTACGGCACAGAAGGCAGAGCTACTACCAACTGAGCTGTGAAGGCTGTCAAATAAAACACTTAAAATTGCATGAAAATGTCAAATTCGCCCAGTTACCTACAAGCCTTCGTAGTAAATTTGTATCATTATTATTAATAGATAAAGGTATCCCTAACGCCGGCCCTGTGTCTTTCTATTAGTGTATCTCGACCTATTTAAGGGATTGCAACATAGGGACACACACACAAGCATGCGATGCGTATACGCATGTAGAGATAGTCAACGCGCAGTTTTTTAAGATACCTATCTAAAAGGACATCGGATCTTACCTGTTTATTTTAAAAACAGATATGACAATAGGCTCACGACTATGATCTCAGGCACGGTAGACATTTCAGATTCTTATAGTACTCAAGACGTATGGAAATTTCCATTGTCACGTCCGGATACTACAGAGTCAAAAATTAAAATCAAAATGGTCTTTATTCAGTTCACTGTATCACTTTGAAACGTCTTCAACGCTGAATGTACCTATCTAGCGCCAGTTCCCAAAATACAGGCTTTGATCGCGAGTAATCTTTATCACTAGGTACATAGTATAAAACAAAGTCGCTTTCTCTGTCCCTATATCCCTATGTATGCTTAAATCTTTAAAACTACGCAACGGATTTTGATGCGGTTTTTTTTTATAGAAAGAGTGATTCAAGAGGAAGGTTTATATGCATAATACAAGCATAATCTCTTAAGGATTACCCACAATAACCGTGCGAAGCCGGGGCGAGTCGCTAGTATAAATATATACAGGATGTTAAAATACTAGTAGGTACCGAAAACTTCAGGGGGCTAAAGTACCCATCAATATGAATAACTTTTTCTAAGGAACCAACACTGTGAACGCGAAAAAAACAGCTGTTTCATACATAGCCGGGTAGGTATTAAACTTTTGTATGAAACAGATGTTTTTAAGTTGCTGTTTGAAGGGTCTGGTTTCCGGTGAAATTACAAGCACATGAGGCTTACCATCTTATTATGTATGCCTCAAGTTGATGGACGCAGGGCAGTGCATCGCAGAGCACGTTCCTGTCGTTCGTAATTTGCGAGGCAATGCTTTGTTAAAAGTGATGAAGAATGAATGAACGAAAGAATGAATGAAGAAGTTGAAAGCACTTATCAGTTCTTATCAATTTATATTTTCAACAAAAATGACAGTAACCAGAAATCAGAAATCAGAAATTATTTATTGTTAACTGTAGTACAAAAAAGATCAAAGCTATGGTTATGTACAGTTTTAACAGTTTGTCCGTTCCGGACGTACAACAAAAACGCTTTGTTATATTCTAAAGTTTTCACCCAAGAACCAACTAAAACATTTTAATATCCACTAATAGGTACTCCTAATTTCTTGCAAGTATATAATGAACTATAAGAAACCAAGAGGTAGATATTATAGAGCTTCTATTTTATCTACATCTACACTAATATTATAAAGAGGAAACCTTTGTATTTTTGTATGTTTGTATTTTTGTATGTAACGAATAGGCTCAAAAAGTACTGGTCCGATTTCAAAAATTCTTTCACCATTAGAATGCTACATTATCCCTGAGTAACATAGGCTCTACACTAATATTATAAAGAGGAAACCTTTGTATTTTTGTATGTTTGTATTTTTGTATGTAACGAATAGGCTCAAAAACTACTGGTCCGATTTCAAAAATTCTTTCACCATTAGAATGCTACATTATCCCTGAGTAACATAGGCTATATTATATTTTCAAAAAACTCAGGGATCCTTACTAAAACTTCAATAATGTAACCCAAGTGGAATACAAAAACCTTACATCGCGTGCGCTGCGAAAACTATTGATGATAGAACAAAATAATGTACTACGATTTTGTAGAACACGTCATCATCTACAAAAAATGTCGCGACAGCATATGTCTAACTATTATAGTTATGTCACAATAAGTGTTCTTTTATTATAAAAAATTAATTGAAATGCCGCCGCCAGAAAAGGGTCTTTATTTGTACCTTGGTATTAATCCTTATCCAAATAATTCATTTCATAATTAAGACGGTTTCAATACCTATAGATTAATTCTTAAATTTTTTAAATCGGACATTCCATTCAAAAGATATGACGAAATTAAAAATGTTAACGGGTCCACGGGTCACGCTCGGGGTGCGATTTCACTTACTCAAGGAGAAGGACGTGCAAATGTATGAAATTAGTAGACGCGAGGCTCGAACCCACGGTCTAAGTTTATCCTAAAATGTTCAAAAAATTTATGACCACCCATGCGAAGCTGGGATAGGCCGCTAGTCGTTCATAATATTCGTTTAAGTTATAAAATGCATTCGAGACTAACCATTTTCTCAAATGATTTTTGAATATATTTCCTTGAAGAGGTTTAATTTTATCGGTTAAAATATTGTAAATTTTGATAGCTGCAACAAATGAACTTTTTTTATACATGGTGTTGTTAATCTGAGGTATTCACACACAGGGTATATACACAGTCGGGTTTAACGCTAGCTAGCTAGAATCGCTAGCAATATCTACCAGCTAACCTTTAAGATTGAGATTACATCGATCTCGGGAGGCCTGAGTAGGTAAACGGCGTTAATTGAATTGTTATTTTTTAATTAAATCTATTTATCCTTCTACGGAAGACATGATTTCATTGAGCACAGTTCACAGTACAAGCTAAAATATGATTTAATCGTATTATACCTTTAATAATGCTGTTTCGAAGGAACTAGTGACACGAAAAAGAAGAAGAAGAAGTTTCACCTATTGTATCTGCGCATATTCGATCATGAGCTTAGTAAGAGTAGTAGAGCTCTTTGTGTGTGGCTCGTCCGGGGAAGTACTACCACCACGCCTTTTTCTGCCGCCAAGCAGCAACGCTGTGTTTCGGTTTGAAGAGTGTGGTTGCCGGTGTTATTACAGGCACATGAGGCTTAACATCTGTATGCCTCAAGTTGATGGACGCAGGGCAGTGCATCGTAGGGCACGTTCCTATCGTATGTGGCTTGCGAGGCAATGCTTTGTTATAGGTGATGGTTACCACTTAACATTAGGTGGGACATCTGCTTGTTCCATCATCTAGTTGTATTAAAAAAAAAAAAAAAAAAAAGCGAGGTGACCCTCACATTGATATATCCACTACCAAAACACAGGCGGGTGCCGCTAGTAATGTGTGAATGTAAAGAATGCCATATTCCAAAGTGATCCTTGTGATTGTACTGAATAAAGACCATTTTGGAGATTTTTGCCAAATTGAAAAGTCACTGCGAATTCCGCGGTCACTTGAAAATTCGATTGGCACCACACCTGGGGCTTCAATATTGTATTATATTACATTGTAACAAGGATCATACAAAATAACGGCAGGAACCAAGCCGTAAGTTTATTGCCTGTTCTTCTAGGCTTTAGTCGCGTGGAACTGGCACCGAGCGTCACCTAGCTCTAAGACGTTTCAAAGTGATCCTTGTGATTTTATTGCATAAAAACCTTTTGACTTTGACATTGACTTGGGAGAGTTTTGTTGACAGAATAGCACTTCAGGGCCTCTGACCTTATGACAACGCACAGTCGTATGCATGATATATTTGGCATAACATATTTTGTCTTGGTGTATAAGAAATTGCAACTTATTTCATAAGAATATCCCAAAATATATTAGCGGTACATTATAATAACAACAAATTATATTTTATATCTTATCGCTTGTAAAGCAGAACAGTCCTTATGAAAATACCATGGACAATATAAAAGGTATCTGTCTATGGTCTTTTAGTAAAGATATTTTATACAATGTAATCACTGAGAATGATACCGATGCTTATAAAGGTCGTGGGTTCAATTCCGTCCCGTCACCGTCAGATTCGAATCCGTGACCTACGAGAAACCACAGCAACCAAGCCTGAAAAAATATTTGCAGATATTGTAAAAGTTTTGTTGGTTTGTAAATGTTCGAATATTTTTTAAATTATTTTTTGGCCAAGCAAAACAAACTGAAACAGCTTCATGACTTTGAATCCCAGGCACGGTAGATAACCCCTCAAATCTCTTTGTACCAAGTACGAATTCCAGATTCTTAGAGGTCTAAGGCGGTAGTCAGTGGTACGTCCAAACATACCAAACATTCCAAATATTCCATACGTGACAGTTTAGGTCGTTTTATGAACTTTATATAAACAAAAAGGTGGATATCCACCTTTTTTTTTTATACAACTAGCTGATGGAACACGCAGATGGCCCACCTGATGTTAAGTGGTAACCATCACCTATAACAAAGCATTGCCTCGTAAGTCACGCACAATAGGAACGTTCCCTACGATGCACTACCCTGCGTCCATCAACTTGAGGCTTACAGATGTTAAGCCTCATGTGCCTGTAATTACACCGGCAACCAAACTCTTCAAACCGTAACACAGCGTTGCTGCTTGGCGGCAGAATAAGGCGTGGTGATAGTACTTCCCCGGACGAGCCCTTCACAAAGAGCTCTACTACTCTTACCTTACCTTGAGACATTTACAAATTTACTTGCCATTATTTTGCAAAATCCAGAGAAAATTAACTGCCCATTTTATTTGCTGTAGGTACCTACCTCAAGAAATCCTCAATTTCCAAAAACAAAACTGTCACCAACCTATGAAATTTATTCTTTCTGTTTTATAAAATTCATTTCGCATGCGATCGGGTAAATTCTTCCACTAATTTCCATTCCTTTGTTGTACTGGGTCGACTGGACTCCTAGTTACATATTGAATCGTAGTGAATCATTATGACGTATATTTGGAATTATAATATGGTACTTACCAAACTAACCTAGGTATGTGAATGAAAATAATGTGATAGTTAGTAAAGATATGTATCATTGAGTAACTTCTACAAAATTGCACTGCTGCACTCGAAAAATGCATAATTCATGCTTTTATTGGTAAATTCGCTTCCGTTAAATCAGTACCTTCTAACATTTTTTTATATTATTCATTCAATATAAGTGTCAACTTACGCCATCTAGTAGCAAGTAGTCGCACTACGAGTATGACGTCATGTCTTTGGTTCTCTGCGTTTAGTGTTTAGTACAGCTACTCGTCGGTAGATGACATCTCGATTTATAAATAAATTAAAGTATTTGTAAAAAACACTCGTGAAGCAGTTGATTTAATTATTATTTTGAAAAACTATTTAAATTATGAAAACATGGAAATAAAACATTAAGGAAATGAAAGTAACATTTTTAATTTCAGTAGGTTTATTTTAATAACATACAATTTGCTGCATACAAAAAATACTTCACCGTAACAAAGTGCAAAAAGTATGTTTCCGCCCGGGATCGAACCGGGGGCCTTCTGCGTGTTAGGCAGATGTGATAACCGCTACACCACGGAAACGATGACGATACAGATGAAATTATTAGAATATTGTTTAAAAAAGGTTGAATTATCATCACCATTAGCCTATTTATTTATTGCTGAACATAGACATATTTTTTTAAACAAATTATGTTAAACCGTTGACCGCAATTTCACCTGTACCACAAGTCTGAGTTTTGTTCACCGTATTTCGTTATTCGTAACGTCAGGTCTTTTTTTTGTATATGACCCGTGAATGAGACCCGTGAATTCCCAGCTCGTCCGATAGAGGCGCTTATCGAATCTCCATACAAAAAAAGCCTGACGTTACGATAATGGTAAACAAAACTCAAGACTTGGCACTGTAGGTATGTCAAATAAGTGTATCTCTCTCAATTTTATAGCTTGCAGGAATATTTAGATAAATAAGTGTCAGTCATAAATAAGTACCTACCAAAGTAAACTATAGTTCCTTTATAATTAAGTTTGATTTATGATTAAGAAGTTTTATTAGATAGAGATAAAATATATATTAAAAAGTTTAGGTATGTTAAACCTACATTTAAATTCATAGAATTTAAGCAAAATGTTTGTAACAGTTAATTGTACGTCCGAATAGGGCAGACTGTTTGTACTTTTTATATACTCACCACCTTATACATTCAACAGTTTACAATAAAGATTATTCTGATTCTGATTCTGATTCTGATTCTGATTCTGATTCTATCTCTGTCTCTCTTTTTCTTTAGTAGAATGAGTAGGTACTGATGTTAGGTGATGAGGTCGTGAAGCACGCTTAGGCCTAATTTCACCATGCTCTGTTAGTTACTAATCAAGGATTAACGGGCCGTTAAATCTAACCTTAGATGTCAAACGCGTACATTTTGACATATTTAACGGCCCTTTAATCCTTTGTTAATCTAACAGAGCATGGTGAAATCAGCTCTTAGTTGGTTTTATTTGGTTGGCCCAGCATGATTCAAATTACGGTCAATCGCATAGCTAATGAACGTATCGCCAAAAACATACCGTCGATACACACCACTTTCTAGACATCACTGAAAACTTTATCAAAATTGGACCAGCCAATCAGCAGATATGAATAAAAAAGTAAACAAATATTCTAAAACGTGCCGTATTGATAACCGTAATGCGACGGTTATCAGCCCTTTCAAGAATTTAGGGGCTGATAACCGCCAAATTGCTTATCACTCACATATTTTAACATCATTGCTGAACCTTTGTAGGCAATGCAATTTTCCGAAACTTGGTAAATTGCAATTTTTTATAACTTTTCATAACATTCAGTGATCTTCAAAAATTTTTAAATGTATGAGCGAGAAAATGTTTCACGGTTTTCTACTTCATATGTAAAAATCTGGATTTTTTTATAAAATTTAATATCAAACATCTATGAAATTATCATTTCTGCTCCACATTAAATAAATTCCTAGAAGAATAACGGCCGGTTTCTGAAAGCCCGATCAAAACTAATCGGATGTCAAGTCACTTGCTATCTCTATCTAATTTGATGTAATAGCTGAAATGGCGAGTGACTTGACATCCGATTAGTTTTGATCGAGCTTTCAGAAATCGGCCGTAATATATATAAACAAATTTAAATAAATATACACAAATCTCAAGGCATTTTCGTCATAATAATATGTAGTCCTTCCCTATTAAATTTTGTAGGTTTCATGCCATTTTCATTATGTAGATTCACCAAGGACGAGTAATAAGTCGTTTCAAAGTGATCCTTGTGATTGTACTGAATGAAGACCGTTTTTATTTTGATTTTGAGTTACTACCAGACTACTCCTTCTGTCCAGAAGTCCATGGCGTCTGAAAGGGCGTGTCGCTTAGAGGATCCTTTAGAGCTGATGATGTGAAGGTACCAAAGATGCAAGGTCCCAATTAGCTCTAAACTAGGGAGCTATTATTCAATCGATGGAACGCGGAACAATAAAATTGTGTTGCAGTCTAGATTGGCGTATGACGTGTACGGAATTTGCATAGACTATGCACATTTCGCGTTTTGCGGATTGTTATCCGTCACTACTTTTAGGTTTATGTAATGTAAAAAAATTATTATTATGTAATGTAAAAGTGTCCATTGCATATTTTGATTCTTTTTAAGAGTAGTAGAGCTCTTTGTGAAGGGCTCGTCCGGGGAAGTACTACCACCACGCCTTTTTCTGCCGCCAAGCAGCGTCGCTGTGTTTCGGTTTGAAGAGTGTGGTTGCCGGTGTAATTACAGGCATATGAGGCTTAACATTACAGATGTTGCGCCTGCGATGCACTGCCCTGCGTCCATCTACTTGAGGCATACAGATGTTAAGCCTCATGTGCCTGCGGCCATGTGTGCCATTGGGCGGTCTTAATGCTAAAATAAACCTTTTAAATTAATATTTAAACAGGCAAAGTCAAAGTCCATTCACCTACCATCGTTTCGTCCAAAACATCGTCAGTAGGTAGGTTAGGTAGGTACCTACCGTCCATCCTGTTGTTGGGTCACACGTGCTCCACGTTTTAAAGTAGATGTTGTGACCAACGCATGGGTTGCCAATTTGCGAAGGCTTCAACTTTTTTACCAATAAGTACCTACTTAATAACCTACCAATTTTTTAAACATCTACTTAAGCAAACAAAAAACAAGAGAAACGAATTCCTCGAACCAGTTTATAAGAGCTGCGACACAATTTTGACTTGTGTGTGGCTCGTCCGGAGAAGTTCACCACGCCTATATCTGCCACCAAGCAGCGTTGCTGTGTTTCGGTTTGAAGTGTGTGGTTGCCGGTGTTAATGAGGCATGAGGCTTAACATCTGTATGCCTCAAGTTGATACAGTGCATCGTAAGGCACGGTCAAATCTTGCGTGACTTACAAAGAAATGCTTTGATAAAGGTAATGGTTACCACTTAACATCTTAAAAAATGCGTAGTGACTCTTCGCTTATATTAGCCTATTATTCACGAATATGCGAAGCATGCTTACCTATGTTTCTTGTATGTTTCTGTTCTGTTTATGTTATGCTATTTCCGTGTTTTTTTTTGGCGAATATAATATCTTCCATTCTATTCTATCCTATCAGCTTGTTCTCAGCAAGCTTTCCGCTTTACCGAATTAGGTACCTAGGTAATTAGTATCTAATTATCCTAATTAGTCTCCACGGAGTCGCCACTTGACCATGTATTTCCTGTGGAGACCGACTGAGCTGAAGAAGGAACAAATACTGAGCATGATTTCTCCATGTCAAAGTCAAAAGGTATTTATTCAGATGAATCACAAGGATCACTTTGAAACGTCTTGAAGCTAGGTGAATCCAGGTGCCAGTTAACACGAACAAGCCTAGAAGAACAGGCAACAAACTTAAGGCTTTGTTACAATTTAACACATTTTGTTACATATATTTGGACGTATCAAGTCGTGAAGCTTTATTTTTTTCTCCACACGGGACGCAGTTTGTGGGACATGTGTATACTCGCACATAATAATATATGGAGCTTCATTCTCACACATACCCAAATACTGCAGTAGTTGGTATTCCACACGTGACAGGTTGCAAGCCCAACGCCGCTGCTAGAATACTAACTGATTTCCACCCAATGTTTTTCTCCACCGCAATATACATTGGTTAGTAAAATGTATAAGTACATAAATAAAGCGTGCCTTCTAAAGTTAGAATCCCGTAACTATAGCAGAGGCCTGCTGTTTACCTACTTAGGCCCAGTTTCACCATGCTCTGTTAGTTACTAATCAAGGATTAACAGGCCGTTAAATCTAACCTTAGCTGTCAAACGCGTACATTTTGACATATTTAACGGCCCTTTAATCCTTTGTTAATCTAACAGAGCATGATGAAACCGGCCCTAAATGTATTAAAAATCACAGACAAGACCAAATGTACCTATCGCTCGCACGTTTCGACATGTAAAAAGATATAAAATCACTAAACCCATTTTCGAAAAATCGCAATCAACCTGTTTTCGTACTTATGCAAACTTTTGAATAGGAAAACTTTTATCGATCAAAATTATATTTACTAAACTGTGTACAATGTGATTGCACATAAAATGGTTGATTGTGATTTATCCAAAATAGTTTTAATTATTTTATATCTTCCAACATGTATACAGTAGCTCTTGTATTCGCCTTAAACCAAAATATAAGCTTATCTGTTAGAATTTTCTAGATAAAATCCAGCCTTAAAACTTGAAAATAAATCACAAAAAGTAAGTTAAATTACTGTGTTTATTCGATAAACTGATTAGATTAAAAGCGGCGTGCCGTCTAATGATAGCACGTAATCTACATCTACACTAATATTATAAAGAGGAAACATTTGTATTTTTGTATGTAACGAATAGGCTCAAAAACTACTGGTCCGATTTCAAAAATTCTTTCACCATTAGAATGCTACATTATCCCTGAGTAACATAGGCTATATTATATTTTCAAAAAAATCAGGGATCCTTACTAAAACTCCAATAATGTAACCCAAGGTGGAAAACAAAAACCTTACATCGCGTGCGCTGTGAAAACTATTGATGATAGAACAAAATAATGTACTACGATTTTGCAGAACACGTCATCATCTACAAAAAATGTCGCGACAGCATATGTCTAACTATTATAGTTATGTCACAATAAGTGTTCATTTATTATAAAAAAATTATTGAAATGCCGCCGCTAGAAAAGGGTCTTTATTTGTACCTTGGTATTAATCCTTATCCAAATAAATCATTTCATAATTAAGAAGGTTTCAATACCTATAGATTACTTCTTAAATTTTTCAAATCGGACATTCCATTCAAAAGATATGACGAAATTAAAAATGTTAACGGGTCCACGGGTCACGCCCGGGGTGCGATTTCACTCACTCAAAGAGAATGACGTGCAAATGTATGAAATAAGTAGACGCGAGGCTCGAACCCACGGTCTAAGTTTATCCTAAAAGGTTCAAAAAATTGGGTTATTCCCGTTGAGTAACACTTTTCAGTCACACTATGACACAATGGGAAAAAAACTTCCCGTTGAGTAATAGTGTTACCCAACGGGAATTATTTATTCCCATTCTGTTACACCCTACGGTATCAGTGTTACTGAATGGGAATAAATAATTCCCCTTGAGTAACACTGTTACTCAACGAAACTTTTTTATCTCAATAAGTCACACCTGATTACAAGAGTATAAAAATAAAAAACTGTTTTTTTGAAATTAAGTATCTTTATTGATTTACTAGCGGCCTGTCCCAGCTTCGCATGGGTGGACATAAATTTTTCAACGTTTTAGGATAAACTTAGACCGTGGTGGGTTCGAGTCATTTGCACGCCCTTCTACCTCGCGCCTTGCCCGGGCCCGCGTTGAGTGAGAACGCGCCCCGTGACCCGCGCGGCGCTTATATTTTAGAAATCTTTTGAATGGAATGTCCGATTTGAAAAATTCAAGAAGTAATGTATAGGTATTAAACCAGTCTTGAATATGAAAAGATTTATTTGGATAAGGATTAATACCAACGTACAAATAAAGAGCCTTTTCTAGCAGCGGCATTTAGATTAAATTTTTATAATAAAAAAACACTTATTGTGACATCACTATAATAGTTAGACATATGCTGTCGCGACATGTTTCGTAGATAATGACGTGTTCTGCGATTCGTTTTCTGACATTTCTGGATGCAACATAGCTTTTTCATTTTAATTGTTTTTTTAGTGTTATTTTGAGTTGTGTTATGTAATTTCGGTGGTATTTTAACCAACATTACTTGAGGTCTTAGCACAAAGTGTAAACATTTGGAATGAAAGTGTATTATGTGATATCCTGATTTGGCCGAAAATGTTTCGAATGTTTTAAAGAAAACCGCCACCATTTTCTTCAAAACAAAATGACGGCCGACTTGACTATGGACTGACTTGACTAAAAAGTATTAAACTAATAAATATTTATCAATTGACACTGGCAAGATTGTCTGTCGAATGACGGACAGGAGCCATAAATTGAAAGAAGAAGACGTGTTCTGCAAAGTCGTAGTACATTATTTTGTTCTATCATCAATAGTTTTCGCAGCGCACGCGATGTAATGTTTTCTTTTTCCGCCTTTGGTTACATTATTGGAGTTTTTGTAAGGATCCCTGATTTTTTGAGCCTATTCGTTACACACAAAACAACAAAAATACAAATCTTTCCTCTTTATAATATTAGTGTAGATTTTGAATAAGCATAATCATCACATGGTACCTGGTTTGGGGCGTGGTCACAACCAATCAGAGACTATTGAGTGAATTTAAAGATTGTTATTGCAGAGAAAAACAGATATTTAAGATTTCCACAAAAGAAAATAAAGAAACTATGTAAAAAATACCATTTAATTCACTCTTTGAATTTCTATTATAAAAAAACTTAATGATATGAATAATAATAATCATAATCATAAAAATAAAATGATAAGTCTCTTCACTAATAAAATGTTTCAAGAATTAACGAATTCATTTAAAATGAAGTTAATAATGTTCATATAATTTCAAAGTTTAACTTTAATTAATTAGTATGACTTAAGGCGACATATTTTATTTATTTATTCCCGTTGTGTAACACCTGTTACATATTGCGACTTTTTTTTTCCCGTTCAGTAACAGTGTGACCGAACGGGAAAATAAAAGTAGCAATGTGTAACAGGTATTACTCAACGGGAAGTTTTTGTCCCATTGTGTCACAGTGTGACTGAAAGGTGTTACTCAACGGGAATAACCCAAAAAATTTATGACCACCCATGCGAAGCTGGGACAGGCCGCTAGTAGATTATATTTTATGTCGTAATAAGTAATTGTGAAACTTGTAAGTAAATATTATAACTCGAAAAATACCGTATAGGTAGGCTAAGATCTGATTGTTTATTCTGCCGGGCGCGGCGAGTGCCGGTTTTTTAGTGGGTTTCTATAAATTGCACGGTTTCTCAACATGTACTCTAAGGAGTCCGCTTCTTCTTCTTGTCGTGTCACCAGTTTCTTCCAAACAGTGTGGTGAAAAGATTTAAAGTGCACCTCGAAGAAGCTTCTTTCGAGCACTAAGTTGGGGGATCCACTAAGGCTATATTGTTATTTGAAACTACATGCTGATGTAAGTGTTAACCATCACCTATAACAAAGCATTGACTCGCAAGTCACACACCATGAGGCATACGGATGTAAAGCCTCATGTGCATGGCAATTCGCCGGCAACCATTCTTCAAACCGAAACATAGCAACGCTGCTTGACCGCCGAGATAGGCATAGTGGTAGTACTTCCCCAAACGAGCCCTTCACAAAGAGTTCTACTACTCTTCATTACTATTTTATTACTCTTGATTTTCTCACGATGTCTTCCTTCACCATCTAAGAGCAGAAAAAGGCATGGTAGTACTTCCCTTAACAAAATGTATCACAGCTCTGCAGACGTGTATAAAACCAAAGTCAAAGTCAAAAGGTATTTATTCAATAAAATCACAAGGATCACTTTGAAACGTCTCAAAGCTAGGTGACTCTTGGTGCCAGTTCCACGCGACCAAAGCCTAGAAGAACAGGCAACAAACGTACGTCCTACAAACGATAACGAGGTCTGATGAAAGACAAACATAATTTGGATTACCAGGCAAACATGACCCTCTAGGACGTCGGTTTGACGCATGCGCGACAGAGCGTGCGAGGTCGCCAATCATGCGTATCGTGTCATGTAGACGAATTGCGTTCTAATGCCTGCGCTTGCGAAGAAAACGAGCGTACTTTGTCACTTTCAAACTTTAAACTACATTATTATAATGGAATAAAATATAAAGGGGAATTAAGATTCTCGAATGTCGACCACGAATAGGAAAACGAGGAGGGAGTCCCACTCCCTCCTACCCGATGGACTGACGACATTGTGAAGATCGCGGGAAGACATTGGATGGAGAGGGCTCGGAATCGTTCTTCCTGGAAATGTACGTATAGGAGAAGCCTATGCTATGCCCAGTATTGTCGAATGGCGACCACGAACAGGAAAACGAAGCGTGGGACGCCCTCCTACCCGATGGACTGACGACATTGTCAGGATCGCGAAAAGTCGGTGGATGGAGAGGGCTTGGAATCGTTCTTCCTGGAAATGTATAGGGGAGGCCTATGTCCAGCAGTGGATTTCTCCAATCTGATGATGAAGATGGTTCGTTCGACTAGTATGCAGTTGATCGAGAATAAAATAGAAGCAGCTTCACGACTTTGTTCCTCAGACACGGTTTACATCCTCTTGATATAAGCATATTTAGCAGCAAGAGCAACTTAAAATTCTTTAGGGATCTCTCAGGGGTAGTCAGGTGTATATCCATTCGGCACATACACACATTTTGCAGTCCACATCGAGCCCATCGACGCTAGCTAACTTGGTTACTTATGATGTTTTCTTTCATCGATAGCACATACATATTTCAAACAGAAAAACCTATCGGTGCATGACCAGCTTCGGAGCCTCGATCAGAAGGTTATTCCCACTAGACCACCGGTGTTTTTCCACATCATTATTTATCTTCAATTACGATCAATTATCTTTAGCGAGGATCGTCATGATAAATGAAGCACCAATGATTTATGATTACAGAAACGAGTACGCTATGCATGCGGGTATTGATTACCGTTACCTACTTTAGCTGTGAATTCTGTAGGTGAACGGTAACTGGTGTTTGTTCTACATAATCTACCACCTTCAACCTTCCTATCGTTATTACTACTTGCCATCTTCAATCTTCTTACCACATGCCAAGGAGTATAGGAGTCTTTACCATCGTCGGAATTTCCGTAACGATATTACTTAAGAATACTGAAGAAAAGTATATAAATAATAAATTAATAAGAACTTTATTAAAGACAGCATGCTAAAGGTTATACAGTAAAAGTACATTGGGTTTGTCCTACAATCGGGGGTCTTATGGCAACGACAGCGGCAACCACACTCTTCAAACCAAAACACAGCGTTGCTGCTTGGCGGCAGAAAGGCGTGGTGGTAATACTTCCCCGGACGAGCCACAAAGAGCTCTACTACTCTTAAAATCCTTGGCTTACCTCTACTTATATAACAGTTTACTTCCTAGCAGTCTTCAGCAAGTCTTGCTTGGTGTCCCAGTACCGTCAGTAATGAGGGTTCCCAAGACACTTGTCTACAAAATTAGATTGGTTGACAAAATTGTCTACCAATAAATATGTCAGTCAATGGCCCCTACCACGGTCATTGGGTCAGTCATGTTGAACTAAAATATAGGCATATTACCTATGAAAAGTAATCTGTAAAAAAAATTCGGCTGTTAAGTTTTTTTATTTTGAGCACTCAAGTCTAGTGTCATTCGAATCAAAAGCTTAATAAACGTGTAATTAACGTGGCACTTAGTATGTTTATATTTTTTTAGCTCTATTTCAGACGAAGCTTTTGGTGAAAGGAACCACAAACAAACGTTATCTGTGTATATTTATTTGTTTACATTATTTTTAAAAAAATCGCTGAATATATATCGATAAAATTTATATGGGACCACTTCTGAAGTATGACTTACTAAACAAAATAAGACTGGCCAAGTGATTCAAACAAAGGATACCGTATCTATAAAAACGGCAAAAAATCACGTTTATTGTATGAAAGCCCCCTTAAATATTTATTTTATTCTGTTTTATAGTATTTGTTCTTATAGCGGCAACAGAAATACACAATCTGTCAAAATTTTAACTGTCTTACTATCTCGGTTCATGAGATACAGCCTGGTGACAGACGGACGGACGGACAGCGGAGTCTTAGTAATAGGGTCTCTTTACACCCTTTGGGTACGAAACCCTAAAAAGAACCACCAAATGAATTCATAATTGGTGGAGTGACCGCGTAACAAACATGCAAACAAAAACTAACAACAGTCGAATTAAAAGCCTCCTCTTTTTTAAAGTCGAGTAATTATAAATTTACTCTCAATTGAGGGTAAGAGCTGATTTCACCATGCTCCGTTAGTTACTAATCAAGGATTAACAGGCCGTTAAATCTAACCTTAGATGTCAAACGCGTATATTTGATATATTTAACGGCCCTTTAATCCTTTGTTAATCTAACAGAGCATGGTGAAATCAGCTCTTAAGCATCTTAACACTACCGATTAACAAACTCAATCGTATTTTTTATAAACTCGAGGTTTAAACCTCTCAAACCGATCGATTGACAAATCTTACCATATTTTCAGTAAAACTCACCCGTTTCGATGTTCCAATAGTACACTCTAGGTACACAAGTATTCCGTGCCGCTAGTACGTCAGGAAGCGTCATAATCACGGCTCAGACAATTGGAATAAGTAACGGCTTCCAGAGGGTCCCACTACACAGATATTGCTCTTAAATCAGATCCCTTTGTAAGTAGAACGGGAATGAAGACCTACATGAATGAATGAATGATTGCACACAAAATAGTAGATTGCGATTTTTTTTATAGAACTACATAGCTGGTGGAACAAGCAAATGGCCCACCTGATGTTAAGTGGTAACCAACACCTATAACAAGGCATTACCTCGTAAGTCACGCACGATAAGAACGTGACCTACGATGCACTGCCCCGCGTCCATCAACTTGAGGCATACCTACAGATGTTAAGCCTCATGTGCCTGTAATTACACCGGCAACCACACTCTTCAAACCGAAACACAGCGTTGCTGCTTGGCGGCAGAAAAAGGCGTGGTGGTAGTACTGCCCTGGACGAGCCCTTCACAAAGAGCTCTACTGCTCTTAAAATCTAAAATCAGAGGTACGTCCAATATTACATTGGGCACATACCCCAATTTTGCAGTAGTTAGTATTCCATACGTGACATAATGCAGGCCCATCGCAGCTATTAGACGAATTCTTATAATAATAGTTATTAAAAACCTACTTAAGGGGCTGACAACTATCAATCAACTTCTCGCTCGCACGTTTCGACATGTTGAAAGATATAAAATCACTAAACCCATTTGCACACAGTTTAGTAAAAATTTCATTTTGATCGATACAAGTTCTCCTACTTAAAAGTTAGCTTATGTACGAAAACTAGTAAAGCAAATTTTTGAGTAGGAAAACATGTATCGATCAAAATGATTTTTTTACTAAACTGTGTGCAATGTGATTGCACACAAAATGATTGATTGCGATTTTTCCAAAATGAGTTTAGCGATTTTATATCTTTCAACATGTCGAAACGTGCGAGCGAGAGTCACATTAGCTCTTGTCTTCGCCTTATCTAATACCCGGTAAAGCGTAGTTTTTGTAGCATTTTTTGCTAGACGTACCAATACATTGAGTAAATATACTTTATAATAATTTATGAGCATTGTACTGTATTATGCACAAGAGTAAAGTAACTACCAGATAATCCTAAGTAAACTAATAAATCCTAAGATACCAGATAATGAGTCCTAATAATCCATTAGTCCTAAGTTTGGATTAAAACAACGGTTGTCTGGAAGAGATCGCTACTTGCGATAAGACCGCCGATTGTAAGCCAAACTCAATGTATTTTTACGTTTATAAACTTTTCCATTCTGTCCTCAATAAAGTTCTTATTATTATTATCCTCATAACTTCATCATCATCTCAAAAGTAGCAAACCGTAAACGTCGCGAAAGCAAATAACAGGCACATGAGGCTTAACATCTTTATGCCTTAAGTTAATTAAGAGTAAATTAAGTTCAAGAGTAGTGGAGCTCTTTGTGAAGGGCTCGTCTGGGGAAGTACTCGTCTGGGGAAGTACTACCACCACGCCTTTTTCTGCCGCCAAGCAGCAACGCTGTGTTACGGTTTGAAGAGTGTGGCTGCCTGTATAATTACAGGAACATGAGGCTCAACATCTGTATGCCTCAATGTTGATGGACGCAGGGCAGTGCATCGTAGGGCATGTTTCTATTGTGCGTGATTTACGAGGCAATGCTTTGTTGTGATGGTTACCACTTAACATCAGATGGGCCGTCTGCTTGTTAATGTGTAATTACAGGAACATGAGGCTCAATATCTGTATGCCTCATGTTGATGGACGCTGGGCAGTGCATCGTAGGGCACGTTTCTATTGTGCGTGACTTACGAGGCAATGCTTTGTTGTGATGGTTACCACTTAACATCAGATGGGCCATCTGCTTGTTCCATCAGCTAGTTGTATAAAAAAAAGTAAGAAAAGTGAGAATGGTCATGTTTTTAAATTGCTTATGCAAAAAAACTAGGTCGAAGTGAAGTTACTCATTAACCTGCCGTCTGCCTAGATTGTAATCGTATTAGGGCAGGTACATTCTTATTGTGCGTTACATAAAAAAAGTTTTTTTTTTTTTTTTTTATACCATGAGCTAATGGAACAAGCAGATGGCCCACCTGATGTTAAGTGGTAACCATCACCTATAACAAAGCATTGCCTCGTAAGTCACGCACGATAGGAACGTGCCCTACGATGCACTGCCCTGCTTCCATCAACTTGAGGCATACAGATGTTAAGCCTCATGTGCCTGTAATTACACCGGCAACCACACTCTTCAAACCGAAACACAGCGTTGCTGCTTGGCGGCAGAAAAAGGCGTGGTGGTAGTACTTCCCCGGACGAGCCCTTCACAAAGAGCTCTACTACTCTTGCAATTGTAAGCTGGTGGTCAAACAAAAACTTACGCGTTTGGTTTTGTAGAACAGAAGCTGCACTTCTGTAATAGTTTTGACTCGTGTGATTGTAAGTGCCATACTTAGATATCTCACTTATCGAATAAGTAACGCACACGAATATATTTTATTTACAGATTTTATCTTCAAAACAGGTCTAAATCCTGATTTGAGAACCTGATTAATGCAAATACTATAAATGTATATAGATTAAAGTTGGTTAGGCTATGGTTTCATGGATGTCGGGGTCACCATTATTATAATATTACACATCCTACTAATATTATAAAAGCGAAAGGTTGTAATTATGGATGGATGGATGGATGTTTGTTACTCTTCCACGTAAAAACTACTGAATGGATTTTAATGAAACTTTACAATAATATAGCTTATACATCAGAATAACATATAGGCTACAATTTAAACTTCAAGATATTGTGTGAATTGTCCAAAAATGACGATAAGTGTCAAGTAAGTAGTAGTTGACAGCCTTCACAGCTCAGTTGGTAGTAGCTCTGCCTTCTGCGCCGTAGGCCGTGGGTTCGATCCCCACCGAGATCAAACATTTGTGTGATGAACATAGATGTTTGTTCTCTGTCTGGGTGTTATTATTATTATAAGTATGTATTTACAAAAAAAGTATATATGTAGTATATCAGCTATCTGGTTCCTATATTACAAGCTTTGGCTTAGTTTGAGGCTAGAATAGTGCTGTGTGGAAAGTCCACCAATATTTATTTATCTTAAATTAAATGTTAAAATGTGCGAGCGAGATGTAAGTTTCCAAAAAAGTATCATGCAGGCCGCTGTTTTGCAAGAAACCCGGCTCTAAATGAAGTATGTGTATGAAGAGACATACATATTATATGTACATATTGGTAACCATTTCGATGTCCACTTGAGCTGAAACTGTGAGCGACAGCGGGTCCTACGGCAGGTACTATTGAAACTCATAATATGTAATATTGAACTTGAGTGAGAATAACTCGAGTACACGTTTTATTTGTCGTTATAACCGCTGAACCGATTGGGATAAAACTTATAACAAACAAGCTGGTGCCCGCGACTTCGTCTGCGCAGGATAAGTTACACAATATCTTTATAAATTGTAGCCTATGTGTTATTCTGATGTATAAGCTATATTATTGTAAAGTTTCATTATAATCCATTCAGTAGTTTTTACGTGAAAGAGTAACAAACATCCATCCATCCATCCATCCATACTTACAAACTTTTGCGTTTATAATATTAGTAGGATTAGTAGGATATAGTTCTTTACCTGGATTAGCATCTAAGCTACTGGTTATCACGAAAAATCACTGGAAACTGGGAAGAAACGAACCCAAAAAGAGCGTTGCCACGCTTGCAGAAAGTGTTAGCGTTCATTATTAATATAAAATCTTTATTTAAGAGTAGTAGTGCTATTTGTGAAGGGCTCTTCCGGGGAAGTACTACCACCACGCCTTTTTCTGCCGCCAAGCAAAACGCTGTGTTTCGGTTCGAAGAGTGTGGTTGCCGGTGTAATTACAGGCACATGAGGCTTAACATCTGTATGCCTCAAGTTGATGGACGCAGGGCAGTGCATCGTAGGGCACGTTCCTATCGTGCGTGACTAGCGCGGCAATGCTTTGTTATAGGTGATAGTTACCACTTAACAGCAGGTGAGCCATCTGCTTGTTCGCGAGTTGTATAAAAAAAAATACTGAACATAAATATTCATATTAACATAGGTATTACATAATATGGACTAATTAGTTTAATGGACATCAGCTTCCATTCAGTACTTCTGACGCAAATACCTCCAGCTGTTTCTATCTCTCTCTGTCTTGTGCGAGTCTTTGGTCTCCCTCTTACGTGTTTCTTCTTGACTTTCTTGTTTCGTATTGGGATGTCGTACTCTATATTATAAACTTTTTCTTATTGTTGTTGTTGTGTCACTGTTTCGAAAGAACCACTTTTCGAACACTTGTCACATTTTTTAGAACACGATGTTTTCCTTCACCGTTTAAGAGTACAGGCATATTCTATACTCAAATAATAAATAGACAGTTAAGATTAATTGAGTCAGCATATAAATTGTATAAACCGCCAATCTTATCCTAAACTGCCTATAAATTTGAGAGTCAACAAAAATATCATTTTATTCCAAGCAAGTTATTCATAACTAGTAGTTCGCCCCGAACTGAGATCTCGTGATGCGACCCGACGAACGCATCAAAACTTTGAGTCGGTAGTAGTCAGAGGCAAGTCCAAACATTATCTTTGGACTTTTTTCTGACTACCGCCTACTAACTTGGTATGGTTACCAAGTTTCAACTCTATGGCCTATTTATTGAAGAGTTCCGTTGAACAGACCTTGGCTCCATCATCAGACCTGGTCGTCGTCACCATTTTATGAGAACTGAGTACCTCCTTAAATTATTTCAAGAAAAAAAAATAAGAAAAATCAAAGGAACTGGCCGACCAGTAGAAAAACCTTGATTTCAAGGAAACTCTTAGAGATGGGAGCTCTTGGATCGCTGGTTATCTTAATTTAACTTTTTAAATTTTATCTCGAAAACTGAGCGTCCCAAAACAAAAGTAAAAATTGTTTTGGAATGTCCAAACAAAGCCCTTTCATATGACATGTAACTTGATTTTTTTATGTAACTTTTTTTATTTTTGCCCTCTTAAAAAACCCCATATCTCAAAAACCCTTCATCCGATTTTACTCATATACTTACCAGTAAATTTCTCAAGTACAAGCTATCGACATATCAAATTTCATGGAGATCGGATCAACGGTTCTAAAGTTATCGCCAGACAAACATACATACATACATACATACATACATAAAATGCCAAATCGCCCAAGTTGAAACTAAGATCTTCGTTCGCTTCGCTCACTCGATCAATTACGAAACGTAAAGCAAACTTTTTGCTTTAAAATATTGTTTTCTAAAAGTTTCCAACGTGTTTTAAGTCAGTGAAAAAAAAACGAAAACAAATGCGACAAGTTTACGAGTTTCACAAACTTAGTAGCTCCACAAACTACCTTATCGGTATAACACAACCAAATTGAATTATTAATCGCATGTAAGGTTTGTATGAGTGGTACACACTTTTCGAATTGGTCGGCTGTGATCCTAAGTGTGGTATGGAACGTAGTGATGGACTTTTGCCCGCGAAATGCAGACGTATTAAAAGTTATAAGTGATTGCGTGCGATTATGTGGAATATTTAATTTTTGAATCGATATAATTGTGTTTCGTGAGAAATTTGTTGGATTAGTAAATTTAGTGTTAAAGAGTTATAGGATAATAGAGCGAAGTTATGATTGCTTAAAAGTTTTGATCTAAAACTAAAACCGAAACGATTAATAATATCTATAAAATAAATATTTTATAATTTCTTCAAATCTTAAACTTTTTACGTACAAAATGTAGTTAGTGTTTTCCGACGGAAAATAATTACTTTAGCAATAAAACAATGAAAGTGCATCAAGATACTGCTCATCATCAGAACCATCACTCTTGGCATCTTTTCAAGCCTTTCATGAGCAGTTCAGCACGTGGATGACTGCTTGGGCTTAAAAACTAAGCTATCAATCTCTAAGCCATGACGAAAACCAACCGTTTAAGCAGTACCAAGGTCGCCCAATAGCTTATTACGTCATCAACTTGCATTTTGATGCTTACTTATACAGCCCTTAAGCCATGACGGTCAGTCGGTGTCTTAGTTCCATCTCCAGTATTGACGTCTAAGTCGTGCAGCCCTCGCAAGATTGTCCATCAAAGCTACGCCCATTCTCTAAGCCATGACGTCCAGCTCATAGCTTAAGATGACGTGGACCAGGGAGTTGGATGAGGCGGCTCTGCTAGCCACACGGAGCGGGCAGTGGCATACCGTGCTGTTCTACCTGCTGTGTGGACTTGCAGCTATACCTACCTCCTTTCTGGTGTTTTCACAGGTAACTCCTTAACAGCTCAGTTGGTAGTAGCTCTGCCTTCTGCGCCGTAGGCCGTGGGTTCGATCCCCATCGAGAACAAACATTTGTGTGATGAACATAGATATTTGTTCTCTGTCTGGGTATTATTATACAAGGTGTTCCAATAATTGGATTTAAAACTTCTGGGGGCTAAAGTATCCATCAATATGAATGTATAAAACAGCTGTTTGTTTTTGGCGTTTACAGTGTTGGTTCCTTAGAAAAAGTTATTCATATTGATGGGAACTTTAGCCCCCTGGAGTTTTAAACCCAATTATTGGAACACCTTGTATATTATAAGTATGTATTTAAAAAAAAATTATATGTATTATATCAGCTATCTGGTATGCCATATCCCATATTACAAGCTTTGGCTTAGTTTGGGGCTAGATAGTGCTGTGTAGGAAGTCCACCAATATTTATTTATCTACAATAACTAGGTATGTATTAATATTAAGGGGCTGACAACTATCAAACAACTTCTCGCTCGCACGTTTCGACATGTTGAAAGATATAAAATCACTAAACTCATTTTCGAAAAATCGCAATCATCCATTTTGATCAAAATTTCTTTTTTGATGTATTGATCAAAATTTCATTTTGATCAATACATGTTTTCCTCCCAAAAGTTTGCTTATGTACGAAAACTAGCAAAGCAAAGTTTTGAGTAGGAAAACATGTATCAATCAATGAAATTTTTACTAAACTGCGTGCAATGTGATTGCACCAAAATGGTTGATTTCGATTTTTAGAAAATGATTTTAGTGATTTTATATCTTTCAACATGTCGAAACGTGCTGGCGAGAGTCACATTAGCTCTTGTCGTCATAAGAAGTTTCAAAGTGGTCCTTGTGATTGTACCAAATAAAAACCGTTTTAATTTGATTTGACACATTTTTTACCGATTTAAAAAGTTAATCAACATACATTTAAGCTGAACTAAAACTTTATTGATCTTTAAGCTAGGTGAATCTAGGTGCCAGTTCCACGCGACCCTAGCCTAGAAGAACAGGCAACAAACTTACCTACTTACATCAAATTTTGTTTGAATTTTACGCACGTATTTTACGTTTTACGTAATTAAATATGAACATGTTTGTGTGCTTAAAACCAGGTGTTTTAAACTACCTACTTTATTTAATATCTATTATTTATGTACTGTGCTACCGACCTCTTTTCATCTTATTTCAAGTAAGTAGGTATTTATTTTATCTACACTAATATTACTAGTAGTTCGCCCCGAACTGAGATCTCGTGATGCGACCCGACGAACGCACCAAACTTTGAGTACGTAGTAGTCAGAGGCAAGTCCAAACATTATCTTTGGACTTTTTTCTGACTACCGCCTACTAACTTGGTATGGTTACCAAGTTTCAACTCTATTGGCCTATTTATTGAAGAGTTCCGTTGAACAGACCTTGGCTCCATCATCAGACCTGGTCGTCGTCACCATTTTATGAGAACTGAGTACCTCCTTAATTTATTTCAAGAAAAAAAATAAGAAAAAGCAAAAGAACTGGCCGACCAGTAGAAAAACCTTGATGCCAACGAAACTCTTAGAGATGGGAGCTCTTGGATTGCTGGTTATCTTAATTTAACTTATATTATTTTATCTCAAAAACCGAGCGTCCCAAAAAAAAAGTAAAAATTGTTTTGGGATGTCCAAACAAAGCCCTTTCATATGACATGTAACTTGATTTTTTTATGTAACTTTTTTTATTTTTGCCCCCTCAAAAAACCCCATATCTCAAAAACCCTTCATCCGATTTTATTCATATACTTACCAGTAAATTTCTCAAGTACAAGCTATCGACATATCAAATTTCATGCAGATCGGATCAACGGTTCTAAAGTTATCGCCAGACAAACATACATACATACATACATACATAAAATGCCAAATCGCCCAAGTTGAAACTAAGATCTTCGTTCGCTTCGCTCACTCGATCAATAAAGAGGAAAGATTTGTATTTTTGTATGTAACGAATAGGCTCAAACACTGCTGGTCCGATTTCAAAATTTTTTTCACCATTAGAATGCTACATTATCCCTGAGTAACATAGGCTATATTATATTTTCAAAAAAAATCAGGGATCCTTACTAAAACTCCAATAACGTAACCCAAGGTGGAAAACAAAAACCTTACATCGCGTGCGCTGCGAAAACGATTGATGATAGAACAAAATAATGTACTACGATTTTGTCGAATATATTGTCATCATCTACAAAAAATGTCACAACAGCATATATCTAACTATTATAGTTATGTCACAATAAGTGTTCTTTTAGGTATTATAAAAAAATATTGAAATGCCGCCGCTAGAAAAGGGTATTTATTTGTACCTTGGTATTAATCCTTGTCCAAATAAATCATTTCATATTTAAAACGGTTTCAATACCTATAGATTACTTCTTAAATTTTTCAAATCAGACATTTCATTCAAAAGATATGACGAAATTAAAAATGTTAACGGGTCCACGGGTCACGCACGGGGTGCGATTTCACTCACTCAAGGAGAAGGGCGTGCAAATGTATGAAATAAGTAGACGCGAGGCTCGAGATATCCTAAAATGTTCAAAAAATTTATGGCCACCCATGCGAAGCTGGGACAGGCCGCTAGTTACTTATAAAATTTACTTTGGTAGGTAACTTATAATAATTTACTTTGGTAGGTAGGTACACAAGAAAATGACGGCAGGTAAAATTATTAAAAACTTATAAAATGAGGAAATGTTTTTATATTTATTGCCTGCAAGTTAAAGTCAATAAATATAATTGTATATAGTTATTAGTCAATAAATATAATTTTATATTTATATTTATTGACTAATAACTATATGCGATTAATATTAACTTTACTGCAAGTCAATAAATACAAAATTATATTTATTGACTTGCATGCTTAAAACAAAATCAAAACGGTCTTTAGTCGGTGAAGAAAAACATCACCAGGAAACCAGTTAGTATTAAGCAGCGATGGGCTTGCAACCTGTCACGATTGGAATACTAACTACTGCAAAATGTGGGTATGTGCCAAATGTAATGTTTGGACGTACCTCTGACTAGCCCCCTTAGAAGTACCCAAATAATCTGGAATTTGTACTTAAACACCAACAACACTTGCCCTGCCCTGTAACAAAACTGTTATGAATAAATTACCATGAACTATGAAGAACTTTATTTACTTTTTTCTTGAAGCCATTCAAGGTATAACAGAGTCAGCGTCGGACTGGCCATATAGACGAAATGGCATTTGCCAGCGCGGGCCCCCCACGGGTCTGGCTTGCGGGGCTTTTGGTAACCGTAGGATAGGAGGCCCGCGCAGGATAGCTCCCAGCTCTTACGACCTAAATGTAAAACTAGATCATATAGTTCGTTCATACAATTAGAAAAATGAAATAGAAAAAATCGAAAAATGGTTGAACCCAAGCAAGCCACCCCGGCAAACTAGTTTTGAATTTTTTTCTGAACGGCAATGACTTTTGATCGAATCAACTCAACAGACGTACAACAGACGTGTATCATTATAGCGTAATGCATTACATTTATCCCATCTACCATCATCTAGTCTCGGGCCCCCGGCTTGTGGTCAGCCACCCGGGCCCTTCCGGCCCAGTCCGACCCTGAACAGAGTGGGAAGAGGACCTCAAGTCGCACCCAGATGAAGTGCACCAAGACGAAGCGCACCAAAGTTCTTCCTCAGAGCGCACCCGTTTTGGTGCGCTTCATTTAGTAGGTATAAATGTTTAGTTTTTATTCCTCCTGGCGCACCAATGACAATGTAGAGTCTAGTGATGGGACAATAATGTGTCGATATCATTGATGAAACGTAATTCAGTAACATTTGCTCAAACCTCCGGTGGAAGCTGCATCTTCTACTTTTAGCCAGTTCAATCATAAGGATCACAAGGATTTCCTATACCTTTCAGACAGTCACGATCGTAACTTAAGGTCCTTAGACACTCTCTGCCTATCAACTCCCAGACATTCCTCTGGCTATCGAGGAAATTCGTTCGAGGTGGTGGCTGTGGGTTTATGGAATGCACTTCCCCTAAGTATTAAAAAGACGTCTTCAAAACCCGCTTTCAAACGCCTTGTCCATGATCACTACTTTAATTCTACCACGTAATACTATTCTATATATATATATATATACATATATATTTATTTTTATTATTTTGTAGTTTGTATAGTTTTTTTATTTATTATATTTAGTAGTATAAAGTCTTGTGTTTGTAACTGTAATACCAAATTGTCTCTTTTAGTTTTAAGCACGCCTACCTTTTTGTTTTTCACCTGTCAAGGTTGGTTGGTAGAAAATGCTGTCTAGCATTAAGCTCTCCTTTTGTACAAACTTTGTTTGGTGCAATAAAGAATTAAATAAATAAATAAAAAATCACTTTGAAATGTCATAAATACTAGATAAATCTAAAGCCTTCTTCGCCAGAATCTTACGGCTTAGATCCTAGCGTTTTTTGCATGATCCTTCTTATTATTTTGGGCCTAAATTTTTTTGGTTTTGAAATGAGTTGAAGCTAGATCAATCCCAAGTTTTTTTTGCACCTATGTAATCGGATATTTTATAGTAAGCTTTAAAAAACAGTGCTTGAAAGAGGTGGTCTAGTCTGAGTAATGAAATAGGAAGGCCGTGGGTTCAATTCAATGTAGGTACCAATGTACTTTATTTTCTCTTCGTAAAATATATAACATGTAACATAATACCCCTATTAGACCAAAGACCAAGTGATCAGACCAAGCACTGGCATACTTTGACGTGTGCAAAGTTTGAATACTTCCTTTTCGAAATTCCCATACCAAAGTTAAATTAATATTGTCTCAGAAATTTGCAACAACCCTGATAATGTGTACGTGACCTTGGTACATACTTATTGGTGGCAGTTCTGTTACCTATTTTATCTACAGTTCACAATTAATGGTCAAAAAACAGCTTGAAATATGGCTGCGTCATGTTGTGTTAGTTTCATTTTGGCGGAAAGCTTAGAAGGCATTTCATGAATGAAAAACTTTGATATTTCAAAAGTCTTATATCAATAGATGTTCGCCATTGTTTCCGTGGTTGTAGGGGTAGTATGTTACACGTTGAATGTGCACTATTGTGCACATTATGCTAGTGTTTCCAATTACTTTTATTCGCCTTAAGAACCGAACCTGCATCTCAGGCGACCAGTCATCCGCCACCGAGGCAATGCTTTGCCTCGGTGACGGTTATGGTTGATGGTTACCACATAAGGCGAAGACAAGAGCTAATGTACCTCTCGCTCGCACGTTTCTACATTTTGAAAGATACCCATTTTCGAAATGCTTTACTAGTTTTCGTACAATGCTTTGTTATAGGTGATGGTTTCTTCTGAACATCAGGTGGGCATCAACAAGCAAATATGCTTGTTCCACAGAAAGTAGCATAAAAAATAAGATCATAACGTAGGATTTGTATTTACTCACCTGTGTGTGGTACGTTGGCACATATGGTACATTGTTTTATCAGCCTCACCACAGTGATGCTGTAATGATGAACACGTTCGCGCACTAACCTATATTGGATATCACTAGTTGCTGCCCGCACCTTCCCTCGCTAATTATCGCTATTAAATCAATAATTAAAGCATTTTCTACAAAATTCTATATCACAAGGTTTTTTTATAATACCCTAAAAGTTATTATACCACTCCCACTTTGATAATAAAGAACATATTTTATTCTGATCTGGTCTATACGATGTAATAACGAGTGACTTGACATCCGATTAGTTTTGATCGAGCTGTCAGAAACCGGCAGTAAGATAGATATTTTTTTATTAGGTATGTTTTGCATTATACAAAAGTAGAATCGTTAGTCCCCTTTCTAGGCAGTCTATCTACCGTGCCTGGGGATCAAAGTCGTGAAGCTGTTTATTTTCTGCGAGCCCTAACTAATTTCAAGTCTCGGTCGACACAGTTAGGTAAATCATTTCTCGCAGTAAATGGTAGGTCACGTCTCGCATTCTCATTCATATTCTTATTTATTCTTATTGAAATTAGTTAAGTACACAACAATGAGGCGTAGGTTAGGTACCTAGACATAACATGTGTTTTGCAACTTGCATGACGTCGGTGGATCTTTAAGAATTGGTCCTCGATTCGAGTAGAGATGGTTCGGCTATTTAAATTATGTATGTAAAACTAGCGCCTTTTTTTTTTAATACAACCAGCTGATGGAACAAGCAGACTCATCATCAGACAGCGACTCGTCCTGTCTTCGCACGGTTGGACATTTTTTTTTTAACTTTTAAATATAGCTTAGGTTACTCAGGGATAATGTAGCATTCTTTATTTTTTTTTAACAACCACAAACAGATGGCCATTCTGATGTTAAGTGGTAACCTCCACCTATAACAAAGCATTGCCTCCTAAGTCACACAAGATAGGAACGTGCCCTAAGATGCACTGCCCTGCGTCCAGCAACTTGAGGCATACAGATGAAACCTCATGTGCCTGTAATTACACCGGCAACCACACTCTTCAAACCGAAACACAGCAACGCTGCTTGGTGGCCGATAAAAGGCGTGGTGGTAGTACTTCCCCGGGAGAGCCCTTCACAAAGAGCTCTATACTCTTAAAAGCAATCGGGTAGGTATTATTCGCGTTATTCCTAAATACGACAATGTGTCGGTACCTACTTAGTTATTCTATTCGCCTATATTGGCCTATTTTTCACGAACAAGGCGAATACGCAAAAGGTGAATAGCTGTCCGTTGCGATGGGTGGCCCGTGTGTTCTAGTTATGAGGACTTTTACTCATTAAAGCCGAATGACAAGCGAAAAAAAACTCGAATAGCGATGTGAAACTCTACCAAAAGATTATAATCTTTTGGTAGAGATTTCCAAAAAAAGATACAAATACTTTAGTATTTTAGTATTTTGTCTTTTTTTTGGAAATCAACTCCTTTTTTCATTTTAATAGTTTTTCTAGTGTTATTTTGAGTTCTGTTGTGTCATTAGAACTCAAAAGAACACTAAATTCGGTGGTATTTTTTGTGAGGATTTTCCAACATTACCAACTTGAGGCTTAGTAGGTAGGTATAAAGTTTTATGAGTGTGAATGAAAGTAGGTACCCAGGGCCGGATTTAGGGGAGGGCAACCGGGGCGATGGCCCCGGGGCCTCCACAAACGGGGGGCCCCCACAATAGAGACTTCAGAAAAAAAATCTTTCAAATTCCAACTAGTAAACACTAGTAAACATCTTCTTTTCCTTTGATATTTTTTTTTGCTCTTTTACCTTCACCTACAGCCTACAGTACTTAAATTTGTACATACATGATTACTTTTTTATATTAATCTTAAATAACAGAAATTTGTTCACTTCAATCAGGCAATCAGTGAAATATCAAAATCTCAAATGGCAGGGCCATTTGAGATTATCGACTGAAAAAAATTGTTTACTTTATTTGGAAAATAATTTGGGGCGAGAGGGCCTCCGCTCCTTTGTTGCCCCGGGGCCTCTGGACCTCAATAATCCGGCCCTGTAGGTACCTACCTAAGTATTAAGTATGTGATATTCGAATGTAAACGAGAATTTTTCTGGTTGGCTTGAAAGAAAATCGCCACTATTTTCTTCAGAACGAATGACTTACCCTGAACTGACCTGTGACCTGACTAAAAAGTATTTTATCTGTTTCACTTGACACTGGCAAGATTGTCTGTCAATATGACTAACAGGAGCTATCGGCCAAGTATCGGCCTTTTGGCTAAGATCAATTGGGAAAAAGAAGAAGAGCAAAAAAGAAGTTAAGAGGGTCCGTGTGTGTACCTACCATTGGTCGCTTAGTTTGCATTTGCCTAGAAGCGGAACAAGCGATTGGCATGCGCGATATCGCCAACGTGTATTAGCCAATCACAGCGTTTCGCGCTCAATTTTTAATCCCGCGTATTTACGGTGAGTTTTTTATTTTTAAGACAAGAGACGGTGTCGGCCATGTTTGTGAATAATAGTAAAAAAAAAGTAAAAAAAAAGTAAAAAACATTTATTGCAGCAAAACACTAAAAAAAAAAAGTTCCGTAAAAGTTCCTTAAAATTAAGCAATTAACATAGATTTTTTATTATGTTTTGCAGAAAGCCAACATACAAGAGTAGAATCGTTAGTCCCCTCACTAGGCAGAGCCTGTATCGAGGAAACCAGTAAACCAGAAAACAATAATGAGTAGCGCTCGGCAGACAAGAAAGTAGATGTTATATAAATATAATTGTTTGCTGAAAGAACTATTATGAAAAATGAAAAATAAAAGAATATAATGTATATATATATGAAAAGTAGGTATTATGTAATTAAAAAAGAAAAAAAAAAAAACTAGATTTACATTTAAAATAAACAGAACTATAAGATAACATGCAATAATTCCTCTGTTTTATCATATGACAATGAAGCAAGCCACTTATATATTGTATGCTTTGCCTCAGTTACTGATTTGTTTTTAATATCACAAAACTTCACAACTTTATTATAAACGAATACTCTGTTAAAGTAGCCAAGTCGTTGTGCGAACCTAGTATTTATGGAAGGTGTAACAAGTCTATAAGCTCTACGATTAGAAACCATTTCAAAGTCACAGGAAGAAATTACAGATCTGTGAACCGCAAGAGAAGTTCTAAGGATAAAAAGTTGGCGCACACTGAGTACTCCAGCATCCGCATACAAACTCGACGTACTGTATCTATACGGCTTTCGAAGCATAACCTTTAAAACTGAACGCTGTGCTCTCTCAGTCTGGATGATGTAGGTCTTAGCAGCATTACCCCAGCATGTGATACAGTAAACTATCAGGGACTGACATAGTGCATAGTAAACTGATTTGAGGGTGTCTTGGCTCGCGGCGTGTCTCAAATTACGCATGACATTGATTACCTTTCTTATTCGAGCTGAAAGGGCTTCAATGTGTGATTTGAACGTTAGTTTTTCGTCTAAATAAACCCCAAGGTACTTAACAGTTTTAGTGCGGCTCAAAACATCGCAGGAGCAATCAATTCCACTACAATTTTTGTTGTGAATCTTAATTCCAAAATTGTTTTCTGGCGCTGATGCCGAAGTTTTATGAAAGCATAGAACCATAGTTTTTTTTGTATTAAGGGTGAGAATATTGTTCTGCAGCCATTGTGAAATCATAGCCATACCACGCTCAGCAGAATCACACACAGAGGACCAGGATGAGCCATGAACAATGATTGCAGTGTCATCTGCATAGCACAGAACTTCGGCGTTAGGAATTGAAAGCTCAAGTATATCATTCATATATAGTAGAAATAACTTTTCTTTTGAATGTAAAATCTTATAAATGTTTCGAAGTGTAAATTAAGTTGGATTACTTACTTTTTATCATCATAATAACTAGGTAGGTACTAACTAGGCATACTTTCAATATGGACAGAGGTACGCATGTTCAAGCGCATATTATGCGATATAATTATCGCCCAATCTGTAGATAACTTGATAAGAAATACCGCGTCGAAGTGAACCGAATCGTTTGTTTACTAATCAGTGCTTGTCAATATTGTTGATACAGACGTACCTACGTAGTTAGTTCAAATATTTTACGACTTTTAAATCATTGAAATTTATCTTTTGCTTTTATCATTTCAATCTCTTACATCTAATGTCTCCCACTATGTTACGGGGCCGCTCGCAGAACGATCACTAAACGTATTTTGCCCTTAATCGTATTTAGGAAGCTAACACGATTAAAAGGCTGACAAACGTCAAAAAACTTCTCAAAAACAGCTTCAATACTGATTCCCAGGCATATAGGTAACCACTTATGTAATATTACCTTTAGATATCCTCAAAGAATCTAACTTATTAACTTTAGCATCCCCGTAGTACCTACGTGCGTTCATGTTAATTTGCAATTTTGCGTTGTATGTACACTTCGACTTTGTGGAGGCAAGACCCAGCAAGGATTGCGTGCGGAATTTAATCAGGCGTTTAGTAGTTCAATAATGAAAGTAGTTTTCTATGGGAGTGGAAGGCTGATGGACATTTAGCTAATGGACAATTAGTATATTTTGCCAATTCACTATTACAATAATTGTAGGAACTTTAATTTTATAATTATTATATTTATATGTACTTCTGTGTCGTTTTTTCCTTGTGATTTTATTGACTTTGAATTACACTTGCAGAGGTAAACAAATTACGAATTTACAAATTTCAGCCGACGTACATCTACTTAGGGGGGTACCTATACCGAAAATCTGCGCTGAACAGACGTTATCACGTACGCATCACTGTCAGCATTTTTCTGAGTACACCCCTATTGCCTGAACTGTTTAAGTTTAAATAAATATGAAATGTTATTGTATCAATATTTAAGGTTATAAGGTAATAAACGCTTTTTCTTTCTTTCAAACTTCCTTTTTTCATAAAAAAACATAATTTAATGTTTTTGTATGATTAGATAATACCAGGCGCGCAGAACTAATCAGAATTTATTCCAGGTGTTTACAAACGCAACGCCCGAGCACTGGTGTGCGCCGCAGTCGGAGCTAGACGCCCTGGGGCTGCCAGAGGAGCTGTTGAAGAACCTGACGATACCAGGAGCCCAGGTTTACGAAGAGTGCAGGGCGTATACTGTGGATCTAATCGGGCTGCGTGATCTGCTCAATGATTATGTCGAAGAGAGGTATGTTTTTTGCAGCACCTGTTACTACATTGTATTTTAACAAGGATCATACAAAAGAACGGTAGGAACCAAGCCGTAAGCTTGTTGCCTGTTCTTCTAGGCTTGATCGCGTGGAACTGGCACCTAAATTCACCTAGCTTTAAGACGTTTCAAAGTGATCCTACAATCACATACAATTGAATAAATTTTGACTTTGATTTCGACTATACTCTGCGCTACCACTCTCAGACGTAAAGGCGTCAAGTCTCATGTGTATGTAATTGCACTAGCACCCATGCCTTTTAAATTGGAATACAGTATGGGGACAAAAAACATAAGGTAGGTAGTACTTCGCCGGACAAACTCTTAAGGGCTTTCCTGCTTGCTGTTATACCCCGTTTACACTCAGCTCATGTCCGTGGAAATGTGCAGAGACATGCAGAGACATGCGCAGGGACTTGGGCAATGCAAGAATGGGACTGTCTAAATGTAAACGCACAATTAAAGTCATCTCAAAATAAAAAGTCATGTTTTTTGTTTTGCAGTTCAGCATCAGTCAAAGTCGGGGGTGTCTTACGGACTGTCAAGGTCCATCACCTGAAGCTGATCCCGGCAGAAGAAGAAATACAACGAGTTGAACAAGTTGGTGATCTTTTTTCTCACTGTTTTTTTGAACACGCAACCTGAGTTAAGTTTTGTTAAATAAATAAGTCATAGTTTATTGTTTCCAGAAACTGTAGCTGGATAACAATACAGAATCATGTCTTTCAGATAGAGCGAGTGACAAAAGCGATTTTAGCCATGCGGAGTAAGGAACCCAAACCTTGTACCAACGGCTGGCGATACAGCACAGAGCACTATACGAGAACACTTGTTACTGATGTAAGTTCTTACAGTATTCCGCTTTTGAATTATTGCTGACCCAGAGTCTCAAGAGACCGGTTTTAGTAGTAGAGCCTCTCACAAACTCACACTACACTTGTTGACGTATTACACACAATGTTCATATCCTCCAATCTACACAGAATTTTAGTAAATGATATAATTTGTGATTCCTAATTAAACAATTCGATATTAGAAATATGGAAAATGTTATGTTTTGACTCTCCAATCCAGAGCATTTTGATTTCGATTTTTTGATTTTGATAAGGGAGACACTGGGAGAGTCCGAGCTTCGTAGCCAGCTTTTAACGTTTTCCAAAAGAATTAAGGGCCGATTTTATTATCAAATTCAGTTAGTTTTATCGTCGTTAGATGATAATTCTGATGAAACATAATGTGCCACCTGATTTAAATTGATAACCATTGCTAAGCATTGCCTTGCAAGACACGCACGAAACATGCTCTACGATAAACTGCCTTGTGTTCATCAACTTGAGGCATGCAGATGTTAAGCCTCATGTGCCTGTAATTTAACCGGCACTTACACCCTTCAAACGGAAACACAGCAACGCTGACGGCAGAAATAGGCGTGGTGGTAGTACTTCCCCGGACGAGCCACACACAAAGAGCTCTACTAACAGTTAACCTGCTGTTTAATGCGCTTTTGAATATATTTTTTTCAGTTCTCTCTCTTCTGCGACAAGGATTGGATCCCTAGAATGAGCAATACTCTGTTTTGGGTAGGCTCCATCTTCGGGAACCTCTTCTTTGGATGGATGTCAGACAGGTAACAGACCAAACTCCTCAAAACTATAGAAAAACAATGTGATTTAGAAAACTAATGGCCGTATCTTCCAGCACGGTAGCCATCCCCTCCAATGTTTTGGTACTCAAGACTTTTTAGAATATCTAAGGGGTATAAAATACGACGAAGAATACTTGTTTCCATAAGACATTTTTCTTAACACTTCGAGAGCACTGAACCAACTATATCTGGGATGTCTACAGTACCTAGAAAATGCATTGATTTATTTTGAGATCACTGTACTTTTCTCGTAACTTATTGATACCTGTAGCTCATCAAAATCTGGGTGATCAGGTACTATGGTACTCGTATTTGCTTTTATCTAATATCCAGAAAAATCTATCCAAAAAAGTATCAGCTATTCACATAGTTCTGGATTATAAGGGCGTAGCTACTCATTATTACAAATCCTAGAAAACCCCAGGTCACTCCTCCAATCCTGCGAAGCTCCATGGAAACTTGTGAGTGCTTCTTTCGGGAGGAGTTACGCTGTCTATGAATTTGGTCAGACCCCCTATACGCATAAGTCCGTACGCGTGAGCCCAACACAAGAAACAGTGAAATCCTCCTCCACAGCAGTAGTTCCTGATATCATAAATTATTTATTGAATAACTGTAGTACTTACAAAAAAGATCTATGGTTAGGTTCAGGTCCGTTCCGGACAAGCAAAAAGCGCTTTTTTTTTTCTTAAAGTTTGCACCTAAAACTATTTATAATGATGCAAATACTCTGAATTTTTAGCTTGATTTATAATGTCAACCCTTCTAGATACGGGCGCAGACCCTCGATCCTGCTGATGATTTTCCTGGAAGTTCCGCTAGCCATCGCCGCGTCGTTTTCCACCACCTACTGGGGGTACGCCGCGCTGCGGGTCGCTGGGGGTCTGTTCTTCCCGGCGCTGTACCAGCTGCCTTTTATCCTGGCGCTGGAGCTCATGCCTCCGAACAAGAGGACTTATACTGGTAAAGTATAAATAAATAAATGAACAAATAAATATTGGTGGACTTTCAACATTCGATTGGCACCACTCTGGAGCTTCAATATTGTATTATATTACATTCTAACAAGGATCATACAAAAGAACGGTAAGAACGAAGCCGTAAGTTACTTCTAGGCTTTGGCCGCGTGGAACTGGCACCTAGAGTCGCCTAGCTTTAAGACGTTTCAAAGTGATCCTTGTGATTTTATTGAATTTGACTTTTTTGACTTTGACTTTGTATTGCAGCAATAAATACTAAAAACTAGGGACGTACCATTTAACAATTAAAACTAAGCAAACAATCAATGCCCAGTGCTTTATAAACACTGTCGACGTCCAGTCTGTCCGCTATCAATCGGAGGTAGCTGTTGTTGCCTTCACATCGAGAGTTTAGTCTCATGTGCCTGTTATTTCTCCGTCACACACCCTTTAACGCTGCTTGGCGTCAGAAATAGACATGTTGGCAGTACTTCCCCGGACGAGCCCTTAAAAAAGAGCTCTACTACTCATGTTGCGTAATGTATAGTTTTTATCGAGTACTAAGGGTACTTTTCTTTCTTATCATTTCGCTTTTACTATACACATCTCGCAGCTGATATATATTTTTATCAGTTTCATAAATAAATCATGAGCTTTTTTGTTTTCCAGGTATCGTGGTGGGCATGCTGTTTGCCACAGGAATGTGCATACTGTCCCTACTTGCGTATGCCCTCAGAGACTGGTACCACCTGTCTCTGGCCACCAGCATACCCTTCATACTACTCTACAGGTGCGTATTCAGTGTAATAAGTGGTGATGGTGTAGCTTGGCCATTGCCGATCAGCAACCCTCGTTGCTAAGTGCTTCCGTGCTTCGGCCAGCACTTTAAGCATTATGAAGGCCTTAGAGTGTCCAAGAACCTCTATCGCCGGAGGTAAGAATCATAATAATGATTCTAGATGATTATTACAGATTTATAACTTTTTCCTATGTTGCGTCGGACTGGCCATATAGTCGAAATGGCATTTGCCAGCCGGGCTCCAGCCTGCGCGGACTCCCCACGGGTCTGGCTTGTGGCAACCACAGGATAGGAGGCCCACGCAGGCTTGGTCCCAGCTCTTGCGACCTAAATGTAAAACTAGATAAGATAGTTCGTTTATACAATTAGAGAGAAATTTAATAGAAAAATTGGTTGAACCTGAGCAAGCCACCCCCTGAAACAAGTTTTGATTTTTTTCGGAACCATCCCATCTAATTCCCATTATAGTATCGATGGAATACTATAATGGGAATAGTAATATACCATCATCTAGTCTCGGGCCCCGGGCTTGGGCAGCCACCCGAGCCCTTCCGGTCCAGTCCGACCCTGCCTATGCCTCTTTTTACAGGACACTGTAGAGCTTGGTACACCAGAATAATGTAGTGGCCTTAAAATAACACCACCCTTTAAGTCTCCTGTGATTCAAATAAATAGGAAAGACATAGTCAATACATGCGGAGCTGACGTGGGTTGCTTTACCATGCAATCTTTCACCTTTTATGAGCACGAACGTGAATTGAACAGAATAATACGTGAGCCCACAATTAGATTTGGACCTACGACTTCCGAATCAGTACTAGACCACTAAGTGCTATACTATATCTAATCTAATGTTCCAGCTACTACTGGCTTATCCCCGAATCTCCAAGATGGCTGGTTGGCCGCGGCCGGATTGCCGAAGCAGAGAAAGTGTTCAGAAATCTCGCAAGGAAGAACGGGATAGAACTACAACGAGGGTTTCTACTCGAATTACATGTAAGTTTACACTCCTACAATTGAATCACAAGGATCACTTTGAAACATCTTAAAGCTAAGTAAATCTTGGTGTCGTCTATTTTTTTTATCTACTTGTAAGGAACAAGCAGATGGCCTACCTTATGTTATGTGATAACCATCATATACCTCTAACAAAGCATTTCCTCGCAAGATATGAACGTGCCCTGCGACGACATTACAGATGCTAAGCCTCATGTGCCTGTAATTCAACCAGAAACCACACTCTTTAAACCAAAACACAGCAACGCTGCTTGGTGGCAGAAATAGGCATGGTGGTAGTACTTCCCCGGACGAGCCACACACAAAGAGCTACTACTAATCTTCAAATCATTACTGGCGTCATCTATTCCTTCATAATGTAATCCCATGCATAATTTTTTCTTCTTCGTGCCTTGTTTATTAGATAATTGTACATATAGGTTTTTACTATAACTATACCTGCCTACCTGCCTACCTGCCTCCATGTTGCCATACCCTATGCAGGGTCCATGTGATATTTACTAACACCTAACAACAATGTATGTAGCTAAACTAAACCATGTGTAAGCAATAAATGTATTGAGTATTGATTATTGATTATTAGTATTGATTGTATTTGACAGCCTTCACAGCTCAGTTGGTAGTAGCTCTGCCTTCTGCGCCGTAGGCCGTGGGTTCGATCCCCACCGAGAACAAACATTTGTGTGGTGAACATAGATGTTTGTTCTCTGTCTGGGTGTTATATAATATTATAAGAATGTATTTACAAAAAAAAAGTATATATTTATTATATCAGCTATCTGGTTCCCATATTACAAGCTTTGGCTTAGTTTGGGGCTAGATAGTGCTGTGTGGAAAGTCCTCCAATATTTATTTATTTATTTATTATTATTTATTATTATCTTTTTCCAGAAAAAGATGAAAGACGAAGAAGACACAGCGGAAGCAGAAATCGCCATGCTTCCCAACGGCTACGTTCCCAGCCTCGCAAACAAAGAAGAATACGACAGAAGAATCAGCAACATGCTAACGTTCAAACCAGACCTCGGCCAGATCCCGGAAGCGGAAGAAGCGAAAGACCTGGAGAGAATAATAGCTTTAGAAGTAGCTGATATAGTTAATAAGAAATCTAGGATTCGAGATATAGATGTCGACGACGAAGTTACAAGTCCTGTTAATCAAAAATCAACGCAGACAGATTTCGCGAAATCCCCAGCGAATTCTTTGAGGAGGAAATCTATTCAGATTGTGAATAGGATTTTCATACAAGAGGATGGGGAAGAGGATATGATTGAGAATAAGAAGATGGATGATCAGAATTCGGAGGGAGATTGCAAAGCGTCTCCATTAGATGTGTTCCGGTACCCGAATATAAGGAAGAAGTTTTTTATATTGACGTTCGATTGGGTGGCACTTGGCGTGGTGTATAATAGTCTAAGTTACAATACTCCGAATTTGGGGGTCGATGATTACTTGGCGTTTTTTATTGGTGAGTAGAACCTTTTGAAAGTGCTAAAGACTATAAAACCAATTACCACAAGAGAGGGTGTTTTGGGTTATAAGAGTAGTAGAGCTCTTTGTGTGTGGCTCGTCCGTGGAAGCTGATGGAACAAGCAGATGGCCACCCTGATGTTAAGTGGTAACCATCACCTATAACAAAGCATTGCCTCGTAAGCCACGCACGATAGGAACGTACCCTACGATGCACTGCCTTGCGTCCATCAACTTGAGGCATACAGATGTTAAGCCTCATGTGCCTGTAATTACACCGGCAACCACACTCTTCAAACCGAAACACAGCGTTGCTGCTTGGCGGCAGAAAAATGGTGGTAGACCCTGGACGAGCCCATCACAAAGAACTCTACTACTCTTGAAATATGGTATACAAAGTGTTACAATACTTGTATTTAAAACTTAAGGGGACTAAAGTACCCATCAATATGAATAACTTTTTCTAAGGAACCAACACTGAACGCGAAAAAAAAAACAGATGTTTCATACATGTTTCATCATGATACAGCTGTTTTTATTCGCGTTCAGTGTTGGTTCCTTAGAAAAAGTTATTCATATTGATGGGTACTTTAGTCCCCTTAAGTTTTAAATACAAGTATTGGAACACCTTGTACTTATAAATGGTGTTCTCATGGTGGTTTCTTATGTTCAGGTGGTGCGGTAGAACTGCCCTCGTACTTCCTGGCGTGGCGCTGCATGGAACGCTTCGGAAGACGCTGGGTGCTGTGCATCTTCATGTGCGTCGGAGGCCTCGCCTGCCTCAGCTGTGTGCTCGTGCCGGAATGTTAGTATCCTTTGACAGCCTTCACGGCTCAGTGGGTAGTAGCTCTGCCTTCGGCGGGTGGACAATAAGACTAAGAGAGTTTAAGAGTAGTAGAGCTCTTTGTGTGTGGCTCGTCCGGGGAAGTACTACCACCACGCCTTTTTCTGCTGCCAAGCAGCAACGCTGTGTTTCAGTTTGAAGAGTGTGGTCGCCGGTGTATTACAGGCACATGAGGCTTAACATCTGTATGCCTCAAGTTGATGGACTCAGGGTAGTGCATCGTAGGGCACGTTCCTAGCGTGCGTGACTTGCGAGGCAATGCCTTGTTATAGGTGATGGTTACCACTTAACATCAGATGGGCCATCTGCTTGTTCCGTCAGCTAGTTGCATAAAAAAAGGATATCTGAGGGGATAACAACCGTGCCTCGACAAAGTCGTGAAGCTGTTTCAGTTTTTTTCTCAAGGTCAGTTTCTGTATCCTTTTTTTTCTCAGCGTGGCCATGGATAACCGTCTCCCTAGCCATGCTAGGCCGGCTCTGTGCCGCTTCCTCCTTCGCGGTCTTCTACGTGCTGATAGGAGAACTGCTTCCGACGGTGCTGCGAGCGCAGGCTATGGGAGCAGCTTCTTTTATCTCAGGCCTGGGGCTACTCGCTGTGCCGTATATTGTGCATTTGGTAAGTTCTACATATCGAGAGAATAAGACTGATAATATCTTTAATATAAATAACAATAATAGTGAAAAAAAGAAAATCCAACCCCTCGAAATCATAATGAATAGTGAAAAAAAGAAACAACCAACCCCTCAAAATCATAATGAATAGTGAAAAAAGAAAGATCCAACCCCTCAAAATCATAATGAATAGTGAAAAAAATAAACAGCCAACCCCTCGAAATCATAATGAATAGTGAAAAAAAACATCCAACCCTTCAAAATCATAATGAATAGTGAAAAAAACATCCAACCCCTCGAAATCATAATAAATAGTGAAAAGAAAACATCCATTCCCTTGAAATCGTAAGAGCTCTTTTCAAGACTCAAACACTTTCAAGATTCAGAAACTTTACCATCCCAATTAGGGCTAAAGCATTTCAAGTATAGATATTTACTCTTATTTGTGTTAAGGACTCCCAGCATTCAATATCAGAAAACTACCTAAGAGAAGACAGAAAGAGCAAGATAAGTTAGTTTGTTTTATACTACTAGTGATGGAACAAGCAGATGTCCCACTTGATGTTAAGTGGTAACCTTCACCTATAACATAGCATTGCCTCGCACATGATAAGCCTCATGTGCCTTTAATTTCACTGCCTGAAACACAGCGCCGCTGTTTGTAGTAAGGTACGTTCCATTCTGGCGTAATTTGCGAGGCAACGCTTTGTGATGGTTACGTACGTATAATGCTTGTTCCATCAGTAAGTCGTAAAAATAACCACAATGGCCCTGAGGCAAGCATAATATTATACAGATAGACAGTTTAACATATTATTATAGATATGGTAACCGAAGTTTCAACAAGGTGTCAAAATCCTAAGCTTAGAAAAATTATGGTTCTGTCTTTTCAGGCGGTCTACTCCCGAGCGCTGCCCCTCACAATAATGGGCATCCTCAGCGTGCTAGGAGGATTTACCTCCCTTTTCCTCCCTGAGACCCTCAACCAGCCTCTCCCGCAGACCCTGGGCGATGGAGAGATGATGGGTAGAAGCTTCAAGATCCTTAGCTGTGTAAAACAGGACAAGTGAATACTGCATACTGAGTGAGGTTGTAAAACAGGATAAGTGAATAGTGAATACAGAGTTAGGTTGAACGACAGGATAAGTGAGTAGTGAATACTGAGTGAGGTGGAACGGCGTCATAAGTGAATACTGAGTGCGGTTGAACGACGGGATAAATGAATACTAAGTGAGATTTTAAAACTGGATCAGTGAATAGGGAATACTGAGTGAGGTTGTAAAACAGGATCAGTGAATAGTGAATACCTACTGAATGAAGTTGAACGACAGGATAAGTGAGCAGTGAATACTGAGTGAGGTTGAACGACGGGATAAGTGAATACTGAGTGAAGTTGTAAAACAGGATCAGTGAATAGTGAATACTGAGTGAAGTTGTAAAATAGGATGAGTGAATAGTGAATACTGAGTGAGGTTGAACGACAGGATAAGTGAGTAGTGAATACTGAGTGAGGTTGAACGACGGGATAAGTGAATAGTTAATACTTCCCAGTATTAACTATTCAATTAGTGGTTGAACGAGGCTTAATATCTGTATGCCTCAAGCTGATGGACTCAGGGCAGTGTAAGACACGTTCCTATAGAGCGTGACTTGCGAGGCAATGCTTTGTTATAGTGATGGTTACCACTTAACATCAGAACCATCAGCTTGTTCATCGAGAAAGTAATAAAATCTGGGAGATGGCATGATCGTACATTTTTTGAAACTGCTGCTAGAGATATATTTTTGCATTTGGCAACTTTCGGGCCATATTTCAGAGATTTTTATGCAATGTGTCTTAGATGACGTGAGAAATGATTAACGTGTGTCTGCATCTTAAGGCGACGACTACTGATAATGTACCTCACGCTCTCGCATATCAACAGTTTTAAAGATGTTAAATTACTGAACTTATTTATGGGAAATCTAAATCAAAGAAGTTGTGTGCAATCACATTTAGGGTTGCCAGATGTCCGGTATTTAAGCGTACCTACAGTCCGGTATTTTCGAGGCCTGTCCGGTAAAAAATAAATGGTCACACCGGACAGAACAATATCCGGTATTTTGAGGAAAGTCGGTACTACTGGTCACAAGCGCCTACAAAAGTAGGCATATATTTTGTTAGTAAGTAGTAGATTATAATATTCATACCATTGTTTAATAAAAACTTTCTCAAAGTAGATAAAAAGATAAAAGATATTTATTGTTTATGAAACTAGGTACATATTTAGGTGTTGAGGTTTTTTTGAGTCACACTAGTCCAGCTTAAAAGCATATAAACAGGCACAGATAAAAAATAAAAACAATTTAAATTAAAATCATGCAAAATTAAATTAAATTAAGATAAAACAATTTAAAATAAAACACGGCGACATTAAAAAAATAAAAAATAATTGAATTTAAATGTCAAGTTACGTAGGTACTAATTAGATTTAGGGAAAAAATATAAAATTAATGTCATGTTGTAAATTTGTCATTTAGAAAGTCATCAACCTTATAGTATACTTTGTCCACTAATAACTTAGTAAGGGTGTTTTTAAATATATTTAAATTACTAATAGCACGTATTGATAAAGGAATGTGATTATTGATCGAGTGAGCGAAGCGAACGAAGATCTTAGTTTCAACTTGGGCGATTTGGCATTTTATGTATGTATGTATGTATGTATGTATGTATGTATGTTTGTCTGGCGATAACTTTAGAACCGTTGATCCGATCTGCATGAAATTTGATATGTCGATAGCTTGTACTTGAGAAATTTACTGGTAAGTATATGAGTAAAATCGGATGAAGGGTTTTTGAGATATGGGGTTTTTTAAGAGGGCAAAAATAAAAAATGTTGCATAAAAAAATCAAGTTACATGTCATATGAAAGGGCTTTGTTTGGACATTCCAAAACAATTTTAACTTTTTTTTTGGGACGCTCGGTTTTTGAGATACAACAAAAAAGTTAAATTAAAATAACCAGCGATCCAAGAGCTCCCATCTCTAAGAGTTTCGTTGGCATCAAGGTTTTTCTACTGGTCGTCCAGTTCCTTTGCTTTTTCTTATTTTTTTTTCTTGAAATGAATTAAGGAGGTACTCAGTTTCCATAAAATGGTGACAACGACCAGGTCTGATGATGGAGCCAAGGTCTGTTCAACGGAACTCTTCAATAAATAGGCCAATAGAGTTGAAACTTGGTAACCATACCAAGTTAGTAGGTGGTAGTCAGAAAAAAGTCCAAATAATGTTTGGACTTGCCTCTGACTACCACCTACTCAAAGTTTTGGTGCGTTCGTCGGGTCGCATCACGAGATCTCAGTTCGGGGCGAACCACTAGTATATTATTGGCGTCATACAGAACACACTTAGTCTAAGTAATGCCGTCTTGCAGGGCAATAAATATAGGCTACCCTCTCGACGACTACCAGCGGCATACGGCTTAAAAAAGTGAGGATAGTCTTGGCGACCACATAATATGTGATGTAGATTAATAAATAAAAACTACAAGTATAAAAAACCCGTATTTTGTTCGACCTAGCTTACACCCCCTTTGGGGTTGTCCGGTATTTTTTCGCGACTCACCTGGCAACCCTAATCACATTGCACAAAGTTCAGCAAAAATGTGCGAGCGAGAGGTGCTTTGGCAGTCGTCAGCCCCTTAAGTTGAAGACAAGAGCTAATGTGACTCTCGCTCGCACGTTTCGACATGTTGAAAGATATAAAATCACTTGCTTTACTAGTTTTCGTAAATAAGCAAACTTTTGAGTAGGAAAACTTGTATCGATCAAAATGAAATGTTTATTAAACTGGGTGAAATGTGATTGCACACAAAATGGTTGATTGCGATTTTTCGAAAATGAGTTTAGTGATTTTATATCTTTCAACATGTCGAAACGTGCGAGCGAGAGGTACATTAGCTCTTGTCTTCGCCTTAAAGCACGAAGTATTAAGTTCGGGGCTTTCCTATCCCTATTTACATAACATGAGTTACCAAGGGGGGGGCATCATACATCATACATCATTTTTTTAATCTCTAGGGGGGGACAGCTACCCCTCCCTGCCCCCCCCTTGAGGTTAAAAAAATGATATAGCCAACTGCAAAGAAACCAAAGTCCTAAGGCCTAAGTTGGAACCATTGTTATTACAATCGCCATCGATGCAAACACTCGCGCTACAAGCTGTAAAGCTTCATGCTCTTCGTGCCCTACAATTCATATTTTTCTCATCCTCCATAATATTAACTTGCCCCCCCCCTGGGCCATGGGCTGGCGACGCCCACGGCCCAGGAATCTGTTCCATTCTAAGATCTGTGTTTGTTTACTGTTCTCAAAGAACAGCTAATTGTAATATATTATGAAGTACACATAATTATTGATCGTTTATTATAAAAATCCGCTTAAATAAAGTAATTATTGTATATAACAATGTCACAAAGCTAGCTTTATTTTAGATTTATAATAAATAAATAGCAAGTACCTATTTACCTAGTATAATAAATCACAACTTTTAAGGGTGTTCTTTTATTTCAAACCACACAAACGCAACGGTCCTATTAAATACCTACGATGAATTTAAAGAATTTTTTTTCATTTAAGTATTAAATATTACTAATGGCAAATTATAATGGATTTGATTTAAATAATTATAATCATTGTGAATTCCAGCCATGTTTATCCAAACAAACAAAGAAGATCACTTTTTTTTTACACTTTTCATATCATATCAAATATCAATAGCAGTGGACCCAATATGTAGCCTTGCGCTATACCTATATCCATTTCTGCAGAATGTCATAGCAGATAGGTATGATTCACCCATTTTGAAATCCTTCATCCGGGTTCTGGTTGGATAGACTCTACTAATGTAGAGCTCATTGTGTGTGGCTCGTCCGGGGAAGTACCTACTACCACCACGCCTTTTTCTGCCGCCAAGCAGCAACGCTGTGTTTCGGTTCGAAGAGTGTGGTTGCCGGTGTAATTACAGGCACATGAGACTTAACATCTGTATGCCTCAAGCTGATGGACGCAGGGCAGTGTAAGGCACGTTCCGATCGTGCGAGACTTAAGAGGTAATGCTTTGAGAGGTGATGGTTACCACTTAACAACAGGTGGGCCATCAGCTAGTTGTTTAAAAGGAGCTTTTAAAACTCTAAGGAGAATTGGACTAGGACGAAGGAGTAGAGAGTTATTTGAGTGCACAGCTGAAGAGGCAGGGTCGAGTCCAAGTCGAAGAGTCCACGGGCAGAGGCCTTCGCGAAGGTGTATCTGTGGTAGCGCATGATGTTCTTGCACATTCTTCTTTCAGCTTCTGAGGGAAACGGAATTATAATATTAACTAGCCCGCGACTTCGCCTGCGCAGGATTAGTATTTCGAGTAGCCTATATTAGCGTGGCGTAGTACATATGTGTAACTCTAGCGGTTTTGGCAGCGCACGCCAGAATAGCTCGCAGATGGTAGATTTTTTCCTACTTACTTGACACTTATAGTCATGTTTTGGACAATTCACACAATATCTTTATAAATTGTAGCCTATGTGTTATTCTGATGTATAAGCTATACCTATTAATGTAAAGTTTCATTAAAATCCATTCATTCGTTTTTACGTGAAAGAGTAACAAACATCCATCCATCCATCCATACTTACAAACTTTTGCGTTTATAATATTATAGTGGGATAGTAGGATTAAAGTTACGCTAGGCAATAAAGGTTCGTCGGTCTTACCCGACGAACTCGTGAGGATTTCGTGAAGTCGGTGGATGGCGAGGGCTCAGAATCGTTACTCCTATAAATATAAAAATAAATAAAATATTGGTGGACATTCCACACAGCACTATCTCGCCCTAAACTAAGCCAAAGCTTGTAATATGGGAACCAGAAAGCTGATTTAATACTAATATACTTTTTTTGTAAATAAATATATACTTATAATATTATATAACACCCAGACAGAGAACAAACATCTAAGTTCATCACACAAATGTTTGTTCTCGGTGGGGATCGAACCCACAGCCTACGGTGCAGAAGGCAGAGCTACTACCAACTGAGCTGTGAAGGCGGAGCTACGTATGGGAGGCCTACACATATTATTCAGACACACGTGTGCACTTTCAAAGTACACGTTAATTTAATAACTTTTCAATAGCAGTTTTTCTTGAAAATCGTGTGAGTCGTTTCCTTAGGTTCTGTACCCGAAGTCTAAGTTTTGATTTTGTTTCTGTATCGTCAGGCCGTTTTTGTATGAAAACTCGATAAGCGCCTCTAACGGGCATGCTGAATTCACGAGTCTTTAAAGAAAACCGGCCAAGTGCGAGTCGGACTTGCGCACGAAGGATTCCGTACCATAATAATAACGGCAAAAAAATCACGTTTGTTGCATGGGAGCCTCCTTAAAAATTGCTTTTATTCTGTTTTTTAGTATTTGTTGTTATAGGCAACAGAAATACAGCGATTTTTTTAATACAACTAGCTGATGGAACAAGCAGATGGCCCACCTGATGTAAGTGGTAATCATCAACTATAACATTGCCACGTAAGCCACGCACGATATGAACGTGCATTGCGATGCACTGATCTACGTCCATCAACTTGAGGCATACAGATGTTAAGCCTCATGTGCCTGTAATTACACCGTCAACCACACTCTTCAAACCGAAACACAGCAACGTTGCTTGGCGTCGTCACAAAAAGCTCGACTACTCTTTAAACTATGGTGCATTATCAAAGAAAATAGGCTTACCCGAGTGACTCCTGCATCCAACACATGTGATTGAGTACTCTTGTATTTGGTCCATGGCTATGTGCGTCTGCTCGATCACAAAGACTAGAATAATGACCACCACGATGTGCATCACAATCCACAGAGTGACAACAGAAATTAAGAAGTTTGGGTTCTGAAAATAGTTATAAATCAAAAACAGGTAAGTACATTCACGATTTTGAACCCCAGGCACGGTAGATATCCTCTCAGATCTCTTAGTACTAAGTACTGCTTGAAATTCAAAGGGGGCCATCATATTGTTGTCTTTTTAAATAACTTGCTGATGGAACAACCTGATGTAAAGTCGCAACCATCACCTTTAACAAAGCAATGTATTGTGAGTCAGGCTCAAGAACGTGCTCTTCGATGCAATGCCCTGCGTCCATCAACTTGAAGCATACAGATGTTAAGCCTCATGTACCTGTAATTTCACCGGCAACCACACAAACCAATCCGAAACACAGCAACGCTGCTTAGCGGCAGACAAAGGCATCAAAGTCTGGCTGTTTCTGTAATTTTCACTAGCAAAGCGTGTAACGCACTTTTACCCGATAGATCGACGATATTGTGAGGATCGCGGGAAGTCGGTGGATGGAGAGAACTCAGAATCGTTCTCCCTGGACATGTTTATGGAGACCTTTGTCCAGCGGTCGGCTCATTCAGGATGAAGATGACATGATGTGACAGGTTACAAGCCCACCACTGCTGTTAGAATACTGGTTTCCACACCATGTTTTCCATCACCGTTTGTGAGCACTGGCATCGCGCACATATTGACAACCGATTTCATTGTCCTAACCTATTGGTCTTTGTATGTATATCGCCTATGTTTCTGTGACACAAAAAATGCGTTTTTTAATTGATATTTTTTTTAAATACAACTATTCGTAAATAATAAGTTGCGCATTGTTGGTACATACTTGCACCTCTGTACCCCATGCTAGTAGAAATTGTATATAGACTAAAGCGTGTCCGAATGTATCAAAAATCCAAAATATGAGCTGAAATAAAGACATATTGTATTATGTACCTATTACTTGGTAACTAGTTCATTTTATCAAAATATATATATAATTTAAGGTGATATCAACTGCTAATGTAGGTACCTCTCGCTCGCACATTTCAACATTTTGAAAGATTTTGCTGAAATTTTATTTTAAAGAAGAAGAAATTACTGAACTTTTTTATGAAATGTCGTAATCAACCAAGTTCTGTACAATCACGTTGCATTTCAATACCTATCCTAGAAATACTTAAATCTAATTAAAATTTGATTTCATTGAAATTTTATTCGTTTTATTTTTTATTTCATTTGTATAACGTAATGATAAAATAAAATATGTAGTGGCGCTAGCATCGGGGTATCCATTCGCCATAACTTAATTTATAGCTTACCGTATCTTGCGATTCTTCAATAGCCATTTTATATGTTTTCAAAATACGAACATAACTTTCGAGCTTATCTTTACAATATGTGTCATTTACTTTAAAATTCATTTTTTTACTGTTTCTTAAATCATCAAACCATTTTACGACGAATATTTCGATAAGTTTGAATATACGAATTCCGCTGACTGCGTTTGCGTCAAAAACTAGCAAACTTGAGTCAGCTATGAATGGAATTAAAGCGAATTTTGCATTAACTGCAAATCGAACACAGTACAATATCAAATGTAAAACGATAATTAAAACTAAGTAGCCCCAACTGCAGAGAGTGAAATATCTAATAAACTTTTTGTTGAAACAGAGAGTTTTTAGAATCTTCTGAATATTCAATACGAGCCTGATATTAAGATTTCTATTCCTAACGTTAGCGATAAAAGTGACGATATGTCCAATTACAATAATAAAGTTATTTAGCATTGTGCATAACGTTATTATGAACATGTGGGTTTTGTTACCGGTACTTATTACCCGGTCTATGATCCGTGTGCCAAATAGCACAAACAACACACACATACATAGCATGGGTAAAAAACTAAGCTTCCAATCGTTTGGGAATATAAAGTTGTCGCGTATTTTATATTTAGTGCTAAGCATTAGTTTCTGCAGTGTATTCAGTGGTCGAAACAAATTCTGCACATCATTACAGACAGCATTATGCAAAAGAACTTCCGTATTCACTTTCAAAAGTACTTTTGGTTTTACTTTTCTTTTTTTGAGCATTTTTTTTAATTTTGACAACATCGTTCTATGTACTTCAGCTTTATGACCTGTCAGAAATGTCGTGCGCCATCTGATGTAGTTTTAGTTATTTTTTTTATTGAGATATAATTGAGTTTTAATAGCAAGTTTGCTTGAAATTTAAAAGCGTGACACAAAAATGCTACTATGTTGATTCGTTTTGAGAGATAAGGTAATGTTCTTTCAAATAAAGTAAATAGGGGGTCTATTGTGCTATCAAAACACTGTTGGCGTCTTGGTTAATTACCTAGTCTTCTTCTTCTTGTCGTGTCACTAGTTTTTTTCGAAACAGTGTGGTGAAAGGATATTAAGTGCGCCTCAAGAGGCTCCTCTTGAGCATTAGGTATTGATTTAGATAGATTTTTTTACTCATTGCACCTACCTCTGTGCTTTAACTATCCCTTCGAGTTTCCGAAATTACAAGAGAAGAAACTTTTTTCATAATTTAGTTTTAGTTTTACTATTCCCTTTCAAACTGTCAGCGTGGCAATGCAACCAATTTGATGGACGCAGAACAGTGCATCGTAGGGCACGGTCCTATCGTGCGTGACTTACGAGGCAATGCTTTGTTATAGGTGAGTGGGTCATCTGCTTGTTCCATCAGTGATTTGTATAAAAAAAACGCTCAATATTGACACTGATTTGGATCAGCTGAGCTATATCTAGATCGTTCGCAACAGTCTGCAGATAGCTCAACCTTTATAGAAAAACAGTGATAAGTCTTGTATTCACTGTTATTAAAAAAATGCCTTTTATTTTAATACTAGCTCTTACCCGCGGCTTTGCTCGCTCACGTTTACTTTACAGGCAACATCTTTAATAAAAAAAATTGTATTTTCTTCCCCATGGAACAATCTTGAGCCACGTAATTTTGTCAGAAGAAACAGGTACTAACTGACAACTTGAAGTTCCTGCCTCTTCGATTGTTTGCATAAAATATAAAAAAATCCAAGTAAAAAAAGTCGGGATAAAAAGTATCCTATGTCCGTCTCCTGGTACAAAGCTACCTCCCCACCAATTTTCAGCCAAATCGGTTCAGCCGTTCTTGAGTTATAAATAGTGTAACTAACACGACTTTCTTTTATATATTCAAGATATATATAGATAAAACTTTCTTTCACCTTGTACTAGCACTTCGATAGCAATTTATTTGCACCTTATTAAATTGTAGCGCCATAGAAAATGCAAATAATATAATATGTTGTATAAATAATCACTTATTTCTCATTATAGGTATGAAGAGTCTTGCCGCTTCAAGATCTTCTCGTGCCCAGAAGTAGTTCTTCCCAGACGGGTGAACGAGCGTGACGTGTGCGTGAATTATATATACATAGTATATATTAACCTACTTAAATAATGTAGTAATTCGTATGTAATTAGATGTTACCAATACATAAGTAAACTATCTATTTTTTGGATAAATTGGAGTAAATTATCATATTTATTTGTCTAGTGTGTGTATTTGAATAATGTCCAAACGCTTTTATTTAATTTTTGGGGAAGGGAGCAGAATAAACCAAATTATATGTGCCATTTTAAGTAAGTATTATTTTTATAATTTTTAATTAGTATTATAATTATTATTTACAATCTATTACATATTATAATGATGATGATGATGACATATTATGAAGGGTGTGTTTACATTTTAATAATAATTATTATGTTAATTTTTTTATCACTATTTTTACGAGGAAGTCCTACCATCATGCCCTATTCTGCCGCCAAGCAGCGTTGCTGTGTTTCGGTTTGAATATTGTGATTGACGGTGAAATTCAGGTACATAAGTTGATGGACGCAAGGCAGTGCTACGGGCGCGTTCCTATCGTACGTGACTTATGTGGCAATGCTTTGTTATAAGTGATGGTTACCACTTAACATCAGTTGGACCATCTGCTTGTTCCATTAGCAATTTGTATAAAAAAAGGTATATTTATTTTACTCTTAAAGAGACTGGGACCTTTGCGAAATTTGCGCCACTTATACACCTCACTAAACACATAAAATCACCACAATATAGTCATATACAAGCAATCTCTCACCCACATTGATCCCCACCCCTTTTTCCCACACCTCCACATACACTACCTATTATATATTATTAAGAAATAATTTGCTACCACATAAATACTTAGAATTAAGTTTTGATCCTACCTTCTGGAACCCTGTACAAAATAGGTAGGTATTGTCAAAGTCAAAGTCAAAAGGTACTTATTCAATAAAATCACAAGGATCACTTTGAAACGTCTTAAAGCTAGATGACTCTAGGTGCCAGTTCCACGCGACCAAAGCCTAGAAGAACAGGCAACAAACTTACGGCTTGGTTCCAACCGCTCTTTTGTGGAGAAGGGCGTTGATATTCCCGACATCGTTTTTAAACTCCTGCGGATATCATCGTTTTTCAATCTGTTCCTGTACCTACTTCTGTTTCTTTTCCAAGTAAATATTCCAATAATTCGATTTAATTTGGATATTCTTCCAGTAAATCTACCGGTGTTCGCGTACGGCGCCAGCATAGGATGGATGTCTCCTATGACGCTGCTGCTGCAGTCCAAGGACTCGCCACGGGATCCGCCACTCACAGATTTCGAGGTTAGTTGTAAAACTGGAACAGCTTCATGACTTTGAGCCCCAGGCACGGTAGATATCCTCTCAAATCTCTTAGTACTAAGAACTAACAGTAGTCAGAGGTACGTCCAAATATAACGTTTGGCACCTACCCACATTTTGCAGTAGTTTGTGTTCCATACGTGATAGGTTGCAAGCAAATCGCCGCTGTTACAATAATAACTGGTTTACGATGTTTTCTTTCACCGTTTATGAGCACAGGCATTGCGCACATAATTTTTTAGATAGAAAAATCCATTGATGTACGACCGGATTCGAACCTACGACCTTAGGATTAGAAGGCGGGTCCCACTTGACCACCGGTGCTCGTCTAAGTTGTGCCAAAAAATAATATTATAAGCCAAAAATAAATAATGTCACACGCATTATTAATAAGCATAAAATTCTGGTTATAAATAAGATCTTTTTTTTTATTTTAAGTCGCTGACCTTCATCTGGCAACTTCTCGCTTACATTGTTATGTACATGTTAAGGCGATGACAACAGCTAATGCACCTCTCGCTCGCACATTTCAACATTTTAGAAGATATATAATCACTGATCTTATATATTATGACTAGTGGTTCGTCCCGAACTGAGATCTCGTGATGCGACCCAACAAACGCACTAAAACTTTGAGTAGGTGGTAGTCAGAGGCAAGTCCAAACATTAGGTTTGGACTTTTTTCTGACTACCGCTTACTGATTTGGTATGGTTACCAAGTTTCAACTCTATTGGCCTATTTATTGAAGAGAGACCTTGACTCCATCATCAGACCTGGTCGTTGTCACTATTTTATGAGAACTGAATAGCTTCTTAATTTATTTCAAGAAAAAAAAATAACAAAATGCAAAGGAACTGGCCGACCAGTAGAAAAACCTTGATGTCAACGAAACTCTTAGAGATGGGAGCTCATGGGTCGCTGGTTATCTTAATTTAACTTTTTTGTTGTATCTCAAAAACCGAGCGTCCCAGAAAAAAAGTAAAAATTATTTTGGAATGTCCAAACAAAGTCCTTTCATATAACATGTAACTTGATTTTTTTATGTAACTTTTTTTTATTTTAGCCCCCTTAAAAGCTCCATATCTTAATAACCCGTCATCCGATTTAACTCATATACCTACTTACCAGTAAATTTCTCAAGCACACGCTATCTACTTATAAAATTTCATGCAGATCGGATTAACGGTTCGAAAGTTATGGCCAGACAAACATACATACATACATACATACATATGCATACATACATACATAAAATGCCAAATCACCCAAGTTGAAACTAAGATCTTCGTTCGCTTCGCTCACTCGATCAAAATAAATACAATCAACCAAGTTGTGTGCAATCACATTGCACACAGTTCAGCAAAAATAACATTTTGACCCAAACAAGTATTCCTACTAAAAAGTTTGCTTTACTAGAGCGAGTACATATTACAAGAGTAGTAGAGCTCTTTGTGTGTGGCTCGTCCGGGGAAGTACTACCACTGCGCCTTTTTCTGCCGCCAAGCAGCAACGCTGTGTTTCGGTTTGAAGAGTGTGGTTGCCGGTGTAATTACAGGCACATGAAGCTTAACATCTGTATGCCTCAATTTGATGGACGCCGGGCAGTGCATTAGGGCACGTTCCTATCGCGCGTGACTTAGGGCCGGTTTCACCATGCTCTGTTAGATTAACAAAGGATTAAAGTGCCGTTAAATATGTCAAAAAGTACGCGTTTGACAGCTAAGGTTAGATTTAACGGCCTGTTAATCCTTGATTAGTAACTAACAGAGCATGGTGAAACTGGGCCTTACGAGGTAATGCTTTGTTATAGGTGATGGTTACCACTTAACATCAGGTGGGTCATCTGCTTGTTTCAACAGCTAAATGTATTAAAAAAAAGTTAGCGAGATGTACATTAGCAGTTGTCTTTGCCTTAATAACATTTTTTTTAGATAAAAAATGACTTAATAAAAATGGCTTGGCTACCAATCTTCGGAGTATAACAGGTTCGGTAAAAAAACAAGTTACTAACCAATCTAACGAGACAATTATGATGATCACAATGATGAGTTGATATCGCAACGAAGTCTTAATGAATTGAAACAAGTGTAAAGAAACAAGTGAATATGTACGGCAATGTAGCGTTACTATTTTGAATTTCTAAAACCTGCCCTGAATACATATACATATATATATTATTTATTTATTGGAAAACCAACAGCTTATTATAACTTCAATAACTTACATGATATAGAAACGAGAGAGCCAACTGAAGGTTTTCACGGATAAAAAACTTTATTAAATTATTTAATGTGAACGCCGTAGAATAGAATAGAATAGAATATTTATTTCAAGTTTGACAGTAATCTTACAGCATAACACCAAAACGTTGACTATCTTAATTAATGATTAAAACTTAAATATGTTCTTATGGACTTATAAATAGAACTAAGGCTATCACTAAAAATGTCGACATGTTGGAGCCATAGTCGACAGTATATCAAAATAGATGGAGTAGTGAATATAATCCTACTAATATTATAAACGCGAAAGTTTGTAAGTATGGATGGATGGATGGATGGATGTTTGTTACTCTTTCCCGTTAAAACTACTGAATGGATTTTAATGAAACTTTACAACAATATAGCTTATACATCAGAATAACACATAGGCTACAATTTATAAAGATATTGTGTGACTAATCCTGCGCAGACGAAGTCGCGGGCACCAGCTTGTATTGTATAGTTATGTATGTGCGTTCTATTCATTACCAAAGACGTAAGAAAAAGTTATAATAATATTGGTGGACTTTCCACACATCACTATCTAGCCCAAAACTAAGCAATGCTTGTAATATGTGAACCAGATAGCTGATACTTCTATACTTTGTTTTGTAAATACATACTTATATTGACATGACTCCCAGACAGAGAACAAACATCTATGTTCATCACACAATGTTTTTTTCGGTGGGGATCGAACCCACGGCCCACGGCGCAGAAGGCGGAGCTGTAAAAGCTGTCAGTCTGTAACAAATCTATAACAATTACGATATCAGATCGGAATAATAATGTTTCTTCTAATCGTATCTTTTAAAGAGTGGTAGAGCTCTTAGTGAAGGGCTCGTCCGAGGAAGTATTATGCTTAGTGGTAGGTTCCATTACTACCATGCCTATTTCTGCCGTCAAGGGATTCGCTTTGAAGGGTGTGGTAGCCGGTGAAATTACAGGCACATGAGACTTAACATTGTATGCCTTAAGTTGAAGGACGCGAGGCAGTGCATGATTATATTAAATGCAGCAGATGAACACTTCTTCTTTATTCGTGGAACACAGGTCAAACAATTTTACTTTTATTCCTCGCACTTTAACTTTCACTTTAACTTTTTCTGTATGCCTACGCCTCACTTAACTTCAATAATATATTATATTACATTGTAAAAGGATCATACAAAAGAACGGTAGGAACCAAGCCGTAAGTTTGTTGCCTGTTCTTCTAGGCTTTGGTCGCGTGGAACTGGCACCTAGAGTCACCTAGCTTTAAGACGTTTCAAAGTGATCCTTGTGATTTTATTGAATAAATACCTATTGACTTTGACTTTGACTTTGACTTTCGCACTTGTTACAGATGACAGTATGTTAGTCAGTCAAGTTTACTCCACCAAGTCTCTTTTCCGAATCGCACATTTTTCCATCGTTAACAATTCTAGCAACCTATCCGACCAAAGCGGGTAGGACTTGGCGGTCAATTGACTAAAATACAGAAAGATATAAAATTAATTATTTCAATTTTAATCTAATAAAAAACAAGCTTAATATTTACAAAATAAATTATTAAATTCGAGAAATCATTACATTAGTAGGGCACGTTGCCCTCGTGCGTGACTTGCGAGGCAAAGCTTGCCACTTAACATGACTACCACTAAGAAAGGTATCTGTAGGTAGATGGTGGGTGACGGTGGTAGTGGGCCATCTCCTGGTTCCATCAGCAGGTCGAATAAAAAAATATTTTTATTTCTATCTAGGTGTCAATGATGGGCTCAGCATCGTACCTCACCTGCATCGCGGCAGACTTCCTCATGGCGTGGATCGGTGACAGGTTTGGCCGAAAACCAGCTTTGCTGTTCATGTCTACAACGGCAGCGGTGAGAGAGATAATAAAGAACTTGAAGTGGCAGAAGAAGGGCGGGTTATGTAGCTCTAAGAACCGATAGCCGCTGGGGAGTAAAGGTTCTCGAATGGCGACCACGAACCGGATGGCGCTCCTACCTGAAAGACTGAACAGGGACTACATTGCTAAGATCTATTTCTATTGGGAATATGAGTATGAGGGTTATATTAATAATAATAATATAGCCTTATTTCTATCTCTTAGAGTTAGGTATTACAAGTTTTTAATGTTAGTTATGTATTAGTATTTGCTTTTGACCTAGTTGTTAGTGATAATGTTAGTTTTCGTAAATCTATGAGATGTGCGGACATCCAATCCTTCCCAGCAATTTGGATAATGTCATCAAGAGGGTTATATTATAATAGGTGCAATTTTTAGAGTTTAATAAAACCACGAGGTTCGCGGGAAGAGTTTGAAGGATGGAGAGGGCGGGAATTGTTCTTCCTGGAATTTTTTAGGCGAGGCCTATTAGGAGATTACTGTTAGAAATCACAACTAATATGCGAGCGAAGCCGCGGGCGGCAGCTTGGTTCAAAGTCAAAGTCAAAAATACCTTGTGAATCAATTGAATCACAAAGTACACCTTGAAACGGCTTAAAGCTACGAGTAGGTGAATCTTCCCAGTTCCACGCGAAGGATATATACAAGATGTTTCAATACTTGTATTTAAAAACTTCAGGGGGCTAAAGTACCCATCAATATGAATAACTTTTTCTAAGGAACCAACACTGTGAACGCGAAAAAAAAACAGCTGTTTCATGCTAAAGTTCAATACCTACCTAGTGTTGAACTTTTGCATGAAACAGCTTTCTTTTTCAAAGTGATCCTTGTGATTGTACTGAAACGGTCTTTACGTTTTGATTTTGAGCTGTTTTTTTTTTGCGTTAACAGTGTTGGTACCTTAGTAAAAGTTATTCATATTGATGGGTACTCTAGCCCCCTGAAGTTTTAAGTACAAGTGTTGGAACATCATGTATATTATCTTTCTAGGCCTACCTCGAAAGGAGCCTGTTTGAGGCGCACTTAAAATCCTTTCAGCACACAATTTCGAAAGAAACTAGTGACTCGTTATGAAGAAGAAGCCTAGAAGAACAGGCAACAAACCTAAACAATTCTCCGCAGGTGGCCTGGGTGATCAAACTGTCGTCCATGGAGACTTGGGCGCTGGTGACCGCGCGAGCTTTGATGGGCATCCCCATGGGAGCTGCCTACGTCAGCTGCCCTCTCTACACTAAGGAGATCAGCGAGAACTGCATCAGGGGTCTTTTGGGGTCCATGGTGAGTGTCAACACCATTACCAAAATAAACTTTGACAGATCAAATGCTCATGCTGAGCTTCAGAGCTTTTTATACAGACTCTTGTCGTGTCACTAGTTTCTTTCGAAACAGTGTGGTGAAAGGAACTTGAATGGGAAAATCCATAGATGCTAGTTTTGAACCCAGGACATTGGATCGAAAGCATTTACGTGTTGTAGAAAAAGGTATAATGACCTAATCTTAAATTTTTTCACAGCTTATCCTCGCCCACACGAGTGGAAACCTCTTCCTCTACGTCATCGGGGACCTAATGTCGTACCGACCAGTGCTGTGGGTGTGCCTCGCCCTCCCGACCATTCACTTGATCCTCTTCCTCGTGATGCCAGAGTCTCCGTCGTACCTCGTCAAGAAAGGAAAACTGGAGGTGAGTAATTATGGCACGTCTTCCAGAACTTGTTGCCAGAGTTTTTTTTTATACAACTATCTGATGGAACAAGCAGATGGCCCACCTGATGTTAAGTGGTAACCATTTCCAACCAATTCCATATCATCAAAGAGTAGTAGAGCTCTTTGTGTGTGGCTCGTCCGGGGAAGTACTACCACCACGCCTTTTTCTGCCGCCAAGCAGCAACGCTGTGTTTTGGTTTGAAGAGTGTGGTTGCCGGTGTAATTATAGGCACATGGCTTTAACATCTGTAGGGCACAAACATTTAATATAGTCCCAAAAGTAACTTTTGGGACTATATTAAATCTTTGTGATTTTCCTTAAGTGTAGGTTAACACTATAAAAACAAATAAAAAAAAAAACTGTAGGGCACGTTTATATCGAGCGTGACTTAAGATGCAATGCTTTATTATAAATAGGTGATGTTTACCACTTAACATCGGGTTGATTGTTCCATCAAATCTATAATATAAACTATTCAAATAAAGACAGAATTAGTTTTATATGACGTATTTCTAAGAAATGGGAAACCCGTTCTTAGGCAATGTTTGGTCTTACGTCTGAACATTTGCTATTATAGTTCAAATACCTTTAAGATTGGCTTCCTAAATCTAATATAAATATAGCGAATATTTAAGGATATAAACAATTATAAAAATTGCCTTAAACAAGCAAACATTTGACTAACTGTGGTGAGCAAATCTACACTATAATATTATAAAGAGGAAACCTTTGTATTTTTGAATTTTTGTATTTTTGTATTTTTGTATGTTTGTATTTTTGTATGTAACGAATAGGCTCAAAAACTACTGGTCCGATTTCAAAAATTCTTTCACCATTAGAATGCTACATTATCCCTGAGTAACATAGGCTATATTATATTTTCAAAAAAATCAGGGATCCTTACTAAAACTTCAATAATGTAACCCAAGGTGGAATACAAAAACCTTACATCGCGTGCGCTGCGAAAACTATTGATGATAGAACAAAATAATGTACTACGATTTTGTAGAACACGTCATCATCTACAAAAAATGTCGCGACAGCATATGTCTAACTATTATAGTTATGTCACAATAAGTGTTCTTTTATTATAAAAAAATAATTGAAATGCCGCCGCCAGAAAAGGGTCTTTATTTGTACCTTGGTATTAATCCTTATCCAAATAAATTATTTCATAATTAAGACGGTTTCAATACCTATAGATTACTTCTTAAATTTTTCAAATCGGACATTCCATTCAAAAGATATGACGAAATTAAAAATGTTAACGGGTCCACGCGTCACGCTCGGGGTGCGATTTCATTCACTCAAGGAGAAGCGCGTGCAAATGTATGAAATAAGTAGACGCGAGGCTCGAACCCACGCTCTAAGTTTATCCTAAAATGTTCAAAAAATTTATGACCACCCATGCGAAGCTGGGGCAGGCCGCTAGTCAAAAATAATCAGATAAAACATTTTAAGAACTTTTTATAGCACAAATATTTGTTTTTGTTGTGTGTGTACCGTAACCGTACATACGTAGGTTGATTAGATTAATAATTTACTTTTCTTGAGATAAAGTAGGTATCTATATCTTGTACAACCTGCTGATGGAACAAACAATCAGACGACCCATCTGATGCTAAATGGTAACCATAACATTTAACAGAGCATTGCCACGAGGCAATGCTACCTACGAAGGTCATCTGTGTAATATATTATTTCTTGTTTTTCTTGATTTTTAGGGTTCCGTATCCAAAGGGTAAAACGGGACCCTGTTACTAAGACTCCGCTGTCCGTCTGTTTGTCTGTCCGTCTGTCACCAGGCTGTATCTAATAACCCGTTAAAGTAAGACCGTTGAAATTTTCACAGATGATGTATTTCTGTTGCCGCTATTACAACAAATACTAAAAAACAGAATGAAATATATATTTGATGGATGGATGTCTGATCACTTGGTCTTTGGCCATAAAGGGGTATTGTTACTTATAAAATAAGTATAGATTACATTGGTTAATGAACAGTGTAGTACATCAAATAGCTTAAAATAGACAATAAGAATAACTGTGAATCTGAGAATAAATCAATTTTTCTTCATAACGTGTCACTATAGTGGCGTTAAGACGAAGACAAGAGCTAATGTATCAAACAACTTCTCGCTCGCACGTTTCGACATGTTGAAAGATATAAAATCACTAAACTCATTTTCGAAAAATCGCAATCAACCATTTTGTGTGCAATCACATTGCACACAGTTTAGTAAAAATTCATTGTGATCGATACAAGTTTTCCTACTTAAAAGTTTGCTTATGTACGAAAACTAGTAAAGCAAACTTTTGAGTAGGAAAACATGTATCGATCAAAATGAAATTTTTACTAAACTGTGTGCAATGTGATTGCAATGTGAATGAGTTTAGTGATTTTATATCTTTCAACATGTCGAAACGTGCGAGCGAGAAGTTGTTTGATAGTTGTCAGCCCCTTAAGCTCTCGCTGCAGGCTCGGTCATAAGTTATCGGAACGAGACAGCAATATTGCTCTCTCTCTCTCGCACTTACTTACTCTACTCGGAGAACGGACGATCCTTTTGTTTAAGCGTGTGTTAAGATTATTTATGACCGAGTTTGCTGCGGGAGTTTAACGCGACTAGAGCACTGACCGAACCTGCAGCGAGTGTTTAACGCGACTATATAGTTTCTTTCGAAACAGTAGTGTGGTGAATAGTTTTTAAGTGCGCCTCAAAAAGGCTCTGTTCCAGCATTTGACACAAAAAAAAAACAATAGTTAACCAATAACATTGTTCTAGGAAGCCACGAAAGTGGTGGCATGGCTGCGTTGCAAGCAGGAGGACGATATGTCGGTCATCACGGAAGTAGACGAGATCAAGCGGGAGCAGAAGCACGATGAAGACAGCAGCCGATTCGTGCTCAAAGCCATACGTAAGTCTGTGTCGTGTCGCTGGTGGCTTAGTGGTAGCGGCGCCGCCTTCCGATTCTAAGGTCATGGTCACCGGTCGTGCATTGAGTTTTTCTGTTCGAAAATGTATGTGCACCGTGCTTGTAGGCACTCCCAAACGGTGAAGTAAAACATCGTTATAGTTTTCAGTTCGTTTTTTATACACAGCAAGCTAAAAATAGTATTTCAGCAGAGGAAACTTACTCCAAGGCGGTTGCCGGTGCATGCTCAGATCGGACCTAATTCCCCGGATGCTACACTCCCGACCCTCGCGAACCTAGTCAGCTGATACCATCGCGAACCTAGTCAGCTGATACCATCGCGAACCTAGTCAGCTGATACCATCGCGAACCTAGTCAGCTGATACCATCGCGAACCTAGTCAGCTGATACCATCGCGAACCTAGTCAGCTGATACCATCGCGAACCTAGTCAGCTGATACCATCGCGAACCTAGTCAGCTGATACCATCGCGAACCTAGTCAGCTGATACCATCGCGAACCTAGTCAGCTGATACCATCGCGAACCTAGTCAGCTGATACCATCGCGAACCTAGTCAGCTGATACCATCGCGAACCTAGTCAGCTGATACCATCGCGAACCTAGTCAGCTGATACCATCGCGAACCTAGTCAGCTGATACCATCGCGAACCTAGTCAGCTGATACCATCGCGAACCTAGTCAGCTGATACCATCGCGAACCTAGTCAGCTGATACCATCGCGAACCTAGTCAGCTGATACCATCGCGAACCTAGTCAGCTGATACCATCGCGAACCTAGTCAGCTGATACCATCGCGAACCTAGTCAGCTGATATCATATTACAACGTCGTTATTTTTCAACCCGATTGAAACCCGGCGAACTCTAAGTGCTTCACTGGGGCTTTAAGCAGAGACGGCTTTGAGCTGATAGTTTTATAAGTCATAAGCTGGTGCTTCGTCTGCGCAGGATTAGTCACACAATATCTTTATAAATTGTAGCCTATGTGTTATTCTGCTATATTATTGTAAAGTTTCATTAAAATCCATTCAGTAGTTTTTACGTGAAAAAGTAACAAACATCCATCCATCCATCCATCCATCCATCCATACTTACAAACTTTCGCGTTTAAAATATTAGTAGATTCAGTCCACTTTTTATAGTAAGCTCGCCCCTTTGTTTACCGTCCAGTCCCGGTCCTGCACATCGTGGAGGAAAGAAGGATTTTTAGTGCGCCACAAAAAGGCTCCTTTCAAGCTCAAAGAAAACTGCTACAAAATAGCAAGACCAACGTACCTAACAAATATTTTTTATCAATGATACACAATTAGCTTCGTGAACTCTAGACCTGTTCAATTGAATCGCATTCGGTCTTGCGACACATTTATTACACATGTCATCATGTAAATTACAATGAATACAAGATTTTTGACCGACTTTTAAAATTAAAACTGCAAATTTATTCACAAAGAAAATTACTATGAATACAAGTTTTAACAAAACGTACAAAACGCATAACAGTTGAGCTATCCGCAGACCGTTGGAAACGATCTAGAGATAGCTCAACTGACCAGTCGGAAGCGTCCCCAAGACACTGGCTGCATTGCTGCGCTGTATGGCAATGCTGATGCGCTGAGCCATATACTCATATTGATGGGTACTTTAGCCCTCTAAAGTTTTCGGTGCTAGTATTTTAACACCCTGTATATTAAAAAGAACTAAATTCGACTGAACGTTTTTTTGTATGTTTTTTACGGGATTACACGGCGAATTATGAATTGACTTTGATATTTTTTTTAATTTCGTTGGTTTATCGAAATTTGATGAGTGATTTTTGTAAAAAATAACAAAAACAAAAAAATATACACAGATGACGTTTCGGTTTGAAGGTTCCCGTAAGAATTTTGTTTCAGGTTTTCAGTGTATTTGAGTTCCGTTTTTTTGTAAAAAAATTATATCATTACAATAACAATCTTGAAACACCTGTTTTACCAAACCCCGTAAGATTATGTAAATATTGACATAGCCACTACGCATTTACAGTTTAACAATTGTTGCATCATTTCCTTCAGTAAATTTCAATATTTATTTTACACAGTTGAATGATCATTATCTTTGTTTGGTGGACTTATAGACAAGGATACTTTTGATTTATGGTAGTACATTATTCAAGTTTTATTGAGTAATTTATTTTAAGCCCCATATCAGATTCTAGGGTTTTAAGTATATATGTTACGGCCCTAAGGCCCTTCTTCTTCTCTCCGTTTATGGCTCCTGTCTGTCATTCGACAGACAATCTTGCCAGTGTCAAGTAATTTGTATTGAATAAATACTTTTTTGTCAAGTCAGTCTATAGTCAAGTCGGCCGTCATTTGTTTTGAAGAAAATGGTGGCGGTTTTCTTCAAAACATTGGAAACATTTTCGGTCAAATCAGGATATCACAATACACTTTCATTCCAAATGTTTACACTTTGTGCTAAAACCTCAAGTAATGTTGGTTAAAATACCACCGAAATTACACAACACAGCTCAAAATAACACTAGAAAAACAAATAAAATGAAAAAGCTATGTTGCTTCCCAAAATGTCAGAAAATGAATCCTTGATCATGAAGGCCCTTTATCCGAATAGATGCAAAACGTCACCCTAATTCAAATATTTTGACAGCTACCTATGCTGTCACTTCATACTACAACTACTACTACTCTTACCACCATGCTAACTGCCATCATATATGTAACCTGTACTTTTTATTCTTCAATATATGGCATTTTGCACATACATTTTTGAACAGAAAAACTTATTGGAGCACGACCGGTTTCGAACCCACGACCTTAGGATCGGAAGGCGGAGTCGCTACCACCAGACCACCAGTGCTCTCATATATACCAACTACTCAAAAATGTGGTTATGAACCAAATGTAATGTTGGACGTACCTCTCGTCCTCAAAGAATCTGGAATTCGTACTTGGTATCTACCGTGCCTGGGGCTTACGGTCATAAAGCTGTTTCAGTTTATATTTTTCTTACAGTTACAGACAAGGTCCTCTTCCGGGCACTGAAGATTGCAATCGTCATATCCTTAGCAAGAGAAGTATGCGGTGCTGTGCCGGTGCTAAACTTCGCCGGAGACATCTTCGCCCGGTCCTCGCAGGGCTCCGGGCTGGTGCTGTCTCCGAACCAGCAGGCGATGATGCTGGGTGCTGTGCAGGTTGCAGGCTCGGCGGTAGCATCCAGTGTTATTGAGAAAACGGGCAGAAAGGTTGGTATAAGATTTGAAGGTTTGAAGAAGGTTTAAGAGAGGATTAAGGATTTTTTTTATTCAAGTTTTGGAACAAGCAGATAGCCCACCTGATATTTAGTGGTAATCATGTCATAACAAAGCATTGCCTCATAAGTCCCGCACGATAGGACACTGCCTTGCGTCCATCAACTTGAGGCATACAGATGTTAAGCCTCATGTACCTACCTGTAATTTTACCGGCTGCCACGCTTTTCAAACCGAAGCACAGCAACGCTGCTCGGCGGCAGATAAAGGCATGGTGACGAGCCACACACAATGCTTTGCTATAGGTGATGGTTATCACTTAACATCAGGTGGGCCAGCTGATTATTCCATCATCAAGTTGTATGAAAATAGAAAAAAAACATACAGTGAAATTGAGAACCTTGAATTAATTAATTAATGAAAATTCTTTATAGCACACCTTACAAACTAACAAAATAGGACAAATTATAACAATTATAGAAAAACAAAATGTACTATGGGCGGTCTTATTGCTAAAAAGCGATCTCTTCCAGACAACATTTGGATAGAGAGGAGCCTAGAATAAGATGGTTGGTTAGGGTGCACTATAAAATTTAAAATATCAAGGGTATAATAAAAAACATTACCTCTAGATATTAACATAATATTAATAGATATCGAACCTATTTTATCATTACTTATTATTCATTTATTGCAGATCAATCAATCCATACTTAAAATTAAATTACATTACAATTTACAATAGAAACACACAATTACAATTTACAATTCAGTTAAACAAAAAAAAAATGAAATCGGTTTAAAAATGCTGGAAAGCAAAGCAAAGCAAAGCATCTAAAAAAAAAAAAAAGCGGTTCAAAACTGAGCAGGACTATAATAATGCTGATGCATCTTCCAGGTTCTACTGTTTATCACCTGCCTGGTGTCGGGGCTCAGTATGGCGGGGCTGGCGTCCTGGTTCCTCGCGAAGGAGTACAGCGTGTACGCGCCCGACTGGATCCCCGTCGCCACGCTGTGCCTGTGCATCTTCTGCGACTCCTCGGGCCTGCAGCCGCTGTCGGTTGTCATCACTGGGGAGATGTTTTCCTTCAAGGTAAGGCTTTGGAATCTTTCAGCAGTAAATAATATAGATATAAGAGTAAGTAAGAGTAGTAGAGCTCTTTGTGTGTGTCTCGTCCGGGGAACGCCTGTTCCTGCCGCCAAGCAGTAACGCTGTGTTTCGGTTTGAAGAGTGTGGTTGCCGGTGTAATTACAGGTGTAATTAGAGGCTTAACATCTGTATGCCTCAAGTTGATGGACGCAGCGCAGTGCATCGTGTGGCACGTTCATATCGTGCGTGACTTACGAGGCAATGCTTTGTTATAGATGATAAGATTTTTGATACCCATTACCGGTTTGGGTTCAAAAAATTATTTGCACAGCGCCAGTATTCTCAAACGGTGAAGGAAAACAACGTGAGGAAACCCGCATGTCGTAGAAGGCTCTTTTCGAGCACTTGACACATGTTATAGAACTTTTTAGGTCCTACGACATGCCGGTTTCCTCACGATTTTTTCCGTCGCGTTTAAGAGCATTGGCATTGTGCACATAAATTTTTGAATAGAAAAACTCATTGGTACATGACCGGGTTTGAACCCACGACCTTAGGATCGAAAGGAAGGGCTCCTACCACTAGATCACCAGTGCTCTGCAGCAGCTGATGAAAACGTGTCTTTTGTTCCAGTACCGCGGCACAGTGATGGCAATCACCATGTCTCTGGCTTCGGTCTCAGACTTCTTCCAAATGCTCTTCTTTAAGCCTCTGGCCAACACCGTCGGTATCCACGTCGCCTTCTACTTCTTCGGGTTCGTCTGTGTACTAGCTGCTATTTATGTCTTCCTGGTAGTTCCTGAGACTAAGATGAAGACAGTGAGCGAGATCCAGTTCAAATTGAAAACTAAAAAAGAGAGACAAAACGAATTGGACAAAGCTAAATCTGCTGAAGCGTAGATTTTTGGAAAAAGACAAAAAAAATATTTTCAAAATTTTTACAATAAATTATATTAAAGCACAAAGCATTGTTTTAATGTGGTTCTGTGCCACACCGATGTATGTAAACAATTGCCTACCTACATTGATGTCGCTTAATTACTTTGTTTGAAGAAGGGTGTTTGTAAAGACGTAACTTTCCACTCCAAAGAGCTATTACTTCGAAACCACTTAAGTTATTCATGTGTCGTGTTTCAAATTAATGACTTCATCAGGTAATGTTTTTGTAAGAATGCTACAAGCTTACAAGATGTTCAGACGTGAATTTAAAGTGGTTTTGGAAAACGATTACCAGCAAGTCTTCAAGCCGTTTTTCTACCATGATTTACTCTACTGCATGCAGTCTTTCAACATAAAACGATACTATGCTACTTATTTAACTAAACTTAATTTTGTTCTAGCAGTAATAGCTAATGTAGTAATAATGGTGCTGTTTTACTGGATGGTAAAGCATGCGCATTTTTGGGATCATTTAGTGACAAAAATCTGCTTCGTTATCTACTCTGAGCACATCCCTTGCTACATGCTTATCACTTATCTGAACTTCTACCAGCATGAGACAAACTTTCAGCTGCTTCTGAAACTCCAAGAGCTATGTCGAAAGATTAGGAACGCAGAAGACACCAAGAGGTTGAAAATGTTGAGTTGGTTGTGGTGCAGTGCGATTGTGGTGTATAATGTATTCCTAATAACGTTGAAACTGACTCAAGATGAGTATTGGCATTGGACAAGAGCAATGTATCTTGGTATGTCGGTTATGTTTGAAATAAAGTTTGCAGGTATGACGATGATACTGTACTTTATGCTATTAAAACTGAAAAAGTGGAGAATGGATTTTCAAAGTTGTCTTATTAAAGATAAAACAGACAAAGAAGTCCTAGATGATTTGAGATATACTTTTCAAGAAGTCATCTCTGCTTTCTTTCTATTCAAAAAAACTTTCCAAGCTATCGTAAGTATTTAACTGAATTCTAAAATTGTACATCCACTAATTCACCCAGTACATACATTTATTTCGGTCCCTGTCCGTGGTCCACCTTCATAGTACACCAGGCAGTACCAGGGGCATTTTTTTCTTCCCTGGTCCACCTAAAGATAACTGGGTGTTCCTGGGGGAAAAAAACCATTGTTCACCATTTTACATATTCACTAACTGTGGTATGACGACACAAAAGTATGGCTACTTGACGCATATGGTCATTACGTAACCATCGTCAATATTTTAATAAATTGACGGTTTGATCGACGGAGTGGAGAATTTTTTATCCATTGCCAGTGATATGTTAAGCATATTTCTATATTTAACAGTAGATAGTAGTCATTTCACCAGGTAATCCGACAGTAGCTGGCAAACACTGAATGAGAACAGCCGATGACTGGGCTCAGTAGCATGTATCGGTAAAGAACTACGTCCGGCAGTGGACTTATATAAGACTTATTGAATTTGTTATGTAGATAGTGGTTGTTCTTTTATTAGGAGTCATGTTTTGACTTTTTAAACTATAGTGCCTATGTTTCTTTTTAGTTTTAAGATTATACAAACCCACGTTATTTCTATGCAAATAAGTGTAAATAAATCTTTTTTTCTATTTTCAGGCGCTATTTCATTTCGTTATGACCTTTTGTCAATGTCTTGTTTACATTGAAATCACAATTGTGAGTGCAGAAATAGCTAAGGTCAGTGTTTCAAAATAAAGCTCAAATGAGTTCTTGTTATATCCTACCTCCCACAATCTGTATGTCTGTCTGTGAGCTGTGATTCTGATTTCTGTGTTCCAATGCAATGCATGGGTGCCAGTGCAATTATATCCACGACGTCATCTTCCTGCCCTTATCCCATGCAAGTGATGTCAGCACAACAGGTTTTCTTCTTCCCCTCTCCTCTATCATTCGTCATCTCGGTGTTCACTTCTTCCTTTCTCATGTCATCTTTCACACAGTCTATTCATCTTTTCTTTGGCCTACTTCTCCTTCTAAAACCATCCTATCTCTACTTAACACTCTTCTCGTAATATGACTTTCTTCCCTCCTCATGACATGCCCTTATACAACGCTAACATATTGCTCCTCAACTTGTCCGTCACAGGCGATACTTTCAAACTTCCTCTGATATACTCATTCCTTATTTTATCCATCCTTGTGACTCCACACATCAAATCAAATCAAATCAATTGAGTTTAGTTTATCGTTTATCGTTTACCGTATTGTCAGGCTGTTTTTGTATATCTATCAACATGTCGAAACGTGCGAGTGAGAGTTACAGTAGCTCTTGTCTTCGCCTTAAAGCTTCTTCTTAACTTGCGAAACTTGCAATTCATCTCTATAATAAATTATTTTAGGTCAATCCTGATATCATAGTTAGTCAAGTGATTGCTGTCTTATCCGTGGTTATCAAAGCAGTATCTTTCGAAGCAATCTTTTGCATTGTATGTGAACTTTTCTACAGCGAAGTTACCAACATTCGCGAAGAAATGATTAAAAAGCTTGGCTCAAAACTGAGTGGTAAGTGTATGACGAATTGGAAAAACGTATTAAATACAGATGAAAATATTTTATTATCGACAGCCCTCACGGCTTAGCCGGTAGTAGCCCTGCCTAATGCGTTGTAGGCCGTGGGTTCGATCCCCACACAGAACGAACATTTGTGTAATTTATATAGGTTTTTGTTCTCTGGCTGGGTGCTATAATAATATATTAATAGGTTTATATTTACAAAAAAAGTATTTTAGTAATATTAGTTTTCTGGTTCACATAAAACAAACTTTGCTTAGTTTGGGACTAGATAGTGCTGGGTGGAATACCCATCAATATCTATTATTTCGTCCGTTGTGGTCTATCTAGACCACAACGGACGGATGGACGTCCTATTCTATGCCTAGGCATACCTCCCACCTCACGTGTTCAGCAAGTCAGTTCAAGCAGCGACTAAGGAAACGAACCAGGAGATGAATAGCAAGCATCTTTTGAGGATTAACACCAATGCCAAGCTTGATGACTAAGGCCCAAAATATATTGAATAGTTTTCTATTCCTTATACAAATAGGCTTCCCCAATATTATAATCCCGGAAAGAAAAACTTTGAGCCTCCATCCACTGTCTCCCCGTAGTCTGGTATTAAGATTTTTTAAAATTTTAACATAAAACAACGTTTTTAGGATTGGAAGCTGACAGAACAATGGAGTTATATCGGTTCGGCAAATTCGTGCGTCGCATGATCGACCACACCTTCACCAAGGTGACAGCTTGTGGTCTGTTTACTGTCGATGTAGCGCTGCCTCTGCGCATGAGTGGTCCTGTGGCTACATATACTTTGGTTTTCCTACAGTTTGCGCAGTAGTTTACTAGTTTTAAGAGTAGTAGAGCTCTTTGTGAAGGGCCTGCCTGTTATGTCTCCAGCAACCACACTCTTCGAACTGAAAGATAGCAACGTTGCTTGGCGTTGCCTTTTCTGTCGCCAAGCAGCGTTGCTGTCTTTCGGTTTGAAGAGTGTGGTTGCTGGTGACATTACAAGCACATGAGGCTTAACATATGTAGGTATACCTAAAGTTGAGGGCAATGCTTCGTAGGGCACGTTCCTATCATGCGTGACTTACGAGGCAATGCTTGTGTGATGGTTACCACTTAGGTCAAGTGGGCCATCTGCTTGTTCCATCAGCAAGTTGGTTAAAAAAAATCTATTCGGAAAACTGTGATGATGTGAGGTACTCTTGTTAAATTATTTAACTTCACACAATAGTTGTTTTTGTATCTGTAGGTTTGTAAATGGTAATGTCTCCTGTCCTGTGTAGTTTTTAATATTTATATTTAAAACAAAATGTATAAAAAATTCAATACAAGTAAAAATTCATCGTATTTTGATTTTGTTTGTTGGAATTTATATCTTTTTATTTTATCATTCACTAACCTTAGCTAGAGTTACAATCCTAGTATTGTTTAATCTATGTTTGCTACTCTCATTGATTACTTTATATTTCTGCCTATTCATTATTTAAGTAAGATCTGAACGAGGTTCTATTGACATAGCTCTAAAAATTTGCAAATTGAAGTCCTATTGTCACTACAATGGCTCGTAGAACTGTCTCCAAAATTTTACAAATGGCGACCCGAACTTGGAGACTAAGTATAAGGTAGCCCCCACCTGACTAGTCAATCAACGTTCTTATGGATGGATCGGAGATGTTTAAAAACGCTCTTCCTGGAAATGGAGAACGGGAAACTGCTGCAATGTCCAAAAGTTCCCCATAGTACAGCAGACCAGCAGTGAACTTTTTTTTTTTTACATTGCATTTAATTTTCATTCAATATATGAACTTACGACACATCGTAAGTACCTAAATGATTTATTGATAGAATGAAGTGACTTTCCACTTGACAAAGCTATTACTTACATGAAAGCACTCGAGTAATTCGTTGGCAAACCTGCCTTTCAAATTAATGATTTCCTGATGGTAAAGCGCTACAAGCTATCACAATGTTCAGCCGTGAAAAAGAAATACTTTTAGACAGCGACTATCAGCAGATCTTCAAGCCATTTCACTATATTCAGTTGGTCTACTGCATGCACACTTTCAAGATGAAGCAGAACTACGCTTCGCCAATCACTAAATATAATTTTGTGCTAGCAGGAATCGTTAATATACTCGTTGCGTTGCTATTGTACGCGACATTGAGCCATGCAAGTTTTTGGGATAAAACCGCGACAAAAATCAGCTTCATCACCTACTTTCAATACCTGCTATGCTTCATGCTCCTCACATTCCTCAACTTCTACCATCACAAGATACATTTCCAGTTGGTACAGAATCTTCAAGAGCTATGCCGAAGGATCAGGAACACAGAAGATACAAAGAGATTAAAAGTTATGAGTTGGTTTTGGTGTGGTACGGTGGTGGGGTATTATGTGTTCCTTGTATCGCTAAAACTGATCAGAGATCCATATTGGCACTGGACTAGAGCGATATTTCTGGCGACAACAATTATTTTCGAAATTAAATTATCGAATATAGCGGTGATACTGTATTTCTTACTCTTCAAACTGAGGAAATGGCGAAAGTTATTGCGAAATTGTATTATTGTAAATGAAACAAATGAGGAGTTTTTAGATGATTTGAGAGTTACTTTTCAGAAAGTTATTTCTGTTTATAATCTATTCAAAACTACTTTCCAAGGTGTAGTAAGTATTGTCATTGTAATTATTTTAAATCAACTTTTTGCCCACTGCTGAGATTCTTATACATTATTATCTTTTTCACATTTAATATGCCGTATCTGACCGTACTTAAAGCCTCTCTTTAAAGCCAAATATGATAGGACTATAGATGTACTATAGATAAGTATCAATTTAATTTGCTTTTCTCACCTTTTTGAGGCTGTTTAATAATTCTCTTCAATACTTTTCTTTTTGCATTTCAATCTTTTTCAATTGAAGACAATAAGCAAATTATTCTAAGAGGAGTGTTTTTTTTTTCAGGTGCTTTTTCACTTCGTCATGACCTTTTTTCAATGTTTAGTTTACATTGACATTGTAATACTGTGTGCTAAATCGGCCCCGGTAAGTTTTTCATATTTGTTTATATCTTAAAAAAAAAGGGTTTTTGACAAAAGTATTTTATAATTTAGAAGGGTTTCTTGATTAACAGGATTGTATAAGTAAACTATAGTTCCTTACTATTTATAAGTTATTATAAGTTAGTTTGGGATAATTGATCGAGTGAGCGAAGCGAACGAAGATCTTAGTTTCAATTTGGGCGATTAGGCATTTTATGTATGTATGTATGTATGTATGTATGTATGTATGTATGTATGTATGTATGTAAGAGCAGGGGTAGTGATACCAATTAAAACACGTCGTCATCGTATTTCATATTTCTATAATAATCCAAAACTATGACTCACCAACATCAATCGTCAAACAATCTGCACAACTAAATTATGAATACTAAAACTTCCCAACAATAATCATAAAATGACTTTACTTGAATTTAAACAAAGACTACGTAATCTAATCACAAATAATTGAATCTATCAGAAACTCGACACAAAATAATAACCCTTCAGATTAACCGAAATAACTCGAAATTAATTTACACTAAATCATAGAAAGACAATTATCAAATTTATACAAAAACAAAGTCAACCCAGTAGTTCGCCTCGGCACTGCGCTCAGTCCGAGCGCAGGCAAGCGAATAAAGTCCGCTGTGCGCGTCATCGGCTGTTTATAAAGGCGGCGCGCTAGGTGGCGCGCCCCACCGGCCGCCATGAGTCACAGTACAGGTGGTGTGTTGTTTGCTCGTTGGCTGGTGACGCAACTTGTTTACGACGCAGCTGCATTGTGGCGTGTTGCTTACGCGTCGACCGGTGACGCAACTTCTTTACGACGCTCGCGCCGATACGGCCATACTGACGTAGGCGCGTCCCTGCGCCTCATCCTCGTTTGACCTATGGAGAACAAAAGCATCATTAGCACATCCAACCTCATAGCCTCAGCGCTAATTTTGGTAAAGCCTCGAGAGCCTCAGCGCTCATTTTAGATTCTCATTATTTTTCACATAAATTTCTCACTTTCATCAGCACGTAACAACAACAACACTAACACTATAAAATGATTCTCTTCTTTTTTTTTATAAGCTCGTTATAAAACACTTTCAAAGTAGTGACACTACATAAAATACTGGTAACACTATTATTCACGTCACAATATGATCTCATTTTCATATAGAAAACTTTCACACAAGTGACAACTGTAAACACTACACTTGTAATATTAATGACACAATTGGATCTCATTTTTATAAAGAAAACTTTGACACATGTGACAACTCTAAACACTATAACACGTAATACTCACGTCACTATTAGATCTCACCAAACACTTTTCCAGTCACGATAATATCGGCTTTCGTCTTCCTGCTCTCACCCTACGCTGAGGGTGTCTGCGGGATCGGCACAGCATTAGTCATCATCGGGTTTTCTTCCACTCTGTTCGATCATTCGTCTTTTTGATGCTCACTTCGTTCTTACTCATGTCGTCTCATCTTTCATACAGCCTATTGATAATTTCTTTTCTTTGCCTCTTTTAGAAGTTACCTACTATTAAATATCTTCTACATTTAAATCACATCGCCGATACGGCCACGTAATCTTTAGAAACTCATAACATAATATAATAAAGCAATACTCACTTGCTCACCTCGGTGCCCAACGTAGTTGTTCTCGTACAATACTTGCTCACCTCGGTGCAAAGTCGTAGTGGTTCTAGCTTTTAAAAAATACACCCATAAAATACTCGGAAGAAGAGGAAAAAAAAAAAAAAAAAAAAAAAAAACCTTTCATTAATACGTCTTTGTGTAGTCCAATCGTAGTAGTTCTCGTACAACACTTACTCAGTTCGGTGCCAAGTCCACTGTGACTTCTAGTCTATAAAAATACACACAAAATATTCAAAGGGGAAAAATAGAAAAATACTGTCCATAATACATCTTTGCGTTGTCTGAAAACTATGGCAATTAAAGCCAATCCGCGTGACCAAATCTCTCGTGTTGTCTCAAAAACTAGACCAATTTGAGCTAGTCCCCGCGACAAAATCTGTCCAAATTCGTTCAAGATTATTCTGTATCATCATCGTAAACATATATCATCGTGTTGGCAAACAAAATCTATCTATTTAACCCGTTGGCACCCACTGCCGGGTATAGGTCTCCTCTCTATTACGCCACTCTTTTCGGAAAACAAAATAATAAACATTAAATCTTCTCCAAGAATATAAAGAAAAACAAGTTTCTTGATATAAGAAGATAACTGCGAAACACATTGAATTCTCTACAGTTAATTCAACATCGAAGCGGCAGTATCTCGCACTCGCAGCACACATCTACTTGCAGAACGTATTAATATAACAAAAGAAATGATGTCAATAAAAAAAAAACACTATCTTCCCATAAACGTCGACGTTGAGGTTCCTCACTGCTGAGGGTCGTCAATAGGTTATTCAATTTAATTACACGAATCATTCTAAAATCAACCGATCGATCCATCGATAGGCTCCATTGCATTAAGTCTTCGCGGCCAACTGCTTCCTTCCACTTTGACAGCGACCATAACCTTTTACCTATAAACAATTAATAAAACACTCTGTAACGTATAAACAACATCCACTCGTACTCGATTCAAACGAATACATCCTATTTAGATCACCTATTCGTAAAACATCAAAATGAAATTCACAGCTTGGTCTCAAATGTAACTGAAATAAAAGTCCAGGAAAATAATCAAATTGAAGCCCGATAGAAATACATTTCTAAAGAAATATGGGCATCTTGTTAAGCCACCAAAAATGCGCCAGTACATCCACATTGCTGCTTTTCAGCTATACTCTAGATGTAATCTTCCTGTCCACTCATCCATCCGACCAGCTGCGTGGGGGAAGGTCTCTGGATATCCTCGATCGTTAATTAATTCAGGCGTGACTTTGCGGAATTCCATTGTTAAATATAAATCGACCGAAACAAATATGTAGCACTTATCCGCTAATCGAATCTGTTTAAGCTTAACCCAATGTAGACTCGTGTGTGTGCAACCCTACACAGCACCTGCAAACCCTGAAAGTGTAATATGGTGTATTGGACACAACAAAAACCACAAAATAAAACTTAATGTCCTCGATCGCTCATTGCGCCGCATGGCAGAGCGTTCACGATAAAAAATTGACCCCAAGCCAATACTTAATATTATGATGTATTTCACTGGTTCACTCTAAATGATATAGAGTCATTCGATAACAAGCTCGACAACTGGCTTCAAACAAATGTTTTTTCTTCTTGATCGTATGAACTTTTCAGTGTTGCTCATAACTTCGCCAATGTCACGTTTATGTTAGACCTTAGCACTGAAACGCAAAATCCGTACTTAAACAAATCAACCAAAAATGATGACAATTATAGATACACCAGCAACAGCTACTCGTCTATAAATAAACAAATAGGATTTGATTTCGAATTATCCCATCTATTTCCAAACTTCTTCTGGCAATGTTTATAAAAAAAAAAACTAAATAATATATAGCAACAATGACTGCAACTTCCATCGAACTCGTACGCTAGGCAACCCTTCAACTACTATCGGCCCGTGCCGAATGCTCCGCTAGCTGTAAATCAAAATAAAATTAAAAAGATAAATGGATTGCACTACACGCATTTAAACGCCACGCTAGAACAATGGCCTTAGTCACCCGGAGCTTCCCACCGCGCGCTACTTCTTTGAATGCATTGGCTGAGTGGTTAAAAACTAGATAAATACAGAAACAATTTAACTACATCCTGATCAACAATGGCTGGATGATATTATCATTAATGTTATAACATTGCTTTATGTGGACTGCGGCTCCGATCGTTTTCAGCGAATAGCATGGTTTAGTCTCTGAGCGCACAATAAAGGCTCGCAATAATTTGTGAATGACTAGTCAATGGTAAAATGTGATAGTAAAATACACAAATAAAAAAAATTGTCTTACTAATCCACCAGTCCAGTAAAATTGTATCAGGTACCTTCCACAGTATCTGCATTACGACTCAGCACTTGTAAAAAGTAAATTAATCACAAAATCAACCTTTAATCAGATATCGACATTTGCTTCGCCTCTATAAAGCAACTGCAAGAAGAGCTACCTTGCTGTGCACTGAAATTAAGATAAATAAACACACTGGCTACTATCACTCCTCAATCCTGCAGCGGTTATTAACACCAACCAGTAAGTCGCCTCAACTAGCGCTGAGAAGAAAGTATGAACAAGTAAAACTGCAAAACTAGTTATTTTCAATAATACCTTCAACTTCTACATTGTAAAACGTAAACACAATAATAACCTGTAGGTATCTGCTAGTTTATAAATTTAATATATCCTTTTATCAACACAACGGGACCACTTAGGATAAATAATCAGTAGGCATCCGTTACTATCAATAACTGAAATAAATAATCACACCAACATAATTTGACTCCATATTTCACAATGTCACTACCACAAAGTAAAAAAATTCTGAAACAAAGTAATTTATCGCAACAAAGTAATTAACTCCAGGATCACAGGACCATAGAAACCGCTGTGAGCAATCTTTACATTAAAAGGTAATGCAGCAACACATTTGACAAAGACGCACTTAAACAAATCGGCTGTACTGCAATCAGGAACACTCTCTGTCTCTCAAACTGATAAGAAAGTCAAACTACTCTTGGGTAGTAGTTAACAAGCTGAAACAAACAGACTACATGAATTTCTCTTCTTAGTCTCAAGGACTCCGCCACAAAATATTCTGCGATATGATCTAAAACGATAGATATAAAACGATAGCAAAATCCATAAAAATACACAAAAAAAATACCCTCGGCCAGACTGACCACTACTATCACAGAACGGCCGTCTAAGAAAAGTACCTACAATCAGGGATGGTCGTAGGCAACGCAGGCGAATCCCACTTCTGATGTAAGAGCAGGGGTAGTGATACCAATTAAAACACGTCGTCATCGTATTTCATATTTCTATAATAATCCAAAACTATGACTCACCAACATCAATCGTCAAACAATCTGCACAACTAAATTATGAATACTAAAACTTCCCAACAATAATCATAAAATGACTTTACTTGAATTTAAACAAAGACTACGTAATCTAATCACAAATAATTGAATCTATCAGAAACTCGACACAAAATAATAACCCTTCAGATTAACCGAAATAACTCGAAATTAATTTACACTAAATCATAGAAAGACAATTATCAAATTTATACAAAAACAAAGTCAACCCAGTAGTTCGCCTCGGCACTGCGCTCAGTCCGAGCGCAGGCAAGCGAATAAAGTCCGCTGTGCGCGTCATCGGCTGTTTATAAAGGCGGCGCGCTAGGTGGCGCGCCCCACCGGCCGCCATGAGTCACAGTACAGGTGGTGTGTTGTTTGCTCGTTGGCTGGTGACGCAACTTGTTTACGACGCAGCTGCATTGTGGCGTGTTGCTTACGCGTCGACCGGTGACGCAACTTCTTTACGACGCTCGCGCCGATATGTATGTATGTATGTATGTATGTATGTATGTATGTATGTTTGTCTGGCCATAACTTGAGAACCGTTGATCCGATCTACATGAAATTTGATAAGTCGATAGCTTGTACTTGAAAAATTTACTGGTAAGTATATGAGCAAAATCGGATGAAGAGTTATTAAGATTGGGGTTTTTTAAGGGAACAAAAATAAAAAAAGTTACATAAAAAAATCAAGTTACATGTCATATAAAAGGGCTTTGTTTGGACATTCCAAAACAATTTTTAGTTTTTTTCTGGGACGCTCGGTGTTTGAGATACAACAAAAAAGTTAAATTATCCAGCGACTCAAGAGCTCCCATCTCTAAGAGTTTCGTTAACATCCAGGTTTTTCTACTGGTCAGGCATTTCCTTTGCTTTTTCTTATTTTTTTTTCTTGAAATAAATTATGGAGGTACTCAGTTCTCATAAAATGGTGATAACGACCAGGTCTGATGATGGAGCCAAGGTCTGTTCAACGGAACTCTTCAATAAATAGGCCAATAGAGTTGAAACTTGGTTACCGTACCAAGTTAGTAGGCGGTAGTCAGAAAAAAGTCCAAACATAATGTTTGGACTTGACTCTGATTACCACCTACTCAAAGTTTTGGTGCGTTCGTATCACGAGATATCTTAGTTCGGGGCGACCCACTAGTTATGATAAGTGAGAAATTGTCTCTAATATTAAAAGTACTTGTTGTACGGAAAAGATTTATAACAAAAACTTTACATTATCTATTATTATTAATAATTTTAGTGGAATAGAATAATGTTACGATTTGATAACATTAGAAAAAATTAATGGATTTAGTTATTTACTTATCAATAATTTCAGGATGATCCAGAGGTTATTGCGAACCACATGATAGGTGTTTTAAGTTGGATTATTAAAGGAATTATTATTGAATCAAACTTTTGCATTGTATGTGAACTTTTCTACAGTGAAGTTAAGCAAACGCGCGATGAAATAATCCAAAAGATTAGCTCAATACTAACTGGTAAGAGGAACAGTCACATATTTAAATCAAGTCGTCTACCTAGGAATAAATGTATGAATGTATAAAAGCCTTAGCTTAGTCAGTAGCACTGAGAGCATACCGTAGGTTCTGGGCGATCTACTTCATTCAAAACTATGCCTTCCAAAATAGAGCATGATTCAAAAGTTGCATCTGATAATTATAACCTTATTATTATTTATTTAAAATGCTAAGGCCTATTAATTTTTAAAATACTTGGTGATAAATAAAATCTTTACAAGATTATGAAAAAAGGGATGAACATACATGAGGATCTAAACAAGATCTACTTTCTAAAATCAAAATGATAAATCTGTAGGTACTTGGAACACACCTGCGTAAAGATAAATTATTGTTTGACAATGGCATTAGTTTCGCATGAACATCTGTCAAACTAATATTTCGCAAATAGAAAGTGGATCTCGTTTAGATTGCCGTGCCACTATTTTCAGGATTAGAAGAAAATTATAGAAACATGGAGTTGTACCGGCTCGGCAAATGTGTGCGTCGTGTGGTTGACAACGATTTCACGAAGATGACGACTTGCGGCCTGTTTACCGTTGATGTGGCGCTGCCTCTGCGCATGGGATCTCTTGTTGCTACCTACACTTTGGTGCTGCTCCAGTTTGCACAGTAACGACTGTCATCGTGTGTTTTTGTCTCCATTCGTTGTTTGATCCGAAAGATTTGTAAGCTGCTTTTTTGACATTATTCAGAACACTTCTATTCACATTCATAGAAGTGTGGAACATATGCGTCTAAACGCTTATGGTTCCATATGCTAAAAATAAATAAATAATATTTTTATACAAAAACACTATAGAGAAACAATTAATTTGTAAAAGTGTGTTGGTGGGCTTCAATTATTTTTTTAACTTCAATTTCGAGTTTACTATCAAACCTTGCTCATGCCGATAAAGAAACTTATCTTATATGGTGACTCTAATCATTCCCTCTCCCTCGTACACTTTTATTGACATAAGCTACCTTTCACTCGCTCACGTGAGAGGTATTGATTCTATTTATTCCTTTCTATATTAGTAAAGTTCACAACAAAATTAAGGACGCATTCAACTCATAAATTGTTAGTTTTTACTATAATAAATAAAAAAAATAAGTATTTTATAGTATTTATTGATCGGTACATTACAAATACTTGATAGAACGATACAGTGCAGAATATGTATTAATAGAATAGTTGTTAAAATATTGATGATAATAAAAACAAAACGTGTTGGTGCAAACATAATATTTTGTTAAAAATATTCAACTTCAGCAGACATTTTGAGTTTTACAAAATTGTTATCCAAAACATCTGAAAACAGTATGGCTTTTACACTAATTGTAAATTGTAAAGAATTTGATGATAAATAACTAATGTTTTATCAATATTTTAATTCTAAATGCAAGGAATTAATAACATCATCACGATCAAAATTCGCTAATTATTTACAATAATTTAAACTAAACTACGAGAGAATAAATAGAATAAATAAACAGTCAAAGGTAATTTTATTTAATCCTAAATCACTAAATTCGTTAATAATAAGTTAGTAGATAAATGCGTAGTAAACCATTTAGAATTTTCGTCCACTTCTGGCGCGACCATTTTGATTTTGTACTGTTGTTTTCAAAAAAACTAAGCTTTACCTAAATGTGAAATAACATAGAACATTCAAAGCTTAGTTATTAGATTTAAAAGTCATGGAATATAATTATAATTAAATTACTTAAGTATCTAGAGTAAATGTAAATTGATTATTGGAAGACGAAATTTCATTAAAATTGGTCACTTAATTATTTTACTAGAGTTGGCACTAGCGGGACTGCTTCCCGATTGTTAATAAAATGATAGCGAATGACTGGAATCGATTAAACTTATCGATATAAGTAGTTCTTCGGTTCCTCTGCTATCGGGTCCGTGCATGTGCCAAGGTATTTCAGTTGAACGAGGCTCCTAGAAACGAAACATCAGTTGAATCATACTCTGGTATCTATGATTTTGTAAAAATGCCGTTTGGCTTCACTGCTGGTCTTCATTTATATGGACTTTCATGATCTTCTATGCGTTAATCTAATATAAAATATAATAAGGGTTCAACCGTGACTATGTTAACTATGTTGCGAGAATGTTGGTAGCTCCTAGGGAAGCTTATTATTCACTACCTCAGACACTACAGCCAGCATCATCAATAAATAGTTTCCTTGTCTGATGATTAATAAATGCAAATACCTGCTTATTTTACTTACCTAGATCTACAGTTTTCCATCTCCAAGAAGCATTTGTTCGAGTAAGTCTTGTCATCAGTTCCACAGACTGGGTCGTACTCAGGGGGACACACTCTGGCGCAGCCGGAGTACTGGAAACGGGCCAGACAGCGCTTCAAAGGTACTACGAAGACATGTTTTCTGTGGAGATAAAAGATGTAAACGGAAACGGTAAACAAAAGTATGCTGTGGGTTCAAAGTATGAGAAAATTCATTGTTCACCTACTAAGAATTACATACATACATACATAAAATCACGCCTGTTTCCCATAGGGGTAGGCAGAGACCACGGATTTCCACTTGCTACGATCCTTACATACCTCTTTCGCTTCATTCACTCTCATAACATTCTTCATACATTCTCGTCGGTTTAGGGTACTCTTGACCTGGCCCTTCTCTAGAACGTCTGCTATCTGATCGAGATACGTTCACCTAGGTCTTCCCCTCCCAACAGTCCCATTTACGCTCGCCTGATGCACCTGTTTTGTTAATCTCCTTTCATCCATCCTCTCCACATGCCCAAACCATCTTAACATACCTTTCTCTACCCTCATCACTACGTCTTCTTTCACTCCACATTTCTCTCTAATTACTCAGTTCCTCACTCTATCACTCGTATTCACACCACACATACTACGTAACGCTCTCATCTCTACTGCATTCACTCACTAAGAATTAATCGATCATTTTGCCTATATTAGTTATTTTCTCATCCAGCACAAAGATTTCCTGGCTATCTTGTGTATAGGAAACACATTTCTTAGTTCCGAACCGAATTCTCTTGCGTTTTACCAGATCTGTCCTGTCTTCAGTACATCCTCTGTATTTCCAATCATCTGCTTGGTCACAGAGCTTTATACTTTGTGATGCAGCAAGAATGCTTTGGTTCCTGTCATAATATTAGGGTCTGTAGTCAGTGGCGTAGCTAGGTGGAAAAGGGCCCCGGTGCATAGAGAAAGAATCGGGCCCTCACCCTCTCTTTCCACATAGCTTGAACTTATATTGGCCTTGTGAGCAAGGCCAAGGTTTTCTAGTTTCGGGAGCTGGCTGACCCTCTCTTTTCAAAGCTTAGGTTAGAGGGCCCCCTGAGCTCCGGGGACCTGGTGCACTGCACCACCTGGCCCTACGATAGCTACGCCACTGTCTGTAGTCTAGATTCCTTATCTAATTTCTATCTAACTTCTTATTCTTCTAGCTTCTTACCGTGCTCATGCTCTATAGCTTTGTTGTTTCTCTCTCATTCTATTAAATCCTCATTTATAACGTGTCTTGTTCTCTCTCATTCTATTAAATGCTATCCTCATCTATAATGTGTCATATATATTCGTTTTCTATTCTATTGTATAGCCTTTAACTATCACATTTTAAATTCAAGGTATACTACCTCACGCTTCAGATTCGTCTGTGTCATGATATTTTATGTTTTTATGCTTCTAATTTTTATTATTTTTCTATAATGTTTTATTTTTGTAAATGTTAATATGCTGGACTAGCGAAGCCTAAATACTCACCCTAACACCAATATTGTACCTAGTTCCCATAGACAATAAATATCTTTATCTTTATGTGTTTTGGAATACGTACCCGCAGTTCTCCTTCTTCATGATGCACTCGTTCTTGTAGAAGCGGTTGTCGGATCCGCAGACGAAGGCCGGCGTGTCGGGGCACTGCTCGTGGCACAGCGCTGTGGTCCGGCAGTGCGAGGCAGACACTCCCACCACGTGCTGCCCACACGTCAGTCGGCTGAGCTCGCATTCTGATCTGGGAGGAAAAATTAAAAATAAAAATAATAACTAAGAGTAGTAGAGCTCTTTGTGAAGGGCTCGTCCGGGGAAGTAATACCACCACGCCTTTTTTTGCCGCCAAGCAGCAACGCTGTGTTTCGGTTTAAAGAGTGTGGTTGCCGGTGTAATTACAGGCACATGAGGCTTAACATCTGTATGCCTCAAGCTGATGGACGCAGGGCAGTGCATCGTGTAGGGCACGTTATTATCGTGCGTGACTTACGAGGCAATGCTTTGTTATAGGTGATGGTTACCACTTCACATCAGGTGGGCCATCTGCTTGTTCCATCAGTTGATTGTATATAAAAAAAATAACTACTGGTTTGCCCCAAATTGAGATCTCGTGATGTGACCCGACGAACGCATCAATTCAATAGATGCGTTCGGTTTCAGGGAATTATTCAGTTCAATCTCAAGGCTTACTTTGAAACGTCTTATAAACTAGGGAATCTCACAGTGGAACGAATAAAAGAGGATTGATTTTGGTTTTGGGCTGATTTCACGTCACCGATATCGATATCTGATAGAATTTAGGGCATATTTTAGTGAACTTTGAATTCAAAGGTCATAAATCTAGTGGTTTTCTATGTGTGGCCGTGGAAGCCTAATAGCTTCTACAGGCTTCGACGGAATAAAAAGAAGGAATAGAAAATCCTATGATTTAGAATACCGGTGTTGAAAGCAAAGTGTCACTTACTTGTAAACGTTTCCATCAGAGCCACACACGGGTTGTTCCACTGCGTTGTCACAGTTGTCGGGGCAGTCAGTCTGCAGGCGCGGGAGGAGTGTACAATTACCGAAATGGGCGAGCTGAATCCCTTTTCTGAAATTAAACAAAACAAAGTTTAAAATTGTGTTTGAGGATTTTTTTTGGCTTTAGATCAGTTTTAATCTTGCTCTGATAGACCCTAAAGATTCAGGTAGGTACAAAGTGTCGGCTAAAAGGTATACGGCAGTCTCGATGTGGACCACCTGTTTGATGATCGATACATTTTAAGGGCAGTACGAATTTGGCTGATAATGTTTTTTTCTGTCTTTTTTGTTTCCAAGCAAACCAACCAAGAGCAAGAGATGCACATTCCGATTTTTCTAAATCTTATAAAATAGTTTAATGGAGTGACAGTAAAGAGGCCCTTCACAACTGTTGGTGATACCTGATATATAGAAGTAAGAGTAGTAGAGCTCTTTGTGTGTGGCTCGTCCGGGGAAGTACTACCACCACGCCTTTTTCTGCCGCCAAGCAGCAACGCTGTGTTTCGGTTTGAAGAGTGTGGTTGCCGGTGTAATTACAGGCACATGAGGCTTAACATCTGTATGCCTCAAGTTGATGGACGCAGAGCAGTGCATAGTAGGGCATGTTCCTATCGTGCGTGACTTACGAGGTAATGCTTTGTTATAGGTGATGGTTACCATTTAACAACAGATGGACCATCTGCTTGTTCCATCAGCTAGTTGTAAAAAAAATATAGAAAGATGTCAAGATACTCACAGGCAAGTAGCGACCTTCAACTGACAAGGATTGGTGTACACCGTCGCGTCAGTACCGCACACGGGGTCAAACTCCGAGGGGCATTTCACCTTCAAACACTTGCTCATCTTGGATTGGCATTTCTGCATGTCCACCTTCTTCACTATCTTCCTGTTGCTGACCCTGGAAATAAGGAATACCGAATAAGCACTTGTGCTTTTGAGGACACGAAGCTATCGAACCAGTACCAGTCACTACGACTTATTTATATATACAATTCTTACAAAAAAAACAACAATGATGATACATTTCCTGTGCTTACTCCTTAAAGTTAGCACACACACACAGATAGCACAAGTGTGTTGTTTAGCTACGAGACAATATTAAAAAGATTATAAGGCAATTACATTAATTCATATGATTAGGTTTTTTCAATAAAAAAGACTAATGTCTGAACTGAGGGTAGATTTATCGGTTTATCGTTCCAACTTATTCGGTGCAAGTTTGGAAGGTTACTGCATAATGAGGTGGGTTTTTTCGTCAGCTTATTTGATATAGGTTTTGTATTCGATATCGACAAGTGTACACCTTGTTTGTGATCCGTACTAGCCAGTCTGTAAGGGGGACCCGTTTCGTTATGCACGCGCTCTAACACATGATTGGAAGGTAAGCATCATGGAAGTAAATAAATATATATTGGTAAATAATAATAACTATCTAGACCCAAACTAAGCAAAGCTTACTATGGGAACCAGATAGCAGATATTATACTTAAATATTTTTTTCTATAAACTGTGGAACAAACATCTATGTTCATAGCAAAAATGATTTTTCGCGGTGAAGATCGAGTCCACAACCTTTTTTTTTAGTCCACAACGCACAGAATTCCTTCTGAAGCGCTACTACCAACTGACCTGTGAGAGCTGTCAAAAGAGAGTTCAACTCACCCGCAGTTCAGCATACGCATCTCGCAGTCATTTCGGTAGATGTTCTCATCAGAGCCACAGACCAGCTTCTCGCGCTGTCCTTGGCAGTCGGTGGGGCACACCTCGCCGCCAGACGTGCGCTCTTGCGACACGCAGAACGCCATCGGCACTTCAAACACGTGCTTTCTGAAATGTATATTCATAAAATTAAATAAAAACTCAACAAAATCACAAGGATGACTTTGAAACGTATTACAATACAAAGATTTAATATAGTCTGAAAAGTTATATATATTAAATCTTTATAATAATTCTTTTCCATAAGTGTAGGTAAACACTACAGCTGTTGGTAGACCTGAATAAATAAATAAATAAATAAATAAAACACTATAAAATAAGTATTACAACTAGTTGAATCTACATTAGGTACTCTATGTAGGTGACAGTTTTACGCGACCAAACCTAGAAGAACATGCAAAAGAACTGACCGCTTGGTTCCTATCGTCAAAAAGAACATCGACCAAAAGATCACCCAGAACATATACCAAGTTAGTCTGTGAAAGTGTATTTTTTTCATAATTCACAAACAATATGAACGTGCTACGATGCATTGCCCTGCGCCCATCAACTTGAGGCATACAGATCTTATGCAAGTCACGCACGATATGAACGTCTTACGATGCCCTGCGTCTATCAACTAGGCAAATAAGCCACATGTGCCTACCACCGATACCCACACCCTTCAAACTACAACACAGCACTGCTCGACAACAGACACAGGCACGGTGGTAGTACTTCCCCGGACGAGCTTTTAGAAGCTCTTCTACTCTCAAGGTGACTCTTACCCGCAATTAGTAGCCTTCATTCGACAAGCATTGGCATACAGCTTGCCGTCCGACCCGCAAGTCGGCTTGGCGACCCTCCAGCAGGACTCCCGGCAATGCCGCGTGGTCTGGCAGTGCTTCTTACTAGTTCTTACTACGCCTTGGCTGAAATTACAAACAAATCAGGTATTAGAACAAGTTTGTTACTTTCACCTGAAAACTTAACTGTTAACCGAAAGATAACAATTATTAGTCTTTTCACTTGATTTTATTTCTCCGAGATTTTTAACAACCTCTCGATGTTCGCGCAAATCGAGTTCGTCCTTGTTCTACCCACATGCCACGAGCCAACCCGCTTGGGTCAAAACATCGATCCAATGCAAAGTAATGATCTTAAACAAATTGATTATTAGAATGATTACTAATAACAATAAAACGTGACTTAATTAAAATATCTAATATCAATAATCCTACTTATTTTCTATTTGCTTTCACACTCTTCCGCTCTTTTATTTTGAACTCGGATACAAAGAAGTACTTAGGTAGGACCTATTATTAAATATTGGAGGGCTTTCCACACAGCAATATCTAGCCCCAAACTAAGCAGAGTTTGTAATATTCTTTTTATTTTTTATTAGTTAGATTAGTTGATAAAACTTATCCGCAAGAACTATTAGGTATTCAGTAAGAGCGTACTTCATAGCTGTTTTTATCAAACCTTTGGTAGGAAACCTGTTTAATTTTAACTGTCAACTTGCTGCACTATATAAGCAGTAAAGTCTAGCTTATTCCCAGCTAGCTTATTTATAAGACGGGATATGTGAGATACAGCGACCGCTATATGACGGAAAGAATCTATTCTACAAAACGATAACGTTACACTGCGCGGCAAGGGCGATAGCATCAACGCGACTATGTGAAGTGGTTCAAAGTAAAAGTCTAAAGGCATCACTACATAGTATAAAACAAAGTCGCTTTCTCTGTCCCTATATCCCTATGTATGCTTAAATCTATAAAACTACGCAACGGATTTTGATGCGGTTTTTTTATTGAAAGAGTGATTTAAGAGGAAGGTTTATATGCATAATACAAGCATAATCTCTTAGGGATAACCCACAATAACCGTGCGAAGCCGGGGCGGGTCGCTAGTATTTTATGAAATCCGGTCGGGCACCAATGGATTTTTCCTATCGTCAAATTTATGTGTATTTATAAAAATATCGGTGAAGCCAAACATCGTGAGGAAATCAGTTTGTATTCTAACCTATGCGCCAAATCTACACTAATATTATAAAGAGGTAAACTTTGTATTTTTGTATTTTTGTATTTTTGTATTTTTGTATGTAACGAATAGGCTCAAAAACTACTGGTCCGATTTCAAAAATTCTATCACCATTAGAATGCTACATTATCCCTGAGTAACATAGGCTATATTATATTTTCAAAAAAATCAGGGATCCTTACTAAAACTTCAATAATGTAACCCAAGGTGGAAAACAAAAAACCTTACATCGCGTGCGCTGCGAAAACTATTGAAGATAGAACAAAATAATGTACTACGATTTTGTAGAACACGTTATTAAAAAATTTCGCGACAGCATATGTCTAACTATTATAGTTATGTCACAATAAGTGTTCTTTTATTATAAAAAATTAATTGAAATGCCTCCGCTAGAAAAGGGTCTTTATTTGTACCTTGGTATTAATCCTTATCCAAATAAATCATTTCATAATTAAGACGGTTTCAATACCTATAGATTACTTCTTAAATTTTTCAAATCGGACATTCCATTCAAAAGATATGACGAAATTAAAAATGTTTACGGGTCCACGGGTCGCGCGCGGGGTGCGATTTCACTCACTCAAGGAGAAGCGCGTGCAAATGTATGAAATAAGTAGACGCGAGGCTCGAACCCACGGTCTAAGTTTATCCTAAAATGTTCAAAAAATTAATGACCACCCATGCGAAGCTGGGACAGGCCGCTAGTGTAATATAAGGACGTACGTCTGATTACCCCTCTTGTTTCCACCCATAAAAAACTTGGCAATAAGAGAACTGAGGGAATATCTAACGTGCCTCGAGATCAAAGTTGTTAACCTGTTTCTGCTTCTGTGCACTACACAATGACCTGTGACAGATCACAAACAAAAACTATGTAGTTATATTTTTGTCAAGTTTTTTTTTTATAAGTTCAGATGCACTCAGTATTCGTCTATCGATGTTCCGTCTGCGCTATGACGGTGGCAGTTACCAAGAGAACCAAAGCTCAAGTTTATTTTCCAATTAGATGCTCCATCAAGTACCAGGGTATCATAAACCGCTAAAAAGCTCGTCCACATGTCAGTAGTTTCATGCAAGAATTTACGGCTTGAATAAAAGCTGACACGGTTTAAATTAGCAGTAAATTTCACGTTATCAACGTAAAATTGTACTTACATTTCCTGTCTGGAATTACTAGGCTGTCATAAAGCAAAGAATCTAACCCATATGTGCAAACAGCTATTTTAATTTTACTGACGGTAGCGATGTGAACGCTATTCGTGTTAGCGTATTCGTTTTATTAGGGTTCCGTACCCAAAGGGTAAAACGGGACCCTATTACTAAGACTGCTGTCCGTCCGTCTGTCTGTCTGTCACCAGGCTGTATCTCATGAACCGTGATAGTTAGATAGTTGAAATTTACACAGATGATGTATTTCTGTTGCCGCTATAACAAAAAATAACTAAAAACAGAATAAAATAAATATTTAAGGGGGCTTCCATACAACAAACGTGATTTTTTCGCCGTTCTTATTATTTATTTTCTCAAATATGGCGATGTGTAGTGACTCTATTCGCCCATTTTCACGAACAAGACCAATACGCAAATACACGAATGCCGAATAGCGATGTGAAGTGCCACCATTAAAATCTCTTCAACCTCTTCTCATTCTAAACCCATTTTAGCTGTTTACAGAAATAAAAAATAACTGAATCGGCTTTACGAGTTTAATCCCCGGACATATAGATAAATTAATAATATAATAAATTTTCTGAACTTTCCACGCTAAAAATCTCATAAAATTTGGGCTAAAGTAGGTACTAGGACAACATAAGTAGTGAGGAGCTCACCCGCAAGTCAGCAGCTTCATCTGACAAGTGTTCTTGTACACATTTCCGTCAGAACCGCAGATAGGTCCGTCCAACGGAGCTTGAGAGCAGTTCACTGGGCAGTTCTCGCGATGTGCACTTCCGTTGTTGCATGCACCCAAGTGAGACAGACCTATGCCGACTCTGGAAGCGAGAAAAGGAAAGATATAGGTTTATGAAGCCAGATAACATGTCATGATGGTCCCGGCATAGAAAAGGATCTCTCAATTACCTCCTACGGCCCAAAAGCGGAAAACAGCAGTCCCATACCTGTAGAATTGTAGATATATGTAACTTTTGGATCCATCACTAACGTTGTCATAGAAAGGACTTTAAAGTTTTTAAGCGTATCAAAAATGATAAGACTGACATTATCATGGCATGTCTTGGCTTCGTGCCATGCTAAGATCAGTGATATGTTTCTGGGAATAACCAGCAGGTAGCTTACCTCCTTAGTTGGTTATGCAGGTAGCGTTTTCAAAAATGGTATGATACTAAAATGCCGGTTAAACGACTGTTGATTATTATTCTGAGACTTTTGACGTGCCATACGAGTCTTATAAACCTACAATCTACGGAACTGTTGCCAAGAGATTGGTTGACGCTACTTCGTACATGAGAAGCCATAATCATGAGCCTGATAGGTCCATTGCCTGGTCATAGGCCTCTTCAAAGATAATCTGGGATAAACTAAAAAAGGCCGCGTCCATCCACTCACGCTGCCACCTCCATAAATGTTGTTGGGCCATTGTGTGGCTGCCCTACGCTTTGACGTGGTCGGTATTTGGGGTTCGGTCCTTTGTTTTCAAACTTTGTACCTAATTCTACAGCGGCTTTTAACGGGCATGAGTGAAAGTTGCCGTAAGAACTGCGTAAATCAGAAGCGTCAATAAACGCAAGTCTTTTTCTTTATCAGGAAAAGTTTGTCTGTTACAACAGCTTATGAACTATGAGCGAAAGATTCAAGCCCACCTGCAGATCTCAACCTGTAGCATACATCTGTTCAGGTAGGTTCTGCCATTGGTCCCGCAGACAGGGTCTCTCTCGGAGGTGCAGCGATGGTCGCACTTGGATCCCTGCGCTCGGGAGCAGGAGCCCTGGTCCGGAGCCAGCCGAACACCTGGAATTAAGGGTTAGGATGATATATAACACGATTTCAATAAATTTATAGTGAATACCACCACATAGTTGCCTCACAAAACGTTAGGTTTGAATCTGATTTTGGTAAGCTATGAAATAGCAGCAATGAAAGCCAAAAAAATCGCAAATTATTTTTAAGATGAAAGCAAAGGTTCTGTTTACGTAAATATAGCTCAGTACTCTATGTTCAAAATAGCGGCATAGACACCTGCTACAAAAAATATTTAAGACTAGCTCTATAACAAGATTTCTTCTTTTCCTAGCACTGCAGAACTAGGCCGAAATTTGACGTCACAAGCCGTTTTGCAGAGACGGACGTTATTTATCCATCCATCTCTCTTGTCGTGTCACAAGTTTCTTTCGAAACAGGGTGGTGAAAGGATTTTTGAGTGCGCCTCAAGAGGCTCCTTTCAAGCACTTGACACATGTTAAAGAACTTTTTAGGTTCTACGACATTTATTTATTTATTTAGTAAATTTTACATTGCCATTACAGATAAACCACATGCATGCCGGTTTCCTCACGATGTTTTCGTTCACCGTTTGAGAATACTAGCATTGTGCACATAATTTTTTGAACAGAAAAACCCATTTCTGCACGACAGGTTTCGAATCCACGAATCGGAAGGCGGGGCCTCTACCACTAGACCACCAGTGCTTTCTTTCCATCATATTAACTAGCCAGAGGACAGTTGACGGCGAAGCTACTGTACCTTTCCCGCAGGTCTTCTTCCTCATCTCACAGAGAGAGGGATAGATATATCCATCCGTCGCACACACCGGCTCGCCTTGCAGCGTTGGGCCGCAGATCCTGGGGCAGGTGGCGTCACGAGCTGCCTCACTCCATGATGCAGCTGAAACAAGGAGTAGGTTGTGAGACTTCTTTCTTTTTTAATCTAAAGGTAGCACAATAGGTAGGTTTAGCACAATGCCCACTATACTCTCAAACGCTGAAGGAAAACATCGTAAAAAAACCGGCATATCGTAGAACCTAAAAAGTTCTATAACATGTGTCAAGTGCTTGAAAGGAGCCTCTTGAGGCGCACTTAAATCCTTTCACCACACAGTTTGGAAAGAAACTAGTCACACGACAAGAGTGAAGAGAAGAATCAAACAAAAAACGACGAGCTTCATGACTTTGATCCCCGACCGCGGTAGATATCCCTCGACCTCTTGGAACATCCCATATCGAGATTCTTCTTCAAAATTTATATTTGGCCACATTTTGCAGGAGTTGACTATTCCGGTTTAGTAGGTATCCATGTGAATGGATGTAGCAGGCAAAAAACAAAATGGGTATGCTGTGTAAGGACGTAGTGCCCATAAAAGCATAAAGTGGAAGATCTTCTTTTAATTTAATTTTACTTAGAAAACAAACTAAGAATGGTAATACAGGTAGTTAAGTACAACTAAAGCCTAGTTTTCGCTTATAGGTAATTATAATGAAATAGTGTTTGTAGTGATAAGATGATTTCTAAAATTTTACTTACTAAAGAAGCGTAAACGGAAGCGTGTGCTGTCTTATAAATTTGATTATTTTTACCTTTTTCTGTATGCCTACGCCTCACTAAACTTCAATAATATATTACATTGTAAAAGGATCATACAAAAGAACGGTAGGAACCAAGCCGTAAGTTTGTTGCCTGTTCTTCTAGGCTTTGGTCGCGTGGAACTGGCACCTAGAGTCACATAGCTTTAAGACGTTTCAAAGTGATCCTTGAGATTGAATAAGGATAATTGATTAAATAATTTAATACCTTTTGACTTTGACGGCTTAAAAAGAAGAAAACACCAGCAATATTTAACCTACAGTTCAGATAGTCGTTTGCGAATTAAAAGTGCAGGATAGGATCCAATGAATAGAATCTCTTGTGGGTCAAGCGGACGCGCTTAAAGTTATAAACGATAGCTACTCACAGTTCACACAGAAGGTACGAAAAACCTTATTCAATTTAAATTGCAGCTATAGGCAGCGGATTATAAATCCTTAGGGTGTGAAATTCTCTAGATAACGGTGCAGAGTGGATCTCGACAAATATACGCGGCGGAGATAATGCTGACATGCCACGGAGTGTGGCCAGGGAACCAGCAACAAATCAATAATCCTACTAATATTATAAACGCGAAAGTTTGTAAGTATGGTTGTTTGTTACTCTTTCACGTAAAAACTACTGAATGGATTTTATTGAAACTTTACAATAATATATCTTATACATCAGAATAACACATAGGCTACAATTTATAAAGATATTGTGTGACTAATTCTGCGCAGACGAAGTGGGCACTAGCTTGTAATAGATAAATAAATAATGCGAAGACTACTGTATATCAACTGAAAATCGAACTGTGTGCAATATTATTGCACACAACTTGATCGATTGCAACTTTTTTTCATAAATAAGTTCAGTGCTTTGATATAAATTAATGTCCACAGCACTATCTAGCCCCAAACTAAGCCAAAACTATATGGGAACGACATAGCTGATATGATACATTACTTTTTTTAATAAATACATACTAATTATAATATGGATATACTATATACTATATCCCAGACAGAGAACAAACCTTTATGTTCATCACACAAATGTTTGTTCTCAGAGCTACTACCAACTGAGCTGTCAAGGATGTCTTGCTTGCTTCTGCTTCTGTCTGCTTCTGGCTAAGAAGTACAGTAGCGGTAGATTGCCTTAAGATAACAAAGTTTTAAAAAATATAATAAAATTAAGAAGAATAAAATTACAAAGAATCAGCATACATTTTTTTGTTTTTTAACTTGCTGTTGGAACAAGCAGAAGTGGTAACCATCACCTATATCAAAGCATTGCATTGTAAGTCACACTTGATAGGAACGTGCCCTACGATGCACTGCCCTGCGTCCATCAACTTAAGCCTCATGTGCATGTAATTTGACCGGCAACCACTCTCTTCAAACCGAAGCACAGCAACGCTGTTTGGCGGCAGAAAAAGGAATGGTGGTAGTACTTCCCCAAACGAGCCTTTCACAAAGAGCTCTACTACTCTTAAAATTGTTTGTGCCCGCTAGTTTCACAGCGTCAGCCCAACTTATAGAAAACCTCGGGCTACGCCGGCGACTAGGGAACTCCATTAGTGCTTGCTGGTACCGCACGCTATCTACTGTAGATACCTACCAGCATGTAGGTACCTACGATAGACGTGCGGAATTTCGCAGCAAAATAATTATAAAATTCTGAAATATTAAAGTCTTAAACGCAAACGACGCGAGGCGACGGTCACAAGACTTCACATCAACTCAACATTTTTGAAAATTTATCAATCATATAAGCAAAATAAATAATAATGCCCTTCACAAAGAGCACTAATACTCTTAAAAATGTTTGTTTCGTGATTTACTCCGCCAAATTATAAATTGATTTTAAAGTTTTTATTTTGTTTAGTAATATCTTCAAAGATGATCCCAGAATTTTATTTTAATTGATTCAGGGCTTTGTGAAAAAATAAAAAAAAAACAAAAAATATATACCAACTCAGTTGACGTTCAGCAAATGTTTTCTATCTGAAGTCGGGTTCTGTTTTGCAAAAAAGTTATATTATAATGCAAACAATTACTGTTTTACTAAGAAAACTGGTGGCATATAACGCTTATAATATCTTCAAATTGTTAAACTATGCGAGCGAGTTATAAAAGCAATACCAACTGAGTTATAACAACTGACAGTAAATCGAGCACCTTGACACAAAAGTTCGATAGACGACCTCGATTGACCCATATCTATTGTACAGATCCACGTGTGTACATACACTCAATGGACATGTAAATGAAATAACATGGTGTTGTGGATAAATAAGGTCAGCTTAGTAGATTATATATATTTAATAGCATTAAAATTTAAAACGATTGTCAAAAAGACGAACAAGCAACAAACTTTATAGCTTGGTATCGCTTTTTTCACATTTTAAGCTTTGCTTCAACATTCATCATGCGTACGGCCACAGAATGGAATTCTTTACAGCGTCCGTTTTTCCGAATGCCTATAATTTGGATGTTTTCAAGTCAAAGTCAAAGTCAAAAGGTATTTATTCTCTCGTCAGGAGAAGTACTGCCACCACGCCTTTTTCTGCCGCCAAGCAGCAACGCTGTGTTTCGGTTTGAAGAGTGTTGCCGGTGTAATTACAGTCACATGAGGCTTAACATCTGTATGCCTCAAGTTGATGGACGCAGGGCAGTGCATCGTAGGGCACATTCCTATCGAGCGTGACAGACAAGGCAATGCTTTGTTATAGGTGATGGTTACCACTTAACATCAGGTGGGCCATCTGCTTGTTCCATCAGCTAGTGGTTTAAAAAAAACCAGTAAACAAGCACACTTTTTGGTATGGAAAATTGTTTGGTTTCATATTTTATTTTTGTTCTGTTTGTTATGAGTGCACATTTTCCTTCGATGCTTAAACCGCTATAAAGATTTTGTTTTGGATCAAAAGTACCAGGAGTATATAAGTCAAAAGCAAAAGGTATTTATTTAGTTGAATCTCGGATCAATATTCAAGCATCACTTTGAAACGTCTTAAAGCTAGTTGAATCTAGGTGCCAGTTCCACGCGACCAAAGCCTAAAAGCCAACAAACTTACGGCTTGGTTCCTACCGTTCTTTTGTATGATCCTTGTTACAATTTTAATAATATTATAATTATTAATATTTTTTAAGAAATTGTATGAATGCCCAACATTTAATGATAAAAAAGTTATAAGTTCCCAATACCTATTAAGATTGATTTAAGATCAAATGTACCAGGAGCACATAAACACCGAAGGAGTTGATTGAATGACCAACTTGACCTTCCGAACTTCCCTCGGTCCTATTCATCAGGCATGATTAGCTGAGCGGTGACGTGTCGGAATGTGGAGTCAATGCAACTGGGTCACATCCCGATTGGTGCACACTTGACTTCTTTGTGCATTGTGATCTATTTGTATCTGCAGCGGAAATCTAAGATGTGTCTCTGTACCCCAAGTCTGAGTTTTGTTTTTCGTATTTCGTTTTTCGTAACGTCAGGCCTTTTTGTACTGACATAAGCATCGATTGCGCGACAGAGACTAAAGAGGTGCAGTATGTATTCTGTGACTGTAGCCTTAAAAACAAATGGTACATAGGTACAACGTGTAACATAATACCCCTATAACCCCGAAAGCAGGGTATTCTACAGGTCATGGCAAAAAATAATTGATATAAGACTTCTGAAATTTCGAAGTATTTCATTCATGAAATGCCTCTTAACTTCAAAATCATCAACCTCTTAAACATGATGCAGCCCTATTTACAGCTGTTTTTTGACATTTAATTGTGAGCTGTAGATAAAATAGGTAACAGAACTGCCACCAATTATATTTTTTAAACTCTCGCGATCATAACACATATATTTTCCCGACGTTTCGGCTATGTTGCAATAGCCGTGGTCGCGGGCAGACTAATAAAGGTATTAAACGCGATAAATACCCGTGTAATACTTCAATATGCCACCAATTAGTAAACGCAAATAGCGTAAGTACCAAGGTCACGTACACATTTCACATTTTCACATTTTCATTACACATTATCAGGGTTGTTGCAAATTTGTGAGACAATATTAATTTTCGTTACTCATACTCGGAAAGTAGGTCTGAAGTTGCCTTTAGGAGCGGGTGGGAAGTAATACATTGCAGCCCTAGGGAGAACCATTTTCAACTGACAGCTGCTGTCAAATTATAAAAAAAACTAGTTCTATTTTCACATTTCCTAGGAAAATAAACCTCTTTGGTTTACGAATGGCAACAGTATGACTGTTGTCCAAGCTGTTGACATTCGTAAATCAAAGAGGTTTATTACTAAAGAGGTACTTATTCGGCTAAGTTAGTGAAAACGGTAATGGATTTTATTTTTACTTTCCTTGTATTCGTAATGAAAAGTAAAGTGTTTACCTCGGGACTTATTTAGTCCCTCGAACTATTGGCGCCCTCGCTAATTTTAGTTTTTAAATTCCAGACGTGATTTTTTTGTTTCTTGACTTACTTATATTTTGTGTTTTTTTTGTATACTAAAAGATATGTAACTACCCATATTGATGTATAATGTATATCTATCTACCTATATGTATAAAAGGCAAAAAAAGCTGATGTATCAACGCACAGGCCAAACCCTTAGGGCTAGAAACCTAAAATTTCGCACACGTATTCCTTTTAAGACGTAGGCATCCACAAAGGAAGGATTTTTCAAAATTCAACCTCCAATGGAGCGGCCTGCCCGATTATGTAGAGATTTTTTAATAAAGTACCTTTATAGAAAGGTTAAAGAAGTTCTAAAGTAAACGTGCGCGATCGAAGCCGCGGGTAACAGATATTTATGAATAACTAGCGGCCTGTCCCAGCTTCGCATGGGTGGTCATAAATTTTTTGAACATTTTAGGATAAACTTAGACCGTGGGTGGCACGTCCTTCTCCTTGAGTGAGTGAAATCGCACCCCGAGCGTGACCCGTGGACCCGTTAACATTTTTAATTTCGTCATATATTTTGAATGGAATGTCCGATTTGAAAAATTTAAGAAGTAAGGTATAGGTATTGAAATCGTCTTAATTATGAAATGATTTATTTGGATAAGGATTAATACCAAGGTACAAATAAACACCCTTTTCTAGCGGAGGCATTTCAATTACTTTTTAATAATAAAAGAACACTTATTGTGACATAACTATAATAGTTAGACATATGCTGTCGCGACATTTTTTGTAGATGATGATGTGTTCTACAAAATCGTAGTACATTGTTTTGTTCTATCATCAATAGTTTTCGCAGCGCACGCGATGTAAGGTTTTTGTTTTCCACCTTGGGTTACATTATTGCAGTTTTAGTAAGGATCCCTGATTTTTTTGAAAATATAATATAGCCTATGTTACTCAGGGATAATGTAGCATTCTAATGGTGAAAGAATTTTTGAAATCGGACCAGTAGTTTTTTAGCCTATTCGTTACATACAAAAATACAAAAATACAAAAACACAAATGTTTCCTCTTTATAATATTAGTGTAGATATTAGTGTAGAAGACTACTATGACAGTGACGAGCGCTTTATATTATGTCTAACGTTACGTCTATCATTTGAATACACGCGTCGTGTTGCAATTTAGCTCTTGGGGTACAATAACAATTGTGCCCTACAAACATTCATGCATAAATGCAAGCACCGTTGTATTGCACGAAAAAGGTCACACTCGCCAATTTGAGCGAGAAACGCGCAAAAGGCGTAAATTGCCGACCACAATGCTCTCCTGCATTTCTTATTCTGTGGCGTGCGTGCATTGCATTTTGAACAAAGTGTGAGTGGAGGTGGTCAGCGTGGGTTCCACTTTTATTTATACTACTTGTTGATGGAGCGAGCAGATGGCCCACTTGATGTTAAGTGGTAACCATCACCTATAAGAAAGCATTGCCTCGTAAGTCACGCACGATAGCAACGTGCCCTACGATGCACTGCCCTGCGTCCATCAACTTAGGCCAACAGATGTTAAGCTTCATGTAAAAAGATGGCAACATTTTAAAAGTTAGTTTAAATTGTGATTTTTTCATCACTTATCAGATCAGACAGCCTTCACAGCTCAGTTAGTAGTATCTCTGCCTTCTGCGCTGTAGGCCGTGGGTTCTATCCCCACACAGAACAAACATTTATGTGATGAACATAGATATTTGTTCTCTGTCTGGGTGTTAATTAATATTATAAGTATGTATTTACAAAAAAGTATATATGTTCAGCTATCTGGTTCCCATATTACAAGCTTTGGCTTAGTTTGGGGCTAGACAGTGCTGTGTGGAAAGTCCACCAATATTTATTTATTTTATTTTTATTTCATCTACGAATTTGTACGAATATGCACTTACAATGCACTCACAACAAGAGCTTGCTTTGTCATAGGTGGTGGTTACCACTTATCATCAAGTAGGCTATCTGATTGCTCAAAAAGTGTAATAAAAATACTTTAACAATTGTTTTGGGCTCGCTTATCTGTCACGGTCAAGCAATAAACGGTTTTTTTATTACCATTTCATACAAAACCCTAACAAGCATTTGAATTTAGAAGCGCGCAAGCGCATGTACTTTCTCGCCCACGGCCCGCGCTATTCCGACCGGTCAGGGCTGTCACAATAATGAATGTCCAATGTTTATTTAACGCATTTGCAAAACCATTGGGTGCACAAGATTCATTGCCTGCAACTAAGTAGATCAATGCAATTCATCTTTAAATGTAGACTAGCGGCTTGTTAACTAAATGATTTCAATCTGCTCATAGACACTGAAATTTATACCAATTGATAAATGCAAGTGGCTGTCTGTTTTGTACGTAGTCACGGCTAAGCAGAAGTCAAAGTCAAAGATATTTATTTATTTGAATCTCAAGGACCACGTTCGGTGGCGTAGCTAGGTGGACAATGGCCCCGGTGCATTTATACAGAATCGAGCCCTCACCCCCTCTTTTCACATAGCTTGAACTTATATTAACCTTTAAAAGAAATCATTAAAATAAAAAGTTATGAGTAGGCTCAAGGCTTTCTAGCTTCGGGACCTTTTATTTTCAAAGCTTAGGGTAGAGGGCCCCCTGAGCTCCGGGCCCTGATGCACTGCACCACCTGCCCCTACGATAGCTACGCTACTGATCACGTTGAAACTTCATTCACGCTGAGATGACGGATGTTAGAGAGAAGTGGAAAGAAAAACCTACTGTGCGACCTCACATGAAGTGGGCTATGGGCAGTAAGATCATGACAGTAATTTATTAGGCAAATAGAAGTAATATATTACTTTAATAAAAATAATAATAATAATAATAACACCCAGACAGAGAACAATCACCTATGTTCATCACACAAATGTTTGTTCTCGGTGGGGATCGAACCCACGGCCTAAGGCGCAGAAGGCAGAGCTACTACCAACTGAGCTGTGAAGGCTGTCCCCCGGTATATTCCCCTTTGGTATGACATTCTTGGATCGCAAGTTGTTCTTGTGACCTCTTGCCATTTGATCCATCCTGCATTTATTCTACTCTTTACAAATGACTGTAGCTAAGTGCCAGCCCTAATTCCCTAAGTCGTTACTCAGCGTAAGTACTTTATCTATTATCTGTGGTGATATAGTTTGCGCAGCCGCAGCGGCCACAGAGTAAACAGCACAGACTTCGGTAACGCGGAATGGGAGGAATGATAAAATAGCAGTTTGTTTACTGAGTCCGTTGTAGATTTTGTGGAGTATAATACTTTTTGCACAGTAAAAATGATTAATTACAAAGTCAAAGTCAAAGTCAAAATGTATTTATTCAATAAAATCACAAGGATCACTTTGAAACGTCTTAAAGCTAGGTGAATCTAGGTGCCAGTTCCATGCGACCAAAGCCTAGAAGAACAGGCAACAAACTTACAACAAACTTACCGACTCCAAAGCTAACCTATTGCTTATAAGAAAACTTTGGTAACGCGGAATGACTAAATAAATTTGTTTACTGAGCCTATTTAATTGTAGATTTTGCAAGATAGATATTTTTCGATCGTACAATTTTTTTTTGCTCAGTAAAAATAATTTAATGAACAGACTTGACTACTTTTTTATTTCTTTCAGATAAGTTGTGAAAAAAAGGTAAGGGAAGAATGTCATGTAACGAGAAGAATGCTAGGCATGAATGTGGATGGATATAGGAGTAGAGGTAGGCCAAAGAAAATATTGATGGACTGTGTGAAAGAGGACATGAGTAAGAAAGGAGTGACTGCTGAGATAACGGCTGATAGAGGACAGTGGAGGGAAAAAACCTGTTGTGCCGACCCCACATGAAGTGGGATAAGGGCAGGAAAATGATGAAGTTGTAAAAAAAAAGTTTTAAGACGATTTAAACTGATCTTCTTTGATTTAACAGAATAAATTCAGTGAATCGCGTTCATCACACAAATATTTGTTCTTGGTGGTCATCGAATGCATAAGTCTAGTCTAGTGCCCGGTGGAATCACCATAAGATAACTAACACCATGTTAATTCTATGGTAATGCTACTTTCATTTTCCAAGGCGCGTGCAAAAAGGCTGTTTTCCCTTTTAGGTGGTGGCAAGCATTGAACTCCGAGAAAGCGTTTTTAAGCCACTTGCTGATGCAGCAAACAGATGACACCATGTTAAGTGGTAACCATCACCTGTGGGTATACCTGCACAGCATTGCTGCAATGCTTTGTAGATCATGCACGTTAGGAACGTGTCCTAATATGAACAACCCGCGTCCATCAACTTGAGGCATATAGGTTTAAGTCATCGCAGACAACATTTCTTGGTGTAATAATTAGCTATTTATTAATTTTATACATTTAATTTATGTAAGTACTGATCATTATCTTCCTACCCTTATCCCACGCTGTCGGAACAACAGGTTCTTCTTCCACTCTCCTCTATCATTCGTCATCTCAGTGCTCACTCCTGTCATACTCATGTCATCTTTCACACAGTCCATTCATCTTTTCTTTGGCCTGCATCTCTTTCTATGAAACCATTCACATTCATACCTAACACTCTTCTCGTAATATGACTTTCTTCCCTCTTCATGACATGCCCATACAACGCTAACCTATTGCTCCTCAACGTCACAGGCGCTACTTTCAAACTTCCTCTAATATACTCATTCCTTATTTTATCCATCCTTGTCACTCCGCACATCGCACATAAACACAGATCAAAGTTTAAAAATAAAAATTAAACTATTAAAAGTATTTCAGAAACGGATTACACGCATAATTTCATTGCAAAATGAACAAAATCGTCATTATGATGCCAAACGACTCACTCACAAAATGTCATTTGAAATACGCACTAATATAATTTGATACGATATTATTATGAGCCAATACCTAGAACGTTGCAGGCCATAAAATGCAAGTTTGTACAGTTGCAATAAAAAGGAATTCTGAAGGAGCAACAAAATAAGATACTTACATGTTTACGCACATTATACAGTCAGCGACAAAAGTAGATGAATATTTCTGGATTGTAAAGTTGTTTCTTAAACCAGATGACTTGTGTTAAAAATTGGAACTTTATTTGAAAAGTTCGCTTGGATTTTTTAATAGCGTCTGCAAATCGAAGTTGTTATTTTTAGCATTTTCCATGGAAAAACGCAGACAACCGTCAAACAACTTCAGAAAACAATACATATCAGAATGTTTGTAGTTCAAAATTGTCTCAAGGCTTGGTCGCGTGGAATTGGCACCTAGAGTCCCCTAACTTTAAGACGTTTCAAAGTGATTCTTGTGATTCAATTACATAAATATGTACCTTTTAACTTTGAGTTTCTCTAGAAAGCTGTACTAGCAATTTTTTTTAATTGATTCTTACTATTTGGTAAGAAAATTTTATTCTCCGAAACTTGGCCGATTGCGATTTTTTTATGAATACATTCAGTGATTTTAACTCCAAAAATGTATACCATATTGTTTGAGGATGGTTAGCCTTATCTACTTATTTCGTTGACTGTATTTAACTACTAGCTAATAAAGTTTGTTAGTTATTATACATGGCGGGCAAAAAGCTTACTTTTGTAAGCATGTAAGTATTTTGAGTACACGCGTAGCTGCGAAGCAATATAGTTCGTTTTCTGAGTGTCTATTCTGTCTTTTGACAATTTATTTTCCAGAAAACGGAATACGATATCCGAAAAACTAAAAACGAAAAATATGTTGTACAAAGTAGAAATCTGCTTTTGGAAATTTTAAAATTCCTATGTGTTTCCTTATTTTTCCAGTCTTATCTGGTGTATGAATAAAAATGAGTTTATCATTAATATATCAATTTTCTAGCCCAAATAAGAATAATCATTTAATGTAAAATACATACATAAAATCACGCCTCTTTCCCATAGGGGTAGGCAGAGACCACGGATTTCCACTTATTGTAAAACTGTGTAAATAAAATAAATCTTACTGAGGTAATTTAGTTCCAACAGTCCTACCCATTTCGGATATACAATATTGCTTTTATTTGCAATTTTGCGATCCCTATAGGGATTGCAAAGGATAATTATATAGCGATCCTTGACCACCCATTGATTGACCAACGCTTATCATGTTATAATGGTGAATGAAATATGTAACGTGCTGTAATATAAATGGTGAATGAAATAATTATGTAACGTGATAGACAAAACGAGACGAAATTATTCCACGTTCTCTACACGGACTTCAGAACTTGGAAAGTTACTAAATCGAAACGTACTAGGAACGCATAATACGCAAGAAGATAATTACGGTAAGTAGCGAGAGTGAGAGAGAAAATCATCGCTCATTCACGGAGAAATGTTTGTTTTTTAAGTTTAGTTTCACCACTCCGTGATTATGATTGCCTGGTACTTTGGAACTGTAAGATTGACTAAAGCTTCTATTATCGTGACGAAATAATCGTCTGATAGCTAACGCCGCTTTATCAGGCAATTGTGAACGGTCTAACTTTCGCCACACTCGTTCCCACAGAAGTAGACTATGTGGGACGAATCAATGCAAACAACCTCACGACTCGAGATTCTATCTATGGTACATAATTTACATTGCATTTTATAATTTGCATGATTTAGTGTCTATAGGTTAGAATTGAATGTAACATTAGGGGCAGTGGTCATCTAGGGTTCTGAATAAAATAAATATTGGTGGACACAGCACTATCTAGCCCCAAACTAAGCAAAGCTTGTAATTATGGCAACCACATAGCTGATATAATACTTATATACTTTTTTTGTAAATACATACTTAGAATCTATATCCCCAGACAAAGACAGACTTTTTGTGCCTTTAGAAATCTGCCAATACGTTACCACTTAACATCTGCTTGTAGTAGTCAATATTATTAAAAAAAACATAAAAAAACAGAATACAGAAACATAAAACATAATGTTTTCTTTGCTTAGATAGCTATCCAAACTAACTAAACAACTTTTACAAATTGGCGGGCGTTGTATCTTTGTAAGTGTATAATGAGTTTAATTTCTATTTTTTTTAAATAACATTCTGTATCATGTTTTTGTCATTTTTTTTTGAATGTGTATACTTGAGACAGGTCAGAGTCCTTTTTCTCAAATTGTATCACAAGGATCACTTTAGAACTTCTAATCGATTTTTTATTTTTCAATCTTACTAATTATTTACCTTACTAGCTTATTTATTCAAATAAATCAGATATGTCTCGTAATTTCTTCAAAAATGTTACTCTATGTACCAAGAATACATAAATCTGTAGGAAGGTACCGTGTGGGCGTCTTATCCCACTCAATCTACCTCTGCAAAGCCATGCATTCCTGGTACTCAACGAAATTGGCTTCCGAGAATACCGAATCTGGAGCGTACGGTAAACACCTGTTTTGTGTAAATAACTGCTCGTATTTTGATTTAAATATTGTTAATATTTTAATCTTTTAATACAGAAAACAGGACTTTGATTCCCAGACACGGTCCAAAGTCAACTAAGTACTCTGAAGTATTTTGAATCTTTTCAGAGATTCAAAATATAGTACCTAATTGACTGGCGTTCTTGCAATCCGATACAAGTTTTCCTACTCAAAAGTATGCTTCACTAGTTTTCGTACTAATGCAAACTTTTGAGCAGGAAAACTTGTATCGATAAAAATGATCTTTTTACTAAACTGTGTGCAATCAGTGGCGTAGCTAGGTGGACAAGGGCCCCGGTGCATAGAGAAAGAAACGGGCCCTCACCCACTCTTTCCACATTTGCAAATTGTTAGCAGGCTAAAGGTTTTCTAGCTTCGGGAGCTGGCTGACCCTCTCTTTTCAAAGCTTAGGTTAGAGGGCCCCTGAGCTCCGTGGCCCTGGTGCACTGCACCACCTGGCCCTGCGTTAGCTACGCCACTGTGTGCAATCATATTGCACACTTGGTTGATTGCGATTTTTCAAAAAATTTTTTTGTGATCTTTCAACATGTCGCAACGTGCAAGCGAGAGGTGCATTATCTCTTGTCATCGCCTTAACAAGTGATTAGATATCCGATTAGTTTTGATCAAGCTTTCAGAAACCGGCCTAAGAGATTACACCAAGCTTTGTTAGATTAACAAAGGATTAAAGGGCCGTTAAAGTCAAAATATACTCGTTTGATATCTAATAGCGCGTTTACATTTTTAGACATTCGCGCTGCATTTCGCGTGGACGGAAATGTTGCAGTCTCATTCTCGCCTTGCCCAAATCCCTGCGTCTGTCTCTGCATGTCTCTGCACATTTCCACGGACATGAGCTGAGTGTAAACGGGGTATAAGTTTAGATTTAACGGCCTGTTAATCCTTTATTAGTAACTAACAGAGCATGGTGAAATCAGCTCTAAGTAATAAAAAATAATAAGCTAAATTATATATTAGGGCAGACCTACAGATTTTTGCATGCACGGCGTGTGGCGTTGGTCAAGCAATTAAGATAATTACTGATAACCCGAGCTGCTTCTGTATTCATGTTTGGTAGGCGATGTTCTCCGCATATTAATTTTTCGGAGTAGGTATAACACAGGCTTTGCACTGGCTTCACAGCTCAGTTGGTAGTAGCTCACGCTGCGCTGTAGGTTGTGGGTTTGGTCCCCACACAGAACAAACATTAGTGTAGGTATATTTGTCAGACAGCGTTGCTGTGTTTCGGTTTGAACAGTGTGGTTCGAAATTACAGGCACATGAGGCTTAACATCTCTATGCCTCAAGATGATGGACGCAGGCCAGTGCATCGCAATGCACGTTCGTATCGTGCGTGGCTTACGTGGCAATGCTTTATGAGGTTGTCACTTAACATCAGGTAGGCCATCTGCTTGTTCCATCAGCTAGTTGTATAAAAAAACAGATTCATGATTTTGATCCTCCTTCAATATTTTTTATGAGGTTTATTTATTTGCTACAGGAGTATTAATGGTCTAGTGCTCTGCCTTCCGAGACTAAGGTCACGGGTTCGAATCCAGCCGTGTAACTCTAGATTTTCTACCTGAAATATAAAGTCTGTGTTGGTAATGATGATGGAGTCACGATTAAGAGCTCGTTTCGGAAAAGGCCCCAAGTAAGGTGAGGAATTTTGAACAATTACACGCGACCCACATTTTTGGTTTGGCCGCAGAATAAATAATAGTGCGTTTGGCCGACTTTTCAAAATCGTTTTGTGGAGGTGCAGTGTGAATTGCTTGCAGTAAACATTTCCAAAAAGCTTTTTAGTTCAAAAAATACCCATGTATTTTTGTATTGACGTCAGGTAGCTTTCTATAGGCAGGCAGCTTTATTTTGTCATTCCGCATTACTAAAACACCGTGTTGTAAATACAGTATTCGGTATTGTATACTACAATTTGGCAGCCTTTACAGCTCAGTTGGTAGTAGCACCGTAGGCCGTGGGTTCGATAACCACTGAGAACAAACATTTGTGTGATGAACATAGATGTTTGTTCTCTGTCTGGGTGTTAGTATTAAAAGTATGTATTTACAAAAAAAAAATTCAAAGTCAAAAGGTATTTATTCAATAAAATCACAAGGATCACTTTGAAACGTAGGTAAATCTAGGTGCCAATTCCACGCGACCAAATCCTAGAAGAACAGGCTAAGCTTTGAGTAGGTAAGTAGTATAACAGCCATCTGGTTCCCATGTTACAAGCTTGGTTAGTTTGGGGCTAAATAGTGCTGTGTGGAAAGTCCATCAATATTTATTTATTTATTTTTGTATGGGTCAGCTGCCGTATGATTTTTTAAGATAAATATAAAAATATCTTATTGTTTATGAAACTGGTAATATATTGGTGTTGTGTTTGTGATGTTTGTAATCTCACGAATCCAGCCTAAAGGCAAATAAACAGCAAAAAATATGCTAAATTAAAATTGTAAACTGAAACACAGCTTCACGACCTTAATCCCCAAGCACGATAGATATCCCCTCAGATCTCTTAGTACCAAGTACTAACTCCAGATTCTTTTGAGGATGTCTAAGGGGGGTAGTCAGAGGTACGTCCAAACATTGAATTTGGCACATACCCACATTTTGCAGTAGTTGGTATTCCATACGTGACAGGTTGCAAGCCCATCGCCGCTGTTAGAGTACTAACTGGTTTCATCACGATGTTTTCCTTCACCGTTTAAGAGCACTGGCATAGCGCACATAAATTTTTCGATAGGAAAAATCCATTGGTGCACGACCGGATTCGAACCTGCGACCTTACGATCGGAAGGCGGGGTCACTCCCACTAGACCACCGGTGCTCATTAAAATTATTAAAATTGTAAATAAGTGAAAACTCCATTTTTATAGGTACTTATAAATATTGAAATAAATCTAGTATCCTATACATCTAGCTGATGGAACAATAAGATGGCCCACCTGATGAATGTAATCTAAACATCTTCTTGTCTTGTAAGTATATATAACGACTAATAGCACAAGCATTTTACCTTGCCGTAACACAGTTTTTAACTAGCACCGAAGGTAATGTTCCGATACCATAGAGTATGCCAGTTGCCTTATATCATATAAATCATTAGACATAAGAAAATGTAATACTCTGCATATGTTCTTCTTTTTTCTTGGAAATAAACATTACCTTATCTTATCTTATCTATCTTACATCCTTGATGCTGTAGAACCGGAGCAGCCCCAAGATCATACCGAAAATATTATAATACTGTTAGTTAGATTATGTTAAAATTATATTAATTAAAACTATACTGTCATTCGGGAGATTGTTATTTCTTGGGCTTCAGCTAACGCTTTTCCAAAAGACTTACGGCCGGTTTCTGAAAGCCCGACCAAACGCGAATGTCAAGTCACTTGCCATCTCTATCTAATTCGATGTAATTGCTGAAATGGCGATTGAATTGACATCCGATTAGTTTTGATCGATCTTCAAAAACCGACCGAGAGCCTCACACTTTTCTGTTGATCTTATTAATACCAACAAAAAAAATAAAAAAAAACATTAATCTCGAGCGGTTTTTTGGATTAAACTAGTAAAAAACCTATTAAAAATGTATTAAAACAAAATAAACAAACACATCGACGATTGCGATCTGTATATAAATAAATCATTATTACATTAAAACTGTGGCCACCAACAAAAAACCAAGATGACACGCTGATAAATCAATTGAATGTCACATTAACGGGCATGCGCACGCGCACGCCGATCCCGCGTCATCGATCAATGTAGATCATTGATGGATGTGGATCGGTCGGGGCTTCCACACGTGCGTCGTCTTGTCTTCTTCTTCAAGTGTCACTAGTTTCTTTCAAAACAGTGTGGTGGAAGGATTTTGAGTGCGCCTCAAGACGCTCCTTTCAAGCTCCTGACACATGTGTTAGAACTTTTTAGGTTCCACAGCATGCCGGTTCCCTCGCGATGTTTTCCTTCACCGTTTGAGAATACTAGCATTGTGCACATACATTTTTGAACAGAAAAACTCAATGGTGCACGACTGGTTTTGAACCCACGACCTTAGGATCGGAAGACGCTTCTTTCCAATATTGTATCATAAAAGCACTACCACCCACTCTATAGGTGTACACTATAGGTGATGGTTACTACTTAACATTAGGTGTGCTAACTAGCAATAAGTTCGCCTAATATGTACTACTACTATAGGTATGTGAACCAAGCCGTAAGTTTGTTGCCTGTTCTTCTAGGCTTTGGTCGCGTGGAACTGGCACCTAGAGTCACCTAGCTATAAGACGTTTCAAAGTGATCCTTGTGATTTTATTTAATAAATATCTTTTGACTTACTTCCTTTTGTGCAAGAATTTTCTATCCATATACTATCCAATTATCTAACCAGTGCTCTAGTTGTTTGACGATTAACAGCCTCTTGGGGTGTGAAGTACGTGTGGAAGGCCCATAGCTGGCGCCGAGTATGGGGTCTAATTAGATGTTCAGTAATAATAGTCGTTGAGAGTTTGTAGGTTAGTTTTTGCTAGAATTTATTATATCTAAACAAGGACGTGAGAAAGTAGTGTTCGTTATTTTAATTATAATCGGGTTGTAAGCCTAGGAGGTTGCAAGCGGCAATGTTGAGCCGTCTCCAACAGACATATCCAATTAATATAAGAAATATTGTGGACTTTCCACACAACACTATCTAGCCCCAAATTAAGCAAAGCTTGTGATATAGAAGGCAGAGAAAGCAGAGCTAAAAATATATTTTTTTTAAACTACCAACTGTGCTATGAGGGCTGTCCGTCTGTCTATGTCGGATACTGCTAGTTTTATTTAACATAGGTTTTTATTAATTAGTCTTCTTTTTGTCGTGTCACTATTTTCTTTCGAAACAGTGTGGTGAAAGGATTTTAAATGCGCCTCAAGAGGCTCCTTTCGAGCACTTGACACATGCTATAGAACTTTTAAGGTTCTAGTACATGCCGGTTTCCTCACGATGTTTTCCTTCACCGTTTGAGAGTACTGGCATTGTGCACATAAATTTATTGAACAGAAAAACTCATTGGTGCACGTCCGGTTTCGAACCCACGACCTTCGGATCGGAAGGCGGGGCCGCTACCACTAGACCACTAGTGCTCTCAATTAATTAGTTAATTTGGAACATAGTCCTGTGTTTTTTGATTGACCTTTTTTTTTTCAAATAACATGATCGGGCGCTGTAAATCGCGACACAGTTTTTACTACTGCGATTTTCAGCGTTAGACCAACTATTTTATATGTAGGTATATCGCCATAAGTCCTGTGTGTTTTTTTTTAAACAGCTAGCTGATGAACAGGCAGAAGGCCCACCTGATGTTAAGTGGTAACCATCAGCTATAACAAAGCATTGCCTCGTAAGTCACGCACAATAGCAACGTGCCCTACGATGCACTACCCTGCGTCCATCCAACTTGAGGCATACAGATGTTAAGCCTCATGCGCCTGTAATTACACCGGCAACCACACTCTTCAAACCGAAACACAGCGTTGCTGCTTGGCGGCAGAAAAAGGCGTGGTGGTAGTACTTCCCCGGACGAGCCACACACATAGAGCTCTACTACTCTTAAAACTCTACTACTCTTGTTTTTACTCTAACTTTTTTTTAACCAAGATCGGAAGCTGTAAAACGTGACACAGTTTTTACTACTGCGATGTTCAGTGTTCGGTCAACTTTAGTTTGTATATCACCTAGTGATAAACTGTTTAAAATAAAATAAAATAAATCAAAACGATGTCTGATCGAAATAACACTTCTTCTTCTTGTCGTGTTACTACCTTGCACTTGTTATTGTCGTTCACACTGTTTCCTTTGAAACAGTGTGAAGTGTGTTGAAACAGTGTGTGTTTCCTTTGAAACAGTGTGAAGTGTGTTGAAACAGTGTGTGTTTCCTTTGAAACAGTGTGAAGTGTGTTGAAACAGTGTGTGTTTCCTTTGAAACAGTGTGAAGTGTGTTGAAACAGTGTGTGTTTCCTTTGAAACAGAGTGAAGTGTGTTGAAACAGTGTGTGTTTCCTTTGAAACAGTGTGAAGTGTGTTGAAACAGTGTGTGTTTCCTTTGAAACAGTGTGGTGAAGGGATCTTAAAGGCTCTTTCGAGCGCTTGATACATGTTTTAAAACTTTTTAACTCCACGACATGCTGGTTTCCACACGATGTTGTTTTTCCTTCACCGTTTGAGAGTACTGGCATTGTGCACATAAATTTTCGAACAGAAAAACTCATTGGTGCGACCGGTTTCGAACCGACCACCTTAGGATCGGAAGGCGGGGCCGCTACCACTAGACCACCAGTGCTTTACCAGTAGACTTGGGGTAGATACTGTTAGTTTATCACCAAGTGACGATTTTTTAATAAAAATGAATAAACCATACAAGAATTTAGACTACAATGCCAATGCGTTGTGTTAAATTTTAAATACGAGAACAGTTATGTTGTACTGCTGGTCTCATTATCTCCAGATAATTGGTAATTATCTCAATTCGACACGACTTAACTAGGGTTCCGTCGATATGTTATAAAAACGTCACTTATAAATAGAACACTCATGTTTATGGCGCTTTCCCTTTTTGGGTTCGTTTATTGTTGTTTCTGATGGTCAAGTCGTAGGTTTGAATTCAGTCTTTCACCAATAATATATCCTACTGGAAAAATTATGTGCGCATTGACAGAGATCTAAAGGATCATGAGTAACATCATCATGATTATGATCAGGAGGCGGGGTCATTCTAACTAAACCAACGGTGCTCTTAAGTGTTGGTGTTAAATTAATTTAATATTTTCGGGTCAAAGTCATAAGGTATTTATTCAATAAAATCACAAGGATCACTTTGATTAAAGCTAGGTGACTCTAGGTGCCAGTTCCACGCGACCAAAGCCTAGAAGAACAGGCAACAAACTTACGGCTTGGTTCCTACCGCTCTTTTGTATGATCCTTGTTCCAATGCAATATAATACAATATTGAAGCTCCAGTGCGGTGCCAATCGAATTTAGTGAGGCGTAGGGTGACTACGAATTATTTATTTATTTCTTATTTATTTGTATACTTCTTACTTATGGAACACATTTTCTCGTCACAGATACCGCAGAGCCTCAAGACAAATCTTCATTAAGTCTTTAACCGGTCTGTGTTGCCAGTGATGACGTACGGAACTGATACGTGTTCGCTGACTATTGGCCTCATCAACAAGCTCAAAGTCGCACAACGGGCTATGGAGAGAGCTATTCTGGGAGTTTCACTACGGGATAGAATCAGAAATTAGGAAATCCGTAGGAGAACCAAGGTAGCCGACATAGCTCGCAGAATCAGCAAGTTGAAGTGGCAATCGGCAGGTCATATAGCTCGAAGGGCTGATAACCGTTGGGGAATAAAGGTTCTCGAATGGCGACCACGAACAGGAAAACGAAGCGTGGGACGCCCTCCTACCCGATGGACTGACGACATTGTTAGGATCGCGGGAAGTCGGTGGATGGAGAGGGCTCGGAATTGTTCTTCCTCGAAATGTGTAGGGGAGGCCTATGTCCAGCAGTGGACTTCTGATGATGATGATGACTTATGGAACATATAGACGATCCACGTGATGTTAAGTGGTAACCATCACCTATAACAAATTCACCTCGCAAGTCACGAACAAGAAATATTTCATTTCACAATACGAACGCGCCCTTCTTCCGTGTTACCTTATCGTGTCACAGTTTCTTTCGAAACAGTGTGGTGAAAGGATTTTTAGTGCGCCTCAAAGAGGCTCCATTCTTGCACTTGAGACAATGTTGTAGAACTTTTTAGGTTCTACGTCGTGCCAATATTGACGGAACTCGAAAACCCATAGAGCACTCAATCTTGGCACTTAATAACAGTTCCTTGCAAAGTTGTTTTAAGGCTATGCCGGTTTTTGCCGCCAATATTAACGTGACTAATTAAACCGTAAAATTATCATTTTAGTAGCGATCTTTAATTATTTATAGTGGTGTAAGTATCCGGTTAATTTATAGTCGGATAATTTGTCCAATTCATCATCTTCCTGCCCTTATCCCACGCTGCATGAGAGATGACAACAAACAAATAAATATAAATAAATAAATATTGGTGGACATTCCAAACCGCACTATCTCGCCCCAAACTAAGCCAAAGCTTGTGATATGTGAACCAGATAGCTGATATACTACTTATATACAGTTTTTTGTAAATATATACTTATAATATTGTCACATATAAAAATACTTACGTAAAAATATAAAAAAATGCCATGCCGTCACTTCATACAACATATTACCTCTCAACTTATAATGGCCCATAAAACACCCAGACAGAGAAAAAACATCTATGTTCATCACACAAATATTTGTGTGATGAACATATATGAATAAATAACTAATGTACTTAATACAACTAATTATCCTCTATTTAACTGATAATAGTGGTGTCTATTTACTCAAAATACACTTAAACCTTGGAACTGGTTTAGACGCATGTGTGCCTCTACGTGTGCGCACGATAATTGCGCTGAAGGAACTGAAAATCTTGTAAGAACACACATCTGCATATTATAAAGTCAAAGTCAACTTTGAAACGTCTTAAGCTATAGGTGACTCTAGGTGCCAGTTCCACGCGACCAAAGCCTAGAAGAACAGGCAATAAACTTACGGCTTGGTTCCTACCGTTCTTTTGTATGATACTTTACAAAGTATCTCTATCTCTATCTCTATCTCTAATACTATAAGACTCAAAGTCCTGACTGACTGACGACTGAACTGATGTCAAACTGACACAAGACTGACTGAAGGGATGTCAAAGTTTGTATGGGAGTTTTTTGACGCGTGGTGCGATTGACTTAAAACTTGGGGTAAATATACTACGAAATAAATAATTAAGAATGACACTTTTAATTTCTGATAATTACCCCTACAAATCACGCTCACCACTTTAAAGCGTGCGAAGCCGCGAGAAGCTGCTAGTATAATACAAAATTGAAGTTTAGTGATATGGATAATTCGGCTTTTTACAACTGTGGCATCCCTAGTCTATTTAAGATGGTAAGTGGTAACCGTTGAGGCTTCCAGATGTTAAGCCTCATGTGCCTGTAATTACACCGGCAACCACACTCTTCAAACCGAAACACAGCGTTGCTGCTTGGCGGCAGAAAAGGACGTGGTGGTACTTCCCCGGACGAGCCACATACAAAGACCTCTACTACTCTTAAGTTATACTTATTATAAACTTACCAATAATAAAAAGAACCGCTGTGGCTACCACACGCGTGTTGAACTCCATCTTGGCAACAAAATTACACTAATCACTTTTTTGTTGTTTTGATTCACTGGGATTCGAACCTGCACTGTATGACCCGCTAGTCGTCCATGTTGGGATTCTGTAACAATATAATTTATATTGTAAAAATATGTATTATAATTTTAAGTGTGAAAATGTATGTTTGTACCGTTTTTGTTATTATGATGAAATCTAAAAACACATAGCTGATAAATTACTAGTGGGCTGATACTTGTCAAAGTTTTAATTTTACTTATTTATTTATTTGTTTGTTTGTTTGTTTGTTTGTTTGTGTTGCTGCCTGTGTTGCAGTGTTGGCGCCTGTTATTCTGCCGAGACCTTCAGCCAATAAACCTTGTGAGAAATTTATAAGTGTGGAGTTTTTTGTTATAAAATAGGTGTCAAGTCTCTCTCTCTTGTCGTGTCACTAGTTTCTTTAGAAACAGTGTGGTGAAAGGATTTTAAGTGAGCCTCAAGAGGCTCCTTTCGAGCACTTGGCATATGTTATAGAACTTATTAGGTTCTACGACATGCCGGTTTCCTCACGATGTTTGAGAGTACTGGCATTGTGCACATACATTTTTGAACAGAAAAACTCATTGGTGCACGACCAGGTTTCGAACCCACGACAGAGGATCGGAAGGCGGGGCCGCTACCACTTGACCACCAGTGCTCTCAGGTTTCAAGTAAGTACCTATGTTGAATATAAACAGTACATACAAATTAAACATATAAAAAATGGTACATAAATTAATTACTAATTCTACGTAATTAGTGTCCAGTTAGACTTCGCACGATGTAATATTAATTAAATAAAATAATTATTAAGCGGATGTCCTGTCTAATTAATTAATCTTGAGAGTAGTAAGTATCTTATTAAAAACACAAGCTGCATTTTATCGCTCGTCCAGTTTTAAGACGCTGACAACCGCCAATGTACCTGTCGCTCGCACATTTCAAAATTTTTAAGAAACTGAATTTCATTAGCGATTGTCAGCAACTTAACAGACTTTAATGCAGACATCCGTCAAATAACTTTTCTACTACTATCCTTAAATATCATTAAAGAATCCTGGGACCTCGGAACTAAGAGATTTGAAAGGATATCTACCGTGCCTGAGGATAACAGTCGTGAAGCTGTTTCTATTTCTTGTCTGGTCTTCTAGGCTTTAGTCGCGAAGAACTGGCGGTAGATTTTCCTAGTTGATAAGACGTTTCAAAGTGATCCTTGTGATTGTACTGAATATGACCGTTTTGATTTTTTTTTCTGTCAGTTTCTTACAAAAACCTGACGTCTGACTTCATTAATTTTTGTTTAAGTGTGACTAAAGTTTAGAATGTTAATAACAAAGGTGTGACAAAATCGATTTTTCAAATTAGACCTCGCTTAATCTACACTAATATTATAAAGAGGAAAGCTTTGTATTTTTGTATGTAACGAATAGGCTCAAAAACTACTGGTCCGATTTCAAAAATTCTTTCACCATTAGAATGCTACATTATCCCTGAGTAACATAGGCTATATTATATTTTCAAAAAAATCAGGGATCCTTACTAAAACTCCAATAATGTAACCCAAGGTGGAAACCAAAAACCTTACATCGCGTGCGCTGCGAAAACTATTGATGATAGAACAAAATAATGTACTACGATTTTGTAGAACACGTCATCATCTACAAAAAATGTCGCGACAGCATATGTCTAACTATTATAGTTATGTCACAATAAGTGTTTTTTTATTAGAAAAAATTAATTGAAATGCCGCCGCTAGAAAAGGGTCTTTATTTGTACCTTGGTATTAATCCTTATCCAAATAAATCTTTTCATAATTAAGACGGTTTCAATACCTATAGATTACTTCTTAAATTTTTCAAATCGGACATTCCATTCAAAAGATATGACGAAATTAAAAACGTTAACGGGTCCACGGGTCACGCTCGGGGTGCGATTTCAGTCTCTGGCGTGCAAATGTATGAAATAAGTAGACGCGAGGCTCGAACCCACGGTCTAAGTTTATCCTAATACTAGTGGCTTCCCGCGGCTTCGCACGCGTTGAAGTGGTAAGCCGTGATTGAGCCACAAACATCCAAACATCGTAACTTTCGCATTGATTTGTATATTATTAGGGTAGGATATTAAATACCTACGTAGGTTTATGAGATACCTAGAGACGTACATTACCTATATTAGGTAAGTAGGTATAGGTACTGAGCTTAGCACAAACATGACAAATACAACAAAGACAACCTTACACGGAAAATATGTACTTATTTGTTTCTAGTTTCTACCCAAGTTTTAAGTCAATCGCGCCACGCGTTACAAAACTCCCATTAAAACTTTGACATCCCTTTGCACACTTATTAAGGGTAGTTTTAAAAAACTAAAAATGCCTATCCTATTTTTATGCCTTGGAGTACCTACATGTACTCCAAGATTCAAGTTTGTAGGTTCAAGGAACACAATTTTTCATACCAACGTTTTCAACCCTTTTTACACCCTTAGGGGATGAATTTCCAAAAATTCCTTCCTAGTACACCTTTACGCCATAAGTCCGATGTACTTTCCAAATTTCAAGTCTCTAAGACCAGCAGTCAAAAAACTCCCACACAAACTTTTACATCCCTTTGGACACTTATTAAGGGTATTTTTGAAAAACTAAAAATGCCTTTCCTACTTTTTAGCTTTGGAGTACATCTACTTCAAGTTTCAAGTTTGTAGGTTCAAGGAATACAATTTTTCATACCTACGTTTTCATCCCTTTTTACACCATTAGGGGTTGAATTTCCAAAAATTTCTTCTTAGTACACCTCTACGTCATAATACCTATGTACTCTTCAAATTTCAAGTCTCTAGGACCAGCGGTCAAAAAAGTCCCATACAAACTTTTACATCCCTTTACACACTTATTAAGGGTAGTTTTGAAAAACTAAAAATGCCTTTTCTTTTTTTTAGCTTTGGAGTACATCTACTTCAAGTTTCAAGTTTGTAGGTACAAGGAATACAATTTTTCATACCTACGTTTTCATCCCTTTTTACACCCTTAGGGGTTGAATTTCCAAAAATTCTTTCTTAGTACACCTCTACGCCATAAGACCTATGTACTCCTCAAATTTCAAGTCTCTAGGACCAGCGGTTTAGGCTGTGCGTTGTCTATATGTCAGTCAGTCAGTCAGTCAGTCAGTCAGTCAGTCAGTCAGTCAGTCAGGACTTTGATTCTTATAGTATTAGAGATGTTCAAAAAATTTATGACCACCCATGCGAAGCTGGGACAGGCCGCTAGTGAATAAATAAATAAATTAAAAATCTTGGTGGACTTTCTTCCACACAGCACTATCTAGCCCCAAACTAAGCACAGCTTGTAATATGGAAACCAGATAGCTGATTTAACATACATTTTTTTTTTGTTAATACATTCTTATATTATTAAAGTATAACACCCAGACAGAGCTCTGCCTTCTGCGCTGTAGGCCGTGGGTTCGATCCCCACCGAGAACAGACATTTGTGTGATGAATGAACATAGATGTTTGTTCACTGTCTGCGTGTTATTATTTATTATAAGTATGTATTTTCAAAAAAAATGTACCTATATTGTGTATTATATCAGCTATCTGGTTCCCATATTACAAGCGTTGGCTTAGTTTGATGCTAGATAGTGCTGTGCGAAAAGTCCACCAATATTTATTTATTTATAATGTTTTGACATACCTCTGACTACCCTGAGACGTACCTAAAGAATGTGGAGTTCGTGCTTACTAAGAGATCTGAGGGGAACTACCGTGCCTAGGGGTCAAAGTTTCAGTTTTTTTTGTATTACTTCTGCTCAAAAACCGCAGACTTGTTTTTGATTCTATATACCTGAGCTTTCGATCTCAAAACATAATATTGAACTGTTCAGTAGATAGACTCTCTACTTTCCCTTCTCTGCCCTTTCACGATTGACCTTGCGAAAATGGGACTTCTTAAGCTGTTTATCAATCGCTAATCTTGAGACTTGAAACCTCTTTGATTTTATGCGCGCCTGGTACTTTTTGGTGGCTTGTACTTATTATTTTCACTTTTTTTGTTTATAGTAGTTATTATACAATCGTGCTTGAAATAAGCTTTTTTTATACTATAGAATCCAGGTTCCGCTCGGCTTAAACATAATCCCTGTCAAAATAGTTTTATATTTAAAATTTAATCTTCCAAAATAAGTTTGAGCATCGCTAAAGTCAAGAGACGATATTGTTATTGAAAATTGATGAAAAATAACTAATCCGTTATTGATAAAATGCTGCCTATGTTTGTCATTCCAATGCAAAGCTATCTCTGTGTTGTAACTTCATCTCGAACGGTTCAGTAGTTTAGCCGTGAAATCGTAATAAACAGACAGACATATTTTCTCATTTATAAAATGGATATGGATTTTATTAGTAATTATATTAAAATTCTAAATTTAAAATGCAAATTCGTTACCCGTTATAAGTATAGCAATATTTTTTATTAATTTTTATGGATCTTTGTGTTATAAATGAAATTTTACTGGGTTTTGAGTAGGTAATACCTACTGTCATGCATAGATAGGCAAGCCACACTTGACAGTCCAAACACCCAATCATTATAAAGCTTCGTACACAGACCACAGACTATGTCATGCGGTTGTGGTTCTGACAGTTACAGCAATTGTACTGTGTCAGTCGGTCATACTGTTACTGATAGGGCATGTATGAACGCTTGCTTGGTCGCGAACGGTACAAACAAACATCGTGACCAAACAAAGATTCATAAAAAACCGGTTAAAAATAAAAGTTTCAACAGAATCCGGAGCGCTAGCGAGAGTTTTTAATAGAATCATTTTTTTGGGAGGGATTCGCACTCAAAGATATCGCCGCACTTGTTTTAAAACAATATACACACATAGAAACGTCAATTGAGGTCAAACTACCAAGGTAGCCATGGGGTAAGTAACCTCAATCTTGTATAAAGTACCAGGTAATCATAAAATCATATAGGTCAGTGCATCGAACAGCCTTGAGCGTTGCGTCTGCTCCAGCGGTGCTCAACCGTTAGTCTATGCCACGCCCATTAAAGATAGGTGCTTGTTATCACTGTGTGTGGTCGAACTTAAATTCTGACCACGATATTAGACGGCGGCATTTTGTTAAGGCATACTTATTAGCAATGAGCTGATTTTTATTGCAAAATTATAATTTACATGTGGTTTTATTCTATGTTTGGACGTGCCTACATTTCCAAGGTTCTGAGCGCCAAGAAATCTGAAAGAATGTCTGACGTGCAATGAGGATTATTATCTTTTAAATCCTGAAAAAGAGCTTTGCTGTTATGTAAAATTATTATCCAATTGTTTAAATAAGATTAGATTACACTTCCCCTGTATTTTTTTTTCTCGCAACTAAAAACTGAATTAAAAAAGGTCCGAGTCAATGACGCAAAAGATATAAATATAAGAAGATAGGTCAGTTTAGTTGGTACAAAGTCTAAAAGTGCTCAGAAACTGTGTCCGAAAATGTTGAGAGCCCCTGCCCTGACCCGCGACCCGGAACAGCGAATGCTGATGAAAGTAGGTACACACAATGCTTTGTACTTTCTCGTTGGCTATGCTCGCCTAGTACTTCAAATGCGTACACACATTTTGTGCTATTTTCTAGGACATGCGGAGATAAAAGCTAGATAACGCAGCTTTCGATTCTAGGTAGGTATTTATTCTGAAGTTCAACCAAGCAACGATGGGCATAGTCAAGGGGCCGCTAGTGGAAGTAACAAAAGCGTTTGGTCGAAGCTTTATAGGGCATGCCGTGGCCGGTACTTTGGGGCCGAATTTAAACTTCAAGACCACCTGCCACCCTAGTATGTATGTACTAAAATCACTAGAATCACTTAGCAGGATCAAAACGAATTTATTTCACATATCGTCACAGTAAAAGGCTCTTTTCAGAGCCATGCACGTCCATAGACAATCAAAGAAATGCACAATTAGTGTGTAATTAAAAATCACAACTACGAACATCAAGGTAAATTGCCTAAGCTGTAAAAGAGTAAAAATTATGAGTTAAACAATTATCTAAAATAAAGGACTATAAAACAGAGCCATTTTTAAAACAATATAAACTACTTACATACTAAAAACATAATGATAGTCGAAAGAACGAACTGACATCCTGACTAGCAGTGAAATCAAACAATAAAATGTAATTAGCGAGTACAGTCAGCGAAAGAAATTGAATCCTTTATAAACCATTCGAATTTATAACGCAATCCACAAAATAAATGGTGCACTAGACCACAGACAATTAAAAATAAAATCATCGGCATCAACGGATGACCGCAACAAAACAATAAAACGCAGAATCCTCGAATTAAAAAGCTATCATCATTTTCCCACGCAAGAGAAAATAATTATGACATTACTGCCTGTCTGACCCAAAAGCGGCATATCCGAAAATTTCCCGTTTTTGCGGCGCTGCAAAAAGTTTATTGTCGACCGATTTGTCAGATATTCGTCGTAATATATTAAATAAGATTTGTTTGGCGGGTAACGGTATTTTTTGCGCTGTCCAAGTGAAATTTTTTGCTGCGTTTATGTTTGACGCCTCGGAAGTATGTCAAATTAAATGCGATTAGGATCAGTGACTGAATGGCTTATTCATTTTTATTGAGTGGTCATCGTGATAGGTTTGGCACAAATTCAATTAAGCTCTATTATGTTTTATATTCATGTCAAAATCTGTGTTATCGGCTAAGGTTTTTTATATCATTATAGCACTCACTATTGAACGAGATGTTTGGTTAAATTATAGCTTTTGAAATGGCTATGAATTTAACTTACGGAGGTTTAAATTATTCTAAAGGAGAACTTCCTCTCCTTAATTTACCATACACAGATAAATTATATATTCTATCTATGAGACTAGGTATCTCACTAGTCTGCCTAAAGGCATATAAACAATCACAAAAAACGAATTAGCTTTTATAACAAAATGCATGAAATGAATCCGTTATATTTTTATGTTCAAGTTTTATAAGGATGCTTTTGTCGTACTTCAATTCTCCGTTAGAACACTAACGATAGAGCCCTATATTTTCTGAAATTGCCAACAATCCGAACAAATGGGGCTCCACAATATAGCTGCCATTAAAAAGGTATTACAACGAAATGACCACTTACATTAAGTTGGATCACAGGCGGCTAAACATATTTTTGCAGTTACGACGTTTCTCTGTGTGGGCCCAGATACATTTTTTTTGCAATTAGGACGATCTGACGAACTCAATATAAATAAAGTCTATCTTTTCTTTTTTCATATCACTTGCTCTTTCTTTTTTTATTTGATTTGATCCTGAAATAGCTCAGTCCACTTAAATATTTAATCGTTCTTGCTGGACATGAACTAGAGTCAAAATCAAAAGGTATTTGTTCAATTGAAATACAAGGACCACTTTAAAACGTCATAAAGCTAGGTGCCAGTTTCACGCGACCTAGCGTAAAAGAACAGGCAACAAACTAGGTTCCCACCGTTCTTTTGTATGTTTCTTGAGCTTACGGCTTGGTTCCTTCCGTTCTTTTGCATGATCCTTGTTACAATATAAAATAATAATAGCAAAATAATAAAAAGCAAAAGTACGTATAGAGGTAGATAGCTACCCGATTTCCAACTTCTAATGAATGTTCATCAACTGTGAACAATTTAACCGTGAACGTGGAACAGTCAAAAGCCGTTGACTTTAACGGTTCAGTATAACTAACCAGTCTTATTGCAGTTTACTGGGTGCTATCATCTGTTGCGCAGGCTCTTAAGGCGAAGACAAGAGCTAATGTGACTCTCGCTCGCACGTTTCGACATGTTGAAAGATATAAAATCACTAAACTCATTTTCGAAAAATCGCAATTAACCATTTTGTGTGCAATCACATTGCACACAGTTTAGTAAAAATTTCATTTTAATCGATACAAGTTTTCGAAAGAAGTTTGCTTATGTAAGAAAACTAGTAAAGCAAACTTTTGAGTAGGAAAACATGTATCGATCGAAATGAAATCTGAAATGAAACAGCAGGTAGAGATACCTTCAACTTAGCTGTGAGGGCAGTGTGGAGGCTCTCCAACTTCCCGCGATCCTCACAATGTCGTCGTCCCATCGCTAAGAGGGCGTCACATGGCGGCGGCGTTTTGGTAGGATAACTTATATTTTTACAAAACCAATTGACGTTTGCGTTTTTTCATAACTACATTCACTAATTTTAATATTCAAAAATATTCATGGATAAGTATATTTTTTTATTTCTTTATTGAATATTTTGATCTTTTAATTATGACGTTTCAAAGTAATCCTTGTACTGGATTACTTTGAAACGTCATAATTCAAAGAACCGAGAGCGGTGTGAAACAGAAAGTAAAAATAACAGTATTTAGTACACGTAACGCTTTCACTAAGTATAACGTGTCAAAACACTCGTTAACGCGACTGACTGTACTAATGATAGAGGCAATGACATTGACGGATGTACACACGGGTTTTTTAATCTGTCTAACGCAAGTAGTAAAGCTTGTGTAAGAATTCCCCCGGGGAATACCTACTTTAAATAATTAAAAAAATACTTTTTTTTAAATTAAAATTACTAATAATATACAATGTATTGTATTTTGATATTTTAAAACTTCTTTCGTTCTCCCTTTCCTGCTACCGTCAAACATTTTCTCGCTAGCACATTTTTCAACATTTTTGATATAAAATTACCGAAGTAATATTTTAGAAAATTTAAAATCATTGATGGGTAGTTATGAAAAATCGCAAGCAACCAAGTTTTGGAGTTTATCATTACAATAGTTCATAATTTTATATCGGCAAACATTTTGAAATATGCGAGCGAGAAAAACTTTGACAGGTATATACATATTAGCAATGTGATACCTACTACTACGTGATCGAACCGCAGGTGGCAGCTAGTGAGTATAGTGAGCATTTCCAGAAGTCAAATAAACTAGGTATATTCAAATCAAAGTATATTAAAACCAATATAACTTTACGGAACATGTCTAAAGAGCCCACAAAATAAGTTAGTCTAACTGTTGATCCGTGTGTATCGCTCACGTAAAAAAGCTGTCATTGTTTGTAGAGAGGCGAGCTTAGCATGTTAATCTCGTAAGCATTCGAATTTCGAACGTAGACTTTCGTGTGCAATTCCAATGCGATCGTGCAACCTACTTTTTCGAGCTTAAAAAAAGAGGCTTAGAGCTTTTACAACTATTCTACCAGTTTAGAAAACTCAATACTTAATTCATTGATTGCTTACACATGGTTTAGTTTAAGTACATACATAGTTTTTATCAGGTGATAGTAAGTATCACATGGACCCTGCATAGGTTATAGGGAGAGCACTGGTGGTCTAGTGGTAGCCTTTTAATCCCAAAGACGTGGGTTCAAAAACGGTCGTATATTTTATTAATTAGTGGACGCAATGTGGTAGCCGTGCTAATAAAAAAAACTTGAGGCCTTCACAAAGAGCTCTACTACTTATCAATCATTAGTTATAGGCCTGTTTACTTCAGAATATCTGTGTTGCCGCATTAAAAATGCACGCACTGCCATAGAAGAACGTATAAAAAAAAGAATGCGTTAGTACCATCCAGTCAGTTCAACAACCTCAAAAAATACATCCCACATTTTTCCTGCTATCCTAGTAATAAAAGCAACATTTCCAACCAAAAAACACGGCCAGCAATTTGCGTTGAAAAAATAAACCTTTATAATGATAGCGAGGGCAGAATGAATAAAAACAATAAGCCCGGCCAAGTGCGAGTGGGACATGTGCCTAAAGGGTTCTGTGGTCGTTTTTTGTCTAACTGTATCACTTTAGGACTTCTTATTACTCGAGAAGGAAGCCTGAAAATATAAACAAAGGAGGTTTTTCATGGAAGATGATAGCTCAAGCTAAGCTTAGCGGAACCTAAGGCATAAGGAATAAAGGGATTTAAATGTATATTCTAGTAGGTAGTAGTTCTAGTTAGTATTATTTCGTTGTTCATTTGTTTTTGGCAAGTTTTGGTTTGGAATTCCAAATTTGAAATTAAAATAATTTGAAAAGCTGGTGTTGTCTTATTTGAGCCTCTGCTTCTTTTTCAGAGTCCCACATAATACTTAATAATACCAAAAAGGGACGAATTGCTACTAACGAAACGTCATCTCAATATCTCGAGGGACGAACTGCCCGTATACCGGTACGGAGCCCTAAAAATGGCGGACAATAATGGCGGGAAGTAAGGACAATGATAGTTTTAGCAGACCGTGAACTGGCGCTGCGGCGACGGCGACGATTGGACGCTTTTGTTTTACCATTTGCGGAGTGCGCGCCAAAACGGTACTTGCACTGGATTTTGGAGGGATTTTACCATTATTCAACACATAGTGCAGTACAGGACGTGCCTATGTAATGCGCTTAAGGTATCTATCTATATCTATAACTTACACGTAAAACGAAGACGTTCCCTATGGGCATTGCGCGTCCGTCCGTCACTCTACATCTGAGACGTAATAAATTTAGACCTGTTTCACTAAGTTCAACTATTAAGTTCAACCAGTTGAACTAATTGCACTTTATGGTAAGTACATTACTGCACATACACAAAGAACGTGCCCTATGTGCATTGTGTTCATCACACTGAGATGTAATAAATAAAATAATGAAAAAATGCTGGTCTTTCAACACGTTATAGCCCCAAACGAATACCGATGGCACAAGCAGATGGCCCACCTAATGTTAAGTAGTAACCATCACCTATAACAAAGCATTGCCTCGCAAGTCACGCACGTGGAACATGCCCTGCGATGCCGTGCCCTGCGTCCATCAACTTGAGGCATACAGACAGCTTTATTTAGTCTTTTATGCTTTTGACAGCCTTCACGGCTCAGTTGGTAGTAGCTCTGCCTTCTGCGCCGTAGGCCGTGGGTTCGATCCCCACCGAGAACAAACATTTGTGTGATGAACATAGATGTTTGTTCTCTGTCTGGGTGTAATTATATATTATAATTAATTATTTACAAAAAAAAGTATATATGCATTATATCAGCTACTTATCTGGTTCCCATATTACAAGCTTTGGCTTAGTTTGCGACTAGATAGTGCAGTGTGGAAAGTCCACCAATATTTATTTTATTTTTCACTAGTAACCACACTCTTCAAACAGAAACACAGCGTTGCTGCTTGGCGGCAGAAAAAGGCGTGGTGGTAGTACTACCCCGGACAAGCCACACACAGAGCTCTACTACTCAAACATGAATTTATTTGAATAACAATGCCGATTTCTAATCGAAAGATTCACAGATTATAAATCAAAATCATAATAATCGTGGCCGAAGAGAAATAGTTGTTATAATTGTAAAAAGTGAAAGAGGCACAATTAAAAAATGAAAGTAGAATGCCAATTTACGAAATTAAAACGATTCTTCAGACACTTGTTGGTTTTACAATAGGATAATGATTCTGTAGAGTCACGTTTGGAATATAAATAGTATGGATGATTAGCTTTCGTCCGCGACTTTACTCCGCTCATAGTACTAGCTATGAGAGATAAAACTATTAAGGGGCTGACAACCATCAAACAACTTCTCGCTAGCACGTTTCGACATGCAAAAAGATAAAAATAGATAAAATCACTAAATTCATTTTCGAAAAATCGCAATCAACCATTTTGTGTGCAATCACATTGCACACAGTTTAGTAAAAAAATAATTTTGATCGATACATGTTTTCCTACTCAAAAGTTTGCTTTAATAGTTTTCGTACATAATCAAACTTTTAAGTATGAAAACTTGTATCGATCAAAATGATTTTTTTACGAAACTGTGTGCAATGTGATTGCACAAAAAATGGTTGATTGCGATTTTTCGAAAATGAGTTTAGTGATTTTATATCTTTTAACATGTCAAAACGTGCGAGCGAGAGTCACATTAGCTCTTGTCTTCGCCTTAAGTTAACCTTCTTTACCACTTCACATCAGGTGCGCCATTTGCTTGTTCCATCAGATAGTTGTATAAAAAAAAACCAGTGCAAATTTAAAGGCGTTGTTTCATCAATATATGGAGCCGGGGTCTGGTCTATGTACAGTATATACAACGTGTAAACGACTGTACGACATTAAATTAATACACGTGTAGTACTACTATCTAGTATTGATTTAAAAAAGGTTGTATTAACATTCATTCATAATTGAGATTTTTTTATTTTCAAACAAACTAAATATCAGAATAAGCATAAAATTATTGAACATTCTGTATAAACACACAAACAAAGCAACGTACGTTCATTCAATGCCGCGCCCCGCGCGCAGAAACCGCACATACATACCTACTACGACTAAACCTAAACTGTGCCGCGCGCCCGTGCCTAAAGGTGAACGCCCTTTCAGCGCGGGCGCGCGGCCGCCGGCGGCGTCTTTGATTCGCCGATATAGTAGAGCAACGTTAGCATGTAGGAAAAATAAAACTAGTTAGGTGCCTCAAATCCGTACGTTTCCAATATGCTCACGTTGTTGCATGTTGCACATACAAATGAATGCACTGAAGAGCTCCTTCAACTGTTCTAGAGTTTGTTTTGTATGCCTAGTTTCACAATTATCTTTCCCTTCATAATACAAGTTCTGCATTTTGATGACATTAACAAGACACACACACTCACACAAAAAGTCTATTTCGCGGTATCAAATCTAGACACTAGTCACGAGTAATAACACGAATTTACAATTTTCAAAATTAGATATGTCAAGGTCGCTACCAAGGCGATTGTTTACTAAATAATAATGTCTTTCACTGGCCACCGGGCGGCAGCGTGGCACATAGTGGGGCGCGCTATCTGTCTCTATCACACACGTAAGCGGAATGATATCTGTCCTTGTCGCACAGCGAAATTTTACAATGTGAGCGCACAAATATGTTTCTTATGCGGTCTAACGCGTATAAATATGATATCTTTGTCCTTTTTTTCGTTTGATTGATGAGTCACATGACTTCATGACCCCGGAAATTTGACCTCATCACCGGCGATTAGAGATACAGGTTGCATAGAAATTATTTATTGGAAAAGTATCGATATCTCGATAAATATTCAGGCTTTTTTGATAAAACCAACTCCTAAAATCTAAAAATGCAATTAGGAGTACGTGTTTCAATTTAATGTCGTACATGACTTTACACCTTGTATAATTATCGCTTAGCAATATAATAACTGTTTTAAGTGCTTATTTGCCTCATTTTTACTTCGTTTTCTTGCTTAACAAGATTTTCTTTGTCAAGGACTGACAAGCGTGAATGTCATTTTGACAACTGTTGTATAAGTCAAGCTTGAGAGTGAAAGTCATTACCGTCAAAAATTATAAAATGCAATGCGTCATATCAAACGTCATGTCAATCGTCAATTACAGACTGTCATGGCGGCTCTAGAAGTGTGTTCATAGTAAGAAATTCGAACAGTTAGCGATAGCAACTTTATTATCCTACATATTAATGAAATTGCATTTGTATGGTAATCTTCAATATTTTTCAAATATTTCTATGTACGGTACATAGACCAGACCCAAAATAAACCTGTCCTTTGTAATAAAGGCTCATGTACATGGGTTTTTGACAGAATAGCTAATACAATAATATTAACTCCGGCCTTAAAGATAAATCCTACTAATATAATAAACGCGAAAGTTTGTGTGGATGGATGGATGGATGGATGTTTGTTACTCTTTCACGTAAAAACTACTGAATGGATTTTAATAAAACTTTACAATAATATAGCTTATAGATCAGAATAACACAAAGGCTACAATTTATAAAGATATTGTGTGAATTGTCCAAAATATGACGATAAGTGTCAATCAAGTAAGTAAGAAAAAATCTACCATCTGCGAGCTATTCTGAGCGCTATCAAAACCGCTAGAGTTACACATATGTGCTACGCCACGCTAATATAAGCTACTCGAAATACTATTCCTGCGCAGACGAAGTCGCGGGTACCAGCTAGTTATAAATATACTTGAATTTATTCATTTTCATAAAACCTCTCACAAATACTAACGAATAAACAATTTAAATCAAGCCATAGAAATCTTTATCATCTGAGCGGCTAAGTAAATGCAGTGTCCGTCGCACGCCTGACTACAATGCGTTTTATATCGGATCCTTGACCAGCTCAGCGTGGTCTCTGGACCCTGATGCTAGTTCACATCATTCGACTTACATTTTTCTTCTTGTCGTGTTACTAGTTCTAAATTTAAATATTTCGAAACAGTGTGGTTCAAAGTGATCCTTGTGATTTTATTGAATAAATACCTTTTGGCTTTTACTTTGACTTTGAAAAGGTTTTAAGTGCGCCTCCGAGAGGCTTCTTTTGAGCACAATTTTTAGGTTCTACGACATGCCTCACGATGTTTTCCTTCACCGTTTTAAAGTACACTGTGCGCGTATATTTTTGAACATCACATGATTACTCACTACAAGTAACAGATAATATAATTTTTTTGCCAAGTCAATCGCCTTCAAATACACGAAAAAACGTAAAACTTTTGCTAAAAGATGACGTTTTTGAGTATTTTGTTTTTTTCAAAAAGCGCTAAATAATTTTTGATTAAATTCAAATGGAACCTCCTCTGAAGTATGAACTAAAAAAAATCATAAAAATCAACTCGTAATTTGACAGCCTTCACGGCTCAGTTGGTAGTAGCTCTGCCTTCTGTGCCGTAGGCCGTGGGTCCGATCCCCACCGAGAACAAACATTTGTGTGATGAACATAGATGTTTGTTCACTGTCTGGGAGTTATATAATATTATAAGTATGTATTTACAAAAAAAAAGTATATAAGTAGTATATCAGCTATCTAGTTCCCATATCACAAGCTTTGGCTTAGTTTGGGGCGAGATAGTGGTGTGTGGAATGTCCACCAATATTTATTTATTTATTTTTAATTGGCGGAGTGATCGAGTGGCACAGCAACTGCTTGGCGGCAGAAAAATGCGTGGTGGCAGTACTTCCCCGGACGAGCCCTTCACAAAGAACTCTACTCTCTTAAAGCTCCCAGGTTGACCAAAAAAGAACAAATGCCTGTACAGAGCTCATGAAACCCTGGTCATTGCCGCAATGCCTGCGTCACAGATTCAGAGAAAGCTAAGTCAATATTATCGCTAGATTGTCAGCTCGACTGTTTTATATCAAGGCGTATAGGAAACATGGCCATTTTATACAATGTAGTCTAAGTGAAATGTTTGTGGGACTTCGAGGATTGTGTAATTAGTATTTAAAGTCGGAAATCACCAGAGTCTAGTGGTAGTGAATAGTTAAAATCAAAAGCTATCCTATTTTCCCACTACAAGTCTCACTAAAGTAAGCAAATCTTTTGCAGGAGAGTGTGTAGTGTATAAGAAAGTCCCAAGCGAGATGCATCAGTTGTTGCAAATTCAAAAACATAATAAAAGAAAACTTTTTACGAAAGCTTACTTTAAATATGAGATTTATCTAAATGACAGGATTGAAATAGGCTCTAACTCATTACAAAAACTATAAAATTAAGTACATACCATAATTGTAAGAAGGATCATAAAAAAAACCGGCCAAGTGCCAGTCGGACTCGCTCACGAAGGATTCCGTACCATTTTTTTTTTCAGCAGTCTTCTTCTTCTCTCAATTTATGGCTCCTGTCCGTCATTCGACAGACAATCTTGCCAGTGTCAAGTGATTTGTATTGAATACTTTTTAGTCAAGTCAGTCCATAGTCAAGTCGGCCGTCATTTGTTTTGAAGAAAATGGTGGCGGTTTTCTTCAAAACATTGGAAACATTTTCGGTCAAATCAGGATATCACATAATACACTTTCATTCCAAATGTTTTCACTTTGTGCTAAGACCTCAAGTAATGTTGGTTAAAATACCACCGAAATTAACACAACTGAAAATAACACTAGAAAAACAAATAAAATGAAAAAACTATGTTGCTTCCCAAAATGTCAGAAAATGAATCCCTTTTTCAGCAGTCACTACTTTCTTATCAAATTCTGACCGGTGTCAAGTTCAGGAAGTTCATCGGAAGCCTGACATGAGACACCCGCGCATTCGTCGTCGCTGACGTTTTGTTTACTTATATACAACGTGTTGATGAAGTTATGTAGGGAAACAAAGAGCGTGTATTTCGACCAAGCACTGGAATACTTTGACGTGTGCAAGGGTTGAATACATCGTTTTCGAAATTCCCATAGAAAAGTAAAATTAATATTTTCTCAGAAATTTGCAACAGCCCTGTCTGTGTACGTGTCAAGGTCACACGCACGCGCGCTTCTATCTAGGAAAGAGAAAAACAACGATAACCTACGAGATAATTTGAAATACTTACCTTTCGGTAGGTAGGTAGGTACGCCGCCAATCCCCTGACACGATATTTTTACTGGTTCCTATGGATTTTGTCATTATTTACTGGCTATAATAACACTGGATAAAACTGGATTTTGGTAAGTTTGCGAGATTTCGCACGACACAGGCTTCAAACTTCACACTAAACCATTACCTCGTAGGCACTGCTCATACACACACTGACTGACGACGGCTTTTTACATAACAATCACCATTTTATCACGTTTGATGATATTTTCTCAACAAAACAATGTACAACAACGCATGTAAACACAAACAGGGTGACCATCTCAAAAGTGGCGGTTCTACCACACACCTGCCAAAAAATCTGTCAAAATCTACCAAGCTTGACGATAAAAATACCAAAAATATGACTTCATACCATCTCCTTCGTGGCTACGGAATAAATTAAATACCTACATTACATTCAGTTACTATCTTTTGATCGTTTGTAACGGTTTGCAGTTATCTAAAACGAGATAGAAGTTGTTTAGAAACCAAATCAATAAAGGTAAAAAAGAATAAGAAGTTTCCAGTTCGGTAAAAAATAAATAAATTATAAATATTATTTCATTAAAAATTCAAACTAATAAGATTTTTCTTGAAATATTTAAAATCTGCCAAATGGCAGAAATCTGCCACAAATGGTAACACTGATCGGCGGCCGTCGGCCGTCCTGATTGGATATGCATTTTAAATGCAACCAATGACAGACAGGTTAGTCAAAGATTAAATAGGACAGACTAGACACTTCCCAAAATTGCAGTTGAATAATTTTGTCGTGTCAATGAACCATGGTGGTAAAGTAACATGTTACAATTTAAAGAACTATGAATATCATAAACATTGGTTTACGACATCTAGTAATTAAACAAAAATAAATATTCTATTAAATATTGAGTACGTAGCCACGTAGGTATCTAGTTACTGAATAGGTATTAGTACCAAAGATCTCAGAGAATGTTTACCGTGACTAGGGATTACAGTCGCGAAAATATTTCTTTTACATACCAAGATCTTTAAAAACAGCAACATCATTATTAGGTAGGCACATTACTAGGTAATTGGTGGCAGTTCTGTTACCTATTTTATCTAAGGTTAACAACTAGAGGTCAAAGAACAGCTGTAAATAGGGCTGCCTCATGATGCGTTTAGATTCATTTTAGATAAAAGTTTAAGAGGCATTTCATGAATGAAAAACTTTGAAATTTTAAAAGTCGTAGAACAAAAGTTGTTCGTTATGACCGGTAGAATATCCTGCTTTCGGATCCCTACAATTCTTAATAAACACGTTGTATATATATCATGTATGTTAGTCTGTAAGGTCTATATTGATTAAAGCCCAAATTTCATTTTCGTAGATGTCTAATATCAATTTTTTTATTATATTAGATACTAGTGGCTTCCCGCGGCTTCGCACGCGTTGAAGTGGTGAGCCGTAATTTAGCCACAAACATCCAAGCATCGTAACTTTCGCATTGATTTGTATATTATTAGGGTAGGATACCTACGCAGGTATATACCTATAGACTAGTGGTTGCGTGCCGCGCGAGCTGCAAGCAGCTCGCGTCTTTTTTTTAAGTTAAATAATAATCAATCCCCTAAGTGTAAATATAAATAAATATATAATAAAAGTTTTGAATTCCATACAAACTCCTCAATAGCAGTTGGACACCCCGTTGAAACGAAGTCAGTCGGTTAAAGTATCGATAAAAGATCTACATGGCCGCCATCTTGGAATGCAAGCCCTTAATTGCAGTAAAAATGCAGCAAATATTAAAAACAGTGTAAAATTATATTCAAACCCCTCAATCTCATTCGAACACCCCGTTGGAACGAAGTCGATCGGTCTAAGTTTCGAAAAAAGATCTACGTGGCCGCCATCTTGCAATGCAAGCCCTTAATTGCAGTAAAAATGCAGCAAATATGAAAAACAGTGTAAAATTCCATACAAACTCCTCAATCGCAGTTGGACACCCCGTTAAAACGAAGTCAGTCGGTTCAAAATTCCAAAAAAAATCTATATGGCCGCCATCTTGGAATGCGAACCCCTAATTGCAGTAAAAGTGCAGCAGATATGAAAAACAGTGTAAAATTCCATTCAAACCCCTTAATCTCATTCGAACACCCCGTTGGAACGAAGTCGATCGGTTAAAGTTTTGAAAAAAGATCTACATGGCCGACATCTTGGAATGCACACCCCAAATTGCAGTAAAAATGCAGCAAAAATGAAAAGAAGTTGTAAATTCCATATAAACTCCTCAATCTCGTTCGAACACCCCGTTGGAACGAAGTCAATCGGTTAAAGTTTCGAAAAAAGATCTACATGGCCGCCATCTTGGAATGCAAACCCCAAATTGCAGTAAAAATGCAGCAAAAATTAAAAGAAGTTGTAAATTCCATTCAAACCCCTCAATCTCATTCGAACACCCCGTTGGAACGAAGTCAATCGGTTAAAGTTTCGAAAAAAGATCTACATGGCCGCCATCTTGGAATGCGAACCCCTAATTGCAGTGAAAATGCAGCAAAATTGTAAATCTGAGTAAAATTCCATTCAAACTCCTCAATCTCATTCGAATACCCCGTTGGAACGAAGTCAATCGGTTAAAGTTTCGAAAAAAGATCTACATGGCCGCCATCTTGGAATGAAAACCCCTAATTGCAGTAAAAATGCAGCAAATATGAATAACAGTGTAAAATTCCATTTAAACCCCTCAATCTCATTCGAACATCTCGTTGAAATGAAGTCAATCGGTTAAAGTTTCGGTAAAAGATCTACATGGCCGCCATCTTGGAATGCAAACCCCTAATTGCAGAAAAAATGCAGCAGAAATGAAAAATAGTGTAAAATTCCATACAAACTCGTCAATCGCATTCGGACACCCCGTTGGAACGAAGTCAATCGGTTAAAGTTTCGAAAAAAGATCTACATGGCCGCCATCTTAAAATGCAAGCCCCTAATTGCAGTAAAAATGCAGCAGAAATGAAAAACAGTGTAAAATTCCATACAAACTCGTCAATCTCATTCGGATACCCCGTTGGAACGAAGTCAATCGGTTAAAGTTTCAAAAACCGGAAATGACAGAGACGCCATTTTGAATTTCCGAAATGTCATAATTTTCCTGAAATATACAGGATACAAGCTACCTATCAGTGAAAAAACGGTAGTCATACCTTGAGTTTGGTAGAACAAAGTAATTCGCCAAAGTCAGGTCTGACCGAAAAATTCAAACTTCTATGGCTCGTGGGGTTGCCAGCTGCAGGGAACGAAAATAGTCAAATGTCATTTGGGTGAGCCCATTCTTGCCAGCTAGTAGAAATTTTGATTCAAAAAGTCATTATTTCTACTTTTCACGTTCCCGAGGAAAATCTGGGAAACTACCCTAAAAATAGGGAAAAATTTACAACCAGGCAACACTCCTCTTTCCACTGCACAACCACTTCATAGAAACTATCCCGATCGGGGGATGCCAACTACCCCATATTTTGGTTTGAAAATCTAAATTTTTACGAAAAACACAAACTTTTTACAAAATGGCCGCCACGCCGTCCGCCATCTTGGATTTTTGAAATTTCATAATTTTCCTGAAATCTCGAGGATGTAGGCTACCGTTCTGCATACTCAGTGTTGCCAGATTTTGAGTTTCGTAGAACAAAGTAATTCGCCAAAGTCAAAAACTCCCAAAAACTACAAAGTTGCACTGCTCCCTGGGTTGCCAACTCAAAGTTACAAAAATGGTCAAATGTCATTTGGGGGAGGCTGTTCCTCCTGACCAGATGAAATTTCAATTCAAAATGTCATTATTTCTACTTTTCACGTTCCCGAGGAAAATCTGGGAAACTACCCTAAAAATGGGGAAAAATTTTCAACCAGGCAACACTTCTCAACCAACTGCACAATCGATCCATACAAATCATCCCGGTCGGGGGATGCCAACTACCTAATATTTCGGTTTGAAAATTGAGATTTTTTCGAAAATCGCAAACTTTTCTTTAAAATGGCCGCCACGCCGTCGCCATCTTGGATTTTTGAAAAGTCATAATTTTTCTGAAATCTCAAGGATGTAGGCTACCTTTCTGCATACTCAGTGTTGCCAGATTTTATATTCCGTAGAACAAAGTAATTCGCCAAAGTCAAAATGAGCGAAAAACGAAAAAGTTTCACTTCTCTCGGGGTAGCCAACTAAAAGTAATGAAAATGGTCAAATGTCATTCGGGGGAGGGCAACCCTTCTATCGAGTCAAATTTTCGATTCAAAATGTCATTATTTCTACTTTTCATGTTTTTGGGGAAAATCTCGGAAATTACCTTAAAAATGGGGAAAATTTTTCAACCAAGCATTACTCCTCATTGATTCACACGACCGCTTGGTACAACTCGTCCCGCTAGAATGTTGCCATCTACCTTAAAAATCGATTTGAAAAATGTGCAAAAACCATCACTTTTACAAAATGGCCGCCACAGCCTCCGCCATCTTGGATTTTTGAAAAGTCATAATTTTCCTGAAATGTCGACGATATAAGAAAAAAAATTGCATAATCAGTGCTGCCGACTTTGGAGTTTCGTAGAACAAAGTAATTCGCCAAAGTCAAGTCAAAAAAGTGTAAAAATTCAAATCGAAATGGCGCGGCCGCCATCTTGTTTTTTTTATTTTTTTCAACTTTTCCCCCAATCGTAGCCTATTTTCAGTCGGATGAACCGCTCGGACGCCCTCTATCTATCAAACCCTGCGATTGCGCAAATCAACACCGGCGCCATCTTGGATTTCGGGAATCGCTATAATTTTCCTCTACTCGCTCGGTGCTACTACACATTTTCGTAGTACATCGTTTCGGTCTACCTCCACTCTTTCTGTCTCTCCGGGCATGTCAGTGAGTCAGTGAGTGAGTGAGTGGTCTTTTAGCTTTATATAGTATAATACCTATAGGCGTACATTACCTATATTAGGTAGGTAGGTAGGTATAGGTACTGAGTTTAGCACAAACATGACAAATACAACAAAGACATTCTTATACGGAAAATATGTACTTATTTGTTCCTAGTTTCTACCCCAAAAACAAACGAAACGAAACAGCTTCACGACTTTGATCCCCAGGCACGGTAGATACCCTAAGATCTCTTCATCGTACCAACTCAAGATTCCCGTTTTAGAATGTTCCTTACAAACATCGACGCCTTGTTGTATCCTTTTTACTTGAGCGCAACGAAGGAGGGTAACGTTTTAGGGGTTGATATCGAAAATCAAACTGTCTTTTTGTTATTTATCCACAGAACACATTTTCTTTAAGTTTTAAGTTAATTACACTACGCTTTAAAAATCTCCCATACAAACCTTGAAACTTTGTCAGTCTTTTGCACCCTTTGCAGGGGTGGTTTTAAAATATTGAAAACGTGATTTTAAATTATTTAACTTCAAGTTTTAAATCAATCGCGCCACGCGTTGGAGTACATGTACACTAAGTTTCAAGTTTTTAGGTTCAAGGAATACTACTTTTCATGCAAACGTTTTCAACCCTTTTACACCCTTAGGGGTTGAATTTCCAAAAACCTCTTCTTAGTACACCTCTACGCCATAAGACCTATATACTCTTCAAATTTCAAGTCCCTAGGACCAGCGGTCAAAAACCTCCCATACAAACTTTTACATCCCTTTGCACACTTATTAAGGGTAGTTCTAAAAAACGAAAAATGCCTTTCCTATTTTTTGCCTTGGAGTACATGTACTCCAAGTTTCAAGTTTGTAGGTTCAAGGAATACTATTTTTCATGCAAACGGTTTCAACCCTTTTACACCCTTAGGGGTTGAATTTCCAAAAACCTCTTCTTAGTACATCTCTACGCCATAAGACCTATGTACTCTTCAAATTTCAAGTCTCTAGGACCAGCGGTCAAAAAACTCCCATACAAACTTTTACATCCCTTTGCACACTTATCAAGGGTAGTTTTAAAAAACTTCAAATGCCTTTCCTATTTTTTTGCCTTGAAATATAATTACTCCAAGTTTCAAGTTTGTAGGTTCAAGGAATACTATTTCTCATACAAACGTTTTCATCCCTTTTTACACCCTTAGGGGTTGAATTTCCAAAAATACCTTCATAGTACACCTCTACAGTTTTAAGTCTCTAGGACCAGCGGTCAAAAAACTCCCATACATACTTTTACATCCCTTAGCACACTTATTAAGGGTAGTTTTAAAAAACTAAAAATGTATTTCCTACTCTTTTGTTTTGAAGTATATGTACTCCAACTTTCAAGTTTGTAGGTTCAAGGAATACAATTTTTCATACAAACGTTTTCATCCCTTTTTACACCCTTTGGGGTTGAATTTCCAAAAATCCTTTCTTATTACACCTCTACGCCATAAGACCTATGTACTCTTCAAATTTCAAGTCTCTAGGACCAGCGGTCAAAAAACTCCCATACATACTTTTACATCCCTTAGCACACTTATTAAGGGTAGTTTTAAAAAACTAAAAATGTATTTCCTACTTTTTTGTCTTGAAGTATATGTACTCCAACTTTCAAGTTTGTAGGTTCAAGGAATACAATTTTTCATACAAACGTTTTCATCCCTTTTTACACCCTTAGGGGTTGAATTTCCAAAAATCCCTTCTTAGGACACCTCTACGCCATAAGACCTATGTACTCTTCAAATTTCAAGTCTCTAGGACCAGCGGTCAAAAAACTCCCATATATACTTTTACATCCCTTAGCACACTTATTAAGGGTAGTTTTAAAAAACTAAAAATGCCTTTTCTATTTTTTTGTCTTGAAGTATATGTATTCCAAGTTTCAAGTTTGTAGGTTCAAGGAATACAATTTTTCATACAAACGTTTTCATCCCTTTTTACACCCTTAGGGGTTGAATTTCCAAAAATCCCTTCTTAGTACACCTCTACGCCATAAGACCTATGTACTCCTCAAATTTCAAGTCTCTGGGACCAGCGGTTTAGGCTGTGCGTTGTCTATATGTCAGTCAGTCAGTCAGTCAGTCAGTCAGTCAGTCAGGACTTTGATTCTTATAGTATTAGAGATGTCAACTTTCACTCAATCCATCTTTTATTTGGCCTATCTCTACTCCTGTGTTTTAACACTGCTATAGAGAGCACTGGTGGTCTAGTGGCAGCAGCCCCGCCTTCCGATCCTAAGGTCGTGGGTTCTAAACCGGTCGTACACCAATGAGTTTTTCTGTTCAAAAATGTATGTGCACAATGCCAGTACTCTCAAACGGTGAAGGAAAACATCGTGAGGAAACCGGCATGTCGTAGAACCTAAAAAGTTCTATAACATGTGCGAAGTGCTCGAAAGGAGCCTCTTGAGGCGCACATAAAATCCTTTCACCACACTGTTTCGAAAGAGACTAGTGACACGACAAGAGAGAGAGACACTGTTGATTAACAAAGGATTAAAGGGTCGTTAAATATGTCAAAATGTACGCGTTTGACATCTAAGGTTAGATTTAACGGCCTGTTAATCCTTGATTAGTAACTAACAGAGCATGGTGAAATCAGCTCTTAATCTGGATAATCAAATAATTCATTGATCAAACCACTTTTTCAATGTTTTTATTTGCATACATTTTTTGCACTCCCGCGCATGATTTCGCATTATTCATGAGTGCGTAGGTATGTACCGTTTCGTAATAAGGAAGGAAAATATTCAATTTATGATCTTCGTACGATTTATTACGTATCAGCGTCTTAAGTGCCGTTATCGGGGTTTGAATTGATTATACAAAGAGGAGTTATACTCTTATATTTATATTTTATACTTTTTATGTCTTATTATGTGTGAAAGTTAATATATCTGATATTTGACAGCATTCACAGCTCAATTGGTAAAAGCTCTGCCTTCTATGCTGTAGGCCGTGGGTTCGACCCCCACCGAGGATAAACATTTGTGTGATGAACATAGATATTTATACTCTGTGTTGAACTACTACCAACATAGCTATGAGGGATGTTAAATCTAGATTTCAACAAGTCCCTAGGGACTTGTCTCTTAAAATCAGTGCTAATGGTGCTAAAGTTGTACTTTGTTGTCGCAAATCAAACGAAGTAAATCTACCTCTACAAAAAGCAGAAATAAGTAGCACAAGGATAATAGAAGTAATGCGCCAATTTAGTTGGGTTTCAACTGCTTACTACTGGCGCGCACAGCTGTAGTAAAACAGCTGGTTATTTTAAATTTAAGGCGAAGACAAAAGCTAATGTGACTCTCGCTTGCACGTTTCGACATGTTGAAAGGTATAAAATCACTAAACTCATTTTCGTAAAATCGCAATCAACCATTTTGTGTGCAATCACATTGCACACAGTTTAGTAAAAATTTCATTGTTAAATACACGTGTAAGTTTTCCTACTCAAAAGTTTGCTTTACTAGTTTTCGTACATAAGCAAACTTTTAAGTAGGAAAACTTATATCGATCAAAATGAAATTTTCCTACGAGGGGGTCACTTCGCTTCATTTTTGCCAGCAAGGCGTCAAGGTGAAGGCACAAAATTACCAAACCGACATATTGGAAGCGGTGGTTAAACCATTAAATGATACGCTATTCGCTGGAAAATACTGGGTTTTCCAACAGGACTCTGCTCCCTCCCATAAAGCTAAGACTACCCAACGTTGGCTGGAGGCCAATTTGCCAGGCTTCATTCAGAGCGAAGATTGGCCCTCGTCAAGCCCTGACTTGAATCCTTTGGATTATTCTTTATGGACGGAATTGGAGCTGAGGGCATGCAGAAAGTCTCACCCAAACCTAGATTCTCTCAAGCGAGCCCTTATTAAAGAATCGAAACGGATTCCCATTGAGAAGATTCGTGCCGCCATAGATGAATGGCGCACGCGTTTGAAGGCCTGCATTGAATGCAAAGGCGGCCATTTTGAATTATTTATTTTTAAATACAGATCTAGATGTCAGTAGTTTTAATTTTAATATCCAATAAATGAATACTCAACTTAGCTCCAAAAATATTTTAGTTTTACTGTGTCTCAAGACTTATGAACACACGAGGTACTTGCTAATTGAACTATCACATAATAATAACAATACAAACCGAAACACAGCGACGCGTCGCTCGACGCTGCTTGACGGCAGAAATAGGCATATAAAATACCGCAGCTGCTGTATTTCTAAGCTGTGACACCGGTTAAGCCATACTTACAGGATCATTGTACAATTGTCCATTCTACTTGAACTTGACAAAGCGCTTCTGCAAATCATCCGATTGAACGCACAATAGCCACTAATTCCTGTACGACTGGAAAGGACTGTAGTAAACATGTCTTTACAGGCTCTAGTGAGGGTTTGCTTGTTACCCATTCCACAGACTAAATAATAGACCCTACTCTTATTTACGGGACGTTCATGCGATTTGATTTTAGATAGTCAGCTAGACTTCAATTTGTTTCAGATAATTGGCAAGCCTGAAAATGTCATTTTATGAGCATTATTTCAGTCAAAGTTGAATGGTATTCATCTGGTTCACAAAGACCATTTTGAAACGTATTTATTCATTTGATAAAAAAATAGACATCGTAGCTTTTTTTCAACGTACAATAAAAATAAACTACCAGGTAGACAGAAAACAGCAGGAGTAAGCAGAGTGCATATGGAATGAAAGCGTCAATTATTTTTTTTTATCATCTCTTCAATGCACAGCAAACAGAAACTACCAGGATAACAAAAATCAGAAGGAGTGAGCAATGTTGAAAATGATGTCAATATGTATGTCTCCCTTTTTCCTTTCTTGGATTATGATGATCAATCATTTTTTCCTCAATTTCTTGTTAAAACTTCCTCGTTGGAGTTGGCTCATTAAACTAGCAAACTAACTATCGAATCATTACTTTAACCCAATTCCTGACCATAACCTTATTCTTTTTTTTACAAAGTATTTTGGTACCTAACCTCTCAGTAATCGTAAAAGACTCAAGTTGACATTAAGATTGACGATTGCACGCCAAAACATGCAAATTCTTTTCCTTTGCAAGTGAAAGCTATAACAGGTGCAATCGCGCGCAGAATCTTAAAAGCTGCCAAAAGCCGAAAACACCGAAAAAAAAACAACTTTTACACTCATTTTGAACTCTATATACCATGTAATAAAGGCGTTATCTAGATTCAAATCTAGATCTAGGAAGGAATTTTGAGGCGGGCCTTTAGATGCAAATCGTGTCGTTGTCTTGTGCTCGCCACTTCCAGAACTGAGAATGCTAAAACCTCTTGCCGCGTTCTGTTTTCCTGGTAGTTGAATACACTTTTGTGTTTGGATACCGTTGTGATTTCCATTGTAGCTTTCGCACGTGGACTTACTCGCCTAGCTTTGAGACGTTTCAAAGTGGTCCTTTTGATTCAATTGAATCAATGTGTTTTGACTTTGATTCTATGTCATAAACCAAAATTATCTAAATTTTATATCAAACCTAAGTAAAATTATCTAATTGTAAAATTATGGTCAAAAATCTACTCTAAATAGGAAGGTTATTATTAGCACTGAATAAGTTGTTTTAGGATAGAAAGGTTTACAATAATAAAAACTCTGCTTTAATACCTTCAAATAAGGTTGTTTTTAGTGAATCACTGAACCGTTATAATAACGGCTTATAAAATCAATCCATATAATACAAAATTTATTTATTCGATTACCTACTAATAATTGATTGGAACTAAACGCAATCGAATAATTAGCATAATATTTCCTTCTAACGGCGACGCGGCGCGTTTAGTTGGTGCATTCAATTACAGAGCACTGACCTTATCTGTGCATCGCCACAGCTTAGAGCACTCTTAGCTGGTACACACCTAAATTTGATCAACCTTAACCAACGAATGGGATTTTAACTCTTCGGATTACCCTTCAGCTGCAACGGTCTGCATAGCTCAACTGTTTCATATGTATTTAAAAAAAAAATTAAATACTTGTATTCATTGAATTTTATTTTTATTAAATGTTATTGTTTGACAAGCTAGAGACCAACTTTTAGAAAAGAAAGTACCAACTTTTTAATCTAGATTTGAATATCGTATTGTTTGTTTTGATTCTTTTAGTATTGTGATTCTTTTAGAAACAACTTATTTTTCAAATCTTTTACTAAAGCTTAAAATTAGAAGCATATTAATATCGGTCATGAATAGTTGGATAATTGTAACGAAGAAAATGATTGGTTCATGTTCTTTTGACCGAGATTTATGGTTTGTTTGACCCAGCTTATACAAATCTTGTGCATGCCTGTAATTGGCAAGCATTTATAGATTTTTTGTAACAATTTTGATGAAGGTATACTGACTGAGTTGACGTTGCAAATAAATAAATAAATGACCCAGCTGTTCAGCTCTGACTGTGACCTATCTAGCCAGTATAGTACAGCACAGAACATTAAGTTTACCTATTTTATAGCCGTTCATGAAATATGATATCATCGATGTTACGATTATAGCCTATTCTAGATTTTACGTTAGCTTCCTAGGTATTTATTAATGGTATAGTACCTAGACAACTAATAAATATTCCGATATCTATATTTTATCGAATCGTGGTGTAGATTTGTCGTTTTGATCAGAGAGACATCTTTGTGACCAACGGGAAGGGTGGTGTATGTTCTTCTAGGCTTGGTCGCTTGGAGCTGGCACCTAAATTCACCTAGCTTTAAGACGTTTCAAAGTGATCCTTGTGATTCAATTGAACAAATACCTTTTGACTTTGACTATGACTTTGACTTCAGTGTCCGTGATTTGATTTTGATAAATCCAGAGAATATTCTGAAATCTACCTTTTTTTATCGCTGTATGACACGCGCTTGGCCAATTTATTTTTTATTAGGTACATATTGAAAAGCATCTTAGCTGGAACTATGTACCTAACACTTGTCGCGAATGGACTACCAAGTACTATTTTGGAAGTATGTACCTCTGACTACCCTCTTTTCTTTTATTCTCAAAGAATCTTAAATAGGTATTTGGTGAGGATATCTACCGTGCCTAGGGATTAAAATCGTAAGGCTACTTATTATTTCTTTATTATAAGAATACAAGAATAATCCAAGTTACCAGGCGCACATAAGACCAAAGGAGGTCGACACCGAATCGAAACACCAATTTAATGGTCGAATAGCTCTTTAATTAGTGGTAGAACAATCGCTATTGTTTATTGAACGTCAGGTCATCGACCCTTGTAGATAATCTTTTAGCTCGCTTGAAACTAGGAAATAATAGTCGCCAATCGCGATATAAAAAAACTGAAACTGAAATCGCGAAATCGCGGTATTTGTATGATAATACCAAAAAAAAACCAAAGACCACTGGACCACAGTGTAGTCCACTGTGGAGCTGTAACAGGAAAAGCTTAAAGACTCACCAGGCACGGTAGATATCCCCTCAGATCTCTTAGTACCAAGTCAGAGCTCCAGATTCTTTGAGAACATCGGGGGGTAGTCAGAGGTACGTCCGAACATTACATTTGTCACATACCCACATTTTTCATAGAAGAAATTACAGAGACATGAGGTTTAACATCTGTATGCCTCGAGTTGATGGACGCATTGCATCGTAGGGCACTTTTCTGTGCGTGACTTACGTGGCAGTGCTTTGTTATAGGTGATGGTAACCACTTAACATCAGGTGGGCCATCTGCTTGTTCTATCAGCAAGTAGTATAATTTTATTTTATTTACTAGCCATAGATAATCGTCATAATTATAGAGATAGCTCATAAAAACGCGGGGAAAGCATGGAATTGCCCTATGGTTTCCTGGTTACTATTTATAGATCTAGTTTACCGTTATTCGACCGAAAGTTCTTGTTTGGTGTTTAGTAAGCATTTAAGACGCAGATTGCCGCTAATTTCTCGCTCGCACATTGCAATATTTTTGAAGACATAATAGTAGATTATTGAACAAGGGGATAAAGCTGTAGATAAAGCATACTGAATCCCGAGCGCAACGAAGGGTATAGAGTTTACTCCGAGCTTAGCGAGGGAGTTTTGACTAGAATCCTGAGACAGCGAGGGATTCAAGCTGAGACAGCTTTATCCACGAGGTGATTACTCAACTTTTAAAATCCTTTCATGGAAGTGGAAGATCATTTGAAATATGGAACTTATGTTACTTAAATAGGTACTTAACTTATTTATGTATTAACTTCATAAATAACATCATCAGATTATGTATTTAAAACATAATCTATCATTACAAATAACATTTTAATTTCAACGTATTCAAATCAATTTTCTCCACGTGAAATGCTCTACACAATGCAATAAAGTGTAAAATGAAGGAGCCATTAAATTTAATAAAAAAAACCGTTACAATGTATCACCGATGCCGTAACATAACGTAATGTAGCAAACTATTGAACAATTTACCATGGTCAGTTAGCGAGGAATGTAGGCTAAGACGTGACCAGATGCTGCGACTTTTTGTCGCCTGTATTTGATTTATATTTTTGAAAATACCAACAGCTACAGATTATAAGAGTTTTAAAGATAAGTAGCACTCTTTGTAGCTCGTGGTCAGTTAGCTAGGAATGTTGAGAAAGACGCGACCAGAAGCTGCGACTTTTTGTCGCCAGTATTCATTTAATTTTATTTTTCAGTTACTATTTTGTTCATTTTGTAAATATTTGTATTCATTGTAATTTTCTTTGCAAATAAATGTTTTATGTATAATAAATATAAATAATTATTATAAAAAAGACCAACAGCTACAAATTATAAAAGTATTTTTAGTGTAGTAGAGCTCTTTGTGTGTAGCTTGTCCACGGAAGTACTACCACCATGCCTATTTCTGGCCGCTAAGGAGCTTTGCTTCGGTTTGAAGGGTGTTGTTGTCGGTACAATTACAGGCACTTCAAATAAGAATAATTAAAAATTCAAATAAAAAACAAATCATTCAATAGAAACAGCATCAAAACCAATTTAAGAAGAAGAGATCTCGTGCCTTCTAGTTAATATAAAAGTCGTAAAATGTTAAGTGTTACATAATAATGCAGTTGTAGGCAGAGGCTACCGCTAACATCAAGTGGTGAAAACGGTATTTCTTCAGTTCAATAACAACGATAATTTTAAATTAACTAAAAACTCTACGCGACAAAAAGTCACGTCCTACAATATCCACGCGAAAGCCGCGAACGTGGTATGTTGTGCATTTATTACAATAATTATCTTATAATCGCAAAAGATCGTGAAATTAATCACAATGCTTTACGCATGCGCCAAATTCCGTTAATATTAATTCCGTTAACTTGATACAGTTTGTTTCAAACACGTTTTTGTGGGTACCTACTTTGAACTTTGAACGAATTTCGACATGTTGGAAGATATAAAATCGCTCAACTCATTTTCGAAGAATCGCATTCAACCAAGTTGTGTGCAATCACATTGCACATAGTTTAGTAAAAAATTCATTTTGATCGATACAAGTATTTCTCCTCAAAAGTTTGCTTTCGTAGTTATGCAAACTTTTCAGAAGGTAAACTTATATGGACCATAATAATATTTTGCTGAATAGCGTGCAATGTGAATGCCTACAACATGGTTAATTGCGATTTTTCATGAAAAGGTTCAAAGATTTCATATCTTTCAAAATGTTGAAATGTGAAAGCGAGAAAAACATTAGCAGTGGACATCGCCTTCAAATTTTTAAAGTAATAAGAAGTACAATAATAGCTTCAGTAAAAAATCTTACTTTGCCGTAAAATGAACTTTAAGCTCATATAAAATCTTATTTAAGTAAGATAATAAGCTCAACCTAAATTTAAGAAAAAAAAAAAAAAAAATTCGTTGACACAGTCTTGATCGGAATTCAATTGATTAATTTTAATTATTATCAAGACGGGATTGGCGTATCAAAGTGTTCCATGTGATTCAACTAAATAAATGCCTCGTGACTTTAAATACCTCTGGTCTCCAGTTTTAAATCGTTTTTGGTTTTCTGTATTGCGAGCCCGTTATTTTTTTCTAAAATATATAGTCTACATTAGTCACCGACTGTACAGCACTTTCCACCACGACAGTACCTCATTGCCCCCGATAGTACATCAATAACACGATTAAGGCCATACATTCTTTCATCGCTTATGACCCTTCGCTCATCATACCACCAGTACTTTGTTGGTCACCGTGGAGTCCAGAAACAGCTTCACGACTTTGATCTCCGAGCACGGTAGATATTCCTTCAGATACCAAGAACCAGCTCAATATTTTTTTAGGATGTCTAAGGAGTCACGCCCAAATATTACGCTTGGTGAATCTAGGTTCCAGTTCCACGCGACCAAGCCTAGAAGAACAGGCAACAAACTTACGGCTTGGTTCCTACCGTTCTTTTGTATGATCCTTGTTACAAATTATAATATTATTTAATATTATAATAATGTAGCTCCAGTGTGCCAATTATTGAACGTAGCGAGGCGCAGGCAAAACAGAAACGGAAATGCAATCAAATCTATCTAGTTATAGTTAATAAAGTATGTGAAAGTTGGGACATAAAGTATTCAGTCTAGAAAACTGCATTTCACGTAGGTACTCATGTATGAAATAAAATCATTATGCTCATTTCCTCAGAACATAATTATATTTGAATAAGAATATTTTAAACGAAGAAATATAATATTTAAAAAAAATCTCTGTTTTCAAAGAAACAGTGACACGACCAGGCACGCCCTCAGGCAAGGGTGGGCGAATATCTGCTAAATGTAGCTGGGAAACACTGGATGAGAAGAGTAGAAGACCGGGTTCAGTCTTCTCTTCTTCTTGAGGAGAGACCTACCTCCAGCAGTGGACTGACATAGGTTGATGATGAAGAAATTCACTGAAAACATGAGGCGATGATAAGCCTTAACTTTGTTGCCTGGTCTTCTAGGCTTTGGTCGCGTGGAACTGGCACCTAGATTCACCAAATTTGTATGTCGTTTCAAAGTGATTCTTTTGATTCAATGGAATAAACCTTTTGACTTGTTTGTCACCAATAGTGCTTAAAAACTTTTCAGTGATCGGGATTAGAACCCACAATCGCGGGGATTCGGCCAAAACATGACCTTTCCTAACCCGCAATTACCAGGAGAGTATGAATAGGAGATAGTCACGCTAGCACCGTTACACCAGCGGGCGGTATTCAAATTCGTTGTCGCGACGAATGATCTCGTCCACATCAAAATGCTGAATCTAGGTTTGGAAATTGAATTACAAAGTACTGCTTTCTATTTGAAACAAAATAGTTATATTCACGGTACAAAACAAGCGAGAAACGAGTTATCCGCTGACGAACCACGTGAGCTGCGTACAACAAAAAATCTCATAAAAATGCGTTTTGCGCATCTTAATCTCGTGGTTCGTTTTCTTAGGTACTTTAAGTTAGCTAGGCTTTAGTCGCGTGGAACTGGCACCTAGAGTTACCTAGCTTTAAGACGTTTCAAAGTGATCGTTGTGATTTTATTGAATAAATCCCTTTTGACTTTGAATTTAGCTCTGTCTCTTTTGTCATAACCAATTGGTAAAAGATAGCATTTTTTATATTTTGACAGTTATCTATTATCGGGAACTGCTTAGATCATAATTGTATGCGATTTTTCACCACTTCCTTCAGCAATATTGTCTTCAAAAACTCTTAACAGTACTCTACTATACTTATGTACTATGATATTAGCGTCAAAAGTATTCTATAAAACCTACGTAGTTCGTTTTCAATTATATTTCCCATCATAAATCAAAGTACAACCATAATTACTTATATCGAGCCCAGTAACCTAGTTATAATCAAAGATTCATAAACCTAAAGATACTATAAAGTTGTCTCATAAACAATTTCTATAAATAAAATACATTGCGTAGGATATTAATCCTAAAACATGAAACGTGCATATAATTATATATTTTAGCTACCAGGCGCGCAGACCACAGTCTAGACTTGGCTAAATAATAGTCTAGCTTAGGTCTAACTACCAGGCGTTCAGAAATATGCAGGAGCTAGTTATTGCAATCAACCTCCTTAGTGCATTGATCTTTGAACAATACCTGATTTTGTCTAGTAAGATTTTGTAATAGACATTCCTAGCAGCGGTGATGAGCTTGCAACCTGTCACATTAGGACATGCCTTGACTAACCTTCGTTGAATACTAACATTTAGATTTGAAGAATGCCTTATCATTTTTTTTGCAAGCTATTTTTCCATAGACTCTTTAACATTGACAAATCAATGATCTTTCGATGTTATTATTATAGAATAGTGGAGCACAGCGCGATTTTGTTTTCGTCAATTACAAGCTCAACAGCTTAAGGCTTGAGGATGGCATAACATCCTTTCGCCACACTGTTTCAAAAACTAGTGACACGACAAGAAGAAGAAGTAAGTGCTTACATACCTCAAAAGTGCCCCTTTACCAAATAACTTGTGATATATAAATTTCGTGATGAAAGAGTGACCATATTTAAAATATATAAATAGTCTAGATGTCTATTTGTTTTGCGTTGCATCTAAGATACCAGGATGTCAAAGATGTTAAGGAGGTATAATCGTCCAAAAATGTAACTAGCTTCGTCTGCGGTTTCGCTTACATATTAGTAGAGATTGCTAAGACAGGCGTTTTCCCTATAATCGGTTCGTTCACCCAGTTTCTGATATTTCTCGAGATAAAAAGGTAGCCTATATGCTAATCCAGGGTACGAATGTAAGCCTATTATACTAATCCAGGGTACGAACTATATTCGTTCTAAGTTTAATCACAGTCGGTTCAGTGGTTAGAGCGTGGTTGATCCACTAACATCCACACATCGTAACTTATACATAATGAGATAGGATAAAATCTTTAAAGCCTCTTTTAAACTAGATGAAGTTAAGCTCAAGCTTTTCCTAGAGATAGTAATAATAAAGGGCCATACACACTCATCAGCTGGCGCCAAGTCTTGATTAATCGTAGACTCGCCTTAGGGCTGGCCCTCACTGCAGAGGATTCATTCGTTTGATATAATTTTAGTTATGAAATTTTATAAATGTTATAGTGAGCGAATTGCGCGTTATTCAAATGACATAATGGTTTTTTAATATCTTGATCACACGCCTGTTTCTGCTGTTAAGCAGCGTCACTGTGTTTCGGTTTGAAGGGTGGGTTAAAATCGTTTAGGTATGACCATGGAGGTACTATATACTAGTCTATTGATGACATTGATGGTAGGCGCGGTCCAAAGGGGGAGGGGGTGGTCACAGGGGACATTCGTCAAATTAAAAATCTTCTAAAAAATTACAAAATAAAAAAGCAATTTTTTGGCCCTAGCCGCGATGCATTTTATGGTTGACCTTATTACACAATAAGGTCAATAATTTACTCGACATATTGCATTATTATTAGTGACCCTCTCCAAAATTTCAGGCTGCGACCTACGATGGTCTAGTGGTAGTTTATGGGGAACGGTATTCGCTTCTATAATAAACTTCCAGAAAGTGCCACTGGGCTTCCTATTAGAAAATTTAAAGTGTACATTAAGAATAATCTAATAAGGAAAGCTTATTATACTTTAGATAGCTATATTCTTGATAAAAATGCGTGGCCCGATGTCCCGGTCGCTCTGCCCATCGGAGGCTAACATGTCTGCAATGTCTGTACTGTACCTACTATTGTGTGTTTTTTTTATTTTTCTCTGATTTAATAGATTGTATTTATGCATTAGGTATTAATAGTTTGAGGCGTAGCGTGTGCTGTCTTATAAATTTGATTATGTTTACATTTTTCTGTATGCCTACGCCTCACTAAACTTAAATAATATATTATATTATTACATTGTAAAAGGATCATACAAAAGAACGGTAGGAACCAAGCCGTAAGTTTGTTGCCTGTTCTTCTAGGCTTTGGTCGCGTGGAACTGGCACCTAGAGTCACCTAGCTTTAAGACGTTTCAAAGTGATCCTTGTGATTTTATTGAATAAATACATTTTGACTTTGACTTTAGCGGCCCCGCCTTCCGGTCGTGGGTTCAAAATCAGTCGTTCACTAATGGGTTTTTCTGTTTAAAATGTATGTGCGTTACAGCTTGAGGGCATAAATAGGCTACTGGTAGTAATACCCCGGACGAGCCACACAACGTATTATGGCTCCCTGGTTGCCATATTACAAGCTTTGCTTAGTTTGTGGCTAGATAGTGCTGAGTGGAAAGTACACCAATATGTATTTATTTTATGAGGGCTGTCGAAGGCGATTGCATACGGGCATATATAGTCGAATCTTAATCATTTATCTCATCATTTGCATAACTGGTAAAAGCCGTAATATCACGTGTTCAAGTTTAAAAAGTAAGCTTTTTACTTGAACTTTTTTTTAACTTGTTTTTAGGGTTCTGTGCAGTGGCGCAGCTATGTGGCCAGGTGGTGCAGTGCACCAGGGCCCCGGAGCTCAGGGGGCCCTCTAACCTAAGCTTTGTAAAGAGAGGGTCAGCCAGCTCCCGAAGCTAGAAAACCTTGAGCTTGCTCACAATTTTTTTTTTATTATAAATGAACATTCACAATCAGAGAAATCCCATTTTTATTTAATTCAACTAGCTTATAGAACAAGCACATGGCCCACCTGATGATAAGTGGTAACCATCACCTATAACAAAGCATTGCCTCGTAAGTCACGCACAATGGGAACGTGCCCTACGCTGCACTGCCCTGCGTCCATCAAATTGAGGCATACAAATGTTAAGCCTCATGTGCTTGTTAAATAAATGTACCTGCAGGCAGAGGGGCTACTCACACTTGACCGTTTTAATTTTAACAAATAGGGCGTTTGCGTTGTAATCCAGTTTGAGTGAACAGCGAAAGTTAATGAGAAAGTAAAGTTTGGTAAGCTTTTAATTAACAGCCCTCACGGCTTAGTTGATAGTAGCTCGGCCTTCTGCGCCGTAGGCCGTGGGTTCGATCCCCACACAGAACAAACATTTGTATGCACATAGATGTTTGTTCTCTGTTTGGGTGTTATTATAGATTATAAGTATGTATTTCCAAAAAAAAAAAATAAGTAGTATATCAGCTATCTGGTTCCCATATCACAAGCTTTGGCTTAGTTTGGGGCGAGATAGTGCTGTGTGGAATGTCCACCATTATTTATCCTGTCCACCATAATGTATTTAGTTTGTGTATCTTTTACATAAAAAAATAAAAATAAAATATTATATTAGTCATTGAACGTATTTATAACAAATCGTAATAATCCAAGTTGTGTGCACTTGCTCTGAGTTTAGAAAAATATAACTTTGTTGAACATCACGAGGCAATGCTTTGCTATTAAGTGACGATGAAGGAAAACATCGTTTATTTGCTGTCTTATAAATTTGATTATGTTTACCTTTTTCTGTATGCCTACGCCTCACTTAACTTCAATAATATATTATATTATTACATTGTAAAAGGATCATACAAAAGAACGGTAGGAACCAAGCCGTAAGTTTGTTGCCTGTTCTTCTAGGCTTTGGTCGCGTGAAACTGGCACCTAGAGTCACCTAACTTTAAGACGTTTCAAAGTGATCCTTGTGATTTTATTGAATAAATACCTTTTGACTTTGACTTTGACTTTGACTTTGACTATTTATTTATAATAAGGTTCTATAACATGTGTCAAGTGCTCGAAAGGAGGCGCACTTAAAAACCTTTCACCACACTGCTTCGAAAGAACTAGTGACACGACAAGAGATCTTAACATCAGATGGGCCGTCTGCATTTTCCGTAAAAAAGTTGTATAAAATAAAGTATCTTATATACCTATTACGATACCACAGTTGTAACGGCACAATACCGGTTGCAATGCCAACTGTCACAAAGTGACTTTAATCTATTAAAGCAGATGTCTTGGAATGTTGATTCGTTTTCTGACATTTTGGAAAGCAACACAGTTTTTTCATACGTACTCAAAAGTTTGCAAAAGTACAAAAACTAGAAAAGCAAACTTTTGAGCAGGAAAACTTGTATCGATGAAAATGAAATTTTTACTAAACTGTGTGCAATGTGATTGCACACAAAATGGTCGTGCGCGATTTTTCGATAATGAGTTTATTGATTTTATATCTTTCAACATGTCGAAACGTGCGAGCGAGAAGTACATTAGCTCTTGTCTTCGCTTTAATAGTTTTTCTAGTGTTATTTTGAGTTGTGTTGTGTAATTTCGGTGGTATTTTAACCAACATTACTTGAGGTCTTAGCACAAAGTGTAAACATTTGGAATGAAAGTGTAATATGTGATATCCTGATTTGACCGAAAATGTTTCCAATGTTTTGAAGAAAACCGCCACCATTTTCTTTAAAACAAAATGACGGCCGACTTGACTATGGACTGACTTTTACTAAAAAGTATTCAATACAAATCACTTGACACTGGCAAGATTGTCTGTCGAATGACGGACAGGAGCCATAAATTGAGAGAAGAAGAAGAAGACATTTTGGAAAGCAACACAGTTTTTTCATACCTACTCAAAAGTTTGCAAAAGTACAAAAACTAGAAAAGCAAACTTTGAGTAGGAAAACTTACGCAGAAAAAGGCGTGGTGGTAGTACTTCCCCAGACGAGCCACACACAAAGAGCTCCACTACTCTTCAAAATCCTCAGGTACTATAGGAAGATATCCTCCCAGATCTCTTACTACCTATTACGATCTTAAGTTACTGGAGCGAGTTACTGGTGGTCTTGTGGTAGCGACTCCGCCTTCCGATCCTAAGGTCGTGGATTCAAAACCAGTCTTGCACCAAAGATTTTTTTAAACATGTATGTGCTCAGTGCCAGTTTTCTCAAACGTTGAAGGAAAACATCGTGAGGAAACCGTCACGTCGTGGAACCTAAAAAGTTCTAAAACATGTGTCAAGTGCTCGAAAAGAGCCTCTTTGAGGTGCATCCAAAATCCTTTCACCACCCTGTTTCAAAAGAAACTAAACTCGACAAGAAGACCAAGTACGAACTCCGGATTCTTTAAGGATGTCTAAGGGGTAGTCAGAGGCCTTGAAACTGATAAACTTATTACCTAAAGTTACCAAAGCTCATGGTACTATTTTACTAAATGTACGAAAAGCTATTTAAAGCTTTTCAGTTGGAAACTACAGTGAAAGCTTTAGAACTAATAAGTAAGTTTATTTAGTATTCACAACATATAAAATCGAGCTTTTCAATTTCATTACTTTTTTTATAATTTAAAGAGATTATTTAACTATATTTTTGAGTATAATATTAAGATAGTAAGCATTTTGGTCTACATACTGTAAACCTACTAAAAGGGCTCGAAAGGAGCCTCTTGAGGCGCACTTAAAATCCTTTCACCACACTGTTTCGAAAGAAACTAGTGACACGACAAGAGAGAGACCTACAATATATTTTTTAATAAATAAGTAAAGAAAAACGGACTGTTCCATTTAATTTGATCGAGTGAGCGAAGCGAACGAAGATCTTAGTTTCAACTTGGGCGATTTGGCATTTTATGTATGTATGTATGTTTGTCTGACGATAACTTTAGAACCGTTGATCCGATCTGCATAAAATTTGATATGTCGATAGCTTGTACTTGAGAAATGTACTGGTAAGTATATGAGTAAAATCGGATGAAGGGAAATATGGGGTTTTTTAAGAGGGCAAAAATAAAAAAAGTTACATAAAAAAATCAAGTTACATGTCATATGAAAGGGCTTTGTTTAGACATTCCAAAACAATTTACTTTTTTTTGGGACGCTCGGAATTTGAGATAAAACAAAACAAGTTAAATTAAGATAACCAGCGATCCAAGAGCTCCCATCTCTAAGAGTTTCGTTGACATCAAGGTTTTTCTACTGGTCGGCCAGTTCCTTTGCTTTTTCTTATTTTTTTTTCTTGAAATAAATTAAGGAGGTACTCAGTTCTCATAAAATGGTGACGACGACCAGGTCTGATGATGGAGCCAAGGTCTGTTCAACGGAACTCTTCAATAAATAGGCCAATAGAGTTGAAACTTGGTTACCATACCAAGTTAGTAGGCGGTAGTCAGAAAAAAGTCCATAGATAATGTTTGGACTTGCCTCTGACTACTACCTACTCAAAGTTTCGATGCGTTCGTCGGGTTGCATCACGAGATCTCAGTTCGGGGCGAACTACTAGTGCAGATAATTTATGCCGCGTCAGGAGAAACTTTTAACTCTTGCCCCTATTTACGGGAGTAGTGTAGGGACATTTAAGATAGGCTTGCTCAGCTCACCATCTTCTCAGTTTGATAAAATACTTTCATAATAAGGGTTCAAATGGTGAAGGAAAACATCGTGAGGAAACCAGTTAGTCTAGCAGCGGCGATGGGCTTGCAACCTGTTACGTATGGAATACAAACTACTGCAAAATGTAGGTAATGTAATCTTTGGACGAACCTATGACTACTCTCTTAAGGGCCGGTTTCACCATGCTCTGTTAGATTAACAAAGGATTAAAGCGCCGTTAAATATGTCAAAGTGTAAGCGTTTGACAGCTAAGGTTAGATTTAACGGTCTTTTAATCCTTGATTAGTAACTAACAGAGCATGGTGAAACCGGCCCTTAGACTTAAATAAACTTGTTTTTTTTTTAAATTAGGCTAGAAAAAGTATTGATCTGGAAAGAGATGGCAAACGCATATCAAAAAAGGAAGTGTTGCCATCAAATATAATACATATTTATTTATAAAATACCTAGAAAAAAATATCTGACCACTTTTTTAATATTTTATCAATAAATTATGCAAAAATACTTCTAAACTAGTAGTATACTGTTATTGTTGTATTTAAAAATAGTTTTTTGTATTTTGTCTAATGTCATAAATTAATTAGTTTATAGTTTAACGCAATTAAAAAGTTTAAAAAAAATTACATCAAAATTAACTTACCCGAAAAAATTCCCAAAAACCGCTCACACCAACACAACCACTAGCATTCGAAATTCGATAAGTAAGTTTGAACGAACGCACGCACATGCGGCCTCGTCGACAGACGCGCACCAACTGAGCCGGGTTCTACCGCGCCACGCTATAATATAATCTCCAATAGTCTTTCACTCGAGTCGGCACTTTCTGGGTTAATGAGGACTGAGGATGCTGGTTTCTACATTTTCGAATTGTGAATTGACGCATTGGGTGCCGAGTGCTGGTTTCGAGAGCTGCTGTGTTGTTATGCGCTCCTGGTACTATGTGATGGTTGGGAGTTTTTTTTTTGCTTTTACTGTTTCTTTTTTGGGGTTCAGTGGGAAAAACGGTAAATCCTATAACCTATAACAATTTATTTATACATAACACAGTGCCAGAACTCTGAAACGGTGAAGGAAAACATCGTGAGGAAACCGGCATGTCTGTGAAACTTAAAAGTTCTAAAACAAATGCTCGAAATGAGCCTCTTTGAGGCGCGCTTAAAATCCTTTCGCCACACTGTTTCGGAAGAAACTGACACGACAAGAAGGAAGAAGAGATAAATACATTATTTAAAACAAAAACCTACTTAAATGTAAGTAGTAGTAGAGTTCTCTGTGTAAGAATTCATCCTTGGATGAACAAAGTTCAATGCCACATAAGGCACGTCTCTGGTGGACGTGCCTTGTTATGTAATGCATTTCTAATATACGAGATAACCGCTCTGCATCAGGTGGGCCAACAGCTAGTTCAGTCACATAATTATAAAAAATGGACTTTCGTAATTCAAAATCAAAGTCAAAAGGTATTTATTCAATTGAATCACAAGGATCACTTTGAAACGTCTTTGACTATAATTTGGCACTCAATAAAACCAACCAAGAATATTAAAATATATATCCGTCTTTGAATTTGACAAGTCTAAAGTAAGTCTAAATTATTAAAATCTGACAGGAAGCGTAACTCTGTAATTGTAAAATCATCTAACATGAAATTACTTACTTTTATAATTACTAACTAGTTACTAATATATTAAACTCAGATTATTACAGTCTTCATCCACTTTTACACAAAATTAGCAGCCAATTGTATGTCTATTAAGATCTGTAATCTGTTTTGAAACTGCATCGTTAATTGCTCAGCATGAGTGGGCCGTTTTACTATCAGATGAGTTTTATTCCGCCTATTGTTGTTATTCAAGTAATTTAAATTTACATGGAGATTGGACATTATACGAAATGAAATGTGATTTGTGCCGTCTACCATTCGTGTCGTAAATTTTAGTTTATTTAAATAACGATTTACACAGACAGACAGTGGTGGGGATTCTGTTGTTGGATAAATTAGACAGCGCTAAGTTATAGCCTTCCTTTTTTGTAAGAAAGAGACGGCAATATTTTTACTGCTGTCAAATTAAGTTAGTATAATGCAATATTATGTATGAGTAGTAGAGCTCTTTGTGTGTGGCTCGTCCGGGGAAGTACTACCACCACGCCTTTTTCTGCCGCCAAGCAGCAACGCTGTGTTTCGGTTTGAAGAGTGTGGTTGCCGGTGTAATTACAGGCATATGAGGCTTTACATCTGTATGCCTCAAGTTGATGGACGCAGAGCAGTGCATCGTAGGGCAAGTTTATATCTTGCGTGACTTGCGGTGCAATGCTTTGTCGACGGTTACCACTTAACATCAGGTGGGCCATCTGCTTGCTGCAAGTGATATAAAAAATACATTATATTTTCATGCGACTGTACCTAAATATATAAATAAATTAATAAATAAATATTGGTGGACATTCCACACAGCATATCTCACCCCAAACTAAGCCAAAACTTGTGATATGGGAACCACATTATAACCACTTATATACTTTTTTTTTGAAAATAAATACTTATGATATTATATAACACCCAGACAGAGAACAAACATCTATGTTCATCACACAAAATTAAATGTTTGTTCTCGGTGGGGATCGAACCCACGGCCTGCGGCGTAGAAGGCAGAGCTACTACCAACTAAGCTGTGAAGGTTTAACCAGGTTTTGCAAATAAATATTTATTATTATGTTTCTTTGAGTTCCTTTAAAATTTAATTTTTATTTTATGACTTTACGGAACCCAATAATTTAACGCTATGCTCACTCAATGCCTTCCTTACACCTTTCGTGATTGGCATTATAAGCATTTACAAACTTGTTAGAGGAAAACCACTACAGTACCTTAAGGGGCTGACAACCGTCAAATTACTTGAAAGAAAGAAAGAAAATGCATTTATTGAACTTATTATTGCGATTTTTCATTAAATTAGTTTAGTGAATTTATATCTTTCAACATGTCGGAACGTGCGAGCGAGAGGTACATGAGCTCTTGTCTTCGCCATGAGACCGAGTTTCTTATTCTGTACTGCAAGCCTATTTTTGTATTTATTTGATATACAATAGTACATTGTTACCCTAGGGGTGAAAGCAACTTATTTAGTTTGGTTTGGTCCGTCGAACTATTGACGCCAATAGTTCGAGGGACTAAATAGGTCTGTATGAGCAGGGGTTTTGCGCTCGATGGGATATTGAAATAAAAAAAAAAATGGAAAAATTTACACACAGATGACGTTTTGGTTTATCAGTGTATTTATTTGAAGTCAATTTGGTTATGTAAAAAAGCTATAGGTACTGAATAAGGTTTGTTTTGAAAAACCCGTCCAATAAAATAAATAAACGCTGATTTACTCAGATTCATAAACATTAGGATTACGACTAGGAAATAGAACCTGCTTCAGCCTTAGCACGTTAGTCAGTCACTATGCCACAAAGTTAACCAAACAAACTCAATACGTTTAACTATGCCAAACTTTCCACAAACTATTTGTATTTAACTGAATTCTCCGGCAAAGCTCGCTTGAACTCTCAGTTAAACTTAACCAATTTGAGTTTAGTGAACAAAACAAGTTAATCGATAAACAGTGTTCGCGCTACGGTTTATCAGGATTTGCCTCTGACTACCATCGACATCTTCCCAGACGTCTAAAATCTCGAGTAAGTACTAGGTGTACAGAAGTCTGAAGAGCTGTCAGTTGGGTCGGATTACAGGATTGGCATTATGGCCTAGCGAGTTAAATGAAATAGCCTCATGACTGTAACTTGTAAACCATATAGGCAAAGCAGACATCGCCTCAGATATATGTAAGCCTAGTAGGTAGATATATAGTTCAAGGTATATATAGTTAATTATTTATTGCCAAAACAAAAAAATATGTATCTTACATAGCCGAACGAGCATTCTCTTTCCGAATTCTGATAACAACACTCGCCTAAGTGAGTTTCAATTTGGCAAAGGCAAAGTCAAAGTCAAAAGGTATTTATTCAATAAAATCACAAGGATCACTTTGAAACGTCTTATAGCTAGGTGACTCTAGGTGCCAGTTCCACGCGACCAAAGCCTAGAAGAACAGGCAACAAACATAAGGCTTGGTTCCTACCGCTCTTTTGTATGATCCTTGTTACAATGTAGGTGATACATTCACCCATCACAGGTAGTATGAGTGTACCGTGTGAGTGAATGAGCAGTAAAAATATCCACGTGAGTGAGGCCAAGCTCGTAATCTAAGTGAGCACGGATTAACTGGTACTCTACTAGGATACTCCACGTGATTATGTTTTTTAGAGAAACGTCATCAATATAATATATTGCGAAATATCATCAATATAATAATGCCTACCGCCTGTATTTTATCTGACATTATTATGTCAGAAGTTTTATCTCGTTTTGATCGTAATGTGGCGTCAATTCGCTTTTAGTGCGAGTAATCATTTAATCTCTTTAAGAGTCTGTTTGCCTAGAACTTCACAGCAAATTACTATGTGATAATGTTTGTGGGAGAGAGTTAAATCATTTGTATTTAATCTGTCATGAATAAAGACGTGGATTTTAATATTATTATTTAAATTGAATTAAAATGACTGTTCTGGTACAGATACTATCGTCTTCTCTGAGTAAGTATTTTTTATTCCATCATCATCTTGACTAACCCCATAAACAAGAGTAGAGCCTTTTGTGTGCGGCTCGTCCGGGGAAGTACTGCCACCACGCCTTTTTCTGCCGCCAGCCAGTATTGCTGTACTTCGGTTTGAAGAGTGTGGTTGCCGGTGTTGCCTCAAGTTTATCGACAGTGCATCGTAGGGCACGTTCCAGGGCAATGCTTTTTATAAGTGATGGTTACCACTTGACATCAGGTGCATCCACGGCATCTGCTATGATCTACCACTACTTCAATAATCCCTTATCTAATAAAAATGTATGTGATAATTCCTACAGTAAATAATCGCCAGTTATTCACTTACAGTATGCAGCGTTTGCGCATGTATGGGGATGATGTACGCATGGCCTTCGTCTACCCTCCGTCTCTTCGAGTCCGCCAACACCACTCTACACAGACCCATGGCAGAAAGCGAGCTGGCTCTCTTCGGGAGTCTATTCTCAGTGGGCGCCCTGATCGGTACGCCAATGCTAGGTCTTCTGCTAGATAGACTGGGAAGAAAGAACTGTTTGATCATCTCCAGTGTTTTTGGAGTGGTAAGTAAAATAAATAAAACCGGCCAAGTGCGAGTCGGACTCGCGCACGAAGGGTTCCGTTCCATTATCTATAAAAACGGCAAAAAAATCTCGTTTGTTGTATTGGAGCCCTTTTAAATATTTATTTTATTCTGTTTTTTAGTAGTTGTTGATAAAGCAGCATCAGAAATACATCATCTGTGAAAATTTTAATTGTCTAACTATCACGGTTCATGAGTTACAGCCTGGTGACAGACGGACAGGTAGACAGACGGACAGACAGCGGAGTCTTAGTAATAGGGTCCCGTTTTACCCTTTGGGTACAGAAAAATAGAAAAACTCATTAGTGCACTACCGCTACCACTGGGCCACCTCTGTCTAAAATGCTTCTATGTGATATTAAGCATTACTTTATCCTACTTTTCAGATATCCTGGTCAATGGCAGCATCTAGCAATCGAGTGGAAGTGCTACTGCTTGCGGTATTCGTGTCAGGTCTTAGTGGTGCCGCCTTCCTAGCAGTACCAGTCTACGTCAGCGAGATTTGTCAAGAGTCTATACGGGGAGCCATGACTTCAGGTAGTTTTTTAAACCTCTTGTTCTGTTATGGTGGCCTGGTAACTTTTTGGGCTGGAGTTTTGATGTCAGGATTCATTGAAAGAACATTTAGTTGGTTTTTGGTAGCTTGTTATTTTCATAGTCTGCAAGTGTATTTGGCTGATATTTTCCGGGTACTTCAAATTTGAAAGTGCTAGTCTCTGATCAGTTTATGATTGCCTGGTAGTCTGCGAAGCTTTTTATTCTTTGCACACTCCCAAATTACATGAATGTGGGTTTTTTAAGGATTTTACGCTTGCTTCAGGTTCCATGGTCTTCTACTGCTTCGGTATGCTGATCTCCTACTTATTGGGGGGTCTTCTATCGTATAATGCGATGATATACGCGTGTTTGTCGCTGGGAGCTGCAGTGACTGCGACCCTGCTGGTGCTGAAAGAATCTCCTACTTTTCTGATGATCAAAGGGCTTGAAGAGGTAAGGGCAAATTCCTCGTCCTGGTGTTATTGTTGTCTATGGGTGACGGTGGCTACTTTCCATCAGATGGGTCATATGCCCATTTGTCTGTCATTTACATAAAACAATTGCCACAGTTGCTGAAGGTTGCTGAAGTAAATGTTTGCCTTTAGGATAAGTCACCTGTCTAAATCATGTGCAGTCTCAGTCCGTAGAATGCGATGAGTTTCTGATGGTTAAGTTCAGTTCATCAGGTGGGCCATATGTCCATTTGTTATCCAAAAAAATTTGGTTCCATCCTTGCTATCGTACAGACTGTCAAAGAATGGTTTAAAGACCTGAGGCTTGCAATTAAAATATGTTAATGTTATTTGTTGCATTTAAATGTTATTAGCAGTAAATAATGTTATTGTGCTCAAATAAAGTTTACTTCATCCCCTGCGGTACGTTTAGATGACTTTCCTAAATATTCCATCTAAAGCACACTATTTTTTTCTTTTTGGGGACGTGTCTTAATCTCTTTTTTTGTTGAAGTCCAAATTTCATATTCAGCTCGTATTATTTTTAAAAAAAGGATGTATGAACTGTGATTTCTTTGAACCAGTCGCAAGGAGTCTTTCAACATTTTCAGGAGGCTGGCAGATCAATAGCATTCTACAGGAGTTTGGAGCCAGATTCCAAGGAAGTGCTTCATGAGCTGAACGTGATCCGAAGGAGTCTTGACCCTGAAATGGATGGTAAGTTTATGTTTGTAATATTCAAAAAAGACAAAAAAAATCACGAATGTATTCCACTTGTGGCCACTTGTCATCAGGTGGGCCGCAAATCCGTTTGTCTGCTACATAAATAAAAGTTTTTTTCATACATCTTGCTGATTGAAGAAGCATATGGCCCATCTGATGTTAAGTGGTAACCATCACCTATAACAAAGCATTGCCTCGTAAGACACGCACGATAGGACGTGCCCTACGATGCGCTGCCCTGCGTCCATCAACCTGAGGTACAGATGTTAAGCCTCATGTGCCTGTAACTACACCGGCAACCACACCCTACAAACCGAAACACAGCAACGCTGCTTGGCGGCAGAAAAAGGCATGGTGGTTGAACTTCCCCGGTCAAGCCCTTCACAAAGAGCTCTACTACTTTATACTGGAATCATACATACGCCATTCCATTAGCAGGTAAACGAATAACATCTTTGTAGGCCAATAAAGATTAGATGGTAGTATTTACTGCTGATCTGAAAACCCGTAGTTTTACAACTGCGGTAAAATTCCTATCTCTTGTTTTCTTATAGCCGTTACTCGCATTAACTAATCTTTCTTATAATAATTATTATAATAGTCACTGGTGGTCTAGTGGTTAAGGCCCCGCCTTTCGATCCTAAGGTCGTGGGCTCAAAACGGGTAAAAATGTAGATAGATAGATAGATAGATAACACTTTATTGTACACAAGGATACATCATAAATCTAGGCATAAATTAATATAGTACAATGGGCGGTCTTATCGCTGAAAGCGATTTCTTCCAGGCAATATATAGGATTTGCAGGATAAAACGAAGGTTTCTGTCAGGAATACCTTATGTTTTGATGAGAGCAATCACCATCAATACTCGAGTGAAGCAGCAGGCGGTAGCTATTCATTTGAGCGTACCACAGACGACGAAGATGCTATAAAATTTAATCTAAAGATAAAATATCGCTCGCCATACAATCACTATGAGCCATCACACACGGTTAATATAATATATATTTTCATATTACGGTATCTTAAGATACTGAGCGATAGGGCGACTTCATCTTATGGCGAAGACAAGAGCTAATGTGACTCTCGCTCGCACGTTTCGAGAATGTTAAAAGATATAAAATCACTGAACTCATTTTCAAAAAATCTCAATCAACCATTTTGTGTGCAATCACATTGCAAACTGTTTAGTAAAAATTCATTTTGATCCTTTCATGTTTTCCTACTCAAAAGTTTGCTTTACTAGTTTTCGTACCTAAGCAATTTTTTAAGTAGGAAAACTTGTATCGATCAACATGAAATTTTTACTAAACTGTGTGCAATGTGATTGCACACAAAATGGTTCATTGCAATTTTTCGAAAATGAGTATCTTAAGGGGCTGACAACTATCAAACAACTTCTCGCTCGCACGTTTCGACATGTTGAAAGATATAAAATTACTAAACTCATTTTCGAAAAATCGCAATCAACCATTTTGTGTGCAATCACATTGCACACAGTTTAGTAAAAATTTCAATTTTATCGGTACATGTTTTCCTACTTAAAAGTTTGCTTTACTAGTTTTCGTACTTAAGCAAACTTTTAAGTAGGAAAACATGTACCGATAAAATTGAAATTGTTACTAAACTGTGTGCAATGTGATTGCACACAAAATGGTTGATTGCGATTTTTCGAAAATGAGTTAAGTGATTTTATATCTTTCAACATGTCGAAACGTGCGAGCGAGAGTCACATTAGCTCTTGTCTTTGCCTTAAGATGCCTTGCTATGGAAATATAATGTGTTAACATTAATAAAATCTAATAAAACCCTGTATTGTGTTTTCAGAAAATCCTGAAGAAGAGCAGCTTAGTTTAAAACCAGCAGAGCATCTCAATGAAAAGCTATCACTGGTTGGATTCATAAGTAAACAGTATTTTTTTAAGCCCGTTAAAACTTAGTTTTTTGTCCACTGGCACTTTTTAATACTAAGAATTTCTTTTCAAAATACAGTCCCTCAATTCCGAAAGAGAGAGAGTATAGAGGCGCTTATCGAGTCTCCGTACAAAATCCGGTCTGACGATATAGAAAACGAAAAACGAAACTCAGACTACGGTTAAAATCCGAAATTCTTTTCAGAAAAATCCAGGTCAACTCGACGCGCTCTCGCCTTGACCATGACACTAGTCACTGCCTCCATCTTGCAAGGCTTGGTGGTCGTCCAGGTGTATGCAGAGCCACTCTTCGAGGAAGCCGTCCCCACCATGTCTCCAAACGTCGGCAGCATTCTTCTAGCTGTGGTTGAAGTCCTGTCTGGCTTCCTTGCTGCGTACTTGACGGAGTCTGCTGGCAGACGGGTGAGTTTCAGCTTCTTTGCGCGTTCTGATTGCCTGGTAATTCAAATCCGTACATCATCCAGGTATATTTCTTGGAGACTAGTACGTTTTACCTTCTTGGTCTTTTTGATTGCGCGTTACCTGTCGCTAGTAGTAGATTAATAAATAAAAATATATAAATAAATATTGGTGGACTTTCCACACATCACTATCAATCTAGCTCCAAACTAAGCCAAAGCTTGTAATATGGGAACCAGATAGCTGATATAATACATAATATACTTTATTTTTTTGTAAATACATACTTAAGAAATATAATAACACCCAGACAGAGAACAAACATCTATGTTTAACACACAAATATTTGTTCTCGGTGGGGATCGAACCCACGGCCTACGGCGCAGAAGGCAGAGCTACTACCAACTGAGCTGTGAAGGTTGTCACATGATTTAGGTCTCTTACTGCTTCTGATTGCTTGGTACTTTTTGAAATTATGAATGAAATTTGATGAACCAGAGGGGTTCTACACTGTTTATGTCCATATTGTTTTACTTTTTGGCACAGTTCTATGAAACTGTGCCAAAAAGTACTTATGACGAAACGTTATTCTACCTGAGCGTTTATGATGCCCTGGTTAATTGCAAATTTCATCAGAAGATTTAATTACAGAATCTGGTTATTCGACTTTTTCTTATAGGATCATTGTATTTTTTCCGCAGCCCTTGATGATATACTCAACGTTCGCGACAGCAGCCAGCTGCATATACCTCGGCCTGCAACTCCAACTAAAGTTGGGCCCCAACTGGCTAATAGCAGTCAACATGTACTTCTTCACGGCTATGTATTCCTTCGGAGGCGGGACCGTGCCTTACGTGCTTATTGGAGAAGTTTTTCTTCCTGAGGTGAGCTTCTGTGGTCTTATGTTACCCTGGTAGATTTAGACAACTCACCACTGAATATATCAAAAGCCTCGGAAGGTGACCAAAGAAATCTGCTGCTAACGTTAGTTTTATAACGGTCTGAAACTATTTTATTTAAAAATAAATAAACCCTAATAGAAATCTACCTACATGGTCTTGACCACAGATCTTGACAATCAAAAATAAGTCTATTACGCATGCTTGCAGAGTATTCTTACACGAGTCAAGTAGACCTCTCCTAAGTGCCTATGAAACCCTGGTACAAAATACTTTCCTTTCAAAATAAGAGCAATGCTATATTTAATGCATACTTTTCCTATCTTCAGGTTAAAAGCATCGTATCGATGCTGGTGATAGAATGGGCGTGGTTCTGCAACTCCATAATCCTGTTCATCTTCAACCCGCTCCTCAAAGCCATCGGGTTAGGTCCCGTCTTCTACATCTTCGCAGCTGTGAGCGTGCTGACCGCAGTCTACTCTGTCATCATGCTGCCCGAGACTAAAGGACTGGCAGTAGACCAAATTCAGGATAAGCTGGTCAAGAAGAAGAAGAGGACTAAAACGAATAGCGTGCAATGAAACTTTTCAGATATCTGCTTCGCCAGTGTTATCATTATCATCAGCCTGAAGAAGTCCACTACTATTACTGGACGTAGGCCCCTCCGTACATAATTATATTTGCTAATGGAACAAGCATATGGCCCGCCTGATGTTAATTGGTAATCATTACCAATATAACAAAGCATTCCCTCGCAAGTCACGTGCGATAGGAACGTGCCCTACGAAGCACTGCCCTGCGTCCATTACCTTGAATAAAATATGTTAAGTCTCATGTGCGTGTAATTTCACCGGTAACCACACCCTTCGAACCAAAACACAGCAACGCTGCTTGACGTCAGAAAGAGGCATAGTGGTAGTTCTTCCCCGGACGAGCCACACACAAAGAGCTCTACTACAAGCTACTACTAACATTTCCAGAAAGAACAATTTTGAGCCTTCATCCACCGACCTCCACCGTTCTTTACAATGTCGACGGTTTTCAGATCTTCGTCCTACTCATGGTTATAAGGACAGTGAAAAAAAATGTTCTTTAACTATTATAGTTAAACGCTGATCTTCTAAGAGATCGTCAATTAATCACGTGTGGCTCAAAAGGGGGAAAGGAAGGGGGGATCGTGTATAAAATAAAAATTTATAAATAATAACGCCAGCCGTGCGTAATGTCTGTCTGGATATTTTTAACACTTAATTTTCTAAAATTTAATCTGATAATACCTTTCAACCTGAAAATGTTAATATACTTGTACCAAAAAATCGGGGAGGGGGTTAAAATTGCTAAAAAAAGTCACGTGATTAATGGACGACCCCTAAATTGATTAATTTCAATTTGAAATAAGTAAATAACTTGGTTGCTTTATTAGCTAGATTAGCTGAAAAGAAAATCGTATGTTATATAAGAAAAGCCTCCCATGTCACTCCGAGCTTTTATTTAAACTTTTTTCTAGTACCTAGTGTAAAAGTTACATAAAATACTGTTTTCTAGACAGAACTTTAACATTCCTAACCAACCTAACTATATTAATAGGTTAGAATGAAATTGTTCAAAGTGATCCTTGTGATTGTACTCAATAAAGATCGTTTTAATTTTCATTTTGAAATTGCTAAATTATAAGCAACACAAAATGAGATTCTCCTGTAAGTACGTAACTGTTAACAGGTAGGTATAGTAAGGCCATGTTAGCGGAGTTAGCTTGTGTTAGCCCATGGTTTATCAATATTGGTTTCAATCGATATGATATTATTCAGGAAAAAATAAACACTTTTGATAACTACTATATTTACAAATCCTTATAAAAACATAGAAACACATCGTAAAACATCGTATATACTTATCACATTCTTTAAATAAATATATTTTTTTACAAACGACTCATCATGAAATAAATAGGTACGCTAGATATTCATCAGATCTCATGGTTCTGACTCCTGAGCCTAATCCTTGAGCTGTCTAAAAGGAGTAGACCAAGACACATGCTATTGTATACTGGAGCGGAGGTCTCTACAGCAGAAGGACAGATAAGCAAGACTGAATTTAGGTAAGCGTACCTAGTGTAGGACGCCCTCCGGTGAGGGCGGGCAACAATCTGCGAAAGGTTGGCAAATACTGGATGAGAAGAGCCAAAGCAGTGGACGTAGGTTGAGGATGAAAATGTAGCCACATTGACTCACTGACCTACTCAAAACAGACACGATACCGCAGTAGATAGAGAAAGTATTCCATTACTGCAGAACTCCTCAAGAAATCATTCCTGTACTGCAGGCTGATCAAAGAACCAGTATCACAAACAACCAGCTAATTGTTCCTCTTTATTTACACCAGATTTCAGATAAAGTAATAAAGCAAATCAATACACGCCCACATTTTTGGGTTTCTTCTTAACCAGCTTATCTTGAATCTCATCCACAGCCAGGCCTTTGGTCTCGGGCTGCATTATGGTAGAGAAGACTCCAGTTAGCACGCTCACAGCCGCGAAAATATAGAAGACGGGGCCCAGGCCGATGGACTTGAGGAGCGGGTTGATGATGAACAGGATTATAGAGCTGCAGAGCCACGTCCATTCCATCACCAGCATTGACACGAAGCTTTTAACCTGAGGATAGGAAAATATAATGAGTTCAATCGTCATCGAGACATTGTAGTGACTATAAAAGAACCGATGTCACAGTAAACAACGATATTATTTAGTCACTATATTTGCGGTAGTATACTAGGTGTTCAGAAACCAGTAAGAGCTCATTTCAGGAAAGACTAAGCAAGTATGACATAGGTCACCAAATTGATCTGATACCTTATTCTACACCCATCATAATGTTGTTTTGGTAAGAAACCTACTGCAGGCCGACTCAAATAGTATTTATTCCATCAAATCACGAGGATCACTTTGAAACGTCTAAAGCTAGTTGAATCTTGGTATCAGTGTCAAAAACAACAAGATTAGTTCCTCTATATTTACACCAGATTTGTGAAAAAGTACTAGGAATTCAGAAACCAACAAAGCTCACCTCAGGCAGAAAGATCTCAGCCATAAGTACGTAAGGCACGGTCCCCGCACCGAAAGTGTTAGTAATGGTGTAAAGGTATAAATTGACTGCTATGAGCCAATTGGGACCCCATTTAAGGTGGACTTGTAGACCGAGGGCCAAGCAGCTTACTGCTGTCGCGAATGAGGAGTAGATCATCAGGGGCTGTGGATGATAAAATACGTCTAAAACAAAAAAGAGTCAAATAGAAAATAAATTTAATAAAAAAACAACTCCAACTACAGCTATATGCTGCCAAACTGGTTGAAAATTTAGAACACGACAAGCAAGTTTTCAGGGTTGGCAACGCAACGACGACGCCTCTAGTGTTCTTGGTCTCTATGGGTGACGGTGACCACTTACCGTAGGCCGTAATCCCGTTTGTCTGACTGTCTCTTACATAAAAAAAGACATAACAGAACCAACTAAAATGCTAAAGCTTTCTCGCCTTCTGACCAACTCTGGCAAATACGCAGCCACATTATTATACCAGCCAGGCAGTCAACTTGAAAATACCAGGCAAGCAGAACTACTAAGGAGGCTTGCACTCACCCGTCTTCCAGCTACCTCCGTCAAGTAAGCAGCCACAATCCCCGAGAGTACTGCGACCACTGCGAACATGATGCTGCCGACAGTCGCAGACATGGTGGGGACGGCTTCCTCGAAGAGAGGCTCTGCGTATACTTGGACCACCACAAAACCCTGGAAAACGCTGACGGTGACCAGTGTTAGGTTGAGAATCAGTGCGCGTCGTGTTGAGGCAGATTTTTCTGTAAAAACGGAAATTAACATAAGTTTTATACTAGTAAAAAAAAGGTATAAACTTACGTAATGTAACTTCCACTTACTTATAAATTGGAACACAGATAATTTGTTTTGTGACGGCGCTGTTTTCAATTCATTCAGTTTTTCTTCATCAGGCGCAGCTCCTGAAAAATTTAATGATTAGGTGCTATTTATACTTATGAATGGACAAACAATGAAATGGCCATTGAACTTTAAAATTTTGAGTGAATGTATTGTATTTTTATCAGTCAAGGAGAAGGACAGAAATAAAATTCATTAGAGCCACGTTTTCTCAAAATAACCACTCGTCATATTATCATTATCTAAATTAAGTAAACAAATGTAACATCTTTCAGATAAAGATAATAAAATACTACAGACGTACAGAGTCAAGCAAATAAGCAAATCCCAAGATTTACTATCACTATAAAAATTACACGGTGTTATTCTTTGGCCTGAAAAACCCTAGAGTCGAAAAACGTCTGGCTTTTTAGATAAACGATAAGTTTGAATACTTAAAACGAATAAATACTGCCACACTATCATACCAGTAGACTATCCCTAACGTACCTATTTATTCCAGACGATGTCTATCAAAGCGAAGAGTGTTTTAAAGCAACGTGGATGGATAGGAAGAGGAAGACGATAGTTGGATTGTGGGAAAGATGAAATGAGTGAGAATGGAGTTACTGAATACTGAGATAAAGGCCGGTAGAAAAGAGAAAAAACCTGATGTGCCGACCCCACGTGACCTGGGAAAAGGTCAAGCAAATTATAATAATATTAAAGTCGAAGAAGCGACTATGTAACTAAAGCTGTGAAAAAAATGAAAACTTAGCATTGTGGCAAGGTCTGCGTAAATTCAATGACGATATTAAACATCATATTCTATTCTATAAGTAAATTGAAAAAATTAAAATATACGCGCTCGTTTGTAATATTGTGAACTGAGGCCTAATTACGAATGAATTTTGACATTTGTGGCGTTAGCTCTAGCGATATTCGACCTTATTTTGTTGTAGTTAGAGATACGATACGCGACTAACGTTAAATTCGTTCGTGATTGGGCCCCAGGACTTAATGTAATGTCATGTCACGTTTTTGATAAGCACACGTGCTCATATTCAGAGTGACAACGCTCCCACAACATAGACCTTCTGTAGTATTTGCTCTTCTGTGATTCTTACCGTCCATGTCAGGATGGAGGCTCCTGCGAATCACGCTCATCTCATGGATAACCTCCTTGGCGTCTGATGACACACTCCTGTAGAACGCCAATGCTTCTGCTGCTTCCTAAACATAAAAGTGTTCCGAATATACCTATCTCGTTTTATAGAAGCTGTTTGCGATCTAGACCGTCCAATCTTACCTGAGCTACGAAGTCCTTATAACTCTAATAATGGTAGCTCAAGTCTTATATCTAACTATGTACCCTGAAAGAGTGGTTTGGGAATGTATAAACAAAGCTATATTATAAGATATTCCACTTCATACTGCATCTTTTTTATCACATTCTGAACTCCGTTTTACATCGCCACAGCTAATCGAGCTTTATATTTTTCAAGCCGTTCTTGATACCTGTTAAACTTTCAAAGTCCTATGCATGTAACACTACTGCTTGGTCTTAGAAAATAGCCTCGCGGAACTGACATGCCCAAATCATAAATGCACAGCTGTGTGACTTTGAGACTCGTGAGTTCTCAGCACGCCCGATATCGGCTCTCCATACATAAACTCCCCTAGATGTAAATCCACCATAAAAAGCTGGTTACTTGGAAAAAACTACACAGAAACTGAAAACATTCTCACAATTCTAACTTAAACTCATTTATATAAAAGATAACCGCATACCCACCTTTTCTTTCTACATTCACACATTGCATTTTAACCATAAATTTAAGTATATTTTGTCACTAGTTTATAATATTTAAGTAAAGCGTTAAACTTAAGCTAGTACTCTGTTACAACTAGTTCTCCGGCGGAGGGTATAGGTACGCCATCTTACAGGTCTTCCTAGTTTGGGTACCTATGTCATCCACTCAGGATTGTATTTTATTTACTTAAGCTAACCTGATGTATTCCTACTATGTGAAGTTTGTAATGAAATAAATTTATCTTTATCTTTATCTTATCTTTATCTTTAAACGGCCTGACGACACGGATAACGAAAAATAATATCCAGATAAAATATCACTACATTATCAATCTGAGCAATAGAGTTAGCCTTACCTCCTCCCTCCCCTGCACCATCAGGCAAGTGGGGGATTCTCTCAGCACCAGCAGAGCCGCTGTGAAGGCAGCTCCCAGCGATAGACATGAGTAAATCATGGCGTAATACGACAACAGTCCTCCCATCAGATACGACAACAATATACCTATTACGTAGAAGACCATGCTTCCTGTAAGTCAAAGTCAAAAGGTATTTAGTCAAAGTATTTTAAAGTATTTTATTCTCCCAATAATTGATGTAAGCCTCATGGGCTTATGGTTAAGTAGCTTAATTCTTTAGTAAAGAAGCATAAGCTACCAGGCAACCATAAAATAGCCAGCAGTCAAGTACCTGCAGTCATGCCTCCCCGTATAGACTCCTGGCAGATCTCGCTGACATAGACCGGCACTACCAGGAACAGACCACCACTTAACCCTGATACGAAGACGGCGAACAGAAGCACTTCCACTCTATTGCTGTATGCCACTAGCGCCCAGGATAACTGCGAATGTAAGATTGGATATCAAATTATAAAATTATACCTACTTGTGATTCAATTAAATAATAGCCTAGGTTTTTTTTATATACAACCTAATGGTAGAAACAGAAGGTCCACCCAGTTATAAGTAGTAACCATCATCTATAACAAAGCATTGGCTCACAAGTCACGCACGATCTATCGAATACATCATCTTGAGGCATGTCTTCAAAGACAAATTACAATAAAAACATGTTTATTAATAGAGCTTGTGATATTCACAACTCAAGATTTACCCACATTGACATATTCCACTCGACTGCAGCTGAGTTCCGAAAAGACATAATTAGTAGCATTAGCCAATAACTAATTTTATTCAGGTTTGATTGTGTATTTTTTATTTTTTATGTTTGTCTTTGATATCTTGTTTTTCCATATATATTTTTTGCTATTTGTATTTTTAATTATATTTTTGTCAGTCTGTTCACATGCTCTTTATGTATAATTTAATGGTGGAAACTTCGCTGGTTTTTGTAAAATTTAAATCTAGTTATTTATAATTATTATTGTACTGTTTGTTTCCCAAATAAAACAAAATAAAAAAAAAAAAAAAATACAGATGTTAAGCCTCATGTGCCTGCAATTTCACCGGCAACCATACTCTTCAAACCGAAATACAGCAACGCTTCTTGAAGCACTTCCCCGGACGAGCCCTTCACAAAGAGCTCTACTACTCTTCAAATTGTGAATTGAATAATGATGGATTTTTCCCCAAAAATTTACCAACTTCGCTTTTTAACTTTGAATCACCTAGAGCACTGGTGGTCTAGTGGTAGCGGCCCTACCTTTCGATCCTAAGGTCGTAGGTTCGAAACCGGTCGTGCACCAATGAGTTTTTCTGTTCAAAAATTTATGTGCACAATGCCAGTACCTACTTTCAAACGGTTAAGGAAACCGGCATGTCGTAGAACCTAAAAAGTTCTTTAACATGTTTCAAGTGCTCGAAAGGAGCCTCTTTTACCACACTGTTTCGAAAGAATCAGAACTTTGAATCAAGGATTATCTTACCACTCCTAAAGTAGAACAGATAATCGTAGATCTCTTCCTCCCGAGCCTATCCAGTAACACGCCCATGAGTGGAGTTCCGGTTAGACCGCCCACTGAACATAGACTCACAAAAAGAGACAGTTCACCTTCTGTCATGGGTCTGTGCAGAGTGGTGTTGGTCGACTCGAAGAGACGGAGGGTAGACGAAGGCCATGTAAACATGATCCCCATGCACATACATGTACTACATACTGTGGAAAGAGAGTAGAGAGGGGTAAGCACCGACTGACATTATTTATTTATCTGCTTCTTGTTTTCTTACTAGTTTCTTTCGAAACAGTGTGGTGAAAGGATTTTCGGTTGAACCAGCAGATGGCCCACCTGATGCTAAGTGGTAACCATCACCTATAACAAAGCATTACCTCGTAAGTCACGCATAATAGGAACGTGCCCTACGATGCACTGCCCTGCGTCCATCAACTTGAGGCATACAGATGTTAAGCCTCATGTGCCTATAATTTCACCGGCAAGTACACCCTTCAAACTGAAACACAGCGACGCTGCTTGGCGGCAGAAAAAGGCTTCAGATGGATGATGATGGATTCAGACGTCTTCAGTCAGAGTGGCAAAACTTCTACTTGTCTTCCTGTTAATGACTCTGAGTCACTGAACCACAGGTTGAACCCTTGAAGTACTATCTATTGATCGAACATATCAGTCTTTATTTATTTAATATTTACCATCCACTCCACTCCACATATTTTTAGGGCATTTAATACTGCGACTTAGGTTTAGGTTTAAAGATATTTATTCTCAAAAAAGACAAATTATAGTCACTTACATGAGAATAATACTAACAAGTAGGTAGGTTTTGTCGTTCTAAACAGGGTAAACAAGTTTTTACTCATCTAATGCACTCGTATGATTTATAATAGTAGTATAGACTTAAAAAAGGAAGACCGGGTAGAGTATAATAAACATCATATTACATTTTATTCTGTACCCCAAGTATGAGTTTTGCTTACCATATTTGGTTTTTCGTTTTACGTTTTTGTTCCGTGTTCATTGCGGGTTTTGTATGAAGACGCGATAGGGATACCGATATGGAACTTTATGTTCTACTACTTATTTTCATCATACTTGCAACATCGGTATTCCGTATCGGTATCTCTATAGCGTCTTCATACAAAACCCGCAATAAACACGGAACAAAAACGTAAAACGGTAAGCAAAACTCATACTTGGGGTACTGTAAATAAATATACCTTGACTTTGACTTTGAAGCCACAAGGCTAGCAATGCTCTCAAATAATATTACTTATCTGTACATTACTTAGTAAAGATGAATTTTAAAGGGCTTCTATAATTATTAAAACTTACACAAAAATGTAGCGAAAATTTGAACAGCAACACCCATTTTTTTTTTTACTGCTTAAATATTTTTAGTCACTAAACTATACACCACGTGCGTTCGATAGTTACTATAATAATAATAACGATAATTAATATCATAGCTCTTTCTCCTATTGTCATTATCACACACCTTAAGTAAATGAAAACTACTAGGCAAACATGAACACCGAAGAGATTATGAGTATTAGCGAACATTGTGACTAGGGTTTGTCCACAATGCTAGCGCGATGTCAGGTACTGAGGCGGGCGCTTCCAGTAAAACTACCTCAGCCATGGTATGCAACTCTTGGAACATTGGAATATCCAAGCAATTTATGACTTTTTTTTAATAGCACCTTGTAGCCATAAGTTTATTGTATAGTATAGCAAACTTTTGAGTAGGAAAACTTATGGCGGACTTATGGGCGAGCGAGAAGTAGGTACATTAGCGGTAGTGTTCATCTTCACCTCAGGCGGGACATCTGCTTATCCATTGCAAATTAATAACAAAAAAGCGAGCCCATTCGTCGCGCCCGCCTCAGCTCTAGTCCCCGCTCATTCACTGTGCACGAGGCGTCTATTATTATTTACTTGCACGGTTTTAAGAAAATAGTCTGAATGAAGGAGATAATATCTTTTAATAGTATCAGCGTATCAGTAAACATTATAAGTAAATAATAATTATTAACTTTTGTGAAATGTTGTGTTATCGGTACCTAATGATTACCAATTAACATCAGGTGGGCCAAATTAATAAAAAAAATACATAATAAAATAAAATACAATACCGTGTATTTTTCCTCCAAATCATTCGATAGCCTAAGAGCTGATTTCACCATGCTGTTAGATTAACAAAGGATTAAGGCGAAGACAAGAGCTAATGTGACTCTCGCTCGCACGTTTCGACATATTAAAAGATATAAAATCACTAAATTCATTTTCGAAAAATCGCAATCAACCATTTTGTGTGCAATCACATTGCACACAGTTTAGTAAAAAATTCATTTTGATCGATACATGTTTTCCTACTCAAAAGTTTGCTTTACTAGTTTTCATACATAGGCAAACTTTAAGTAGGAAAACTTGTATCGATCAAAATGAAATTTTTACTAAATTGTGTGCAATGTGATTGCACACAAAATGGTTGATTGCGATTTTTCGAAAATGAGTTTAGTGATTTTATATCTTTCAAAATGTCGAAACGTGCGAGCGAGAAGTTGTTTGATAGTTGTCAGCCCCTTAAGGGCAGTATGGGCGATTCCATCCTCGAGATATTGAAATGATTTTTTTGCTAAACTGTGTGTAATGTGATTGCACACAAAATGGTTGATTGCGATTTTTTGAAAATGAGTTTAGTGATTTTATATCTTGCAATATGTCGAGCGAGAGTCACATTGGCGCTTGTGTGGGGCTCGTCCGGGTTGGTACTACCACCATGCCTTTTTCTGCCGCCAAGCAGCAACGCTGTTTCGGTTTTAAGAGTGTGGTTGCCGGTGTAATTACAGGCACATGAGGTTTAACATGCATAAGTTGATGGATGCAGGGCAGTGCATCGTAGGGCACGTTCCTACTTCATCCTTACAACATCAGGTGGGCCATCAGCTTGTTCCATAAGTATAAAAAAATACACCAAGTTTTTACCAAAATATCTAATCGAAGTCACATTTTAGATAAAAAAACACAAAGTCATAATCATAGTTAATTTAATATATCACTATTAGCTAGCGAGCTAAAAAATAAATTAAATAAACGTATCTTATTTATCACATTATTTCATATAACAGTTTTTAAACGATTCTTCATGAAACAGACAATCTTCTCAGAGTCCTTGATTCAAAATCCTTGAAGATTTCTGAAGGTGTAGTCCAAGGCACATCCAGACACGTACCTAATAATGGTACCCCATAAGGCATAATGCCTTCACTTTAGTAACTCTAAATTATTTTAAACTACTAATTAATACACGCCAACAGTTTTCTTCTTCTTCTTCACCAGCTTATCCTGAATCTCGTCTACTGCCAGTCCTTTGGTCTCGGGCAGCATGATGACGGAGTAGACTCCGACCAGCACGCTCACAGCCGCGAAGATATAGAAGACGGGACCTAACCCGATGGCTTTGAGGAGCGGGTTGAAGATGAACAGGATTATGGAGTTGCAGAACCACGCCCATTCTATCACCAGCATTGATACGAAGCTTTTAACCTGAGGATAGGAAAATACCATTTTTTAGTTCAGTTTTGAGACCATTTTTCAAGCTAGTCATCGACGATATAGTAACTGAGAAAAAACTTGCGTGACACCTAGCAATGAAAATATTTTGCTACATTTGGTAAGATTCACCAGCTACTAGAAATGCAGAAACACTGACCTCTGGCAGAAAGACCTCGGCCATTAGCACGTAAGGCACGGTCCCCGCACCGAATGTGTAAGTAGTCGTGAAGAAGTATAAATTGACTGCTATGAGCCAATTGGGACCCCACTTCATCTGGAGTTGTAGACCGAGGAACAAACAGCTTGCAGCTGTTGCGAACGAGGCGTAGATCATCAAGGGCTGTGGATGAGAAACACTTATGAAACAACCCCAAAACATATTTCTCACTTCCTTGACCAAAACTGCTACCTAAACTACCAGGCAATCAGAAATATCTAGGAGGCTGAAAGTGAAACTTTGCTTATCTCTACGGATTTTAACTGTTTGGCAACAGTTAAAAATGCTGGACATAAAGATCCAAATATACCACGCAAACAGAACCAGGCCAAATTTCATCCCATTATTGCAGTACGACTAGGCACATTGAAAATACCAGGCGATCAGAACTATGCAGCAGGCTTGCACTCACCCGTCTTCCAGCCAATTCTGTCAAGTAAGCAGCCACTAGCCCCGCCAACACTGCGACCACAGCTAATAGGATGCTGCCGACGGTTGGAGACATGGTGGGGACGGCTTCTTCGAAGAGAGGCTCGGCGTACACCTGAACGACCACAAGACCTTGGAAGATGCCGGCTGTGATCAGTGTTAGGGTGAGAACCAGTGCTTTTCGGGTTGAGGCAGACTTCTCTGTGGAAAGCAAAATTGATAAAAGATAAAAAAGATAAAAAACGTTTATTCATTATAACGGTCTTACAACAAGTTTGAATAACAATTGTTAGTGAGAAGTATCTACTTAGTTTGCATCGTTGTGTTCAGACCGAAGGCCAAGACTAGGGTTTCAGCACCTCGCTCTAACTAAGCCTAGGCTTGTACGTAGACGCGAGGGGGTTGCTGTTCGGCTGTTAGATATAATGCTATTGACACTTATGTTTTAGGGTAGTTACTCATGTGGGTGTGTGTAAGCAATACGAGAAGTTATACAAAAAAAGGAAAACAAAAAGACATGATAAAATACATTAAAGTGTTACGAACAATAAGATTCTTACATGGGTTTGTGTTAGTCCACTGCCTGTGGTGTGTGTTGTGGTATGTTTGTGTGTGTGTTACTGAGGGTTCTCCTGATTACACAAGTCTCATAAGAGCCAGGGTTTCACAGGAGAACCCTCATGTGAGTGTGTGTGGGAGAGAGTGTATGTGTGTATTGCGTGTTGTCTGTGTGTTTATGAGGGTGCGATATTATGACGGTTAGATTTCTGAGTGAAGTTGACTTGGGTTTATATTTTAGAGATTTTACTATTCAAGATTGGATGGCTAATATTTTTCTGTGTTTTCGTAATTTTGTGATTTTAGGTACTGCGTTATTTTATGTTTACATTCGTGGAGAGATAGTTCTTGTATAAGTAGTAATTTGTTAGCTTGATTGTATAGGAAAGGTGCAAGGAAAAAATTGTGTTTTTGTGCGGAAGTGGTTCGACATGGTTTTGGTTCGTAGACCTTGTTTTTGCGCCTTTTTGTTTTGTTCTCCCTGGGTGGAGGTTTATGATGTTGTCTAAGTATGGTTTGCAGTATAAAAATTTGCCTTACGCTAAGAACTTGGCAATTTTCGTATAGCAGCGTGGTCGGATATCGGTATGGGTAGGTGAATGCAACCTTTAATACCGCTCTTTGGGCTCTTTCGAGTGGTAGCATAAGCGTCTTTGCTGTGCCTCCCCACGAGGTGATACAATACATTAGTAGTGATTGGCAGAGTGCGTAGTATACAGTTTTTAATTGTATTTCATTTGCCGCATGGCGAATGTTTTTGAAGACCGCGGTTAGTTTACGAACTCTGGAAGTAAGTACGTTAATGTGAGCCTTGTATGTCATTTTTGAGTCTATTATTATACCTAGGTATTTAATTGTGTCCGCTTTAGCTAGTGGTATACAGTCACAATTCAGTGACCGAGACTGTTTGCATTCCATAGAGTGTGCTTTGAGAGATAATTGACTTGTGTCAGGAAGTCCAGGGCTCCTCAGAGCGAAAGTTAAATATTTTGTTTTGGAAGCGTTGAGTGTCAATATGTTTCTATGCAGGCAGGTAGAGACAAGATTGAAACCCAGCTGTGCGTTTTCATAAACTTTCAACCAGCTGTTGGCTCGAAATAAAAGAACCGTGTCATCTGCAAATGATAGTAATTTACCATTTGTGAATTTCAAGTGACATATTTGGTTCATATAAACGGAGAAAAGTGTCGGTCCTATTATGCTGCCTTGAGGAATACCATATGAAGTTGTTGTGAAAATTCGTAAAGTGTAGACCAAACCAAGGAGTTCCTCCTGTTTCGCAGTGATTTGCATGGAAGCGATCAGTTGAAAGTTGGCGGAAGTTGAAAGCGTTACGGTATTCTCTACTCTGATAGGTTAGGTACCTAGTTCTTTTGCTCCTAGTTGTTTTGTCAAAAGGAGCAAACATGCCTTGGATGGCCTTATCACACCTAAGACAGCAGATCGCGAAAAATATATAAATAGTACATAGTTGGTAAAGTGACTAAACTTCAACTCACTTATAAATTGGAACACCGATAACTTCTCATTGTTCTGTGCCGGTGCTGGTCTTAACTCATTCAGCTTTTCTTCCTCTGGAGTAGTCTCTGAAATAATACTTTTATGTACTAATGTTACTTTACCTCCCTAACGAATCTCTAGAATTAGGAATAAAATGCGACTTGAGATAATGATTACTAAAAAAATACGTATTTTCATTTGTCATGAAGATAATATCATATATAACATTGTAACAAAAAAATCGATATAGAAGAGCGGGGTCTTCTAAAAGATGGCCCCAACCTTGATTAATAAAATGTAATTTGCACTACTGAAATAAATAAATAAACTTGAAAACTTAAACTTGAAATATCATAATCATATCATTTTAAGAGTAGTAGAGCTCTTTGTGAGGAGCTCGTCCGGGGAAGTACTACCACCACACCTTTTTCTGCCGCCAAGCAGCAATGCTGTGTTTCGGTTTGAAGAGTGTGGTTGCCGGTGTAATTACAGGCACATGAGGCTTAACATCTGTATGCCTCAAGCTGATGGACGCAGGGCAGTGCATCGTAGGGCACGTTCCTATCGTGCGTGACTTACGAGGCAATGCTTTGTTATAGGTGATGGTTACCACTTAACATCAGGTGGGCCATTTGCTTGTTCCATCAGCTGGTTGTATAAAAAAAAAATAAAAAAAAAAAAAAAACATACTGTGATATTCTGCGTGATAATATCACGCAGAAAATGAATCATACAGTATTTAATAAGATAGGAACCAAGCTGTAAATTTGTTGCCTGGTCTTCCTGGCTTGGTCACATTAAACTGGCTACATTCACCAGATTTAAGGCGTTGCTACTTAGCAATTTACAAGAATTGATCAATACTCAATACTCAATACTCAATACGTTTATTGCTTACACATGGTTTAGTTTTGGTACATACATTGTTGTTAGTTGTTAGTAAGTATCACATGGACCCTGCATAGGGTATGGCAACATGGAGGCAGGCCGAGGTTTTAAATTATAATACGTATAGTCGGTAGACAGGTATAGTTACAGTCAAAAAGTAGGTGTTATCTGTTATACAAGGCACGAAAAAGAAGAACTAGGTATTCTAAATAAACAAGGTATTGGGAATGTATGTCAAAGTTAATGAAATATTTAATTAAAAAATAGTCAATATTTAGGTCAAAGTGTGTATATAGCCGAATGTTAAATAAAAATAAATGTCAAAGTTAAATCTAGGTAATTTCAGTGTCAAGTTTAAATTATAATTATTTATTGAATTATTGCAAATATTCATTTATGTCATAGTATGTTTTATTAATTAGAAATGATTTTAATGTTTTTGTAAATAGACTATTTTTTTCTATATTTTTTATTTCGATTGGAAGGTTATTATAAATTTTTATTGACATTACGTATGGGCCGTCGCTGTGTATTTTAAGTTGAGAACGCGGATATACTAACTTATTTCTCCCTGGCCTCAATACGTATCTACGAGGCAGGTCGACTAGATTTTTATATAAATGGGGATATTTTCTTACAAATTTGCACAATTCTAGAATATATAAACTAGGTAACGTTAGGATCTTTAGGTTTTTAAATCATTTTGATTCTGAATTAAATAATTAGTCCTATAGGACGAAAATAGAATTTAATAGTGAATATATTTTCAATAAAAATATTCGCTCGTCACTATATTAGTCTAATCTATATCAACAAATCTAAGGCCTTTCAGACAAAGATAATAAAACACTAGAGGCGTACAGAGCCAAGCAAATAAAGAAATCCAAAGATTTACAATCAGCTGTAAACATTCTATTGCTGTAATTTATTTGGCTTAAAAAACCCCAGTCGAGACGAAAAATATCGTTTTAATTAGTAAACAGAAACTGAGACAACGTCTCTAGTTTGATCCCCAGGCATAGTACTAGATATTGCTTTAAATCTCTTAGTATAGTATCACTCTTTGAGGATATCTATGGGGCTGTCATTTCATGCCTATGTCTTCCGCTGTGTTTCGGATTGACGTGTGTGGTTGCCAGTCTAATAACAGACATATGAGGCTCAAAAAAAATGAGGCAAAATCTGTAGTTGATCCCCATGTTGGTGATTCTTACCGTCCATGTCAGGATGAAGACTCCTGCGAATCACGCTCATCTCATGGATAACCTCCTTGGAGTCCGATGACACACTCCTGTAGAAAGCCAATGCTTTGGCTGCTTCCTAAACATAAAGGTGTATCAAATGATTACCTATCATTTTATTTATATCAAATTTTTTGAAGTCTGCGCAGGAGACTTTTGTATTTTTTATTTGGGGAGATATCAAGTATTTCATCGTTGATCGAGTGAGCGAAGCGAACGAAAATCTAACAATCAACTTGGGCGATTTGGCATTTTATGTATGTATGTAGGTATGTTTGTCACGCCATAACTTTTTAACCGTTGATCCGATCTGCATGAAATTTGATAAGTCGATACCTTGTACTTGAGAAATTTACTGGTAAGTATATGAGTAAAATCGGATGAAGGGTTTTTGAGATATGGGGGTTTTTAAGGGGGCAAAAATAAAAAAGGGCTTTGTACGAGCTAGGTACGAACAATGTAAGTGATATAATCTTGAGGGTAGATCCTAATAAATACCTAAAATCAATCATCGGCCATTTAGGACTCTAAATAAAATAAAATAAAAATAAAAAAGCCTTTATTCAGCTGCAACTTGCTATTTTACAATTAGGTACTCTATATTTCTACTTAATTCTAAACTATTTTATGTAATAAAATCTCCTACTCCTCCTCATCAGCAGCCGTCGCCTCTACGGCGTAGGCCTCCCCTAAATCTTTCCACACGTCCCTTTCTCTTGCCTTCCTCATCCATTCCGGTCCGTCACGTTGAGTAACTAAATTTAGGACTCTACTTTTGCCTAACTCATATAGCCACTCTACGCAGAGTGACCAAGATAGAACCAGACCAAGACTTACCTTCTCCTTCCCCTGCACCATCAGGCAAGTGGGAGTTTCCCTGAGCAATAAGAGGGCAGCTGTGACGACGGCTGCCAGCGACATACATGTGTAAACCATAGCGTTATACGACAGTAGACCTCCCATCAGGTAGGACAATAGCATTCCTACTCCGTAGAAGATCATGGTTCCTGAAACATTAATAAGTTCAAATATAGTGAAGACAACATTTGCTTATCCATTAGGTACACTGTATTAGAGTAAGTCGAAACGTGCGTTTAGACTTCTTCTAAAAGTTACCCGAACCAGCCATGTTTTTAGGGTTCCGTACCCAAAGGGTAAAACGGGACCCTATTACTAAGACTCAGCTGTCCGTCCGTCCGTCTGTCTGTCCGCTTGAAATATTCACAGAATATTTAGTTATATATTCACTTTAAACATTAATAATTAAATTAAAATAAAACCAATATTTAAGGGAGGCTCCCATGCAACGAACGTGTTTTTTTTTATGATAATGGTACGGAACCCTTCGTGCGCGAGTCTGACTCGCACTTGGCCGGTTTCATTTATTTTGAGCAGTGATACTTTCATTGCTGTGTTCCAATTGAAAAGGTTTAAGGAAAAATTACAGGGCACCGGAAGAATTAAAGGCCTTTGAATGAAAGCCGCAGCGCAATGACATACTATAGCACGTTGAATATCCATCCAACGTGATCTAGTGTGAAGGAAGGAAGAAGAGGAAGAAGTGAAGAGGTGAAGTTCTTTCTCACTTTCCATCAAGTGTGATTTCAGCTGATGATAATGAGTAATCTTTTAAGACGTTTTACAAACTAGGATATGAATCTGGGCGCTGACTGATCTTCTAATCCAGGTGTAACCTTATAGTGGGTTTTTCTGCAGTTGGAACAATCCTAGAAAACAAACTACCAGGCTACCATAACACAGAGACAGTACCTGCAGTCATGCCTCCCCGTAAAGACTCCTGGCAGATCTCGCTGACATAGACCGGCACTACCAGGAACACAGCACCACTTAGCCCTGATACGAAGACTGCAAACAGAAGCACTTCCACTCGACTGCTGGATGATACTAGGGCCCAGGATATCTGTGAACGTAATGTTATAATAATTATTAGAAGAACACTTTGTCAGATGGTTAAAAGTCCAAAAAACTACTAAGGGCTATAGTAATATTTTATGCCCATCAGATCTTCCGAAATACTGATGTACCCTCTAACTCTAAACAGTAAAATTAAAATGTTTAGTACAACCAAAATAATTATTTTGAAATATCTAATAGACTTAGTGAAAGGATTATCTAAGTATCTAGCTCAGTGCATCAGCATTGCCATTCAGCATTGCCAGTGTCATGGGGACGCTTCCGATCGGCACTGGTTTGGATCAGTTGAGCTATCTCTAGATCGTTTGCAACGGTCTGCAGAAAGCTCAAGTAATTTTCTTTGTAAATAAATGATCAGGTAAGCAATAAACTATCTTACCACTCCTAAAGTAGAACAGATAAAAGTCCAAAAAACTACTAAGGGCTATAGTAATATTTTATGCCCATCAGATCTTCCGAAATACTGATGTACCCTCTAACTCTAATCAGTAAAATTAAAATGTTTAGTACAACCAAAATAATTATTTTGAAATATCTAATAGACTTAGTGAAAGGATTATCTAAGTATCTAGCTCAGTGCATCAGCATTGCCATTCAGCATTGCCAGTGTCATGGGGACGCTTCCGATCGGCACTGGTTTGGATCAGTTGAGCTATCTCTAGATCGTTTGCAACGGTCTGCAGAAAGCTCAAGTAATTTTCTTTGTAAATAAATGATCAGGTAAGCAATAAACTATCTTACCACTCCTAAAGTAGAACAGATAATCGAAGAACTCTTCCTCCCGAGCCTATCCAGTAACACGCCCAAGATTGGGGTCCCGATCAAAGCGCCCACTGACGATAGACTCCCGAAGAGAGCCAGCTCGCCTTCTGTCATGGGTCTGTGTAGAGTGGTGTTGGCGGACTCGAAGAGACGGAGGGTAGACGAAGGCCATGTGAACATGATCCCCATGCACATACATAGACTGCATACTATGGAAGGACAGAGGGGTGAGCACCATATCTAGACATGATCATGACATGACCTAACTACTGCTACTACTACTCTTTTCGTGCCTTCAACCTTCGAGTAAGTGCAATACGCTCAGTCATACATAAGACAGCTGATCAATTCGGTCGTAAGTTAGAGGTACTCGCTTGGTTTCTTAAAACTTTGAAGCACTTGAGGTATCTTGCGTGCACATGCGATATTCCCTATATATACATAGATAGCATTAGCAGGTTATCTTATCTCAGGAGGCGCTAACATGCGGGTCTCGATAGAGCCTACGTATTTGCTCCTCTTAGGGTTGAGACTTTAGGTCCGTAGGGTTTTCGATTTTTTATCTGTGAAAAATTCCCCGCGGTTACGATTGCAAAATTAATTTGTCCCATTAATGGTGCAGACGTAACTGGTTGGTTAGGTATGTTTGCATCATTAATGGTGCAGACGTAACTTGTCATGTAGTTCAAGTTTCACAGCTGTCATCAAAAGGTTGATTTTTCATTTAGTGACAAAATAACATTTTGACAGCTGTATTCCAACTTTTGACAACTTAGTTTTCCGGTGTTCAGATTTCGCAGCACGCCGGATAGGGATACATAACGCCTCTGCAACAAAACCCGAAGGATTTCAAAAACGAAATCTGAAGAACGGAAAAGCAAGTTGTCTTAAGTCGGAGTAGATACTTTGTACATCTTATCGAGGCGAGCGCACCCGAGGGGTGCGTCTGCGCATCAGCATTGCCATTCGCAATGCAGCCAGCGTCTTGAGGACGCTTTCCATCTTCACTGATTTGGATCTACCTATCTCTAGTTTGCATGAAACGGTTTCATGTCTTTGTGTACTTTGAATATTAGGTAAGAACCGTTTGAGGTGAAATTACAGGCACATGAGGCTTAACATCTGGATGCCTCAAGTAGGGCACGTTCCTATGTTCACTGTAATTTTCTTGGCATGAAGTGCCCAGGTTTTATCTACTACGTAGAGAATGTATTAATAGAGCGAATACGGCAGAAAACTTACTCAAAATTGTAGCGAAAACTTGAACTGCAACACCCATTTTTTATACGTAAATTGGTTCTTTAGTTGAGTGATTAATTATTACACTTAACTGTACCCCGTGTGCGTTCAATCACAACTATTCTAAATATCTCTGATCTGTCTCCTTTTGTCATTATCTCACAGTAATTAGCTGAGAAGTACTAGGCAAACATAAACACAGTAGAGATTAACCGTATTAGCGCACATTGTGACTATAAATTACCTATCTTATTATTTACTTGCAAGATTACCGTAAACCGTTTCAAAGAATGTATAGTAAAACTATTTTTGGATTATAATAACAGTATAATTATAAAATTGACGCAGCGAATGAAATGCAAATGCAAAGGATTTTATACAATTGAATCACAAGGATCACTTTGAAACGTCAAAGCTAGGTGACTCTGGTGCCAGTTCCACGCGACCAAAGCCTAGAAGAACAGGCAACAAACTTACGGCTTGGTTCCTACCGTTCTTTTGTATACTCCTTGTTACAATATTATATATATATATATATTTTTATACAACCAGCTGATGGAACAAGCAGATGGCCCACCTGACGTTAAGTGGTAACCATCACCTATAACAAAGCATTGCCTCGTAAGTCACGCACGATAGGAACGTGCCCTACGATGCACTGCCCTGCGTTCATCAGCTTGAGGCATGCAGATGTTAAGCCTCATGTGCCTGTAATTACACCGACAACCACACTCTTTAAACCGAAACACAGCAAGGCTGCTTGGCGGCAGAAAAAGGCGTGGTTAACTTAAAGTACTTCCCCGGACGAGCCCTTCACAAAGAGCTCTACTACTCTTAAATATAGAGGTATAATATACTAGCGGCCTGTCCCAGCTTCGCATGGGTGGTCATAAATTTTTTGAACATTTTAGGATAAACTTAGACCGTGGGTTCGAGCCTCGCGTCTACTTATTTCATACATTTGCACGCGCTTCTCCTTGAGTGAGTGAAATCGCACCCCGAGCGTGACCCGTGGACCCGTTAACATTTTTAATTTCGTCATATCTTTTGAATGGAATGTCCGATTTGAAAAATTTAAGAAGTTATCTAAAGGTATTGAAACCGTCTTAATTATGAAATGATTTATTTGGATAAGGATTAATACCAAGGTACAAATAAAGACCCTTTTCTGGCGGCGGCATTTCAATTATTTTTTTTATAATAAAAGAACACTTAATATGACATAACTATAATAGTTAGACATATGCTGTTGCGACATTTTTTGTAGATGATGACGTGTTCTACAAAATCGTAGTACATTATTTTGTTCTATCATCAATAGTTTTCGCAGCGCACGCGATGTAAGGTTTTTGTTTTCCACCTTGGGTTACATTATTGAAGTTTTAGTAAGGATCCCTGATTTTTTTTAAAATATAATATAGACTATGTTACTCAGGGATAATGTAGCATTCTAATGGTGAAAGAATTTTTGAAATCGGACCAGTAGTTTTTGAGCCTATTCGTTACATACAAAAATACAAAAATACAAAAATACAAAAATACATGTTTCCTCTTTATAATATTAGTGTAGAAGTGTAGAAGCGTAGATGGCATATGCTTTATATATATGGCAGTAGCTAAAATATACCTACTAGCCTAGCTGTAGCTTCATCTGTAAGCCATCTTATTGTGCGAACTGCACTACTGGCACTGTGCAGATACATTTTCGAATAGGAAAACTCATGAGTGAACAACCATTGGTTTTGAACCCACCTTAGGGTCGGAAGGCGGGGCCTACCACTAGACCGCCAGTGCTCTATCATCATCACCAGACACAGGAGTGAGACTATAATGTTCCGTTTTTCTGAAACTGAAAAACAAGTCTGAGTTTTGTTTTTCGTATTTAAAAAGAAGATGTATTTATTTACGACAGCAAAAGTATAGACTGAGTAATAAAATAAACATATAACATATAAAAAAAATACTTTGTATGTCGCAAAACGGACTCTAATACAGCAATAAGTTGGTTGCAAACCAAAGCTGGTCTTCCAGCAGTCGTTCGGTGATGCCATATTTCGTAACATCAGCCTTTTTTTGTATGGAGACTCGTGAGGCGGCTCATGACGCCTAGAGGCGCTTATCGAATCTCCATACAAACACAAAATCATCCAAAAACAAACTCGGACTTGCGGTACAGAACACAAAAAACACATGCGTAAAAGTCTCCCATAAAGGCCGATTTACATCAGGCGAGCGAATGCTCATTCTATCCCCTCTCCGTAAATTCTATTAGTGTAAACAGAGATAGATCAGTCCTACGTTGTTCTATGATAGCTCGCATAGATTCTATGGAATATTCTAAGAATGCTCGCTTGCTTGTTGTAAACGGCACTAGAGCGCGCGAGCAGTTAGCTTAGATAGCTATGATGTGCGTTCTTACGTATTCGGACGTGCTCGCTCCCCGAGGCGGTCTCTTCAAAGTGTTCCTGTGTTCTAGCGAATTCTAGTTCTTGGTTCATTCTTGCTCGTTGTTACCTCTATTTTGGTGTAAACGCTGAAAACGAGCATTCGTTTACACTAAACGATCAAGAGAGAATGCTCTTGTTCTAGCTCTAGCTCTTTGTTCGTTCAGTCTAAACCCATCTTAAAAGATACGAAATTCGAGGGAAATACGTCGAGTAACTAATATTGTACGGAATTAAAAATTAACTTAGGTGATAAGGCGAGCAAACTATTTTAATCTTGTTTTGTTTGGGAATTATTTAGGTACAATCACGTGCGATAGTCATTTGGTTACATTTTTTTATACTACAAGTGACCAAACAAGCGTACCACCTGATGGAAAGCGGTTACCGTAGCCTATAGACGCTTGCGGCGCTTTTAACGAATTGTTTTTCGTTTTTCGTAATTCGGATTCCGTTTCTCCAAAGGGTTTTGTATATAGACGCGATAAGCGCCACCTATCGGCCGTGTAAAAAGCATCAATTTTCAAGCACGCGAGAATATATCCGATGTGAATTCAGTAGGCATAGACAAGGTGTTGAAATGCTAGTACCGAAATCTTCAGGGGGCTAAAGTAACCATCACTTATGAATAACACATCACATATGAATAACTTTTTCTAAGGCACCAACACTGTGAAAGCGAAAAAAAAAACAGCAGTTTCTTGCAAAAGTTCGATACCTACCTGGCTAAAATGTATGAAACAGCTGTTTTTATGTCGCGTTCACAGTGTTGGTTCCTTAGAAAAAGTTATTCATATTGATGGGTACTTTAGCCCCTGAAGTTTTTCAACACAAGTATTGGAACACCTTGTATAGTTTTGTATGGTAAATGCACCGTACATACCTACCTAACAGTAACTAATAAATGTGTCCATCTCAGCTTAATTCTAAGACTGAGACTTAGGTAGACCTAAGTAGGTAAAGTAGGTAGGTATAGGTAAGGTAGGTATAGGTATCGGATGAAACTACTTTCACCATCTTTACTATTGTACCTGTAAGTAGGTACTCGTAGATACCTATTGCGAATGTTGAAAGTCATCCTGACACACATTTCTACAAGGTACAAAAAGACAACAGCCGCAAACCTTACGAACTTGCGTTTTCATTGATAGCGAAAAATTTAATATGGTTGCTGTTAATCACGCTATTTGGGGTTGAATCTACACTAATATTATAAAGAGGAAACATTTGTATTTTTGTATTTTTGTATGTAACGAATAGGCTCAAAAACTACTGGTCCGATTTCAAAAATTCTTTCACCATTAGAATGCTACATTATCCCTGAGTAACATAGGCTATATTATATTTTCAAAAAATCAATTATGTCACAATAAGTGTTCTTTTATTTTAAAAAATTAATTGAAATGCCTCCGCTAGAAAAGGGTCTTTATTTGTACCTTGGTATTAATCCTTATCCAAATAAATCATTTCATAATTAAGACGGTTTCAATACCTATAGATTACTTCTTAAATTTTTCAAATCGGACATTCCATTCAAAAGATATGACGAAATTAAAAATGTTAACGGGTCCACGGGTCACGCGCGGGGTGCGATTTCACTCACTCAAGGAGAAGCGCGTGCAAATGTGTGAAATAAGTAGACGCGAGGCTCAAACCCACGGTCTAAGTTTATCCTAAAATGTTCAAAAAATTTATGACCACCCATGCGAAGCTGGGACAGGCCGCTAGTATTTTATAAAGTAGGTAGGTAAGGTACCTACCTAAGGTAAGTTAAGGTATTTCTCTATCAAGAATTAAAAGTAAAATTTTTTTAGGTACGGTTTTAGGATTTTTTAGGTGAATTTATATACAACGTGTAAATGCTTGTACGACATTAAATTGAAACACGTACTCGGAATGGCATTTTTAGATTTTAGGAGTTGGTTTTTTAAAAAAAGCCTGAATATTTAACGAGATATCGATACTTTTCCAATAAATCATTTCTAAACAACCTGTACCTATTATCAGTCGTGTTCAGGTCAACTTTCCGGGGTCACGAAATCATATGTCTATGAATCAAAAGAAAAAAAAAGATAGAAATACCAAATTTTCACGCGTTTGAGCAGAATAAACAATCAAAAAGTGCGATCTAGAACGACGTGACCAGGACAGATACATTTCACGTGCGTGTCGGAAAGAGAAGAGAAGCGCGCCCCGTCCCGCGTCGCCCACGCCTAGCCACAGAGCGACTGACTGAGGAAGCGCGTATGATTTAGTAATTGTTTCGGTAGCAACCTTGACCCATCTAATTTTGAAAATTGCATATTTGTTGCATTGCTAGATTTAGGTACCGCGAAATAGACGCTTTTTGTGTGTGTGTTTTTTTTCATAATAAACTAAATACGTACCTAACCTACCTATCTAGTTACCGCGAAATTGTCGTTTGTGAATGTGTTTTTTTGTTATTAAACTAAGTGTAGTGGCCAGCACGATCGCCAGACCTCACTCCACTAGATTTATTTTTGTGGGGCTTCATCAAAGAAGAGGTAGGTACGCACAAGAAGTCGATACAGTGCAAGAACTGCGCAGACGGATTGTACCTAGGTGCTTTCGACAAACTGAAGGCAAGTGTCGAACAGCTGTGTTGGTGAAAGTACGGGCGAACGTTCCCCGTCAATTAAATTAGTGTGTGCAACGTGCGGGGGGGATATTGAAAACCTACGGATTTGAGGTAACCTAGGTAGATTTATTATTTATTTTTAGTGTGCGGTACATTTTGTGTGTGTTCTGCCGCGCGCTCGACTTTCGGCTTTACTGGCCGGCGCGGCGGCGCCTTTGAGCGCCGCGCCGTGAGTGCGCGGCATATTCGCACTTATAGGCACCGACGAGTAATGAATGAACTTACGTTTCGTTGTTTGTGTACGTATACAGAGTGCTGTATAATTTTATGCTTTAACTGATGATTAGTTTGTTTGAAAATAAAAAAAAACTAATTATGAATGAATTTCAATAAATATTTTTTTAAATCAATACTAGATAGTAGCACTACACGTGTATTAATTTAATGTCGTACAAGCGTTTACACCCTGTATACTAAATTGTTTTTTTTATAAAAATTATGGACTTTTATAAAAAAATTGCCCCAAATAAGCAAAACAGAGTAAACTATTAAAACACGCTCTCTTTGTAAATACAAAGCTACCTACAAATAGGTACATTCTAGCACCCAGATACTGAACATGCATACCTATATTTCACCACAGAAATAGAAAGAAAAAAAAAATACAATTATTCTACTAATATAATACAGACACGTTATGAAAATGTTTGTCAAACAATCAAATTAGCAAAAATAGTTATTTTTTTTTGTTTTATACTAGGTAGGTAGGTACTAGCTACTGGAACAAGCAGATGGCCCACCTAATGTTAAGTGTTATATCTAGATTTAATTTATCGCTTGCCTGAAGCTAGTTTTATCGCTTGCCTGAAGCTACCTTTCATTTTCGGGGGCTGTCATTGCACACCTTGTATCCATTGTAAGCTATCTGCGTAATTCGATTTTAAGTTACTACACTTACTACGTACACTACGTATAACTCACGCCAATAGAACGAAACTTATACGAATACCTACTCACTCCCTCTCACTCGTTATCATAAGTAAAAGGATTATACAAAATAACGATAGGAACCAAGCCGTAAGTTTGTTGCCTGTTCTTCTGCTTTGGTCGCGTGGAACTGGCACCTAGAGTCACCTAGCTTTATGACGTTTCTAAGTGATCCTTGTGGTTTTATTGATTAAATACCTTTTGACTTTGACTCACACACTATTGTTGACGCTATTTACCTCTCACTCGCACTAGTGAGAGGTACCTATAGATTAGTGCAGAACACTGGTGGTCTAGTGGTAGCGGCCCCGGCTTCCGATCCTAAGGTCGTGGGTTCGAAACCGGTCGTGCACAAATTTGTTTTTCTGTTCAAAAATGTATGTGCAAAATATCAGTACTCTCAAACGGTGAAGGAAAACATCGTGAGGAAACAGGCATGTCGTAGAACCTAAAAAGTTCTGTAACATGTCATTGTGTCAAGTGCTCGAAAGCGTTCTCGCTCGGAAGCGCTCGTGCTTGAGGCGCACTTAAAATCCTTTCACCACACTGTTTCGAAGACTACACTACTAGTGAGACACGGCAAGAGAGAGTGCTGCCATTATTTTAGTTTATATAATAGTTTGGGTTATATTGTACCTGATGGGACAAGCAGATGGTCTCATGTAAAGTGGTAACCATCACCTTTAACAAAGCCATTACTCCGCAAGTCACGCACGATAAGAACGTGCCCTACGATGCACTGCCCTGTGTCCATCAACTTGAGGAGTTGAGGCGTAGGTACAGACTTCGATCAACAGTTGCTGATCGAAGCGTACAGATGTTAAGCCTCATGTGCCTGTAATTACACCGGCAACCACACTCTTCAAACCGAAACACAGCGTTGCTGCTTGGCGGCAGAAAAAGGCGTGGCGGTAGTACTTCCCCGGACGAGCCACACACAAAGAGCTCTTCTACTCCAAAATCTTTATCTAGGCTAATGAATAGGTAAAGACAAAAATACAACAAAGTTTAAATTAAAAATCTTTATTCAAGTCTTTGGAATGACTGCGTGGCAAAAAATACTGGTAAACATCATAATTTATCTATGTCAAGTATTTATTTGTTTAAAACGACATGGTTGCACAGAATCTGCCAGGATATCACCCAAATCGGCAGCAGAATGGAGGTCACCATGTTGAATAGCCAGTTACCGAAGATCTGGAAGAGAGAAATCATTTTATAGTCGCATTAAACACTCGCTGCAAACACGGTCATAAATTATCGGAACGAGACAGCAATATTGCTCTCTCTCTCGCACTTAGGAGAACGGCACGATCCTTTTGTTTAAGCGCAGAGATGTGCATTATTGGAGCCGATAAGAACTATCGATACATTCATACCGACTACCGATAATGACCTCTCCGAGCGCGCAACCATCATTTTTTTTATCGATAACGTGAATGCGCCCGCGCCGAGTACTCTCAACACTAGTGTTAAGGTGATTTATGACCGAGTTTGCAGCGAGTGTTTAACACTACTACAGTCATTTTATTTTTTTATTCGTTTTACAAAAATAATAATTACAGTACCCCAAGTCTGAGTTTTGTTTACCATATTTCGTTATAGTGACGTCAGGTCTTTTTACAAAATATTGATATGTTTGATTGAAAAGTGGTATGCCATCAGGTAAAGCACAGAGATTAATACTTGCCTATGATTACCATCTACTTTTATGTAATCTCTCTCTCTCTTTTGTCGTGTCACTAGTTTCTTTCGAAACAGTGTGGTGAAAGGATTTTTAGTGCGCCTCAAGAGGCTCCTTTCGAGCACTCGACACAGGTTATGGAACTTTTAGATTCTACGACATGCCGGTTTCCTCACGATGTTTTCCTTCACCGTTTGAGAGTACTGGCGTTGCGCATATAAATTTCTGAACAGAAAAACTCATTGGTGCACGACCGGTTTCGAACCCACGACCTTAGAATCGGAAGGCGAGCCGCTTCCACTAGACCACCAGTGCTTGTATACATTTTTATGTTTCAGTTTATGTAATAATAACCTGGGTTTACCTGTGTCAGCCCCTTAATATAAAGTTTCATTACTTTCATTTCATTTCATTACCATAGAGTCTACGACGGAGAACATGATAGCTTGCATAGCCGCATCCCTGCCTCGGGACAGCGTCCCCAGCGGCGTGTCCTCAGGGAAGAGCACGCTGCTGTACGCTATCATGCCGAGCGAGACCGCGGCCAGCGGGTGCACTAGGAGGCATAGGGCACGCTTCAGCAGCCGTGGGATACCACTGGGGAATACAAAATATAATCTCAAAATATAAATTTTTGTAATTTTTATTTAAAATGTTAGATTATAATGCATTAGATAAGTATCTGTAAAGTTATAACTAGGTGTAAATGATTAAAATAAAGTAAAAAATATTTATTTGGAATACAAAATATTTTTTTTTATGAAAGATTAGTTGTAATATCTTTATGATTATTTAAGTGTAGGTTAACACTATTAAGGGCCGGTTTCACCATGCTCTGTTAGTTACTAATCAAGGATATAAAGACCGTTAAATCTAACCTTAGCTGTCAAACGCGTACATTTTGACATATTTAACGGCCCTTTAATCCTTTGTTAATCTTGTTAGATTAACAAAGGATTAAAGGGCCGTTAAATATGTCTGCAAACTCGGTCATAAATCACCTTAACACTAGTGTTGAGAGTACTCGGCGCGGGCGCATTCACGTTATCGATAAAAAAAATGGTGAAACCGGCCCTAAACATAACATGGAACTAACATAAAACTAAAAATTCTAGTATGTACAATAAAAAAGAGGTTTGAGAATATGAGTTTGGGGCTGGAAAGCGCTGTGTGAAAATGTCCACCAATATAGAATTTTTTATACGTCTCACGAGTGCGAGTGAGAGGTAAGTATCATTAACACTAACGTGCGAGAGAGAAGTAATGATAAGCAGCGCTATTTCAGACTCTAACTATAACTTCTAGTAACATATGCTCGCCTAGTACATAAAATAGGACACACGCAAACAATTTCACGATTTTAAATCCCTAGACACGGTAGATATCTTCAGATAGTTCCATAAATTCCCAGGCACGGTAGATCTTAGCCGATGCTCACCTAGTTTTCTTCCCGGTCTCCACTCGTATATCCACCACCAGCGCCAAAGGGGTGTAAATGGTCGCCAAAATCAACCCCAACGGAAAGTTATGCATGCCGACCGTCAGACAGACGGTAGCCAGTTCCACCAGCAGCAGGATATTCACCAGGGTCATTTCCTCGCGGGATAGGGGGGATTTGCGGAGGAGAAGGGGTAGGTAGGGGGTGGTCAAGGCTAGGAGAACAGATGAGGCAATGAGGCCGTAGTAGACGGAATGTTCTGAGGCTAGATTGAAGGATGCTCCTGAAAAAGTAAATTAGGGTTGTATCGTCATCATCTTTCTTTTTTTCGAAACACAGCGTTGCTGCTTGGCGGCAGAAAAAGGCATGGTGCTAGTGCTTCCCCGGACGAGCCCTTCACAAAAAACTCTACTACACTTTTCCCACGCTGGGGGTCGGCACAACAGGTTTTCTTCTTTCATTCTCCTCTATCATTCATCTCGGCAGTCACTCCTTTCTTACTCATGTCATCTTTCACACAGTCCATCCATCTTTTCTTTGGCCTACCTCTCCTCTTAGAACCACCCACATCCATATCTAACACTCTTCTCGTAATGACTTTCATTCCTCCTCATGACATGCCTATACCACGCTAACCTAAAATAAATTGAAGATAAAAATTAACCTAAACACCATTACTAATTAAAAAAAATCAAGATAGTGTCGTCTGAGGGAGGGGCTTATGCTCAGCTGTGGGATATATCTAGCGGTTTAAGATGATGATGAATAAAGAATGGCGACACCAATTAATACCTTTCACCGAGTGCGAGTGAGGTAACTAATGTCAACCATAATCACATGAGAGAGAAGATTTCCTTGACTTATACATATCCAAAATGGAGTTGACAGCCCTCAAGGCTCAGTTGCTAGTAGAAGTGTCTTCTGCGTTGGCCGTTGATTCGATCCCCACACAGTACAAACAATTGTGTGATAAACATAGATTTTTGTTCACTAGTAATAACATAAACTTACCAATATAAGTGAATAGTTTCGGAGTACTCATCATCCCATACCCGATGAGATGCACTAGCAAATAATTCGCTCCAATATTGACCACACTCATTCGAGAATCCTGGTTTTTAACCTCCTTTTCTTTCTTATCTCCTGGTACTTTTGTATCTGATAACTTTTCTTTCGGGGATTTCTTTTCATCCAGGTCTTTTTCATTCTTTTTAACTTTTCGCTTTCTCAACACCGTTTCGCTTTCATTGTCTCCTGGTAGTTCTGAATCGGACTCAGTGTCTTTTTCTTTAGATTTATTTGTGTCTTTTTCAGCCTTTTTAACATTCCTCTTCTTTAAAACTGTTCCGCTTTCATGATCTCCTGGTACATCTGAATCTGATTCAGTATCTTTTTCTGATAGTTTGTCGGTTTGCTTGTCTGTGTGTTTGTTTGTGTCTTCCTCGTCTTGCTGTATCGATACCCATAAGTACAATGCTCGAACTAGCATAGCCACACACATTAGACATAATGATGGCATGTATTGACCTGAAACTCGCAAAAAAATAAACATAATCTGTAAAAAACATTTTTTTTAATATTTAGTAATTTTTTTGAATTAATATTATTATAATATGTCATCTAAGTCCCACTGCTAGATAAACGCCCCCCCATTTTCTCCACTCTGTGCTGTGTTCCACTCCGAATGGTATTTTTCAAGCTTATCTCTTCTTAAAAATACAAATGTATTTTTTTAATTTCTTTGAACTGTCTGTACACATCCAATTCATGTTTCTTGCTTCATAAAGGGTCAAAGTGACTTTAGGTGAGGTCACTATGACCTCAGACGAATGCCTTACCTATAGATATGAATCTGTTAGTGGCAGCCAGCATGTAGAAGAAGTAGCTCTGATGGAAGCGTTCGAGCAAGTTGTTCAGCGAACGGAGGATGCTCTCGAGAGCTACTCCCAACCGATGGAAGTTCGCTGTGCTTAATGCGTTTACCTGAAAAGTAATGTCAACTACTTTAAATGAAATATAAAAAAAATTGGTAGACATTTTATCGAGCCCCAAGTGTCTAAGAATATAACGTGATATTCAAATATTAAAAGCATTATCACTATCAATGGAGGAATGGAGGAAGGGTTTCTGGTGTCCCTCTATCTAGCATAGGGCACGGTGTGATGAGGCAGGGTAGACCTTTGGTCTACCCAGGAGGGTCAGGGCTGCATGGGCAGCCCGGACGGACGAGGCGGTAGGCGCGCGCGGGACGCGGAACTTCTCGCGCCACTATGTGGTGAATAGCGGGAGAAGACCTGGAGGGGCCTTCTCCCGCATTGCACATATTCACCACCCCGTCGGGCGGGAACGGCCGGGCACTCACGGTCGTTCCCGGGCCCTTCCCTGCAAAGGGGGGGCGCGCGGGCCCCGCCGCAAAGGCGGGGGCGTTGCGGGGGCCCCGCTGTCATGGCGGGCCAATCGCCGGCGGGACTGGATGAAAAGGCTCTGCCAGTTTCCCAGTTCCCCTCCATATAGGCGACGCGGGAGTGTCGCTGGGTTGTTTAGTGGGTATACCGGGAGCGGAAAACCGGGGAGTCCTACATATCCCCCCATCCTCCAATGGGGGGCAATGCGTAACGCATTTTTCCCAGCGTAAAAAAAAAGGATATGAATAATCATTTAGTTTTCTTCAATCATTTCTCCCATTGTTCACCCTTAGAAGTTGCTACCGGCATGCCTATTTTATACAACTAGCTGATGGAACAAGCAGATGGCCCACCTGATGTTAAGTGGTAACCATCACCTATAACAAAGCCTTGCTTCGTAAGTCACGCACGATAGGAACGTGTCCTACGATGCACTGCCCTGCGTTTCTCTTATCTGTGGCTGCGTCCATCAACTTGAGCCATGCAGATGTTAAGCCTCATGTGCCTGTAATTACACCGGCAACTTACAATTTTATTTATTATACTTAAATTACACACTCTTCAAACCGAAACACAGCGTTGCTGCTTGGCGGCAGAAAAAGGCGTGGTGGTAGTACTTCCCCGGACGAGCCACACACAAAGAGCTCTACTACTCTTAGTTAAAAGTGCCTATTAGTTTAAAATGTTGCCTATTAGTACTGTTTCTATTAGTGTGTACATTTCTTTCTTTTTTAGTTGTATTAGTAGTATTGACCGTAAATGGGACTGTTGGGAGGGGAAGACCTAGACGTATCTCGAACAGATAGCAGACGTTCTAGAGAAGGGCCAGGTCAAGAGTACCCTAAACCGACGAGAATGTATGAAGAATGTTATGAGAGTGAATGAAGCGAAAGAGGTATGTAAGGACCGTAGCAAGTGGAATTCCGTGGTCTCTGCCTACCCCTATGGGAAACAGGCGTGATTTTATGTATGTATGTATGTATGAACAAGCCAAAAGCAAAAACTATTTTTATGACAGCCTTCACAGCTCAGTTGGTAGTAGCTCCTCCTTCTGCGCCGTAGGCCGTGGGTTCGATCCCCACCAAGAACAAACATTTGCGTGATGAACATAGAGCTTTGTTTTCTGTCTCGGTGTTATATATTATTATATAAGTATGTATTAACAAAAAAAGTATATAAGTAGTATATCAGCTATCTGGTTCCCATATCACAAGCTTTGGCTTAGTTTGGGGCGAGATAGTGCTGTGGAATGTCCACCAATATTTATGTTATTTATGATTAAAAGTTTCGGAATATGTTCATGTTCCACCTGGTGTTGAGCGGTTATGTTACCTTAGGCGGCATCCCGGCGGGGTCAGACGCGTCTCGGCCTTCTAAGGACACCGCTTCGATGTTGAACCGATGGAACAACCCATGGTTGCCATTCGGCACCTAAAACAATAACTTTAGTTATACTAAGCTTTTACACTAGCTCCTTAACGCGTGTTGTGTCACTAGTTTCTTTCGAAACAGTGTGGTGAAAGGATTTTTAGTGCGCCTCAAGAGGCTCCTTTCGAGCACTTGACACATGTTATAGAACTTTTTAAGTTCTACGACATGCATTTCGTCACGATGTTTTCCTTCACCGTTTGAGAGTACTGGCATTGTGCACATACATTTTTGAACAGAAAAACTCATTGGTGCACGACCGGTTTAGAACCTATGACCTTAGGGATCGGAAGGCGGGGCCGCTACCACTAGACCACCAGTGCTCTCGGTACTTGGATAAACAGCCCATACATATTGGCATCTTTCACAGCTGAGTTGGTAGGATCATTTTGTAACGTCTTAAAGTTAGGTAACTAATAATTAGTTACATAATAACAAATAGATAAGCTGTTTTTTTATAATAATTATTATTATGCACAAAACACACTCAACCAAAAAAATTATCATGTCTAAGTGTTTTGACAAAAAATCGCCTCATGGCAAAAAAAAACATCTTATTTATTTGTTTGTACTTACTAGCTATCCGTTCTGTATCCTAAGTCTAAGTTTTTAGGGTTCCGTACCCAAAGGGCAAAATGGGACCCTATTACTAAGACTCCGCTATCCGTCCGTCTGTAACCAGGCTGTATCGCATGAACCGTGATAGCAAGACAGTTGAAATTTGTACAGATGATGTATTTCTGTTGCCGATATAACAACAGGCTCCAATACAACAAAAGTAATTTTTTAGCTATTTTTATAGATAAAAGTACGTAACCCGTCGTGCGCGAGTCCGACTCGCACTTAGCCGATTTTATTTTTTTCGTTTTCCGTATGCCTTTTTTGTATGGAGATTCGTGTGTTTTCAGCACGCCCGATAGAGACTCTTATCGAGTCTCCATACAAAAACGACTTGATGAATCGGAATACAAAACTCAAGTCTTGGGGTACTTACTATACCTCAAATAAACTATTTTATTTCTCTCTCTTTCTTTCTGTTGCAGGATGAGCAGGATCGGATAAGTAACGTCAGTGGATATACTCACGCCTGCCATCTGCGTCGATATCATGCCCATCATAGTCCAGAGGCTGTTGGTCCACTCCTCCATCTTGTTCCGGCTCCGGATCCAAGAGTAGCTGAAATACAACAAAGTCATCATCATCATTATCTTGCCCTTATCCCGCTTTTAAGAATAGTAGAGCACTTTGTGTGTGGCTCGTCCGGGGAAGTACTACCACCACGCCTTTTTCTGCCGCCAAGCAGAGTTGCTGTGTTTCGGTTTGAAGAGTGTGGTTGCCGGTGTAATTACAGGCACATGAGGCTTAACATCTGTATAACGTGATATCTTACTACACCCCCCCTCTTGCTTTGTGATATTTCGTGATTTTTGCTAAACCCGGCCACAGATAAGAGAATACTAGTACAGATACCTCATCCCATACATTGAAACGGTTCCAGTCTTAACTCGGGCTGTGACTCGGGCAATTTTTCGGGATATATGAAATAGCCCGAAGCTAAACAAAATAGCCCGCATAGCCGCTAGATGTCGCGAAGTTGCGTTGCGAGCAAGCGGCATCACGTAAAATGCACTTACAACCAATAGATGGCGATAAAATTAGTTCTGCCAACACGCACATACTATTATTTTATACTGTGTCCGCACGCAGTCCTTCGCCCACAATGATAGTTTTGCCAGTTTTGTTTCAAAATAAAAATCTACACAGATTATTAAGTAGTAGGTGGCCACTTGCATTTAAAAGATACCTATGATAGGTATGTTGTGTTATTGTGTAGTCTACATCTATTCGTTTAAGTATTTTTTTTAAGCATGATGTTGATGCTGCCTTATAGACCTACTTATACACCCAGACAGAGAACAAAATTCTATTTTCATCACAAAAATGTTAGTTCTCGGTGAGGATTGAACCCACGGCCTCCGGCCCTGAAAGCAGACCTACTACCAACTGAGCTATAAAGGCTTAAGTCATACAACGAAATTAGTCTTCCAAATAATCCCCGCGCATTCTCGAGCTCCCTAGCTACTTGGCTCGTATTTAGTTTGTATGTTATGTATTTGATATAAAGTTCACTATGCTATGGACAATTTCGTTGCAAAAAGTCTCTTTCATTCCAACCCGCGGCGATGTAAATTAAGCCTGAGACAAAAGTTTTAAAACAGTTCAACAAGTTCAACCTAATCACAACCATAGCTCCTTGTAATAAAGTCACAAATCTTCATAATACTATCTCACACTTATGATCATTCGTCACCAAAAACGAGGAAATCTTTTCATTTAGATATGAAAAGACGTAGGTTAAATAACATTTATTGTGTAATCAACCTTAACGTGCAACAAATAAAGTACTTTTCCCCATTTTTACTTTGCAAATTAGATCGTTTATTTTTGTTTCTTTGAATTTATAATTTTGTGACGAAGTTCATTATTTAAAAAAAAACCCACCAGAAGAAAAGCGATAACCTATTGACTTTGAGATGAAGTCGACCCTCTTATTAGCCGTTCAACTGATGGCCCACCTGATGGCTTCAAGCTGATGTAAAGGCGTTACATCTAATGGCCTAGCTGATGTGGAGCTGTTACCTCTTTTGAGCTACCTGTACCCCAAGTATGAGTTTTGCGTTTTTCGTTTTACGTTTTACGTTTTTGTTCCGTGTTCATTGCGGGTTTTGTATGAAGACGCGATAGGGATACCGATATGGAACTTTACAAAACCCGCAATGAGCACGGAGCAAAAACGATTCGTTTTTGTTCCGTGTTCATTGCGGGTTTTGTATGAAGCCGCGATAGGGATACTGATATGGAACTTTATGTTCTACTACTAATTTTCATCATACTTGCAACATAAAGTTCCGTGTCGTTATCTCTATCGCGTCTTCATACAAAACCCGCAATGAACACGGAACAAAATCGTAAAACGAAAAACCAAATATGGTAAGCAAAACTCATACTTGGGGTACTGGAGTCGCGCGGTTACTTCTAACCCGATAATTAGTGATCACCCCACTTGATGTTGAATGGTCACTACCTATTTGTGGAAATCCTAAAGTAGATGATGTGTTTATAATAACAGAACCCGTTTTTCGTACAATATGAAAAGGAAATAATTGACAAAAGTTGGTTATAGACATAATCTCTCAACATAAAATAGCCCACCTGATGTTGAATGGTTACCTTTCACCACCCACTCCAAGATGTTGAGCGCTTATTTCTTGGATTTGAGATACCTAGTAGTTGGCCATCGTCGATAGCCGCTGAACATCAGGTGGGTCTTCTAAAATAATTGAAGTGACACCTGATGCTGAGCGGTTATCTAAAGTAGGTAGGTCAAGTAAACTTTGTATTTACCTACCAACTATATACTTGCGTTGACGTAATAAATAATTTTCTTTCTACGGCACTACGTACGTCCGTAAAGTTTAAGGGGCTGACAACCATCAAACAACTTCTTGCTCGCACGTTTCGACATGTTGAAAGATCAATCAATCAGTTTTTTCCTTCTAAAAAGTAAAGTAAAAGTAAGTAACTAGTTTTTGTACTAATGCAAACTTTTGAGTCGGATAACTTGTATCGATTAAAATGTTTTTTTTTTTACTAAAATAAGCATTTACCAATTAAATAATAAACCATTTTGTGTGCAATGTGATTTCACACAAAATGGTTTTTCAGATTTTTCGAAAGTGAGTTTAGTGGTTTTATATCTTTCAACATGTCGAAACATGCAAGCGAGAAGTTGTTTGATGGTTGTCAGCCCCTTAAAAAGGCATAATTTTGGCTCAGATTTTTGCCCTAACTTTACCGGTTGAGCGCCTTCCGCGCTCGCCATTGTTCGGTAGCGCTGTAAGAATCGTCAGACGATCACCAGCATTTAGTCCATTCGAAAAAAAAAAAAAAAAAAAAACAGATTTTTGTCGCTGTCTGGCCCGCGCCAGCACCAGCACTGACAGCGACAGAGTTTCACGTTAGAAGAGTGCGGCAATGTTTAGGTGAAATTATGCAAGATGAATTGCACCTTGTTGCGTCGCAGTAAGAGTCCTATTATTTATTCTGTACTAGTAGAAGTATTACAACTCTTATTTCCGTGGCTAAAAATCGAATCATGTTAATATACACCGTTTTTTTTATATTATTAATAAATAAATTGTTTTTTATTTTTTACGTAGGTAGGTACGTAGTAAAATGCCTCTATAAGAAACGAAAAAATTCTATAAACGCAAATAGCGGCATCTTTTGAACTTTTGAAACCGAACCACAACGTAGTTCAAATAATTTCCGCAAGAAAAAACGTGGTCAATATTGATTATTGTAAAAACATGAAGATTTCATTATCAGCTTATTTCCTCATCTTCCTGTGCTTATGGGAGATTTTTTTACAATATAACATAAGCTATTCATGACCTTAATACTTTTTTCTGGACTAAAACAAATATCAATAATTCAATCGCAACCGGTATCGCCATCTATTGATGTTTAATTGGAACTAAAAATGCTTTGTAGGCAATGAGACACCATGACCCGGCTAAGGGTCGGCAGCGCGCTAGTGATACCTCTGGTATTGCAGGCGTTCATAGGCTACGGTAACCGCTTCCCATCAGGCGGGCCGCAAAATTATTTGCCAACTTAAAAAAAAAAAGTTAAAAATATAAATCTTTTTTCCAGCCTTTTTTCGATAAAAAATCATTATTCAATAAATAAGAAAAGTCCTTATTGCTATTCTTGACTACTGTAAAAATAATGTTTAAACAATAACTTACCTGTTCTTATAAGAGTGATGTATCCCAGATTTGACACACAGCTTGTGTACCAAGTTCACAAGATCCAAGTTCGGGAGCTGGCCGTTCAACCCTTCCACTTTTACTTCTACATACTCTAAAAAACAAACAAATCAATTAAAATCTTTTAAGATAAATGTATTAATACCTAACGAATGGTGGAAATTCCACACGGCATTTACTATTTTATTTTGTAAACTAAGCAAAGCTTGTTCTAATGGAACCAGATAGCTGAAGCACCAGATAGCACCTTTTTCTGTAAGATTTATACAATATGTGAAAACATATAATTAGTATTTAGTTTATTTAAGTTGTTATATCATAGTTTATTTATTGTTTGTTTTCCGAATAAATAAATGGTTTTTTTCTGTAAGTACATACTTATTATTTAATCTAACACCCAGACAGAGAACAAACATCTGCGTTTATTACACAAATATTTGTAATGGGTGGGGATCGAACCCACGGCCTACAGCGCAGAAGGCAGAGCCAAACAAATGCGCTGTGAGAGCTGTCAATATTGACATTACAAGTCAGAAATGCTCATAGATTTTTTCACAGACTAAATTAGATGGACAGACCAAGAGATTTCAGTTCTTTGGTGTCAAAATTTTGACCTGCCGGGCCATTTTGAAACAGTTAGAAACATTTCCGATCGGGAACGTTAATTTTTATGTTTAAGTGTTTATAACGAAAGTTTTAAAATGCCACTGCTGACCGTCATACTAAGTTTTATAGATGCTCTTTGAAGAACCAGATATATAACAAAGTCAAAAAACTTACTAATTTTAGGTGTATGAAACTCCAGATTGATAGCTGCTTGTATGGACCCAGATCTTCCCTTCAGTTTCCCAGGGTTCAAGCATTTCTGGTGGTCGCCCCAAGAGAGACCATTCATCTTTCCGAATTCGAAACTACCAGGCTTCCAGAACCCGCCAAGAGATGTGTAAAAGGTTTCCGCGTCGCTCTGCAAGCCGTGGTACGCTTCTAGCCACGCCTGCATCCCTAGTTGCTCGTGTTCCGTTATTAGGAATATTATGTCTTTGGCCCAGTACTTTTGAGCTGGGAAAGAAAATATATCATTAAAATCACATATTCTTATTATCGTGTCATTCGTTTTTTAGAAAACAGTTTGGTGAAAGGATTTGAAGTTCGCCACAAAGAGCCTCCTTTCGAGCACATTATGTTTTAGAACTTTTTAGGTTCCACGACATGCCGGTTTCCTCACGATGTTTTCCATTGTTTGAGATTACTGCACTTAAAAAACTTATGTGCAGTAACCTGTGAAAAACTCATTGGTGCACGACCGGAACCCACGACTTTAGGATCGGAAGACGGAGCCACTACTACTACCACGCCTTTTTCTGTGTGGTTGTTGGTGTAATTACAGGCACATGGGTCAGAGGCAAGTCCAAGCATTACGTTTGTACTTTTTTCTGACTACCGCTTACTAACTTGGTATGGTAACCAAGTTTCAACTCTATTGGCCTATTATTTGAAGAGTTCCGTTGAACAGACCTTGACTCCATCATCAGATCTGGTCGTTGTCACTATTTTATGAGAACTACGTATCTCCTTAATTTATTTCAAGAAAAAAAAATAAGAAAAAGCAAAGGAACTGGCCGACCAGTAGAAAAACCTTGATGTCAACGAAACTCTTAGAGATGGGAGCTTTTGGGTCGCTGGTTATCTTAATTTAACGTTTTTGTTGTATCTCAAAAACCGAGCGTCCCAGAAAAAAAGTAAAAATTGTTTTGGAATGTTCAAATAAATTCCTTTCATATGACATATAACTTGTTTTTTTTGTAACTTTTTTTTATTTTTGCCCCCTTAGAAAGCTCATATTTTAATAACCCGTCATCCGATTTAACTCATATACTTACCAGTAAATTTCTCAAGTACAAGCTATCGACTTATCAAATTTCATGCAGATCGGATCAACGGTTCGAAAGTTATGGCCAGACAAACATACATACATACATACATACATACATACATACATACATACATACATAAAATGCCAATTCGCCCAAGTTGAAACTAAAGATCTTCGTTCGCTTCGCTCACTCGATCAAAAAAAAACTTACGTCTAGCAAACTGCGCGAAAGCTAACATCAGAGCTATGCCAGCAGTGGTGCCCTTCTGGTGGTTGGAAAGGGCTCGGTAAGGAGCGGTCACCACCACGGCTTCCAGCGACGATGTACGGGGAGCGCGTAGGATACCGTACACATTCGTGCCTTTGTACATCTGAAATATAAGCAGCTTGTTATATTTCTTTTCTTGACCAGATAAATTAGCCATAAATTATAAATATGTTTTTTTTTTAAACATACAGATATTATTATTATTATGGTTCTTTTACAAGCATACTATTACTAGTGGTTCGCCCCGAACTGAGATCTCATGATGTGACCCGACGAATGCACCAAAACTTTGAGCAGGTGCTAGTCAGAGGTTTTTCTAACTACTGCCTACTAACTTGGTATGGTAATCAAGTTTCAACTCTATTGGCCTATTTATTGAAGAGTTCCCTTGAACAGACCTTGGCTCCATCATCAGACCTGGTCGTTGTGACTGTTTTATGAGAACTGAATAGGTACCTTCTTAATTTATTTCAAGAAAAAAAATAAGAAAAAGCAAAGGAACTGACCAACCAGTAGAAAAACCTTGATGTCAACGAAACTCTTAGAGATGGGAGCTCTTGGATCGCTGGTTATCTTAATTTAACTTTTTTGTTGTATCTCAAAAACCAGGTGTCGCAGAAAAAAAGTAAAAATTGTTTTGGAATGTCCAAACAAAGCCCTTTCATATGACATGTAACTTGATTTTATTATGTATTTTTTTTGCCCCCTTAAAAAACCCCATATCTTAATAACCCTTCATCCGATTTTACTCATATACTTACCAGTAAATTTCTCAAGTACAATCTATCGACTTATCAAATTTGATGCAGATTGGATCAACGGTTCGAGAGTTACGGCCAGACAAACATACATACATAAAATGCCAAATCACCCAAGTTGAAACTAAGATCTTCATTCGCTTCGCTCACTCAATCAATTATTATTCATTTATTTTCATACTTATAAGGGAGCCTCAAAGCTGAAAATTTATGCTGTCTTCTTATTGTATCACTAGTTCTTTTATGCCTTTACTTGGCTACCGAATATTTTTCAATTTCTATATTATTTATACCTATTACTATGTTATTATTACTGTTATAAATATATAAATAGCTGTCTAGCAGGTTGTTTTTAAATGACTTACATGTCCTTTTCCTCCAAGTGGATAGTTGAGGGTAAAGTTGTGTGTGTACACTTCTAAATGCAATTGCGACATTTTAGCGACAAGCCACGGCACTGGCATCTCGTCATTATCCTCATATTTGTCCTGAAATTATAAAAAATCTTGACATCATTAAAAACAGAAGGAATCGGTTTCACTACTTTGATCCCCAGGCATGGTAGATATTACCTCAGATATCTATCAAGCTAGTAACGTATCAACTCAAGATATACATATTAGACATATCAAATATGGTCAAAAACCATCTGCTGCATCATAATAAATAAATTGTGTAAATGATCTCAATATTATGTCATTTAGACACTTTCCAACGCCAAGCAGTGTTTCGGTTTGAAGTGTGTGATTGCAGGTGAAATTACAGGCACATGAGGCTAAACATTCTATGCCTTAAGTTGATGGACGCATCGTAGGGTATGTTACCAACGTGCATGACTTGTGAGGCAATGCTTTGTCATAGGTGATGGTTATCACTTAAGATTACATGCCTTTTATCAGCAAGCAGTAAAAAAATCTGAGAAGCTAAAGTACATTTCATTCACCTCAAGCTCTCTCTGGAACTCATTGTGGAACTGTTTAGCGGCATACTCCGCGTTGAACTCGTTCGTCACCAGGCCGGGTAGCAGTGCGTTTTCAGAGAAGTACGTCTCGTTATTGAACTCGCGGTTCCCCAGCATCACGAACCATACTATAGCGCTGATATAGCAAAGGTAACATACGGGAGCATGAATCTTTTTCAATACTTTTACCCATTTCGCCGATCCGTATTCCGGGTCTGAGAGAAGACCCATTTTGTGGCGATTTTAGAAGAGAGGCGTTAGTTAGATAATTTCATTATGGTTATTTTTAATTTATTATGCTCTAGTTTACTTTGAGTTACAAATAGCGGAAAACGGGAAAAAACGTAGAATTCAAAACACAAGTCGAGGTTCGCTTCGAGGCAACAATAAAAACTTTATTTTGACATTGACACTATTGTATTGCCAGTGACAGATTAACATAAAAATCCATGCATACTGTCAAATAAGAACAAAATGCTTTAAAGGCCTTTTTACTTGATAGGATAGATCTTAATATTAATAAAATAGGATAGGCCACCAAGATGGGCCAAGAAGATAAATATATGGAAATAGATGAAAATGTGACAAGGAATAGCAGAGAGTAAGTAATAGAATAGGTAGGAAGGAGTAGGTAAAAGAATAGGAAAAAATTATGCAGTATTCATCCACTGATGATACGCATACACGGCTACCTACTTATCAGACTATCCTATTTGGGCTATGTACTATTTGAAATTGATAGCTGCGAACCTCGAGAGGGTACAATAATTATTATGCTGTTGTTGTTTGGTTCTACCCACCAACGTGCTGCCCGCCACTGGCCCCTGCCGTCCGTTTTTTACTATTTGTATAGTAGAGTAACGTTATGGGTATGCAGCTAGATGTTTATATAGCCTATTGTACCTAGGTATGTAGGTATTTAGCATTAAATAATTAATGAAATGTGTACACCAGCATAGGCATTATAATGTAATTTCCTTTTTTATAAAAAATCACAATCAAAATTATCATAATGAAACAGACTTTCTGTACAAAAAACCTTGAGCAAACATATTTTGCACTTTTTCCAAAGGCACGTGTCTAGTTTCCTTGACAAAGAAGAAAGATACCACTGTAGTGATGACTCCGATTGCAGCAAATGAGAAGAATGTGCCGTCAATGCCCAAATAATCGACGGAGGGCACGAAGAGGGAGAGTATCACGAAATTCATCAAGAACATGACGCATAACACTATTGCTGAAGCTGTGCTGTTTACCTGAGGATTAAAAAAGTATATTGCAGATAAGTAGGCAGATATAAATAATAAAGTAAGTAAATACAATGGCAAATATCACAAAAGAATTCGTGATAACAAAAAAAACAACTAAAATTTAAAAGCTATTTTTCATACCAAGATGACAGTAAACGAATCGGCAAATACTTATCTTGATGTCTATGATAGTGACTAGACATTTACTACCATTTCTTATTTTAAGATAACGGTGAAAGTGAAATGCAACAAACCACAATAGCGTTGTCATTGTTTATATTTTTTCACTTACTTGTGGTCCGAAACATTCAGCTAGTTGAACAAAAGCTATATTGATGCAGCCCAAGTGAAAGACAAGACAGTAGACCGTTATAACCAATGGCGCCAGCCAGATTGGACCCCACATCCACCGAAGTAGTGAGCCGAGAATCGCCAAGCAGATACTTGCTATGATACAAGTTGAAATCATCAATACCTGTAAATAGAATGTAGTTTAGGTCCCTTGATCTTAAACATATTTATGCCATCATCATCTTAACAAGTTACAGCTAGACATAGGTAGGTAGTTAAGTATAGGTACTGAACTTACCCCCTTATAAATGCTATGATATGAAAGAACATAAAATATGTGGCATTGGTTAGTTAACCGTTTTTAGTTCTCCACCTAATATGGTGGAGACTTAAGTGGGAACTCTTTTATTTTAAGAATATTTATTTTTAAGAATTTACCTACCTACCTGCTTATTACTTAATATCATAAATAACTCGATTGTGGGTTCCATTTCGAATCTTAGAATCCTCAAGCAAAACTTAAGCTAGTCCGATTAAAATAGTTCAAGACTCACTCGCCGAGGCACCAAGTTAGTGACGACCATGGTAATCATACTTGATACTACAAATACCACAGCAAGCAGCACAGAACACAAATCTGGTGACATCGTTGGCGCTGCCATGGCGAAGAAAACTCCAGCATATGCCTGGACAGCTATCATTCCCAATGAAACAGTTAGAGCCATAAGTGACACTATGTAGATCAGCGCTCGTCGATTATGGTCCACGGTAACTGTAAAAAATAATTAGTAAATAAAAAAAATTAATAGAAAAAGCTTTAGGTACCTACAGGTTTTTTTCTTTTCAATCCTCAGGCAGAAGTCTTTTGCAAAACAGTATAACCATAAATAGTACCTCATATAGGTAAATATCCTTGCTAGGAATATAGGCCAAACCAAAAGAAAAAAATATATTTATGTAACTGTGTCATATAAACGTATAAGTAACTTAAAAAAAATATTGGGACCGACCATTTCGTTTATTTTGGAATGTGGTGTGGCGTTGTCACTCCACATTTTCTGGGAGTAACGCCAGCAAAAAAAAAAGTTGAACACTGCGAGTGGTGCGATGGCGTGCTGGCGCACCTAGCACAACAAACAGACACAAAACATTTTTTTGACAATCAAACATTTATGCACTTACACAGCAATTTCCATGGGTTCTTATTTTCAGTATCTTGTGTAAAGTCATCCTTTTCACTTCGTAACTTTTCCTTTTCATCGTCACCAGATTTTTCTAAATCTGAAACAAAAATACTATGGTAGAATGCTAGTCATGCTTTTGCTTGATACGTTTTCGCGGGCTTTCTTATTCTAACGTGAGAAGTGGTGAAACCATAGTGGGACTCTTCATTCATATCGATGTTAAAAAGAGACAAATATACATTGCTGATGCTATTTGAAATAATTCTAACTTATGACGTCATGCCTGCGATCATGGGGTCTATTCTAAAAACAATGTTGAGATCTTGGAGTAAACCAAGGTTGAGATACTTTAAAAGTATTATTTATTATTATTTATTTTTATTATTTAGTAGGTTACTTTAAAAAGATAGCTGATGATCTTTATACAGCTGAACCAGGGTTAAATAGCTTAGAACACTCATGATCAAGTCACTTGAGAGTCAAGATCAAGACAAACAACAAAAAAATTGTATCAGTTGATTAATCTGAATTAGAATGTGTTTTAAGAGTAGTAGAGCTCTTTGTGAAGAGCTCGTCCGGGGAAGTACTACCACCACACCTTTTTCTGCCGCCAAGCAGCAATGCTGTGTTTCGGTTTGAAGAGTGTGGTTGCCGGTGTAATTACAGGCACATGAGGCTTAACATCTGTATGCCTCAAGCTGATGGACGCAGGGCAGTGCATCGTAGGGCACGTTCCTATCGTGCGTGACTTACGAGGCAATGCTTTGTTATAGGTGATGGTTACCACTTAACATCAGGTGGGCCATCTGCTTATTCCATCAGCTGGTTGTATAAAAAAAAAAAAAAAAAAAAAAACAGAGAAACTCGTTAAATTTTCTCTTATAGACATAAATGAAATACCTAGAATGTACCTATTTTTTACCTATAAGTTTGTCTCCATTCGACTTTAGACGACTTTTCATATGAGCAAGTTCTTCTAAAATGTTTTCAGTCGTTTTAGTTTCACCTCGATAAAATTTTAGCGAGGTCAAAGCTTCCTGGAATTAAAAAAATAAATAATGTAGGTGCATTAGGTAATAATAATGAAATATAGGTGATTATCAGCAAAATAAATATTACCTATACTAAAGCATAAAACTGAAGTCACGCAACGCTCGTAAAAATGATTCTCGTACGTAGTCACTATGCTCGCTGTTTAATTAAATAGGACCTAAGATTTGTTTAATAAGGTCGGATTCAGATCTACCACGTTTACACTCAGCTCATGTCCGTGGAAATGTGCAGGGACATTGGCAATGCGAGAATGTAAGCAAGCCATTTCCATGTCCGCTCGCGTTGATGTTCGCGTTGCCAGCGCTCCCTAAGTGTCCGGTCTAAATGTGAACACACATTGCCAACGACGCTGCCGCGGACATATGGGCGGCCATATTTCCGTCCACGTGAATAGCAGCGCGAATGTCTAAATGTAAACGCTGTAGAGAATTTGTGCAGCAAAAGTGACTGTGCAAGCAAGCAACTTAATCATCTACACTAATATTATAAAGAGGTAAACTTTGTATTTTTGTATTTTTGTATTTTTGTATGTAACGAATAGGCTCAAAAACTACTGGTCCGATTTCAAAAATTCTTTCACCATTAGAATGCTACATTATCCCTGAGTAACATAGGCTATATTATATTTTCAAAAAAATCAGGGATCCTTACTAAAACTTCAATAGTGTAACCCAAGGTGGAAAACAAAAAACCTTACATCGCGTGCGCTGCGAAAACTATTGAAGATAGAACAAAATAATGTACTACGATTTTGTAGAACACGTTATCATTACAAAAAATGTCGCGACAGCATATGTCTAACTATTATAGTTATGTCACAATAAGTGTTCTTTTATTATAAAAAATTAATTGAAATGCCTCCGCTAGAAAAGGGTCTTTATTTGTACCTTGGTATTAATCCTTATCCAAATAAATCTTTTCATAATTAAGACGGTTTCAATACCTATAGATTACTTTTTAAATTTTTCAAATCGGACATTCCATTCAAAAGATATGACGAAATTAAAAATGTTTACGGGTCCACGGTTCACGCGCGGGGTGCGATTTCACTCACTCAAGGAGAAGCGCGTGCAAATGTATGAAATAAGTAGATGCGAGGCTCGAACCCAACGGTCTAAGTTTATCCTAAAATGTTCAAAAAATTTATGACCACCCATGCGAAGCTGGGACAGGCCGCTAGTATTTATAATTATTTAAATTCCGTTACCTTCTCCTGTCCAATTTTCAATAAATATACTGGCGTGTCTTTCATGCAACAGCTCACCAGAGTGTACACGACAGAGGCTGTTATACTGACGTAACAGATGACGTTGTAGCTGAAGAACCACCCTTCAAGATATGAAACAAGAATGCCCACATTGTACAGCATGGCTTGCATAGCGGTGGCACTGCCGCGGATTGAAAGCTGATTGATCTCACCCACGTATACCACGATAATAACAAGTGACAAGCCACTGCTTAGGCCAGTCAAAAATCGGCCAATAAGTATCTGTGCTGTGGTTCTAGCTGTTAGGATTAAAGACCAGGCAACCTGTAAACAATGATAATATTACCACCGGTTTCTGAAAGCTAGATCAAAACTAATGGGATGTCAAGTCACTCGCCATTTCAGCTATTAAATCGAGTTAGATAGAAATAGCAAATGACTTGACATGCGATTAGTTTGATCAGGCTTTCAGAAAGCGGCCGTTAGTGTATGATCGATTATAATATTCTAGTTCGTAACATTAAATAATTAGCTATGGTGCGAGTAATTTTGTTCAAGTTTTGAGATCATTGGGTCATATTCTTACATGTATCTGTAATATCTATGTCTTAAGTTGAGGGATGCAGGGCAGTGCATCTTGGACACTTTCATATCGTGCATGACTTATGAGGCCATTTTTTTTTATACTAGATAGTTACCCATTAAGTTTAGGTAGGCCATCTGCTTGTTCTATCACAGAGTAGTAAAAAAAAACTTTTAAACAGTACATGTAACTGTTATTATTGGCCAAGTCTATAGCTTTAATACTAGTCGTTTAGCATAAGAGCATAACAGTTACTGTGGCTCAGACGATCATCCAGTTTTTTTCACTACACAAACTGCACTGTATAAAAATTGCTTACCACAAACAAAAGGCTTGTGAGAATGTGCGATTTCTTCCTGCCAAACGAATCACACACGTACCCGGCAACCAGTGTCGACATCAGGGAACCCAGCATAGGAATGGATCCAACCAGATTGCTCTCACTCTTCGTAAGGCTAAACCCTAATGGTGAATCATCACTCTCCAATATTTTGAGGGCATATGATGACCATACGATAGAGAATGAAATTATAGCACATTGGCACGTCACTAAAACAATACAACCAAATAATTTGTTCAATAAAGGTTCCTAGTTGGTTAGTGAATACAATGATACATCCAGACAGAGAACAGACATACCTACATCTTTATTTATCACACAAAATTAAATGTTTGTGTTGGTTTATGAGCATCGAACCCACAGCTTAGGTACAGTGCTGAGCTAGAGCTATACCAACTAAGATGTGCTAACTAAGCAATGTTATTAACAATGTGAACATACATTTTACGGTAGAAACAATTACACACTTATTAATAGTAATATACTTTTCTTTTGACTATTTCTATAAAACTAAATGATTTTCAACTTACAAATAAATGTGCAGGAGAGCTGAACTATAGTTGATTTCATAGTAACTTTTTCCATTTTACTTTCGAAATAAGTTTTACTTCAAACTGTTCAAACTGTTTTTCTTTTCATTAAAATAGATACACTTGTTTTCCGTTTCGGCATTCGGCGCGCGTTTCAATTCATGCTACTGAAGCCTTATGTATGATAACACTACATATAATTCAAATTTTATTTGTGCACGGATAATATTTATTTACTATTTACTTCGCTATTCTAATAATCATCGTATAAACATTTACTATGTGATTACTTTGGGCTTTGACGGCTTAGGCAATTTTATTTCTGACGTAGGTGGACCATACTTGTAAATCAAGTAGATAAATTATTATTGCCTTTGAAGTTGTCCCTAACGGCTTACGCGATATTTTTTCTGTACAGAAAATATTGCTATACTCTGTAGGTAACCTACCTACGTAATAAAATAATGTTTGTCTATCTATTTTTATAATCATCATGATTGTAATAATTACGCTAGGTAGCTTGCTTTCAGTATTGCGCGTTCGAGTAGGTAGGAGTCCAGAGAGTTCTCAGCCCGTCGGCTACGCTTAACTCTATACAAAACGGGCTTGCAATACAGAAAAACCAAAAACGAAAAGCAAAAGTCAGACATAAGTTTGTACTCACCGATTTTCAAATAAGAGTGTATCGACTGAGTGTGAATGTTCAAAGGAGGTGATTTGTGTGTGCATGCGATATGTAGGTGTAGGTTAAGTTAGTTTGGAAAATTATGAATGTGTTTTATCTTATTACTCCATAAGCACTTGGCTTTATAAAAATCTGAAATATAAAAAAAATCGCCCAAGTGCGAGTCGGACTCGCGCACGAAGGATTCCGCACAATTATCTATATAATCGGCAAAAAAATCACGTTTGTTGTATGGGAGCTCCCTTAAATATTTATTTTATTCTGTTTTTTGTTGTTATAGCGGCAACAGAAATACATCATCTGTGAAAATTTCAATTGTCTAACTATCACGGTTCATGAGATACAGCCTGGTGACAGACGGACAGATAGACCGACCGACGGACGGACAGCGGAGTCTTAGTAATAGGGTCCCGTTTTATCCTTTGGGTACGGAACCCTAAAAAAGTGGTAGAAAAAGTTGTTATCGTGCGTGACTTACGAGGCTATGCTTTGTGATAGGTGATGGTTACCACTTAACATCAGGTGGGCCATCTACCTGTTTCTTTTAAAGAAATTAATATTCTCACAGTAATTTCACAGTATATTTATGAAAACCTATTAAACACTCATAAAACATAGATAGCTTTAAGAAAAAGAGTGATGCACATAACGTTAACACTAGAAATAAAAACAAATTATGTATTCTTAAATTTCGACTCCAAAAGGTAAATGGCTCGTTTATGGAGAACGGTATACGCTTCTAGAGGTATAATAAACTTCCGAAAAGTGCCACTGGGCTTCCTATTAGAAAATTTAAACTTTAGATAGCTATATTGATGATAAAAGTGCGTGGCCCGATGTCCCGGTCGCTCTGCCCATCGGCAGCTAACATGTCTGCAATGTCTGTACTGTACCTACTATTGTGTGTTTAATTTTTCTCTGATTTAATAGATTGTATTTAATTTTATGCATTAGGTATTAGTTTGAAGCGTAGCGTGTGCTGTCTTATAAATTTGACTATGTTTACCTTTTTCTGTATGCCTACGCCTCAACTTCAATAATATATTATATTACATTGTAAAAGGATCATACAAAAGAACGGTAGGAACCAAGCCGTAAGTTTGTTGCCTGTTCTTCTATGCTTTGGTCGCGTGGAACTGGCACCTAGAGTCACCTAGCTTTAAGACGTTTCAAAGTGGTCCTTGTGATTTTATTGAATAAATGCCTTTTGACTTTGACTTTGACTTCTTGATATGGAAAATTTATGCATTTCTAGCCATACAATTAATTAAACTAATTTGTATATTTTTTATTTCATTATCTTCATGGAGGTTTTTTGTTTCAAATAACCCACTTTGAAAAATATTATTTGGAATGCGAGAACGGCTTTGAGAATAGTCCCCTTCAATGGCCTCGCCCACTGCCAAGCGCTTACAAAATATTACAATTCGATTGATCTCCTACCGTGTCATGCTCGCCTGGTACATGGAAGCGCCTTTTCGTGGAATAGTGACACAATCCGCGCACCTTGGCGCTTTGCCCCTGTCTGGGCATGCGAACTACAAAGCGGTACGGCGCGGCGCATCGACACAGTAACGTCGCGTCTCGTCGACGTCATTCAACATAAAACCTATTTTCTTGTAGGAAATATCAAAATGATTTTGTTCATGTTGTTTTCATACAACTTAATGGCATACCCATGGCATACCACTGCCAAACTTTACTACAAAAAAGCAAGACATGCACTTCATAGTCATAGATAATCTAAAAACTAAATACTTATCATAATCTCCACTGGTGGGGACAGCTTAGTGGGGGTTAGGACAATAAACCGAAAATAATATAAGTAGGTAAGTTATCTAACCCATAAACTGAAGTAAACAAACACTTGATAGGTAGGTGCGTACCTACTTGATAGGTAGGTAGGTTTTCCTTTGTAAAAAAAGTAGGTAAGTTCGTATGACCTAGGTGACGAACTCTGATTATTCAAATTCTTTATTGAATAAAGTAAAATTACTACATCATAATAATCTACATCTACACTAATCTACATCTACATCTACACTAATATTATAAAGAGGTAACATTTGTATTTTTGTATTTTTGTATGTAACGAATAGGCTCAAAAACTACTGGTCCGATTTCAAAAATTCTTTCACCATTAGAATGCTACATTATCCCTGAGTAACATAGGCTATATTATATTTTCAAAAAAATCAGGGATCCTTACTAAAACTTCAATAATGTAACCCAAGGTGGAAAACAAAAACCTTACATCGCGTGCGCTGCGAAAACTATTGAAGATAGAACAAAATAATGTACTACGATTTTGTAGAACACGTCATCATCTACAAAAAATGTCGAGACAGCATATGTCTAACTATTATAGTTATGTCACAATAAGTGTTCTTTTATTATAAAAAATTAATTGAAATGCCTCCGCTAGAAAAGGGTCTTTATTTGTACCTTGGTATTAATCCTTATCCATTTCATAATTAAGACGGTTTCAATACCTATCGATTACTTCTTAAATTTTTCAAATCGGACATTCCATTCAAAAGATATGACGAAATTTAAAATGTTAACGGGTCCACGGGTCACGCGCGGGTTGCGATTTCACTCACTCAAGGAGAAGCGCGTGCAAATGTATGAAATAAGTAGACGCGAGGCTCGAACCCACACGGTCTAAGTTTATCCTAAAATGTTTAAAAAAATTATGACCACCCATGCGAAGCTGGGACAGGCCGCTAGTAATAAATAAAATAAATCATTCCAATGCGTTTTTCTATTTAAGACTAGACTCTGCAGGTAGCGGCCAGTAGAATTCCACTGCTGGACATAGGTCTCCCCGACACATTTCCAGGAAAAACAATTCGGAACCCTCTCCATCCACCGACTTCCCGCAATTCCAGTTCGTGGTCGCCATTCGAGAACCTTTATTACCTGGCTGCTGTCAGTTCTTCGAGCTATATGACCTGCCCATTGCCACTTCAACTTGCTAATTCTGCGAGCTATGTCGGTTACTTTGTTTCTCCTACATAAGTATGTAACCTTTTAAATTGCCAAATCTATTTCACCAGGCACAATAAATTAATCCTATCCATCAATAAAAATGTGTACCTACCTATATTAAAAAAAAATTGCTTGGGTAAGCTAGCGTGGGATAAGGGCAGGAAGATGATGATGTGAAAGGTCAGGTAGACAGCTCTATGGCAGCAGATAAGCATCCTGACTGTAGTGTCGGAAAGGTAGAACTGTCCTCTTTATGCAGGTGCACATTCAACACGAACAAATATTTACTATAAAAGCCACTAGCACTAGTTTTTAAGTTTCAATGTAACCAAATCAGAAATATATACAATTTAATTGAATTTTATCATTATATCGTTCATTTATTCCTGAGTTCCACCTCGATCTCGTCCACAGTCTTGCCTCGGGTCTCGGGCAAGCACCAGGCGGCCAGAACACCAAGAAGGTTTATCGCCGCGAAGCCGTAGAACGCAACATGCGCGCCGAGCGTAGCACTCACCCATCCAAACATTGACAGTTGTACGAATGACATTAGCCACGCGTAGGTTACTATGAAACCCATTGCTTTGGCGCGAATCTGAAAAGGTATTTAAAAATTGCTTGTTGTATGAATGATTGTAAGCCTATAGAATTACCTATAGTAGACTTTAGGTACCATACCATAGTAGAATTTAGGTAGAGGAATGTCTTGTACTGATAACTCTGATGTGCCTATAATTCAAGTGATTTAGGTACTTCACGTTTTATCACTGCGCCAAAAAGCGCTAAAATAACCTTATGAGTCACATAATTAATATTTCCGTATTTTTGTGGACGAACAATTTTTACTCCGAAAAAGAGCATTTTCGACAGTCCGAAAAACGGAACGAGGCTCTTTTTTCGGAATATGTTTTTCAATTAGGATATTAATATAAATAAATCAATGTACTATTTGTTTCATAGTGTTTACATACTCTATCTATACCACTTAGATAATAACTTTTGGTAGGTATATTACACTAATATTATAAGAGATTATAAGATTTGTATTTTTGTATGTAACAAATAGGCTCAAAAACTACTGGTCCGATTTCAAAAATTCTTTTACCATTAGAATGCTACGTTATTTGTGAGTAACATAGGCTATATTATAATTCCAAAAAAATCAGGGATCCTTTCTAAAACTCCCATAATGTAACCCAAGGTGGAAAACAAAAACCTTACATCGCGTGCGCTGCGAAAACTATTGATGATAGAACAAAATAATGTACTACGATTTTGTAGAACACGTCATCATCTACAAAAAATGTCGCGACAGCATATGTCTAACTATTATAGTTATGTCACAATAAGTGTTCTTTTATTATAAAAAAATAATTGAATTGCCGCCGCTAGAAAAGGGTCTTTATTTGTACCTTGGTATTAATCCTTATCCAAATAAATCATTCCATAATTAAGACGGTTTCAATACCTATAGATTACTTCTTAAATTTTTCAAATCGAACATTCCATTCAAAAGATATGACGAAATTAAAAATGTTAACGGGTCCACGGGGTGCGATTTCACTCACTCAAGGAGAAGGACGTGCAAATGTATGAAATAAGTAGACGCGAGGCTCGAACCCACGGTCTAAGATTATCCTAAAATGTTCAAAAAATTTATGACCACCCATGCGAAGCTGGGACAGGCCGCTAGTGTATTATAAAATCTTTAGTTAAACGATTTATAACCCACAAAACGCCTTGTTTGGATGTTTTTTGTGTAAGATACTTACCTTACATTATTTTTATCATCTACTTTCTTGAATATTTTACCTGATAATGGAACATCTCCGACATCATGATATACGGCATAGGACATATTCCGGCGGAGTAGGCGCCCAGCGACATGACTATAGCCAACACTGGCAGCCACCCTGGCGCGGCCACACCCTGCCTCAGTGCCAGCTGGGTGGACGCGAGGCAGACCAACGAAACAGCTGTCACTATGAATGATGTGGCTAAAATTATCTGCCAACAAGAATTTTACTGCTGCAATTTTTTTTATGGAAATACTATAACTAGTCAATAAGCAGGTAAAGGTAGAGAAGATCTGACTGAACAGTTCTTTTTTATAACCAAAGGGTGAAACGGGACCCTATTACTGACTCCGCTGTCCGTCCGTTTGTCACCAGGCTGCATCTCATGAACCGTGATAGTTAGACAGTTGAAATTTTCACAGATGATGTAGGTATTTATGTTGCCGCTTTATCAATAGATTCTAAAAAACAGAATAAAATAAATATTTAAGGGGCTCCCATACAACAAACGTGGTTTTTTGTCGTTTTTATAGATACGGAACCCTTCGTGCGCGTGTCTGACTCCCACTTGGCCGGTTTTTTTATGTCATTGTCAGCTGGCAGTCGAGCCAATCGATGCTCGACTGTTTTGAAAGATAAATTGATTGAAAATATTTCGGGAACAAAAATGCAGGGCGTTAACCAGTCCGTCAGTTTTGTTGTCAATAATATAAAACTCCTTGTGTGTTGTTCGTCCGGGGAAGTACCTACTATCACCACGCAATTTCTGCCGCTAAAGCTTAGCATCTGTATGCTTCAAGTTGATGGACGCAGGGCAGTGCATCGTAGGGAACGTTCTTATCGTGCCTGACTTACGAGGCAATGCTTTGCTAAAGATGATGGTGCTTGTTCCATTAGTTTAAAATCCTTAGTAATATATCAAACAAATATTCAGGAGGTCTTTGAGAGTTTATTTAAATTTCCGAGTTTATCTAGGCTGATGATAATGTCTGAGATGTAAAAGAACGTACCCGCCTTCCGACCTTCTCGACGCAGCTCATCGACACAAATGACCCCAGGATCATGACAGCCGGGAAGCTCAGCGCCTGCAGCTCCGGGCTGAACATGACTCCCGAAGACGCGAGGATGGTGGACGCGTACGTTAGGATGGCGTAGTTGCCGTTCGTACACGCGGTGGTGATGGCGGCTATTGAGAGCAAAAAGGCTCGGCGCCATGACTTGTTTTTTACTAGGAAATAAAAAGACACTGTAGACGCGAATAAAAACAGCTGTTTCATACAAAAGTTCATCTGGCTAAAATAAATGAAACAGCTGTTTTTTTTTCGCGTCCACAGTGTTAGGTAAGCAATCAATCAGTGGCATTGCAATCAATGTTTTCGAAAAATCGCAATCAACCATTTTGTGTGCAATCACATTGCACACAGTTTAGTAAAAATTTCATTTTGATCGATACAAGTTTTCCTACTGTTTGCTTATGTACGAAAACTAGTATAGCAAACTTTTGAAAAAATGTGAGCGAGAGTCAGATTAGCTCTTGTCTTCGCCTTAAGCTATAATTCGTTTGAGACTAGATGAATGTGTGGAATGACATGGATGGATAAAATAAGGTATGAGCATATTACAGGAAGTTGCGTGGGATAAGGCAGGAAGTTGATGATGACGAGATAGCACACCACGCCTTTTTCAGCCGCCAGGCAGCGTTGCCGTTTCGGTTTGAAGAGTGTGGTTGTCAGTGTAATTAAAGGCACATGAGGCCTAACATCTGTATGCCTCAAGTTGATGGACGCAGGGCAGGGCATCGTAGGGCACCTAGGGTTCCTATCGTGCGTGACTTACGAGGTAATGCTTTGTTATAGGTGATGGTTGCCACCATCAGGTGGGCCATCTGCTTGTTCCATCAGTTCATATTTGTATAAAAAAAAAACACCATGTGAAATGTCCACCAATATTTTTATTTATTGGTCGCCATCACCATGTTCAAATAAAAACAGACTTTCCGTTCCTACTCACTTAAAAAAATCTAAGAGTGGTTGGTAATACTTACAAATAGTAATATAAGAGATCTTAGGCAAAGATTTATAGTATAAATCATCGTTGCGCATGTAGCTGATTTCATTCTGAATATACTTTTCATTTACATCGAGTCCTCTCAGGAAAGCTACTGTAGCTGCGGCTTCCTGTAGGTAATCACTATTCAATTATTATGATTCAAAATAGACTGTAGACAAAATAGACTGCATAATAGACTGTTGGAACAAAATTACCTCTGTAAGATCTATTTAAACAGTTTTAAAATCAATGATTCAATCTTAATCAAAAAATTTGAGCAAAATCGAAATCTTATCTCTGCTATCAAATCATACTCACATCAATCTTCCCTACCGACACCAGGTAAGCAGGAGATTCAGGAGCTTTCAACATCAACACGACAGTCAATATCGGAATGCCGAGAGCAATCCACAGTACCGTTTGGTATTCCAAATACGAGCCCATGGCGTACATTGTCAGGATTCCTATGTTCTGCATGAGTATCAAAAGGGAACCTAGCAACCCTCTTATGTTGTCCTGGGATATTTCTTTCACGTACATGGGGATGAGATTGAAACAGCCTCCTGCTGGTATACCGCAGCATATCCTAGCTAATATGAGGCCAGTTGTGCTTCTAGTGGCTAGTTTGAGTATCCAACTTAGCTGAAATTAATGAAAAATATATTGGTTTAAGTTATACCTTGACTGAGAGTCGTTTTTTTATAAGCCTTAATTATTATTATCATAGATATGATAATTAAAATAAAGCCACAGTTCTTATCAAACCACGTTCGCGTTACTTATCAAAGCGTTCCTGACATACTGAACGTAGCATTTAGCATGTAGGTACCAAGAAATCATAAAAGCGAAGGAGCTCACCGCTTGTGGAATAGCAATGGCCACGATACTGAATCTCCGCCCGTACTTGTCCGCAATATACGCATAGATAGACACACCAAACACAGCTGAGAGGCACATAGTGCTGGCGATCCATGATAACTCGGCGTCCGATAACGGACTATCGAGTGGTGATACGTCAGCTTGTAACACTTTCGTCATCGGAGAAATCCAACCGCTTTGCAATCCATAGGTCAGCAGCGTCGTGTTGGCTGTAAAAACACTCCTCAATAACTATGACTGCCTAGTACAAATGTGTTTTGTTTTATTTATTTAATTTGTAACTTATTTACTTTATTTACCTAGTATCGCAACCATCCACTGTACATAGGTGTGCTCTTTGGATCTTGTACCTTTTAAAATCATTATTTTGTATGTAAATTCTTTCACTCTTTCAGTAAAACACTGTACATACTATTGCCACGGTTTCTTATCTACACTAATATTATAAAGAGGTAACATTTGTATTTTTGTATTTTTGTATTTTTGTATTTTTGTATTTTTGTATGTAACGAATAGGCTCAAAAACTACTGGTCCGATTTCAAAAATTCTTTCACCATTAGAATGCTACATTATCCCTGAGTAACATAGGCTATATTATATTTTCAAAAAAATCAGGGATCCTTACTAAAACTTCAATAATGTAACCCAAGGTGGAAAAATAAAACCTTACATCGCGTGCGCTGCGAAAACTATTGAAGTTAGAACAAAATAATGTACTACGATTTTGTAGAACACGTCATCATCTACAAAAAATGTCGCGACAGCATATGTCTAACTATTATAGTTATGTCACAATAAGTGTTCTTTTATTATAAAAAAATTATTGAAATGCCTCCGCTAGAAAAGGGTCTTTATTTGTACCTTGGTATTAATCCTTATCCAAATAAATCATTTCATAATTAAGACGGTTTCAATACCTATAGATTACTTCTTAAATTTTTCGAATCGGACATTCCATTCAAAAGATACGACGAAATTAAAAATGTTAACGGGTCCACGGGTCGTGCGCGGGTTGCGATTTCACTCACTCAAGGAGAAGCGCGTGCAAATGTATGAAATAAGTAGACGCGAGGCTCGAACCCACGGTCTAAGTTTATCCTAAAATGTTCAAAAAATGTATGACCACCCATGCGAAGCTGGGACAGGCCGCTAGTCCAATATAAATTTATATAATAATTTACAAGTTTATTATGCTATCGTAAACTAAACCATTTTTGAAAACTAACTACGAACTAATAAAACAATGTCTACCAAACTTTCCTTTATAGTTGCATCAACTACATGTTTATTGCATTAGGGTTGGCTCTAATTGCATAATATTTCCAAAAAATGTGCTTTTCTGAAAAATACTTACTACTACTACTACTACGTACTTTACTGAATAAAAACTAAGGGTTCTGGGTTTTTATTTTGAAATCTGGAGCCTAATTTCGAACGAGACACGTAAACGTATCGTAAATCCCTATCCCTAGGAATAGCATTATAGGTTGATTAACGGGTCGATTCGTTAACTTAATGTCAAAGTGTAGGTACCTATTCGTGATCAAGGCCCCAGACTTCCAAAGAAAAACCCAGAACCCGTTATTTTGTTTATCAATATTATGCTTTGATGAGCTTCCCTGTCTTACTTACCACTGTGGTAAGTGTACCAACGTTCACTCCATGTCATAGTTTCATCATTAAATTAAAATGAAATAGGCACGATGGTAAGCAAATTTCACGAAAGATGTCCCTTGGTTTTTTTTATAAAAAAAAGGTTTAATATGAATGCTAGTTGCCAACGATGACTGTTAGTATGTTTTAAGCGTAAGAAATCTTTCGGCAACTAGGTACTTAATACTTACCCGGACCATAAAAAAATTAAAAGTTTTTTTTTTCAACTTATACCAAGTCCTTTCGTGAAAAGGACTCTAGTGAAATATTCATCAAGATGTTAATTTTTGTATCAAGCTGCTCGAAGTTTTTTTTTCTCTCAGCCCTATATCAAAATACTAAAATAGTAACAGAACAGAGTCGACAACCTAACCAAATATTTGTGTGTGTGATACCTTATCGGTACCTAATGGAATTCCAGAGTAAAATTGTATACATATATATATCTCTAATACTATAAGAATCAAAGTCCTGACTGACTGACTGACTGACTGACTGACTGACTGACATATAGACAACGCACAGCCTAAACCGCTGGTCCTAGAGACTTGAAATTTGAGGAGTACATAGGTCTTATGGCGTAGAGGTGTACTAAGAAGGGATTTTTGGAAATTCAATCCCTAAGGGTGTAAAAAGGGATGAAAACGTTTGTATGAAAAATAGTATTCCTTGAACCTACAAACTTGAAACTTGGAGTACATATACTTCAAGGCAAATAAAAAGGTAAGGCATTTTTAATTTTTTAAAACTACCTTTAATAAGTGTGTAAAGGGATGTAAAAGTTTGTATGGGAGTTTTATGACCGCTGGTCCTTGAGACTTGAAATTTGAAGAGTACATAGGTCTTATGGCGTAGAGGTGTACAAAAAAGGATTTTTGGAAATTCAACCCCTAAAATGGTGTAAAAAGGGTTGAAAACGTTTGTATGAAAAATAGTATTCCTTGAACCTACAAACTTGAAACTTGGAGTAGACGTACTCCAAGATTAAAAAATAGGAAATGCCTCTGAATTTTTTCATTCATTCATTCATTCTATTCTAAGAAATCAATAATTAAGAATGTCACTTTCAATTTTTGAGAATTATCAATGCGAAAGTTACGATGTTTGGATGTTTGTGGCTCAATCACGGCTCACCACTTCAACGCGTGCGAAGCCGCGGGAAGCCACTAGTATGGTATATATATGGTATATATATGGTATATATATGGTATATATAGTAAATAAAAAGAAAATACCGTGTGCAAAATCATTTTTTTAATGGCCCGATTAAACCCAAACCATTTACATGCAAAGAGCAGTGTTACTACCAACTAAGCTGTGACGCTAGTCTCATTTTCGGGGTTTGAAAAATAATCGTTAGATTAAGCTACTTTAAAAAAAAAAATACTTTCTGGTTATATTTTTTATCAATTAATCAATTCAGCCTGTATGCACTCGCTGCTGGTTATAGGCCTCCCCTTTATATTTTATAAATAAAATAATGACTTTTGATGAAAAAACTAAAATATATCAAAATATTAAAGGTGTCCTTTTTTTCTTGGCATGTCTGGTTCTTTCAGTGTGGTGAAAGGATTTTTAATGCGTCTCAGAGGCTTCTTTCCAGCACTAGACACATTTTTCGTTTTTTTTTTTAGGTTCCACGACATGCCGGTTTTCCCACGATGTTTTCCTTCGCCGTTTGAGAGTACTGGTGCTGTGCATATTATATTATACTAGTGGCTTCCCGCGGCTTCGCACGCGTTGAAGTAGTGAGCCGTAATTGAGCCACAAACATCCAAACATCGTAACTTTCGCATTGATTTGTATATTATTAGGGTAGGATACCTACGCAGGTATATACCTATAGATACCTATAGGGCGTACATTACCTATATTAGGTAGGTAGGTAGGTATAGGTACTGAGTTTAGCACAAACATGACAAATACAACAAAGACATTATTATACGGAAAATATGTACTTATTTGTTCCTAGTTTCTCCCCCAAAAACAAACAAAACGAAACAGCTTCACGACTTTGATCCCCAGGCACGGTAGATACCCTAAGATCTCTTCATCGTACCAACTCAAGATACCCGTTTTAGAATGTTCCTTACAAACATTGACGCCTTGTTGTATCCTTTTTACTTGAGCGCAACGAAGGAGGGTAACGTTTTAGGGATTGTTTTCGAAAATCAAACTGTCTTTTTGTTATTTATCCACAGAACACATTTTCTTTAAGTTTTAAGTTAATTACACTACGCTTTAAAAATCTCCCATACAAACCTTGAAACTTTGTCAGTCTTTTGCACCCTTTGCAGGGGTGGTTTTAAAATATTGAAAACGTGATTTTAAATTATTTTACTTCAAGTTTTAAATCAATCGCACCACGCGTTAAAAAACTCCCATACAAACATTGACATCCCTTTGCACACTTATTAAGGGTAGTTTTAAAAAACTAAAAATGCCTTTCCTGTTTTTTAGCCTTGGAATACATGTACTCTAAGTTTCAAGTTTGTAGGTTCAAGGAATACTATTTTTCATGCAAACGTTTGCAACCCTTTTACACCCTTAGGGGTTGAATTTCCAAAAACCTCTTCTTAGTACACCTCTACGCCATAAGACCTATAATACTCTTCAAATTTCAAGTCCCTAGGACCAGCGGTCAAAAACCTCCCATACAAACTTTTACATCCTTTTGCACACTTATTAAGGGTAGTTCTAAAAAACTAAAAATGCCTTTCCTATTTTTGCCTTGGAGTACATGTACTCCAAGTTTCAAGTTTGTAGGTTCAAGGAATACTATTTTTCATGCAAACGGTTTCAACCCTTTTACACCCTTAGGGGTTGAATTTCCAAAAGCCTCTTCTTAGTACATCTCTACGCCATAAGACCTATGTACTCTTCAAATTTCAAGTCTCTAGTACCAGCGGTCAAAAAACTCCCATACAAACTTTTACATCCCTTTGCACACTTATCAAGGGTAGTTTTAAAAAACTTCAAATGCCTTTCCTATTTTTTTGCCTTGAAATATAAATACTCCAAGTTTCAAGTTTGTAGGTTCAAGGAATACTATTTCTCATACAAACGTTTTCATCCCTTTTTACACCCTTAGGGGTTGAATTTCCAAAAATACCTTCATAGTACACCTCTACGCCATAAGACCTATGTACTTTTCAAGTTTTAAGTCTCTAGGACCAGCGGTCAAAAAACTCCCATACATACTTTTACATCCCTTAGCACACTTATTAAGGGTAGTTTTAAAAAACTAAAAATGTATTTCCTACTTTTTTGTCTTGAAGTATATGTACTCCAAGTTTCAAGTTTGTAGGTTCAAGGAATACAATTTTTCATACAAACGTTTTCATCCCTTTTTACACCCTTAGGGGTTGAATTTCCAAAAATCCCTTCTTAGTACACCTCTACGCCATAAGACCTATGTACTCTTCAAATTTCAAGTCTCTAGGACCAGCGGTCAAAAAACTCCCATACATACTTTTACATCCCTTAGCACACTTATTAAGGGTAGTTTTAAAAAACTAAAAATGTATTTCCTACTTTTTTGTCTTGAAGTATATGTACTCCAAGTTTCAAGTTTGTAGGTTCAAGGAATACAATTTTTCATACAAACGTTTTCATCCCTTTTCACACCCTTAGGGGTTGAATTTCCAAAAATCCCTTCTTAGGACACCTCTACGCCATAAGACCTACGTACTCTTCAAATTTCAAGTCTCTAGGACCAGCGGTCAAAAAACTCCCATACATACTTTTGCATCCCTTAGCACACTTATTAAGGGTAGTTTTAAAAAACTAAAAATGTATTTCCTATTTTTTTGTCTTGAAGTATATGTATTCCAAGTTTCAAGTTTGTAGGTTCAAGGAATACAATTTTTCATACAAACGTTTTCATCCCTTTTTACACCCTTAGGGGTTGAATTTCCAAAAATCCCTTCTTAGTACACCTCTACGCCATAAGACCTATGTACTCCTCAAATTTCAAGTCTCTAGGACCAGCGGTTTAGGCTGTGCGTTGTCTATATGTCAGTCAGTCAGTCAGTCAGTCAGTCAGTCAGTCAGGACTTTGATTCTTATAGTATTAGAGATTATTTACATACATAATTATTTGTAATAAGTTGCAACCATTACATAATACGTAAAGCTCATCAAAAATATTGTTTAAGCATTAAAATGTCGTCGTATAGCGATAACATCAGTACCTACCAAATGTCGTGCCCGGAACAAGCTCGTAAATTATCTCATATTTACAATTTATTATTTACTAGCGGCCTGTCCCAGCTTCGCATGGGTGGTTATAAATTTTTTGAACATTTTAGGATAAACTTAGACCGTGGGTTCGAGCCTCGTGTCTACTTATTTCATACGCCCTTCTCCTTGAGTGTCGCACCCCGGGCGTGACCCGTGGACCCGTTAACATTTTTAATTTCGTCATATCTTTTGAATGGAATGTCCGATTTGAAAAATTTAAGAAGTAATCTATAGGTATTGAAACCGTCTTAATTATTTTTACCGTCTGATTTATTTGGATAAGGATTAATACCAAGGTATAAATAAAGACCCTTTTCTAGCGGCGGCATTTCAATAAATTTTTTAGAATAAAATAACACTTATTATGACATAACTATAATAGTTAGACATATGCTGTCGCGACATTTTTTGTAGATGATGACGTGTTCTACAAAATCGTAGTACATTATTTTGTTCTATCATCAATAGTTTTCGCAGCGCACGCGATGTAAGGTTTTTATTTTCCACCTTGGGTTACATTATTGGAGTTTTAGTAAGGATCCCTGATTTTTTTGAAAATATAATATAGCCTATGTTACTCAGGGATAATGTAGCATTCTAATGATGAAAGAATTTTTGAAATCGGACCAGTAGTTTTTGAGCCTATTCGTTACATACAAAAATACAAAAATACAAATCTTACCTCTTTATAATATTAGTGTAGATGTAGATAGTGTAGACAACAGCTATTAATAATTACAAGTTCAGACAAAGGAGTTGTTTCATCAATATATGGAGCCCGGGTTGGCTCTGTGTGTGTATATACATATACCTTAGCAATATAGTAACTGTTTTTAACTGCTTATTTTCTTGGTTTTTACTTCGTTTGCTTGCGCTTCAGGATTTTCTTGGTCAAAGAGAGTGCTTGGGTACGTGGGTTCGAAACCGGTCGTGCACCAATGAGTTTTTCTGTCAAAAATGTATGTGCACAAGTACTCTCAAACGTTGAAGGAAAACATCGTGAGGAAACCGGCATGTCGTAGAACCTAAAAAGTTCTATAACATGTATCAAGTGCTCGATAGGAGCCTCTCGAGGCGCACTTAAAATCCTTTCACCACACTGTTTCGAAAGAAACTAGTGACACGACAAGAGAGAAGACCAAACCAAAAATGAAATATGTCTTTTATCACAATAAGTGCATAATATCACCATTATCGTCTTCTTATCGTCACTAGTTCTTTCAGTATCACCATATTCGAATGCGTGTATAATGTACTTTATATAAGTACATTATATAAGTACATTATTGTATAATTATGTTGTATTCGTTTTCATTCGTTTTCATCGTTTTCATTTTTTCGTTGCGATACTCTATAACAATTACTCTACAATACAATAGTAAATACCTCCACAAGTAAAACCGAGGTGGCCGAAGTAAGTATGCACATAAAATTATTAGATTAATAAGTTTTTTTACTGACCTTAACTGACACCTATGCCTGGGGATTTTCAATATTAACAAGAAATAAAAATCAATAATTTTGTTTATTAAATAAAAAAATCTTTACAAAGAAATACAAAATTAATAAATAATATACATAGTATGTAAATTACGTACAAAATATTTATAAGTAGTAAGTATGTAATGAATCTTCATTTAAATAATTTATATTTTTCAGCAGAACCTTAATTAACTGAATTAAAAATGATCGCCTCCTTTACAAAACAAAACAGTCAAATTCATGTATCACGTATGTGTGTCAGTCCATGCCATCAATCATTTTACAAATCAGCTGTTATTTCTACCAACTGGTACTAGGGAAGTATGAGCAGAATGGAGTAATATTTACATCGCTGTAATGACACAGATTAAAGCAACAGCTTTTATGAAGCGTCACGCGCCGTTAAAGAGCGCAACCAGTGGCCCGCCTTCTCACACAAAAAGTGATAAGCGTTGATAACATTAATTGTGTTCGAGAGGCAACGAATGATCAACCACTCTATTTGGTACACAGCACAATGGGATTTTGTTTTGGATAATTTACTCCCAAAAAGTGAATTTTGTACAATTCTTATTTGTAATAAGATGCTTTAGGTAATTGTACTTACTGGCTAAGTTTCTTACACCTATTACAATAAATAAATTATTAGTAAGTAACAAATTTGTAAAAAAAAAACAAAAAGTCCAATCAGGCGCGGATCCAGCCCTCGAAAAAGGTTGTGACCACAGCCACCCGAAAATGCGAGTGCGAGTCTGATATAATCTCGCTCATGATCGATATAGTGCATTCTGCATCATTAATCATCGACGGTCTGACCAAAATTTTGTACAGTGTTGTAGTTCCACGTGGACAAAGTCGTGGGGCGAATATTATGTTTGTGGGCATGCCCATCGTGCCCATAACACGCTGGATCCGCGCTTTAGTCCAATACGTTAAATCTATATTTGGACATAAAAAACATGGCCCTAGACTTTAAAATAAGTCTAATTAAACATTTTAAAATCATGATTTGCTCATTAAAGTTATGATTGTGAGTAAAAGAAAAAATCTAAAACAATTTCAATAAATAAACAGGAAGACCAATACAAAATCCTGATTTTCTAACAGATAGCTTAGTTAATAGGCGTTAGGTATTTAACTGAGAATCTATCCATAAACGTACAAGAGCAGCAGAAACCCTGGTGACGATGGTTGGGCTTGGTTTCGAGGGGCACTCGGGAGACACCCAGCCTGACGTGATGCCCCACAGCTTGTCTTTCACCACAATGGCAGCCCCTGCATCTGGCTGAAATAACAGTCTACCCTCTATAAAAGTCCGTATACTTAATGCAAGAGAATAGACGAAATAATAGGCTAGAGTTTAAGAGAAGTCGAGTGGCCCCGATTTTTTTTTTCCAAGACTGAGCCCAATGTGGCTAAAGGCCTTTACATCGCTCCTAATGATCGCATATTCGTTTTATCATAATTATTATGGTGGAATTTACCATTGCTATTCGGTATTCACGTTTTTATTTGCTCGTGTGTCGGCGTATTCGTCTTGTTCGAGAAAAATAGCCAAATATGGACGAATAGTTAGTTAGTTAGTGAGTTAGAATAGTTAGTTCTTATACGACAAATTATAATTGATTCTATATTTATATTTAATTGACTTCCTATTCGTTTGGTTTATGTTAATGTAGTTTGTAATCTACCTATATCTTACCATTGACATTTCATGCCATCTCTGTTTTTGTTTTTTGCACATCGACAATACCTCCATGTCGACAACGGTAAACATGTTGTACCTACCATTCCTGTCATTTGTTACAAAGTTTAACACATGTTTATGCAAATAAATTATCTTTATCTTTATCTTTAGAGTCCCTAAATATCGTCGCGTATTTGGGAAAATACGACGAATACATGAACACGAATAGCCATGAAGGGTGAGCTGTTCTAAAGCACCTTTCATCTTGCAAGAATGTGCGAATAGTCTCCTTGTAGGGGAGCAAGAATCCTTTTACCAAATGGGTACATTTATACATACCGTACAAACACTGTGATACGTCACAATCGGCTTCAGACAAAGGCTTGAGTCGCTCAACTTCTCCACCAGTTTAGTGCATTCGGTTGATGGTATCAGCTTTTGTGTCGATACGCGCATGTTTGTATACCTGATTCGTTCCTTCGCGGATGCGGGCAAAATTTTTCCATTCACCTATAAATTTAAATAAAAAAAAATGTCTGTTGGCTACAAGCTATACAAGGTGATCCAATACTTGTGTTTAAAAACTTCAGGGGGCTAAAGTACCCATCAATATGAATTACTTTTTCTAAGGAACCAACACTGTGAACGCGAAAAAAAACAGCTGTTTCATACATTTTAGCCAGGTAGGTATTGAACTTTTGTATGAAACAGCTGTTTTTTTTTGGGTACTTTAGCCCCCTGAAGTTTTAAGTACAAGTATTGGAACATCTTGTATATTTAAAAAGCAGGTTAGGAGAATCAAGATAAAAGTAAGAGAAATCCTAGTAAATATGATACCTTATATACAAAATAAAATTAAAGAAAAGAAATAAGACCTATCCAGTACTTACAACAATAGTTGGCCAGTATGTAGTCTTAAAATTTGCGCTGACGACTGTTCCTTCAGTCGTTGACATTGAGATCGGACTCATTATTATGGACGTAGTCACGGGTATAGCAAGCCTTAGCAAGGCTAGATCGAAGCTCAGCTTCCCACGAACGAAGGAGGGGTGGATCTGAATCGATATTTAACCAATAGAGTGCAAAAAGTTGATGTTGGCGGTGAGAGGTCGTCTGGGTCGGTCATTGATATAGGGGTACCTCAAGGTTCCATATTGGGTCCCTTTTTATTTCTAGTATATGTAAATGACCTTCCACCTTTTGTAAAGGATTTATGTGAAATAGTTCTATTTGCTGACGATACCTCTTTAATATTTAAAGTCGACAGATTGAAGACTAACTTCGATGACGTTAATGCATCTCTGTCGCAAGTACTTAACTGGTTTACTGTTAATAATCTTTTGCTCAATGCCGGGAAAACGAAATGCATTAAATTTTCTTTGCCAAATGTGGTTCAGCGTCCAACCAATATTGAATTAAATGGAGAATCACTTACCCTTGTCAATTCTACTATTTTTTTAGGACTTAATATTGATGCAAAATTGCAGTGGGGTCCACATATCAAATCACTTGCTGGTAGACTGAGTTCGGCTGCATACGCAGTTCGCACAATAAGATGGCTTACAGATGAAGCTACAGCTAGGCTAGTATATTTTAGCTACTTTCATAGTGTAATGTCTTATGGTATATTGCTCTGGGGGAAAGCTGCTGATATACAAAGTATATTTGTACTTCAAAAACGGGCGATACGTGCCATTTATAAACTGAAACCACGCGAATCATTGAGGGAGCGATTTAAAGAAATTAATATTCTCACAGTAACTTCACAGTATATTTATGAAAATCTATTATACACTCATAAACACATAGATAGCTTTAAGAAAAAGAGTGATGCACATAACGTTAACACTAGAAATAAAAACAAATTATGTATTCCTAAATTTCGACTCCAAAAGGTAAATGGCTCGTTTATGGGGAACGGTATACGCTTCTATAATAAACTTCCAGAAAGTGCCACTGGGCTTCCTATTAGAAAATTTAAAGCATACATTAAGAATAATCTAATAAGTAAAGCTTATTATACTTTAGATAGCTATATTGATGATAAAAGTGCGTGGCCCGATGTCCCGGTCGCTCTGCCCATCGGCAGCTAACATGTCTGCAATGTCTGTACTGTACCTACTATTGTGTGTTTTATTTTTCTCTGATTTAATAGATTGTATTTAATTTTATGCATTAGGTATTATTAGTTTGAAGCGTAGCGTGTGCTGTCTTATAAATTTGATTATGTTTAACTTTTTCTGTATGCCTACGCCTCACTTAACTTCAATAATATATTATATTACATTGTAAAAGGATCATACAAAAGAACGGTAGGAACCAAGCCGTAAGTTTGTTGCCTGTTCTTCTAGGCTTTGGTCGCGTGGAACTGGCACCTAGAGTCACCTAGCTTTAAGACGTTTCAAAGTGATCCTTGTGATTTTATTGAATAAATACCTATTGACTTTGACTTTGACTTTGACTTTGATATGACTGGGAACACTGTGCCACCTCTTTTGCAGTCCACCGACCCTAGTCGTACTCGGAAGAACTTGATCGATTCGCGGACGCTGAAAATAAGTTTCAACCATTTATAGGTACTTAAACGATTTTTATTTTGTAAATGGAATCAGTTACCTATGTGCGAAAATTGGCTAATATTCTATACTTCTTCTGAAATAGTCATACCTACCTAGTAATGCTTGTTTTGAATGCACGTTTTGATATCTAGAGCAAAACAAAAATGGTAATGGTCAGCATACCCAATAATACACATAATAATAAAAATAGATGTTATTGTTATTATTTTACTTCCAGTTACCTATTCATTCATATACCTACGCACATGCTTACAAAATCGGTAGCTCGATGACCCCAGTTCCTAAGAAACAACAGGTTAAAGACTATCCCAATGAAAATATACGCATCACTGTCACACTCTGATGCTGGTATTGCTGAGCGAGTGAAAGGAATATTGGAAACACTTCAATAGGTATTACTTGTAGAATCCGCTGGCACTACTCAGCACCCATCTCTTGTCCACCAGCGCTCCGTTCGCATAGTGCGATCCCTGTCTCTGGATAGACGCTGCGTAGGGGTAATCGATGAGCGTGTTTTTGAATTCATCGGCCTCTTCATGATGTTTGATCTCCTGGTAATTACAGACACTCGTTTCGATGGTGGAGTTCAAATTCCCTTAAAAAAGTTGACAACAAGATGGCGATAAGCTACATGCGCAATGTACTCGTAGTGTACAATACCAGCAAAGCAACAACGTGCTGAATTTACGATTATTAGATGAAAACCAGCTACATATTTACTTGTTTATTTCAATATTTTTACCTTCACGTTCCTTAGAAATTATTTTATTTTCGGCACTATCTTTGCTAGAATCGTAATCATACCCTTCTCTATCTGAGTTATCGTCGAATACACATCGAACACCACGAAAACATAAATAAACATAAATTATACTTATTACAATCATTCTGATTTATAAACGAGTATTCATTTAATTTAAACAACGTTATATTAATTTTTAGTTAATATTGTACTAGGAGCGCATAAACTGAAGGTAGTGAGTTGCTCGAACTCAGATTAAGCTACTATTTACACTATTTAAAACGGATGGTTAACGAAGGTAAATAAGGCTTTCTGAAAGCGGCATTATGAAAACGAAATAAGTTAAAAAAATTAAAAATAAAGAAACACTCCATTGAAATGATAAAGCTTTTGTTAATTAACAGAGCATGGTAAAATCAGGCCTAAATTAGCCAGTAGGGAGGTTTATTATAATTTATCATTTCGAGCTTGATATATTATTATAAGAAGCTTAACATACGTTTGTTTAAGCATAGTTATTAAGTAGGTACATTCTATGTAAACTTTCCTTCTAAACCAAAATAATGCATGTTACTCTTTAGTTTAGGTAAACGTTTGTAAACATACCACTATTGTGTACTGTTACAGCACCTAGGCTAGGTTACAAAACAAAATTATGTTTCTCTTCCTATTACTAAACAGAAACTACTCTAGTCCTACGCCAACTTTGATTGAACTTTGTCGTCTGAGAAATTAAAAAAACCCACAATGAATAGGAGTACTAGTTATTTTATTATTAGGATTTTAGCCTTTATTTTTATTCAAATTAGCAATTTATGTTATATTCAAAGCGGTAAGTGGTTTTATTTATTGTGAATATTTGACTCTGAAAAGGAGCTTTCCTTTTCGGAGTATTGATTTACCCTACTCCGAAAAAGAGCACTTGCTCTTTTTTAACTTGGTCATATGAAAACCATTTAATTTACTTGTGTAAATCATTTAAACCACAGCAACTACACCAAAGTCTGAGCTAGAATGCGAATTCCCTCCCAAAATGGAGGAAGACTTAACACACATCAGGAGAAAGAGGCTAACGACGGAAACCGGCCTAGTTTGCCTTGAAGATTATCCCTATACCGTGTCAATCAGGTAAAATTAATTACTCAAGTCTGAAAAACCAACTCAACCTAAGAATATTATACCTATTTTATGTCTGTCGGTTGGCCAACAATAAATAATTTCAATTCCTTATACAGTCTAAACTCTGTTGGATGGATTATTTTACTTCACTATTATCGAATATCGAGTTTTTCTTCTACGTGGAGCAGCCACTTTTGCCCACTCACCTGCTCTTGTACCAGGGAAACATAATCACAAAGAGTTTCACGCGGGTAAATTACTACACGTACACGTCATGCGCCTTAAAATAGATACACACTACGCTACCTACCTACTGTGACGTGGTGCGTGACGCTAACTGCTGTGACGCGAACGCTACGATGACGAAGCGGCTCGAGCGGTCCTCAGTAGCGTACCGTATAATGCTTCCTTCAAGTTTTCATGGAATGGATATCATTCATGAAATCTTTCATGAGTGAGTGCGCCTGGTAGTTAGGATTCGGATTTCTAACTTCTAACATGCAAATTGCATTTTACCAGGGCGCCTGACAAGCTTAGGAGGTTTTATTTTAACCCAAATCAAATTAGATCGTACCTACCGTAAGTTACGTAGGTAACACAATCGTCGTAGCTCAGACAAAATAAACGTCGTAGGTAGATTACCACTTTAGAGGTCCTTCATATCATAGCTCATGAAAAAAACCTTTAGGTACCTAGGTAGGTAACTGTATGTAGGTGTAGATAAGGATAATAAAAACAATATATCCTACTCAGTTCCACATACCTACGTTTAGTTATTAGATAGGTACGCTCGTTTTGCTTTGTGCTACCTACGTCTACCTACATTCTTGTTAGTTCTAGAATACCTTGTTACCTACCTACGTACCTACCTATGCCGTATATTTCCTTTGTTACAGATTGCACGGCAAACACTGGTGCGGTGGAGCTATAGTTGGTAAACAATGGATCCTATCGGCAGCACAGTGTTTTGATTAGTAAGTACTACCTACTTTACATACCTATACCTAGGTCGGTAGAATACCTACTCATTAAATCTTGGTTTCTGTAGAATGGAATTGAAATTTATGAAAGAAAGAAAAGAAAGGCGGCAGCGCGCTAAACTAGGTAGGTAGGTAAGGTACCTAGTACCACCTACGTATCCAATCCCACCCAATACAGTAGTTGGTATTAGGTAGTAGGACCTAGCTAATCTTCACCTACCTCTCTCCCTACTTAGTACCTACCTAAAAAACTATTTGCAAATTAATTCTCTTACCCAACAGTGTAACCAAAGAAGAAGTAACAATTCGCATGGGGTCAGTCTTCCGAGACTTCGGAGGCAGGCTCCTATCCGTGATAGACATCCGGCTACATCCGAATTACAAGATGGACCAGTACTATCCAGAGCACAACCTAGCTATGGTCAAGGTAATCTCCTTTGCTGTTATGAGCTCCTAGTAGTTTTAACAACAATGATGCTACTAAAGTGCATACGTCATCATCAGCCTGATTGCTGATGCCCATTTTTGGGAGAGTTTCTTTGGCGTATTCGCCACGCCGGCCGTCACCTTGCCGTAGTGGTCCCGGCATAGAATAGGACCCCTTCATCACCTCCCGTAGCGTCAGCGATGAAGGGAACGCACCTGTGCACGATTATCTACAGAGTTTCACCAATACTACGGTCACTAACTCCGCCAAAAAATGGCCAAAATGGAGTCGAACTTTCGTAAAAAAACGATTGGACGAGATAAATACTGAATCAGGGGCCTTATGCTCACTTCGACAGAGATTATCTCACGTTAGAGATGACGTCATATCTCGTTCGATAACTATTTATCCCCATTCTCACTATCTAACTCCCCAATTTTCTCATACAAAGTTCATGCGAGACGCAAGGTCAACGAGTAATTGAACGAGATATGACGTCATCTCTAACGTGAAATAATCTCTGTCGAAGTGAGAATAAGGCCCCAGGAATTATACAATGTTTTACTTCTAGGTAAATCTGCCAATTAGTCCGTCAGCGAGGGTGCAGATAGTAGCGCTGGCTGTGGCTGATGCTGATCTACCCCCGACGTTTGGAGAGACCGTTGTCACTGGATATGGTTCTGTGGTAATATCCGAACTTCTACTTAGGTAGGTACCTACTTACCGTGAGTGAGGCCATGGCTTATGCTGGAGGCGGAGGTTTTGGCAGCCTTAACGTAACTGGAACCGAAAGATAATCGGACTTACATAAAACAGTATCGTGTACGCATTACTGAAAGGTGGGACTGTCCCCTCAATCATTATTGGATGTTTGTTGCACACTCAACTTGTACCAAAACCAAAAAATGACATGTTATAATAAGTACCCAATGTTACTAACTAATAGGTAGGTAGGTATGTAGGTACATAATGGACAAAATCTGGAATAAATAAAAATAATTGAATTAGGCTGATGATGATGGTTATTAGCCAGTAATGAACGTTGAAAAACATGGTCTAGGGTCTAGACGATGGGGTGCTAGGTCGGGTAACCTCCTCGTGGTGCACCCTGGTAACACCATGAAACACGCCTGCAGAGTACTGCGGACGTGTTTCATGGTGGCTAATAACCCGACACGGTGGGCCTCTCCGCGTGTCCCTCTGTCTAGCAGAGGGCACAGTGTGATGAGGCAGGGTAGACCTACGGGTCTGCCCAGGCGGTAGAGCGCGCGCGAGAGACGCGGAACTTCTCGCGCCGCTCATGGTGGTGAATAGCGGGAGAAGACCTGGAGGGGCCTTCTCCCGCATTGCACTTATTCACCACCCCGTCGGGCGGGAACGGCCGGGCACTCACGGTCGTTCCCGGGCCCCCCTCTGCAAAAGGGGGGCGTGCGGGCCCCGCCGTAAAGGCGGGGGCGTTGCGGGGGCCCCGCTGTCATGGCGGGCCAATCGCCGGCGGGGGACTGGATGAAAAGGCTCTGCCAGTTTCCCAGTTCCCCTCCATATAGGCGACGCGGGAGTGTCGCTGGGTTGTTTAGTGGGTATACCGGGAGCGGAAAACCGGGGAGTCCCACATATCCCCTCCATCCTCCAATGGGGGGGAATGCGTAATGCATTTTTCCCAGCGTCAAAAAAAAAAAAAAAAAAAAAAAAAGGGTCTAGACGATACCTACATCACGCCCGTGGATGTACTAAGTAAGTTTAAAGAAAAAGTGACTTGTTTTGCTTGGTTTGGTTTACCTCAAAACCCATAAGTACATTGTTAAAAAGAATGCCTGCATATTTTGATGGTTCCCTCTCCCCAGGTGACAGGTCAAATCCGGGAAGGCATGAACCAGGAGCTCCGTCGCATGATCGTGAGAGAGGTCCCCCGGCCGGAGTGTCGGCTGCTGTACGGAAACGACTATAGGCTGCAGCATGACCACATCTGTCTACAAAGCGTGGTGAAAGGTGTTGCTTTGTGTGCTGTAAGTCCTCCTATCCATTTATGAAGGTTTTCCTCTAACGTTCTATTGTATAAGCGGCAAATTTGTGACGGTGTTTCCACTGTGCACAAGCCTTCAAAGCTCGGAAACATTCAGATGAATAAGAAAGAAGGAAAGGAGTTAGCTGCTGATAAGTAGCGGTCACCCCGTAAACTAAGTATCATACATTGTAATGACGATGATGATGTAAAGGTGCGCTCCAAAGTGGTTATAAGTTTGTTTGATGTTTTACCAGATTGTTCGGGTTCAGATAAGTATTAACCTGTTTCCAGTATAATGCGACAAAAATCAAGCTTTTGTTTTTTCAGGGTGACACGGGGGACCCAGCAGTGCACTTCAGCGGCATAAATCGGGCGGGAACACTCTTCGGAATAGCTCTGTTTTCTGGCACGGAAGAATGCTCGATCAAATCCAAGCCAGGCGTCTTTGCAAAGGTAATAAATAGTTTTAATCCGTTTGCTTTATTTTACATGTACTTACCTACTACATGATGATAATATTGTTTTTTTTCAAGGTTTCGTACAGTCGGCCATGGATAAACAAGATTTTAGAGGAGTTTCCGAAAGCCTTGGAAAGCGCAGACAGCGGCGATAACACCATTCCTCTTGAATTCGAAAAATAGGTCTAAGATCATGGTGTAGCCGATAAAATAGCTAGGGATAGAGCAAATAAACTGGTAGTTGATATAAATTATTGTTGTTTTATTTCCAAGCAGACTAAAATATCAAGTAGGTAGGTAGGTAGATATGATTGTACAGTTTACCTCTAACTAACCCTTTACTAAGATATCTGAAGCGATCAAGAGCCTGAGGATACCGTACCGTGTCTAGGGATCACAGTCGTGAAACGTATATTAGTTTATGCTAAATATATCGAAATCTCAAACATAAGATTTGGAACGCAGCTTAAGTCATAATCAGCTGCCATCTGTCAAAACTGTCAAACAAATACAAACAAATTCCAAATTGTCAAACAAAAACGAAGAGGTTATGTTTGGATATAGAGAAAAAACTCAGTTTTTCTTATCTTTTCGTGGTTTCCTTACACAATCGTCCCGTGAAAACCACAGAAATCTAAAATAAAATGATTCTTAGAGCGATAAATGAGTAATAGCCGGCGTATTATGTGTGTGACATTCAATCTATTTTCGGTGTAGGTATTTGGGCCGAATTCTGTCCAAAGGTGAAGGTTTTGGATGTGATTTCGCTATTTGATCGGCTCAGGCTGACCCTCTCACGTCGCGGCGCTCTGATATGGACGAGCTGAAGCACCGAGCCGGCGAGAAACTCGAAGCGATCCACGTAAGTGCTCCTCAACATTTCTGCTGCCCTGGTACTTTCGCGCGAAAGTGCCTCGGTTATTGACGTCAGTTTTTTTAGCGAAAGTGAAAATACGGTTCAGTTTTGTTTGAAACTCGTTGATTGTTGTATGACAATGGGGTATCATTGCTCCAGTTTCGCCTCCGTGACCTTGAGCTTATGTAATGTGCAAAAAGTTTAGTTGAAGTTTGTTTAGTAAATAAAACCACTTTTGATGATGTTTTGTTGGAATTGTAGGTTGCTGCTGTGACAGCTGCTGGCAATGGAAAGAACCGGGTTCAAGATGTGTATAACAATACTTCGGAAGGAATCCAAAAGGTAACATTTGGTTCAGGTATTTTATCTGGATACTTTTAAGAGTTATGACTGACTGCTTGATTCCCACTTAAGACAAATATTACTGTGACTATCATAGAAGTTTTTTTCTGTATTTATTCAATAAAATCACAAGGATCACTTTGAAACATCTTAAAGCTAGGTGACTCTAGGTGCCAGTTCCATGCAACCAAAGCCTAGAAGAACAGGCAACAAACTTATGGCTTGGTGCTTTTGTATGATCCTTGTTACAATGTAATATAATACAATATTGAAGCTCCAGTGTGGTGCCATGCGAATTTAGTGAGGCATACCAGAAAAAGGTAAACATAATCAAATTTATAAGACAGCACATGCTGTGTTATATATATTTACAAAACACCTGTTATGTACATCCCTCTTTTTATTTTTGTTTTATTTATGAAGATATAGAAGACTGAGGTTCTCACATAAGAATTTTCATACTTAAAAGAGGGCCTCAACAGAGGAAATTTAAAATATTTTTCATTTTTATTTTAAAATAGGAGTTATTCAAACAGCTATCTGGTTCCCATACAACAAGCTTTGCTTGGTTTATGACAAGATTGCATAGTGAAATAAAACTGGCCAAGTGTGAGTCGGACTCGCGCACGGGGGTTCTGTATCATTATCCATAAAAACGGCAAAAAAAACACGTTTGTTATATGGGGGGAGCCCCTTAAATATTTATTTTATTCTGTGTTTTAGTATTTTTTGTTATAGCGGCAACAGAAATACATCATCTGTGAAAATTTCAACTGTCTAACTATCACGGTTCATGAGATACAGATGGACAGACAGACAGACGGACGGACGGACTGCAGATTCTTAGTAATAGGGTCCTGTTTTAACCTTTGGGTATGGAACCCTAAAACATCCTCATTATGGAATTCAACTTCTTCTTTTGCTCAAGTCAAAACTCACACTTTATTGTTTTCTTTTACCAACTATTAATGCAATTAAGGTATACAGATCATATGACACTATGTTTCTATCTTCTTCCACACTATCTTCAACCAATATGTAGCCACTTCACCATCCTTCTACAATACTTTACTTATTTCAGATCAAAGAGGTGTTTCAAGAGTTATGGCACAATGAGCTGATAGCCGAGGGCCGGGTGAGAGTGGCAGCCTGGGCGAGGGAGACGGCACAGAGGATCCGAGAAGGAGCACCTCCACTCTCACCCATCCAGCTCTACGAGGACCTGCGGGCTATGTTCAATGATAGAGGTATTTGATTTTACTGTTTGGGAGATGAAATAAGTATAGTTGTAGTATTTGGACAAATTCTTTTCAATACTCAATACATTTATTGCTTAAACATGGTTTAGTTTAGGTACATACATTGTTGTTGGGTGTTAGTAAGTATCACATGGACCCTGCATAGGGTATGGCAACATGGAGGCAGCCCAAGGTTTTAAATTCAAATTAATATTCATATAGTTGGTAGACAGTTACAGTTACAGTAAAAACCTCATAGGTATTATTTAATAATCAAGGCACGAAAAAAAATGTTTGTATAAAGGTATTGGGAATGTATGTCAAAGTTAATATATTATGAAATTATTCACTAAAAATAGTGAATATTTAGGTCAAGGTGTGATTAAGAGCTGATTTCACGATGCTCTGTTAGTTACTAATCAAAGATTAACAGGCCGTTAAATCTAACCTTAGATGTCAAATGCGTGCATTTTGACATATTTCATGGCTCTTTAATCGTTTGTTACTCTAACAGAGCATGGTTAAATCAGCTCGTAGTCGATTGTTAATTTAAAAAAATCAAAAGTGTAGTCTAGAAATCTAGGCTTATAAAATTACAGTAGATAAGATAAGCCATTTATTCCAAACTTTGGGTTTAAGTACATGTTTTTTGGTATACAAGGTGTTCCATAAGTTGTGTATATATAAACTTCAGGGGGCTAAAGTACCTATCAATATGAACAACTTTTTCTAAGGAACCAACACTGTGAACGCGAAAAAAAAACAGCTGTTTCATACAAAAGTTCAATACCTACCAGGCTAAAATGTATGAAACAGCTGTTTTTTTTTTCGCGTTCACAGTGTTGGTTCCTTAGAAAAAGTTGTTCATATTGATGGGTACTTTAGCCCCCTGAAGTTTATATACACAACTTATGGAACACCTTATATAATTATTTATAATAAAGTTATAGGATGTCCCGCAGTTCAGTGTGCCTGCCTGCCAACACTTTACACCGGGTTCCGTTGTGTGCTACCCTTCTCAATAATCTCAATAATTACAGTTACCTTACCTCTTCCAGCCAACCTTAAGCTGTAATAAGTTGTTTCAAGGAAAATGAACGTAAATAACATAATTCCCAGTATGGCGGCGCAGCATGGTGATATTCGCGTGCGGCGCGCTGCTGGGCGGCGGCTGCGGGCTCGCGCTGGGCCTGCGCGCCGGCGCCGGCTGCGCGCGCGGGCCCGCGGCGCGCGCGCTGCACGCCATGCCCGACCAGAGCGTTATACTGGTCGACGACGCCGTCACTGCAGGTACACTTCTTTTTTTTTTTTTTTTTTTTATACAACCAGCTGATGGAACAAGCATATGGCCCACGTGAGTTAAGTGGTAACCATCACCTATAACAAAGCATTGCCTCGTAAGTCACGCACGATAGGAACGTGCCCTCCGATGCACTGCCCTGCGTCCATCAGCTTGAGGCATACAGATGTTAAGCCTCATGTGCCTGTAATTACACCGGCAACCACACTCTTCAAACCGAAACACAGCGTTGCTGCTTGGCGGCAGAAAAAGGTGTGGTGGTAGTACTTCCCCGGACGAGCTCTTCACAAAGAGCTCTACTACTCTATAAATTATTCTTCTTGTTTGTATCATTTAGATTTCAGATTTATTTAGTACCCGATGGACTGACGGCACTGTTAGGATCGCGGGAAGTCGGTGAATGGAGAGGGCTCGGAATCGTTCTTTTTGGAAATGTGTAGCGGATGCCTGTGTGCAGCAGTGGACTTGTGCAGACTGATGATGATGATGATGATTACCAACATGTAAATACAGCTATTAGGCGAGTACAATTGTAGATTTAAGGTAGGTACGATTCATCCTACTATGGGTACAGGGTATGGCAGTTTAGCCCGCGATTTCGCCATTGTCACGTTTTATGTTAGTTAGACCTTAGCACGAAAGAGAATGACGAAAGGCGTGCTGGTAGTACTTCCCCGGAGGAGCCCTTCACAAAGAGCTCTACTACTCTTGTATAACGTGTCGTACAGGCGCGGGCGCGGGCGAGGTGCTGATCCGCGTGCAAGCGTTCAGCGCGAGCGCGTGCGACCGGCGCGTGCTGCGCGGCCACGGACATGCCCTGCGTGCCCTACTGCGCCATCCGCTGCTCACGCTGGGACGAGGCTTCGCAGGTAACGCACACTTCATTCTCACTCAAAAGGTATATGCCGAATGTGATGTTTGGACGTTCCTCTGACTTCCCCCTTAGACATCCTCAAGGAATGTGGAGTTCATGTTTGGTAATAAGAGATCTGGGAGAATCTACCGTGCCTGGAGATCGAAGTTGTTCAGCTGTTTCAGTTCCAAAGGAATTCGTTCAATTATATCACAAGGATCGCTTTGAAAACATATTACATATTTATATTCTAGGATTTTGTTATTTAAACGATACATTAATACGAATTATTTGTGCTAGTAGCCTTCTAAAAGCTATGAAATTAAATTTTATTTCAGGCAACACAAAGATTAAAATGATAGTGTCGGTGTACAAGATAACGCTTTATTATGAATGAAAATGAAGCAGGTTCTATTTCTGATGATTTGTATTCTACCCCAGGTGTGGTGCTAGATGTAGGTCACGGGGTGTGTGACTTGGAGCTGGGAGACGAAGTGTGGGGCTGCGTCAGCGAGTGGAGCGGTGGGGCTGCTACAGAACTACTCACCATCAGGAGGTATTGTATAAGAGAGAATAAGAGATTCGCTTGTACGGGGACAGGGAATCTGTTTTTTTACCTTACTTGGCGATGGAACAAGAAGGTTCACCTCTAAAAAAGCATTGCTAGAAAGTCACGCAAGATAGGAACGTACCCTACGATGCACTGCCCTGCGTCCATCAACCATAGGCATACAGATGTTAAGCCCCATGTGCTTGTAATTCCACTGGCAACCACAACTTTCAAACCGCAATACAGCAACGCTGCTTGGCGGCAGAAATTAATATGTTTATTATCTCGTATGATAATGGTCTGTGAATACTTGAAGAAGAATCAACTGCCCACGTAGTCCTAGAATGCGAGGTGGTAGCTACTCAACGACAAGCTCCTCCAAGCTTGTCAAGCTCGTGGTGTGTATATGTGTATGTATGAGTGTTGATGTGTGAGTATATGTATGTGTGCGGGGGTGTGTGTGTGGCTGTGAGAGAGCATCAGGCTGTGTGAGTGTATGTGTGTGAGGGTGTGTATGTGTGTGCAGTCGGCGCGTGGTGTGTATATGTGTACGTGTGCAGCACGCGCGTGTGCAAGCGGGCGCGCGGCGCGGCGGCGGAGGGCGCGGCGGCGCTGGCGTGGGGCGGCGCGGACGTATATGTGTAGTGTGTATATGTGTACGTGTGCAGCACGCGCGTGTGCAAGCGGGCGCGCGGCGCGGCGGCGGAGGGCGCGGCGGCGCTGGCGTGGGGCGGCGCGGACGTATATGTGTAGTGTGTATATGTGTACGTGTGCAGCACGCGCGTGTGCAAGCGGGCGCGCGGCGCGGCGGCGGAGGGCGCGGCGGCGCTGGCGTGGGGCGGCGCGGACGTATATGTGTAGTGTGTATATGTGTACGTGTGCAGCACGCGCGTGTGCAAGCGGGCGCGCGGCGCGGCGGCGGAGGGCGCGGCGGCGCTGGCGTGGGGCGGCGCGGACGTATATGTGTAGTGTGTATATGTGTACGTGTGCAGCACGCGCGTGTGCAAGCGGGCGCGCGGCGCGGCGGCGGAGGGCGCGGCGGCGCTGGCGTGGGGCGGCGCGGACGTATATGTGTAGTGTGTATATGTGTACGTGTGCAGCACGCGCGTGTGCAAGCGGGCGCGCGGCGCGGCGGCGGAGGGCGCGGCGGCGCTGGCGTGGGGCGGCGCGGACGCGCTGCGCGCGCTGCATCGCCTGCGCTACACGCCCGACAACTGCAAGGGGAAACGGTATGTACGCTATGTCATCTGTTACACCTATGTACACGTGCACACACACACCACACATTCACCCTGCGCATACATCCCGCACATACACCCCTCACATACACCCCTCACATACCCCTGCACATACGTCCCTCACAGTCACCCCGCACATACACCCAACACATATACCCCGCGCATACACCCCTCACATACCCCCTGCACATACACCCAACACATACACCCCCCACATACACCCTGCACATACACCCAAAGCCTAAAGAAGTCCACTACTGTACATAGGCCTCTCCTACACATATTTCCAGGAAGAACGATTCCGAGCCTTCTCCATCCACCGACTTCCCGCGATCCTGACAATGTCGTCAGTCCATCGGGTGGGAGGGCGTCCCACGCTTCGTTTTCCTGTTCGTGGTCGCCATTCGAGAATTTCTTTATTCCGTGGCGGTTGTCAGTTCTTCGAGCTATATGACCTGCCCACTGCCACTTCAACTTGCTGATTCTGCGAGCTATGTCGCTACCTTGGTTCTCCTACGGGATAGAATCAGAAATGAGGATTTCTGATTCTATCCCGCAGTGAAACTCCCAGCATAGCTATCTCCGTAGCCCGTTGGACAACTTTGAGCTTGTTGATGAAGCCATGCGATGCGACCACTACTCAGTTCCATACATCATCATGGCAATACACACATCGGTTGAAGACTTTCGTCTTGAGGCTCTGCGGTATCGGTGACGAGAAGTGGTGTAACTTCCCGAACGCTATAGACAATCACAGACAATCATTTATTTACTACTTAGCACACAACATACAAAACATGATAATGAAATAATACATAAAGAAATAATAATAAATCATAACAATAGAAAAACAAAAGGGGATAAAAAAAATAAGAACAAAACAATGTTAAAAACCTACATGCTTAAATATGATGTATACACCCCATGTAATTAAGTATTATCAACTATCTGGTTCGCCTCACTAAATTCGATTGGCACCACACTGGAGCTTCAATATTGTATTATATTACATTGTAACAAGGATCATACAAAAGAATGGTAGGAACCGAGCCGTAAGTTTGTTGCCTGTTCTTCTAGGCTTCGGTCGCGTGGAACTGGCACCTAGAGTCACCTAGCTTTAAGACGTTCCAAAGTGATCCTTGTGATTTTATTGAATAAATACCTTTTGACTTTGTTCCCATAACAAGCTTTGGCTTAGTTCGGGGCTAGATAGTGCTGGGTCGAATGTCCACGAATACTTATTTACTAAGCCGTAAGTTTCTTGCCCGTTCTTCTAGGCTTCGGTCGCGAGGAACTGGCGATAGATTCACCTAGTATACAAGGCGTTCCATAAGTTGTGTATATAAACTTCAGGGGCTAAAGTACCCATCAATATGAACAACTTTTTCTAAGGAACCAACACTGAACGCGAAAAAAAAAACAGCTGTTTCATACATTTTAGCCTGGTAGGTATTGAACTTTTGTATGAAACAGCTGTTTTTTTTTTCGCGTTCACAGTGTTGGTTCCTTAGAAAATGTTGTTCATATTGATGGGTACTTTAGCCCCCTGAAGTTTATATACACAAGTTATGGCACACCTTGTATAAGACGTTTGAAAGTGATCCTTGTTATTGTACTGAATAAAGACCGTTTTGATTTTGATTGTATCGATTGGCAGCGTGGCGATCTGTGGGTCCGCCAGCGCGGAGGGCTGCGCGCTGGTGCAGCTGCTGGGCGCGTGGGGCGCGCACGTGACGGCCAGCGCGCCGCGCCACGCCGCCGCCACGCTCCAACAACTCGGTAACTATACTGCTGGGCGCGTGGGGCGCGCACGTGACGGCCAGCGCGCCGCGCCACGCCGCCGCCACGCTCCAACAACTCGGTAACTATACTGCTGGGCGCGTGGGGCGCGCACGTGACGGCCAGCGCGCCGCGCCACGCCGCCGCCACGCTCCAACAACTCGGTAACTATACTGCTGGGCGCGTGGGGCGCGCACGTGACGGCCAGCGCGCCGCGCCACGCCGCCGCCACGCTCCAACAACTCGGTAACTATACTGCTGGGCGCGTGGGGCGCGCACGTGACGGCCAGCGCGCCGCGCCACGCCGCCGCCACGCTCCAACAACTCGGTAACTATACTGCTGGGCGCGTGGGGCGCGCACGTGACGGCCAGCGCGCCGCGCCACGCCGCCGCCACGCTCCAACAACTCGGTAACTATACTGCTGGGCGCGTGGGGCGCGCACGTGACGGCCAGCGCGCCGCGCCACGCCGCCGCCACGCTCCAACAACTCGGTAACTATACTGCTGGGCGCGTGGGGCGCGCACGTGACGGCCAGCGCGCCGCGCCACGCCGCCGCCACGCTCCAACAACTCGGTAACTATACTGCTGGGCGCGTGGGGCGCGCACGTGACGGCCAGCGCGCCGCGCCACGCCGCCGCCACGCTCCAACAACTCGGTAACTATACTGCTGGGCGCGTGGGGCGCGCACGTGACGGCCAGCGCGCCGCGCCACGCCGCCGCCACGCTCCAACAACTCGGTAACTATACTGCTGGGCGCGTGGGGCGCGCACGTGACGGCCAGCGCGCCGCGCCACGCCGCCGCCACGCTCCAACAACTCGGTAACTATACTGCTGGGCGCGTGGGGCGCGCACGTGACGGCCAGCGCGCCGCGCCACGCCGCCGCCACGCTCCAACAACTCGGTAACTATACTGCTGGGCGCGTGGGGCGCGCACGTGACGGCCAGCGCGCCGCGCCACGCCGCCGCCACGCTCCAACAACTCGGTAACTGTGCATGCAACGTGTTCCAATACTTGCGCTTAAAACTCCAGGGGGCTACAGTACCCATCGATATTAATAACTTTTTCTCAGCAAGCAACACTGAACGCGAAAAAAAAAAACAGCTGTTTCCTACAAAAGTTCAATATCTACCCTAAAATTTATATTACAGCTGTTTTTTTTATAATTTATTTATTTATTGGATAACCAACAGTTTATTATAAGTTAGCACTAGTGGTCTAGTGGTAGCTGCCCCACCTTCCGATCCTGATGTCACTAGTTTCTTTCGAAACAGTGTGGTGAAAGGATTTAAGGTGCGCCTCAAGAGGCTCCTTTCGACCACTTGACACATGTTTTAGAACTTTTTAGGTTCCACGACATGCCGGTTTCCTCACGATGTTTTCCTTCACCGTTTGAGTACTGGCATTGTGCACATACATTTTTGAACAGAAAAACTCATTGGTGCTCGACCGGTTCGCGACCCCACGACCTTAGGATCGGAAGGCGGGGCCGATACCACTAGACCACCAGTGATCTACCAACTAAAAAAACACAACAATAAAAAAGAAAAAATACATATAAAGTTTCCCGTCCCATTGCAGAGTATGCCAATTTTCTAAGTCTATTGCTTATAATTCCAGGTGCCGAAGAATATGTAGACATAGAGAAAACCAAAGACAACGTGCCTTCCGAATGGGCGGCCTTGGAGAGCGCCGCCAAGGTCCGGGGGCCTTGGGACGCCGTGGTCTCTTGCAGCGCCACCAACGTGCCCGCGGGGGCCCACTGTAACACGGCGGCGCTGCTCAAGTGAGTACTGCGGCCTAGAGGCGGCCTAGACACGGCTACCTAGAGGCGGCCTTAATGGGGTCAAGTAACTTAATATTTTGTTACATAACATGCTGATGGAACAAGCAGATGGCTTTATGTCATTGCCTCAAGTCACGCACGTTAGGAACGTGCCCTACGATGCACGGCCCTGAGGCATAGAGATTTTAAGCCCCATGTGCCTAATGTCACCGACAACCACCCCCTTCAAACCGAAACACAGCGTTGCTGCTTGGCGGCAGAAAAAGGCGTGGTGGTAGTACTTCCCCGGACGAGTCCTTCTCATAGACCTCTACTACTATTAATTTCTAAAAGTACTCAAAGTCAAAAAGTATTTATTCAATAAAATCACAAGGATCACAGACAACAAACTTACGGCTTGGGTCCTACCGTTGTTTTGTATGATCCTTGTTACAATGTAATATAATACATCGTCTTTTGTGAAATGCCACAAATCTTTAAAAGTATTGTTGTGTCCTCAGAGCCACGGCTCCGCGCGGCTCGGCGCTGGACCTGCGTCCGCGCGCGTTCTTGTCCGACCGGCTGCCGGCGCCCGCAGCTCTCGTCTTCGCCACCTCCTTCTACACCTTCCGGGTCCTCAGGGTAAGTTCTTGTCGCCAAGAGGGGGGCACAGGGAGGGGCAACTGCCCCCTAGAGATTAAAAAAATGTAGCCAAAGAAACTAGTCCTAAGGCCTAAGTTGGAACCATTCTTATTACAATCGCCATAGAAGTATTAACAAATGTACAAAATACTTAAAAATAAGGGTAATTCAAAAAAGTTTTTATAATGTTATTGATTTTTTGAGTAATTGAGTAATAGTTGGATCTGTAACTGACTTACTCATTTTATTTATTCATTGACATTTAATTAGTTAAATACAATTTTAAACTTATAAATGAGGTAACAAATTTAGCTAAAAACCTTGGTACTTAATTATTCTTCAAATTTTCTCCAGTTGAGTAAAAGCCCTTTTTGACTATTGAAATAGACTGAAACAGATGAACACTTTAACACCTCTTATTTATTCGTAGAACACAGGTAAAACAATTTCACTTTTATTCTTCGCACTTGTTACAAATGACAGTATGTTAGCCAGTCAAGTTTACTCCACCAAATCTCTTTCCAGAATGCCATATTTTTTTCAATCTTCTCCATTCCCACTTTTTACAGTTCGGCAACCTACCAACGTTAACAATCCTACCAACCTTACCGACCAAAGCTACGACTTGGCGATCAATTGACTGACTAAAAGACAGGAAGATATAAAATTAATTATACTACTTCAATTTAAATCTAAAAAAACAAGCTTAATATTTACAAAATGAATTATAAAATTCGAGAAATCATTACATTCGGCCATCCGCCATCATGCGATCTCCTGACGCATGATCAAATAAATAAACTGAACGTACTAATCAATTAAGAATATTTATATTATTTTAATTTTAAAGAAGAACAAAAAAAATCTTTTTCTTTTATTGTAATAGCTTACATACAAATTCATTTTATTATTTCAGTCCTTATCAACTTCAATTTCTAATTAAAATTTATTTTATTAAATAATTATAGAAAATACTCAAATAAATTGAATTTACGATTTTAACACAATTACATTTTCAGTAATTATAAAAAGAACATGTGAATAACAAAAAAAACAATAACTCCCAGTGTTTCGCTACATTATTATACTAACAATATTACTTTAAATTATTAATCATTACATTTGGCATATAATTAGTATCAGATCTGACTGTATTATTTTGTTGCCGACCTTTTGTAGGCATATTTTCGTCATCATTATCCTCGCTTTCGGATGAAGTATTACTTTTGTTAGATATTAGCATCGTTGTTATGAGAAAGGTTAACATTGATCCAAGGTCGAATCCGATCAAAAGCAACTTCGCTATCGTATTTACTTTTAAGAGTACTAAGTTCAAAAATTTTATATCGATCATTATATTATATACTTCCGTGATTTTAAAGAAGCCCATAAATTTTTATAAGAGCTTAGTACTATTGTCTTTATTGTTAAAATTGGTTCTCGGTTTTTTTTATTAGAAATAAATTAGAATATTATTATTATTTACTGTAACTGTAACGATGACATGGGTGTCGGAAGACCAGCGTTATAATAGCGTATGCTGCTATAGCATTAATGCCGAGTGACTGCCAATTTATATCACTTGCCTACTTACTTGTATTGTCTTTTCTTGTATTTTTTTTTATAAACTGCATTTACGTGTGGCATAAATAAATGATTCTGTTTTGTATTGTATTGTATTGTAAGATGACATTTTCCATTAACTACGTGATAAGCACCTTGGTGCAATTTTGATCGATTGATTTTCTTTACCCGGTTCAATACTACTGTAACTTTCCACATACACATCCCCTGAAAAGTTAGATCCCTACGCTATAACTTCAACTAACCCTGACAAAGGAACTTGGGTAGAATTTAATGTAGTCAAGTTTGCGTTAAGAGCAGGACTTTTGTAGAAGAATAGTTTGCAATTGTCTTTGAACACAGACACAGAAGAAAACTCTATAAAGTTTTGCCCTATAAGCTGTTGTCACAAACTCATCAGTAACTAAAAGATCTTCGATCGTCGCCTCAACATCATCGATTTCAATGTTCACAAAGCTCCTATAGACAGGTGTAACTACAGAATTACCGAAACCTTTGATGATAGGCAATTGTGTGTATCTTTTTAAGAAGTTTAGGTCTTGAGCATCATCTTCACGAACTTCGATTTATTTGAAAAAAATACTGTTAGTATCACCAATCGTGGAAATAGTCAAAGTTTTCCGTTCTTCAACGTCCGTACGCGAAACGCGGTATCATTGGTAGAAGTTTACAGTTTTCATTGTCGTGATCAACCCTTTGGACACTTTTGGCATTTTACTAACGGCTTAGGGCATTTAAAGTAAGAGTGACCTTTTGCGCGACATTTAAAAAAAAGTCGCTAAACCATGGAGGTAATATCATAATGGAGAGTGCGATAAGATCCACAACCTTTTACAACTGTGTATCAAACAGTGATCATCTATCTTTGTTCCTCCCACGCAGCCTAGCTACAAGTAAAAGAAAGAAGATGTTAGTTCACTCACTCCAACTCACTCACTGTCTGTGTAAATAGTGTCCGTCAGTTGATGCAATGCTTTGATGTTCTAGTTGGAGTTGGTTGAAATATGCGGTGAAGCGAAATAAATAGTGAAAAATCAAAAGAATCATTATTATTTAAGCAAAATATATTTGAAAAGGCGAAAGTATATCCCGTGCAGCTGTGTCTTGTGCATCAAGAAAAACAAAAGGAAACAAAACAAAAGGAGGTTAAAGACCCGGAATTGTCATTTGATACGTAATATTCTTTTTCAATTTACAGACTGTAATTACATTTTATTAGTACTAGTCATATTTTCCAATATGAAAACGATGTAAACCCATTAATTTATTGTTTTAGTCATCTGTTCTAGTGATGTACATACACAGATTAATTTAGCTTTATATTTCACACCTTCTAGGCGTCTCGCGCCGGCTCAAATTTCGTTAAATTTTACATTATTATTTTTTTTTAGGTTCCCGAAATGCCCAGAATGAAGATGGGTGTGGATAAAAGATGTTAGGCGTGAAAACTAGGAGTCCACAAAATTTTCCTATGCATGGACGAAATGGCCCTAAGAAAGTATCGAGTGGGATGGACATCGCTATCACGGCTAGGTCAACATGGGAAATAATATTAACGATAATAGTGTTCCAGTATCTATATTGGTTTTGGGTTGTCGCAATAAAAGTCAGCAACCAGTTAAAATTAAAAAGTTGATTTCCAATTAAAACGCCTTTTTCATCCATCTCTTATTCTATCGATAGGTTAGTCAATGTAGTCCCTTCTCTAGTAACTCACACGAATACAATATCGACAACTGCACACTAACAAAAAAAACGGACACGCCAAAAACCGAAAGGCTCCGTCCAGTATGATACTTCGTCCAAGCGCTAAACTGTTGTTTGAAGTTGACGCCAAATCTCCTGCAGATGTCTTCGAAGACTTTTGCTTTCGTTTAGAATGAGTGTGTGTAACAGGAGGATCCTCCTCAAGAGTCATCGCACCGTCGGAGTTCATAGAAAGAGAAAAAAATACTGTAGTTATCATATTCACCAGATAAAACTTATTTCTTAGTTTCTAACTTTTTTTTCTTTTATTTATATTCATGTTTTATTTATTTTTTTAATTTTTCATATGGTTTACTTGGCTTAGCATAACAGCTGTTCATGTAATTTTGCGACGTACTTAGCCACTTACAGGTCCAGTGCTTAAATGCTTATAGATATATATATTTGCACAATTGTACTAATTATTTTGTTAGTTTTGAACTTACTGGTATACATACCCCATTTTTCACTAAGAAATTCACTAATAGCGCACCTGGCTAAGCTCTGGCATACATAGCCTGCTAATAGCGCACATGGCTAAACTCTGGCATACATAGCCTATACCTGCATACATAGCATGTACCTACTACCTACCTATAAATATATCTATAAATTTTTACTTTATACCTCTAGATATTTAATTTAGTACACTTTGCTTCAGAGTCTCGCATCAGAGGGTAGGCTTGATCATCGATATTTATAATTTTACGACAGTTTATCAGGTGACAACAATAGTATAGTTAATTTCTGCTTGATATAGGTAAGACAATTTTTATTGCTATTGGAATATTGATAGTAGCAGTAATGTGAAATGGAATAAAAATATATAAATGATAGGTAGGTAATCCACGAATTGAAAGGTGCTAACACTACCGGACAGTCTCTGTTCAGTACAGACCAGTTCGTGTGAGGAACAATTCAAAATGCGAATATAAAATAAGATAAAAAAATAAAATAACCTACCCTTCAATGTTAAAATTATCGGATAATATTAAAATTTGTAAGATTTCACCTACTTTATTCTAGAAAAATTTGCTCGATATGTATTCAACTTGAATGTTCATGGGTAATAGTATAGGCCCTGACAATTTAAAAAAAAAACGAATAGTGCTGGTACGGCCAGATAGTCTCGGGGCAATAAGTCGAATTTAATAACCTTTGACTCGAAATAAAAATATCATAATGTGGATGAAATAAATTTTAATCACAGCTACAGTTACCAAGTAGGTAATTATTTGGCAAATATCAGTGCATTGTGTACGTAGCAAAATTGTTAGCATTATCTAAATAAATTTTATGGCATACATAGCCCCCTGAACTCACTTGGTCCATCACAGCATACCTTGCTTATAAAAAAAAATGTTATGACATACATAGCCCCCTGAACTCACTTGGTCCATCACAGCATACCCTACTTATTGTTATGGCATACATAGCCCCCTGAACTCACTTGGTTCATCACAGCATACCCTACTTATTGTTATGGCTTATATAACCTCCAAAACTCACTTGGTTCTCTACATCACTATATTTAAATATATTTTTTTTTATGTAGGTAGACTTTTTATCGTAAAATATTCTTTCAATTAGCAACATGCCATGGTGGCAAAAAGTTTTATGTTTAATGGGTAGGCACAAGTACCAACAGCTCCATAAACCGAATAGTGCTAGCATGGCCAGATAGTCTCGGGGCAATCCCGACTGGACCACGCCAACAAAGATTCAGTAGAAATAAAGCCGCTAAGTACGTATGCTTTCAACTGAACAAAACTAGCACGCTCGGATAGTCTCGGGTCAATCCCGACCGATACATGCTAGTGAAATCTGTATCTCCATTATACTTAAATGGAATAAAATATTGTACCAATCTTCCAAGCGGCAATAAAATAATATCATGTGGGCAGAATAGGTAACATCTTACATACCTTGGTTCAATCCAACTTCTGAGATGAAATAGACTGAAACAGATGAACACTTTAACACCTCTTATTTATTCGTAGAACACAGGTAAAACAATTTCACTTTTATTCTTCGCACTTGTTACAAATGACAGTATGTTAGCCAGTCAAGTTTACTCCACCAAATCTCTTTCCAGAATGCCATATTTTTTTCAATCTTCTCCATTCCCACTTTTTACAGTTCGGCAACCTACCAACGTTAACAATCCTACCAACCTTACCGACCAAAGCTACGACTTGGCGATCAATTGACTGACTAAAAGACAGGAAGATATAAAATTAATTATACTACTTCAATTTAAATCTAAAAAAACAAGCTTAATATTTACAAAATGAATTATAAAATTCGAGAAATCATTACACTATGTATGATTTTAATTTACCAAATTCAAAGTAAAGTCAGAGTCAAAAGGTATTTATTCATAAAATCACAAGGATCACTTTGAAACGTCTTGAAGCTAGGTGGCTCTAGGTGCCAGTTCCACGCGACCAAAGCCTAGAAGAGCAGGCAACAAACTTACGGCTTGGTTCCTACCGTTCTTTTGTATGATGCTTTTACTATGTAATATAATATATTATTGAAGTTTAGTGAGGCGTAGTCATACAATAAAAGGTAAACATAATCTAATTATCTACCGTATCTTAAGATCAAAGTCTTAAAAGCTATTTCTGTTATTGAATTTAATGTTTAATTTCCAGTGGATGGTTGGGTACGGCTCCCACACTGACTGGCTAGAAGACAAGTACAAAATGCGAGAAGGACTTGAAATTCTAACGCAGCTCGTGGAGTCCAGACATCTCAGCCCGACCGTCGATAAGGTACGTTTTTAATAAGTTCCTATAGTGCGTGACAGTGCTTGGTTATAACCAGGGGCCTTATGCTCACTTCGAGCGAGATTATCTCACGGTGGAGATGACGTCATATCTCGTTCAATAACTCGTTGACATTGCGTCTCGCATGAACTTTGAATGACAAAATTGGGGAGAGGGATGGTGAGAATGGGGATAAATAGTTATCGAACGAGATATCACGTCATCTCCACCGTGAGATAATCTCGCTCGAAGTGAGCATAAGGCCCCTGAGATCGGACATTCGGATGCATATTTACCTAAAGTTGAGAGTTGGCTATTATGGAAAGCACTTTTAATCGAAAAATTAAAATAACCCGGGACATTTTGCTTTTGTTTAATAATCTCGGGATCCTGGGATTTTTAATTCGCAGGAAATTTAAATTTAAGTTATACGAATGGCAATTGCCCTGTTACAACGTAATATGCCCCTCTGGGCCCAGAACCACTCGGATATTTTATAGTAAGCTTTTGTAAAAAGTTTTCTTTTTAATATAAATAAATAAATAAATAAATAAATATTACTGGACTTTCCACACAGTACTATCTAGCCCCAAACTAAGCCAGAGCTTGTAATATGGGAACCAGAGAGCTGATATAATACATAAATACTTTTTTTTTTGTAAATACATACTTATAATATTATATAACACCCAGACAGAGAACAAACATTTATGTTCACCACACAAATGTTTGTTTTCGGTGGGGATCGAACCCACGGCCTACGGCGCAGAAGGCAGAGCTACTACCAACTGAGCTGTGAAGGCTGTCATATCAATATGTTTTTGAATTTGCTAATCGACAACTGATGAATCTCGCTACAAACACAGCAACGCTGCTTTGCGACAGAAATAGGCATGACTGGGTATTAACTTGTTTGTTAATCGTATATTGTCGAATAAAACTTAATTTGTTGTTTTCAGATATTCTTACCTCAAGATTTCGAAAATGCCTTGGCGCATGCGTGCAGTGACGACGCCATCGGTACCACCGTTGTACGGTTTCCGTGAAACTAATCTAATTTATAAGTTTATTTACCACCGTGACACAGCTGGGACTTAGGTGCGGGTTCGATCTGACTGTATTTATCATCAGCATGAGGAAGCCACAGGAAATAGGCTTCCTACAAGATTTTTTAGCAAAAACGACTCTCTCCACCGACTTCGCGATCTTCTAAATGTCGGTCCATCGGTTAAGGGCGTCCTGGCATTGTTTCAATAAAATCTCAATATTTGTGTCGCTTAACTTCAAACTCGGATAAATCCTGCTAATATTATAAACGCGAAAGTTTGTAAGTATCGATGGATGGATGTTTGTTACTCTTTCACGTAAAAACTTCTGAATGGATTTTAATGAAACTTAACAATAATATAGCTTATACATCAGAATAATACATAGGCTACAATGCTACAATTTATAAAGATATTGTGTAAATTGTCCAAAATATGCGCAGACGAAGTCGCGGACATCAGCTAGTCATTTATAAAAAAGTGATAATAATCATAATTCGATGATTTAAAAGGCAGTTTTTTGTTATGGCAACAGTATTGAAGAAAAAGATCCTGTTCAGCAAATACAGTACCTATTAAAACCATTCATTCTTTTGAAATAGTCATAAATATTCACAATTGGATTTATCCGAGTTTGAAGTTAAGCGATACATTTAATGAAATCCCAAGGATCACTTTTTAACGTCTTCAAGTACGAAAAGTTATAAAAAGTTCCACGCGACCAATGCCTAGAAGAACAGGCAACAAACTTACGGCTTGGTGCCTACCGTTCGTTCTTTCAAAGTATTTTATTGTCTAGCTACTAATTTTATTTTGCTTGTTTACATGGTGTCTATGAGAAACTGCTCGTTTTGTTAAACAATTATATTATAAAACAATAATTATTCATATACCACCTTGTATAGGATCCAGCAACCCTGAAAACTTAAGAATCTACAACTGTTCCTATATTTTACAATAATTACCTGCCATATAACTAATATCAGATCTGTATATACTGTAAAATTGTAAATAGTTTTGATAAAGAATAATAGGTGCTCAAAATTGTATAATAAGTAATATAATTTATAATAATTATTTGTAGTGAAAAAGAATTGATATAATTATTTACAAACACATGTATGAAAGAAGAGTTTTGGAAAAATATACTTGTAGGCACATCACATTCAATATCAGTACCTCAAGTCCGAACTTTATGCGTTTTTGGTATTTCGTTTTATATATTGCGAGACCCGGATTTGAATGAGTCACGAAAGAGCTTATCGTGTCTAAACCAAAAGCGATATACGAAACTTAACTGAGGTACCGGCTACATCTACTTCAAAACGGCCTGGTATAGATCGCTTTTAGCGATAAGGCCGCCCCCTGTTTCTGTATCGTATTGAGAAATAAAACAAGTTTTTTAAGCATTTCAATTTCCTAAGGGTAACTTTGTTACCCGTAGGAGTACTGACTACAATGCACAAAATTATTATTTTTGTATGAAACTGATATCGTTTTTCGTTATGCAACTTACCATTTTTTTCGCACAAAGTTTTTGTATTTATTCCCAGTTTTTGAAGCGAAGTACAATGTATACAAAAAGCTGAAAGTTCTTCGCTTTATTTTTAAAATCGCTAATTTGAAATAGCACAATAAATAAGATGTTTATATTAAAATATTTTTTAATAAAATAATTTTCTTTCTGGATTTTGTGAAGCTATTTTAAAAACTGGCTAAGGAATTTTATGCGTCCAAAGTTTTAGAATTATACACAAGTAATAATAATATGTAGGTAGACAAATCGATGTTATATTGAAAATATATTGTTGTTTTTATGTGGTGGTTTTTTTTTCAACTTCGGTCTTCATATTTTTATTAAGGCGAGGATTTCCTACACAGTTTTAGGTATTTCATGGCATAGAGAATTAAATATTGTAATTAAAAACAAATGTTGAAACAAAGCTCGCGTTATTCTGTGGGTACAAACAATTTAACGTTTTGATTTTGTTTCCAAGTCGGCGCTTATTCCAAGCGCTCACAAAACGAGAAAGAACGGAACATTCAAAAAACGGTAACTTTGAGATTTTTTTCTATAAGCTGAAAATTAAGACTGCATTTAAAAATGGTTGTGCTTGAAAACTTTAAAATTTATAAATGCAAATTGTAGGTGTTTCATGTTGGATGTTTTTGAACTGTAGCACACTGTAGACACATAAATTTTTCTTTAAAGGAGTCGAATGGAAATTTTGAATTTTGCTCTTAGGGAGCTTCTGAGGCGCACTTAAAAGCCTTTCACCACACTGTTTCGAAAGAAACTGGTGACACGACAAGAAGAAGTCGTTAGTTCGGAATACGATACTTTGGAAAATGTACATTAATTTCTGTGGGCCGATCCCGGCGGCACTGCAATGCCGGGCCGACCCGTGACGGGAGTGGAGCGAGCTCCTAACACCCCGTCGCTTGACAAAAATCAGTTTAATATACTGGTCCCTCAGTGAGGGAACTTTCAGATATTAAGCTGAAAAGAACAGATACTACACTTTGATCTTAGCCAAAAGGCCGAGAAGCGATACTGATATAAAATCTATGGAGGCACCTCATTCGGAGCCGTGCGTTTTCGTCAGCGCGATTCAGAAGCCGGACAAGTTTAGCAGCGCCATCTAGTTCTGTTATTTACAACTTTTATCGCCCTCGAGGGGTGATTAACACTTAATATAAACGTCCTCTCCACACGACCCTAAATCTTTGTTCTCAGCCCCAACCAACAAAATACCTTGCACAAACACATAGCTGTTGTATAGATGTAATGTAATATAGAACGCTTAAAACAATTTATTATTTGCAATATGTAGGTAATAAAGACGACTCAATTGTTGTAGGCATTATATTATATGCCTACAACGTATAAAGTCATTGTAGGTTTTAATTATTTAAGGCTGTAGAACCTCCGAATTTTCAATAATATAAGAGCAATTAGGAGTTTTAAATAACATTTTTGACGAAATGGGTAAGTACCTACCAATGTGAATGTTAACATAATTATGTAGGTACATAATATGTTAAAAAACAAAATCACAGGATTGTGCAGGCACGGTACACAACCCCCAATATTTCTTACATATTTCAGGTAAAAAATAAAAACTCCATAAGATTAAAACCACGTATATTATCACACAACCTGATAATCGACATAACATTAAGTACATAAAAACAGAATAAATACTCTAGGTATAATTATCTACCACCGTCATTGCCTTGACCGCAAAACAAAAGATGTTGGGATTTGCCTCTGACTTACACTAGCGTAAGACAGAGTTCCGAGCCTCATTTAATATCAGCAGTTGTCATTTTATACCTACACCGTAACAAAACCGTAATGGTGGTACACCACATGTCTATTGGTGTTCGCGTATTCGTCTTATTTGCCCAAATACAACGATGTGTGACCTCATTCGCCTATATTTGCCTATTTCTTACAAACAACATGAATATACACGAGCAAATATAAACGCGAATACAGAATAGCCACGTGAAAGCCACCTTAAAAAATTAACAAAAATAAAAAAAAAGATATTTCAAAATCTTCCTCATTCTATATACAAGGTGTTCCAATACTTGTGTTTAGAAACTTCAGGGGGCTAAAGTACCCATCAATATAAATACCTTTTTCTAAGGAACCAACACTGTGTACAAAAAAAACAGCTGTTTCATACATTTTAGCCAAGCAGGTATTGAACCTATGAAACAGCTGTTTTTATTTTCGCGTTCACAGTGTTGGTTCCTTAGAAAAGTTATTCATATTGATGGGTACTTTAGCCCCCTGAAGTTTTTAAACACAAGTATTGGAACACCTTGTATAGATAATATCATTAGATGAGCTTTCCTCACAAAATCCTTTCTTTGCTACCACCATCTTTCAATACATTTGGTTAGCTGAAGCCTTCATTTCGTATTAGTCATAATGTGCATTCATTAAAGTATACATAAATAAACCTATACACCTTCGTATATTCCTATCATTTCGATAAGTTAATCTTTGTAATCTGTGTAGTGCTATTCCGTAGAATAAAACAGGGATAATCACGTAGGGGATCTGCGCTCACTTCGCCTCACTCACTTGGCATTTTCACCGCTAACATACTCACTGCGGATTCCGCCATCACTTGGGTGAGTGTTGTTGACAGAATAGCACCTCTAGTGACTTGAAATTGAATTGAAATAACACCGATTTTAAAAATACTACTGTGATCATCATAAAGTGATCCAATTGTGGTGTTAAGAACTCACCGCCGGTTTCTGAAAGCTGGATCAAAACTAATCGGATGTCAAGTCACTCGCCATTTCAGCTATTACATCGAATAAGATAGAGATAGCAAGTGACTTGACATCCGATTAGTTTTGATCGGGCTTTCAGAAACCGGCGGTCAGCCTCGTATTATGAAACAAAATTTGGTTGTTTCTTCAGCAAGTTAAAAAACAAGTCTTCAGAGCAACGACATTACGCACATACATTTTTTGCAGATAAAAATCCAGTGGTGCACGACAGGATTCGAACCCTTACGATCATGGGGGATCATTGCCACTAGACCACCAGTGCAAGTTATGTGGCTACAAAAGGTGCAGATTGTATAAAATTCTCTTACTTGTTGACTATGACATGTGATATGAACAAGGTATACTAACATACAATAAAATTATCAATTTTAATAAGTTGACACTACTGGCAGTGGTTAGTTAGAATTTAAGCAGATTTTTATAATATTAATACTAAGATACTTTTCTGAATTAACATTTAGGCATTTTCTTGGTATTCTAACAACTAGCGACACGGTAGAGCTTTGTGTCAATGTATTTGCTATCTTATCTGATTGAAATAAAGTCTAGTTTAGGTTTTAGATATTTTAGGCCAGAGATGGCGAACCAAAGGCACGTGTGCCGTTGATGGCACGTGAAACAATATTTTGGGCACGCCACGGATTAAACTATTTGCATTTTTAGTTCAAAGTGTCCGCTACTTCACTCGTTGGAATTGTTGTTGAAATTATTATAATCTTGATATGATTATAATAATTTCAACAACAATTAATATTTTTCTTTTTTTTATTGCACGTTTATACAAAAAAGTTCGCCACCTCTGATCTAGGCAACCTATTCTCCACAATACAATATTAGATTTCGAGCAGAAATTTATACTATATTTCAATTAGATAGAATAAATAATGCATTGACAAATTTAACATGCCTAGCCGTCTACCTAGCGCTAGCTATAAATCATCATTCATCTTTCCATAAAGCGTTTGTCACGCGTTCAACTTGCGTCCTAGCGTGCACGGTTGCGATCAGTTCAGTAAAAATATTTTGTAAGTGTTTGCACAAGCGCGTTCTGTCATTACCTAAAAAAACAGCTGATCGTGGCTGTGGACGCAACGAGAACGCCGATTGAACGCTGTTACGCCTTTGCTTACACACTAGTTTAATCTGACGTTAAGACAATAATATTATTGCTGGCAAAGACAAAGTGAGTTTAAATATTCTTGAATTCATTTAATTCACCTAAGGGAAAGAACTACTCTATTTCTCAACAGGATTTTTTTGTTTACTAAGATTATTAAAAAGTTTCAACCATAACAGAGATTCTCGATTTAATAATTAATTAACAGTTATATAATAGCAGCAGGAATGCATAATTTTATATAATAAAAAATCTATCTCAATACTAAAAGTATATATTAGACATATTTTTTTTGAATACTTGTGTTTGGTCGAAATGTTCAAGTATTTTTTAATACTGAGTACATAAATGGATAACTGTGATAATTATTTTCAGACGCAGACACCTGTCAAACAATTTTTAGCGCGCATTTTAACATTTTTCAACAAAATGTTTCAATAAATGTATTTTTTTTTGTTAAAAATTGTTTTTTTTGCTGAATTTTTGTGATGCTATTTTCCAAAATGTTGAAATTTGCGAGCGAGAAGTTGTTTGACGGTTGTCAGTCCCTTAAGCTTGGTTAAATACATTATTTTTATTCAAATGCTATTTAAATATGCAAAGTTTTGTGTATAAGTTATAAATCTACTCGTACGTAATAAGCAACGTCTCGATTCCATTTCCAGCTTCTCCCCTGTGAACAAAAATAAACTTATTCGTTTTAGCTTACGACAAAAATTTCTACTTTATGAACCTACTAGCTGGTGCCCGCGACTTCGTCTGCGCAGGATTAGTATTTCGAGTAGCATATATTAGCGTGGCGTAGTACATATGTGTAACTCTAGCGGTTTTGGCAGCGCACGCCAGAATAGCTCGCAGATGGTAGATTTTTTCCTACTTACTTGACACTTATCGTCATATTTTGGACAATTCACACAATATCTTTATAAATTGTAGCCTATATGTGTTATTCTGATGTATATAAGCAATATTATTGTAAAGTTTCATTAAAATTCATTCTGTAGTTTTTACGTGAAAGAGTAACAAATATCCATCCATCCATACTTACAAACTTTCGTGTTTATACTGTTTATAATATTAGTAGGATTTTGAAACTAATACTCAAGGAGGAAAACATCGTGAGGAAATCAGCTAGTATTCAAACAACAGCGATGGGCTTGCCCACCTGTCGCGTATATGGCGAAATATGCCAAAGGAGTTGATTCATCAATGTATGGAGCCCAGGTTGGGTATGTGTACAGTGTATATAAAAATAGCTTAACAATATAGTAACTTTTTTTAACTGCTTAATATCTTCATTTTTACTTCGTTTTCTTGCGCTTCAAGATTTTCTTGGTCAAAGAGAGCAACACAATGCATTAAAAATATGGCGGACTGACAGAAATGTCATTTTGACAACTGTGTCAAGCTGTGTCAACTGTGTCAAGCTTGAGGATGGAACTCATTACCGTCAAAAAAGCAACAAAACTGACAAAGCAATGCAAAATGCAATGAGTCATATCGAACGTCATGTCAAACGTCAATTACAGACTGTCATGGCTGCTCTAAATGTGTTCACATAGTAAGAAATTCAACAAGATCATTTATTTATCGCAACTTTATTAATGAAATTGCATTGCTATGGTAATCTTCTATTTATTTCAAATCTTTGTACGTGGTGTACATAGGACCATACCCAAAATGAAAATGTCCTTTAATATTTGGTCGTACATCTGGCTATCCCCCTTAGACATCTTTAAAGAATCTTTAGTTGGTATTTAATACTAAGAGATCCTGGGGATCAAAGGCCTGTCATGATCGGTGCTGGTGAGACAGATGGTACACTCACCGCTAGTACAGGAACAGCTCCGGGAAGTACTTGGTGTAGGGCGGCACGCGGTGCTGGTGAGGGTACACTCACCGCTAGTACAGGAACAGCTCCGGGAAGTACTTGGTGTAGGGCGGCACGCGGTGCTGGTGAGGGTACACTCACCGCTAGTACAGGAACAGCTCCGGGAAGTACTTGGTGTAGGGCGGCACGCGGTGCTGGTGAGGGTACACTCACCGCTAGTACAGGAACAGCTCCGGGAAGTACTTGGTGTAGGGCGGCACGCGGTGCTGGTGAGGGTACACTCACCGCTAGTACAGGAACAGCTCCGGGAAGTACTTGGTGTAGGGCGGCACGCGGTGCTGGTGAGGGTACACTCACCGCTAGTACAGGAACAGCTCCGGGAAGTACTTGGTGTAGGGCGGCACGCGGTGCTGGTGAGGGTACACTCACCGCTAGTACAGGAACAGCTCCGGGAAGTACTTGGTGTAGGGCGGCACGCGGTGCTGGTGAGGGTACACTCACCGCTAGTACAGGAACAGCTCCGGGAAGTACTTGGTGTAGGGCGGCACGCGGTGCTGGTGAGGGTACACTCACCGCTAGTACAGGAACAGCTCCGGGAAGTACTTGGTGTAGGGCGGCACGCGGTGCTGGTGAGGGTACACTCACCGCTAGTACAGGAACAGCTCCGGGAAGTACTTGGTGTAGGGCGGCACGCGGTGCTGGTGAGGGTACACTCACCGCTAGTACAGGAACAGCTCCGGGAAGTACTTGGTGTAGGGCGGCACGCGGTGCTGGTGAGGGTACACTCACCGCTAGTACAGGAACAGCTCCGGGAAGTACTTGGTGTAGGGCGGCACGCGGTGCTGGTGAGGGTACACTCACCGCTAGTACAGGAACAGCTCCGGGAAGTACTTGGTGTAGGGCGGCACGCGGTGCTGGTGAGGGTACACTCACCGCTAGTACAGGAACAGCTCCGGGAAGTACTTGGTGTAGGGCGGCACGCGGTGCTGGTGCGAGCGCGGGGAGGCGGCGCCGGTACTCGGCACCAGCGGAGACTCGCCGATGCAGCTGAATATCTCCTCCAGCTTCTCCTTTATCTCCATCTGACAATATTGTGCAATATTAGAACACACATTAAACACACACACGCTCATCGTCACACTTAATAAATACCCGGATCCTCCGGACCACAGATTTCGTTGTCCAGCCAGTATTGTATAAAGATGCGAAAATACGCGGGAACTTCTTATTTTTTTTTATTACCTTTTATCAAAATATTACAGTCAATTTCAATATAATTCACACAAATTGAATATAAGATTAGTTTTAGCAGTGAAAGTGAAATATTAACACCAGAAAGTGTAAAATAAAATGAAACTGTCTTTAAACAACTAAAAAAATCGAGAGAAATATAAATTTGTAATTTTAATACGTAAATATAAATTCTTCACTAAAGGCATCTCTTATTTTATTATTCTCATTAGAGGAGGAAAAGCAGAGTGTATAAAACGGTACACACGGTACCAAAATTATGTAACCTCGAGCAACGTACTTCGAATCCCTACGCTACGTTCATGATACTACTATACCTCGTGTGTTCATAAGTCTTGAGACACAGTAAAACTAAAATATTTTTGGAGCTAAGTTGAGTATTCATTTATTGGATATTAAAATTAAAACTACTGACATCTAGATCTGTATTTAAAAATAAATCATTCAAAATGGCCGCCTTTGCATTCAATGCAGGCCTTCAAACGCGTGCGCCATTCATCTATGGCGGCACGAATCTTTTCAATGGGAATCCGTTTCGATTCTTTAATAAGGGCTCGCTTGAGAGATTGGTGAGAGGTTTGGGTGAGACTTTCTGCATGCCCTCAGCTCCAATTCCGTCCATAAAGAATAATCCAAAGGATTCAAGTCAGGGCTTGACGAGGGCCAATCTTCGCTCCGAATGAAGCCTGGCAAATTGGCCTCCAGCCAACGTTGGGTAGTCTTAGCTTTATGGGAGGGAGCAGAGTCCTGTTGGAAAACCCAGTATTTTCCAGCGAATAGCGTATCATTTAATGGTTTAACCACCGCTTCCAATATGTCGGTTTGGTAATTTTGTGCCTTCACCTTGACGCCTTGCTGGCAAAAATGAAGCGAAGTGACCCCCTCGTAGGAAACACCCCACCAAACCATCACACTTGCTGGATGATGAGTACGCTGGACATTGCGTACAGATGGCTGGACGTCCTTTGAACTTCTGGCGTAAACCTTATTGTTCTGCCGGTTAAACTTTTCTTCCACCGTGAAGATCTTTTCATCGGTAAACAGGATATTTTTTGGATCGTGTCTCTTCAATAGGTTCCGACATCGTTCCAGTCGCAATTTACGAAGACGCTCGTTTAAATAATGCACTTTCCTTCGATTGTAGGCCTTTAGTTTAAGATCATATTTAAGTATCCTGTTCACCGATATTCGCGAAATGTTGGTCTGCAGAGCTAATTTCTTTTGAGTCCGGCAAGGGTTGCGACGAATTCGCTCTCTGATTACTTTGATGTTGGCGGGCGTCCTTACAGACCGCGGGCGGCCACATCTTCCACGGTCTTCTAAAGAGCCGGTCTCCTTGTACCTCTTTATGGTATAATACACAAAGTTCCGACTACATCCCAAACTTTGGATTTCACTAAAAACTTGCATTGGTTTTTTTCCTGCTTGAAACAGTGAAATTACAGTCGCACGCAAATCTTTTGTTGGCGCCATTTTCACGGAGAATGAAACAAATATTCAAATGTATATTTTTTCTGATTCAAAACATTCGAAATTTAAAATTTTAAAAAAGGTTGCATGAATTACTTTCTTTTTAAATTAATTAAATAAGTTCGTCTCAAAACTTATGAACACACGAGGTAGAATCATCACTTCGCTCTGGATTAAAAAAAATAGCTCTCGCATTAAATACATTATTTTGGTCCCTTGTGACACAATCTACTATTGTCAATCGGTAAACTATAGGCTAGCAATTTTTTTCGACACAATGGTACAACAAAATGTGACAACAGCAGTGAGAGCTACCTTGGGCTGCGTGAGCGCGAGCAGATGGTCGAAGGGCGCGGTGCGGAAGGCGTTGTTGAGCGTGGCGCGGCGCCGCTCGGCGTCGCGGCGCTCGGCGTCGCTGGGCCCGCCCGCCGCGCGCCGCAGCGCCTCCAGGCTGATACTCTCCACTTGCAACTCGTGCTGGAATGTCAACAAGATGGCGGCCATGGAGATCTTTTTTCGAAACTTTGACCGATTGACTTCGTTATTACGGGGTGACTGAGTAGTTTGTATGGAATTAATAGTAGGTTAGTAGCCAAGGGCTGTAAGGCACCAATTGCAGCCCGAGATATTTAGGCGCACGAGCGCTGCGAGGGCGCCTATAGTTCGAGGGTGCAATTGGTGCTTACACCCGAGCTAACTATTCTGCTTTACATCTCGATTGTGAGGTAAGTAGAAAAAACCGGCATTACAAGAATAAACAATATTTAAAGTAAAAGTTTTCTATTCCCGCCTTTTTTCCTTAAAAAGAATCAAGTAAAGACCTTTTTTTTTTTCAAGATCGAAATTGAGCTTTGCTGTTCGATATTTAAAATTGATGACTATTATACTCACACGAAGACAAGGCTGAATAGCAAAGCGACCTCTTTGGTCATTGGGCTGAATGCATGATGTCTATTGCCAGTATGATGGTTAGATGTACGCGAACTTATTGAAAGAAAGAAGTGTTTTTTTTTAATTACTTATCGCCCTAGGGCTTTTCTAGCTACATTATTACCCTAGAGCGCTAATTAGTCACCTACAAGCCCCATTTGGAGGTAATAAGAACCTACTTACCGAACATGAGAGATGTAAAATTTATTTTTAAATTTGTTCTTGGTACTTGGTATTAAGACATCCGAGAGGATATCTACCGTACCTAGTGTTCTTTCAGGCTTGATCGCGTGGAACTGGCACCCAGATTAACCTAGCTTTAAGACGTTTCAAAGTGATCCTTGGGAATAAAATATAGGAAGATACCGAGTTCCGTTCCCACTTTCTGTCTTTCCTCATATCATGAGAGCTGAAGCTTCTCAAGTCCTCGTGGCTCCAGTGCCAGAACTTATTATCATCTCTCTAGAAGGAAAGGATTTTAGGGTGAGAACAGGTGGAAGGGAGCATTCTACCATTCCCTTTTACCACTATTAGATACCAAACTATCAAGATATTCCCAAATATTTGGTTATGCAGCAATAAGCAATAGCAATGTGTTATGTGTTACCTACTACTATTGGTGAAGGGAGACTGGTAACAAAGTAGGTGGAAATGTAGGTAGAAAATAATTATACCGTTGGTGGAAGAAAGTGGAGGCAATAATGTTAAGCGGCGTGAAATAGCTGATTTATGCTTTTTATTAAAAATTACATCTAATAATATAAATTGTCCCGACTTACTGAACAAAATTAAATTTAATGTCCCTACTAAATGTAAAAGACATAATCCCTCTATCCATATCCCCATAGTTGGTACTAATTACAGGCAAAACTCGTTTCTGTGGCGAGCAAGCGCGAACTTCAATAGACTGAGTAAAGATCTAGATTTTGACCTTTTCAGCACAAGTGTTGGTTCAGCCAGACAGCGGCTGAACAGGGAATTCTTTGGTAATGAATAGTACACACTATACATATAATATTATATTCACTACTCCATTTATTTTGATATAGGTACTGTCGACTACGGCGTTCACATTATATAATTTAATAATGTTTTTTATCCGTGAAAACCTATAATTGGCTCTCTCGTTTCTATATCATGTATGTTATTTAAGTTATAATAAGCTGTTGGTTTTCCAATAAATAAATAAATAAATAAATAAATAATGGGGCGAGTTGGGATACAGTAATTGATACGGTTTATCGTTTTGAACTACCATGTAAAAAACTCAAGGTATTTAGAAAAAGAAAAAAACTGATATCTAAACCTTATCGGCCTTACTATAAAAATCTGTCACACGATAAACTATGCTGAAACTATTGCCATCTCTTACCAATGCGTAATGGCAAACAGAGACAGCGCAAATTTTAAGCATTATTTAAATTTAAACACTAAACGTTTTATAGTATGAGGGTATAAGTAAGAGTAGGTACATAGATATAGCTAAATACCTGTAGCTCTAAAAACGTTTTAAAGATACGTTATTGATGAAAACTATCAATGAGCAATCGGTAGGCGTTTTTTATGGTGTCTTTGAATTTAGGTAAGAACTAAGTTTACGTTTTGTAAGAAATTGATGTATAATTTACATAAGTTCCAAAGTTTTGCATAGAAGGGCGATGATTATGGTTGTACTTCTCAATAAACATCCTGTACTCCTCGTCGAGGTCGTCGTACTGAGTTTGCTGGGTAATGGAAAAAGGTAAGGATCAAAGGAAAGTATTGGATAGCTTTGTATAAAAAATAAAAAAATAGACTTACTTAATTTTAAGACGTTTCGAAATAATCTTTTAAAGGTGTTGTTTTAAGAATGTATGTTGTCTGGACCAACTTATGAAATCTTTATAAAATCATAACAATTCTTTTTCCGAATCTAAGAATTTATAAAATCTTTACCGTCTTCGTCTTTATTCCCCTTGCACACACATCCTCTCTATCCTTCGTCCAATTATCAGTCGAGCGAGATGTGTCAATCACGACCGTCAAATGTAAATTATACTGTCATGGCACCCCACAAGTGTTTACGTCTTTCAAAACTCAACCACTAATAAAACAACTACATTTGAATTTACCTACTAATTAAATAAATTGCATGTTTCTTATAGTCTCCAGCCTACAGCTTTATTGTCTAACTACACTGACTTTGACTTTGACTTTATATCAGTTTCATTTTGACAGGCAATAGTCATCCATGACCTTTATCCGTCAAACTCGATTGTGTAACATGCGAATTTTTCATTCATGCACATGTTACACAATACGAATTTGACGACTGACCCAGAATAGAACAAGTCCCTTGATATTAGTAAACATAACACACACGAGTGGCGTCAAGGGGAACTATTGGAGCTGTCCATCTCATGTATAGTCTCCATTTTTTTCCTGTTTCTTTATATAGTGTACTCAAACCTGGCCCAGAATGGAACAACTCCTTTGCTAAAAATAAACATGACTTACACGAGTGACGCCGGGGGAACTATTGGCACTGTCCATTTCAGTGGTGGGTCCAGCGGTTATATCCGCTAGACTGTCCCTGCCTTGTGTAGCCCCTGGAATAAACGGACTTTTGTAGAAGTATTACACAGTTTTATACATCTGCAGTCGTAACACTAGTTTTATTTTGAGATTGTACCTTAGTTCCAAATGAACTTTTTTACTTTATTATGGAACGGCGAAGGTATTGGAAACATAAGGGTTATAACAAAAAACTAAATTACATTTTTTTGTACAAAGATTATCTTAACTATGTACGGCATACATAATGGTGCTAAATTATCTAAATTACTAACGAATAAAGGAAACAGTATTCTAAGAAGACTAAAAATATATTACATTAAGATGCTCATGATGCGTCCTTAGGGTTTATTTGACACGTTCACTGTGCGTTTTATTTTATTGACATACGGTTTTGGGGAATGCATAAATCACTAATATTAGAAAGTATAGGGAAAGTAACAGAAATGAGTGTGAGTATAAGTCCACAAATGAGTTATTTCAGTGTACAGTGAACGTGTTAAATACCCACCGGGCACTGAGCCATAAGTTGTTATTGTGTGTAATATTGCGGAGTGTACATGTCAAGTGTGTAGCGTGTTTAAGAAGCGCGTCAGAGGTAAAAAATATAAGTAAAAAATATAAATATTTTTTTCTATTTGATTACATGTTGGAACAGTCTGTTTATTACTGATGAATCTCTAGTCTATATTACTGTGGCCCATATTCAGTAGGTGCACCACACGCCCCACCAAAAAGAGAAAAAATAAACTAGAAAAAAAAACTTTTTTTTTAAACTAGATAACTATAAACACAGTTTACTATACTATTCTAAATTTAAAAGAGTTATTAAACGTTAGGTACATGCCGGGTGTATGTATAGTGAGTGTCTGTATGTCCGATAGGTATAGAGTACAGTACAGTAATACCCCGACTTACGCTACCTCGGTTTACGCGAATTCGGAGATACGCGGTTTATCTTTTTGTTATGCGCGCGCGCATCAGCTAGTTTCAAAGACCTTCCCATTAATAAAGTCTAAACTGTACCACGGGATTTTAAAGTGCTGTTTTATTCAATGAGCGAGTATTTTGAAAATTGTATAATATTATCTTTAACATAAAATTAAAATTTGCACGCTTTAAGTCAAGGCAACATTATGATGTTATTATATTATTAATTATTATCAAAAGAAGCAAATCATAATCGTTTTAACAGCTCCTAATAGATAATGAACTGTTAGTATTTCGTGCGACAGAGATAACGCTCTACAAAGCCTAAATTAGCCGATCGTCTCTTTCCAAAGGTCGATGTTCAAAATCTACCTAGCCGTTTTCGGCTACAGAGACTAAGCTTTTAGACTTTAATTATTAGAAGCTCCGGTGTTGAGACCTCAAATGGCTTACGTATCCTATTTTGTCGCGAAATGTTCTGGCGCAGATAGTGCAAGTTAGGACGGTTATCGGTCTGTGGGAGCTATCGCGTTTGTCCGGGGTATCACTGTACTTGGAGCGGAGGGATGGATGGCGGCACTCACCGATGTGCATGGAGTAGGAGTCGGTCACGGTACCTGCTTCCAGCCAGCTGTGGCGGTGCGCGGGCGGCGCGCAGGCGTACGGCGCCGCGCCGCCCAGCGCGCCCGCGCACACGCCGCCCGCCGTCACGCACTCGCACACCGCCATCTGACACACGCGCGCATACACATACATATACAGCTGTGGCGGTGCGCGGGCGGCGCGCAGGCGTACGGCGCCGCGCCGCCCAGCGCGCCCGCGCACACGCCGCCCGCCGTCACGCACTCGCACACCGCCATCTGACACACGCGCGCATACACATACATATACAGCTGTGGCGGTGCGCGGGCGGCGCGCAGGCGTACGGCGCCGCGCCGCCCAGCGCGCCCGCGCACACGCCGCCCGCCGTCACGCACTCGCACACCGCCATCTGACACACGCGCGCATACACATACATATACAGCTGTGGCGGTGCGCGGGCGGCGCGCAGGCGTACGGCGCCGCGCCGCCCAGCGCGCCCGCGCACACGCCGCCCGCCGTCACGCACTCGCACACCGCCATCTGACACACGCGCGCATACACATACATATACAGCTGTGGCGGTGCGCGGGCGGCGCGCAGGCGTACGGCGCCGCGCCGCCCAGCGCGCCCGCGCACACGCCGCCCGCCGTCACGCACTCGCACACCGCCATCTGACACACGCGCGCATACACATACATATACAGCTGTGGCGGTGCGCGGGCGGCGCGCAGGCGTACGGCGCCGCGCCGCCCAGCGCGCCCGCGCACACGCCGCCCGCCGTCACGCACTCGCACACCGCCATCTGACACACGCGCACATACACATACATATACAGCTGTGGCGGTGCGCGGGCGGCGCGCAGGCGTACGGCGCCGCGCCGCCCAGCGCGCCCGCGCACACGCCGCCCGCCGTCACGCACTCGCACACCGCCATCTGACACACGCGCGCATACACATACATATACAGCTGTGGCGGTGCGCGGGCGGCGCGCAGGCGTACGGCGCCGCGCCGCCCAGCGCGCCCGCGCACACGCCGCCCGCCGTCACGCACTCGCACACCGCCATCTGACACACGCGCGCATACACATACATATACAGCTGTGGCGGTGCGCGGGCGGCGCGCAGGCGTACGGCGCCGCGCCGCCCAGCGCGCCCGCGCACACGCCGCCCGCCGTCACGCACTCGCACACCGCCATCTGACACACGCGCGCATACACATACATATACAGCTGTGGCGGTGCGCGGGCGGCGCGCAGGCGTACGGCGCCGCGCCGCCCAGCGCGCCCGCGCACACGCCGCCCGCCGTCACGCACTCGCACACCGCCATCTGACACACGCGCGCATACACATACATATACAGCTGTGGCGGTGCGCGGGCGGCGCGCAGGCGTACGGCGCCGCGCCGCCCAGCGCGCCCGCGCACACGCCGCCCGCCGTCACGCACTCGCACACCGCCATCTGACACACGCGCGCATACACATACATATACAGCTGTGGCGGTGCGCGGGCGGCGCGCAGGCGTACGGCGCCGCGCCGCCCAGCGCGCCCGCGCACACGCCGCCCGCCGTCACGCACTCGCACACCGCCATCTGACACACGCGCGCATACACATACATATACAGCTGTGGCGGTGCGCGGGCGGCGCGCAGGCGTACGGCGCCGCGCCGCCCAGCGCGCCCGCGCACACGCCGCCCGCCGTCACGCACTCGCACACCGCCATCTGACACACGCGCACATACACATACATATACAGCTGTGGCGGTGCGCGGGCGGCGCGCAGGCGTACGGCGCCGCGCCGCCCAGCGCGCCCGCGCACACGCCGCCCGCCGTCACGCACTCGCACACCGCCATCTGACACACGCGCGCATACACATACATATACAGCTGTGGCGGTGCGCGGGCGGCGCGCAGGCGTACGGCGCCGCGCCGCCCAGCGCGCCCGCGCACACGCCGCCCGCCGTCACGCACTCGCACACCGCCATCTGACACACGCGCACATACACATACATATACAGCTGTGGCGGTGCGCGGGCGGCGCGCAGGCGTACGGCGCCGCGCCGCCCAGCGCGCCCGCGCACACGCCGCCCGCCGTCACGCACTCGCACACCGCCATCTGACACACGCGCGCATACACATACATATACAGCTGTGGCGGTGCGCGGGCGGCGCGCAGGCGTACGGCGCCGCGCCGCCCAGCGCGCCCGCGCACACGCCGCCCGCCGTCACGCACTCGCACACCGCCATCTGACACACGCGCGCATACACATACATATACAGCTGTGGCGGTGCGCGGGCGGCGCGCAGGCGTACGGCGCCGCGCCGCCCAGCGCGCCCGCGCACACGCCGCCCGCCGTCACGCACTCGCACACCGCCATCTGACACACGCGCGCATACACATACATATACAGCTGTGGCGGTGCGCGGGCGGCGCGCAGGCGTACGGCGCCGCGCCGCCCAGCGCGCCCGCGCACACGCCGCCCGCCGTCACGCACTCGCACACCGCCATCTGACACACGCGCGCATACACATACATATACAGCTGTGGCGGTGCGCGGGCGGCGCGCAGGCGTACGGCGCCGCGCCGCCCAGCGCGCCCGCGCACACGCCGCCCGCCGTCACGCACTCGCACACCGCCATCTGACACACGCGCGCATACACATACATATACAGCTGTGGCGGTGCGCGGGCGGCGCGCAGGCGTACGGCGCCGCGCCGCCCAGCGCGCCCGCGCACACGCCGCCCGCCGTCACGCACTCGCACACCGCCATCTGACACACGCGCGCATACACATACATATACAGCTGTGGCGGTGCGCGGGCGGCGCGCAGGCGTACGGCGCCGCGCCGCCCAGCGCGCCCGCGCACACGCCGCCCGCCGTCACGCACTCGCACACCGCCATCTGACACACGCGCGCATACACATACATATACAGCTGTGGCGGTGCGCGGGCGGCGCGCAGGCGTACGGCGCCGCGCCGCCCAGCGCGCCCGCGCACACGCCGCCCGCCGTCACGCACTCGCACACCGCCATCTGACACACGCGCGCATACACATACATATACAGCTGTGGCGGTGCGCGGGCGGCGCGCAGGCGTACGGCGCCGCGCCGCCCAGCGCGCCCGCGCACACGCCGCCCGCCGTCACGCACTCGCACACCGCCATCTGACACACGCGCGCATACACATACATATACAGCTGTGGCGGTGCGCGGGCGGCGCGCAGGCGTACGGCGCCGCGCCGCCCAGCGCGCCCGCGCACACGCCGCCCGCCGTCACGCACTCGCACACCGCCATCTGACACACGCGCGCATACACATACATATACAGCTGTGGCGGTGCGCGGGCGGCGCGCAGGCGTACGGCGCCGCGCCGCCCAGCGCGCCCGCGCACACGCCGCCCGCCGTCACGCACTCGCACACCGCCATCTGACACACGCGCGCATACACATACATATACAGCTGTGGCGGTGCGCGGGCGGCGCGCAGGCGTACGGCGCCGCGCCGCCCAGCGCGCCCGCGCACACGCCGCCCGCCGCACAGTGGTTCCAAATCAAAAATAAGTGGACATAGGGTCGAAAGTCGGAATTTCGATCTGATTTTTTTATACAGAATAGATCTCAGCTATCCTGACAACTTTTGTTCTATGAAAAATCTGTAAGAAGCGTAGTTTTCGAGAAAAAAAATAATCAATTATTTTTTGTATGGAGAAAAACATACTTTATTTTTTTTCTCGAATTGGTTCAATTTGGCCCGTGTTTGGTTGGTACTGTGTCATAGCCCAGGTGATATACTAACATAAAAAAAATATAACACGCGCAGTCACTTGCAGCCACGGGAGAAAATTGACTCTAAATAAAAAAAAAATTTTTTGCTTGTTTTGCGAAGAGTTCTTATTTCTTCATATCTTTTCATGGATTTTCGTGTACTGTAATATATTTTAATTGACTCCGCGAAGAGAAAGTAATAAAAAACTACATTTTAGTTATATTTTTCTGCCATATTAAAAATTTTTGCTAAGGTACAAGAGACTGTACGTATTTAATTGAAAGTGAAGATCTAAAATTAAATTGTAAAATAACAACGCAATTTCAGTTGTTGACAAGGGTTCAGTCCAGTACCCAAGCTAGGTGCAGGTAGTTTATTATTTGCAGGTGGCTAAGTGATTAGTGGTAAAGAGATTATCTTATTTACGATAAGGTCCAAGTATCTGAAATGGCTCATTCTTTCGTACAGGAAAAAATAAGTTTGTTTGTAAGGGATGAGTGGTAAAGATAATTAATCCTGATCTACTAACAAATTGGTCATTCCGGTACTGGGCTGTGATTGGTCGTTAATAGACAAACTCATTACGGACACAGCTGCAAGACTAAAAATATATTGCAATGATTAATTTCATTTCATTCTATTTTGAACACTTAACTGTGAAAGATCTCGGAATAACGTTTTTCAATCTAAAATGGCTGGTTTCGGTTCTTATCTCGATTTGTTTCTGAGTCTTAGGGGGAGTGGAGATCTTAATAATTACAATCATCTAAGTGAAGTTATAATTTCTAAAATTCCAAGTGAAATATCTGAAGAAGACCGCAGGAAAATCATTGAGTTTTGCCGTTTGTTCGCCAAACGAGTAATAACGAAATGGGCAGAGTCAAGCAGATGCTTAAAGACATTTCTGAATCGGGAAGCTAATAGCAAATGGCTGAAGATAAATATCAAATGCCCTACCTGTGATACGGTTGATTTAGTTACCGTAATGGCAATTCCTGAGGACTTGGTTGATGCGCCAGAAGTGCCAGAATATTTGCCGGAACCTATTCTAAATGTCTGCACTTCAGAAGCTGGAACCTCTACAGAGAAGGAGAAAAGAATGCCATTCGCGGATTTGAGCAACAAGCAGAAGAAAAGGCGTTCTGGCTCCATTAAAAATGACAATTCTGAAGAAGAACTGGAATATTGTTATATATCAAAGTTAAAAGAAACGGGAAAGTTAGCTTTGGCGAAGATTGTGGATCATCTAAGCAAGAATCCTGGCATTGTGTCAGATTTGTCAAAACAGCTTTTTAAAGAAATTAAACCAGAATAAATTTCTGAAGATAAATCATTGGCACTCTGCACATCCCTTAAACTGTCCAAGTGGCAGTACCAATCGCTAAGAACGTTCCTCAAAAAAGAAAATTGTTCCAGTTCTCTTCAGTCTTATCGGAAGCTTTTGTGCGCTAAAAAGAGGTGTTACCCTTCCGATGAACAACGTGTGGATGTAACGGAGAAAATGGCTCGGATAAGGTTATTTTCATTTTAAACAATCCTATAATATAATTATATTATAAAGCGTTGAGATTCACGTTATTTATTTATGTTTTTATTTTCAGACTACAAGAACTTTTGGACCACACTGTTCAAAGGATTTTGCTAGACTTGGGACCCATCGAAAGCACCGAAAAAGGGCTGAAGTTAACATGGAAATGGGGCCTTGACGGATCATCATCACAGAGTAATTACAAACAGAGTTTTTCAGATACCGAGTTTGACGATTCCTCTGTTGTGATGATCAGCATTGTCCCTCTCCAACTTGTTGATGGAGAAGAGATGATGATTTGGGAGAACCCGAACCCTTCTTCCACATATTACTGTCGACCAGTGAAGTTCACGTTCACTTCAGAGACAGCGGAGTACACAACTCCGAACACACACTTGGAAATGCAGAAAGAAATTGCAGAATTGGTACCAACGAAGTGTGGGGATGCCGAGATAGTCCACGAACTCCACATGACTATGATCGACGGGAAAGTCGCTAATACTATTGCAGATGTACCTTCTTCAGCAACATGCCCCATTTGCCTGGCAAAGCCAAGCGAAATGAATAATTTGCAACTCTTGGCTACGAAACCCATTCGAAGTGACCTGTACCAATATGGAATTTCATCACTACATATGAAGATAAGATGTATGGAGTGTGTGCTTCATATATCTTATAACATAGACTTTCATCGATGGAGTGCCCGTGGAGAACACAAAGAAATGAAACAAGCCAAAAAAATGCGACGGAAATACGGCAAGACGCTTTATCGGTGACTACAAAAAAACGGCACAAATAACAGGAGTTGACGAAAACCTTATTCGTCGATTTTCAGTTATTCTCCAGGTTATATCTTCAAGAAGGAAAATTAGCATTAAAAACTTCCGGAGCTACTGTAGAGAAACAGCAGAACTTTATGCGCATTTATATCCGTGGTACTACATGCCAGTCAGTGTCCACAAACTTTGTATGCATGGAGCAGACATTTGTAGCCACTTTTCTGTTTTACCTATTGGTAAGTAAAGCAGAATCAATACTTTCTTTGCATACAAGTAAAAATTTTATTCCTGTAATAATTAACCATGTTTTATTATCTTAGGGTTCTTATCAGAAGAAGCTTCGGAAGCTCGTAACAAGGACTTCAGGAATATAAGGGAGAAAAACACAAGAAAAATAGGACGAATCGAAAACAATATTGACATTCTGCATGGCCTTTTAATAAGCTCAGATCCACACATTTCCCGAATCAGGCCTAAGTTTTCGAAGATAATCCATCATGATTTACTCCCAGAGGCAGTTCCACTGCTCGAGGCAGACCCGGAGTGGACACGCTTTGAAGAAGAGATCATGTCTCAAGAAGCAGAAAACATCGTTTTCTTTTGAAAAATATAACTAAAAATCCTTTTGAAAAATATCTAAAATGTTGTGTTTTTTATTACTTTATCTTCACGGAGTCAATTAAAATATACTACAGTAAACGAAAATCCATGAAAAGATATGAAGAAATAAGAACTCTTCGCAAAACAAGCAAAAAAAAATTTTTTTATTTAGATTCAATTTTCTCCCGTGGCTGCAAGTGACTGCGCGTGTTATATTTTTTTTATGTTAGTATATCATCTGAGCTATGACACAGTACCAACCAAACACGGGCCAAATTGATCCAATTCGAGAAAAAAAATAAAGTATGTTTTCCTCCATACAAAAAATAATTGATTATTTTTTTTCTCAAAAACTACGCTTCTGACAGATTTTTCATAGAACAAAAGTTGTCAGGCTAGCTGAGATCTATTCTGTATAAAAAAATCAGATCGAAATTCCGACTTTCGACCCTATGTCCACTTATTTTTGATTTGGAACCACTGTGCGCCGTCACGCACTCGCACACCGCCATCTGACACACGCGCGCATACACATACATATACAGCTGTGGCGGTGCGCGGGCGGCGCGCAGGCGTACGGCGCCGCGCCGCCCAGCGCGCCCGCGCACACGCCGCCCGCCGTCACGCACTCGCACACCGCCATCTGACACACGCGCGCATACACATACATATACAGCTGTGGCGGTGCGCGGGCGGCGCGCAGGCGTACGGCGCCGCGCCGCCCAGCGCGCCCGCGCACACGCCGCCCGCCGTCACGCACTCGCACACCGCCATCTGACACACGCGCGCATACACATACATATACAGCTGTGGCGGTGCGCGGGCGGCGCGCAGGCGTACGGCGCCGCGCCGCCCAGCGCGCCCGCGCACACGCCGCCCGCCGTCACGCACTCGCACACCGCCATCTGACACACGCGCGCATACACATACATATACAGCTGTGGCGGTGCGCGGGCGGCGCGCAGGCGTACGGCGCCGCGCCGCCCAGCGCGCCCGCGCACACGCCGCCCGCCGTCACGCACTCGCACACCGCCATCTGACACACGCGCGCATACACATACATATACAGCTGTGGCGGTGCGCGGGCGGCGCGCAGGCGTACGGCGCCGCGCCGCCCAGCGCGCCCGCGCACACGCCGCCCGCCGTCACGCACTCGCACACCGCCATCTGACACACGCGCGCATACACATACATATACAGCTGTGGCGGTGCGCGGGCGGCGCGCAGGCGTACGGCGCCGCGCCGCCCAGCGCGCCCGCGCACACGCCGCCCGCCGTCACGCACTCGCACACCGCCATCTGACACACGCGCACACACATACATATACATGTGCGGTACTTTCTCATACTTGTACACCGCCATCTGCGACACACATCCACACACACACACATATACAATATACATGTGCGTATATTCACACACTTGCACACCGCCATCTGCGACACACATCCACACACCCTCATACATATACATGTGCGTATGTTCACATACTTGTACACCGTCATCTGCGACACACATTCACACACACACATACATATACATGTCCGTATGTTGACATACTTGTACACCGCCATCTGCGACACACACATACATACATATTCATAATATGCGCATGTTCACGCACTCGCACACCGCTATCTGCGAAACGCACACACTTACACATACACACACTCGTAAACATACACATTTTTTTAAATAAAAAAGTAAAAGTAAAGTAAGTAAAAATGTGTTTTATTGACATAATAAGTTGCGATATTGCATTTTGAATCCTATGGATTCAAAATGCAACATCATACTTCCGAACTAGTTCAGAAACTGTTTTACATACAACGTGTAAACGACTGTACGACATTAAATTAATACACGTGTAGTACTACTATCTAGGGTAAGTACGCCCCTTATCGTCCAGTTAGCGGAGTTGTCACATTCAAGCACCAAAAAGTCTATGTTATTGTAAGTTTATAGAGGTGAAACTTTTTCTTCACATAGCCTATATCCTCTATTTTCATTTAATGTAAACTATTTAATTATGAAGTAAACTGCGAATTTTATAAAAATATTTTAATGTCAAATACCTATTTTGACCAGTTTTCGTCCACAAAATCCAGTTTTCGACCACCTACTCCCCAGTTTTCGACCATTCATTTCTGATGGGAAAATATTTCAAATATAGGAGTAAAAATTGATAGAAACGAAACAAAGTTATAGTAATCATGTCGTATATTTTAAGAGTCATAATAATAATCAAAATTTCTGCATTCAAATATCAAAACTTACTATCTAGGTATCGAAAATCATTTTTACTAACTTCAGAAGAAATGTCCCTTTGCATTTTAGTTTCTATAATGTAATAGTGTACCACAAGAGTTTTAAGGACTTATTTATAATATAATATTATTCAATCGTAACATATCATCATCATCAACCTATGTCAGTCCACTGCTGGATGTAGGTCTCTCCTAAGACGTTCACTGAGCCCAGGCTTCGGCTCTTCTCATTCAGTATTTGCCAGCTACATTTCGCAACGATGATGAAGACGAGGTGGGGCGATGATCTCGTCGCCCCACCTCTGCGGAGGGCGTCCTACACTACGCTTACCGAAACGCGGTCTGAAGAACCACTGGGACCACTCAAGTATTAGTTTGCTCCAGCGATTGTCTTCGGCATACATGGCCGGGCCGCTGCCATTTCAGCTTGCTAATCCTTTGAGCTATGATGTCGACTAGTTTTGTACTCCGTCGGATAACCTCGTTTTGGATTCCATCCTTCAGAGAAACTCCGAGCATAGCTCTCTCCATAGCTCGCTGGGCGACTTTCAGTTTGTGAGCCGACCCTACTGTTAGTGTCCACGTTTTGGCAGCATAGGTCATAACAGGTAAGACGTACCTACTGGTTGAAGACTTTCGTCTTCAAACATTGAGGGATGGGCGACGATAAGACCTGAAGAAGTTCCCCAAACGCAGCTCAGCCCAGCTGAATTCTCCGGTTTAGCTCTCTCTCAAAGTTGTGTCTACCCAACAACCCTTTCGAAGTTGTGTCTACAACTTCGAAAGGCATTCTGGCGACAGTGATCGGTTCGGGTGATGCAATCAATAATCATGATCTGAGTTTTATCCAAGTTCATACCCAGCCGACCCGTCGTGAGGCAGTAGCTAGGCTGTTCAGCAGCTGTTGTAGGTTCTGCAACGATTCTGCCAATATGACGATGTCATCAGCAAATCGCAAGTGCGAGATGTATTCGCCGTTAATGTTAATGCCCATTCTGGTGCAACTCAGTGTCTTAAACAAATCTTCCAGTGCGCATGAGAACTGGAGGATATTACGTCCCCTTTTCTCACTCCGCAGCACAACTGGTAGGTGGTGGCATCATTGCTTAAGCATCTCAGCACTTCGATGTATCGCCAGTCAACCTGACATCGTTGCAAGGACTGCCGAACAGCCCTTCAAAGGCCTTCTCCACAAACCTAGTCCACAAACGTTAGGCACAAGTTATTCTCTTTATATTTTTGTATAATGTGCCGTATTGTGTGAATATAGTCTAATCCTGCTCGAAACCCAGCCTGCTCCGGTGTTTGAAACTCGTCAAATCTCGCGCAAGACGGTTCGAAATAACCCTAGAAAACAGCTTGTAGACTTGGCTCAAGAAGGCTTTGTTGCCTTTCTTGAAAAATAACACCACGACACTTTTGCTCCACGCCCTTGGAGTTCTTCCATGGTTTTCAACTGTTTCAAAGCTATCTCTATCTCGTCAAGGCTGATCTTTGGATATCTTCTATGTAGTGGCGTGTCAGTGTAGCTCTACCATCCTCGTTACTGGATTCGGGACACCATACCTGCGAGGCGTACTACTGACCGTAAAATTCCTCTATCTCAGCTAAGACCTCCGGCCTGGAGGAGTAAATCAATAATTTCTTAAATGGTCGAAAACTGATCGGATGTATCGGTTTTCGTCCACAGTAATTCTAAGAATTTTAGAGGAAATTTATATGTTAATAATGCAAAACCTCAATAAAATAATAAAAAGGAATTAATACGTATTATTCTATAGCTTAAAATTCAAATTTATTGATGTTTTACAGGATTTATTGCATATTAAAATCATGGTCGAAATCTGGAAGTCGTATTTACCCCATCCTGTTCTCGACCACTAGCATTATATTAGTATCTATATTTGTTGATATAATCATATTAGCCTGGACGAAAACTGGCTAATAAATTTAGGAGGAGTAATAAGACTCAATATTGTTTAAAAGCAGCAGTTAGTTTTCATACATAAAAAAATACAAGACACCAATTTCTTGACATGATACCACCAGTTCCCGACCACGTGGACGAAAAATGGCTTTTCATCTAAAAGCGTGGTACAGTTCTCGTCCACGTAATTTAAATAACTTATTATTTATATTTAAAGCGAAAAACATTATAAACGTATTATTTGATCTATTATGGACGCATACAAATAACCATTATTCTAAAAGTCATAAAAATGAGAGAATAACTTAGCGTGAAAGCGCCATCACTTCACTATTTTTTTCGTTGTTTTTAGCGCTTTCGTATCGGATCACGGCCGACCCCAAACTGATTCTATTATTTATTACTGTTTCGCTTGTGCTGGTGACTTGAAACTTTTTTGAGCGTTTGCTTGGACATTCAAGAAGGCGCCAAAATACTCTCTCTCAATGTGTGCATGTGAATTTTTCTATTTTTAGGGTTTATCTACTAGTAGTGCCGCGAATGGTCGAGAAAGGGACGTGGACGGCGAACTAGCGCATCTACCCTAGTATTGATTTAAAAAAGGTTGTATTAACATTCATTCATAATTGAGATTTTTTTATTTTCAAACAAACTAAATATCAGAATAAGCATAAAATTATTGAACATTCTGTATAAACACACAAACAAAGCAACGTACGTTCATTCAATGCCGCGCCCCGCGCGCAGAAACCGCACATACCTACCTACTACGACTAAACCTAAACTGTGCCGCGCGCCCGTGCCTAAAGGTGAACGCCCTTTCAGCGCGGGCGCGCGGCCGGCGGCGGCGTCTTTGATTCGCCGATATAGTAGAGCAACGTTAGCATGTAGGAAAAATAAAACTAGTTAGGTGCCTCAAATCCGTACGTTTCCAATATGCTCACGTTGTTGCATGTTGCACATACAAATGAATGCACTGAAGAGCTCCTTCAACTGTTCTAGAGTTTGTTTTGTATGCCTAGTTTCACAATTATCTTTCCCTTCATAATACAAGTTCTGCATTTTGATGACATTAACAAGACACACACTCACACAAAAAGTCTATTTCGCGGTACCAAATCTAGACACTAGTCACGAGTAATAACACGAATTTACAATTTTCAAAATTAGATATGTCAAGGTCGCTACCAAGGCGATTGTTTACTAAATAATAATGTCTTTCACTGGCCACCGGGCGGCAGCGTGGCACATAGTGGGGCGCGCTACGTACCTATCTGTCTCTATCACACACGTAAGCGGAATGATATCTGTCCTTGTCGCACAGCGAAATTTTACAATGTGAGCGCACAAATATGTTTCTTATGCGGTCTAACGCGTATAAATATGATATCTTTGTCCTTTTTTTCGTTTGATTGATGAGTCACATGACTTCATGACCCCGGAAATTTGACCTCATCACCGGCGATTAGAGATACAGGTTGCATAGAAATTATTTATTGGAAAAGTATCGATATCTCGATAAATATTCAGGCTTTTTTGATAAAACCAACTCCTAAAATCTAAAAATGCAATTAGGAGTACGTGTTTCAATTTAATGTCGTACATGACTTTACACCTTGTATACATAATATTGCGTTTGTCTACGCACACCATCTGCGACACGCGCATGCACGCGCATATATACTTGCATTTATTTGCTAAATAAAAGCACACTTATGCCTATGGAACAATTATTATTTAAAGTGGAGACCGCTGCACTATCACAGGCCTCGCGGATAGGATTCACAGGGTATTCTTTATATACCAGAACTAAGACGTTAGTTACTTTGTTTCCTGTTCTTTTAGCTATCTACATCTTGGAAATTGACACTAAACTTGTGCATTGAATAAATGCACTTTGACTAAGAGTTTTATTCATTCAGAAGAAGATGGAAGATGAAGGTCAATTCCTTTTCTCCAGACTCCAAGACAGTTTTTCATACAATTCTATCTGAAATGATAATTATTTAGAAAAATAGTCAGGGGAGAGCAAATAGTAAATGTGATTACCTGATCAATCATTAAGTAAGGCAGCTTCGAAGGCATGTTGGCAGGACTGAGTTGAGGGTAGTCTTCCAGTAATGGCGGCAGCAAGTGAGCTGCTTCTTCGCGCCGCGCTGACACTATCTGTTAATGAATCACGTTAAAACTGGCTCACGGCCGGTTTCTGAAAGCCCGATCAAAACTAATCGCACGTCAAGTCACTTGCTATCTCTGTCTAATTAGATGTAATAGCTGAAATGGCGAGTGACTTGACATACGATTAGTTTTGGTCGAGCTTTCAGAAACCGGCCGTCAGAGTACGATACCAAAAAGCCATGTATAATTCCTGTCAATAGTTCGAAACCGAAGCATTTTCAACTCGAAATATTACATTTTAAGAAGGGGTTCATTGTCCGAAGAAGACATTTTTGATAGTGTTGATTTAGGAAAATTTAAAATTATGAGATAGAATACAATTTGAGAAAGTAGGTCACGTGGTCCTTAAGGAAACTTAAACATTGCCAAAAAGTCGACATCATGGGAAAGTAGACATAACGGGAAAATCGACATTTTGGGAATGAACGTGCCCCTAAAATACATTCTTAGCTAAGAATTTAACTAGCTAAGAATTTTACTGTTTATTAGCTTTAACTGTTTATGGAAGTTTCCTTGAGGAGCACGTGACCTACTTTCTCAAATTGTATTCATCTTACCTTATCGAAATAGTCAGCTAGCCGAGGCATGGAAGTGACGATAGGCACCAGACACGCTAGCGAGATGGTGACGGCCTGCAAGTAGCATTGCGCAGACGTTGACAGCACTGGGTTTGACAGCCCCGACTGCTGGATACTGTCAAGAAAAAGGTCACATGGTCACATGTATAAAAATAAACATATTGGAGGATTTTTTATAAAGCGCCTTTCAGCCCCAAGCTAAGCATAGCTTGTTCTATGGCAACCAGGTAAAGTTTCTTTCGACTACAGCCGCGTTAAACGCTCGCTGCGGGCTCGGTCAGTGCTCAACCTATAGTCGCGTTAAACTCCCGCTGCAAACTCGGTCATAAATCCTCTTAACACACGCTTAAACAAAAGGATCGTCCGTTCTCCTAAGTGCGAGAGAGAGAGCAATATGGCTGTCTCGTTCCGATAACTTATGACCGATAGCTTAACGACTTTGATCCCCAGGCACGGCAGATATCCCCTCATATATCTTGGTAAAGGGGGTAGCCAGAAGTACGTCCAAAAATTACATTTGGCATGTACCCACATTTTGCAGTAGTTAGTATTCCATATGTGACAGGTTGCAAGCCCATCGCCGCTGTTAGAATACTAACTTTTTTTATACAACTAGATGATGGAACAAGCAGATGGCCCACCTGATGTTAAGTGGTAACCATCACCTAAAACATAGCATTGCCTCGTAAGTCACACACGATAGGAACGTGCCCTACGATGCACTGCCCTGCGTCCATCAACTTGAGGCATACAGATGTTTAAACAATTAGATGTTAAGAGGCATACAGATGTTAGATGTTTAGATGTTAAGCCTGTAATTACACCGGCAGCCACACTTTTCGAACCGAAACACAGCGTTGCTGCTTGGCGGCAGTAAAAGGCGTGGTGGTAGTACTTCCCCGGACGAGCCACACACAAAGAGCTCTACTACTCTTAAAACTCTGGTTTCCTCACGATGGTTTTCTTCGCCGTTTAAAATCGCCATTACATTTTATTTAAATTTGTTAAGATATTTTTTTTATCACTTAGTATAAAACAAAGTCGCTTTCTCTGTCCCTATATCCCTATGTGTGCTTAAATCTTTTAAACTACGCAACGGATTTTGATGCGGTTTTTTTTATAGAAAGAGTGATTCAAGAGGAAGGTTTATATGCATAATACAAGCATAATCTCTTAGGGATAACCCACAATAACCGTGCGAAGCCGGGGCGGGTCGCTAGTAAGTAATATAATAAATAACTGAACCGAGCTGTCAGGGCTGTCACAAATGTTTTTTCTTTTTTCTCTCTCTCTCTATGTATGGAATTAATTATGGTTTAACATGAAAAGGGACATTGGCGAAGTAGCGGGCAACACTGCAAAGGCATACAAACAAGCAGACGAAGAAGTGCAGCATTAGCATGCGACTTACGCCAGTATAAGCTGCAGTATGTCGCACACCGTCTCCTCAGAGCCGAGCTCGATGATCAGAAGCGCCAGGGTGGTGTAGATAGCTTCGATGTTCTCTACCGTGTTCGACTCCAGTTGCAGACCTGAAAAAATTATATTTTGTATTTCTTTATACAACTTGCTGATTGAACAATCCATCCAATTTCCATAATCATAATCAATAATCAATGGATGGGAGCCATACCTCGTAAACCACGCACGATTGGAACGTGCTCTACAATGTACTGCCCTGCGTTCATCAACTTAAGGCATACAGATAGTAAACCACTCTTCAAACCGAAACACAACAACGCTGCTTGACGGCAAAAAATGGCATGGCGGTAGTACTTTTCCGGAAAAGCCACACATCAAACGGTGAAGAAAAACATTGTGAGGAAACCGGCATGTCGTAGAACTTAAAAAGTTCTATAACATGTGCCAAGTGCTCGAAAGGAGCCTCTAGAGGCGAATTTACAATCCTTTCACCACACTGTTTCGAAAGAAACTAGTGACACGACAAGTGAGTAAGTTCTATAACGTTACCGTCATATAAAGAGCTGAATATGGCGTATCCATGCTTGCTGACAAAGATGAGATCTTGACGCGAACATTTCTCGATTGTCAAGCCCAGCTCTGCATAGTCCACACTGTAATTTATTAAAGAATCATTATAAATTAGCTACCTTTCAAAAAAACGTAATTTACAATTTTAGGAAAACTTACTAGTTAGAAATAGTATAAAAAGTATGATGAATAATTAAGGATTATTAATCAAGCAGCGTTACTGTGTTTCGGTTTGAATAGTGTGGTTGCCGGTGTAATTACAGGCACATGAGGCTTAACATCTGCATGCCTCAAGTTGATGGACGCAGGACAGTAGATCGGCAGGCCATGTTCCTATCGTGCGTGACTTGCGAGGCAATGTCAAATCAGGTGGGCCATCTTTTTTTATATTCAACTAGCTGATGGAACACCTGGGCCCACCTGATGTTAAGTGGTAAACCATCACCTTTAACAAAGCATTGCCTCGCAAGACACACACGATAGGAACGTGCCCTGCGATGCATTGTCTGTTTGTTCCATAACTTAGTTGTATATAAAAAAATATGAGTATGAGTCAAAGTCAAAAGTCAAATCCTTGTGATTTTATTAAATACAAAAGGTATTTATTCAATAAAATCACAAGGATCGCTTTGAAACGTCTTAAAGCTAGGTGACTCTAGGTGCCAGTTCCACGCGACCAAAGCCTAGAAGAACAGGCAACAAACTTACGGCTCGGTTCCTACCGCTCTTTTGTACGATCCTTGTTACAATGTGATATAATACAATTATAATGGACAGATGACTGACGTGGGTATAGCCAGATGCAGAGCGTTCCCGTTCCGGTCCAGCAGCGTGTGCAGGATGCGCTGCAGCAGCACGCGGGACGTGGGCTCGCCCGCCGAGCTCATACGCAGCAGCGCGTCCAGGAACGCGCCCGGGAACGCTTTACTGAACTCCGTCGTCTTGTATGTTGTCCCCACCTAAGGGAAATTAGACAGACATAGACATAGACAGACATTTATTTGCTTAAAAAAACACACATACACATACAAAACAATAAAAGAAAGGAAATGGCTAAACAGAGATATATATTGTAGTACTTTGTTGGTGTAGGTGTTTGTGTGCTGCAGCAGCAAACGGTTCTCGACTCAGCGTATGCCTCACTACTATTATAGAAGATAGGCGCTGAATTATGCCATATGTCAGCAAAGAATTGTCATTTTGTGAGTAAAGAATCTGTATACAACATGAAACAATGATTAAATGATTATGATTATCTTTACTCTTTTACTTAGTTTGAGGCTAGATAATGCTGTGTGGAACGTCCACCAATATTTAACTCTCTCTCTCTTGTCGTGTCTATGGATCGAGTGGCAACATTCATTAAATTCTTAGTAACCTATGAGACCGTTAGAGATCTCGTTCTCTTGTCGTGTCACTAGTTTCTTTCGAAAGAGTGTGGTGAAAGGATTTAGGTGCGCCTCAAGAGGCTTCTTTCGAGCACTTGACACATATTATAGAACTTTTTAGGTTCTATAACATTCTCCTAATTCTCATGATGTTTTCCTTCACCGTTTGAGAGTACTGGCATTGTGGACATACATTTTTGAACAGAAAAACCCATTTGTGCACGACCGGTTACTTACTAGTGCTCTCAAAAAAAACCGTAAGAGATAGATCCTGGTCACGGCATCTACTTGTAACCAGAAAAATAATTACAGAATAACTCACCTTGAGTAACGATTTGAGCAGAATCCCTTGCAGCATAGTGTCAGGGCGGGTCAGCTTGGTCCCGCGTTGTGTGGGGATCTTGTTCACTATGAACATCATTATATCTATCTTCTGGAAGTCGGGCAAGTGGTCTGCGAACTCTCCGAGCGCGTTTATCAACGCTTCTTGGTAGAGTTTCTCGTCTGTTTCTTTCTGTAAGTGAAATATAAGTGTTTAAGTACATTAAGGCTTATTTTTGGAATATGATTTTAGCCTTTCAATATTCAGCATTAAACTCTGATATCTTATTAGCAAGAACAAAATCAAGATTCTTTGTCGATTTTTAAGGGCGGTAGATATCGGATTACCGGACCAATTACCTGCTATATTTTTTTTATACAACTAGCTGATGGAACAAGCAGATGGCCCACCTGATGTTAAGTGGTAACCATTACCTATAACAAAGCATTGCCTCGTAAGTCACGCACGATAGGAACGTGCTCTACGATTCACTACTTGAGTCCATCAACTTGAGGCATACAGATGTTGAGCCTCATGTGCCTGTAATTACACCGGCAACCACACTCTTCAAACCGAAACACAGCCGCATTTAGCAGTGTATTCCATACGTGTTAGGTTGTAAGCCCATCGCTGCTGCTTGATACTAAATGCTAAATACTAAAACAATTTCTTTACGATGTTTTCCTTCAGCATTTGAAAGCATTGGCATTGTGCACAAACATTTTTCCAAGAGAAAATCTATTGGTTTATGACCGGGGATTCGAACCCAGATCGATCAGAAGGTGGGATAATTCTCACTATACCAATGGTGCTCGTAACATAAATATTTAACAAAGTAGTGACAATTCCACACACTAGTTTTCTAGAACAAACGTTGTACTACGGACCATAGTCCGTATTAGACCATGTTCCGTATTAGACCATGTTCCGTATTAGACCATGGTCTACTACCGTTCTTTCCTTCTTACCTCAGAATCTCGTGTCACGGAAGCCCTCAAATTAGTCAGGAGATTATTTATAATCTCCAGAACAGACGGTCCTGTAACAACAATTTGAATTACAATCAATATTTGAAAAACATTTTGCAAAAGCTTACTATGGAAATCTGATTATACAGGATGTTAAAATACCACTCCCGAAAACTTCAGGGGGCTAAAGTACCCATCAATATGAATAACTTTTTCTAAGGAACCAACACTGTGAACGCGAAAAAAAACAGCTGCTTCATGCAAAAGTTCAATACCTACCTGGCTAAAATGTAAGAAACTTGTTGTGTCTTTCACTGTGTTGGTTCCTTAGAAAAAGTTATTCATATTGATATGGGTACTTTATTTTCACACCTTGTATATAGTGTGTAACAAAAACCTTGTCCGATCCATTAGGGGCGTACTACTGCATCGAAAACGGGGCTCATGTCCTGGAATATTTGGTACCCCCTATTTGAACTATTTACAACATGAACCAATGAATAAGATTATTATAAAGAGGTTGGCCCAAGACCGTTTGCAATGGAAAGAGCATAGAGAGGCCTATGCCCAGCAGTGGGCTAAGTCAGGCTGCGGATGATTTATTTATTTTAATTTAATTAGAACGGTAAATTAATTACCAATTACAATAATTAAATCAAATATAAAACTTCAATTGCATCTAAAGAATTCAATTGCATTAATATAAAACAAAAACGATGAATAATTAAAAACATTCAGATAATATACCTACAGCACAAAGAATATACATATGTATACCTAAATTTCGACTTCAAAAGGTAAATGGCTCGTTTATGGGGAACGCTTCTATAATAAACTTCCAGAAAGTGCCACTGGGCTTCCTATTAGAAAATTTAAAGTGTACATTAAGAATAATCTAATAAGGAAAGCTTATTATACTTTTCATTACTCATACTCTGAAAGTAGGTCTGAAGTTGCCTGAGGAGCGGGTTGAAAGTAATACTTCCAGCCCTAGGGAGAATCGTTTTCAACTGACAGCTGTCAAATTATAAAAAAAAAATAGTTAAGTACATTTTCACATTTCCTAGGAAAATAAACCTCTTTGGTTTACGAATGTCAACAGTATGACCGACATTCGTAAACTAAAGAGGTTTATTACCAAAGAGGTACTTATTCAGCCAAGTTAGTGAAAACTGTAGTGGATTTTTTTAATAGGTTTTATAATTATAACCCTGTATTCTCTTAATAAAAATGTTTAATTTCTTTCTTATTAAAAAACATGCAATTTAACTTTTTTCGTAAATATAATATAAGTAGCTACCTAACAATATCATCAATGACATCGAACATAAAAACTCTTTGGTTAGAATGCAGTATGGATTGTATCTACTACAATTCACTCGTTTTTTCTTTAGCAAATCATGTTTTTTATTTTTACTTTCCTTGTATTCGTAATGAAAAGCACAGTGTTTATCTCGGGTTAATGACTTATTTAGTCCCTCGAACTATTGGCGCCCTCGCTATTGATAAAAGTGCGTGGCCCGATGTCCCGGTCGCTCTGCCCATCGGCAGCTAACATGTCTGCAATGTCTGTACTGTACCTACTATTGTGTGTTTTTTTATTTATCTCTGATTTTATAGATTGTATTTATGCATTAGGTATTATTAGTTTGAGGCGTAGCGTGTGCTGTCTTATAAATTTGATTATGTTTACCTTTTTCTGTATGCCTACGCCTCACTAAACTTCAATAATATATTATATTATTACATTGTAAAAGGATCATACAAAAGAACGGTAGGAACCAAGCCGTAAGTTTGTTGCCTGTTCTTCTAGGCTTTGGTCGCGTGGAACTGGCACCTAGAGTTACCTAGCTTTAAGACGTTTCAAAGTGATCCTTGTGATTTTATTGAATAAATACATTTTGACTTTTGACTTTGACTTGACTTTATAAATTGAAATTAAAAAGTCAAATCTTATTCTTATCGCAAAATGCAAGAAACACAGAATGATGATGATGATTTGAAAGAGCACTTTGATGACGACATACCGACGGTATCCGCGGCCGCCAGCGCCACGATGTTGCTGAGCACGGTAGCTCGGGCGGCGCGCACTCGGGGCTGGACTCCGCTTGCCGCTTCCAAATGCTGCATCAATGCTTCCACTACGCTGTAAGAGTACGCCGCCTGGGAAACCAAATTTTTGTTACTATTATTCTTATACTATTAAGCTGCAAAATTTACTCCCAATAACATTTTTTTTTTGATGACTGTAGAATTGAAATGAATAATAATAATTAAAAGTATGTTCGTATGTCGATAGCTTTTAATATTATTTACTAGCTGGTGCCTGCGACTTCGTCTGCGCAGGATTAGTATTTCGAGTAGCTTATATTAGCGTGGCGTAGTACATATGTGTAACTCTAGCGGCTTTGGCAGCGCACGCCAGAATAGTTCGCAGATGGTAGATTTTTTCCTACTTACTTGACACTTATCGTCATATTTTGGACAATTCACACAATACCTTTTTAAATTGTAGCCTATGCGTTATTCTGATATATAAGCTATATTATTGTAAAGTTTCATTAAAATCCATTCAGTAGTTTTTACGTGAAAGAGTAACAAACATCCATCCATCCATCCATCCTTACAAACGTTCGCGTTTATAATATTAGTAGGATTATTGAGCGAATTACCTGAATGGAGAACATGATAATCTTGAACACATGTACGGCGAAGTCGCTCGGTATCCACAAGTCGTGTCGGTCGAAATGACTGGAACAATACAAAATTTCAATACATTACTCAGATCAAAATCAAATCAAGACAGTCTTTATTCAGTTCAATCACAAGGATCACTTTAAAACGTCTTATAAACGTGAATCTAGTGAAACTAGGCACTAAGCTTAATATTGTTTGAATCTTAACACGCTCAGCGACTGTGTATCATTTACGATACACCGACTGGTGGGTTTTCCCAGGCCAGCTTGCGAAAATATAGATAGAAAACTCTTTATCGCACACCACAAGGACATTTAACACATTAAAAACAAAAAAAAATATGTTCAAAAGTTTCAGTGAAGTACAATGGGCGGTCTTATCGCTGAGAGCGATCTCTTTCAGACAAACTTTGGATGGACAGGATTTCACTTGAACATTTCAAAACGGTGTCTTATAGACAAACTACGCTAGTTAATGTATGTGTTAATACTAAAATATCCATGTCGCGTGTATCTTATTCTATTTCTTGGTGGGGGAATGAGATCTACACGGACGTCCCGTAATGGGGTGTATTGTACATTGTCCCCCTGCTAACCTTATCCCAGCCAGCACAATTCCCTAAAATAGCGGAGAAGGACCTTGGGTTGGTGGCAGCAATATTCAAGCATCCCCAGTGTTGATTTGGCTGCAGATGAGAAGAGAAGTCGCGTGTATGATTCACGATACCTTGGCCATAGAAAAGACACCAGTTGGTGTATCGTAAATGATACACTGGTGCTGAGCGTATTAAATTGCAGTTTGCATTTTACTGAGAAAATCCCACCTGAATATGTTATATTATATTAATGAACTAGCTTCCGCCCGCGGCTTCCCTCGCATTTAAGTAGATTGCTAACACCACTCTACCATCTCTTCTTCTTTTACGGATACAGAGTTTCGCACGAAAGGTGTGACGACACGTTTCGGTGTCTCGCAGGCGCCCACGGAAGTGTCTGTGGGTGCTTGGTCTACCTTAGTATCATACCATAAAAACCATACCTTTAAAGCCGGCGCCAGACTTAGCTTCACTTGTTAGATTACTATGTGTGGCACGAGACTTTGAATACAAAGTCTCGTGCCACACATAGCAATCAAACAGGTATTCAAACAAATGAAACTATGTCTGGCGCCGGGGTTAGAAAATGGCTGCCACACCCTCCGCCATCTTGGATTTTTTAAAAGTCATAATGTTTATCGTCTGCACGTCCATGCAACACGTCTGGTTAGTAACTCACGTGAGCACAGGTCTGAGCACGCTGCGGATGTGTCCGAAGGAGGCTCGGCCCACCAGCTCGCGCAGGCACGCCTCCGCAAGCCGCGGCGGCCCCCCGCCCCCTCCGCCCCCACCGCCCCCACCACGCGTCTCCACGTCCATGCAGGATGCCGTCTCGTACTTCTCCGCCGTCTGCAATAATATATAACCACTCATCGTCTGCCTCGAGTCTCCAGACCAGAGGAATATGTCTCCGGACCATAAGGCCCTGGTGGAATATAAGTGCTGCGCTGTTACCTGTAAAATGGGTATCGGTGCAGCAAACACTGAGTCAGGGACTTATTAACCCCTCATTGCACCACACAGGACAGTTTTTTTCCATTAGATTTGATTATAATTTTTTTGTTAAATGTATTTTTTGTTTTTCTCTTTGCACTTTATTACCCACTTAATTTAACGTCTATTTCTTTGGGTTAATAAATAATATTTATTTCTTTCTTTCCGATACATGTTTTAAAAAAAACCTGTAAAACAGGTTGGGCGGAGGGTCTCCGAGACATGTTTATGGAAAAAACTCTGTATGTAGTGATTTCTTGCGCTCCGCAAAGGTATGTACGAAAATTACTAAAGCAAACTTTTGAGTAGGAAAACTTGTATCGATCAAAATGAAATTTTTACTAAACTGTATGCAATGTGATTGCACACAAAATGGTTGTGCGTGATTTTTCGAAAATGGGTTTCGTGATTTTATATCTTTCAACATGTTGAAACGTGCGAGCGAGAGGTACATTAGCTCCTGTATTCGCCTTAATGGAGAGGAGACCTTTAAAAATGGCCTCAGTGTTAGCTTTTTAAGTCGCTAATGTATTTTAATGTGCCTATCATCATCATAATTTCAGCCCGTTTGCACCCACTGAGTATGGCCTATACTCAGTGGGTGCAAACGCCACTCTTTCCGATCTCTTGCGAGTCTCATACATCCATTTCCAGCACTTATAGAAGCTTGGCAGCAGGGAATCTTCCGGAGATTCTTCGCACCCTCTGCCCCACCGGAACCAGAGCCGCTGCCAGAGCTCGGAATAGTGGGGCTGCCGGGGACTGAGCCTCGTTAGAGTCACCAGAGCCTCGTTAGTAATTCATGGGGGTGTAAGGGAGGCCCCCTTACACCCCGATGTGCCGATGTTTTTCCTAAAATAACTAAATTCAAACATACCTGCATGTTGTACAGCAGCGAAGGCACGATCTTGTCCATATGCTGCGACTCCCAGATGTTTTCCACCAGGTCGTCCGACACCGTCTTCCTGATCACCCCCTGGGAATTAAAAAGAAACAACTTCTTCAATCCCTAGGCACGGTAGACAGCCTTCTCTCTCATCTCTTAGTACCGAGTATCCGCGTTTTAATATTGCATAATCCTTACTTAATATTAGAAATGCGAAAGTAACTCTGTCTGTCGCGCTTTTACGCCAAAACTACTGAACCGATTTAAATGAAATTTGGTACACAGTTAGTGTAGAGCCTGAGAAAGGGCATAGGCTACTTTTTAATGCGAAAAAAGGATTGTAAGGGGTTGCAAGGGGGGGATGAAAAGTCGTATGGAAGTATCGTCATTTTTAGAGCTAGAAGCTTGAAACTTATTTTTTTAGGCTGTTGATTCGATATAAATAAATATGACATTCAAAGTTTGTAAAAGTTTTACCCTCATTAATATACTTAATACATTTATTTATTCAGAATCAGAATCAGAATCAGAATAATCTTTATTGTAAACTGTTGAATGTATAAGGTGGTGAGTATATAAAAAGTACAAACAGTCTGCCCTATTCGGACGTACAATTAACTGTTACAAACATTTTGCTTAAATTCTATGAATTTAAATGTCAAAGTCAAAGTCAAAGTCAATAGGTATTTATTCAATAAAATCACAAGGATCACTTTGAAACGTCTTAAAGCTAGGTGACTCTAGGTGCCAGTTCCACGCGACCAAAGCCTAGAAGAACAGGCAACAAACTTACGGCTTGGTTCCTACCGTTCTTTTGTATGATCCTTTTACAATGTAATATAATATATTATTGAAGTTAAGTGAGGCGTAGGCATACAGAAAAAGTTAAACATAATCAAATTTATAAGACAGCTACGCTTCAAACTAATAATACCTAATGCATAAAATTAAATACAATCTATTAAATCAGAGAAAAATAAAAATAAAACACACAATAGTAGGTACAGTACAGACATTGCAGACATGTTAGCTGCCGATGGGCAGAGCGACCGGGACATCGGGCCACGCACTTTTATCATCAATATAGCTATCTAAAGTATAATAAGCTTTACTTATTAGATTATTCTTAATGTATGCTTTAAATTTTCTAATAGGAAGCCCAGTGGCACTTTCTGGAAGTTTATTATAGAAGCGTATACCGTTCCCCATAAACGAGCCATTTACCTTTTGGAGTCGAAATTTAGGAATACATAATTTGTTTTTATTTCTAGTGTTAACGTTATGTGCATCACTCTTTTTCTTAAAGCTATCTATGTGTTTATGAGTGTATAATAGATTTTCATAAATATACTGTGAAGTTACTGTGAGAATATTAATTTCTTTAAATCGCTCCCTCAATGATTCGCGTGGTTTCATTTTATAAATGGCACGTATCGCCCGTTTTTGAAGTACAAATATACTTTGTATATCAGCAGCTTTCCCCCAGAGCAATATACCATAAGACATTACACTATGAAAGTAGCTAAAATATACTAGCCTAGCTGTAGCTTCATCTGTAAGCCATCTTATTGTGCGAACTGCGTATGCAGCCGAACTCAGTCTACCAGCAAGTGATTTGATATGTGGACCCCACTGCAATTTTGCATCAATATTAAGTCCTAAAAAAATAGTAGAATTGACAAGGGTAAGTGATTCTCCATTTAATTCAATATTGGTTGGACGCTGAACCACATTTGGCAAAGTAAATTTAATGCATTTCGTTTTCCCGGCATTGAGCAAAAGATTATTAACAGTAAACCAGTTAAGTACTTGCGACAGAGATGCATTAACGTCATCGAAGTTAGTCTTCAATCTGTCGACTTTAAATATTAAAGAGGTATCGTCAGCAAATAGAACTATTTCACATAAATCCTTTACAAAAGGTGGAAGGTCATTTACATATACTAGAAATAAAAAGGGACCCAATATGGAACCTTGAGGTACCCCTATATCAATGACCGACCCAGACGACCTCTCACCGCCAACATCAACTTTTTGCACTCTATTGGTTAAATATGACTGTATAAGACCAATTGCCTGGTTTATGATGCCGTAATGTTTAAGTTTAGATATTAAGGTGGCATGACTTACACAGTCAAAAGCTTTGGACAGATCGCAGAATACCCCAATCGCATCTTGTGAGTGTTCCCAAGCATCATAAATGTGCTTCAGGAGCGTCGAACCGGCATCTGTCGTTGATCGACCTTTAGTAAATCCAAATTGATGACTATGAAGTATGCCGTTGACGTTAAAATGTGATAATAACTGAGTAAGAACAATTTTTTCAAAAATTTTACTTAACGAAGGCAGTACCGAAATAGGCCTGTAGTTCGCAGGATCTTGTTCATTTCCAGACTTGTACAGGGGAATGAGTTTACTGTGTTTCATTAAATCAGGGAAAACGCCCTCATCTACACATCTATTAAAAATGTATGCTAGACATGGTGCAATATCAGTTATAATAGCGCTTAAAACTTTTGTGGACATTCCCCATAGATCTTCAGTATTTTTAATATTTAAGGATTTAAAAGTTTTCACAATATTATCAGCATTAATATATTTAAAACTGAAGATATCATTACATTTTTTAACGCTAGACTCTAATAGTGTTGTCGCTTCAGCAGCTGAGGAATTTAGGGATGAAGTCACAAGTTTAGGTATACTGGAGAAAAAACTATCAAACGCGTTGGCGACTTCAATATTTTTTGTAAAAACATTATTGTTTACTTTTAAATTTATCTGTTTATTACCGATCTTTGATTTGCCTGTTTCGTTATTAACTACCTTCCAAGTGGCTTTAATTTTATTTGTCGATTTTTCAATTTTATTTCTTATATGCAATGATTTTGCCGCGTGACATACTTTTTTGAAAATTTTAGAGTAGTTTTTAGTGTGTAGAATAAACGTTGGGTCATTCAGCATTGACTCCCTAGCAGCGTATAGGTCATATAATTTATTCCTACTTTTGTAAATACCTGGAGTTGCCCAGTCAGCGAACTTGACACTTACACTAGCTTTACATGTTTTAAGTTGAAAAGTATCATTATGTTCTTCATTTATTAAATTTGTCAATTTTATAAAAAGATCATTTGGGTCAGTCAAATATGGTAAAAGGGACACTTTCAGTTCAACATTGTTCTGAAACTTTTTAGTACGGCTATCTGTGATAAGCCGATAGGTGAAGACCTCGTCTTTATCTGATTCTTTATATTCAAACCTAGCGCTATGACCGTAATGATCTGAGCTAAAATGCTTAACTACGGACTTACAAATTGGTTCATGACTGCAAAAGATGTTGTCTAGACAGGTGGCTGTTGTTAATGTCACTCTTGTTGGGTCTTTAAACAAGCTGTGTAGATCAAAACATTTAAACAAATTTAAAAATCTCTCAGAGAGTGGATGAACCGGAATATCTATATAAAAATCACCGCAGACTATTAAAGTTTTTTTACTATCGAAGGTTTTAAGCAATACTTCTTCCATAGTGGATTCATACAACGTGAAGTCCGCGTCTGGGGGACGGTATACACTCACAACGATGTGCCGCTCCAGCTCCACACACGACAGCTCAATAGTCCTCTCAATACTGAGATTTGCAATGTCTTTACGCTCCCTGCATTTCAAGTTATTATTTACAACAATTAAAGAACCGCCATGTATAGCGTTCTTGCGTCTAAAAGAGCTCAATATACTGTATTTATTATAAAAAGGGAGCAACTCTAGTTCTAATATCCAGTGTTCTGTAATACACATGATATCTACATTGAAACAATTCAAAAATAATTCTAGTTCTAATACTTTGCTGGGAAGGCCTTGCATATTTTGGTGTACAACATGTAAAGTGCCAGGCTTTCCCATTGTCGAAGAGACTAGTTTAAATGTTGGGCAATAGGCCTTTCTGCTTGTAAGCCCTCATTAGTACTGCTACTAACTACGGGCTTGTCTACGGACTGTGTTATAGTACCTATAACAGGATCAAAAATATTAAATGCTAACAATTTAGCAATGTTTATTTTACTATGTTTACATAAAGACATAGTACCTCTAGTCAATATAAAATTACTAATAAAATTATTAGTGTCGAAATACAAAACGTCACTATGACGACATGTCAAATTATAAAACATTAAATTAAGTTTAAAGATATTCTTATTTTCTTGAGTACTCAATGAATTAGAATAGGGAAACGCACATAAAATGAGTTTTCGAAGTCCTAATTCTAACTTTCCTAACAAAGCTTCCACCAGTTTAATTAATTCTAAATGCTTGATTACACTGCTCTCACCTAATTGCACGATCAAGGTGGTGTCTTTGTCAAGAGAACTGTCACTTTTTATGCTATTTATAAAGTAGCTAATGGGAGCATCTGGGAAGCAGTTGTTTGTTACTACCTGACCTAGTTGATCGCTAAGTAACAGTCCCATCCCTATTCCTATCCTGTCCGAATATATTACAGTCTTCCGGGTCTTTAGACAAGCACTGTCTAGTCTAACAAGAGACTGTGATACACATACTTTAATGGGCTCATTGGTCACAGCACCTGTCAGCGGCGCAAGTGGCGAAAGTGATGCCACCTGTTCAATCACCTGTTCCGTAACCAATGCTGTGCCAGTGATCGTTTGTTCAAACATGGGTGGATCTGTCTGTGAGCTGCTATTACATACTTGTACATATGTACTGTCATCACTAATTAATTCTGACATATTTTGCTCTGTGGTAGGTTTAACATACCTAAACTTTTTAATATATATTTTATCTCTATCTAATAAAACTTCTTAATTATAAATCTAACTTAATTATAAAGGAACTATAGTTTACTTTGGTAGGTACTTATTTATGACTGACACTTATTTATCTAAATATTCCTGCAAGCTATAAAATTCTTGTGATATTAGCCATTTTTTCAAAATGTTATTAAAAGCATTTCCTGTAAGTAATTTGAATTGTAAGGGTAAGTTGTTATATATTTTTATTGCAGAGTAGTAAGAGCTTTTTTGAAATATACAGTTATTAACTTGAGGGATACATATGTTATGTTTATATTTGTCACGCAAATTTCGTTTAGATGATATTTCGAAAAAGTAATCCTGATTATTTTTAACAAAAATACATCTACACTAATATTATAAAGAGGAAAGATTTGTATTTTTGTATGTTTGTATTTTTGTATTTTTGTATTTTTGTATTTTTGTATGTAACGAATAGGCTCAAAAACTACTGGTCCGATTTCAAAAATTCTTTCACCATTAGAATGCTACATTATCCCTGAGTAACATAGGCTATATTATATTTTCAAAAAGATCAGGGATCCTTACTAAAACTCTAATAATGTAACCCAAGGTTGAAAACAAAAACCTTACATCGCGTGCGCTGCGAAAACTATTGATGATAGAACAAAATAATGTACTACGATTTTGTAGAACATATCATCATCTACAAAAAATGTCGCGACAGCATATGTCTAACTATTATAGTTAAGTCACAATAAGTGTTCTTTTATTATAAAAATTTAATTGAAATGCCGCCGCTAGAAAAGGGTCTTTATTTGTACCTTGGTATTAATCCTTATCCAATTAAATCATTTCATAATTAAGACGGTTTCAATACCTATAGATTACTTCTTAAATTTTTCAAATCGGACATTCCATTCAAAAGATATGACGAAATTAAAAATGTTAACGGGTCCACGGGTCGCGAACGGGGTGCGATTTCACTCGCTCAAGGAGGAGGGCGCTGCATATGTATGAAATGAGTAGACGCGAGGCTCGAACCCATGGTCTAAGTTTATCCTAAAATGTTCAAAAAATTTATGACCACCCATGCGAAGCTGGGACAGGCCGCTAGTATTTCATAAATGTAAATTCCAGTTAGTGTTAATATGTTTTCAGTTTTATAAACATATTTGATCATATATTTATGTATAATGATCAAATATGTTTAAAAACATATTTGATCATTATACATAAATATTAAATAAATATTTAATATTTAATAAATTTATACCAACACAAAGTAATGGTACTTTGTGTTGGTATAAATTTAATAATAAAAAAACACACAATGAATAACACAATAATAATAATATATGTTTATCTGTTTGTATTGTACGTTGGCGTGCGTTACCAGCAGGCCCTGTATCCCAGCGAGGCGGATGTTTATATATCTTTTTTTTATTCTCGTAGCTGATGGAACAAGCAGATGGCCCACCTGATGTTATGTCTATGTACGTTGTCGTGCATTACCTGCAGGCCCTGTATCCCGGCGAGGCGGATGTTGTCCCGCGCCGGCATGTCGCCGTGGTTGCTGTGGCACATGGCAGAGAACTATCTATGTACGTTGTCGTGCATTACCTGCAGGCCCTGTATCCCGGCGAGGCGGATGTTGTCCCGCGCCGGCATGTCGCCGTGGTTGCTGTGGCACATGGCAGAGAACTATCTATGTACGTTGTCGTGCATTACCTGCAGGCCCTGTATCCCGGCGAGGCGGATGTTGTCCCGCGCCGGCATGTCGCCGTGGTTGCTGTGGCACATGGCAGAGAACTATCTATGTACGTTGTCGTGCATTACCTGCAGGCCCTGTATCCCGGCGAGGCGGATGTTGTCCCGCGCCGGCATGTCGCCGTGGTTGCTGTGGCACATGGCAGAGAACTATCTATGTACGTTGTCGTGCATTACCTGCAGGCCCTGTATCCCGGCGAGGCGGATGTTGTCCCGCGCCGGCATGTCGCCGTGGTTGCTGTGGCACATGGCAGAGAACTATCTATGTACGTTGTCGTGCATTACCTGCAGGCCCTGTATCCCGGCGAGGCGGATGTTGTCCCGCGCCGGCATGTCGCCGTGGTTGCTGTGGCACATGGCAGAGAACTATCTATGTACGTTGTCGTGCATTACCTGCAGGCCCTGTATCCCGGCGAGGCGGATGTTGTCCCGCGCCGGCATGTCGCCGTGGTTGCTGTGGCACATGGCAGAGAACTATCTATGTACGTTGTCGTGCATTACCTGCAGGCCCTGTATCCCGGCGAGGCGGATGTTGTCCCGCGCCGGCATGTCGCCGTGGTTGCTGTGGCACATGGCAGAGAACTATCTATGTACGTTGTCGTGCATTACCTGCAGGCCCTGTATCCCGGCGAGGCGGATGTTGTCCCGCGCCGGCATGTCGCCGTGGTTGCTGTGGCACATGGCAGAGAACTATCTATGTACGTTGTCGTGCATTACCTGCAGGCCCTGTATCCCGGCGAGGCGGATGTTGTCCCGCGCCGGCATGTCGCCGTGGTTGCTGTGGCACATGGCAGAGAACTATCTATGTACGTTGTCGTGCATTACCTGCAGGCCCTGTATCCCGGCGAGGCGGATGTTGTCCCGCGCCGGCATGTCGCCGTGGTTGCTGTGGCACATGGCAGAGAACTATCTATGTACGTTGTCGTGCATTACCTGCAGGCCCTGTATCCCGGCGAGGCGGATGTTGTCCCGCGCCGGCATGTCGCCGTGGTTGCTGTGGCACATGGCAGAGAACTATCTATGTACGTTGTCGTGCATTACCTGCAGGCCCTGTATCCCGGCGAGGCGGATGTTGTCCCGCGCCGGCATGTCGCCGTGGTTGCTGTGGCACATGGCAGAGAACTATCTATGTACGTTGTCGTGCATTACCTGCAGGCCCTGTATCCCGGCGAGGCGGATGTTGTCCCGCGCCGGCATGTCGCCGTGGTTGCTGTGGCACATGGCAGAGAACTATCTATGTACGTTGTCGTGCATTACCTGCAGGCCCTGTATCCCGGCGAGGCGGATGTTGTCCCGCGCCGGCATGTCGCCGTGGTTGCTGTGGCACATGGCAGAGAACTATCTATGTACGTTGTCGTGCATTACCTGCAGGCCCTGTATCCCGGCGAGGCGGATGTTGTCCCGCGCCGGCATGTCGCCGTGGTTGCTGTGGCACATGGCAGAGAACTATCTATGTACGTTGTCGTGCATTACCTGCAGGCCCTGTATCCCGGCGAGGCGGATGTTGTCCCGCGCCGGCATGTCGCCGTGGTTGCTGTGGCACATGGCAGAGAACTATCTATGTACGTTGTCGTGCATTACCTGCAGGCCCTGTATCCCGGCGAGGCGGATGTTGTCCCGCGCCGGCATGTCGCCGTGGTTGCTGTGGCACATGGCAGAGAACTATCTATGTACGTTGTCGTGCATTACCTGCAGGCCCTGTATCCCGGCGAGGCGGATGTTGTCCCGCGCCGGCATGTCGCCGTGGTTGCTGTGGCACATGGCAGAGAACTATCTATGTACGTTGTCGTGCATTACCTGCAGGCCCTGTATCCCGGCGAGGCGGATGTTGTCCCGCGCCGGCATGTCGCCGTGGTTGCTGTGGCACATGGCAGAGAACTATCTATGTACGTTGTCGTGCATTACCTGCAGGCCCTGTATCCCGGCGAGGCGGATGTTGTCCCGCGCCGGCATGTCGCCGTGGTTGCTGTGGCACATGGCAGAGAACTATCTATGTACGTTGTCGTGCATTACCTGCAGGCCCTGTATCCCGGCGAGGCGGATGTTGTCCCGCGCCGGCATGTCGCCGTGGTTGCTGTGGCACATGGCAGAGAACTATCTATGTACGTTGTCGTGCATTACCTGCAGGCCCTGTATCCCGGCGAGGCGGATGTTGTCCCGCGCCGGCATGTCGCCGTGGTTGCTGTGGCACATGGCAGAGAACTATCTATGTACGTTGTCGTGCATTACCTGCAGGCCCTGTATCCCGGCGAGGCGGATGTTGTCCCGCGCCGGCATGTCGCCGTGGTTGCTGTGGCACATGGCAGAGAACTATCTATGTACGTTGTCGTGCATTACCTGCAGGCCCTGTATCCCGGCGAGGCGGATGTTGTCCCGCGCCGGCATGTCGCCGTGGTTGCTGTGGCACATGGCAGAGAACTATCTATGTACGTTGTCGTGCATTACCTGCAGGCCCTGTATCCCGGCGAGGCGGATGTTGTCCCGCGCCGGCATGTCGCCGTGGTTGCTGTGGCACATGGCAGAGAACTATCTATGTACGTTGTCGTGCATTACCTGCAGGCCCTGTATCCCGGCGAGGCGGATGTTGTCCCGCGCCGGCATGTCGCCGTGGTTGCTGTGGCACATGGCAGAGAACTATCTATGTACGTTGTCGTGCATTACCTGCAGGCCCTGTATCCCGGCGAGGCGGATGTTGTCCCGCGCCGGCATGTCGCCGTGGTTGCTGTGGCACATGGCAGAGAACTATCTATGTACGTTGTCGTGCATTACCTGCAGGCCCTGTATCCCGGCGAGGCGGATGTTGTCCCGCGCCGGCATGTCGCCGTGGTTGCTGTGGCACATGGCAGAGAACTTCGACACGAAGAAGTCGTAGCGGCGATGGTACGACGGCGTGTCTTCCTCAATGTTCGCGAAACGAACGAACTGCCAACAAACGAACGTCGTATACAATCAATCAGTCTTGTCGTATCAATAGTTTCTGTGGAAACAGTGTGGAGAAAGGTTTTTAAAATTAAGGCTCCTTGTTTTTTTTAGGTTCTACGAAATGCCGGTTTCCTCACGATGTTTTCCTTCACCATTTGAAAGAGTCACGAGACTTCTGGACGTGACCGCTAGGGGCGCTGATCGTGTCTCCATACGAAAACGGTACGGACGCCAGTGAGTGTAACAGAATACACACTAAGATCATATACAATGTAACCGACGTAGCTCGCTGAATCGGCTGATCGGGTCATTCTTCTCATCTGCATCCTAATCACCACCCAAGGTCCTTCTGCGCTATTTTAAGGAGCTGGGCTGGCTGGGTTGAGGTTAGCAGGGGGACAATGCACAATACACCCCATTGCGGGACGTCCGTGCTGATCTCATTCCCCCACCACGAATAAGAATTAGAATAAGCAAGTTAACCAATGGGCAGGTCATATAGCTGACAGCCGCTAAGGAAATAAAGGTACTCCAATGGCTACCACAAACAGGAAGACGCCCTCCTATCCGATGGACTGAGGACATTGTGAGGTTTTTTTTATTCAACTAGCTGATGGAACAAGCAGATGACCCACCTGATGTTAAGTGGTACGTACGGTGGAACGAGAGCCCCCTTTAATATTAATTTTATTCTGTTTTTTAGTATTTGTTGTTATAGCGGCAACAGAAATACATCATCTGTGAAAATTTGAACTGTCTCACGGTTCATGAGATACAACCTGGTGACAGACGGACGGACAGCGGAGTCTTAGCAATAGGGTCCCGTTTTACCGTTTGGGTACGGAACCCTAAAAATATCACCACTTTCTCGTTGTACAAGCTTTGCTTAGTTAAAGTTACTAGGTGCTGTTTTAAACCACCCACATTTACTATTATTTCTGTCTACCCTCATAGGAAACTTGGTGCAACTCACACTCTGCGTGGCCAGGGTCTGCAGCTGCGGGTCGGTGGACTCCAGCAGCTTCTGCACCATCTTCAGGAAGCTCTCCACGAACAGGTTGAGGGTCTGCGAGTGGCACGCCAGCAGGAGCTGGTCCATAGCTTCCATCGCTATTATCACAAACCTGGATAAATAAAATTCAGAGAGGTTTTGTTATAATTTCTCTAAAGACATAATTTAAGAGTAGTAGAGCTCTTTGTATGTGTCTCATCCGGGAAAATACGACCACTATGCCTTATTCTGCCGCCAAGCAGCGTAGCTGTGTTTCGATTTGCCGGTGAAACTACAAGCACATGAAGCTTAACATCTGTATCAAGTTTTTTTTATTTTTATATTACTTGCCGGTGGAACAAACAGAGGCACACCTGATGTTAAGTGGTAATCAACACTTATAACAAAGCAATGCCTCGTCAGTCACGCACGATAGAAACGTGCCCTGCGATGCACTGCCCTGCGTCTATCTACTTGAGGCATACAGATATACTGGTTGCCGGTGAAATTACAGTGAATAGGTATATATTAATGTCAGCAATTAGTTCTTATACGCCTAAATCGCGAGGGCAGCTAGTAGTTGATACATTTCAAGGTGGCTTAGAAAGAACTAGCCTTCAATACCTATCTCGAGTGTATTTATCTCTTCCGCGTGAACTTGTATTCTCGTGTTAGATAATCTTGGATAACTGTTTAAGGCGCTGACTACTGCGAGTTTGAAACCAAAATTCTCTCCTCTCCTTCTTCTTCTTCCTCGAAAGGGCTTGGTGGTAGTACTTCCCCAGACAAACCCTTCACAAAGAGCTTAACTAATCTTAAACTCAGGTGTTGACACTAATACTTATTTATACCCTTACCCATGCCGTCTCCTATAGATATCCCTCGAAGCCTTCTGGAACAGGTACTCCCCGATCCTGTCCAGCTTCTCCGGACTGGACAGCGAGTAGAAGGTGAGCTTCTCCATGTTGGACTTGACCAGTCCATCCTGGGGGGACGCCGGGAATATGTTGTCGACGAGACGCTTGTAGCGCGGCCGCAGCGCTGAACAGCAGCCGCAGCAGCCTGGAATGATGGAGAGCATCCTTGAGACAAGTCCGGAAGTCAAGGTTTATAGGTATTTATCCAGTGGAATTAAATGGATCACTTCGAAGAGTCTCAAAGCTACGTGAATCTAGGTGCCAGTTCCACGCGACCAATCCTAGAAGAACAGGCAACAAACTTACGGCTTGGTTCCTACTGTTCTTTTGTATGATCCTGGTCACAATGTAATATAATACAATATTGAAGCTCCAATGTGGTGCCAATCGAATTAAGTGACATCCTTGAGACAAGTCCGTAAGTCATAGTCAAAAGGTATCTATTCCGTTTAATCACAAGAATCACTTGCTGATGGAACAAGCAGATGGCCCACCGGATATTAAGTGGTAACCATCACCTATAACAAAGAATTGCCTCGTAACACACGCACGATATGAACGAGCCCTAAGACGCAATGCTCTGCGTCCATCAACTTCAGGAATACAGATTTTAAGTTTCAACAACTCGACGTTTTATAGCATCAATCATCCAAAACAGAACATTGCCAGCATCACAGCTCAGTTGGAATAGCTCTGCCTTCTCCGCTCTAGGCCGTACCAGCTATCTGGTATTGCTTGAAAGGGGCCTCTATGAGGCGCGAAATCCCTTCACCACACTATTTCTAAAGAACTAGTGACACTACAAGAAGAAGAAGATATCTGGTTCGCAGTACAAGCTTTGCTTAGATTGGGGCTAGGTGACGATGTAAAATCATCATTATCTGCCTGAAGAACTGGACATACTCGTAAGATTTCCTTATACATTTACTGGAAGAACGATTCTGAGCCCTCTCCATGCATTCGTCTCTACCGGTCTATCGGTGAGCCACGTTTCATCTTCAAGTTCATGGTCGCCATTCGAACTATCTGAAATGTACGTCAATATTTATGTGAAATCAGTTGTATAAATATAATTGACTAAGCAATAACGATGCCAGTTGGAACCAGTACCTAACCTCTGACTCATTCCTACTAGGCTGAAGTCATGTATCACTTATCGGCTATGCGATTTCAACGTGATCTAGCACTTGCTTAGAGCCAGCAATATTGTCTTATTATGCACTTCGTTTTAACCATCCCGATTCAAAAGTGAGCTTTTATTCTATTCTATTACTAGAATCTTGAGTTATAATTAAGAGATCTGAGCAGATATCTACCGTGCCGGGAATCAAACTCGTAAAGCTGTATCTGTTTGTCTTTCTTTTCTGATTTGGCCTTGTAGCTTCAAAACGAAAACTCCGATTTCAATAAATATTAAGAACCACAAAAGGTCTCCGAAAATAATTAATGAACATTTCTGGATTGTAAATTGCAAACAGTTGGTAAACTTTATTTTTTTACAACTAGCTGATAGAACAAGCAGATGTTAAGTGGTAACCATCACCTATAACAAAGCATTGCCTCGTAAGTCACGCACGATGCACTGTCCTGCGTCCATCAACTTGATGCATACAGATATTAAGCCTCATGTGCCTGTAATTACACCGTCAACCATACTCTCAAACAAAGCAACGCTGCTGCACATTTGATCACAGAGTTGGACTTCATTTGAAGATCCGTCTTGAACTGAAACTCTCTGCAAGGCGTAGTAGCTTTTTATTTCCTAAGCCCAGAGAACATTTGCAGTTATTGTCATTAGCGTTAGTAGCAAAGTTTTGATGATTTTCATCGGCTCTCTACAGAACCGAACCAAGCCTAGAAGAACAGGCCAACTATGCGTAAACTCGTAGAGCACTAATTAACAAGTAACTAGCAATCCACCCCGGCTAGTAGAGCAAATAGCCGGTGAAGTTGGATCATAAAGCAAGTCGGCATATTTTTTTCCGACCTCTCTAACAATCATCGTTATATTTCAGCCAATTTATATATTACCCTAATGAATCATACACCTAAACCTTCCTCATGAATCACTCCGTCCATTGGTGAAAAATCCGGTCGGTAGTTTTTGAATTTATCGCGTACAAACAAACAGACGCGGTGGGAAGACTTTGTGGCTACAGTAAGATAAGGTCGCGGGTTGAAATCCTGCTGCTGAATATTTCCACTGGAAAACATTGAGTTGAGAGATTGAGTGAACGAATCAAAATTATTTATTATAATTTACACCATAAAATATAATAAATAGAGATAATATAGCAGTAAAGAAGATAATAATGTGCAATCGGTTGTCTTATCGCTAAAATAAGCAATCTCTTCAAGACAAACTTTGGATAGACTTGCCCTATAGTAACTAAATAGAACATACCTAGATAAAGGTCGCGTCATGTAATAAGAACTGGAAGAAAGTGGAGGGGGTGTGTTTACACTCGCGCAGACCCTCTCCATTTTCTTCCAGCGTTCTTTCACATGAAGCGACCTATACTAAGAGTTCTGCGGCGGAGCGGCTATATGTTTTTAACAAGAAGAGAAGAAGATTCGATTCTCCCGGCGAATCAAATGTTTGCATGATTTGCTAATACTGGTCCAGGTTAAGTTGTTGTGCTTCCATGATTCTCTTAGTTTGTTACTGGTACACAACACAGACTATGTAAGGGTGTAAGATAGGTGATATTGTTACTTACATGTCATGTATATACTCCTGCTAAATATAAAGCAAGTGCGATGCACCAACTTCCTCATTCGAGACATCTTCGCTTATTTCCACGATATTAATCACTACATCACTTAAAGATTACGGATATTGAGATAATCTCACGAGCACTTCACAAACACGTCATCGTGAGGGAAAATTATTGAAAACTCCGACACAGAAATAGCTTTATCATACTTTGAACTGTAACACATTGAGTTCAGGATTAAATACGCTTGATTCCACGGCACACATCCGTACTGCATGACTTCGCGTAGGATACTGTTTGTTGTATTGATAAGGTGTGATACCGATAAGACACTGCCCCGGTTTTACTCGCGAAATCTCTTGATTTATGCCGATTTTGTGTGCGATAAGGATTTAGTCTAGTCAGAGTATGAGCAATAGTAGTAGAGCTCGTCTGGGGAAGTACCTACTACTGCTAATTTCTACCGTCAAAGCAGCGTTGCTGTGTTTGGTTTGAAGAGTATGGTTGCCGGTAAATTACAGGTACATCAGGCTTAGAGCTGATTTCACCATGCTCTGTTAGTTACTAATAAAGGATTAACAGGCCGTTAAATCGGTATATGGGCAATTTGTCCCTCGCATTTTTGAAGTATGTCATTTATTGGTTGCGTTTCGGCCATGACGTCAGCAAGCAAAAACTCTTGGTAGCATTTCGTGCCTCCCCGGCTCCGTTTAATTTCAACAGACAAATCTGACCTTAGATGTGAAACGCGTACATTTTGACATATTTAACGGCTCTTTAATCCTTTGTTAGGGCCTGTTTCACCATGCACTGTTAGATTAACAAAGGATCAAAGGGCCGTTAAATATGTCAAAATGTACTCGTTTGAACCGGCCCAAAGGTCAGTTTAATTAATTAAAATTAATCTAACAGAGCATGGTGAAACCGGCCCTTAGATTAAGGCCCAGTTACAACGCAGAGCATGGTGAAATCAGCTCTTAACATCTGTATATCTCAAGTTGATGGGCAGTGCCTTCGTACGGCCTTCCGTCACTAATTTTATAAGTAGATAAAAAAAAACTATGTATATGCCATTTTTTTTACATTGTATGTTTATTCCTCATTGAGGTTAGGGCCTTTGAACGTGACCTATTGGCTCACGTGGCATCTCCGAAGGTCCTTCCAGTCTTGGGTCGCGTAGAACTGGCTCAGAGTGATCCTTGTGAATGTACTGACTAAAGACCGTTTTTATTTCGATTTTTGACCTAGTTTTAAGACGTTTGAAAGTGATCCTTGTGATTCAAATGAATAAATAGACTTTGACTTTGATGAATATCATCAAGTAGGTATTTTATAAGCCTGTATTTAAGTTTTAACTACGGCCTAAGTTTTCAATATAATTTAATTTATTTATTTTTTATATTTCTATCCGTAGCTTGGTAGAATATTACTCTGCAAATTATATCTACCCGTAAGGGCAGGAGGCATGATCTTTGCTATCTTATCAAAGTAGTGTTTAGATTAAAAGGTAGTGTAACATAATTTTATAATTTTCATGGTGTTTATGTTTCGGTCAAACATAGTAACTATGTAATTTTTAAATATTATTTCTATTTTTTGTTATCTAATATCTAATATCGGTACAGTCATCGACGTAAGTTGATTACCATTCCGATAATTCAGGATAATTCATGATTAGCATCATAAGAACTTTTGGTAAATTTTCATCAGCTTTTGCCGTTTATATTATACCTAGTATAAATAACGTCCGCGACCTCGCAATAAGTGATTTTAAAGCACTTTTTTAACTTGACGGAGACTGAGAAGAAAAATGCTAGGTAAATTGAAGGATATCAGTCTGAGTTGGTATGCTAAATTGGACTTTAACGTAAATATAATAAGAACTTGAATGTCTGATACAATTTCAGTTTAGTTAGCTGTTATCAACAGAATTGCTACTAATATATGGGCGAGCCATTATAATGAGGAATGATCCTGCTTTTAACTAAAACATTTTAACTGTAGATTTGACTTTTTACAATAATTTTATTGTGACCATTGTTTTTATTTTTATTCTACATTCTTGTGATATCGGTCTATTTTATACTAGTCCTGCCTGAAATAAATTACTTTCATTTTATTTTGTAGGTCTATAAGGAAACTGCCACCATTTTTTTTAAAACAAACGACGACTACTTCACTATGGACCGACTTGACAAAAAAAAAAGGATTTTATCTATTTCACTTGTTCACTTGGCAAGAATGTCTGTACAATGACGGACAGGTGACATAAACGGAGCGAAGAAGAATATCCTATCAGCTTTTGCCGTTGACTGTACTTATGATTTTTATAAAGCTTATGCACACAAAAGGTTGGAGGAGCGCGTCGCCACCGATCTAGGGCACGGTGACAGGTAAACTGGCTATAATTACAGACAGGAACACTGAAAATAGACGCATCTGACGATCGCCACCAATAGGAACGGTCCTAGTTTCGAGAGTATTCTGTCTGTTTTTTAGTCAAAGACAATAGGTTTTTCTATCACGTTGAAATGTCTTAAAGCTGGGTGAATTTAGGTGCCAGTTATACGCGACCAAACCTAGAAGTACAGGAATTTATTTAGGTAATTGAATAACTTCGAAACTTAATTCACCTAGAATTTATGTGCCAGTTATAAGCGACCAAGCCTAGAACAGGCTACAAACTTACGTTACTTAACCCTTAATTTACCTGTTAGGTCCCTGGGACTCCGCGCGAACTTTCATTTTGGTCTAAAATCTTAACTATCGCGTTTTTGTTTTCGCGCGTCCCAGTACCTTCCTGCTGTAACGGTCCGGATGCGGGGTGAAGAGGACGTGCTCCTACGCCACGCGTATAGGTGAGTAATTGTGTCCATAGAGTCCGCTGGACTCCATGGGGGTATTTGTGTGACAAAAATATTGTTTTGCTGGATTATAATGTTATTATTTTTCAATGTTATTTTTGTGTTTTAGGCTTACAAATTTTTGTGTTTTAGGCTTCAAACAGACGGTCAGTCAATCTACTTCATTCAAAAGCTGAGTCTGAGATGAGAAGATGTGATAATGAGGAGTCCAACGACGAGGAGCGAGGGCAGCAATAAGGTGGATCAAACGAGAAAAAAAGCGTTGCACGTTTTGTTTTTTTGTATGAACTTGTGCTATTTTTACTTTAGTTTTTATAAATTGATTATATTTTAGACTTGTTATTGAAAGAAATAGTTTAAAATAATGATTCATTGTATTTAAATTTCAAGCCCGAAGTTTGCATTGATTTTTGTGTGCTTATTTTTTAGTCTATTAGGTTTTTCAATTGCCAACAAGACTGTTACCAATTAATAAATAAATTTGATATTAAAGCTTTTAGTATAATGTTGCTAAGTAGAATAAATCATTTTTGATTTTGCTTTTATTTTGACCAAAATCAATGATTTTTATGCAAGGAGTCCCATGGACTCCATGGGGTAAATTAAGTGATTTGGGGTCACCAGGTAAACCAAGGGTTAAAAGGTGCAGTAGCGAATTACAGAACTTTGGTAAGTAAATAAGCATTTGCATCTATTGTAAATTATTTGTACTTCAGGGTCAACTTTTCGATTTCGAGCAATAGAACGAAAGGTAACAAGCTTCCGATGAATGCTATCACCATCTAAGAATCGTCTAGGAAGTTATTTTTAAAGAATACTCCTCATTGCAAAGGTAACCGGCCAGGTTGGCCAAATTGTAGTTGGGTAGTAATATTGTAATAAAACAAAATAGTCAATTTATTAATTTATTTAAAGACTAGATTCAGCTACAAATTAATGCTTTCTCTTTTCATCCCTATCTCTCTTTTCCTCCCGGTCCCTCCCTGATTTCTCCTCCCTATCCCTTTTATCATCCCTATCTCTTTTCTCATCTCTGTCCCGGCCTTTTTCTTCTCTGTCCCTACTGGACTTGTCATCACGGTCCCTAATTTTTCTCTCATAGTCGTCATACTTCCTTGAAGGCCGTACTCTTTTGTCATCCGACCTCCTTTCTCTAGAACGATCGAGTTCCCGGTCACGAGAACGGGACTTATGCCTCTTGTAGTCCCTTTTGCGTTCATATGGAGAGCGCGATCGCGATCTGCGTTCTTTCTTAGATTTGTAGCTATGATATTTTGAAAGAGGTGGAGTTTTCGGAGATTTTTCTTTTTTAGCATCTCGCCTTGTGTCTTTTGATGTTGATGCTGTGGGAGATTCTGCTTTCTTTTCCTCGTTTGCTTTAGCTTCTCGGTCTCGATGAGCTTGCATGATTTTGTTAGCTTGGTACTTCTTACGGAGTAACTCCACTTTACTTTCTAATTCTTCCGGATTAACCTTTGAGCGTTTGTACAACTGCAGGATCCGCATACTGACTTCTCTGATGTCTTCTTCAGTGACTTTGAACAGTAAGAACCAGTGAGGGTTGTTGGGCAGTGGTAGGCCAATTTTCCTAGCTGTTAAGTATATGCAAGCACAAGCGATTGTTTCTGGTGGAAATCTCATGAAGACATCAGTTCTGAGGGCATCATTCATGTAGTTCCAAGCCAATTGCATCAGCTGCCGGTTCTTCTCATACTGCAGTAACTGGAGATAGACCACAATAAGTTTATGTGGGTGTTTGACATGTACACAGAATCCCAACTCTTTTAAAGTCCTCCGTTCTGCTTTGATCACTTGATTTTTCTGTTCAATGTAGTTTTGATCGACTATCAGAGGAGATATGGTCTTCTGAGCCCTCACTTGCTTTATGTGGTGGAAAACATTGATCACATCTCGGATTCTACAAGGTTTTTCCTCAACTTTTGACGCTAAGTAGATACTACCCATTGCCATAGTTTCCATGGGGTATCTGACAAAGGATTTAGAGTAATAGAACCTTTGGAGGTACATCTGGCCTGTGGCCATGGCGACCTGAGGCAGCTTGAGTAGAATTCCCGCGGTTTGGATCATCTCGCAGCCCAGAATGCGAAGGTCCGTCTCGGTTTCGATGTCAAGGCCGTCAGCTTGCGATGGGGTCTCCTTGAAGACATTTTCCGGCAGAAGACAGTTGTGCAACGTTAGCACTATCTTCCCGTAAGTTTTTTGAATCTTCACAGGCACCGCTACGACTGGTTTAGCTTGGTTTTGAGTAGTAGTTGTGGTCATTGTGAAACCAGTTAGTCCTTCCACTTTATAGTAAACTTATCGTCATTTTTTCACAAGACAACTTAATTTAGTGTAAAAAAGTGAGTTAAAAGGCACTGTTTCACTATTTTCATTGATATTTTGAGAGAAAAACTCAATTTTTAAAACAAGAAACACGAAAACACGCCAACAAAAAAACTGACGACATTCATCATTCAAGATGGCGCCACTATCGAATCGAACTGAACAGATGGTGTCAAAGTAATAGTTTGTAAACAATAAATCCTGAATCTACGAGGCTTAATTTACAATTACGAATTTGGGAACATACCTTGTGCCATTGTTTATCCACACTACAACTTTCACTAACGAAAACAGTGAAAGAATTGATAAAAATTAAAATACAAGACACCCAGATTCTGAGTCAGTCGATTTGTAAGCACACGTTCCATTTCTGTCAAAAAAGAAAGACTACAATACAATGACATTTTCTTTCATTCAATTATATCTAGGTAAAATATGATGTTCTAAAAAATTTATATATCTACCGAACATTATTTATTCATTTAGACCAATGTATAACACGTGTTTAACACCACCAGACAATTGATAAATTAAATTAAGCTATTTATTACTGTTCAGTTTACATAATTCTGTCTGTCTGATTTTACGTCAAACGAACGGAACGTAATTGGTAATAAGACCGGATATCCCTTATTTCAGATAGTAGTCAATTGGCGGCAACTACAAATTCTAATCAATATTGATTACGACCAACATTGTACGGGTTTTTCATCTTTATTCGTTTTGAACCTCTGCCAGCTGCGCTAATTTAATTAGATAATGCCCTTGACTTCTGTCTAATAAGGTTGGCATAAAACTTCATGCGGATAGTGAAATAGTACTTACATCCAGGGTCTGTGCATTTCTGGACAAAGGAATCCAGAAAATCATGCCCCTCTCCAGCTTCAAAACAACACTTCACAAAAGACATTTTACGATTTTTAGAAAGCTTATCACGAACAGTATGGTATATTTATGAATAACTGGAAGAAATTATTCTTATTTGTACTTAAAAAATCTAGTTGGAACACTTTGTAATCGGGTAGGCATCATGTAATTTAACAATAAAAGGTTTATGACATTAGATAAGAGCGGTTTTAAAAGAATATTCTTTTAATTCCTAGCAGACACAGATAAAAAGTATCCATATTTGTGTTAACTAAACATTTCAAGTCAGTTGTTTGGCTACTTTTGTTAAATTTTATAGTTAATTTTTTTGCTACCAATAAATAGGTCACAGTGTCACAGATTTGGGTCTCCCTCGTTTCGAAGTCTTTTTTTTATGAAAACTTCAATGTGCGCTAACTACAAAAATACGGTCAAATTGAAATGACTAGAATAGCCAAACCAAACCGGTTTTTTAAATACAATTTAATTTAGTAGGAGTATGCGCGTATTGCGCGTGAACTAAAGGTAGGACTAATTATAACACCGATAGATGGCGTTCGATACATAAGGTCTTTTTGGGCTAAGTTTTCTACTCAACACTAGATAGCGGTATTCAAAACGACTTTCCAAAATGTGGAAGCCATTGTTGTTGTTTTCTACTCGGCACTAGATGGCGTAGCTTGTCTTAAATTACTGGAAAATTACGCCTTTTCCTGCCGCCAAGCAGCGTTGCTGTTTCGGTTTGAAAAGTGTGGTTGCCGGTGTAATTACAGGCACATGAGGCAGACATCTGTAGGGCACGTTCCTATCGCGCGTGACTTACGAAGCAATGCTTTGTTATAGGTGATGATGGTTACCACTTACATCAGGTGGGCCATCTGCGTATTCCATCAGCTAGTTTTATAAAAAAAAATATATAATAGATTCTAGAAAAAGCTAGTTCTTCTCTGTCTATCATTGAAAATTATTTTCGATTGACCCGCTTGCTATTTTCAGTGACAAGGTAGGATATACTAGCAAGTAGCTGTTGATAGACCTATCTCATGGTAGATCTACTAAACTACCTAAACACGATATATCTTAGCCTAGTAGGTATAAGCCGACACAAACATCGCGGCCGGTGGGGCCTCAGTTGTTTCGTATGACGAAAAAATAAAACAAAAAAATAAAATAATTCATTTATTTATAAAAGTTAGATTTTACATTTTCCTTAGTATTTCCATAAATTTAAATCTACGTGTGTTTCTTATCGCATAACATAATGTGAGATAAAATATAATTTTACAGTTTTTGCACTGTTTCATGGCATGTTAAAATTAAATCGAGGTATTAGAATGCCTCAAAAATAGTAGGGAAGTACCTACCCACTTACAAGAAGAAGCAGTTAGAAAAAGCAACATATAATTGAGTAGGAAGTAGGTCACCTACCTATCAGAACATAGAATACAAGAGTGTTCCGTGATTCTTATTAATGAATATAAAAGCTTTTAGGTATTTAATTATACCCAGATACTTATATAAAATGGTAACATTAAATTATACGGTTCATGGCACTTTTTGAAGCAACCACTATTTTAAGGTTAAGCACCTCTTCAATATCTTTTGTTAGTAAAAATAAAAATAAAAATCCCACTTGAAAAGAACATCGTAAGTCACAATTTCAAGATTTTCATCGTATTTTAGAAAAATCGACCCATCGAGTCATTTATTATACGGTATAATAAAAATAAAGGTTAGATTTATCAATGTTATAAATTATTTTGATAAACTATTAAAAATAGTAGTATCCAATCGAATTACTCAGCGAACTCGAGAATTAGCTTCGGGCTTTTTGTTTTTATTTGACATTTTAAACCAACCAGCCTTTTTATTATTATCCTTAGGCATAGAGATGGACCTAGAGACTCTTTCCCTGTCGCTGTCTCTGCTTATAATTTCGCTGGACTGTGTTTTTTTCCCATCCCTAGCTGTAGGCTTTCTAAGAGTGGATTGTGTTTCCCGTTCTTTGCGTTTCTCAGGTTTTCTGTACAAAGTTTGACTAGAACTCGTCAGTCTACTGCTCGTAGGGCGCTTAGTCAATGTTGTCTGACTGTATGACTTGTTCTTTTGCAGCGTGGCCGGTCTTTCCTCACTCAAAGTCTTCGTGGACGTTGCCTTTCTCACAGGTTCCTTCTTGGGTTTTCTTGGTCTTTGAGCGTAGTGGACGTCGTGCTGGTCGCCGTAATGCTTCGGCGTCCAGGGAGCGAAGATTGAGAAACTTTTGGTGGTGCTCCTGACTTGGAGGTTTGAGGAGTTGACCGATGAAACGTCATCACGAGAACGGTTGCGGGTTATTCTTCCGGGATCGGGAATATCACCAACTGAAAATGGAAAACAACTTATCAAGTGTTGAAATTGGAAACATGTTATTTTCTAGGTGTGTTGGTTTATTTCAATGTTGCCTGCCGATATTTATTTGAATAAACTTAAACACCAGTAGTGCTTTTAAAGGTCTTTTAGATGCATTTCCCACCTGATATGAAGTGTTACCTACAGTGGCGTAGCTGGTGGACAAGGGTCCCGGTGCATAGAGAAACAATTGGGTATAGAGAAAGAATTTTGTGAGCAGGCTCAAGGTTTTCTAGCTTCGGGAGCTAAGGTTAGAGGGCCCCCTGAGCTCCGGGCGCTTGTGCACTGCACCACCTGGCCCTACGATAGCTACGCCACTGGTTACCTAGCCTTCACATATAACAAAGCATGCCTCGCAAGTCACGCCCGATAGGAACGTGCCCTACGGTGCTCTGCCTTGCGTCCATCAAGTTGATGCTTACCAGTAGTAGCGTGTAGGTAGACCACGCTGCGTTGGCTCTGGTGGCTGGAGTCGCCTTCAGTGCTGCTCTCTCCGCTGTTGGCGGCCGGGGCGCGACGACGTTGTCTGGAAGAGAAACAAGGAATATAATTAAACAGGACCGTTCCTTAGATCTGATCTGATTGGTCGCGAGGAACTGGCGTGAGATTCATCTCGCATACGTGATCTGTGATTGTAAAGACACCAAGAGATAAATAAGAGATAACTACTGCAAAATGTGGGTATGTGCCAAGTGTAATGTTTTTACGTCACTAGTTCCATGGATCTTTGAAATGGAACTAATGACACATTTCATTGGTCGTAAAAATGTCATTAACATGAATACTTACTTCAAATCCCTATTCACTTCCGGTTTGCTTCCCCTCAGTTCACTGGAACTGCCTCTCTCCTCCCCCCTCCTCCTCACATCAGTAGCACTGCCCCTCTCACTCCTCCTCTCTGCCTTCAAAGTCTTCGAGCTGCTCTGACTCCTGGATCTGTCATAAGGGTTTATCGGCGGCTTCTTCGCAATTCTCCTATCGCGACTGTTTTCGGAGTTGTGTTCAGATATGTTCTGAAGATTGCGTTTATGCTTTTGCATGGTATCTCTCTTCTCGTCTCTGTGAAGGTTGGTTAGGGAGTAGCTTTTGCTTGACAGCATACTGTTGTCAACCTCGTCTAAGCCGTTGGTAGAGTTGGAGATGGTCTTTCGAAGGGTTCCATGGGACTTCGCTTGTGGATGGCTTTTGGATTTGGAGACGGCGGTGTGGGAGAGGTTCGCGTCGGAGTCTGGGTCGGTGTCTCCGAAGAATCGGAGGTTCTTCGCTGGGCTGTTCAGTGGAGTGGTCTTTTTGGACCAGACTTTGCGGGATTCATCTTCCGTGATGATAGAACTCTCTTTTTCCACCTGGATTAACAGATTAAAAGGTTTATTTATCTACACTAATATTATAAAGAGGTAAACTTTGTATTTTTGTATTTTTGTATTTTTGTATTTTTGTATTTTTGTATTTTTGTATGTAACGAATAGGCTCAAAAACTACTGGTCCGATTTCAAAAATTCTTTCACCATTAGAATGCTACATTATCCCTGAGTAACATAGGCTATATTATATTTTCAAAATAATCAGGGATCCTTACTAAAACTTCAATAATGTAACCCAAGGTGGAAAACAAAAAACCTTACATCGCGTGCGCTGCGAAAACTATTGAAGATAGAACAAAATAATGTACTACGATTTTGTAGAACACGTTATCATCTACAAAAAATGTCGCGACAGCATATGTCTAACTATTATAGTTATGTCACAATAAGTGTTCTTTTATTATAAAAAATTAATTGAAATGCCTCCGCTAGAAAAGGGTCTTTATTTGTACCTTGGTATTAATCCTTATCCAAATAAATCATTTCATAATTAAGACGGTTTCAATACCTATAGATTACTTCTTAAATTTTTCAAATCGGACATTTCATTCAAAAGATATGACGAAATTAAAAATGTTAACGGGTCCACGGGTCTCGCGCGGGGTGCGATTTCACTCACTCAAGGAGAAGCGCGTGCAAATGTATGAAATAAGTAGACGCGAGGCTCGAACCCACGGTTTAAGTTTATCCTAAAATGTTCAAAAAATTTATGACCACCCATGCGAAGCTGGGACAGGCCGCTAGTACTGAATAAGTTAAGTAAGTAATGTAAGTAGTACAGTGGCATAGCTATCGTAGGGATAGGTGGTGCAGTGCACCAGGGCCCCGAAGCTCAGTGGGAACTCAACTGACCGTCTCTTTGAAAAGAGAGGGTGAGCCAGCTCCCGAAGCTAGAAAACCTTGAGCCTGCTCACAATTTTTTTTATGATTTATTTTAAAGGCCAATATAAGTTCAAGCTATGTGGAAAGAGGGCGTGAGGGCCCGATTCTTTCTCTATGCACCGGGGCCCTTGTCCACCTAGCTACGCCACTAAGTATCGTCACGAGGAAGTGGCTCCTATATTCACGGCTAGTTTTAAAACGACGTCTCAAAGGGATCCTTGTAATTTGACTGAATAAATAACTATGCTGGTGAATGCTCTGATTTGTATAGTTATATTGATATCATTTTAGTATTTCGATTGCCCTACTTTCGAATTGACGTTGCATCAGCGCAATGTTTTCCGCAGTCACAGAAGTGACCACTCTCTCACCTTAGCTCCCCCGTTCGGCTTCCCCTTCTTCCTGGTCAGCCGGTCCAGGGACTTGAACCAGCCTCCTGTTGCTGGCTGCTGCCTCCGCGGAGGCGATGGAGTGGGCGTCGGGCTGGGTGTTGCGAGACGACGACGACCTCGGTACCTCTCCGCCTGGGAAGTTAACATTACTCTGTAGTATTAGTATTCTCTTATCTGTGTCTGTAGACATTTTTAATAATGGTGTTTCAAGTGGGATTTGAATCCACGGCCCCCTTGCTTGCTTCCCCTTCATACGGAGCCAGGCTAACCACCTGCGCCTGCGGCTTATGACTCATAGGGATAAATAAATATATTAAGGCGAAGACAAGAGCTAATGTGACTCTCGCTCGCACGTTTCGACATGTTGAAAGATATAAAATCACTAAACTCATTTTCGAAAAATCGCAATCAACCATTTTGTGTGCAATCACATTGCACACAGTTTTGTAAAAAATTCATTTTGATCGATACATGTTTTCCTACTCAAAAGTTTGCTTTACTAGTTTTCATACATAAGCAAACTTTTAAGTAGGAAAACTTACATCGATCACAATGAATTTTTTACTAAACTGTGTGCAATGTGATTGCACACAAAATGGTTTATTGCGATTTTTCTAAAATGAGTTTAGTGATTTTATATCTTTCAACATGTCGAAACGTGCGAGCGAGAAGTTGTTTGATAGTTGTCAGCCCCCTAAAAAGCCTTTTTAAATAAACTCATAGGAATTATTATTATTTCAGCCTGCATCGTCCCACTGCAGGGCAAAGGCCTCCCTATCCCCCTTCCACTCTTTACGGTTTTTGGCCCTTGAGGTACAATTTTCAGCAAATGTATCGAGGTCATCCCGCCACCTCCGTCTGGGTCGGCTGCGGTGATGCTTCTTATAATATATAATTTTTAAATATATAATTTTTTTTTTATTTAAAAATAATAAAAAGTTGGTTTATGTATTACAATTTAGTAAAATTTTATTTATTTTAGGAAGACCAACACAGCATAATAAGACTTAAATTCTAAGTTATATAGGTTATCAGAGAAGCCAATTAGCCAATTTATAGGAACTGTTAAAATTTTTCAACAAAAAGCGAGGATTAAATGTTTTACAAAAACTCAAACTTGATGACTGTATTTAAGTTACCTATCTAAGTAGGTCTAGTGCCGACCAATGACTTTATTTAAGTAGATACGTTCTATGCGTTATCGATACTACCTATTTACCTAATACCTACCTATGCATATTAATCTATAGGTAAGCGAAAGTGTCTGTCTGTTTAATACTTTTTTTAATAAAGCACTGAAAAGCACTTATTATAATACATTGTAACAACGATCATACAAAAAAGCGGTAGGAACCAAGCCGTAAGCTTGTTGCCTGTTCTACTAGGCTTGATCGCGTGGAACTGGCACCTAGAGTCACCTAGCTTTAAGTCGTTTCAAAGTGATCCTTGTGATTTTATTGAATAAATAACTTTTGACTTTGACTTTGATTTTGAAACCGATCGTGATGAAATTTTGCATAGACTATCTCGGAGCAAAATTTCACTTTTTTCTAACCTTCCAGAGGTAAGTCGTTTTTCCTTAAAACAGTGTAAAACTCATTGTCCAAACAAACTACGTTGAAAGATTGTCGAAACTTTTTGTATGAGAAAAGTAGTGGAACAAGGCGATGACCCACCTGATTTTAAGTGGTAACCATCACCTTGTGACAAAGCATTGCCTCACAAGTCACGCACGATAGGAACGTGCCTTACGATGCACTACCCTGCGTCTATCTATAACACAATAATGAAGCAAATAGTATTAAAAAAGGCAGTAAACGTCTGAATACACTCTGAAACTTAGAGGTATAAACCTGCATGTAATTGCACTAATTTGACAGTGCTTCTCCGAGGGTAGCCAGGGCGGGTACACATGTACCTATATCTACTTATACAAGGTGTTCCAATACTTGTATTTAAAGCTTCAGGGGGCTAAAGTACCCATCAATATGAATAACTTTTTCTAATACCCCGTTTACACTCAGCTCATGTCCGTGGAAATGTGCAGAGACATGGGCAGGGACTTGGGCAATGCGAGACTGTAAACAGGCCACTTCCATGTCACTCGCGTTGCCCGTGTTGTGAACACACATTGCCGGCGACGCTGCCGCAGACATATGGACGGCAACATTTCCGTCCACGCGAATGGCAGCGCGAATGTCTAAATGTAAACGCAGTTTAGGGAACAAACACTGAACGCGAAAAAAAAAACAGCTGTTTCATACAAAAGTTCAATACCTACCTGGCTTAAATGTATGAAACAGCTGTATTTTTTTCGCGTTCACAGTGTTGGTTCCTTAGAAAAAGTTATTCATATTGATGGGTAGGTACTTTAGCCCCCTGAAGTTTTAAATACAAGTATTGGAACACCTTGTATAAGTAGGTATGTAGGTATATCAGTTCGTGCAAAGTACAACGGCATCAGGAAGTTTGCATGGCTTGTTTGAAGAGTCTGGAGCCTAAAAGGCTTTGTTAGCACGGTTTTGAATGTTCCATAAATAATTTAGGTATTTCCAAGTCCTAATTCTTTGTCAATTTGTCTTCTTTTGTAATTCAAGAATTTTGGTACACACGGATACAGATCAAGCTACACAAAAAACCAGCCAAGTGCGAGTCGGACTCGCGCAAGAAGGGTTCCGTACCATTATCTATGAAAACTAACCGGGGAGCCCTCTTAAATATTTATTTTATTCTGTTTTTTTGGTATTTGTTGTTATAGCGGCAACAGAAATACTGTGAAAATTTCAACTGTCTAACTATCACGAATCATGAGATACAGCCTGGTGACAGACGGACAGACAGACAGATGTACGGACAGCGCGGCGGAGTCTTAGTAATAGGGTCCCGTTGGGTACGGAACCCTAAAAAGTAACGCCTGTCCGAAGGGACATCTACCGTGTCTGGGGTTCAAAGTCGTGATGCAGTTTTTTCGAAAATACAAACAATTGTTTAATTATATAATTCCATCTAATTAATGAACAATAGAACTAATTTTTGAATATACCAATCGATAAAATTTTGCTGAAAGCCTTCCGGCATTTTCAAGACACGTCAGATGTTTTAAGAAATGCCAGCCTTAAGGCGAAGACAAGAGCTAATGTGACTCTCGCTCGCACGTTTCGACATGTTGAAAGAATATATAAAATCACTAAACTCATTTTAGAAAAATAGCACTCAACCATTTTGTGTGCAATCACATTGCACACAGTTTAGTAAAAAAATCATTTTGATCGATACAAGTTTTCCCACTTAAAAGTTTGATTATGTACGAAAACTAGTAAAGCAAACTTTAGAGTAGGAAAACATGTATCGATCAAAATGACATTTTTACTAAACTGTGTGCAATGTGATTGCACACAAAATGGTTGATAGCGATTTTTCGAAAATGAGTTTATTGATTTTATATCTTTCAACATGTCGAAACGTGCGAGCGAGAGTCACATTAGCTCTTATATTCGCCTTAAAGTACCATCTGTGGACCTTGTGATAGCTCCAAGTGACTCTTAAAGCTACCGCCAAAACGGAACTTAAGGTCGCAGACCATATGGCGACTTGGCGGCCTCGTGTGCCTTAAATACAACATACTACATGGGCAGTTCAGCCCTGGTAAAGAAACGGCGGACGATGAAGTCTGTCAAATGTAGTTTAATTTTTAGCAAAACAAAAGGTGTCATAACTTTGACAGCCCACACAGCGCAGTTGGTGGCAGCTCTGCCTTCTGCGCCGTAGGCCGTGGGTTCGATCCCCACCGAGAACAAACATTAAATCTGGTTATCATATCTGGTTCCGATTTAAGCTTTGGCTTATTTTGGGGCTAGATAGTGCTGTGTGTAAAGTACACCAATATTTATTTATTATTTATTTATTTATCAAACAATCATATTTGAGCACCAGTGGTCTAGTGGGAGTGACCGCGCCTCGATCGTAAGGTCGAAGGTTCGAATCCATCAGCTAAATCGGGTCAGCCGTTCTCGAGTTTTAGCGATACAAACGAATAGCAATTGATTTACATATACAAGGTGTTCCAATAATTGTGTGTACGTATAAACTTCAGGGGGCTAAAGTACCCATCAATATGAATAGCTTTTTCTATGGAACCAACAATTGTAATTGTAATTTAAATTGTATTGTTACATTGAGAGATTTACGTATTTTAAAAAAAAAATGTGAAATCTGTTATATTTCTATTACATAACTCAACTTATCTATAGAGAAAACCATATTGTGATTTTCTCTATTATATTTGCATGTTAGGTTTTTCTGGCGAAGTGTGAGATTCTTTCAGTATCCCTAATATCTTAATAATGTACCATACTTCACGCAAATAAATTATTTCATTTCATTTCATTTTATTTCAACACTGTGAACGCGAAAAAAAAAACAAAAACAGCTGTTTCATACATTTTAGCCAGGTTGTTATTAAACTTTTGTGTGAAACAGCTGTTTTTTTTTCGCGTTCACAGTGTTGGTTCCTAAGAAAAAGTTATTCATATTGATGGGTACTTTAGCCCCCTGAAGTTTATATACACAATTATTGGAACACCTTCTATATTTATTTGAAGTATAGATTTATAGATATAGAAGATAGAAGATTCAAGTTGATCAAACAATCAAATTTGACCGACTGTCGGACCAGTTTGTGTTGACCGGTGGTTCCAATTAGACTGAGCATGTCAATTCCTTGTGATGATAAAAGCTTGAAATGAGGATGTCCAACTGTTGTAAAATCTACTTTTACTTGCACTAAAATAGGGGCCGCTTACAAACAGTTAAGAGGCTGCCCACCGTCAAACTGCCATGCCTTTTCTGCTGTCAAGCAGCGTTGCTGTTTCGGTTTGAAGAGTGTATTTGATGGTGAAATTACAGGCACATGAGGCTTAACATCTGTATGCCTGCCTCCAGTTGGTAGACGCAGGGCAGTGCATCGTAGAGCCCGTTCCTGTCGAGCGTGACTTCCAATGCAATACTTTGTTAAAGTGGTGGTTACCACTTAACATCAGATGGGCCATCTTCTTGTTCCATCAAAAAGTTGTATTAAAAAAAATGCTGCTATAGCATTTATGCTGAGTGACGGCCAATTTATACTACTTACTTTTAATGTCTTTTCTTGTATTTTTATAAATTGTATTTACGCGTGGCATAAATAAATGATTTTGTATATCTACCGTGCCTGGGGATCAAAGTCGTAAAGCTGTTTATGTTATTTTGTTCTGCTTTATCAACGTATTTATTTTATTTCTAAGATTTGGGGTACAGTTAGGAATAATGAAGCTGTTCATTAGAGATGTCCATCTCGAGGCGTGAGTGACGTCACGGTGACATTGACCCCGCGGGCTGTTGAACTTGCTTTTTGCAGCTACAGGGATGTAGTCAGGCTCATGACTATACACTGGTTTTTTTTTTAACTCTCGCGATCATAACATATATTGAAGTATTACACGGGTATTTATCGCGTTTTCCTTTATTATTTTAGTGATTCTAGAAATTCAGTTGAATGAATACCTTTTAACACTATTTTTACCTCTGAAAACTGTTATATTTAAGTAGTGTAATCGTGTCTGACCTATTCATTACTTACAATATTACAATATTCACACCAAAATCTTAATTAAAAACTTTAAAATATAGATAATCAAAGAATTACAGATAACATTAATAGACATCCATGAATAATTCATTATTGAACATTAGCGACTTAAAAACCCCTTCATGAATAGTCAAAGTCAAAAGGTATTTATTCAGTAGTATTTATAAGCCTAGAAGAACAGGCAACAAACTTACGGCTTGGTTCCTACCGTTCCCCTGAGTACATCCACCATTTGCTATGCACAGAATTTGATGACAGCGAACCATTGTGTTGTCAGGGACCTTTGTCTCTGAAGATTAGATGAATGAAGAGGAGGAACTCGCACGACATACCAAATACCTATTCACAGTTTAGTGATTAGCCTTGAACCTATCATGAGACTGGCGTCTCTCTAATTTTATGTATCCGTACTTCTGCGCCGTAGGCCATGGGTTCGATCCCCACCGAAAACAAACATTTATGTGATGAACATAGGTGTTTGTTCTCTATCTGGGTGTAATATATCATTTTAAGTTTGTATTTACAAAAAAAAAGTATATGTATTATCAAATAAAAAATACAAAATATTTATTCAGTAAACTTTAGTAGTAGTACATTTCATGGGTTTGAGACCCTCTTTTAAGTATGGGAATACCTGTGATAGAGAGTCTCACTCTTCCGTAATGGGTAAAGTTTCTAAACATAATATATTAGGTATTATAAAAATAACAAGAAAATAATTGATTTGACTATAAAAAAGTATATAAACTAAAATTTTGATAAGATAAGGTATGTAGGGTAAGTTAAATAAATAAATAAATAAATAAATATTGGGGGACATTCCACACAGCACTATCTCGCCCCAAACTAAGCCAAAGCTTGTGATATGGGAACCAGATAGCTGATATACTACTTATATACTTTTTTTTGTAAATATATACTTATAATATTATATAACACCCAGACAGAACAAACATCTGTGTTCAGCACACAAATATTTGTTCTCAGTGGGGATCGAACCCACGGCCTACGGCACAGAAGGCAGAGCTACTACCAACTGAGCTGTGAAGGTTATATTATTATGTTTTTACTAGTATAAGTTATTATATCAGCTATCTGGTTCCCATATCACAAGCTTTGTCTTAGTTTGGGGCGAGATAGTGCTGTGTAGAAAGTCAACCAATATTTATATTCATATTATAGTTTTTTTTAATATAAAACTTGCTAATGGAACAAGCGGATGACCCACATGATATTAAGTGGTAACCATCACCTATAACAAAGCATTGCGTCATGCACAAATGTGCCCTACGTTGCACTAGCGTGCGTCCATCAGCTTGAGGCATACAGATGTTAAGCCTCATGTGCCTGCAATTACACCGGCAACCACACCCTTCAAACCGACACACAGCAACGCTGCTTGCTAGCACAAATAGGCATGGTTGTAATACTTTCCCGGACGAACTACTCTTACAACTCTACTACTCTTACAAAGAGCTCTACCAGTTCATCTCTCTCTCTATCTAGTAGTTCCTTCACAGAAATATTTACGAAATATTTTAACGAAAGATTTTGATGAGCGTTGAAGTCTTTTGTTTGAAAAATGAGTATTCTTGAATATGTTACACAAAATAATGTTTTTATTTTTATTGTTGTCCTTCAGGGTAGGCAACGCAACGATAACGCCTCTGGTGTTGTTTGTGCCTATGGGCGACGGTGACCGCTTCCCATCAGGCAGGCCGTAAGCCCGTTTGCCTATTACATTATAAAATAAGAACTAGCTATGATTGATCGGTATTCCCAGCTGACTATCATTGAAGCAAAGGACTTCCCAAAGTATATTCCTAAACAAAAGCCACGTAAAGTTCACTGGAATAGTACGTGACACTTGTACTGAGCTAACTCACGTGTGTACAGTTCACGACAACCGTGTTAGCAAGTATACATACATCAATACTTTTATAAAACAAATTCACCGTCTGACTGTCTTATGGCGAAGACAAGATATAAAATCACTAACATTGCACACAGTTTAGTGAAAATTTCATTTTAATCGATACAAATTTTCTTACTTAAAAGTTTGCTTTACTAGTTTTCGTACTTATTCAAACATTTAGACTAAACTGTGTGCAATGTGATTGCAAACAAAATGATTGTTTGCGATTTTTCGAAAATAGGCTTCGTGATTGTATATCTTTCAACATGTCGAAACGTGCGAGCGAGGGGTAATTTAGCTCTTATATTCGCCATAACGCAATAAACTCAAACACACTCGCAAACTACCGAACGGATTTTCATACGGTTTTCACCATAGATAGACAGAGTGATTCATGAAGAAGGTTGCTGGAATATGACGATTTTGAATGGGTTCCTAAAAATTTGCCTTTTTTAGGAACCCCATGCTCACAGATAAGACTACCACGCCTATAAGAACAGGCAACAAACTCACGGCATATTTCCTACCGTTGTTTTGTATGATCCTTGTTACAATATAATATCACTACATAGTATAAAACAAAGTCGCTTTCTCTGTCCCTATATCCTTATGTAGGTATGCTTAAATCTTTAAAACTACGCAACGGATTTTGATGCGGTTTTTTTATAGAAAGAGTGATTCAAGAGGAAGGTTTATATGCGCATAATACAAGCATAATCTCTTAGGGATAACCCACAATAACCGTGCGAAGCTGGGGCGGGTCGCTAGTAATAATTAAGCTACAGTGTGGTGCTAATCTAATTTAGTGAGGCATAGGCAAAATAGAAACAGGTTGAGGCAATCACATTCAAAGGGGAGAGTTTTAATGCGGACGAAATCGCGGATAACAGCTAGTAATCATATATGACACTTTATGTGACCTGGATCCCACGGTAATGTCATATTTTGGGACGATAAGGTCACGTGCACTACTTACTAGGTACCTTCTAATGTTTTCGGCACACGTTGGTTAGTAAAACTTATTAACCTCCAAGTTTAGCAGATGTAGGTCCGTAAGTTTTTCTCGAGAGTTCGTATGTGTGCCTCAAGTCCGAGCGTTTTTTTTAGTTATAGGATTTTAGTTTTCATAAATGATAACAAATTTTGCATGAAGACGCTAAGCGTGCTGAGAATTGATTATTGATAATTGTAGTTTTCGCATCTCCATACAAATCCTGCTCAAAAATCAAGTTCGCAATATCGGAAAACAAAATAAAAAAAAACTTTGACTGGATAATGTCTCACTCTGATGACTTTTTTCGGCCGAGCAAGGTTTTAGGTCAGAAATGTCACTGTCATCGAACACTCAAACATAGATAGGTAGGTTAGGTACGGCTAGTTCATTAAACAATTGTAGGCCACGTGCATGATATATATCTCTTCAGATCTCAGAGGTAAAGATCTTGACAAATTATTTATGTAACTGTACCGCATGACTCGATACTTACACGAATGATTTACAATCGATCATTTCAATTGATTAAATCTCGATGTCTACTCGCACTTGACAACGATTTGCATTCATATCTATTTATAGAAGACCTATTGATGTTATCCACAGTAAAGACATGGTCAATGCTACTGACTAAGTCGTGGGTTCCTTTGCGACGTTTCATTTACCATTTGAGAGTGGTTGGCGTAACGCCAGTGTTACGGCAACCACCTGCCCTTTTTCTGGCGCCAAGCAGCGTTGCTGTGTTTCGATTTGAAGGGTGTGGTTGCCGATAAAATTACCTACTATAATATTGTTTATAAAGAGTAGTAGAGCTCTTTGTGAAGGCTCGTCCGGGGAAGTACTACCACCACGCCTTTTTCTGCCGCCAAGCAGCAACGCTGTGTTTCGGTTTGAAGTGTGGTTTCCGGTGTAATTACTGGCACATGAGGCTTAACATCTGTATGCCACAAGTTGATGGACTCAGGGCAGTGCATAGTAGGGCACGTTCCTATCGTGCGTGACTTACAAGGCAATGCTTTGTTATAGGTGATATGGTTACTACTTATGTAATATCAGGTGGGTATCATCATTTTCCTACCCTTATCCCACTTCATGTGGGGTCGGCACAACAGGTTTTTTTCCCTCCACTCTCCTCTATCAGTCTATCTCAGCAGTCACTCCTTTCTTACTCATGTCATCTTTCACACAGTCCATCCATCTTTTTTTTGGCCTACCTCTACTCCTATGTCCATCCACATTCATCCCTAGCATTCTTCTCGTTACATGACATTCTTCCCTTCGCATAACATGCCCATACCACGCTAACCTATTACTCCTCATCTTTTCAGTCACTGGCGCCACTTTCAAACTGCCTCTAATAAACTCATTTCTTATCTTATCCATTCTCGTCACACCACACATCCATTTCAACATTCTCATCTCTGCTACATGCACTCTTCTTTCATCCGTCCCTTTGGTGGCCCAGTACTCAGATCCATACCATATCCAAACGACACATTGTGGGTATTTATTTATTTATTAATTTAACACTTTATTGCACAAAAAATAAAAATTCAAGTGTACAAAAGGTGGGCGTTATGCTATAAGCATTTTCTACTAGCCAACCTTAAAGCTAGAAAATGATGTTGGCGTGCTATTATTAAAAATAAACAGTTACAAATTAACAAACGCAAAGTTACGAGGTGGGAAAAAAAATAAAAGAGGAAACTCTTAAAAGAATTACACCTAACACAAACATATACCTGCAAATACATTTCAATAGTACATGAAGCTACAAACAGAAATACAGTGGATGAGTGGTTTCAAACAACATTATAACATTTTAGTTAACTATATAAAAATAAAATAAATATACCACCTCGATCCACCATCTAAATAATGAGTAGGCATCTCTTGCATCTCAGCCGCCACGCCACAGACGTTGTCATAAACACCCCGTGAGAAATCATGGAGATAACATGTTATTGTTCGAAGGTGTTCATTAAAAACAGTTTTGCAGTGGTCTGTTAAAAGTTCAAAATATGCAATTAAACTGTTAACGAGCACATTTGTTAGATAAAATCATCTTTGAGCACACCCTCCATTATTTAAAAGCCTCAGGATCATTACACCACTGTCTTGGAACTGCTTTTTTTCTTAATGGGATATTTCCGTGCTTCGGAGAAAATGTCTAATCTTTTACCGGCTTTTACTAGCTCTTCTATTGTTGTGTCACTAGTTTCTTTCAAAACAGTGTGGTGAAGGATTTTTAAGTGCGCCTCAAAGGGCTCCTTACAAGCACTTGACATATGTTATAGAACTGTTTAGGTTCTACGACATGCCGGTTTCTTCACGATGTTTTCCTTCACCGTTTGAGAGTACTGGCATTGTGCACATACATTTTTGAACAGAAAACTCATTGAGACACAACCGGTTTCGAACCCACGACCCAGTGCTCTCCTTTTGCTAGCTAAAAACCAGCAACCCCAGACTGAGTTGCCCTCACTGTTTTTTGTTTAATGTTGTTTAAACACGCCACTTGATGATGGAACAAGCAGATGGTTCACCTAATGTTAAGTAGTAACCATAACGTATAACAAAGCATTGCCTCGTAAGATAGGCAAGATAGTAACGTGCTCTACGATGCACTTCTTTTTGTCGTGTCAGTAATTTCTAATTATTAACAATGAAAATCATAGATCATAAGCACTTAAATATTGAATATTATTTAAACTTCACACTAATTAAGTATTAAATACATAATAAGTGTGAAGAGTTTCACTAATATTAATCTAACATAGTTTTTAAGTTTGTATGTACTAACAATGTATGGATCATAGTTATCTGAAATAAAATTATATTATTATTTTTATTATTATTAATAAAAAGGTACTTCATAAAAGTGAATAAAGAAAACTTTAAAGTAATTTTAATGCACATGTGTATAAGGTGAATAAAGTTTATAAATTTAACTCTAATGCACCTTGGTGTTTTAAGTTTACTAAAAGTGTATTAATGCACCTAAGTGCATAAGCTCAGGTGAATAAAGTTTAGCAAGCTGAATATAACCGTAGTTTTTGTAAAGTTTCCGTTGAAAAGTTGCAGTAATATTGCCACCTGAGTACCAGGATTACAGCAACACGCAGTAGTTGGATATAGGGCAGCGCGCGGACGGGACCGCACTTACCTGTTGCTTTCACTTTCGTGTACAACGGGCCATGAGGACCAGGGTACAAGCAGACGCGAGGAGCGTGCCCTTTTCACTGTCATGGAGAAACAAACGCTGAAGGAAAACATCGTGATGATACCGGTACCGTAGAGCCGAAATAATTCAACATGTGTCTCGAAAAAAAGTGCTCTTTGAGGCGCACCTGAAATCCTTTCACCACACTGTTTCGAAAAAACTAATAACTCTACAAGAAGAGGAAGACAATTATAGAAAAATAGATCATTTCTACAAATAAACATTTTGGTATTTTTTGAGATTTTATTACCATAAAATGATTTGATGAAAAAACACGAAACCTAGTAAAATGATTTGTGTCTTTTTCGTGACAAATAGGCAAATATAGGCGAATAGAACACGTCGTCGTATTTGGGAAAATGACGAATACGAGAATAGAATAGCCGTGTGCGTGAGACGTAACAATGTTAGGTTTCATGCGTTGTCTGTAAGTCGATCGAATCGATCTTTTATTCGTGTAAAACAATCAGTTTCTAAAAGCTTTTGACTTGTACGATCCTGCAACTTGCCGCTCGTCGAACATTCCAATGCTTTAAAGATTCGCTGATCTGCTAGGCGAGACGGTGAGAGAACCAGTGTGAAAACTGCCAGTAATTGCCACTACTGGTCATGGTCACCCGTGCCATTGCGACGTTCTGAACGTGGCCATTTAGACTTGAAATTCCTAGCAAGATAGCCTTTTAACTTTTTTTTAATGCTTATTGCTTATTGAACATGCATATGGCCCACTTAATGTTAAGTGGTAACCATCACCTATAACAAAGCATTACCTCGTAAGTCACGCACGATAGGAACGTGGTCTATGATGCACTATCCACCATCTTAAGGCATACAAATGTTAGGCCTCATGTGCCTGTAATTTCACTGGCACCCATACCCTTCAAACCGAAACAGAAACGCTGCTTGTCGGCAGAAATAGGCATGGTGGTAGTACTTCCTCAGACAAGCCCTTCAAAAGAGTTCACTACTCTACTTTGTTTTGATAGGTCTGTCAGAACAGAACAGGCGGTTAAATTTGGCCAGTTTTTAGGGGTTCGTACCCAAAGGGTAAAACGGGACCCTATTACTAAGACTCCGCTGTCCGTCTATCTGTCTGTCTGTCTGTCTATTCATCTGCCACCAGGCTGTATCTCATGAGTTGAAATTTTCACTGATGTATTTCGGCGTTGCCGCTATAACAACAGGTCTAATGCAATTGTTTTTTGGAGGTATTGCTTTGCGTACAGATTTTCATCATTTGTTTTACTTACACCGACTTTAAGACCCAAAGTCTTTAAGTGTGTTTAAAGAGATGTCTACCGTGCCAGGGTTTGCAGTCGAAAGCCTAATCATGAGCGTGATACCACTGACGTCACTAAGCCACTGTTTACGACCTCCGTCTACCTTCAAGTCATTACATCCCAATTTGGTATCAATCTCAGCTTTTGAAAGTGATGGTCTCCTGGCTCATTACGCGTTGTGTAACAACTCGAATCGCTACTATTGATTCTAGAATGAATCTTCTATTACAACTAGTAAAACTGACAGTCGTCCTAATAATTCTTGAAGTAAACAGTTCTGCCGCTTGCGTGTCTTCTGATTTCGGAGCTTAGTGCCAACTTTCGCACTTTGCCAACTTTTGCAGTATTCAATACATGCTCTTTAACTCTTTAAAATGCCAGTATCTCCAGTCTTACTCCTTCGCCACTACAGTCCAACTACTCTGTCAAAATCATCCGATCATCAAATGGATGATGTACTTCGGGGGTCGCTGACTTTTATCTTTTACCTTTCTGGCTCACCCTACTTAATACACCGTGTTCCGGACGATATTTACTTAGTACAAGACTGTATTTTAGGATTAAAGGGTGAGGGTGAGCCTCGTGACAATGATGCTGAAATTAGTAAAAGACCAACTACAAATACCTCTATAAGAAGACGAGCATCTACTTAGCAGATGTATTTAATAGACGTTTCAAATCGAGACGTCAAACGATCGAGTCAAGCTCCATTAGTAAGGATCGAACCTGCGACCTTTCACAATAGGTCGCCGCGGGCGGGGCGAGCGCATTGTTTTGTTTGTGATGTGATGACGTATACCTTTGTTCCTATATTTTGTGAATATTTTGGTAGGAAATTGTTTATAAGTTAATACATTATAAATACTTATTAAACCTATGCTGGCAACCCGAAGCAAGCACTTGGTCACCTGTTTCAGCAAACTGTGATGGCTTGGCTAGGGAAGATGTAGATTTTAAAGGTAGTGGCAAAAAAATGATTGCCTATGTATATGTCTAAGGTTTATGGAAAAGCTGCTGATCCGTGAGCTGCTCTGTCTGTCTACTCTTCCCTATTTTTAGGATCAGAAGCTTTATGAACGTAACAAACAGACGAAACTATTTCGAGTTAACTTTAAATTCTTGGCCTACATTTACGAATACCTCCTTACGAATAGTCCTGAATAAAAAGCTCATTTGAAATCCATGTGTACGGTTTTATCTGAAAAGTATATCTAGGTACTTACCAGTGCCGGTGAGTCCATAGGCCCAGCAGTCCTGGACCTGGTCTTCCTCAGCTCGCTCTCTCCGTCCGAGGGTCTGTCGCTCTCTCTCTCCGAGGAGTGGTAACGGATCACATCTCTGTAGTTCTGGTATCTTTTTTCCTCTGACGGTTTCCTTTCGTATCTGAAACCATATGGAATTCAAATTCTCGAAACTGTAGACCTTATTGGCATTTGAAGAAGAACCAAGGTCACCGACAAAACTCCCAGAATTATCAAAGTTTAAGTTGCAAAAGGCAAGTTACACAGCTCGTAGACCCGACATCCACTGAGGAATAAAAGTTATCGATGACCATAAACCGGAAGACGAAGCTTTAGGGTAACATAGATATGATATATTTTAATTAAATTTTACGTATGTGTTATTTATTGTTTTACTTTCTTTTTTAAATTTACTGAAAGCTTGACCGGTGCTAAATAATGTATGTTAGTCCAAATTATGATAGCATTTCTTTTTTTTATTTAAAGCCTTACCTAAGTTCAAAAAAACAGAAGTCAAGTGCTCGAAAGTGGCCTCTTTTAGGCGCACTTAAAATCATTTCATCACACTGTTTCGAAAAGAACTCGTGACACAATAAGAATAAGTGCCTCACCCATTCCTGTACTTGGGCTCCACATCACGCTGGTACTTGTGCTCCAGATCGCTGTCTTCTCTGTACCGCAGCTCCTCGCGGGAGCTCCGGTGTCTCTCGTCTCCGGAACACTCGTAGTTTATCTTCTTCACTATGATCTCGCTTGGCTCTGGATCTGTGAATCTATAATTTAGACTGATAGTTATTTTAGCACCCTCGAAAACAATACACGCAGGTAGAATAATGAAAAAACGATGGTAGGAAAATGTGTGTGCAAGCTGCAAAAAGACCTCGACTCAGCTGGAAAGATTCTAGGCGCTGGTATTATAAAAGAATACGCATAATTTATTGTAAAGAATCATCATTCTGTCTAGACCTTCGGCCAGTAGACTGCTGATGATGTCGTCAGATTAATTTGGTCTGTACTGTATGATTACGATATTTCTAGTTACAAAACCTGTGACAAATAGAAAACAAACTAAAATATTTTTGGGACATTATAAAAATCTTTATGAATCCGAACTACTCCAAGTAGACATGTGCAAAAAAAATCTCTTGTGGTGTATCTCTTATTTCCACATCATTTAAACATCCGAAATCCTTAAAAGGAAATTTTCTTATTGAAGCCAGGGTCTCGAAATATATGCATGTTCTTGACTCAGTATCATCATCAAGACTGGAATAGATGTTAAAGTGTGATTATTAAGAAGTGCCTAGTTACCTTCTATACTCGGAATCCCTCCTGACGAGAGGTTCGGGGCTCTTGAGCACGCGCGTGCGTGTTTGTGGGACCACCTTTTCTTCCTTCTCTTTCTTGCTCTTCTTAGAAGAGTCGCGAGAGAACAGCTGTTTTACCTGAAACACCAGAAAACTTATTAACTGTCCCATTTGACCATCATCTTCATTGATGGTATGAAGTTATAATAATTTTATGGTTTTGCATGAAAATTATGTTCTAACAAGTTAAAAACTTACCTTTTCAAGCCCAGAAAGCTTCTTAGCCTTGGGGGGTTTCCCACTCAGCTTATCGTCAGTACTCGGACTTTTCTCATACCTCTCCAGTTTAGAATCAAGCCGAGATCCATCATCAGCACTCCTATCTCTAGATCCATACTTCAAGTGCTCTGTGTTTGCATATATCTGTTCACCGGGGTAGTTATTCTCAGTGTGTTTTCTCTCACTATCTAAGAAAGATGATGTCTTCTGAACGTCGTCGTCGCTTTCATATCTTCTATGTCTTCTGTGGATCTCGCCACTATCTTTACGGAAGTCGTTTTCTATTCCCGAGTCTACAAGACGGTTGTCAAAGCGACTAGGAGAGCGATCGTAGTAGTCCCTACTGTCGCCAGAATCGTGACGTCTGATCGTAAAGTCTTCTTTATACCTATCTTTGTTCTTGACTCTACGTAAAGAATTATGATAGGAATCCGTGTATTTGGGAAGATTTGCATATTCTTCTTCCCTCTCTTGTGCTATTTCAGGGTTAGACGCGTAGTGACCCTTCCTTTTACCGAAATATTCGTCTCTCACTTTATACTTTTGCCCAGTTTGCAGAGCGTCATGACTAGAAGTGAGTTTTTTCGATCTATATTTCTTATCTTTATATTCGTCGGGAGTCAAAACTGGCTTCGCTGCGTTAGATTCAAGACTGGGAGGCTCATACTCAGGCTCAGGCGGAATAACTTTTCTATTATCTTTGAACCTTGGTTCTAACCTCTCCGAGATATGATTCCTATCTACTTCATTCTTTGGGCCTTTATTAAACGCTCGAGATTCTGTATTATACTTTATTTTCTGTTTATCAGAATCGTATTTGTTAAAATCTTCAGCGGCACTGTTTTCAGCGAACCCATCTCTTTCTAACGTGTGACGATAATAACGCGCTGTCTCATTCACGTATCGTTCGGTTGCCTTCATTTTCTTTTCAGCTTCGTAAATAGGATCGGTTTCCATAAGGTACTTTGATATAGGTTCATCTACTCTCTCTATTATTCTCTCACGTTCATGTCTACGAGCATTCAAACGAGATTCTAAAAGTTGTCGCCGGTGACTTAGTTCATTGAAATCTAAATCAACCTTTGCGGTTTCTGGTTCGTAAGTTTTTTTCTTAGTATCCATGCCATCTCCTCTTCCTCTAAACGTTTCAATGAAATCATGAGAGTCATCTTTATGAGATGGATATTCATTAGCGTAAGTAGGCTCAAATTCATCAAAACTTGTCATTCTGAATTCTCTAAACTTTGGTTTTATTGGCGAATCAGTTATTTTATACCCTTTTGGTACGTTCTTGTTGTAATCAATATTACGATTGTTGGAATATTTATATCTTTCTTCATAGCCCAGTCCTTCGTCTTCATCAGAATGATTACCCAACTTGTCTTGAGAAGGTGAATATTGCTTGATTACTGCATCTTTATTATACCTAGTTGTGTTTCTATCGCCATCTCTAATGACTTGGGCATAAACAACTCCTCTATCGTTCATTTTGTTTACCGGAGATGGGACTCTATCTGGACTGTTTCTTACGAAAAGATTACCATCGGGGCTTACACTAGGTTTTATGTATGAAAAAGGCTGATTAGTGCTTGTGCCATTCATCGGTGAGATTAAATGGTTTTTGGGGGGTGGCGACATTTGATCTTCCCTTAAAATTCTAACCATATGCCCTACAGTGTGCCCCCGGGTAAGCGGTGGCTTGTCTGGTGGCTGCTGGCTACTGTGAATCATATCTTTGTCAGCATATACGTTCTCTTCAATTTTCCTAATACTATCTTTTATTTTATCTTTAACTTCAACTGGATTTATATTTTTTGGTTTGAATGAATCGATTTCATCAACCAACAAAGTTTTCTTTACGTCTGTTTTCCTTTTAGGGGTTTCACCAATGGGCGGTGATCGTTCTTTTTCGATAGATTTCCCTCTTTTATTTCGTGTTGGAGCTCGAGGTTCTACTTTCTCAGGAGTCTTAAATCTTGGTGGTTTTTCCACCGGGTTGACTTTTTTATCTACTTTGTCTTGGTTATCAGATTTGTTACTTTCTTTTTGAGATAGCTTCTGCTTCTGAAACACTTCAAGAGGAGGGGTCTTCTTGAAATAATCTTCTCTTGGTGAACTTTCTATAATAGGTGATAATTGAGACTTCTTGTTACGTAAAGATTTAAGAAATTCTTCAGTCTCACTGCCAGATCTCTTTCGTATCGGTTTCGTTTGTGTGTTAAGTTTAGTGTTGGACTTCAGATCCGTTACGTCACTCTTGCTTCTTTTGACTACTGCTACAGGTTTTGTTGTTACTACTACTGGTTCAACTGGACTTTTGTTTCTTTGTTGCCTTCTGAATATTGTTGATAGCGAAGTTCTTTCTTTTCTCTTCTTTCCGACGTCACTGGTAGATCTGCCGAGGGAAGATTTACCATCAGGTGTGGTATCGTCGCTGTTCCTTCTCCCTCTATCTTCCTTAAGTTTCCTTCTGTGTGGGAGAGAGAAGAACTTCTCTGGAGGATGATCAGCTGTGCAAGTGACGCTTTGTGCTTGCGCTAGTACTTTGTTAGCTTCATCTATGAGTTCTTGTTCAGAGAGATGCGTGAATGGTTCTTTTCTGGTCGGTGTTTGTTCTGAGGAACCCCGCACCTCCCGCGGTTTACCTGTAACGAAAAAATTCGTAAGCTAGTTGTTTTTTCTACCGTGTCTGTCATCATGATTAATATTTACAGATGGTTGAACGAAACTTAATACATTGAACCAGGCGCATACAAAAAGTAAGTAGATTTTGATGGTTCTAAGAAGTTCAAGGTTAGAAGCAAAAAAATGTAAGTAAATATATACATTTAGGATGAGCAATATGACATAGAAAGATGATGTAAGTATTAGTAATTTTTAAATAAAAAGGTTATATTGCGGTAATTACATTATTACGGGATTTTTTTGCTAAATTAAAAACTGATTTGTGTCATAAACTTGAGAGCACAGCAAAGATTTTAAATCTTAATTATTTGGTCACATGTAATAAGTCCTTGATAATCTCAAACATCAGAATTACCAGGAAGGTAGATGTTAAAAGTAGGTATTAGGTATACAGACACACCGATACGCATCGCTATATACTACTCGCTTTTGTGTTGGTAGTAAGTGTCATTTTTGTTTGGCTTTGTGAAGCTTGATCTGTATCTGAGTGTATCTATACAGAGTGTTAAAATACCACTCCCGTAAACTTCAGGGGGCTAAAGTACCCATCAATATGAATAACTTTTTCTAAGGAACCAACACTGTAAACGCAAAAAAAAAACAGCTGTTTCATACATTTTAGCCAGGTAGGTATTGAACTTTCGCATGAAACAGCTGTATTATTTTTGTATGTTTGTACTGAGCGCACAGAGAAAATTTTGCATTTCTTTGGCTTTTCTATCAATCCTCTTCGTTCAAAAGTTATCTGGAAGAGCGATCTCTTCCTGGATGTCCCTACTGGGTGATAAGGCATTGTAATTTTCATGCTTAACTGTGTTTGTTTATTGATTGAGTGAGCGAAGCGAACGAAAATCTCTAAGTTTACTTGGGCGATTTGGCATTCTATGTATGTATGTATGTTTGTCGGGCCATAACTTTAGAACCATTGATCCGATCTGCATGAAACATGGTAGGTTGATAGGTCTTGAGAAATTTATATGAATTTAATCGGACAAGGGGTTATTGAGATACGAGGTTTTTAAAGGGAGAAAAATAAATTGTGGTATCATGAAAGGGTTTGGTTTGTATCGCATTTTTATTTTTATATAATTGGTTTTATTACAATTAATTGGTTACCCCGAGCCCCGAGTAAGCTAGGGGGTAGTTAGAGGCCAAATATCGTGATTGGTATCAATGTAAGGCAGGAGCGGATATCACGAAATCTCAGTTCGGGGCGAACCACTAGTTATTTTCTGTGCACAATAAAGTGCTTCTCGTTAATTCATTCATTATTTATTTTAATCGGATTTTCATGTGTTTTTCACGTAGTTGATTGTTTCTTTGTCAATTTTATAGTCTATCCTTTGGCTACTATCTCACCTGATGGTGAGTGACGTAGAAGCCGACGGTCAAGCAGACCGAAGGGTGACTATAATCAATTAATCACTCTTGCACACAAATTGAAGTGTATTATTGATAAATATTTTTCCTGCAACGGGAGTCAAACCAGCACCTCTTTCGTGCATTTAAATATTCTAATTTATATAGTATTGTTTCCTCAAGTTAATTCTATACCAAGTTTAGTACATAAAGTGTCCTGCAGCCTCCGATGACGTCACCATGCCTCATGCTTATTTTTAGCACTGACGACTTTCGTACCAAACGAGTGTTTTAGAGTTCCGTACCCAAAAAAGAAGAGAAGTAGAACTCTTTGTGAAGGGATCGTCCGGGGAATTACTACGACCATGCCTTCTTCTGCCGCCAAGCAGCGTTGCTGTGTTTCGGTTTGGAGAGTGTGGTTGCCGGTGTAATTACAGGCATATGGGGCTATATGTATGCCTCAAGTTGATGGACGCAGGGCAGTGCATCGTAGGGCTCGTGCCTATCGTTCGCGACTTACGAATACATTGAGGTTATGGTTACCACCTAACATGTACATTTTTTATGCACGAGATGTATAAAAAAATGTGCTAATCTGACCGCAGGACCCACTATAGAAAATAAGGCTCTTTGTGTGTGGCTCGTCTGCAAGTACTACTACCGTGCCTATTTCTGCCGAAAAGCAGCGTTGCTGTCTTTCGGCCATCTCTTTGTTGCAGCAGCAAGTATATAAAATACATGTATAAGACTTTACATTTTTTTGCCGTAAGTTTGTTGCCTGTTCTTCTTGGCTTTGGTCGCGTGTAACTGGCACCTTGAGTCACCTAGCTTTAAGACGTTTCAAAGTGATCCTTGTGATTTTATAGAACCTTTTGACTTTCACTTTTGACTTTGTTGTTTAGCTCAGTTTGTGTTAAGACTGCCGAACTCTTAAGTTACGCGGCGACTTGCACTTGGCAGTTTTTTTACTTTTTCTTTTTACACGTAAAACGTGAGTTTGATAGCATTCTCGATGTTATCATTGCTTTAAAACTGTTATAATTTATACAAAAAGGATCATTTGTATACTTCTTAAATTATTAAGAAACATGTTTTTAGACTGGTTTTGTCCAATTTTATAATTATACACGGATTTTATAATTATAATAAGTTCATCATGTTTATGATAAGAACACACGTCTTTCGGATGGAACAAAACAAAAATGGCACACCTGATTTTGGGCGGATACCTCTGCTTTTAAAAGGCTGACAACCGACTTACAACTCACTCGCACGATGACGATAATCTTTTTGTTTAATTTGATTTGATTAATTGATTTTTTTATACATCTGCTGATGGAACAAGCAGATGGCCCACCTGGTGTTAAGTGGTAACCATCACCTATAGCAAAACATTGCCTCGTAGGGTACACTGCCCTTCATCAGCTTGGGGTATACAGATGTTAAACTTATGTGTGTCTGTAATTTCACATCTTTCGAACCGAAACACAACAGCGTTGCTGCTTGGTGGCAGAAAAAGGCGTGGTGGTTTCTTCCCCGGACGAGCCACACACAAAGAGCTCTACTATTCTGATTATTGTATACAGAATGATTGTATACATTTGCCTCTGATGCTGTATAAATTAACTATAGTAGGCCTGTTTACTTTTAGTAGGCGTTGGACCCAAGGAAACGAAGGCTGGTACAAACACAGAAAAATCATTATTTCCTAGAATGTTAGTAAGACAATGTATCACATTGCTTCCTGTTCGAGACACCTGCCCACATAGATGACAGTATTCATTAGGTATGTGAGTAATCATCAATCTCTCCCTTATTTGGGGGTTGTCAGTTAACATGCTTGGCAGGGGAAGTAGTATTGGCGTTAAGTACTTAGAAGATGCTTCCCATCCCCTGCTGTCAAAGTCAAAGTCAAAAGTTATTTATTCAGTTGAATCACAAGGATCACTTTGAAACGTCTTAAAACTTAGGTGAAACTAGGTGCCAGTTCCACGCGACCAAGCCTAGAGGAACAGGCAGCATTGGCTGCATTCTCTTAGTTATGTAACAATGTCAACGGAATAGCAACCGAACCGAAAAAGCACCCAAACCCAAAGGAACACTAACTTGACGCTGGTATGATGAGTCTGCCTGATAGGCTTTCTGTTTTTTTCCACACTAGCGACCCGCCCCGGCTTCGCACGGTTATTGTGGGTTATGCCTAAGAGATTATGCTTGTATTATGCATATAAACCTTCCTCTTGAATCACTCTTTCTATAAAAAAAACCGCATCAAAATCCGTTGCGTAGTTTTAAAGATTTAACCATAAATAGGGATATAGGGACAGAGAAAGCGACTTTGTTTTATACTATGCAGTGATGATAACTCTCTTCTCTCGAGTTTTCTTTTTATTGTCTCTTTCTTGGTTTTCAAAGTAAGCGGACTGACATTAAAACAATCGTCCATTGAGCCTTATCAGCGATGTAGAATTGTATAACTCGCCGATTACAACACAATATTATCTCTACTACAGATCAATTCAATTTTATTACTTCGCCAAAAACCAATTCATTTCACTTCACTTAGAAAGCGGTAAAACCAGCGCCTATTCTGTCTGCTCGCGTTTTTATACCCGGCTGTTGATAAGGAACATATATATAAAAAGCAGTGGTTATATAAAAACGGTAGCCAAAGAGCAGCGGTGGACTAATAAACCGGTCACGTAAGCAAAAAATCTACTAATTTACTGTGAAAAATTGCTACTGGGCTTGAGCCAAACATACCTACCATGATATGTTTCAGAGTATAAGGGTGTGCCTCTTACGATGTCTTTATATTATATTGCATATTGCATACTTAGGCTTACATACCTTCTTACTTTAGATTATTTACTTTAAGACACCTAAAATAATTATACCTTTTTGAATCTCTCCTGTGAAACCCTGGCGCTTAAGAGACTTGTGTAATCAGGAGAACTCTCATACACACACACAAACATATTCAACACACACCCTAACCTATTAATAAGATGTTTATTTATAGATGCAAATTAGCTAGAACTATACTGTCGATTCTACTATATTGTCATTCGGGAGAGTACTGTTTCTTGGGCCACAGCTAACGCTATTTCAGGAGACAGGGCCTCACACTTTACTGTTGATCTTATTATTATAAAGCTTTTATTATACACCCTCAAACTTTTCAAGGACTTAGAAATCCAAGAGACTGACGATTACCATTATGCCTGGGGAAGGTAGTATTACCTATTCAATAGTTAAAAAGACCTCGGCAAATTGATTTCTATCTAAATTCGTCCTTATGAATAAAAGTGGTTCAATAACGTCACCCTGGGGCAGTCATTAGCCGCGGCGCGGAGGCGGTCCGTCCGGCGCTGCTCAGACAACCCAAAAAAGGTTTCGTATGACGATACAAACACTCACACGACCAGTTTTTATCTGGCATTGACCCAACGGAGCTCCTTTTGTGGTCAACTCTGTCGAAAGCCTTCGATGAATCCGAGAAATATTTGCATATTAATCCAAATGCAATTTCATTAATCTTTTAAGCTACTGGCATGACTTTGATCAAATTAAACTAGGTAAATTAGCCCCAGGCTTAAATTAGCATATATTTGTCTCTTTCTACACATTGAAGTTAGAAGGAGACAGGCTCAGGTTTACTCAATAAACCATCTAACGCAATATGATTAGAAATTCAATGGTTATCGATTGTATTGTTCTAATTAATTGAATTCCGTGATACATTTGCAGAGTAATTGCCTAATTAGGATTGAAAATTAGGTGTTCACTGTCGTGACTAGCTGTCTGTTACAAATGATATAACTATTATGTAGTTATCTAGTTTAATTATAGTTCTGATTAATACAAGAGCTCTGCAGATCTCGGAGAGTTGTCAGTTATGTAGTCTCGTATAGTTTGTAAACTATTTCGCAAACCTTGCAGCTGCCAAAATACTAAGAGACCGAGAAAGTCCTACCACCGTACCTTTACTATCAAGCTGTGATCCCATTTGAAGGTAACAGTTCCCATATGAGTGACGGTGCAATTACTACGTCTCATACTGATAATCGCAGTGCACGGACAGATATGGCACGTCCTCGAGACTGTAGAAGCTGTATCTTGCCTGCTCTTTTAAGCTCAGGTCTAGATTTATCTAGCCTTAAGATGTTTAGACGTGATCTTTGTGATTTAACTGAACCAATGATCTTTGACTTTGAAGTACTCTGTGAGGTAATGTAACTATTAACAGAGACAATAGCTCAACATACGATGGTTTGCTAGTTAACTGGCCAGTTTATCATCATTTTAGCAAACAAACACATTTAAAGTAATGATACTGATCAATTTGACAAATGACGTTACTCTGTCAAGCAAGGGTCATATTTATTCACCTGTTTGCACCTATTTTATCAATAAACATCAATACGATCAAGCAAACACTCAATCAACGCAAGGTAGCAATCATCACGCGACCAGCGATGTGAAAAAGGCATAAATAATTTATGAACACATCTTAATTTCTCGCCCACACGTCTTCAACCATTCAAAGCCTTATAATTTAGGAGTTAAGGTGCATTTCGTATTGCATTATTCGACAAGGCTATTCGCAAGTTTATGGGCAATTGCAGTTATAGATTTGGTTTTGACACCCACATTGGCTTCTTATTTGGTTCTCACAGTTATCTTGTTAATTTGGTAGAAGTCATCATTTGTACAATAATTTTCAATGGTTATGGATAGTTCAAAGTCAATGGTATGAGTCTTTCGGAAGATTAATGGGATAAGTTTCCATTTTTGTGAGATTTCTATTATTTTGACAAAAGATCAGTAGGAGTTCTTAGTGCCCCATCATAATAATTTTACCAATTTATCAGAAATTGGAACTCACCAATAAGATGTCCTTTCTCATTTCATATTCAGAATATTTTAACAATAACTAATATTTTAAGGAAATAATAAAGTTTTTTAAGGTGGCAGATGATAGGTTTTCAAAGTTTTTTTTTATCATTCAACTAGCTGATGGAACAAACAGATGGCCCACCTGATGTTAAGTGGTAACCATCACCTATAATAAAGCATTGCTTCGTTAGTCACGCACGATAGGAACGTGCCCTATGATGCAATGCCCTGTGTCCATCAACTTGAGGCATACAGATGTCAAGCCTCGTGTGCCTGTAATTACACCGGCAACCGCACTCTTCAAACCGAAACACAGCGTTGCTGCTTGGCGGCAGAAAAAGGCGTGGTGGTAGTACTTCCCCGGACGAGCCCTTCACAAAGAGCTCTACTACTCTTAAACCTTAAAACTTAAAGTTTTAAAATATATGCATTTGACACGGAATAAATATTTTATGAACACGATTCACGAGTAACTGCCCCTTTATATCTTTATACTAGCGGCCTGTCCCAGCTTCGCATGGGTGGTCGTAAATTTTTTTAACATTTTAGGATAAACTTAGACCGTGGGTTCGAGCCTCGTGTCTACTTATTTCATACGCCCTTCTCCTTGAGTGTCGCACCCCGTGCGTGACCCGTGGACCCGTTAACATTTTTAATTTCGTCATATCTTTTGAATGGAATGTCCGATTTGAAAAATTTATACGTATTGAAGTAATCTATACGTATTGAAACCGCCTTAATTATAAAATGATTTATTTGGATAAGGATTAATACCAAGGTATAAATAAAGACCCTTTTCTAGCGGCGTCATTTCAATTATTTTTTTATAATGAAAGAACACTTATTGTGACATAACTATAATAGTTAGACATATGCTGTCGCGACATTTTTTGTAGATGATGACGTGTTCTACAAAATCGTAGTACATTATTTTGTTCTATCATCAATAGTTTTCGCAGCGCATGCGATGTAAGGTTTTTGTTTTCCACCTTGGGTTACATTATTGGAGTTTTAGTAAGGATCCCTGATTTTTTTGAAAATATAATATAGCCTATGTTACTCAGGGATAATGTAGCATTCTAATGGTGAAAGAATTTTTGAAATCGGACCAGTAGTTTTTGAGCCTATTCGTTACATACAAAAATACAAAAATACAAATCTTACCTCTTTATAATATTAGTGTAGATAATGACAACCACGCCTTTTTCTACCGCCAAGCAGCGTTGCTGTGTTTCGGTTTGAAGAGTGTGGTTGCCGGTGTAATTATACAGGCACATGAGGCCTAACATCTGTATGCCTCAAGCTCAGACAAAATAAAAAAGTAAAGACGGAGCACTACGAACAGAAAAGTGAGGCCAGTTTACTAAACATGTGTGCGAAGGCCGGTGTTGCCATGACAATTCAAGTTACCCCAAAATTACAAAAATAACATTACTAAATAAAACGTCTATCATGATATAATCTAACACAACATAACTGATTATGGGATCGGTTAGGTTGTGTTTGCCTTACCTAACGGACATACGAAATCTACGAGTTTACAATTTTTTGACAGATTACAATCTCGCGAGATAGATTATAATCTAAAGTTTTCACAATTTTACGGATGTAACCTATTAAAAAAAAAATCAGTTCACAAACGAGGAAGATATCGCGTTGCCGTGGGTCAAGATGACCGACAGACCAGCGATCAACATGATGTTTGACAATTTCGTTCGGTGAGTATGAATTTCTGGTCTCGCTATTGTCTGTATTTCGTTCTGTATTGAACCTAGCTTCTCAATGAGTGCAGCCAATGGGCGTTAAGGTAATTTGACCTCGTAGAAGTGAGCAACCAATGGGCTCGAAATCTTGTGTACATCCGGGTGTTCGCCGGACACGTGGGGCCCGCGAACACCCGTGTATTCTCTAAACACTCGACGGGTTTAAAATATACTGATAATCATCATAAGAAACGAGTAACGTACGTTGCGTATCACATTATTACCAAATAATACGGTAAACAAAAACACTTCATACTGGCAACACTTGTGTTCCAAGCAATAACCTCAAACTTTTATTTTGATTTATTGAAAATTATTGGTTTCCAAATTACTTACGTGTGAAATGTGATTCAATCCCGCTTTTTTATATTTTGAAGATTGATTCTTACACCCTTTCACAACACAATACGGCATTTTTACTGGTAAATTTATAATTTCTCAAAACGTAGCTCCCCACGAGCCGCGATAGCTAGACTGACAAGGTAAGGCGTAGTTACGTTGTACGTATGTGTGTGTAATTGTGTATGTACACGTCAAGGCATAGTTTGGCCGGCCTCACTTTGCTGTTCACAGAGTTCCGTCTTTACTTTTTATTTTGTCTGAGGCCTCAAGTTGATGGACGCAGGGCTATCCATCGTAGGGCACGTTCCTATCGTGACTTACGAGGTAATGCATTGTTATAGGTGAAGGTTACCACTTAACATCAGTGGGCTTCTGCTTGTTCCATCATTTAGTTGTATAAAAAAATAAATATTTGGTGGTTATATCTTGTTATATCTTCCAATTTTCGCAACCATCCCTCATCTCACTCTTTTCTCTTTGGGTTCAACCTCTTTTTTTAAACTACAAAGTAAGCACATAAGCGCACGGCCCACCTGATGAAAAGCAACTACCGTACCTATGGACGCTTGCAACACTACATGCATCACCGTGTTGCCAACCCTATAATTTTATATCCATCCAAAGTCACACCATTATTCTCGTCATGACATTCAATAACATAAGCGTTGACAAGCTTATACTAGTAGTTCGCCCCGAACTGAGATCTCGTGATGCGACCGACGCGACGAACGCATCAAAACTTTGAGTACGTAGTAGTCAGAGGCAAGTCCAAACATTATCTTTGGACTTTTTTCTGACTACCGCCTACTAACTTGGTATGGTTACCAAGTTTCAACTCTATTGGCCTATTTATTGAAGAGTTCCGTTGAACAGACCTTGGCTCCATCATCAGACCTGGTCGTCGTCACCATTTTATGAGAACTGAGTACCTCCTTAATTTATTTCAAGAAAAAAAAATAAGAAAAAGCAAAGTAACTGGCCGACCAGTAGAAAAACCTTGATGTCAACGAAACTCTTAGAGATGGGAGCTCTTGGATCGCTGGTTATCTTAATTTAACTTTTATCATTTTATCTCAAAAACCGAGCGTCACAAAAAAAAAGTAAAAATTGTTTTGGGATGTCCAAACAAACCCTTTCATATGACATGTAACTTGATTTTTTTATGCAACTTTTTTTATTTTTGCCCCCTTAAAAAACCCTATATCTCAAAAACCCTTCATCCGATTTTACTCATATACTTACCAGTAAATTTCTCAAGTACAAGCTATCGATATATCAAATTTCATGCAGATCGGATCAACGGTTCTAAAGTTATCGCCAGACAAACATACATACATACATACATACATACATACATACATACATACATAAAATGCCAAATCGCCTAAGTTGAAACTAAGATCTTCGTTCGCTTCGCTCACTCGATCAATAAGGTGTTCCAATACTTGTACTTAAAACTTCAGGGGGCTAAAGTACCCATCAATGAGAATAACTTTTTCTAAGAAACCAACACTGTGAACGCGAAAAAAAACAGCTGTTAATTTTTTTCCTTTAACAGTGTTGGTTCCTTAGTAAAAGTTATTCATATTGATGGGTACTTTAGCCCCCTGAAGTTTTGAGTACAAGTATTGGAACACCTTGTATACCTCTCGCTCGCACATTTCACCACATATCTTTTAAAATGTTGAGAGGTACATTACACTTGTCATCGCCTTATGTCCCCGGTGTTTGTTATTTCTATACCACTATTCCTTTACCACTTTATCGTGCTAATTCTGAGAGCTCGTGACCTTAGAATTTTCTCGTTTTGAACTTTATCACGAAATACCCTTTTAAGTTAAAAGGCTCTATAGTTACGTTATGTAACTGATAATTGGCTAGGTAACCTTGCATACAGTGCACTAGAACCAACACATAAAATACTCTAGTCTAGACTGACCTCCAAGATAACTGCGCTTATGACAATGGATACATTTGTTCCACATCTTTAGCTGATAACTTGTGAACAAGTATTTACTGGCTAACAATAAAAGTAAGTTCATTTTTTATGTACATTTCATCAAGGATCTTACAAAATAACGGTAGAAACCTAGCCGTAAGTTAGTTGCGTGTTCTTCTAGGCTTGGTCGCGTGGAACTGGCACCTAGATTCACCTAGCTTTAAGACGTTTCAAAGTGATCCTTGCGCGATTCAACTGATATAATACTTATATTTTTTTATAATATACAACGTGTAACATCCCCTATTCTAAAGCAGGTGATTCTACAGGCCATGGCGAACAACTATTAATATAAGACTTTTGAATCTCGAAGTTTTTCATTCATGTAATGCCTCTTAAACTTTTCGCCGAAATGAAACTAACACAACATGACGCAGCCCTATTTACAGCTGTTTTTTGACCTTTAATTGTGAACTGTAGATAAAATAGGTAACAGAACTGCCACCAATTTGTAAGCGCAAATAGTGTACCAAGGTCACGGACACATTATCAGGGTTGTTGCAAATTTCTGAGACACTATTAATTTAACTATTGTATGGGACTTTCGAAAACGATGTTTTCAAACTTTGCACACGTCAAAGTATTCCAGTGGTTGGTCTGATCACTTGGTCTTTGGTCTTATAGGGGTACTATGTTACACGTTGTATAATAACACCTAGACAGAGAACAAGCATCTTTGTTCATTATACAAATTTTTGTTCTGTTATTCTACTACCAAATGAGCTGTGAAGGCAATTTGGGCAAAGTCAAACTCAAAAGGTATTTATTCAATAAAATCACAAGGATCACTTTGAAACGTCATAAAGCTATAGGTGACTCTAGGTGCCAGTTCCACGCGACCAAAGCCTAGAAGAACAGGCAACAAACTTACGGCTTGGTTCCTACCGCTCTTTTGTATGATGGCGACTTGCCATACTTACAGAATTACAACCTTTTATATGAAAACAGGTACGTTTTATAGTTTTAAATGTGTCCTTATTGTAAAGGTTTATGTGTTTACATTTTATCTTAAAAACCCGCTTTGGGTTTTTCTTGTTTTTTTAATAGCGTTGATATTTTAGATACACGTGTCCAACAACACCATAATATAATCAATTACTTACCTACCAGATTCTTTGAGAACATCTCAGGGGTTCAGAGAGGTAGGTAAGTCAGTCAGAGGTACTACATCCAAACAATAAATAGAGAATGATGAAGAGGTTTACCTATTTTTTTGTAAATTTTACCTAATTAATTTTTAAAACCCATAAATAGAATACTTATTGGTCCTAAACGGTTAAATAAACACCCATTTACGCCTACGGAAACTGGCGAGGTCGCTAGCGCCCACAATGTACGTCTTGTATCATCTAACTTACTTAGCTGCATTCATTCAGGTACACTTGTTCAAGGAAATCATAATATTGAATGTGAAAATCAACTCAAGGTAAACGGTAGTTATTAGATGTATCTGTATTGAGTGATGTAATCGTTACAGCACTGTGCAAAACGATTACGAAGTCTTTTTACATTGTTGACACAAGTCTTTTTATATTGTTGGTAGAGCTTGTATGTGGCTCGTCCGGGAAAGTACTACCACCATTCATATTTCTGCCGCCAAGCAGCGTTGCTGTGTATCGGTTTGAAGGGTGTGCCGGTGAAATTACAGGCACAAGATGCTTCGCTGGTTGGACGCAAAGTAGTGGCTAGGGCTCGTTTTTAACGCGTGACTTGCGAGGCAATGCTTTGTTATAGGTGATGGTTACCACTTAACATCGAAGTCAAAGTAAGAAGGTTCAATAGAATCACAAGGATCCCTTTGAAACGTCTTAAAGCTAGGTGAATCTAGGTGCCAGTTCCATGCGACGCCTAGAAGAACAGGCAACAAACTTACGGCTTTCCTACCGTTCTTTTGTATGATCCTTGTTACCATATAATAATCAGGTGGGCCATTTGAGTGTGTACGTTTGTTCTCACTTCTATGCTGAACAGATTTGGACGAAACCTAGAATACATAGGCTACTTCTTATCAGGATGTGTGCTACACGAACGGTGCTGCGGGCAGGTGCTAATGGCTTATAAATAAAACACAAATACCTAAACTAAAACATCGCAAGGTAGGTGTATAATGTCAAGACAGAAACCTGTTCCGAAACTTGAATCTTTTCTGCGAATATTGTAGGTAAACAAATAATAATTATGTGTATGGATATATGCCTCACTGATCAGTTGGTAGTAGCTCTGCCTTCTGCGCTGCAGGCTGTGGGTTCCTTCCCCACACAGACCAAAAAATTATGTGCACAATGCCAGTACTCTCAAACGGTGAAGGAAAACATCGTGAGGAAACCGGCATGTCGTAGAACCTAAGAAGTTCTATAACATTGTGCCAAGTACTCGAAAGAAGCCTCTTGAGGCGCACTTAAAATCCTTTCACACACACTGTTTCGAAAAGAAACTAGTGACACGACAAGAAGAAGAAGACAGACCAAACATTTGTGTGATAAACATTGATGTTTGCTCTCTTGAGAAAGCCTGTTAGTATTCTAAAAGCGGCGATGGGCTTGCAACCTGTCACCTGCCACTTATGGAATACCAACTAGGTACTGTAAATATCTTGTAAATATGGGTGCCAAATGTTCTACATGGACGGACCTCTGACTACCCAAACCAGTTGTTGATATTCTAGCTGCGATAGCCTTGCAACCTGTCTAAATACAAACTAGGTTCTTATTGTGGGTATGTGTCACTTGGACGTACCTCTGACATACTCAAAGAATCTTAAATTGGTGCTTGGTCTGAAAGATCTCATGGGATTTCAAATGGGGTATCAAAGTCGTATAGCTGTTTCTCTTTTATAAGATTTAGACATACCTAGTGTAGTGTATAACAATAAACTATGCGCGCTGACTGGATAGGCGGTGGCACTCGATTCCAGGCGGCCAATCCTGGCAGACGTTACTCAAAATAAGTGTTTTATTTGGTACCCAAGCAACCTGTACAGCACACCTAGTATCTCTCAAGTATTCATATTTATAATACAATGTGATACACTGAAACAGGTATGTACAGTTAGCGACGAATGGTCACAGTCGTCATCTAGTGGAATAGGTACAGCGCATTTCTCGGATTCAATAATAAAACAGCTAAGATTCTCAGAAGTTGAATATTATAAGATAGTTAGGTACTATAACGATTGAATTAAAGACTACTAGAATCCGCCTGCGACTCCCCTCGCGTAGCAAGTCAAACAAAAAAACCGGCCAAATGCGAGTCGGACTCGCGACAACAGACAGACAGACAGACGGGCTGACAGCGGAGTCTTAGTAATAGGGTCCTGTTTTACCCTTTGGGTACGGAACCCTAAAAAGCGTCAAGTAATGTATTTCGACGTAAAAAGTCCAAATACATTTAGTTAGACGTACATTTGGCACAGAAAAAAATAATTTTTTTCAAACACAAACTTATAGAGGTACAAGAAAGAAAATATAATTAATCAACTAAATAACTTTAACTTTATAACTTTATACAATTAGCTGATGGAACAAGCAGATGGCCCACCTGATGTTAAGTGGTAACCATCACCTATAACAAAGCATTGCCTCGTAAGTCACGCATAATAGGAACTTGCCCTACGTCCATCAACTTGAGGCATACAGATGTTAAGCCTCATGTGCCTGTAATTACGCCGGCAACCACACTCTTCAAACCGAAACACAGCAACGCTGCTTGGCGGCAGAAAAAGGCGTGGTGGTAGTACTTCCCCGGACGAGCCACACACAAAGAGCTCACTACTATTAAATACAGATTTAGTAGAATAACTGTATTTTATTTCTTACTTTTATTCGTAAATGTTATGTACAAATGTGTACACAAATAAATAACGTAATTATACTACTTTCGGTCGATGTAGTCATGCTAACGGTAAGTGCCCATGTTCAATAACTAAAAGCAGTACAACTTGCACTCCTACGCATTGCAGTCATACTACCTGCTCGAGATAACATCTTTTACCAGCTTCCGCACGCGGCTCCACTCGCAAGGTACTCACGGATATAATATATCAAGCTACACAACGCAAGTTTACAGAAGTACGAAAACTAGTAAAGCAAACTATTTGTAAGAAATCTTGTTTGGATCAAAATGATATTTTTGCGAACTATTTTTTTTTAGATATTTTTTTAAGAGTCGAAGTTCTCTTTGTGAAGGGAAAGCCCTCGCCCGTGAAAGTACTACCACCACGCCTTTTTCTACCGCCAAGCAGCAACGCTGTGTTTCGGTTGAAGAGTGTGGTTGCCGGTGTAATTACAGCCACATGAGGCTTAACATCTGTATGCCTCAAGTTGATGGACGCAGGGCAGTGTTACGTAGGGCACGTTACTATCGTGCGTGACTTGAGGTGCATTCCTTGTTAAAAGTGATGGTTACCATTTAACATCAGGTGGCTCATCTGCTTGTTCCATCAGTAAGAGTATTAAAAAAACATGGAATGCATATTCTTAGAACCAGGATTGGTTCTAAGAATATGCATTCCATGTTTTTTTGTCTAGGATGTCTTATGGAACAAATCTCATCAAAGCGCATTTGTAGAATTAATCGGTTTCTAAGTATTCGATTACGATTGGATAATTTATTCAAATTGTTTTAAAATGTGTCATAAAACGAACTTATGGAAACCCAAGGAAATAACCTGTTTGATACAGGGCCCGGCAGTTGCAATGGCACATCAAAAAATACAAAGTAATGTCATAAAACGTCTATAGGTGAATCTAATTGCCAGTGCCACGCGACCAAGCTCAGATAAACAGACAATAAATTTACGGCTTTCGGTTCCTTTTGTTTATTCTACATTTTTTGCTTGCTAAACATATGTTTTTTTATACAACTAGCTGACGGAACAAGCAGATGACTCAACTGATGTTAAGTGGTAACCATCACCAATAACAAAGCATTGCCTCGTAAGTCACGCACGATAGGAACGTGCCCTACGATGCACTGCCCTGCGTCCATCAATCAACTTGAGGCATACAGATGTTAAGCCTCATGTGCCTGTAATTACACCGGCAACCACACTCTTCAAACCGAAACACAATAACGCTGCTTGGCGGCAGAAAAAGGCGTGGTGGTAGTACTTCCCCGGACGAGCCCTTCACAAAGAGCTCTACTACTTGAACCTCTGACTACACCCTTTAGACATCTTCAGAAGAATCTTGAGTTGGCTAAGAGATCTGAGAGGATATCTACCGTGCCTGAGGATCAAAGTCGTGAAGCTGTTTCAGTTTTTTTTTACTGAAACTTTTTACAAAAATAGGTAATGGAGTTCCAATTTGGTGCCATTCTAATTAAGATAGTTACGAGGACTGTAAACGTTTTCAAATAAATGAAATAATATACCTAAATTTGGTATAAAAAATCATAGTCTAGACAAAAAAAGACAATAAATACTTGATTATTTGGAGCGATTAAAGTTTATGGTGAAGACTACCCGCTAATGCCCTGGCTCGCACATTTAAATATTAAAAAAAAAAAACACTGAACTAATTTATTAAAAATCGCAATCAACCATGTTCTTTTTGTGTTCATAAATAAGTCAATGATTTTATGTTTTAAATTATTAGAGCTACATTAGCAGTTATTATCGCCATAATGGTCACAACTTTCTGCAGGCTGATAATTTTATTATCAAACCGACAAACGTCAAATTCGTTCGTGATTAGGGTATATGGGCAATTCGTCCCTCGCATTTTTGAAGTATGTATGTCATTTATTGGTTGCGTTACAACCATGACGTCAGCAAGAAAAACTCTTGGGAGCATTTCGTCCCTCCGTTTAATTTCAACAGACGAGCAAAACTTTAGGCTTCTATGGGCTAATCACGAACGGATTTGACGTTAGTAACGTATATCGTAGGTTGGCAGAGTTAGGGTTAATTAGGTAGATTTACCGCCGGGTCCTGAAAGCCCGATCAAAACTAATCGGATGTCAAGTCACTTGCTATCTCTATCTAATTCGATGTAATAGCTGAAATGGCGAGTGATTTGACATCCGATTAGTTTCGAGCTTTCAGAAACCGGCGCGGCGGTAAGTATTGATACGAGATGTATTTTTTTATGTTTTATTATAGGGCAGTATGGTCGCCCAGCGACAAAGCCCTTAAAATAAATTTAAAAACCCCTATCTACAAGAATAAAGTCGAATATCGCTAGAATACGTCAACGTGACAAATAAATGTCAAAATTTATTCGTGATCAGTACCCCAAGTATGAGTTTTGCTTACCATATTTGGTTTTTCGTTTTACGTTTTTGTTCCGTGTTCATTGCGGGTTTTGTAAAGTTCCATATCGGTATCCCTATCGCGTCTTCATACAAAACCCGCAATGAACAACTCAAGACTCAAGTTAGCAAAACTCATACTTGGGGTACGGCCTGCTAGTCCAAAAAGAAGATTTTTAAAACCAAACCGGAAGCTTACCAACATGCTTTAAATTCTATTCCACCCATAAAAAACAGTGAGCCATCCGTCAGTAAGTAATCTAAGTTGCCTCCCAAACAATCTGTATTAACCTTTTTGTTAGTCTTAGAATGAGGCCCATTATCCACGAGTAACGATCACGTTTCGGAATGTTTGTTAGCCGGCGGCGTTTGATCAGCGCAGTCACACGCAGAAATAATTTTGTAGCATATTTACTTCAAAAATCTAAAAAAAATGTACATTAGTTACGTATAACTCCGCCATTTTTAATTCTTCTTCTTCTTTCAAAACTGTCCGATGAAAGGATTTTAAGTTCGCCTCAAAGAGGCTCCTTTCGAGCACTTATAAGAATGGATTATGATGATTCTTTTTTTGTTTGGTAGTTCATACTTCAGAGGAGGTCCTTTATAAATTTTATCGAAATTGATTCAGCGTATTTTGTAAAAAAATAATATAAAATGCTTAGATGACGTTTTGGTTTCAAGCAAAAGTTTTGATTCATGTTATTCAGAGGATTTGATGAGCAAAAAAGTTTATTGTGTATATTTGACTTCGTGGAAATGGACCCGGGAGGGCTACACTGTGGGCTTCTTAAGTCAAAGTCAAGTCAAAAGGTATTTATTCAATAAAATCACAAGGATCAGTTTGAAACGTCTTAAAGCTAGGTGACTTTAGGTGACCAAAGCCTAGAAGAACAGGCAACAAACTTACTGCTTGGTTCCTACCGCTCTTTTGTATGATCCTTGTTAAGGCTAATGATGATGATGAGTTACTAAGAGATCTGAGGGGCTGTCTACCATGCCTTGGGATCAATGTCGTGTAGCTGCTTTTTTCTAATACAACAGTTTATTTTACGCTCATTGAAAAATGGGCCTTATTTTTTTTTTAGTTCCGACAATAATAATCATAAATTAAAGTGAGATTACATACTGTAATTATTTATAAACACTGTGTTTTGGATGATTTCAATCCTAATGGCGTTTTAATTTGGTTAAAACGAGTTTTAAGATATAGAGCGAAGATAAACATAAACAAGCTTCAAATAAAAAAAGAATCTGCAATAAAATGGAAATCATTAATGTTTGAGAGCACTGGTGGTCTAGTGGTAGCGGTCCCGCCTTTCGATCCTAAGGTCGTGGGTTCGAAACTGGTCGTGCACCAATGAGTTTTTCTGTTCAAAAATGTATGTGCACAATGCCAGTACTCTCAAACAGTGAAGGAAAACATCATGAGGAAACCAGAATGTCGTAGAACCTAAAAAGTTCTATAACATGTGTCAAGTGCTCGAAAGGAGCCTCTTGAGGCGCACTTAAAATCCTTTCACCACACTGTTTCGAAAGAAACTAGTGACACGACAAGAGAGAGATTAATGTAGCAGGCACTCAAGTTGATGGACGCAGGGCGGTGCATCGTAGGGCACGTTCCTATCGTGCGTGACTTACGAGGTAATGCTTTGTTATAGGTGATGATTACCACTTAATAACAGGTGGGCCATCTGTTTGTTCCATCAGCTAGTAGTATAGTTTCGGTATATTTTGGTATTTTCGCTAGAGGTTTTCCTTAGCTTTAGCGTCTTACCAAGTTCTACTTAGCTTTTGCGGCTGGTTAATAAAAACGTAATCTCGATGTAAACACCACGATTTAGCCTTCTCCAAACCTTGAACCCAGTTCTTTCAACAGCATCCAAAGCATTATATATTCACCTCACGGATAATGACGTATAACTGAAGAATTTTCTTATCCGAAATCTGTTTCTTAAAACTCAAAGAAAATCCAAAAGTTTTGCGTAAGAGAAGAGAAGTTACTGTTAAGGATGTTTAAGAAGTGTAAAAAAATGCATTAACGTTGTCTGACGGTTACCAGCAGTGTGCTGTCTTATAAATTTGATTATGTTTACCTTTTTCTGTATGCCTACGCCTCACTAAACTTCAATAATATATTATATTATTACATTGTAAAAGGATCATACAAAAGAACGGTAGGAACCAAGCCGTAAGTTTGTTGCCTGTTCTTCTAGGCTTTGGTCGCGTGGAACTGGCACCTAGAGTCACCTAGCTTTAAGACGTTTCAAAGTGATCCTTGTGATTTTATTGAATAAATACATTTTGACTTTGACTTTGACTTTGCTTTACTAGTTTTTCGTACTTAAGGAAACTTTTGAGTAGGAAAACTTGTATCCATTAAAATGTTTTTATACTAAACTGTGTGTAATGTGATTGCACACAGAAATATTGATTGCGATTTTTCGAAAATGAGTTTAGTGATTTTATATATTTCAACATGTCGAAACGTGCGAGCGAGAGGTACATTAGCTCTTGTCTTCGCCTTAAATTACGTTCATCGTTGCATAATGAATGGGAGTCTTGTCTAGGTCACGGTAATCATGTTCATGTATGAAAACATCAGTACCCCAAGTATGAGTTTTGTTTACCATATATGGTTTTCCGTTTTTCGTTTCTGTTCCGTGTTCATTGCGGGTTTTGTATGAAGACGCGATAGAGATACCGATACGGAACTTTATGTTGCAAGTATGATGAAAATTAGTTGTAGAACATAAAGCTCCGTATCGGTATCTCTATCGCGTCTTCATACAAAACCCGCAATGAACACGAAACAGAAACGGAAAGGGAAAACCAAATATGGTAAACAAAACTCATACTTGGGGTACAGGGCACTGGTTAATTGATAAGAACTTGCCAAGATATCTGCTTGTTGAAACGACCTGCGGTGACCCCGTATTACGTAATCCATGACAGGTTTACGACAAGCCTAATTAGGCAATCGTTGCTACTGAGTGCTGGAAGAGGCCGTAAGTATTGCTGGAATTTTTGTTTACATAAAAAACATATTGTTGCCATGAGTGGTCAGTATTTTGTTTAATTTTAAGTTTTAATCAAATTATAATAATAATTAATAATTTTAATACTTATGTTTAAAACTTCAGGGGGGCTAAAGTTTTTCGCGTTCACAGTGTTGGTTCCTCAAAAAAAGTTATTCATATTGACGGGTACTTAGCCCCCTGAAGTTTTCAACCCAAGTATTAGAACACCTTGTGCGTATAAATGAATACTTAATAATAAGTATTCATTACTATAAATTATGACCCACTGCTGAACAAAGACCTCCCTTCCTTCTCTTCAGGCTCTTCTACTTTGGCCAGTAAATAAACAACTGATATTTTATTTGACTCTAAGACCCCAAAATTTTAGACCCTGATGTAATAAGCCCCATCATATTTATAAAATGCTTAAAAAGCTATTAATAGCAAGCTGAACTACCATATTATACAAGGTGTTCCAATACTTGGGTTTAAAACTTCAGGGGGCTAAAGTACCCATCAATATGAATAACTTTTTCTAAGGAACCAACACTGTGAACGAAAAAAAAACTAACTGTTTCATACATTTTAGCCAGGTATGGAACATTTGTATGAAACAATGTTTTTTTTTCGCGTTTACAGTATTGGTGATTAGAAAAAGTTATTCATATTGATGGGTACTTTAGCCCCCTGAAGTTTAAAACAAAAGTATTGGAACACCTTGTAAACGGTTCTAAAGTTATGCTAGAACAATTTTTTTTTTTTTTACAATTACGATATACGCAGAGTCTATTCTGTTATGCTATTAGTTAAATCACACATAAACGTTGTATACAATACGATAATATAACCCGAAAAAATATTTAAAAAAACATAAGAAAATAAATTATTGTCTACGTTATGTAAATTAGTATTTTTTTTACTATATTGCTTAAATATTTAAATTCTCTTAGAAACGTTGTTAACACTACTCAATCCATTTGATACCCATTTGTTAAATAAAACACTGTTATTATAAAGTGTTATAAGAAAAACATGTACAGAAGATTATAAAAGAGTTTTGCTTTAATAAAAGTAATAGTATTGTTACTAATAAGTTATTTTATCCCAGTTAGTAACATCGTTACAATTAGTTTTTCATTCACATGTTTTGTTACATGAATATTAGTTTGTTACTCCTTTTTGATGTTTATCTTTGTGGCTATATCGATACCTTGACTTTATGATCCTTATCAATCTTCATATTAATAATAAATTCTAGAAAAGTCTTTAAAAATATTATTTCTTCTTGTTTTTGTAGTTGAAAGTTTGAAACTGCAAGTTTGAAACTTAGCTAGTTCATTACCAAAGTTTAAACAGCTATAGACAATGCAAGGTTGTTTATGATTAACATATTTGGATAAGGTTCGTCGGATATTTCATAGAAATCAAAGCCACTCGATAAACCATGAGCATGATTCGAAGACTCACCGAATCTTTTCACGTGAACGTCTCTGTTAAAAGAAACAGATCTGTTCTTCCCCTCTTTCTCTTTCCCTTCCTTCTCTTTTACGTCTTTCTCTGAATCTTTTACTTCTTTTTCTGTATTAATCTTTTCTGTGTTTTCTTGTTCTTTTGCTACTTCTGTGGTTTTCGCTTCTGCTTCTATAGCTGTACCATCTTTGGGTGGAAGCGAGTCCCCAGTGTCATTCATTGGGCGCTGAGGCACCCCGTGGCACCTCTTTCGTTTGGTTTACAGATCGGTTCGTTGGGTGTCATGGGTAATGACTATCTGTAACAGGTTTACAGATTTTACTATAGACCTCACATAAATATTTATGTTAATGAACTATTTCAATGAGAAAACTTGTTGTGACTTAAAATTTTATAAAAACATTCTGTTTTTCTTGATGCCTGTTAGTTTTGACTAAATTAATAAAGTAGGTATCTAAATTTAAATAAATTATAATGATAGGTTCGTAATTTGATTCAAATTTTGTTATTTTTTGGTCTTAAGATGTTTTGGAAGAATAGAATGATTAGAAGTATTTAGATTATTAGAACTAGAAGTAAATTAAATATACTTAGTTAATTGTTCTATGGCACTTTGTGGCCTACGGGTCCTTTTCGTAGGCCATGATTAGGTATCTACAGGTCTTTGTCAACGAAAAAGGCTTTTCAGACAGTTTTAATTTATACCTACCTTATTCTATCTATACTTAAATTTAATATAATATTCAAGGAAAATTCTATTATATGTAATTTAATAAGACTAACAATTGCTGTATCTTCTTAATTAGTAATAACAAACAGACAAGGCAAATTTTAAGCAAAGTTTAAAGGAGATGGCCCAAAGCCCATACAAAAAAAACCCAGTCCCGGCGCAAAAAAAATGTATCTCAATTTTTTGAGGATATTTAAAAATAATATTTTAAATTATCACTATCTCTCTATCGGGTGGCAAACATTTTGTTTTTGCTGAAAAAGTTTTGTAGGGGTTCTTATTAAAATCTTATTTATCGACTAAAATACTTATTATTATTGGTAATTATTGAGTAATCGCAATCACATTCAAGATTATCACAAAACCAGAGACGGTAGGAGTATATATAAATAAACACAAACATAGTAAATAAATGTATTTATTTGTTCAATTACATCTGAATAAATACGTTTATAAAGATTAACATTAATTATTTTCCAAATCTATTCATGCATAATCTAAGCCTTCAGCCGGGTGACCAAGTTCTCTTTCATTATGTCTAGCCCAACCTAAAAAGTAAATGACGCTCATAACATGTGCGCAGCTTCCCAAAGTCCGTTGGCCGTGTATGCAGGAACGATAATAGTGTGTACATATTTTGAACATATTTTGATAACCTTATTATTTATTTATGGTTATTATTAGCCTGCATATATTGTTGTATGCAATAAGCTTGTTTGTAAACAATTATAGAATAAAAGGATAAAAATATTTTAGTCGAGAATTAATGAGATTTTAATAAGAACGCCTACAAAACTTTTTGAGCAAAAACAAAATGTTTGCCACCCGATAGAGAGATAGTGATAATTTGATATATTATTTTTAAATATCCTCAATAAATTGTGAATATTTTTTTTTGCGCCGGGACTGGGTTTTTTTTGGGCCATCGCTTTTATGCAAAGCTTAAAAGTACCTACTGCTTATCGATAGTGATCATTTTTCGCATCTCTTCATGCTCTGATTTCATTTTGTTATTAAGTTCGATTGATTATCTTTTTCAACTTATTGTAAAATAAGTTAGTATCTTACCTCCCTTTGTTCTCTATAAGCATTGGTAGCGTGTTGGTTACTCGAGTGTGGACAAGGTAACCCTCATCTTTCATTGAGATCCTGTAACAATGAAATAATACTTTAGTTTCTATAGTCTTCACAGCTCAGTTGGTAGTTGTTCTGCTTTCTGCGCCGTAGGCCGTGGGTTCGATCCCCACCGACAAACATTTGTGTGATGAACATAGATGTTTGTTCTCTGTCTGGGTGTTATATAATATTATAAGTACGTATTTACAAAAAAAACGTATTTAAGTGTTATATCAGCTATCTGGTTCACATATAGCTTTGGCTTAGTTTGGGGCTAGATAGTGCTGTGTGGAAAGTCCACCAATATTTATATTTATTTATAATTATTGACAGCCCTCAAAGAAAAGTGGGTATTTTAATATTAAAGAAACCCGTAACGGCCTGATGTTAAGTGGTAAACTTAACATCAGGCGGGCCATCTGCTTGTTCCATCAGCTATTTGTAAAAAAAAAGGCACGGTAGATGTGCCGTCAGATCTCTTAGCACCAAGTACAAACTAAAAATTCTACCGTGCCTGGATCAAAGTCGTGAAGCCGTTACGGGTTTCTTTAATAGTAAAATACCCACTTACCTATAATAAAGCATTGCCTCGTAAGTCACGATAGGAACGTTCCCTACGATACACTGCCCTGCGTCCATCAACTTGAGGCATACAGATGTTAAACCTCATGTGCCTGTAATTACACCGGCAACCACACTCTTCAAACCGAAACAGCGTTGCTGCTTGGCGGCAGAAAAAGGCGTGGTGGTAGTACTTCCCCGGACAAGCCACACACAAAGAGCTCTACTACTCTTAAAAATCTAATCAAGTTCTCGCTCGCATATTTCAACATTCTTGAAAACATATAAAATCAGTGAATGTTGTTATGGAAAATCGGAATCGTAAACAACCAAGTTCAGGTAAAAAAGGATTTTTATCGAAACAAGTTTCTCAAGGTCAAATGACAAGTAATTTGACGGCTGTTACCCTCTTAAATCTTGTAGGTGCTAGTCTACGCGACTAAGCCTGCGAAGAACAGGCAACAAACTTGGTATTACATACTTAAATTAAATTATCATTACAATTAAAAGACCTTTTTATTATGGGTCTGGTCTATGTACGCCACATAAAAAAATTGGAAGAAAATAAGAGATTACCATATAAGTGCAATTTCTTTAATTTGTAGGCAGATAAAGTTGTCACATAAATGTTTATCTGGTCGAACTTTTCAATTTGTGAACACTTCTGGAGACGCCATGACAGTTATGTAATTGACGGATGTTTGACATGACGCGTTGAATTTTGCATCGCTTTGACAGTTTTATGTTTTTGTTGTAGCTGTCATTGAGTGCGCGTTTTTCGCAACGTCGGACCTTTTTTAAACGAACTTTCAAAGTCTCGATACAAAAAAGGCCTGACGTAATGAGAAACTAAAAACAAAACTCAGACTTGGCAGTAGTACTGGAATTTATACTGTTGTCAAAATTACATTTCACTCATGTAAAATGTAATTGTGACTATATTGCTAAGCGATAATTATATATACTGTACCTACTCAGACCCGACCCCGAGTACATATAATGATGAAACAGCTCCTTTACAATACAATTACACAATTAAAAATATTGATAGGTGTTTCAAACTTACTGCTGCCCACGACTTGGTACCTTATTTTTAAGTTACTTTGTCTAAAATTACCCCGTAATTTAAAACCAAAAAAAGTTAGATAATTATAAAAAGTTAAAATATAGGCTGTGGTCATTTGTACTCTATGGATACTCTAGTTTTAAAAGCAAAACAAAGGAAGATAATTATAGAATAGTAAATAAATTATAGGCTGTGGTCATTGGTACTCTATGGAAGCAAAGTCATGCTTTTTAAAACATTCACACACTCGTCTTCAACACTTAGCGTTTCGGACAAATTACTCAATAAGCAAGTAATTGTGACCTACATGACTTACAGTTGCATTTGGAAGTGGTCATTCCACTATTGGTGCTATAACGCCATTTTGTAAAGGGGTCGAGCTACATACTACAGCACTCCTCAGCAATACACAAATATTTTCACGATTGAAACTGAAAACTGAGACAGCTTCACGACTGATCCCCAGGCACGTTAGATATGAGAGCACTGGTGGTCTAGTGGTAGCGGCCCCACCTTCCGATCCTAAGGTCGTGGGTTCGAAACCGGTCGTGCACCAATGAGTTTTTCTGTTCAAAATTTATGTGCACAATGCCAGTACTCTCAAACGGCGAAGGAAAACATCGTGAGGAAACCGGCATGTCGTAGAACCTAAAAAGTTCTATAACATGTGTCAAGTGCTCGAAAGGAGCCTCTTGAAGCGCACTTAAAATCCTTTCATCACACTGTTTCGAAAGAAACTAGTGGCACGACAAATTATGTCCAATATGGGCAGTAGGTACTTAGTATTCCATACATGACAGGTACACAATTGAATCATAATAATCACTTTGAAAAGTCCTCTACTTCTTGACGTGTCACTAGTTCTTTCGAAACAGTGTGATGAAAGGATTTTAAGTGCGCCTCAAAGAGGCTCCTTTCGAGCACTTGACACACGATTTTTAGATCTTTTTAGGATCTATCACATGCCGGTTTCCACACGATGATGTTCTCGATTTTTTTCTAAATACGATGTGTAGTGACCCTATTCGAACAAGACTAATTCGTAAATACACGAGCAAATAAAAACGCGAATACCGAATAGCAATGTGAAGTGTCGTGTCAACATTAAAGCTAAGTAAATCTACCACCAGTTCCCCGCGACCAAGCCTAGAAGAACAGGCAACAAACTTACGGCTTGGTTCCTACCGTTCTTTTGTATGATCCTTGTTACAATAGTTTTACTTACCTGCGTAATAACACGTCCTTGAAATAACTGAGAGAAATCAAGAAAATCCAAACTAACAAAGTTTCGATGTCAACAAATTGTTTCGCAATTCTATAAATATTTAGTAATTTGTCAGTGCCTTGGTGCCCACGTGGTATTGCCTCTAGCTAATGTATGTACGCCTACATCTAAACGCTGATTGTAGCTGGTGGCATATTTTGACAGGTACCACGCGTCTCACTGGCGCCGTCTGTGCCTGTCAATGATCATCACGAGATAATTTCGATAGATAATAATATACAACGTGTAATATAATACCCCTACAAAGCCAAAGACCAAGAGATCAGACCAAGCACTGAAATACTTCGACGTGTGCAAAATTTGATTACTTCGTTTCCGAAATTGCCATACAGAAGAAAAATTAATATTGTCTCAGAAATTTGCAACATCCCTGATAATGTAGGTACGTGACTTTGGTTCATACGCTATTTGCGTTTACTAATTGGTGGCAGTTCATTTTATATACAGTTCACAATAATTAAAGGTCTAAAAACAGCTGTGAATAGGGCTGCGTCATGTTGTTTTAGTTTCATTTTGGAAGAAAGTTTAAGAGGCATTTCATGAATGAAAAACTTTGAAATTACCAAAGTCTTATAACTGCAGTTGTTTACCAAGACCTGTAGAACACCCTGCTTTCTGGGTTATAGGGGTATTATGTTACACGTTGTATAACTTTTTATTACTTACAAGTCTTTATTGTTTAGAAACATAAAATAGATTTATCTATAATTAACATTTAGTATAATAATGAGCGACCATATCCTGGCAACCTTTTCTTCATACTACTAGCCGATGGAACAAGCAGATGGTCCACCAGATGTTAAGTAGTAACCAACACCTATAACAAAGCCTGTACCCTACGATGAACTGCCCTACGTCCACCAACTTGAGGCATACAAATGTTAAGCCTCATGCGCCTGTAATTACACTGGCAACCACACTCTTCAAACCGAAACACAGCGTTGCTGCATGCTTGGTGGCAGAAAAAGGCGTGGTGGTAGTATTTCCCCGGATGAGCCCTTCGCAAAGAGCTCTACTACTCTTAAAAACGTGGTTGACCCAAAATTTGTTCCTTTTTCCTCGAAGGTACGAAACTCAAAGTTCCTATCATAATAAAGTGTATCAAAAACTAAAGAAATACATAATAATTTCGCGAAAGAAATAAATTTGAACGACCTTGTATTAATATCTTAAAAATAGTAATGGTTTTGCGAGCTGTGTATGGTAGCCGCGGGGCAAGAACCACGTTCAGTGATTAAGATCATAAATTTTATTTTTGCGCCATTTTAAAAGTAATGAAAAAAATTTGTACACTTATAAAGATAAGTTGATGGACGCAGGGCGTGAATCGTAGGGCACGTTCCTATCGTGCGTGACTTACGAGGCAATGCTTTGTTATAGGTGATGGTAACCACTTTATTCTTTATTGTACACAGTAATAACATTTAGTGAACTTAAATATTAAACATTAAATATACAAACAACCACTTAACATTAGGTGGCCCATCTGATTGTTCCATCAGCTAGTTTGGGTAGTAGCACCTACTCAAAAGTTTGCTTAAGTACAAAAAACTAGCTAAGCAAACTTTTGAGTAGGAAAACTTGTATCGATTAAAATTATTTTTTTACTAAGCTGTGTCCAATGTGATTGCTCACAAAATGACTATTCTCTTGTCTTGTCACTAGTTTCTTTCGAAACAGTGTGGTGAAAGGATTTTAAGTGCGCCTTTAGAGGCTCCTTTCGACCACTTGACACATGATAAAGAACTTTTTAGGTTCTACGACATGCCGGTTTCCTCACAGTATTTTCCTTCACCGTTTGAGAGTACTGGCATTGTGCACATTAGGGCATGCTCCCGGTACTGATCAGTATCGAAATTCCCGGTAATTTCGATACTGATCAGTACCGGTACTCCACAAAGCAAGTACCGGTACTTTCGATACTTTCGATACTCGATATCACTCATAAACTGTCGATGTTTTCTAGTACGATATACATCAATTTCCATAAATAAACACTAGCACTGCGTTCAGTTTCACTTTTCTATTTAGATTTCTATGTTTTAACGAATTATAAACCTAGATTTAACAACCTTCTAATTAAATCCATACAATTTTAAGTATTACGATTAGATACGTAGTTTGTGTTGATTTTTTTATGATTATTTGATTGATCTTAGCTCGTTCTGATTGATGTTTGCATGTGGGTGGAAAATTTCGCGACCTAACCAAGAAAACAAAGTTCAATACCAACAAAAAAAAATATTTAATAGAAGTACTCCTTCCATTTCTTCCATTTATAAGTAAGGCTGTTAATGTTTGTTTGCGATTTTTTTTCTCATCTACTCTGTAACCATACGTGAGGATCGCTAATTAGCTTCCTAAAATAAATGAATAGAATATCCAATTACACATTCTTCGACCTCTTCATTCGATGAAAATTTTCGGCCGCCGACTTGTTTTTTGAGGTTTGGGAACAGATAAAAATCTAAAAGTCAAGGTCAAATCAGGAGATTAAGCTACGTAGAAACCACAATCTAGAATTTGAGGCATGGATTCAATCCATCCAGATTAAACAAGATTTTCTATCTCAGTATCTAGGGCATTTCTCTTTAATTTCTTCTAACGAACGACGCAAAAGGGTTAAGATATTACTTACCGAGCCGAGCTAATGGTTTCGCCCTTAGCGAGGTGGTCCACCATGATGACATCTCACCCTTTTCCACAGTGGTGAACTCAGATTACATCTGTTATCTAATCTGCTATAAAAATCTTGAGGCTCAGCCTCAAACGTGACAATACAGTCGCAAGATTTTGTGAGCTCAACGCGCTTTTGCTCATCTGAGAGCAACATGAGACCAACCTAGCTGAGACCTTAGAAAATCCAAGTTAATTGACAATTATGTTTTTTGTATGTTCATAGGAGATGGTCGAAGTGTGTGCAATCTTCTTGATGATCAGTCTTCGGTCTTCCCTAATCAGATTACACACGTTTTCATTGTTTTCCTTAGTCGTAGACGTCTGAGGCTGACCAGACCTAGAGCATCTCTCTCTAGTCAGGTTTGAATTCTGTAACCTACTTCTTTACAGTCGTAAGTTTAGGATAGGGATTTATTTTCATGTCATCAAACAATTATTTGATGATCGCACGTTTACTTAGAAACCGGAAATACTACAATAACCAAATTTTGGATTGTGACAACCAATAAACATATAAATAAAATGGGGGTAGTATAAAAAAGATATAATAACTTGGTACTTGGTACTTCTGTTCTAAATAAATACCTACATATGAATTATTGATTTAGTTACATAACATAGTTTGTTACAGTTCATTCCAGTTGTTGATTCATTTGATGATTATTCTATTTAGCTTGATCTCACCTGTTCAGATTGTTGTGTGAAAGTGATATTATTGTTCTAAATCATATAAAAAAGCTAATAATCTTAAGTTATTTTATGTACTACAGTTTTTGTTTCATTTTACGGCTATACATTTAGTTAATTTAAGATAATTAGCTCAGTATCGAAAGTATCGAAAGTACCGGGAATTACCGGTACTGAGCCAGTATCGGCCGAAAATTACCGGTACTAAGAAAAGTATCGATACTGCATGCCCTAGTGCACATACATTTTTGAACAGAAAAGCACATTGGTACACGACCGGTTTCGAACCCACGACCTTAGGATCGGAAGGCGGGGCCGCTACCATTCGACCACCAGTGCTCTACAAAATGACTGATTGCGAGTTTTCGAAATTGTGTTGAGTGTTCGAATCTTTCAACATGTCGAAACGTGCGAGCGAGAGGTACAATAGCTCTTGTCTTCGCCTTAAGAGATTTTCTGGCCAACACTTTATGCGTGTGAGTGTACCTAGGTACCGGTTCGCAGATAAGCAACAATTTATGATTTCTAGGCTTTTTAATTTAGAGCAAGTGATCTCCACGACCATTCAGATAAGGATTCGATTTATGTAGGACGCACTAAATCTCGAGGGAGCACTTGTAATGAAATCTTGCTAATTTACACACAAATAGAATCACTACATTGTATAAAACAAAGTCGCTTTCTCTGTCCCTATATCCCTATGTATGCTTAAATCTTTAAAACTACGCAACGGATTTTGATGCGGTTTTTTTTAGTAGATAGAGTGATTCAAGAGGAAGGTTTATATGTATAATACATGCATAATATTAGAGGTTTCTGATGTGATGTCGTAAATAAACACTTTTTTGCGCTTGCATTGCAAACGCTCACTGAACCCTACGAGATAGATCAAAATAATGTACTACAGTATTATACACCTTAAAAAGGTCTACGAAAAAGTCCACGATGGTATATGATACAAAGCTTTTTGGCAGTCCCTCTTCTCTCTTGTCGCGTCACTAGTTTCTTTCGAAATAGTGTGGTGAAACAATTTTATGTGCGCCTCAAGAGGCTCCTTTCGAGCACTTGACACAAGTTATAGAACTTTTTAGGTTCTACGGCATGCCAGTTTTCTCACGATGTTTTCCTTCACCGTTTGAGAGTACTGGCATTGTGCACATAAATACGATACCTTTACGCGACTAATGTCAGATTCGTTCGTGATTAGGTGCCTGCAAGCCTTCAGTTTTCAGAAGTATTCTCTTTACTGTATTACGGTAGGCTATTCACTGCCACCCCACAGCCCAGGGCACAATACCATACATGATAGCAGCATGTACATATACAGACAAGGCCGCGCATACGGTCAGTCGCATACGAATACCTATATGGACTGCACGAGTTAGGTTTTGCAAGACTTTGGGCATTTACTTTGGTATCTTCGTTGCAACACTCCGTTCGGACATGTTTTGACATAAAACCAGTTTTTTGTGTTGTGTATAAGGTGCACTTATCCCTTTCACCACACTGGTATATCGGTCACAAGCTGTTTAAGCTGAACGTTAATTTAATAAGCTACGTCAAACGCAATGGTAAAACTAATAAACGAGCGTAAAATTAGAGTTTGTATTGTTAAGATGTTTGAGAATTTGAGAAAGGTCTCGTGGATTCACCTTGTGATTCAACTGACTGAGCACTGGTGGTCCAGTGGTAGCGGCCCTAAGGTCGTGGGTTCGAAACCAGTCGTAAACCAATGAGTTTTTCTGTTCAAAATTTATGTCCACAATGCCAGTACGTACTCTCAATCGGTGAAGGAAAACATCGTGAGGAAACCGGCATGTCGTAGAACCTAAAAAGTTCTATAACATTATGTCAAGAAAGGAGCCTCTAAAAAAGGCGCACTAAAAATCCTTTCACCACACTGTTTCGAAAGAAACTAGTGACACGTTATCACGCACTAATTCTAATTGTGTGTGTATTACAAAGTCAAATCACAGTAAACACTACGTCACAGTATATACACAACAGGTAAATGCAGAGATAAAAAAACAAAGTTCTTTGCAATTTGGTTCCATTTTTGAATCTCATGAATTATTACCGAAACAAGATGGCGTCATCTTATTAGGATTCAGTCTGCGTTCGCTAAGCTGCATTTCAATGTTGACCGCTTTAGTTTCGGCCAAATTATACGAAATGTGAGCGAAAATGAGAATAAATTGAGCTGTTTGCGAAATAGTTCGTCCCGGACGTACTATCACTGTACCTACTTCGATACAAAAGCTTCATATTATTATAATATAACGTTGTATTATAGGTTATGCAAAAGAACGGTAGGAACCAAGCGGTGAGTTTTTTGCCTGTTCTTCTAGGCTTGGTCGCGTGGAACTGGCACCAGCTTTAAGACGAATACAAGAGCTAATGTGACTCTCGCTCGCACGTTTCGACATGTTGAAAGATATAAAATCCCTGAACTCATTTTCGAAAAATCGCGCATAACCATTTTGTGTGCAATCACATTGCACACAGTTTAGTAAAAATTTCATTATGATGGATACATGTTTTCCTACACAAAAGTTTGCTTTACTAGTTTTCGTACATAAGCAAACTTTCAAGTAGAAAAACTTGTATCGATCAAAAGGTTGATTGCGATTTTTCGGAAATGAGTTTAGTAATTTTATATTTTTCAACATGTCGAAGCGTGCGAGCGAGAGGTACAATAGCTCTTGTATTTGCCATAAGTCGTTTTAAATTGACCCCTCTGATTCTTCTGAAATACCTTTTGACTTTGAGTAGTGGCTTAAAGGAAATAAAGTTCACAATCCATTAAAAAATATTCAGAGGTTGTTTTATTATTTCTTTCTTTCGTTATTATTTTCAACGTAGGAAGGTTTTGATATAAAACTTCTGTTCTCAAGACCACCGCATCCTTGTTCTTTACAAAATAAATGCAATATGTCAAGCACCCGTCAGCGTCCCACGGACCCAAAATACGGATGTCCCATATTTGGTACATGCGAGGTCCAATGACCCAATACCCTTCCTGGGACGTGCCATAGTGCAAATTATGACAGCTGGTTCTCTTTGCCCATGAATTATGCAGAGAAGCTGTGTGCTTATCCATGGGGACCGTAGCTGGAAATAAATATCGTAAAACTAATTTTTTGTCTTGAATTTTTAATTTTAAGTATTGAAAAAAAAAACATTTTAACGCGAATATTAAATTCGCGTTAAAATGTTTTTTTTTTTCAATTTTTATTTTATTTTATTTTTAATTGTATTGTAATTTTTTTGGTCACACGTGTGACCAAAAAAACAGGCAATGAAGATATCTACATCTACATCTACACTAATATTATAAAGAGGTAAACTTTGTATTTTTGTATTTTTGTATTTTTGTATTTTTGTATGTAACGAATAGGCTCAAAAACTACTGGTCCGATTTCAAAAATTCTTTCACCATTAGAATGCTACATTATCCCTGAGTAACATAGGCTATATTATATTTTCAAAATAATCAGGAATCCTTACTAAAACTTCAATAATGTAACCCAAGGTGGAAAACAAAAAACCTTACATCGCGTGCGCTGCGAAAACTATTGAAGATAGAACAAAATAATGTACTACGATTTTGTAGAACACGTTATCATCTACAAAAAATGTCGCGACAGCATATGTCTAACTATTATAGTTATGTCACAATAAGTGTTCTTTTATTATAAAAAATTAATTGAAATGCCTCCGCTAGAAAAGGGTCTTTATTTGTACCTTGGTATTAATCCTTATCCAAATAAATCATTTCATAATTAAGACGGTTTCAATACCTATAGATTACTTCTTAAATTTTTCAAATCGGACATTCCATTCAAAAGATATGACGAAATTAAAAATGTTAACGGGTCCACGGGTCTCGCGCGGGGTGCGATTTCACTTACTCAAGGAGAAGCGCGTGCAAATGTATGAAATAAGTAGACGCGAGGCTCGAACCCACGGTTTAAGTTTATCCTAAAATGTTCAAAAAATTTATGACCACCCATGCGAAGCTGGGACAGGCCGCTAGTAACTAATAATGTTGTAATAAGCAATCTCTTCCAGGCAACCTTTGGATAGAGAGGAACCTAGTAAAATTATTGTGATTAGTACATTTTGTCATGTGTGCATGGTGAATGGTGATGAAATGGAGCAGAAAGGTCAGGAAGATACCCTATATAGGAACTCAGGAATCAAGCTCTAAGTTTGTTGCCTGTTCAGGATCACTTTGAAACGTCTTAAAGGTGACTCTAGGTGCCAGTTCCACGCGAGCTAGACAGAGAACAAACATCTATGTTCATCACACAAATGTTTGTTCACGGTGGGGATCGCCCCCACGGCCTACGACGCAGAAGGCAGAGCTACTACCAACTAAGCTGTGAAGACTGTCACTAAAAGACATTATACATTGAACCAGCTGCTTCTCACTGCGTTATGAAACTGACCTTGTGAGGCTGAGGTCGAAATGAAAAAGAAAGTCCACTCTTGTATTATTTTGGCTTCCGTCGAATTCGCAAAAAGGTTGATTGTATCGCCATGGAAAGGAAAAGTAAGTTTTTACTCTCTTTTCAGCTTATTAATGTGTTGTCCGAACTTACTCGTATGTTGAGTAATGCTTATTTTTCAAGGACAATGGCCTCGACTTCGTGTGTAGTGGTTAAAATATTTTTGCTAGTCCATCAGCTAGTTGTAATAAATAAATAAACTCTGCATTAAAAAATATCTTCGCGCGCAGTCGTGCAGGATCAACTCGTTCAATTACGTCTCGTACTGTTTATTTATTTGCAGAAACAAAGTAATTCGCGTCAATATTCCAATCCATTTCTTTCTATTTGTGCCACCCAAGTGGCGGTGCCACCGCAGCAGTGATCCTGTCGGTTTTACTACAATTATTCGTTAGGGGTAGTGTCCAATAAAGCGTCACGGTTCGTCAATAACAATTTTTTCGTTACAACTTGCTGATGGAACGAGCAAATGGCCCAGCTGATGTTAAGTGTTAACCATCACCTATATCTATAAGAAAGCATTGTATCGTAAGTCACGCTCGATAGGAACGAGCTCTACGACGCACTGCCCTGCGTCCATCAACTTGAGACATACAGATGTCAAGCCTGTAATTTCACCGGCAACCAGACTCTTCAAACTGAAACATAGCAACTCTGCTTGGCGGCAGAAAAAGGCATGGAGGTAGTATTTCCCCGGAGAAACAATTATTATCGTCTGTTCTTCCTGACCACTACGGTCTGAATCCCTTCAAGGTAAGAGTGAATAGGTTTCTTCTAGAAAGTTCTCCGTCTATTCTGAGTTTTGACAACTACTTTTTTAGAATTTCGGATTTTGTATTCGATAATTCGGATTTCGTTTTCCTGGGGGTTTTGTATGAAGATATGATAAGCGCGTGAATAAAAACATTAGTTCTCAGCAAGCCAGAGCTGTGCAGAAAGTCCACAAATACCTTAATTTTATTGTTCGTCATCAGTGTCTCAAAGTTGTAGGTCTGTTTATTAACTTTATTTATTGAGAAAGACACAAATTGAGCTAATAGCATAGTCAAAGCGCCCAAAAGTTATAAAAACTGTTTCATATTTTTACTGTTATCAATGCTTTAGTGCAGTGATGGGCAAAGTACGGCCCGCGGGCCAGCTTCAGCCCGCGAAGGCATTTAATCCGGCCCGCCCCGACGGTCCTTCGACATGAATAGTATATGGCCCGCGATAATTATATTTTGACGGTTCAGAAGTATAAAGTAGGTTCTATTTAGTAGAATAATAGACGCATAGGTAAAGGAGCCAGCTAGACTAGCCGCGTAGTTCATGATTGTGTTGCGGGTCGTGGGGTGCGGGGCGCAAAGAAGCACAAAATGCATTTTTCTTATAATTCTGGCCCTCCTCTGAAATTTCTTTAACTTTCTGGCCCCCCATTAAGAAAGTTTTCCCGACCCTGTTTAGTGTGAAGCGGCCTTCACTTTTGAAAAACTGTTGCTAGTTAGTTACAACTACTGTAAACTTAACATAATCGTTGCAAATTGACGTTTCGGACTCCTCCGTTTGGCATTCCCTTCGATGTTTGTGGTTTGAGAAGACAAGTGTTGTTGGCATTTTAAATTATTATGTTGAGTATTTTGTGTAAAATTTATATGCGCAAAGCAAGTGCTCTTAAACGGTGAATGAAAACATCGTGAGGAAACCAGTTAGTAATCTAACAGCGGCGATGGGCTTGCACCCTGTCACGTATGGAATACCAACTCTGCAAAATGTGGGTGTTTGCCAAATCTAATGTTTGGGCTTACCTCTGAGTAACCCCTTAGACGTCCTCAAAGAATCTGGGAGTCAGTACTTGGTACTAAGAGATTTGAGGGGATATCTACCGTGCCTGGGGATCAAAGTCGTGAAGCTGTTTTCAGTTTCAGTTGAGTATTACGATTCCGCGTCTCACACCATTTCGAGTCACGTTGTTGGACCAAGTTTCTGATATGCCTACGCCTCACTAAATTCGATTGGCACCACGCTGGAGCTTCAATGTTATATTGTAACAAGGATCATACAAAATAACAGTAGGAACCAAGCCGTAAATTTGTTGCCTGTTCTTCTAGGCTTAAAGAAGTGTATCAGTATTATATCAGCTATCTGGTTCCATATTATAGCTTTGTTTAGTTTGGGGCTAGATAGTGCTCTGTAGAATGTCCAATTATCCACCAATTCTTATTTTTCTTTTATTATACACACTAAACAAAGAAACCTAGTGAAACGAGTTTTTCACTAAACGAAAATCAATATATACAAAAACAAACATAGAACAATAATTGTTATCTAAATCCCATCTAATAGTAAGCTAACGAGCTAGTAAAATTAATTGTCATACCAAGACATAATAGTCGTGGTCAAGGCAAACCTGTGTCCTATGTCGGCCGTGTATTGAAGCTAATTGAATAGTTGAATAGAACCCCTTGCGTCACAGGTTAGAAAAGAAAAGGCTAGAACGCTGGGCTTTGCGTGTTATACATACTCATCAGACTTATTTTATACATGGCTAATGGAACGAGCATATGGCCCACCTGATGTTAAGTTGTAACCATCACCTATAACAAAGCATTGCCTCGTAAGTCACGCACGGTAGGAACGTGCTCTAAGTGCTTTTTTATAGATCATGGTTACCACTTAATATCAGGTGGGCCATCTGCTTGTTCCATCTGCAAGTAATATATAAAAAAACTGCCCTGCGTCCATCATCTTGAGGCATACAGATGTTAAGCCTCATGTGCCTGTAGTTACACCGGCAACCACACTCTTCAAACCGAAACACAGCATTGCTGCTTGGCAGCAGAAAAAGGCGTGGTGGTAGTACTTCCCCGGACCTCGATCATCTTAAGGCGAAGACAAGAGCTAATGTGACTCTCGCTCGCACGTTTCGATATGATGAAAGACATTTTGATCGATACATGTTTGATAGTTGTAGTTGTCAGCTCCTTAATGTATTTTATCGCTAGCTGTAAATAAATACACCGCTTGCCATTGTTCTCAACAAAACAAATAACAAGTAAAGATTTTTTGATTGATATCGGAAATCATATATTTGTATAGTCTATAAAATGTAAATAAAAGTTGCACAGCTGTTTATATATTCACTGTGTGGCTCTAGTGCCGTAAATGAGTGATTGAATGGTGATTGAAAAGACTCATTCATTAATTCAGTTAATTATAAAGTACCAGGAGATAATGAGGGGTCAGGAGGTTGCATTGACTGTGTTTTGACATTTCAATGATCGTAGAGTGGCAATGCTTTGAAATAATTTTCCTTTTGACTGGTCTCACAATCTAGGTAGCTCTGTCTTTTGAGCTGTAGATTGTAGGTCGATTCCCATCTAGATGACTTCGTAGGGCACGTTAATATGTTGGTCCCGACTCTAACTTTGGTCGTGAGGAACTGGCGATAGATTCACCTAGTATATGAGACGTTTCAAAGTGATCCTTGTGATTGTACTGAATAAAGAACGTTTTGATTTTGAACAGACGTTAAGCCATGACACTGTATTCACGTCGACTGAACTTCTTCTCTAGACTAGAGTATCAGCTTATAAAAAGATTTTTGTGATAAAAGGATCCAAAAAGTATGTAATCACAAAAAATATGCTGGGCATGCCTAAAATCCTGTTAAGCACTAAAGCCTCTCATGTTACAAAGCCTTCTTAAACCGCCAACGCTTCCAACGCCCTAGAAAAGCAGTGCCTCAGCTTAAATAGTTACGTACGTTTCGTGGAAACAATACCTCTAAATAAATGAGTTAATAGTAGCCAATTGTACCGTATTCACTAGAATTGTACAGGAATGTATGGAAATTAAGGCGAGTTGGCGCAGCGCCACACGACACCGACGTAATGTTGGTTCCTGAGCTATAAACTAGCAGGTCTTGCAAAAACTAGGAAAGAACCTACACTAGCTGTAGCGCGAGGCTTCGATAGCATATAATATAGTGACTGCTAACAATAATATTTAACGCTATCATAATCATAAATTATTTATTTGCGTCGATGGTGTAGGTACATAAATCATAGCTGGGATGTAAATTTTAGGTGTGGGATTTCCTTTTAGATTCTTTAATTTTAATACATTCTCGGTAATTTTCGGATAGGAAGTAGGTTAGCTTAAACAATATTTATACTCGTAGCATACTCTAGAACCAATATTACCCACATAGCCAATGGGTAAAAATTCAAACAAATATCGTTCTTACCCTGGATTAGCATAGCAAGTTTGTTGCCTGTTCTTCTAGGCTTTGGTCGCGTGGAACTGGCACCTAGAGTCACCTAGCTTTAAGACGTTTCAAAGTGATCCTTGTGATTTTATTGAATAAATACCTTTTGTACTACTTTTTATCTCTTTTATCTGGAGTAAAACCCTTCAATAAGATTTGTCAAAGTCAAAGTCAAAGTCAAAATGTATTTGAGTTTACCTTGATACAGCACCGCACGTTATTTTAATCCCATTTTACCGAAAAACCGGTATCTTTCAGTACCAGACAGTTCCTGGTTGCAAAATGAAAAGTTGCTCCATTTAAGAATTGCTTAAGCTTTAGTTTTCTAAGAGCTGACGTCCGTAAAAACGACGTAAACTATACCAATTTTTTTCTTTACGCAGTAATAACATTTATTATTATTATTATTTCAGCCTGCATCGTCCCACTGCAGGGCCAAGGCCTCCCTATCCCCCTTCCACTCTTTAACGGTCTTGGGCCTTTGAGGTCCAATTTTCGGCACATGTATCGAGGTCATCCCGCCACCTCCGTCTGGGTCGGCCGCGGTGCCGCTTCCCGTTGTAAGGACTCCCAGAGTTCCTCAGACATACAGTCTAGTTGCTTTTTTGGAAACGTCAACAATTTGAGTTCCGGAGCGTAGTATGGTGTTTCGAAAGCTGTCATAACATTTAGTGAAATTATATATAAAACATGTAGGTACAAAGGCGAGCTTAACCCTAAAAAGAGTTATCTTTCAGCAAACTTTGAAGGATAGAGAAAATTAAAATTAGAGGTGGGTGCGATTTATTCAGTAACAGTCACTCTTCTATTCTCTTGTCGTGTCACTAGTTTCTTTCGAAACAGTGTGGTGAAAGTATTTGAAGTGCACCTCAAGAGGCTCCTTTCGAGCACTTGACACATGTTATAGAACTTTTTAGGTTCTACGACACGCCGGTTTCCTCAGGATGTTTTGCTTCACCGTTTCAGGCTACCTTTGGGTACATACATTTTTGAACAGAAAAACTCATTGGTCCATGACCTAAGGATCGGAAAGCGGGGTAGACCACCAGTGCTCTCTTATCAAACCTTAGGAACCAAGCCATATCTTGCTTGGTCTTCTAGTCACGTGGAACTGGCGCCTATATTCACTTACTTTAGAAGACAATTCATAGTGATCATTGTATTTCCTGAATGCCCTTTGACTTTGACAATGCAGTAACGGTTATAAATATGGAAAGAAAGATAGAAGTACATTTATTTGTCGCAGATTCATCTAAAAATATAGTTACATTTTTATATGGGAAAAACGCTGTTGACGCACGATCGGATCCGAACCCTCAACCTTATCTGCAGACGAGGTCGATACTGTCCCGTTTTTAAACCGGACATCTTTTGAACTTTAAGGTTCAAAAGCGGTCACCGTTACATCAAGGCCGTCATTACAGTCATTGACTACTTATGAACTTTTAATAAGTTCAATAGCGGTCACCGCAACATCAAGGCCGTCATTACAGTCATTTCTTTAGGAAACAAAGACTTAAGTTATCAAAGGTAGTGCAAAAGATTGAAATCTCTTCCGTGTACGAGGTTTTTTAAAAAGCGTTTATGCAAATAATTTGTTGGTAATGTAATGAGTCTATTAGGCTATCTGGTTTATCTTGAACTACTGCAGAATAACAATAGGTACAGTCAGAGTTACGAGAAAATGATGATTGGACTGTCAACAGATTTTTATCAAAGAATGGCAGTAGTAAGGATAAGTCATCTTTGAGAGTAGAGCTCTTTGTCAAGGGCTCGTCCGGGGAAGTACTACCACCACGCCTTTTTCTGCCGTCAAGCAGCGTTGCTGTGGTTCGGTTTGAAGAGTGTGGTTGCCGGTGTAATTACAGGCAAATGAGGCTTAACTTCCGTATGCCTCAAGTTGATGGACGCAGGGCAGTGCATCGTAGGGCACGTTAACGTGAGTGACTTACGAGGTAATGCTTTGTTATAGGTGATGATTACCACTTAACATCAGGTGGGCCATCGGCTTGTTCCATCAGATAGTTGTAATAAAAAAAAGTACTTTTAGTTCGCAGTCACTACTGGACGAGCAAGGCCATGTTCCAACCACTTCGATGCAAAACGAACCATTTTTACCAACTCACAATGCTGGCAAGGCCGTCTGCCTCTTACTCCACTTACAGTTGCACTGGCTTCTGCAAGCGGCTTCACTTGCAAGTGCAAGCGACGGAACTTTGTTAATACTGCGTTTGCATTTAGACAGTCGCGCTGCTATTCGCGTGGACGGTAATGTTGCCGTCCATATGTCTGCGGCAGCGTCGCCGGCAATGTGTGTTCACAACACGGGCAACGCGAGCGGCAACGCGAGTGGACATGGAAGTGGCCTGTATACATTCTCGCATTGCCCAAGTCCCTGCTCATGTGTCTGCACATTTCCACAGACATGAGCTGAGTGTAAACGGGGTATAACATAAGATTGTTTTAAATCCTTATTTATAAAGAAAATTACAATACTAAAGGTTTTTTTATACAACCTGCTGATGGAACAAACAGTTGGCCCACCTGATGTTAAGCTGTAACCATCACCTATAACAAAGCATTGCCTCGGAAGTCACAATAAGAACATTCCCTACGATGCACTGCCCTGCGTCAATCAACTTGAGGCATACAGATACTAAGCCTCATGTGCCTGTAATTACACCGGCGACCACACTTTGCAAACCGAAACACAGCAACGCTGCTTGGCGGTAGAAAAAGGCATGGTGGTACTTCCCCGGACGAGCCACACACAAAGAGCTCTTCTTATTGCTGATGGAACAAGCATGGCCCACTTGATATCAAGAGGATGTTATGAGCAATCTTCTGATTATTATCCAACATTTTGATTATGAAATTAAAGATTCCGCGAAATTAAAGATTAACTATTCAGCGTGGCAATGCAACCAACGTTCCGGGGTCGCTTCCGATTGGCACTGGTTTCAATAAGTTGTGCCATCATTAGATAGTTTGCAACAGTCTGCAAATAGCTCAACTATTTTATGTGTACTGTACATGGTTATTTTTGTAGGAACATAAGTTACAACTTTGTAAGGCGTAAATATGTTGTGCGAAGTAAAATAATTAAGTAATAAGCGAAGTGTGTTGGCAATCATGCAGGTATTTATCTCGTAAGATGTGTTATCGTAATCTTAATCCAATTTGGTATTTAAGTAATGTATTAATTTTATGTTTTTTATGTATCTGTTACTTGCACAACGTATTTTATAAGTGAAATGTTATTAATATTGAAACAGTTAATAGTATATTGATCAAATTACTAGAAATTCCTTTGAATTATTATTAATTCTCATTCTCTTAAGGCCCATCCGTTAGATGCGAAGTAATGCAATCCTTATAGAAAGAGGTACCACTCAATATCTAGTGGGTCATCTTCTTGTTCCGTTACTCGAACTCATAAAAAACAGGGATATTATGCCTTTGTTAGTAAATAGATTGTTCTGACCTATAAAAGCGATAAAACAACGTTTATGTAACAACGCGAGCTTGCGACCGGTCGGCGTGTCCTTTACAACATTTCCTGGTTGCAGTCGACGTTTCCATTTAAATATCTATAGCTTGTATATTTTAATTAAAATATCTAAAGTATTCGTGTATTTATGCAGTATAAATACACTTTTCTGATACTGCCGACATTCTGTCTGCAGTCAATCAAGTTTTGGGGAATAAAAATAATGGTACCTCACGACAAGGTCACTGCGTATGATATCTATAAAAACCTAGTTTTTTACAAAATATAACAAAGTCATACAGTACAGTACTTAAAATATATGTTTTAACAGCTGTCAGCTTTTTTTTAACTAGTTTTCAAACTAAGAATATTTTTTTGTTAAGAAGACTGGATCAAAATTATATTTTTTTGAACCTTTGTAATGTTATTTTTCGAAATTTAGTAGTTTGCGTTTTTCATATTCAATTATTTTTAATTATTTCATTCTCTCTTGTCGTGTCACTAGTTTCTTTCGAAACAGTGTGGTGAAAGGATTTGAAGTGCACCTCAAGAGGCTCCTTTCGAGCACTTGACACATGTTATAGAACTTTTTAGGTTCTACGACATGCCGATGTTTTCCTTCACTGTTTGAGAGTACTGGCATTGTGCACATACATTTTTGAACAGAAAAACTCACTCACGACCGCAGGATTGGAAGGCAGGCCCGCTACCACTAGACCACCAGTGCTCAAAATATTTCATTAAATATGCGTGCGAGAAGTTGTATGACTATTGCCAAAGATTTAATTAAAAGACAAATAAATATACCTACCTACCTATTATTTATTGAACCTTCATACGCCGTACTTCAAAATTAAGTAAATGTAAATAATTATTATAAATATTATGAACATTTATCGCTCAAATATTTGCCCTCAGTGGGCATCGAATCCACATACGACGCAGAACGAAAAACTATGAAAGAAATATGCACACAACATTTCTGAAAACTACTTAAGAAAACTAAATAAAATAAAAATAAATAAAACTGTCGAATGAGAACGAATCAAACATTGCCAATCTGCTCATAAAAATAAGCCATTAATTACTTATGCATTTGTCACAGTAGAACGTATTATATAAATTGTCGCCAAAATTAAATACGATCTGGAAACTCCAATAAGAGGTGCAATCCAAGCCAAATTACTAGTCCAGTGAATGTCACTCAAGGTCTCACAAGTACTGACCAACAGCCAACATGTCAGCCATTTTGACACGGTTTCGATTCAATCGCGGTAAAGGGTCTTTTCTCATTTTAAGTCGTTTATGTCATAATGGAACGCGGGCTGTTTTGCTTACAAAATGTTTACCCATAACTTACGGGGTTTCTGATTTTATAAATGCCCCCGTAAAAAGTATTAAATTCAATTCATTTACGTAACAAAACTGAGGTTACAGAAATATATTATTTTGGATTGTAACTATAGGCTCAGCCATAATGTGTAGTGACTCTATTCCCCTAGGTATTATCAAAAACAAGACGAATAAATTTGATGATTTGACGAAGTTGATGGACGCAGCGCAGTGCATCGTAGGGCACGTTCCTATCGTGCGTGACTTACGAGGCAATGCTTTGTTATAGGTGATGGTTACCACTTAACATCAGGTGGGCCATATGCTTGTGCCATCATCTCGTAGTATAAAACAGAAAAAGAAAAAAGAATAACGCAAATACACGAATATCGCTGTTCGTGACGAGATGTGAGCAAATAAAAACGCAAATAAGTACCGAATAAAACTGTTAAAAATGCACACGAGAAATAAATAAAAAAGTAACGAAGGCCTCTTTTTGGTAAAACTTTTGCCTGCAACTGATGTTAGATGGATAGAAAATTATTTATTGCACACCACAAGGATACATTAAAAACAAAAATAAAGATCAACAGTTCAGTGATGTTACGTGATGATGCAACTTTATAAGACGGTACATTATAAGATTATTATGCTTTTACTTTAAAATGAAAGATGTACGATCATAATACAAGTCTAGCCTAACCTCTATTCCGATCCTGGCTGACGTCAAATTGACATGACCTTGACATCTGATCCAGTTCGATTGACAGGCACGTCACGTACAAACGATTAATATAACATTGATACCGCACGACAAGGTCACTGCGTGTGGTCGTGTAAGCTATTGTCAACACCTATTAACAATGTAAAAAGTTAAAATTACAAATCTAATTTGCAAAATTGTTCCGTAAACAGGGGCGTGAATTTAAAGTTATTCCTAACGCTGTTTAAATTATACCCGAAATAGATACGACAGGCAGGGTCATCAATTTTACTTCTTAGTTAATTAATTAAAAAAAAATCAGGCTTCTGAATGAAAGTAATAATGTTTCAGTTGAATTTACTTTACTCTCCGTCAGAAAAATTGTTTTACAACTATTAACAGCGCCAGTACGCAACTTACTCATAGTTTTTGAGTTTTATAGCAGCTAGTTATAGTAGTAGTAGAGCTTTTTGTGTGTGGCTCGTCCGGGGAAGTACTACCACATACCCTTACACTTCAACCCTTAGGAAAGACTGAAATACAGCGCCTGGGTCTTCATAAGCTAAGCATAGAAGCCCAGTCTTCGCTTTTCGACTATGACAGACAATATCTATCACTTGCACTGTTTTTTTTTGTATTCTTGATTAGTATTTTTATAAATAATTTTTGTTAGTAAAATTGTTAAAATTATACAGCAATTTTGTCACGCCGCGCCGTGGTAAAAGTAAGAATTGAAAATTTAAATAATAATTATTCAAAATGTATACAATACCTACTTACTATATTATTTGCAAAGATAACAACCGTACGCCACTTGTTACGTGACCTTGTATACAATACAATACAATACAAAATAATTTATTCATGCCACACATACACAGTTTATAAAAAATACAAGAATAGACATTAAAAGTAAGAAAGTGACACAAATTGGCCGTCACTCAGCATAAATGCTATAGCAGCATACGCTACTATAACGCTGGTCTTCCGTGACACCAGTATGCGACAACGCAGCAACTGCGACACCCATGTCATCGTTACAGTAGGTACATTCAATAATAATATTATCCTAATTAAAGACTATAGTTATAGTAAAACATAATATAAAAAAAAAAAAAAAAAAAAAAAAACTAAAACATTAAGACTTGAAAATAAAATATAATAACAATAATAAGCACAATAAATATATTCACTAATTCAACTTACTTATAAAATATACTAAACTAACCGGGGACCAGAACGACTACCTGTGAATTTTTTTGAGAGCTCAACAGGAAGTTTTTTAATGAGTGTTTGAAAGACCAAATGGAGTTAGAGTTTCTTACTGGTGGAGGTAAATTATTCCAACATTTCGTGGCAGCATATCTAAAACTACCACGAAAGGCAGTCGTTCTGTGGCGGGGACATATTATCAAACGCACAGCAAATCGGATCAGGCGATCTGAAAAATGAAGCTTTTCGTAAAGATATTGAGGCCTTTTATTCTTAATAATACCGAAAAGCAAAGTGGCAAAGTGGCAAAGTGTAAGGACGTACTTTAGCTAGAAGACTGAATTGCGATGTTCATTTATGTTTTTCCTTACTGCGACGTCAAATACGTATTTTACAGTCGTATTGTGTAGAATATTATGCTTAAAGAGTTTAAATAATGATTTGTTGATTTTCATAATTTATTTCGTAAGATTTTTTTAGACTAAAAGCGAAAGTAGCATAATTCATTTTAGTATTATGTGTAATTTAGTCAGTCAATTGACCGCCAAGTCATAGCTGTGATAGGTTGGTCGGGTGACTCCTTATAAAGTTTTGGAAGGGGGAGATTATGAAAATGAAGCATTCTTTAAAGTAACTTGGTGGAGTGAACTTGTCTGGCCAACATACTGTCGGTAATAAGGCCTATTACACGCAGTAATATCACACGATACGCGATAATATCAACATATTTACGGTTAATAGTGTGATCCTACGATCCAAGGGGCCTGGCTAGATTTACGAGTTATATAACTGATAGTATGATAGCTTTGAAGCAAGCTATGTGATACAATCCAAATTATCTTGATAATTGGATCATTTTAATGACTAGTAGTGTAATGGGCGTCAATAAACTTCAACAAATTTAAGTGAGATTCCTATCCTTGTGTTTGGTGGAATAAAGCGTTGATTTAAACTCGAGCTGGTTTGATTCCATCATAAAAGTAAATAATAAAAATATTGAACTAGTTTTTGCCAGACTTTTTTTACATAAAATTGTCTTTTCCTAACCTCCTTTCGAGAAGTCTCCATTTATCTATAGTTTACAAACATGCATATCGTCTGTCATCTTGTAACTAAATGAGTTTGCATAATAAGAGGACCTCTTTGCATCTTAATTACAGCCTCATTGTTTGTATGTGCTAGACTCGTGCTTGTCAATTAATTCAAATCAGTCACGTTGAATAATTAAGTGTGTTCCAGTACATGAGTGTGGCTTATTTTGCATGAAACTGCTAATAGATGGACAAAGTCTACTAGGAAAATTAAATACTTAGGTATATAACCAACAAAATCATATTCTCTGCCAAGCTGATGACATTTTAAGATTTATAAGAGTAGTAGAGCTCTTTGTGAAGGGCTCGTCTGGGGAAGTACTACCACCACGCCTTTTCTGCCGCCAAGCAGCAACGTTGTATTTCGGTTTGAAGAGTGATTGCCGGTGTAACTACAGGCACATGAGGATTAACATCTGTATGCCTCAAGTTGATGGACGCAGGGCAGTGTATCGTAGGGCACGTTCCTATCGTGCGTGACTTACGAGGCGATTTGTTATAGGTGATGGTAAGCAAGGAAAAATGTCCTAAAATTCGGCATATGCGTTTGAAATTTTCTAATAGAATAGAATAGAATAGAAAAATCTTTATTTTGTCTGTTAAAATCGAAATTTACAAAAAAAGCTTTAACATTTTTGATGACAAAAAAGGCCACCACTCAGCATTTGCTGTAAGAGCTCAAGCCCTTACAGCGCTGGTTTTCAGTGGCGCCATTACCACAGGCCATATATTATCCATGTCTTGTGTGTAACTACAACTTGAAAATAAAAATCGAACAATTTCAGTACCACATAATAATGGTTTATTTGTAAAAGAGTTGAATAATCAATCGTGTTTTTAAATCAACCATATTTTTTTTATTTTAGAATATTATCATAGATTTTTTTTCATTACTACAATCTGGACTGACCTTGCTAAAATCTGATCGATCCCAGCTTTCAGGTGTCTACTACCGGGTGACCAACTTTTCGTCCAACGTTCGACAGTTCATGTTCGTTTTCATAATAGACAAAGGGGATCCTATTTTTTTTTAATTGGGGCCCGAAAAGGCTAGTTACGCCACCGCCGATGGCCCATCTGATCTTAAGTGGTATAACAAAGCATTGCCTCTCAAGTCACGCTCGTTCACTTAGGTACGTGTCCCAAGTTTCCATCAAAATGAGGCATACAAGATGTGCCTGTAATTTCACTGGCGCACCCTTCAAACACGAATGTTTAGAAACCTAGGTACTTCATTCTAATCTAAGCAGATCAAGATATCAACTGTCTTGCATGAAGCACTTTAAGAAAATATATTCTAGTAGGCACTAACCAATAACATTTTTGCAATATCACCTGCAAGCTATACATAAAATTAGGCGTTATATAGGTGTACATAAGGCCAATACAAGGTGTCCTATGATTCTACTTAATCTAAGATGGATTAATTACATTATTTACATACATTTAGATACATTTTAAGAGTAGTAGAGCTCTTTGTGAAGGGCTCGTCCGGGGAAGTACAACCACCACGCCTTTATCTACCGCCAAGCAGCGTTTCTGTGTTTCGTGAAGAGTGTGGTTGCCGGTGTAATTACAGGCACATGAGGCTTTACATTATGTATGCCCCAAGTTGATGGGCACGTTCCCATCGTGCGTGTCTTACGAGGCACCTAATGCTTTGTTATCACTTTGGTTACCACTTAACATCAGGTGGGCCATCTGCTTGTTCCATCGGCTAGTAGTACAACATCAAAGGGGACCGATTTATTCCATTTACAGTAATATTTCTTACAACGACTTATTAGCTCAGAAATAAACCCGAAAAATTCACGTGCAATTTCAACAAAATTGTTGGATTTTCAAAATAACCTAGGAGTGTGGGCGGTAATAATTGAACAGCCTTACTTGAGAAATGTGTAAATCAGCCACCGATTTATCCATACCAACCAATATAATATAATTTATTATATCTCTAGTTTTGTTTAAGTATTGGTTTTGCTTGATTATTTACTTACATTATGGTGTATAATTGAAGATGTATATTATTGTATTGTATTCTATAATCAATCACAAATGTAATTATTTAAGTTTACCGCAATACGTGCACCGCGGTCCATTACCGCTCTGATCAAATACTTTCATCCTAAGGTTGCCTGGAAGAAATAGCTTTCAGCGATAAGGCCGCACATTGTACTTTATTAATTTACGTCTAGATTTATGATGTATCCTTGTGTACAATGTTATCTATATATCTATCTATCAATCTATATACGTATGCATTATGTTTCTGTTCATAGAAAGGTTTCTGGAGCAGATCGCTTTTAGCGAGAAGACAGCCCCCGCCCATTCTTCTTAGTTTTTAAATTACTTTTGTTTGGTTTTATTTGTATATGATGTAAATCTACACTAATATTATAAAGAGGAAAGATTTGTATTAAATACAAAAATACAAATGTTTCCTCTTTATAATATTAGTGTAGAAAATCAATTGAAATTCCGCCGGTAGAAAAGGGTCTTTATTTGTACCTTGGTATTAATCCTTATCCAAATAAATCATTACATAATTAAGACGGTTTCAATACCTATAGATTACTTCTGAATTTTTTCAAATCGGACACTCCATTCAAAAGATATGACGAAATTAAAAATGTTAACGGGTCCACGGGTCACGCACGGGGTGCGATCACCCATGCGAAGCTGGGACAGGCTGCTAGCTAGTTTTTCCAATAAAGTTATATTACATTACAATTCAACTAACGGAACAAAGGAAAAAAGAAAGAATTATAATTAAAACCCCTTTCAGAACAACATGCTACCCGTGTCAATGAGACACCTTGTAAGGCTGCGCGCGCGCATGTGACGTCAGCGTGTCACCTTGCTCCGCCCACGCCACATAAATGTAATTTCACTGTTTACTTGAAGCTGTTTACTTAGTGTATTAATAAATGTACCACTAGGAAATACTGAACTAAGATATATATTCGCTTATATAAAACAGAAACAGGTCCCCTTTCTCTTTGACTTGATCCCCAGGCACGGTCGATGCCCCTCAGATTTCTTCAGTCATCATCATCATCATCATTACAGCCTGGCATCGAGCACACAGCCTGGTATCACCCACTGCTGGGTATAGGCCTCCTTCATATTTTTCCTGCCTCCTCTGTCCTGTGCGTCTCTGGATCTCTTCAGTACCAAGTACTAACTTCAGATTCTTTGAGGATGTCTAAGGGGGTAGTCAGAGGTACGTCCATAGTTATATGAACCACTTAGAGCTGATTTCACCATATACTCTGTTAGTTTCTAATCAAGGATTAACAGGCCGTTAAATCTAAACTTAGCTGTGAAACGCGTACATATTACAATATTTAACGGCCCTTTAATCCCTTGTTAATCTAACAGAGCATGGTGAAATCAGCTCTTAAACTTTTAGTATTCTGACGGCCGGTTTCTGAAAGCCCGAACAGAACTTATCCCATGTCAAGTCATTTGTTGTCTATCTAATTCAATGTAATAGCTGAAATGGCGAGTGACTTGACATCCGATTAGTTTTGATCGAGCTTTCAGAAGCCGGCCGTGAGACGGCGACGGGCTTGCAACCTGTCACGTATGGAATACCAACTACTGCAATACGTGGGTATGTGCCAAATATCCCTTAGACGTACTCAAAGAATCTGAAGTTAGTACTTGGTAGGTTACCAAATAAAATAATTGTCTGTTTGTCTTTTTTGGTTTTGTGTGGCGTAATAAAATAAATCGATGGCAAAAACCTGCATATTCTCCTCGTTTTTAGTCACAATTAATTTTGAATAGTCATATCCGTCCTACACAAATCTGCAAAAAGCCAACTTATTGACAAATCGTTAAAAAACGGAGCTAAATAACTAAGCGTAGGCACGAGCCAAGGTCTTACGGGAAATACAGATGTGAAACTCCACACGCATTATACTATTATACTCACTCACACACATTATAATACCTACATTGTAATAAGGATCATACAAAAGAGCGGGAGGAACCAAGCCGTAAGTTTGTTGCCTGTTCTTCTAGGCTTTGGTCGCGTGGAACTGGCACCTAGAGTCACCTAGCTTTAAGACGTTTTAAAGTGATCCTTGTGATTTTATTGAATAAATACCTTTTGAATTTGACTTTGACTTCGACTCTCACAAATAAATAATATAGGTACTAGTGATTCGTCTCGAACTGAGATCTCGCGACCCGAACGCTCCATAACTTTGAGTAGGTGGTAGTCAGAGGCAAGTCCAAACATTATGTTTGTTTCTGACAACCGCCTGCTAACTTGATATGGTAACCACGTTTCAGCTCCACAAGTTTCAACAGCTGTGTTTCGGTTTGAAGGGTGCTGGTGAAATTACAATATGAGGCTTCAACACCTCTATGCCTCAAGTTGATGGACGCAGGGCACGTTCGTACTGTGCATGACTTGCGAAGCAATGCTTAGTTATAGGTGATGGCTACCACTTAACATCAGATGGGTCATCTGCTTGTTCCGTCGGCAGATGGTATAAAATTACACCGGCATCCACACAATACAGCAACGCTGCGTGGCGGCAGAAATTGGCATGGTGGTAGTACTTCCCTGGACGACCAAAACACAAAGAGCTTTACTAATCTTATATCATTGGGGTAAGTCGTGCCTTTTCGGAGATCAGCGAACTAGTTTCATTTCTATAAGCTACATAATATCATTATACCGACACCGTTGACCAATCAAGTACAGCTGACGTCATCTGCGCCCGCGCAGCCTTTGCTAATGTTTGCTAGATCATGTAGTAATTTGAATGGAGTTGGAGTAATAGATGATTGCGCGATTATCAACGCTAAATAAATCATTATCATCATCAATAGATATCAAAATGGCATTTGGCCACTAGCCCTAGTACGACACGAGTTTATCGACATTTTATGAATATTTTATGGTCACATCTTATATAATAAATTATATTTTTGACTGCCAAAAGCCTTATTTTAATTAAACTTGAATATATAACATTCAAAATGACATGGGCCATTTATTGCGAAAAAATATATTAAAACAAAGTTGCTTTTCAACTTAATTTACGATCTTCGCCGAACATAAAACGGTGATGATAAACACTGGGACAGTTCAATAACCTGGGGGTTTATGCGTGAAAACATTCGAGATATATCATTGGTAAAGTTGTCACGTCTCGGGTCGGGCCGCGTAGAATTAAGAACAATATCCCTCCCAATGACTTCCACAGTTATTTTACATTCATAAATGTGCCTATATGGTTAAAGATATATAAATAATTTGTTTTATGATGATAAGAGGATATAAGAATAAGATACCTGATGTTAAGAGGTAACCATCACCTATAACAAAGCATTGCCTCGTAAGCCACGATTGCGACGTGCGTGTCTTACAATGCACTGCCCTGCGTCCATCAACTTGAAGCATACAGATGTTAGCTTCATGTGCCTGTAATTTCACCAGCAACCACACGAGATTTACAAATTTTAATAGTGACATTTCTCGAACGTGTCCAAGAATAAGGTCACTTCGCCAACTGAATCCTAAATGCGTGTTGCAGGTAAAATCAGGTTTGGGACAAAATGGATGTTGACCAGTTAGTGAAGAAACGCAAAGGTTGAAGCTATTAAAACTTTTTTTTATTTTAATTGGTTGTATTGTATGCAACACTCTTCTACAAATTATAATTCTACGCAAGTTTAGGTGTTTGGATTTTTATACGGCCAGACAGCGCGCCATTTCTCTCTAACTTTTTGAATTTAAAAACAAAATAAACTTATTTTCAAAATTTTTTCGATGATGATGATAGTAGCATTTCACATCGCTTTTTTATGTAGTGACCCTATTCGTCTATATTTGCCAATTCTTCACAAACAAGACGAATATCTACGCAAATACACGAGCAAAATAAAAACGCAAATACCGAATAGAGATACGCCCCTTTTTTTGTCTACCCTTACGTCAAATACTACAATTGGCACATACCCACATTCTTAGGGTTCCGTCCCGAAGGGTAAAACGGGACCCTATTACCAAGACTCCGCTGTCCGTCCGTCTGTCTGTCTGTCTGTCACCAGGCTGTATCTCATGAACCGTGATAGTAATACTGTAATTACACCGGCAACCACACTCTTCAAACCGAAACACAGCAACGTTCCTTGGTGGCAGAAAAAGAGTACTGATACGACCAGCAACTAAATCGAAATGCTAAGCTTGTTTTGATATTGTCATTGGTATCACGTCACACAACTACACTCGAACGTAGGCGTAATGTCTAATACGATGAATGAAAATTGATTTCCCAGTAATGTTGGCTGTCTCGGACATTTTGTATACAGTAGCATATTGTTTTGAGAATACTAAGCAATTTGTATTTTTATTTGTATTTATTTTTGTTTATTTGTATTTATTTCAACATTACATCTATCATTACAGGTACACCTAATACAATAGAGTAGTAAAAAATAATAAATAATTAAACATAAAATTTAATAATAAATAATTAAACATAAAATTTTACATAAATGGACAAGCGCGAGCAATACCCCCGCTGTGAGGGTTCCGATCATTCATTTTCATTTCTATATGTAGTTGTTTAAGAAATCAGAAATTATTTATTGTATTTCATAGAGTATTAACGTCACGGAAGACCAGCATTAGTAATATATCCTTTCACCACACTGTTTCGAAAGAACCAGTGACGCGACAAGAAGAAGAAGCATAAGTAGTGCATCAAACATTATTATAACACAAAGCTGATTGATGATTTTGTTGTCCTAAGCAATATTTTTCTTTGTATTTCACCTGCGTTTATGTGACAAAAGAAACTTGTTTTTTTTTTAATCCTCCTCTTGTCGTGTCACTACTTTCTTTGGAAACAGTGAGGTGAAAGGATTTTAAGTGCGCCTCAAGAGGCTCCTTTCGAGCACTTGACGCAATGTTATAGAACTTTTTCGGTTCTACGATGTCGTAGAACCGAAAAAGTTTCCTCACGATGTTTTCCTTCACCGTTTGATAGTACTGGCATTGTGCACATACATTTTAATATACAGATACAGAAAAACTCATTGGTGCTGGAACGGTTACAGAACTAATAATATCTGGTAATTTCCATTAGTTCCATAGAACTGTTGGTCAGAACAAGAGTCTAGACATAGACTGATAGAATAACAAATTTCTATACAATGGTTGCGTTCTTATCCTTTTGAAGTCCGTCGAACGAAGCCCTGAAATTCTAAATAAGTGTAGTTTATTTAACCTTCAACGCAATAAGTGCGACTGCATTGAAACGCAAATGAAGGAAAACATCGCGAGGAAATTACAATATGGCCTAGAATAAAGGCCCTCTCTCTCTCACACACACCCTCTCTCTCTCACACACACAAACACCCTCACACACACATACTCACCCTCATACACACACACACTCGGGAGGTCTCCTGTGAAACCCTGGCTCTTAAGAGACTTGTGTAATCAGGAGAACTCTCAGAAACACACGTACATATACACCCCAACAACACACTTACACATTCGAGGGTTTATCCTCTATAACCAGACTCTTATGAGACTGGCGTAACAGGAAAATCCTCCCCACACAACAACGTTCCACTCACCTTCAAACACACTATACTTACACGCACCACCACACATAAACATGACCCAGGCCTATTTTTGCAATTACATAAAATTCAAATAATGCATGATAATAATTTTAATGAGTCTTTTTAATAATTATATAACTTCTTAATTTAAGTTATAAACTAATTTAAGGGAATGCATAATCTTGTTGTAATATTTTTATTTAATAATAATATTGAATTATATAATCTCCGGCGGAGGGCATTGGTACGCCATAATACAGGTTTTCCTAGTTTGGGTACCAATGTGTTCCAACCAGGACTAATATTTTTAGAAAATTACTTCTGCATGTATCTATTTGATATAAGATGTTTGTTATATTAAATAAATCAATTTCAATTTCAATTTCAATAAAAGTTGGAATGGTCACCAAAAATCAGAAGGTTGTAGATTTGTAGATGTGCCTACTTAGCTAGGTGTATATGATTAGGTACCTAGTTTTTGTAGCTATCCAAACTTTAAGATAGGAAAACTTGTTTGTAAAGAAAATTAAGATTAAAATTTCAAAAACCTTTGAGAAAAGGAAGATTTTTTCAAATCGGAGTTTTGCGGTAGCAATATAAAAAAATACAGTCGAATTGAGAACCTTCTCCATTTTTAAGTCGGTTAAAAAGAAGATGCATTAATTTTGTGCGACGTGCGAGCGAGAAGTACATTATTAGTATACTACGTCTTAAAAAAAAATATGAAACGTATAAGATTTAATTATGTACAAGTATTGGTCATAAGATCAACTTGTCACTTGCCACCTGCATAGGAGTACGAAGGCCGTGTGACGCAACAAATCGAACATGTTCCTATTGTTCCACTAAAGTAGTACAGGCAGCGACAAATGTTAAAACGCTGACAGCGGCTATGATTCTTGTGATTCTTTCGGTTATACATTTCAAAACTTTTGAAGATATACAATTAGTTTTTAGACAGCCTTCACGGCTCAGTTGGTAGTACCCCTGTCTTCTGCGCCGTAGGCCATTTCAGTTTTTTTCAGTTTCAGTGTATAATATTCGTATAGTGTGTGTGTTTTGCTTGCTGACGTCATGGCCGAAATTCAACCAATAAACGATAGGAACGTGCCTTACGATGCGTCCAACAACTTGAGGCATATAGATGTTAAGCCTCATGTGCCCGTAATTTCCTCGGCAACCACACTCTTCAAACCGAAACACAGCGTTGCTGCTCGGCGGCAGAAAAAGGCGTGGTGGTAGTACTTCCCCGGACGAGCCACACACAAAGAGCTCTACTACTCTATAAGGGTGTGAATATTCGGAATATTGTGAACACCGAAATTGTTTCTTTCGTTTCCTACTTCCTTATACATTTATCGCACATCCAAAACAATACAATTTGCGAGTAAACGCTAACGCAAGACGGACTGAACGTAGAAAGTAGACAGCCTTGACATCACAACATTTTTGTGCATAAGTTTAGTGGTTTGATAGTGAGCATGAGGCTGACCTGCTTGTTTGGACCTCTTTTCTCATTTATTGGGACCTCTTGGGACATATTGCCAGGTGGTAATAACTACGATCTCTTTGAAACGTCTAAGCTAGGTGAATTTAGGTGACAGTTTTTTTTTTATATACAACTAGCTGATGGAACAAGCAGATGGCCTACCTGATATTAAGTGGTAACCATCACCTATACAAAGCATTGCCTCGTAGGTCACGCACGATAGGAACGCGCCCTACGATGCTCTGCCCTGCGTCCATCAACTTGAGGCATACAGATGTTAAGCCTCATGTGCCTGTAATTACACCGGCAACCACACCGGCAACCACACTCTTCAAACCGAAACACAGCGTTGCTGCTTGGCGGCAGAAAAAGGTGTGGTGGTAGTACTTCCCCGGACTTAGTACTTCCCATAGAGCTCTACTACTCTTAAAACAGTTCCACGCGACGTGGTATGAGGTCAGTCAAAGTCAAAGGTCTATTTAAGCAGTAAAATCACAAGTTTTCTGACATTTTGGAAAGCAACATAGCTTTTCCATTTTAATTGTATTTCTAGTGTTATTTTGAATTGTGTTGTGTAAGGTGGCATTTGAACCAACATTGACGTCTTTTGGAATTAAAGTGTAGTAATATCCTGATTTGACCGAAAATGTTTCGAATGTTTTGAAGAAAACCGCCACCATTTTCTTCGAAACAAAAGACGGCCGACTTGACTATGGACTGTCTTGACTAAAAAGTATTCAATACAAATCACTTGACACTGGCAAGATTGTCGAATGACGGACAGGAGCCATAAACGGAGAGAAGAAGAAGAAGAAAAGAAAGAAATAACAAAGACACACTTTAAAACGTCTTATAGCTAGGTGAATCAGGCGCCAGTTCCACGGGAACAAGCAACAAATTTCCTTAAAAAAATTCATACAAAAGACATAAACGAGATCCCTTGAGTTTTCCTCTTGTACTAAAATATCAGGAAAATCTATGAGTACCTACCTAAGCTATAGCTTCTGCCTGCAGTGTTACTTGCGTCGAAATCGGATAGATACGAGCTCCTTGTGTGATGGGGCTCGTCCGGGGAAGTACTACCACCATGCCTATTTCTGCCGCCAAGCTGCAACGCTGTGTTTTGGGTTGAAGGGTGTGTTTGCCGATGAAATTATAGGCATGTGAGGTTTAACATCCGTATGCCTCAAGTTGATGGATCCAGCACAGTGCATCGTAGGTCATGTGAAGACGGCAGATAAAGGAGAGTGGAGAGAAATAACCTGTTGTGCCGACCCCAGAAATGGGATAAGGGCAAGAAAATTATGATGATGACCTTTTGACTTTGACTTTGAAGGAGTCCGTGGACTGGTGTCGCCCACTATGCAATCAGATTCGAAGGCTTCGAAGGAGTTTTTGTACAATTCGGCGGGTGACGTCACCGGACACGGTTGGACAGCTTCCAGCCCACGTTACGCCTGCGCAAAGCGGTCTTTGCCTCGGGTAAGGTTGGACTGTTGGCGGCGGCGATTTTTGATAGTTTAGCTTGGAGTTTTGATAAAAAAAAAAACTAAGGAAACCTTTATTTAATACCTACCATTCCTAAAAAGCTTAATTACAACTTCATGTTTACATTTTTGAAGACTGTATAGTACGCGCAACGGATCTATGTCCCTCCGAACTTAGCTTCAGCTATTGTTTGGTCGGATTGGAGGTAAGCGAGGGGTGCGGAGCTAGCCTCCTCCGCATGTGACTCGTCTACAATTATCATTAATCGAAATAGGATCGATTATTTAAAAATAAATAATTGATTATCGTATTATGTAGTGCCCAGTGGCGTACCTAGATGGACAAGGGCCCCGGTGCATAAAGAAAGAATCGGGCATTCTAGCTTCGGTAGCTGTCTGACCCTTTCTTTTCAAAGCTTAGGTTAGAAGGCCCCCTGAGCTCGATAGCTACGCCACTGGTAGTGCCTGACTTCAGAGGGACTTAGATCCGTTATGTCCGTTATCCGGATAATGTCATCTTTCACACAATCCATCCATCTTTTCTTTGGCCTAAAACCATCCACATTTCCAACACTCTTCTCGTAATATGTCTTTGCTTGATCTGAGGCGATATCTACCATGCCTGGGAATAAAAGACGTGATGCTGTTTCTGCTTCTTTAAATGACCCACGAATGTTGGTCAACGAGTTTAGCTATCTTTTCGGTCATCTAAATACCACATCCGTATAGGTAAGCTAACTCTCAGGACTTACACAACATGCATTATGTAATTAATTGTCCGGTGATGAGATCGCCTCGCATTTATCTGATTAGGCATGAGTCGTCAACAGCGTCATCGCAAAGTTCAAATCTAAAACGAATTAGACATAAATAAATAATAAATATTGGTGGACTTTTGACACAGCACTATCTAGCCCCAAACTAAGCCAAAGCTTGTAATATGGGAACCAGATAGCTGATCTAATACATATAATATACATTTTGTTTGTAAATACATACTTATAATATACAAGTGGCCTGTCCCAGCTTCGCATGGGTGGACATACATTTTTTCAACGTTTTAGGATAAACTTAGACCGTGTGGTGGGTTCGAGTCATTTGCAAGCCCTTCCACCTCGCGCCTTGCCGTGACCCACGCGTCGCTTAATTTTTAAAATCTTTTGAATGGAATGTCAGATTTGAAAAATTCAAGAAGTAATGTATAGGTATTAACCAGTCTTGAATATGAAAATATTTATTTGGATAAGGATAAATACCAAGATACAAATAAAGAGCATTTTCTATCGGCGGCATTTTTATTAAATTTTTATAATGAAAGAACACTTAATGTGACATAACTATAATAGTTAGACATATGCTGTCGCGACATTTTTTGTAGATAATGACGTGTTCTGCAAAGTCGTAGTATATTATTTTATTCTATCATCAATAGTTTTCGCAGCGCACGCGATGTAAGGTTTTCTTTTTCCACCTTGGGTCACATTATTGGAGTTTTAGTAAGGATCCCTGATTTTTTTGAAAATATAATATAGCCTATGTTAGGATAATGTAGCATTCTAATGGTGAAAGAATTTTTGAAATCGGACCAGTAGTTTTTGAGCCTATTCGTTACATACAAAACAACAAAAATACAAATCTTTCCTCTTTATAATATTAGTGTATATTAGTGTAGATAATAATACCCAGACAGAGAACAAACATCTATGTTCATCACACAAATGTTTGTTCTCGTCGGGGATTGAACCCACGGCCTACGGCGCAGAAGGTAGAGCTACTACCAACTGAGCTGTGAAGGCTGTCAATAAATCGCTAAGAATACCACCACGCCTCACTCCAAACAAAAACTCTGTAAGAGTGGGTAAGTAATTAACATTGTCTGAGGTAGCTGCCACGGTTTTTGTAGACCTATTTACTACGAAGATGCTCTCAAAGTGAGATCAAGTGATCATCAATGTCATTAGTGTCACAGAGAAAAACTTAAGGCGAATTCAGGAGCTAAGGTGACTCTCGCTCGCACGTTTCGACATGTTAGATATAAAATCACTAAACTCATTTTCGAAAAATCACAACCAACCAATTTGTGTGCAATCACATTGCGATTTTTCGAAAATGAGTTTATTGATATTATATCTTTAAACATGTCGAAACGTGCGAGCGAGAGTCACATTAGCTCTTGTCTTCGCCTTAACTTTTAAGTAGGAAAACTTCGTGAGTGTTTTGGCAGTGGAAATGTCTACGTGAGTGAGGCGAAGCTCGTGATCGAGTGAGCGCAGACCCACTAGGTGAAACTCTTGGTTTACGGAATAGTACTTACGTAATAGACGTTTCAAAGTGATCCTTGTGATTGTACTGAATAAAGACCGTTCTGATTTAGATTTTTTGATTTTTGATTGACTTTAGTTTTTACTTACATGTGCATTTTATATACCTATGTGAGTTCTTTCCAAGTTTCAGCCACTTTTATCTACCTACAGACTTCCATGTAACGGTAAAAAATTATTGAATTGACTTTTTACCTTATTTGTTTTCAAAAGGATTATAAAAATCCTTTTTCAGAGTTATGACCGTACCTGATGTAAACCGTACCTGAAAAAGAAATTAAGACTCATGTGCCTGCAATTTCACCGGCACCCACACCCTTAAAACCGAAACACAGCAACGCTGCTTGGCGGCAGAAATAGGCATGGTGATAGTTCCTATTTTCTAGACGAGCCCTTTATAAAAAGCTCCACGCTACTACTAAAATTGATCGATCGAGACACACCGTCTATAAGGTCCTGTTTATGTATTTGTCGTCACACCCTGTAGGTATACCTACATACTCAGACCATCCTACGTATTTCGGGAGTCATCGTTTAACAGTCTGTATATACCTTTTATGTGTAAGGTACATATTTAGTTAAGTACCTCTCAAAAAAAAATTATGACTTGTCTATGTAGAACTTTATTTGCTAGAAGTAATTTTTTTAAGAAATTGAAAAAATGTTCTGATTGTTACAAAAACTACACAAACATCATTTTGTATAAAAAAGCTAACGTATAGTAGGTACTAAATGTATAATGTAGTATGTATAAAACCTACTTCATTATTATTTACATTATTTAGCAATAAAAAATACTGTAAACTTACCAAAAAATGTCCTTTTGGCGCTACGGGCGGACCGCAAACCGGAATAGATAAACAACACGGACACTATCACAGACAGTGATCAAAACCTAATAAATTCAGAAAACACAGCAAAAACTCACGTAAAAAAATAAAAACACAATTATAAAATCACTTTGCACTGGCAACTAATAAAAAAACACAAACCACTTTCGGCGCGAATTCGATATTTGAAAAACTAAAAAGCAAGATGGCGTACTCTACCGCTCGATTGGAATAACCGAGGTCGACTGAACATGAGGCGAGAAGGCTTCGCCGCGAATTATTCCGTAGGAGGCTGTTTGCAAGGAAAACAACTTGTCATATTATTTTTCACATTAGTTCTTATTACGCGTGAATCTTAGGAACTGTGATATCATCTTGTCTAACGGCACTATAGATAGACCATAGGTACCTAGCTATATCTATTACTTTTATATGACATAGCATCGCTAAGCGAAAAATAATTGATGAAGCTCTACTTAGTAAGTAAAACAAAAAATCATTTAAAGCTTTCACAATTACCTCTTTATCAGAGAGAGAGTTATTTTGGGGATGTACAGACAGCGTTTAAGTGGATCTTGTTTCTAAAGCCTAAATATTGAGTTTTCTTGTCATTTCACTAAGTAGTTCTTTCCAAACAGTGTGGTGAAAGGGTTTGATGCGCCTCAAACAGGCTCCTTTTGAACTACGACATGGTTCTACGACATGCCGGTTTCTTCACGATGTTTTGCTTCACCGTTTGTTAGTACCTAACCTACCTACTGGCACTGCACGATTGGTTTTGAACCCACGACCTTAGGATCGGAAGGCGGAGCCGCTACCACTAGACCACTAGTGCTCAAAAGCTGCAAATATTGAGTAAAACCAGCACACTTTTGGGTTTTCTTTTTTAAATCCGCCATGAGTCAAGACTTCAGTTTACAGGATCTGCAAACCAAAGTATACTTTATAGAGTCGCTATAAAAGAGCGGGGAATGTAAAAAAGGACCTTCTTCTTCTTGTTACACTAGTTTATTTCGAAACAGTGTGGTGAAAGAATTTTAAGTGCGGCTCAATGGGGCTCTTTTTGGAACACATATTTTTATAAGGTTCTACGACATGATAGTATTATGATATAAGGGCCATCCATCATAATTTGATGGAGATCCATTAAGAGGGAACTGCCTCGACCTTGTCTCCATCTCAGACCCAAGTAAATATGTAGATTATCAAGTAGGTACCTAAACGACAATCCGCTCTATTTTATTTTATTTTATTAGGTTTTTTACAATTTAATTCGCCACAAAGTCTGCTACGTTTGTCTTTTAGCTGTTCATCCTGTCTTCTTGGCTAAGTAACAAAAAACTTCAAAAAAGCTAAAAAATATGAGATAAGATTAGATAAGATACAATCTCGCAAGTAATAGCCGAGATGCTGTGCATTAAGGCTTAATGCATCTTCTTGAAGACACCTAGTGCCATCTAGTGAGGAGTAGAAACAACAAAGTCAAGATCATAATTTTGTCCGATAGGTTTTTCGGAAAATTGCTCTTGTATTTAAATTTTAATACAAACCTGTACCTACAAAGTATTTTCTTTACAATAATTAATTAAAATATCACATTGATAACTAAAAAACAAGACTGAATTACCTATAAAAATTTGTTTGTTTTCCAGTCTTGCACATCTAGCGGGGAGTAGAAAAGGCTAATAAAAGGAACTTGGGAAATGGGTTTCTTTATTCAAATTCAGTTTATTAACAGGTTAGCTGTCCGATTAGGCACATGTGCCTCATGGGTGATTGCACTGGTACGTCCATGAGGCATATGTGCCTCATGGCCAATGATGTAGATAATGCAATCGATCTATCGATAATTTTTTTTTTAATAATTATATTATTTGTAGCATTGTTTGTAGCATATTTGTTTTTTTGAAAAGATCGATTTTATTATTATTGAAAGGTTATTCATTATTTTTATGAGCTGATAATAATTCAAAAGAAACAAATGGTACTGATGACACCACGGACTATTGAATAAATTCAATTAAGTGTCACTTTTGATAACTTTTTAAAAAAGATTTGATAACCTTTTCCAAGGAGATCGGTAATTTTTCCATCAATACAAGCCGTCCAGACAATAACGAAGCCAGCAAAGGAATTAGCCTAATCGTAGGACCTTTCTCAAGTGAGGAACCGTCATAGATTTGATTTCTTTAAATTTTTTTCTTGTTTGGAAACTGGTGGCCGAAAGGGTACCTAATTGAATGGTGCATAACAGAAGATTGTTTTCAAAAAGATATTTTTCAGATGTCTAAAGTGTTACGAACATAAACGTACATGTTATCATTAAACGTAAATAATTAATTTCTTATCATACTCATCTAACATTAGCAATTATCGATATAATTAATTTCAATCACTAGGACACATAAAGTATCATAAAATACTTGAAGAGAATGACGTAACTTAATACGAAACTTCATGAGCGTTAGCTGTCATTATTTACTACGAGGACGTGTACAAAGAAGATCGAAACTTGCTTCGGGACAGCTAACCTGTTAAAGCACTAATAAAGATAAGACTAAGAAAACTTAAAATATTGTTTTTCTGTATTTAATTTTCTTGATAACCCAAAACGAACCTACTAAAATCGAAATAATCATATAAGATAAAAAAGACTCACTTGATAACAAATACTTTTTATTTTTTTATATAAATAATAATCACGCACCTAAATTCATATAACAGTTCAATATTACAAGGAACTTTGGTCTGTGTATGCAGTCAATAAATTAAAACACACGGGCACCTTACATTATTGGAAAGTGTAACACAACAAATTCACTAAATTTAGAATATTTTAGGGAAATAAATACACTTATCAAAATTACCTAAATGTATTACTAAGTACACTAATGTCTTTTGCTTTTCAATAGTTTATCTTAAAATAAAACAAAATCACACAATCTAGTTTCTTTAGAAAATAAATACATAGTTGGTTACATGTTTTTTGAAAACCTTAAGAGGATTACCCCTTTATTATAAAACATGGTCTACCCTTTAACCTAACTTTATTTGACTGACTATAAATAAATTAAGAGTTCACACCTACAGTAATATCTATTTCTATTAAATCTACTATATTGTCACATGTGTTGCATTACATATTATTACAAATAATATATGCTACTGCCATTATTGCTACTAGAACCGATAGAATTGGCAACCAGTGACGATGCAACCAGTTCCTATCATCCTTATTGATAACAACCTTCTTTTCCTTATGTTTCTTCTTCTTCCCACTTAGTTTCCACTCATATTCAGCCAACTCTTTCTTGTTCCTTTCCTCTTCCAATTGCTTCAACCTCTGATGCTCCTTCTCACTTTGCAGTTTAGCAGCTGCTTTTTTGACTTCACAAGTCTTATCACACTCAACAGTAGCTTCACCGCTTTTGACCACATTGCATGGAGCATCTTTCTTAATGTTGCCACAAGGGCAGTGGATCTTAGTCTTCTTGGTGCATACCTGGTTTCCACAAGGACCTGGATGGCAGGTATTTTTGCAGCGATGTCCACATTCCAAATTCCTCGGGCACTGCTGATTGCAAGATAGCATTTCTTCTGTAGCTTTAGAGTATTCTCTACAGCGAAGATATAGCTCAGTGATGCCGCAGTGGCATGGAATGCGTTCCAATGTTTCACAAGGGGGACAGATACCAGGGTGACAGGAGCTTTTGGAGCACTTATGGGAGCACTTTTCTGGGCGAGGTTTCAGACACTCTTTGCTACAAGGTCTGCAATTGTAAGGCACATTTTGGTAGTCAGGATCTGGGCTATACAAGTGACAGAGCTGTGTGCAGCTGTGGTTTCCACAAGCCAGAGGTTTTCCACATTCCCTGCCGCAAGGTCTACGGGCTGCTTTGTGACATGGTTGGCTGTCTGTCTCATGTTCTCCGAAACAGATGACAGTCACAGTTGTACTACATGGAGGACATTCCAAAGTCATGATCTTGGTCTTTGGCGCTTGAACTTCCCAAGGTGTAGCTGGCTTCTCAACCTGTTTGAAGACAACTGCTTTGAACTGATGGCAAATCGACTTGCATTCATGACCACACTTTGGGTAAGTTTTGTAGCAGATGGCTTTGCATGGTGCACAGTCTCCGAAATGGCAGGCATGCTTGTTTTCCTCCGCATGACCACATTTGTACTTCACCTTGCAGGGTAGTTGACATTTTGGTGGCTTGGTGAATCTCTCTCTCCCACATGGGACAGATACATAGGTCTCCTTACACTTGCAGGTAACCTTAGTTTCCAAGGGGCATGGATAGCAAGGTCCATGGTGGCAGATAGTAGTGCACTTATGGCGGCCACATTGAAGAGGCTTATCACAAGCCTTCTCACAGGGAGGGCAGTTGCCGTTGCAGCATTTTCTTGCGCAACCATGCTTGCCACATGGACGGGTCCCTCTGCATTTTGTGTCACATCTGAACTCCTTACTGCAAGGAAGGGATCGAGTGTGGGTTAAACATTGGCATTTCTTTTGGATCAATACTTGACAAGGTGGGCAAGAACCTTTGTGGCATTTTTCTGGGCAACTATGTTCACAGTCATGGTGTATCTTGCCACAGGTTCCGAGACATGTTTCCATGGTGTCAGGACATTGGACATACCTCTCATTTGCTCCACATGGACAGGACCTCATGCCGGAGTTGGGGCATTCCTCGCAGCTGCCTGAATGGCATACTTTCTCACATTTGTGATAGCCACATGAGTAAGGTTTGATGCAAGGTTTCTTGCAGTGCCAGAAAGGATCATCACAGGGTCTTTTTGTTTTTTCTGCTCCACACTGACAAGGCTGAACACTGGTGTAAGTGCAGGGTGGGCAATCTCCTTCATGGCATAACAGCTCACATGTATGTGTCTGGCAAAGTAAAGTTTTTAGACACTGCTGGCCACATGACCACTTGGCTGCACTGCATCTGACTTTCTTACGTTCTTTTTCACAGTAGCATATCCCATTCACTGTTTGTGGACAAGGAGGGCATGGTCCAGGGTGGCACAGGAGCAGACACTTGTGTTTACAGTTTTCGCCTGTTGAAAGTCTCTTTTCACATACTTCTCCGCATGTATGAGGTATCAGCCAAGGGTGAACAGCTGGATTATCAGTTTTACCACAAAAACATCTGTACTTTCTAGGTATTTCTTCTTTACTATATGAATTGCGGCATTTGGGACAGCACCATTCAATTTTCTGTGGCCTAAACACGCTTATTGGGGATTGAGGTTCAATACTGCGCAAACTTATGCTGTCGTTTCCCCATTTTTGGATACAGGAGAGATGAAAGTATGAGTAGCAGTGGTCACACGTCCAGACGGCATGGATCCGTTTGATAGAACTTATGCAGATCAAGCAAGCTACCGAGCGACCGCAGATCGCCTCTTCTAGAAGGTTCTTGGTTCTGTTTAGCATCTGGGTGTCCCCACCGCCCCGCCAATAGCTTTGGAACATCCCCTCAATGACACTGGACTCGTAAGGCTCTTCATCTTCGGAGGATGATAGGTCTTTCATATCCTTGAGATGTTTCTGTACGTTTTGCTGCAGTTTTGCCGCAGCGTCTCTGTAGCGACGCGCCATAGTCGGTTTTATAGGATTTTATATAATTCTGATAGTATATTTTCACTAGTTAACGCGCATTCATTTTCTAATATCGCATTAATAGAACGTCTCAGAAAATCTAATATTTTACAAATCGATCAATCGAACGAGACGGAGTTGCATGGTGCGATGCAAAGTTTCATTTATAACAAAGTACTCTGTGATGCAAAGCGAATAGCGATCGGATTTTGTTTGTTTGACGTAAGTTTGTTTCGGGTTTGACATTGACAAGGCAACCACGAAGTTCCAAGTTGGCATGACGTTTCGTTCGACCAAGATTCTCATTTTTGTAATTCATTTTCAAACTTCCCCCTCACAGTCCTAGTTAGCAAAAGCTTAGCGTTCGCGTTCTAACTTCTAACCACATTTCCGATTTGTATTAAAAGTGGAATAACCTTGGAGTAAAGGAATAACCTGAATTAGCTCTTTCGCCTTTATGCATGGAAATTGGTATGTAAAAAGAAAACTAAGCAGTTTTGGCATGAGGAGGATTATCTTCCCTGGGTAGTTTGAGAAGACTGGGGAAGACAATACCATTGGATGGGTTTTTTGTGAGAAAATTGCTCCAACCAACGTCACAACCACAACACACACAATTTAATGCTACATAATCACATTTATTTGTTCACATTCATTTATTTATTTATTTGTTTGGTAGGTCGTATTATTTTAAGACGAAAGGATACCAGCTCTTTCTCTATACAAACGTAGTCGACTGTTTCCTCCCTGGATAATGATGACACTAGAGCAAATATTTTTGTATCATAAAACCTTTAGCCACCATGCCCCTAAGTATTGGTTTTTTTATAAGTATTCTAATCAAATTATCATAGGAAGTAGGAATCTTCAAAAACTAGAAATAATGCCAAATTTTTTAAACATTTTCAAAAAAATTACGTATATTTACAAAAAAATGTGAACAACAAAACCTTCAGCTATGCCCCAGCTGAAGGTTTTGTTTATTTTATATAAAAATAAAAAAAACAATTGGCCATGTTTTGGGGGATTAAATAGTCGACTACGAAATGCTGTTTTGGTCAATAACTACGTAGATAACTACCTAAAACTCTGAAAGTCTCTTTCTAGCCTAGGGCGCGGTGGCGGCATGCAGCGAGACAGGAACATTTTATTCAAATACATATTTTTCAATAGTCTCTGAGAGATCCTTTCCTCTTAACCTTTCCCAAATTGAAATTGCAGTGGTAATTCTTAAAATACGATAGATGCTTTGCATGCCCTATTATACCTAGTAAGGATATAAATAAAAGAGTTTGTGAAAGTGAGAATACTGCTGTACTAGTTATCATATTGCAAGTTTGTTTGCATGTATGAGTCAGTTTTATGAGCCAAGACCGACATCTGGGGTTGGGTTGATTGACAATGTTTTAGGGGGATTCCCCGATTAATAACTGCGGCGATTTTAGGCTAAGGACTCACGAAGCGGTTTTCACCCGCGCCCGCCGTGGTTGCGGGCCCGCATCCTTTGTAGAATACAGATATTTATGTAAAAAAATATATCACATTTCACGACGCGTTTTACGCCCGCGGCGCGTGTGTGATTGTTTGCGGACCCCGCTGCAGACAGGTATTTGACCCTAAAAGTTGGCCAAAAATATTTGGTACTTTAAATGATTGCTTAACAATGTTTTATTTAATGTTTAGCTTGGTTAAGGTAAAACAAAGGCAAACTAATTATAAACATTTATACATCATTTTAGTCGTCATCTTCAAAACTTACATTGGTAATATCACTTTCTTTTAATAAATTTAGCTCATCGGCCGAAAGTGGGAGTTTTTTTTTATTTCTCCTCTTCCTCATGCCTGTGAGGACCTTCATTCCAGAAGAACCTACAACAAAAATCACAAAATATAAACAAAACTTCATTTACTAAGTATCGAATGTGCCTACGGAAAAAAAACACCAAAAAAAGCGGGGTACATTGGAGTGGCTGTTTTGTGCTTTATAACATCCTTTAAGGCCTACTCTATAACGAACAATTATAATTTAAGCTTAGAAATAGCGAGAAATTTAAGTAAATTCTCTTTGATCTTCCAAAATGTGGGGTTATAAAGCAGTTTTTCTGGTGTTTACATCTCAAGGATAAAAATGAAGAGAGACTAAAGATTTGTCGTTTAAATTAAGTGCCAAATAAAGGACATACATGATTGAGCACCATCCATAGTGAAATCCAATAAACAATCGTTTTTTACAAAACCAGCAAATTTTTCAAAACAATGAATTTTTAGCGCACCAAACAATCACACGTACCGCAGTGGGCAGCGGGGGGCGCGGGGGTTACAGAAATCCTTAACCACAACTCCTTAATCCTTCTTTAACTCATTAATAAGAGTAACAAATAATCCATAACGATCTCTTTCCGCAATTAGTGGATGCACCCAGAACCTTTTAGGGCTTCTTTTTTTACTTAACTGATCGTTTAACCGCTCGTCTTGCAACCGCCCGTCTTGCGATAATCAACCGCCAAGTTTGCGAGCGATAATCGCAACCGCGACGGCTGCGTAACCGCACAAAACTCCGGTCTCGAGAGTTTTGAAAATAAAACTCCATTCCGCCACCGCGGCGGGCGCGGGTGAAAACCGCTTCGTGAGTCCTTAGCCTAGGGGTAAATATTTTTGGGAGCGAGTTGGTAACATAGGTATTTTGTTTGCTTGTTTTGTTTGTTTTATTCCATGTTTTTAGTAGTACATTATTATATCTGTTTGTAATGATCATTTTTATTTTAAGATAATTTGGCGAGTTAAGTATCTGTTTACAAAAGATAAGAATAATACCGAGTTGCTCTCTACTAGCTTACAAGAACAAACAAGCAAGTCCCTCCCTGACAGAACAACACATTATTCGTCGTTCCGTACACACACACTGGTGCTAAATGGGTAAACTGGAGAATCCTAATGGTGCACTTTTTATTGGCATTTCCATTCGTTAGTGACTCACCGACCGATAATGCTGCAAGCGATAGGTAAGCTTACTTTACTTACTCAGTATGAATTATGGCGCGCGTAGCAACATACGTTTTTATCGACTTGGAAACCACCGGCCTCCCCGCTGAGGAGTTAAACAAGAGTAAAATAACAGAACTAAGTATGGTGGCGGTAAAAAGAACTCATTTAGTGGACACCAGGCCCGGTTCAGTGCCGCGAGTGCAACACAAACTTACTTTATGCTTCAATCCGAGAAGATTCATATCAGAAGATGGAACTAAAGTCACAGGACTGTGTAATGACCTTTTGGAAGACGAACCTGTGTTCAACATCGATGTCTTCACCATGATAAACACATTCCTCAGCGTCTTAAGTAAGCCGGTTTGCTTAATAGCCCAGAACGGTTTGGGTTTTGATTACCCGATACTGAAGAATCATCTAGAAAAGCTTAAGGTCAGTTTCCCTGATGATTTATTGTGTGCTGATTGCTACCATGGTTTCTATGATATTTTAGAGAAGAACAAGCAGGAACTTGAACCTAAGATTGAAGAAAGCAAAGTACATGAAGGTATTGTGCCTATACAAATATCACTTACGAATGGGATCTCAGCTAATGAAGTAACTAATGGCATTGACAAGTCTAATGAGTCACCATCAACCAGCTCAAAGACTGAAGTGAAACCATTTGATGATGTTGATTTCTACACGGACAACTTAAAAATGCAAGCTGTGAATGAAAACACTCCCAAATCAAAGAAAAGTGAACTTAAAGTAAAGCGTTCTTCGAAGGCGTGTCGCCGGATGCCATGGGGAAGTGGTCCTAAGCCCAAAGATTCCTACAAATTGAAGCATATTTATGAACGAGTGCTCAATCGGCCAGCATCGGATGCACATCGAGCAGAAAATGACTGTGTGTTTGCATTAGAAGTGTCTGCAGCCCTGGCCGAACAGTTTGTAGAATGGGTTGATGAGAACTATGTTGAGTTTTCTGAGATCAAGCCTATGACTATAGGTGTACCTCTAGGTAGATAGAATAGACAGATGTAACTTTTTATTGTATGCCCCAAAGACTTCTACAAATTGTGAACACACATAAGATAGAACTCAAAAACTATACATATAACCAACAAACATTTTTTAGGCGAATCTTCAAATCATGAGGCTATGGTTTCCAGAGCTATGCTAGGTTATATCATCAATGATAATTCACTGTAGGTACATAGAAGAGCTTCTTCGGTTGTGGGCAATACTTTCAAACCGATAGATGAATCAAGCATATTCTTTAATAATTGTAATTTTTAGATATTTTTGTGATATCAATGAAGTACACAGAAAATTATATTGAGAGAGGCTTATAAGATTGTATTTAATATAAAAAAAATATTACTTATCTAAATTATGATAATAGATAGTTAAATAATGTTGCGCATGCTTATATATTTTTAAACTGTTTTTTTTCTGAATTTATGATTATAATTATGCTCCAATACTATTAAAAGATATTTGTACCAAAAAATTTAGTAGATAGGTACTTAATGCAAAATGGATTTGTTGATTTTGCCAATAATTTATAGACTTTTGTTTAATTCTTCACAATCTTTCGCTTTATTACAATTTTTTAATAATTTTATATCATAATAAATATGTTTAATAAAATTTTATTTTGGTAGTTTAATTTTGTTTTAATTTCCTAAGAAATATTTCCTTAGAATAAATAATAGTACTACCGTCAGCAGGGTGATAACGTAACGTTGTTGCAATCAGTTTCTTTATGAAACCAATAAGTACATACACATATAAAACAATATGAAAGTTTTGCGATTATCCATCAACAGAAACACTAGTTGTAATCTGTTAGCAACTGTACCTAAAATGTAACCGCATAGCCGTCATATTTCCTTATTACAAACAGAAACTAATTGCAACAAAATTACTTAATCACCTCGCTGGTCTACTGCGAGTTTTAATAGACTGGCGATTGACGAAAAAAGAATTTACGAAAACATGTTATGGAGCTGACAACTATCAAACAACTTCTCGCTCGCACGTTTCGACATGTTGAAAGATATAAAATCACTAAACTCATTTTCGAAAAATCGCAATCAACCATTTTGTGTGCAATAACATTGCACACAGTTTAGTAAAAATTTAATTTTGATCGATACATGTTTTCCTACTCTAAAGTGTGCTTTTCTAGTTTTCGTACATAATCAAACTTTTCAGTAGGAAAACTTGTATCAATCAAAATGATTTTTTTACTAAAATGTGTGCAATGTGATTGCACACAAAATAGTTGATTGCGATTTTTCGAAAATGAGTTTATTAATTTTATATCTTTCAACATGTCGAAACGTGCGAGCGAGAAGTTGTTTGATAGTTGTCAGCCCCTTAAGCATTTCATATCAGTTGATACAGGATCGCCGTAGACTACATACTTTCTATAGACCCATAATTTTCGGGATTTTCAGTATGAAGATACCTATACCTATATGTGTGTGGCTCGTCCGGGGAAGTACTCCCACCACGCCTTTTTCTGCCGCCAAGCAGCAACGATGTGTTTCGGTTTGAATAGTTTATTGCCAGTGAAATCGAGCGAGTCTTACGATGCAATGCTTTGTTATAGGTGATGGTTACCACTTAACATCAGGTGGGCCATCTGCTTGTTCCATTAACAAGTTGTATAAAAAAAACATTGTAATACAAAAATCTCTTGACATTTTGATCAATTAAGATCGTTCTTAATAAATTAATAAGAATAAAAAATATATAGGTATTTTGTATCTAATCAAACAGAAGGTCATTACACCCGTGCCAAGTCCATCAACATCGAAAAATAAAACAGCTTCACGACTTTGATCCCCAGGCACGGTCGATATCACCTTAGATCTCTTAGTACCAAGTTGGTACAAACTCCAGCAGGCTGATCACGAATGAATTTAGACATATGTCGCGTTAACCTAGCGATATTCGACCTTATTTTGATGTAGTTAGGGATACAATACGTTTACGCGACTCGCGTCAAATTCATTCGTGATCGCAGTTTATTTGAGGACGTACATCGAACGTAGGTACAAGGGCGTCGCCAAGGGGGGGCAGAGAGGGGTAGCTGCCCCCCCCTAGAGATTGAAAAAATGATGTAACCAACTGCAAAGAAACCAAAGTCCTAAGGCCTAAGTTGGAACCATTCTTATTACAATCGCCATAGACAAAGACTCGCGCTACAAGCTATAAAGCTTCATGCTCTTACTGTAACACAGATAACAGTACCTACAATTCATATTTTTCTCATCCTCCATATTAACTTGCCCCCCCCGGGCCATGGGCTGGCGACGCCCTTGCGTAGGTAAATGATAGCAAATTTTTTAACTCTAAAATATTCTATTTATATGGTAAAATAAAATGAATGAATATCTTTGGTTCCAGGACTATTGAGCCTAACAGGGGTGCTATGGGGCTGCACCAACCCCTTCATCAAACAGGGTACAAAGGGGCTCCGTGACGTCAAAGCGAAGGGTCTGGCCGGCCAGGCTTGGGCCGAGATCTCCTTTCTACTGGGGAACTGGCGAGTAAGTACTACCAACATGCCTTTTTCTGCCGCCAAGCAGCGTTGCTGTGTTTCGGTTTGAAGAGTGTGGTGGCCGGTGAAAAGACAGGCACATGAGACTTAACATCTGTATGCCTCAAGTTGATGGACGCAGGGCAGTGCATCGTAGGGCACGTTCCTATCGAGCGAGTCTTACGATGCAATGCTTTGTTATAGGTGATGGTTACCACTTAACATCAGGTGGGCCATCTGCTTGTTCCATTAACAAGTTGTATAAAAAAAACATTGTGATACAAAAATCTCTTTTAATATTTTGATCAATTAAGATCGTTCTCCGCGATCATAATGTGGATGGGTGACCGCTAGTGGCATTTAATGTTTAAAGAGTTTAAGCCCTCTTTGGAGGGCACGTGAACCCGGCTATATTGTAATTCTGTCTTAGAACTAGGATAAGGAGTCTTCGCAGGTAACTGAGACGCTAGGAACGTACCAAACATAGATTTTTAGATAATTAATTAGTGACCGCAGAAAAAGGGGAACTCTTCTAACCCCGGCGCCAGATACCTATAGGTTCACTTGTTTGAACACTTGTTTGATTGCTATGTGTGGCACGAGACTTTGAATAAAAAGTCTCGTGCCACACATAGCAACGTAAACAAGTGTTCAAACAAGTATCTTCTCTTATCGTGTCACTAGTTTCTTTCGAAACAGTGTGGTGAAAGGATTTTAAGTGCGCCTCAAGAGGCTCCTTTCGAGCACAATGTTATACCTAGAACTTTTTTAGGTTCCACGACATGCCGGTTTCCTCACGATGTTTTCCTTCACCGTTTGTGAGTACTGGAATTGTGCACATAAATTTTTGAACAGAAAAACTCATTCGTGCACGACCGGTTTCGAACCCACAACCTTAGGTTAATAATGCGGGGCCGCTACCACTAGACCACCAGTGCTTCAAACATGTGAAGCTATAACTGGCGCCGGATTAACAGAGGTTATAAAACTTAACAGAAGAGATCTAACCCGATTTATAAAACTAAAAACAATAAAGAGTTTTTTTTTAACTACCTTTTCTGTAGTACGTTGTGCCATGGCTTGTAAACCAGTGCGGCTCGCTAGTGTACCTAATGGCCGTGCAGCGCGCGCCGCTCTCGCTGGCCGTGCCGGCCGCCAACGGGCTCGCCTTCGTGTGCTCGGCGCTGGCGGCCGCCGCCACGGGGCTCGAGGAGCCTTTGCAGCGAGGTAATACTTGATAACTAGTCTATTTTATTAGGACCTGCCCTTAAAAAAAGATGAACGAATGAATTAATGAAAATGAATTGATGACGCCAACGGACTCGCCTTCATGTGCTCGGCGGCCGCCGCCACGGGACTGTTAAGGCTACTCGCCTTTGCAGCGGGGTGAGCCTTGCAGCTGATAACTAGGCCCTGCCCTTAAAATAAATTGATGAATGAATGAAAATAATTAATTAAGATAATGAATTACGAATGAACTAAAAGGAATGAATGAATAAATAGTACACCTTACAAACTACCAAAATAGGAAACAAATTATAACAACTATTGATACTTATATGTGTAATGGGCAATCTTATCGCTAAAAAGTGGTCTCTTTCAGAAAAATAAGCCCTTACTATGACCCTTATTCATCTCCTTTTTATTTGGCTGTTCAGTGGCTAATATACCCCTATATTGGCCACTGAAAAAAAATATTTAAAAAATACTGAACAGCCACGAATTAGCCAATGACAAGTTGAAACAAAAAAGAGCCATAATATTTTGTATCAAATTGTTTTAAGTAGGTAAATAAGTTTATCAACAAACTTTTTTCTTTCCCAGGTTCGATTCTCGGTATAGCATTGATAGTGGCCGGTACAGCAATATGCTGCTTGGACAAAACCAGCTGATCCTAATACATTGCATCCCCTTAAAGATCTTGGATGTCTTTGGACTTAGATAATAATTATTATTTTATAAATAAGTACTTACCTAATAGGTAAGTAATAAGAAAATTCTAAAATTAAACAAAATGTTGTCGAGTTTATATTTTATTAAAAAATCCTTTATTAGGTACATCATGGTTGTAGTTCTAAAATATTGCACAATTTATGTATAAAATATACTTATTTAACTAACGATTTTTACCAAAAATATTTATAAAATCAGGCACCGAAATTACAAGCAATTAATTTCACGAAGTGTTTCTTAAAAGTTTAAATAGGATTTTCCGTACATTTTGAATAAATATTGTTAAATCTTTATAAATTTTTTAGGCTGCCAGGCTAGGCCCTTTAAGGGTGGGACACACCAGTCGCATAATACGATCATTTCGTTTCATTTATCAAAAAATAATAATAAGACCTCTACTACTCTTTGTGTGTGGCTCGTCCGGGGAAGTACCACCATGTCTATTTCTGCTGCTAAGCAGCGTTGCTGTGCTTCGGTTTGAAAGGTGTGGGTGTCGGTGAAATTATAGGTACATGAGGCCTCACATCTATGCCTCAAGTTGCAGGCCGCAGGGCTGTGCATCGTAGGGCAAGTTATTATCGTGTGTGACTTGCTATGCAATGCTACAAAGCATATATAGGGGATAGTTACCACTTAACATCAGGTGGGCCATGTGCTTGTTCCATCAGTAGTATAAAAAAATGAGGAAGATAAAAAATAATTGAAGAAGTAGATACCTACCTATACCTACAGCACAGATAAGAGAATACTAGTACCTACAGTCAATTTTCAACAATTAATAAACTTATGCATTAAAATCCCATAAAAAGATAAGGGATTTTTATTCTTATGTCAAAGAATAATTTCATAATTATTGATGTGTCGATTTTTTATTGTATTATACGTAGATTTGCGAGATACAGTACGGCCGTTAAAACGAGTCTGTTTATGGCGTACTGCCAGTCATTTTATACCTGCAGTCTATGGGTTAATTATACACAGCGCTGCTGGAGTGCCCTGCGCGTCCAGTATAACAATGGCTTCAGGATACTGTTGGGGCTGCCACGTTTCTGTAGTGCATCGGGGATGTTTGCGGATGCACGCGTAGACGACTTCTACGCAATCATCCGCAACAGAACAGCATCCCTGTTGCACAGGGTGCGCGGCAGTACCAACAACTACCTCCGATTAATAGCGGACAGACTGGACGTCGACACAGTGTTCATGAAGCACTGGACAGTCTGGACACTGGTGCACACTGTGGTGCACTCTTAGTTTGTGTGCTTCGTTTTTATGGTTATATGACTAGTTTTAATTAAGTACTTATTAATAATGTACCTACCTAGTCTTAAGTATTTATGGCTGCAATACCTCATGTGTGAATGCTGAAATAAAAGTTATTTAATTTGATTATGCCCTTATAAAAATACCAGCTGTCGCTATAAGTCCGCTATGGTGTGGCCTCACCTTTAAATGATAAAGGTTAATTAATTACTTAATTCATAAATTAAATAATATCTAAGCACTAAGATATTTACAATGAAATTATGTATGTTCAATAAATAAATGAATATTGTTGCACATTCCACACAGCACTATCTAGCCCCAAACTAAGCAAAGCTGGGATCCAGATACTTAGACAAACAGTTAGTTTCTAAACAGATTAACAGAACATTAATGTATTTACATCAATTGCTTGAAGTATATATAATTTTTACACTACGTGTTTTCGATTTAAAATCGAACTGTACCTACTTATATCTAATAATTAACTGATTACGATAACTTTTTTTTTCTATGGAGGCTTTTGTCAAAAATAGTCAAAATACTAGGTAAGTATCCCAAATACTGAAGTGAGGACAATGACCTCTACAGGACTATAGGATCACAGGGATAATACTAAAAAATGGCAGAACCAATAAGCCATAAGTTTGTTGCCTGTTTTTATAGGCTTGGTCGCGCGGAACTGGCACCTACATTGACCTAGCTTTAAAAAGATTCAAAGTGATTCAGTTGAATTACAAGGACCTTTTGACTTTGACTAGGGTCCCATGCTGAGACTAGCTAGGCTCTTATGCATAGGTATTCCTTGTCAACGCTAATAGCGGCCTTATAAATTATTCGTTAGTATCACTGAAGGTGGCATAGCATGTCACATCGCAATTCGGTAGGTATTCTCGTTTTTATTTGCGTATTCCTCTTATTCGTGAAAAATAGAGGCGAAGTCTCGCGCGGTCCAGATGACCAACTACTCCGAATAGCGATGTGAAGTGCCACCATTGCAGGTACATCATGAGGCCTAACATCTGTACTTATGCCTCAAGTTGATGGCTGCAATGCACGTTCCTACCTTTCGTGACTTACGAGGCAATGCTGTATTATAGGTGATGGGCTTTTTCGATTAGCAAGACGTAAAAAAAAATAGCGCTCAGTGAATATGAATAAAGGCTAAATAATAGCTTTACTTATCTCTCAGAATTTATATTCAGCCCTTATTATTTTATCATAAAACAATTTACCAAAATATGGACAAAATATCACGATAGGATCGATCGATCAGATTGGGATTGTGAGATTGTATTGTGTATGTTGTACCTACTCACTGACGTGGTGAAGTGCGAGTCCTTTTTGCTTTGTTGGGGCATGATGAGATTTATATCAGTGACTAGATTATTCGTTATTGCTTTTACTGCTATATTTATCATTGTTCAATCGTTATTATACCTAATGTAATAAATTTAATATTTTATAAGTTCTACCTAGATAGTTAAGTACCTACAAAGGTGCCTGCAGTTGGATCTAATAAGATACTTGCACGTAAGTACAAAAGTTCGACCATCTTAAATTTGATGGCTGAGTCTGTCTTTTATGCTTGAAAGTTGTCTTATAACTCTTCTAAGACAACTTTGTCCAATTTGCAAGGCTCAGAAAGCTTGGTCCGGTAAAAATAGTTTACTAGAAAAATAAGCTACGACTTTCTAATAGCTTCTATAGCCTTATTTAGTTTTTCTAGAGACGTTCTCAAGTTTGCTTCCTCTCCCGCCAAAAGTTGTCGCTCGGCCAATAGCGCGCGTGCGCGGTCGGAGTCTCTGGACGCGGAGCGCGTCACGTGCGCGCATTCCACCCGGAGGCATGTGCTGCTGTGCTGCAGCTCGTCCATCTCTTTCTTTCGTGCTGCAAGAGAAAGAGATGAGATGAGTCAAGTTTGCAAGAAGTTGATGATTTAATTAATTATTGATTTGATTGGTTGAGTGAGTGGACCGAACGAAGATGGATTAGGCGATTGAGCGTTACCTACGTTTGTTTGTTCGAGCATAACTTTTGAACCGTTGGTTGAACTGATCTGCATGACGACTTATAGTACCTACCTAATAAGCTAGTAGATGACTAGTAGTACAAAACTAATTTATTAATTACCTACTCGTAGATCACGACATAGACGTTGCGAGGTGATTTACTAATTTTATCTGAAGGCTTAGCTGTCTTATTGGCTTCGTCATTCTATTTCTACGTTACGTCTACTATAGAAAGAAAATGTCATTCATTGTCTCTTGTAGAATGTAACTTGGTTACTGCGCAGTTTTAATTGGCCACAGAAGGATTATTATAGCTTTGATGTCTGTTTGTTTTAGAATTTTTGATAACCTCCTCTTGATGTTATGACAAAAAAATAAGTTTTTTCTTATTTTTCTTACCTTTTTCATATTTCCTGTATTTTTTAATAAAATCGTCCATGATATCGGTGGCCCCTAGCCACGTAACCTCCTCCTCTGCTTGGCATCCCACCTCCTTCGTCATCACCTCTCCACAGCTCGCAGAGTTCGAAGGCTCGTCCATAGAAGTCGCCTGTGATGAAGACATTGGACGCGATTCTTGGTCTGATTTCAGTGAAATTATCTTTGAAATATTAGGAATATTTAACTTAGGATAGTCTTTGTCGTCAATTTTAAACTTTTTAATGTTTTCGCTGTCAAAGCCAGGGTTTAGATCACGTTTTTTGGTATCTTTCCCGCTAAAAAGTTTGACACTTCGGTCCGCCATCTTGGATAGCCTATTTAGTTCGGAGAAGTTTTTTTCGGCCAGTATTCGTATGTCCGAGTTTTCGTCGCCAATCGAGTCGAGTCTCTTCTTGATGAGGTCGTTGTTCTCGTTGACAGATTTGTTGATTTCTGTCAGCATCTGCAGTTGTCCGTTGGGGTCGAAAGGCTCCGGGTTGGTAATTCCGTACCGACGGTTTCTTTCTCGAATTATCTCTCGCCATGCCTTCTCGTAATCTGAAATTGGGAAACAAGGCATCATTATTTTCATTTGTCAAATAGGAGTAGTGTTGAGTTTTCAATAAAAGATTGTATTGAGCGGAATTATTTATATTTGTTATAGGAAGATCTTTACACATTGATGATGTGAAACGGAAGGAAGTACACATCCATAGACTTAGCATAAATAAGTTATCTATTACTAGCTCTATGGTTAATCGATACAATGTGCAATCGACTACATCCAAACTATTTGCTACTACTAATTAGTAGGGCTGTAATTTTAACTTCAACAAGTAGAGTAGGTACCTATCTTATTCGGATCAGATAGTTAAGATAATGGCAAAACCCTCACCCGCTTTATACATCGACGATACTCGCATGAGTTTGAAATGCGATAGGAACTGCTGTTTCTTCTGCAGGATAGCCTTTTCCTCAGGCTCAGGGGTTTTCATGACCTCAGTCTCAGGAGTTACAGGCTGGTCTTCCCGGTGTTCTTCCAGGCGACCGGCAGCGATGTAGGCGGAAGCAATGGCGTCGAATTTGAGGGTTCGCTCGTGCCGCTCCAGTTGCTTTTCTGAGGACATTTACATTCAAAAATTGAATAATGAAAAATGCTGGGTTCGGTCCGAAACTAGCATTTTTCATTTCATTCTCATCACAAGATTTAATTTTTTGTATTTTGTGCCTACCACCTAGGTATGTAGGTTCGTAGGTAAGCTTAGATTGTGTTGGATCTTTACTAATTTTTAAAGGGTAGATAATTTATGTTTGCCATCCGCTTTTCTACGACTACCGTCGTTTTGAATTGACGAGCCGATGCATCGCGCGCTGAACACTAACAAGAAGTGAAAATCATAGTTAAACCCAGATACCGGATTGCTATAGCCAACCCCAGTCATCTTTTATTTAATTATTGGTCCTTCAAAAAACTACAGATTGCTTAATGACTTAATCTTACAAAAATAATTAATATAAATAATGTCTTACCTCTAAAAACTTCCCTTGTCGCCAGACTGAACTTAGCTAGAAAATCTGCCTTAGCATTTTTATTGTAATTTGACCCAAACTTTTCTATTATATCATTGTAATTTTCCAGCTCATCTTCATCAGAATCGCTTTCACTGTCGCTGCTCTCTTCTTCCCTTTTCCCTTTCATTTTCAAAAACTCTTTGAAAATCTCGGTTTTCATCTTATCTGAGGTAATCACATCGATTGCAGGTTTGGTTACAATCTTCTTGTTCATAGAAATCGATTCTGTTTTGGGGACATCTTTGTTTGAGTTTGAAAGATATTTGAGTCTTCGTAAACGTTTCTTCTGTTCATATATGTCTAACATACTAACTTCTTCAAGAATTTTGGTGCTAATATTACTTTTTGCTTTTAAATTGGCTATAACAATCTTTGGTGCTTTTGAATCTACTTGGCATGTTATCAGTATCTTGTCAGACTTAGTTTCGACTTTTTTTGGCGGCTCTTTTCTTTGAACAACTAGTGCTTTTGATTCTTCAACAGCCTGATTTTTATTATCAGCTTCTGTTACAATTACAGGCACTTGGTAAACTACTTGTGGCGTTACAATAACTTTTTGGTTAGCTTGGAAAACGACTTCCGTTTTATTATTATTATTTTTCGGAGTTTGTATTACATTATTGCTAGATTTCAGTCCGTGGACTTCTTTGTTGTTGACGACTTTGTGTGGTTTAGGGTTCTTGATTACAGTATTAGTTACAACAGATTCTAGATTATTGTTATTTACAATAGTTACTTCAGTAGTTCTGTTCTGTTCTGTCTCAGGGCTTAATTTCATTTTAGTAGAATCAACTGTCTGGCATATTTTTGTGCTATTGTTAATCATCATCAAGTTAGCAGGAAATTGAACATTGCTTAAATATACGAAATTTGGCTGTATAACAATGTTTGTACTTTCAGCCGGTTTGTCTACTTTAAGTTTGTTTTTCCTGCTTTGATCTGTCTGTTTTTCTACTTTAACTTTGTTCTTCCATTCTTCTTGCGTTGCTTGCGACTTCTCCTTCACGACTATCTTGTTTCCGTAAATCTGATTCTCAGTGATCAGATTTTCGAAATCATTTTCATCACAGTTATCTTGATGTAGCCTCTTCAAAGCAACCACTTTGGATGAAGTGTCAGCGACAGCTTCATTCTTCTTGCTTTGACTTGACAACCGTGAAGGAGCTTGCAAGTTTTTTGACTCGAAATTTGCTCTTTGTAATAAAACTTGCGGATTTGGCTGAATGGTCAACAGCATTTTAGGATTAGGCTTCTGATTTTGTAGAAACACTACATTTTGTTGTTCGTTAAAGCCTCCGTCAGGAGGCTTATTGGGAAAATTCGGCTTGCTTGATTCTGAACTCACTGGGTTGAACATTGGCCTTTGGATACCTGCAGTTTGAGCAGCGTTCGCTTTGCTTGCTTCTGTATTAGCTGAATTAAATACTGGCCTTTGAATTGCTAAAGCTGGAACCTGACTCGTCTTGTTTAAATCAGCATTCACTAGGTTGATCATACCCCTCTGATTTGCTAATGATGGTTGAGTTGAGTTCGTCTTGCTTCCTTCTTCGCTCACGGTGTTGAACATTGGCCTTTGATTTGATGAAGATTGAGTTAAATTGGTTTTGCTTGCTTCTGCACTCGGTGAGTTGAACATAGGCTTTTGATTTGCTGAAGTTTGGACCTGATTCGTCTTGTTGGAATCTCTCTCAGCACTCACTGAGTTGTACATAGGCCTTTGATTTGCTGAAGGTAGAGTTAAATTCGTTTTAGTTGCTTCTGAAACCCCTGGATTTAGCATAGGTCTTACTATTCCTGGCGATTGTGGTATCAGTGGTGGAACCTCTTTTGGGATAAACATAAGCCTCTTTGGCGTCGGCTTAGCAACAACAGGAGGATCTTTTGTTTCTTTTAGAACATCTGCTTTTGGTTCTGGTACCCGAAACTGACTATCATTCTTATTAATAGCTTCAGCTGCATTGAGAAGCGTTTTGATGCTGTTATTCTGAGATGCAGGAGGATTTAATGGTTGACTATGCCTTAGACCTTCACGATCAGTCGTTGGAGGCTTGTCCTTCACTTCGGTTTCCTTGGCAAGCGTTGCAGTCTTGATGACAATATTGCTCTGTATTTCTACTTTCGGCCTTTCCATTTCTTTTTGAAATGCTGGATTAAAAACTGGATTTTTGATAGCATTTTGAAAGGCCGTATCAACTGGGCTGCTTACACATTTCATATCTATTTTGCTGATGGGTATGCTAGTTTTTAAGCTGTATCTTTCTGGTTTCTTTTTGCTTTCCTTATTGTGCGCTGGAATTGTGGCGGAACCTCCCGAGCCATGTGCTAAAGATGTTACGTTAATTTTCGATTCCACTATTTGAGTTTTATTAGTATCTGGTTTTGAAGTCGGGGCTACTATCTCCATAGTGAAATTGTCTTCAAAGTCTTGTTGCTTCGGAGTATCGATTTCATTTCTTTCTATTTCTTCGTTTTCTTCCTTTCGTCCAAAGATAACTTCTTCACTCCTTTCGAATTTCTCTTCTGGTTCTGGTAGTTTGACTTCCCTCGTGCCAGTTATCGTAAACGGCCTAAAGTCTAGTTGCGGTGTTTCCGTTTGCATAGGAGTTGGAAGTGGGTGATGACCACTGGAATAGTTCACTGGCTGAAAAGCAGAATATCCTGGAATGTTGTACAGAAAACCTGTGTAGTTGGGATAACCTGCATCCATGTTAGCTGTTACACTGGGGCTGGGGTTCGGTATAGAGGAAGGGGTTATCTTTGGGGGGTGGGGAATAGGTTTCGATGGGAGGAAGGGTTTCTCATAAGGTTCTTCCGGCTTGTAAGGCTCTGGTCTCTGTATCACGGCTGGTTTTGGCTCGTCTGACGGAGGTCCAGGTCTAACTGTAAATAGAAAAATATATTACTTTTTTGTAGAAGACCTTTGATACTTGTAAGTGTACAAAGTTTGGTATGCAAATGTTTGAAATTCGTTATTGCTTATGTAAATGTACCTTAATGTAATTTTGTTTTAATCTTGGTTTCTTACATAACAAGTGAAAATAATGGTGATACAATAAAAGGAATAGCAAATTAAGTACATGCGACATAGAAAACTATGGAGGCTTTCTTAAGAAATGCAAACAGTGTTAAATATGTGTAAAAAGCAAAACTGAATCGCTATTTGCGAAGCTAGATACCTACATAATGTACCTATGCACTTAATAGTAAAAAAGTGTATTTTAAGCAATTAATTACGCCAAAACCTTTCGTTTAGCAATCTACACTTTGCCTCTGACGATGTTTTATTTGAGAGGCCAACAACGGCCATTCTCGTTGTATTCTAATCATCCAGGTACCAGTAACCTATTACTTATTATCAACGCCTGTACCCGAAATCTGAGCTATGATTTTCGTTTTCTGTATCATCATCTTCCTGCCCTTATCCCACGCTGCATGGGATCGGCACAACAGGTTTTCTTCTTCCACTCTCCTCTATCATTCGTCATCGCACATTCACACAATCCATCCATATTTTCTTTGGCCTGCCTCTCCTAAAACCATCACATCCTTTCCAACACTCTTCTCGTAATATGACTTTCTTCCTTCCTCATGACATGCCCATACCACGCTAACCTATTGCTCCTCAACTTATCCATCATAGGCGCTATATTTTTATTTATATGTATCATCAGGTCGTTTTTGGAGATTAGTGAATTCTCTGAACTTCCCGTAGAGGCGCTTATCGAATCTCCATACAAAAAAGGCCCAACGATACAGAGAACGAAAAACAAGTGACCGCGGAATCCGTAGTAACTTTTTAATTTCTTATCACTAGCGTCACCCGCGTGAGTGGTTTGGCTGTGTAAATGCCAACGTGAGTGAGGTGAAGCTCATCATCGAAGTTAGCGCGGATCCGCCATGTTATTCCATGTGATTTTGTTGTTTACGAAATAGCACTACTTAAATGTATGGGATCGACGAATTCTCTATAAATGACCCGTAGTCTGTGTAAAAAAATATACACTTGCGCTGCCATCCAGGAATTATCGACTGTCTTTTGCCCAAACAGTTCTATAACTTACCTATAAACTAACTTATTTTTGGTACCAGGAAGAGAACTGAATACGCAACTCGCTCGCTTATTATTATTAGTAACCATTAGTAAGCATTATTGTTATTTGGCAGACATGAAATTACCTGTACCACAAGTCTGTTTGTTTTTCTTTTTACGTTTTTGTATGGAGACTCCAATCAGTGCTTCTATCGGGCGTGCTAAGAACTCAAACGTCATTTAAAAACGATTAACATTTCATTTCTAATGAATTATTTAAAATAGTTTTGCCACAATAACTTTTTTATTTAATTAACGCTTTTAAATTCGAGTAATAATGCATAAAAGGCCTGACGTCACGAAAAACAAAACAAAATACCTACGTAATGGCAGATACGCATTTATAACTTCCGGAGAATTTTTCAAACTGATCCTTGATAATCATCAAGGCTGACTGAGAAAAATTAACCAAAAAGTTTAAAATATTTAATTGTTTTGATTTTTAAGCTCATCGTGGCTTTTTTGTTGGACTAAAATATTATACCTAATCGTATGACGATTACTGACAGCGTTACCGGGCTACTAGTTATCGCAGTAAAACTGTACCTACCTAAATTTTCCGTTGAATGCAGGAGTCGAACCCACAATCAACAATACCTACCTATACATAGTATAGTTCAGTTTTTATTCCATTTGTGGTTCATTACTTAGTAGCGGTAGTAACAGTAGCGGCCCCGCCTTCTGATCCCGAGGTCGTGGATTCAAAACCAGTCGTGCACCAATGAGTTTTTCTGTTCAAAAATGTATGTGCACAGTGCCAGTAGGTACTCTCAAACGGCGAGGGAAAACATCGTGAGAAAACTGGCATGTCGTAGTGATGTAGAACCTAAAAAGTTCTAAAACATGTGTAAAGTGCTCGAAAGGAGGCGCACTTTATATCCTTTCACCACACTGTTTCGAAAGAAACTGTGACACACAAAAAGAAGTGCATCGTAGGTCACGTTTCTATAGTGGGTGACTTGTGAGTCAATACTTTGTTTTAGGTGATGGTACCACTTAACATCACATCTGATTGTTCTATTGCAAAGAAGTATAATTTTTTTAAACATATATAGTACCTACCTACCAACTCAGTTCAGTTTATACTATCGCTGTAGCCACAATCGGCCATAATCATCATACCTATATCAGCATAAAAACTGCATTAAGTCAAACCTTACCTCCCAAGCCGCCGTCTGCAATAAGTACCTACAGTTTCCATCGGCTAGTCAGTGTGTAGGTTCGGCCAGCATCGCCCAGCATCATAAACAGCATCTCGTCCAGAAACGCCTATTTCTGCCGCCAAGCAGCTTTGCTATGTTTCGGTTTGAAGAGTGTGGGTCCCGGTGAAATTACAGGCACATGAGGCTTAAACAACAGAAACGGTAGATATCCCCTCAAATTTCCTGGTACCAAGTACGACTTCAGATTCTTTGAGGTCGGTAGTCAGAGGTATGTCCAAACATGTAAAGATTAGAAAAGGCTCAAAATCGTTCTTCTTGAAAATGTTCTTATCGTACGTGACTTGAGTCACCTTGAGGCAATGATTCGTTTTAGGTGATGGTCACCACTTAACATCAGGTGGACCATCTGCTTGACCATTAGCAATTAGTATAAAAAACTAGACGTATGAAGGAGGCGTATGTCCAGCAGTGACTTCTTCAGGGTGATGCTCTCTCTCTTGTCGTATCACTAGTTTTTCGAAACAGTGTGGTGAAAGGATTTTAAGTGCGCCTCAACTCCTCCTTTCGGCTCCTTTCGAGCACTTGACACATGTAATATAACTTTTTAGGTTCTACGACATGTCGGTTTCCTCACGATGTTTTCCTTCACCGTTTGAGAGTATGTATTTGCATTGTGCACATACATTTTTGAACAGAAAAACTCTGGTGCACGACTGATTTCGAACCCACGACCTTAGGATCGAAAGGCCGCTACCACTAGACCAACAGTGCTCTCAAGGGTGATGCTAAGGTTAGATACCCAGCAACTAGGTAGGTTCAATAAATAATACAACACATCTACACCATACTTAGATATATTATAGCTATGTAGACGCGACTCCAAAGAAAAAACCTCCGATGAATCCAACAGAAAAGCAACTGTTTCTCATCAGATATGCCAAGGTCTTCTCCGTCCACTCCTGGCTTTCTTTCGCAGTTTCCCGTATCCTCTCCCAGTTCACGTTTATGTACCCCCCTTCGCTGGCAAAGTGCAGGATCAGGACTCCCCCTCCGAGGCCGAAGGCAGCTATTTTCCCTACCCTGATGACAGTTACTCCAGTCAGCCAACCTGATGAGAACGTAGCTTGAGTAAAAATAATGATGCAAAAGTTTCAACGGTTGCTGGGGATCGAACCCGCTACCCCTGCTTAACCCTGTCGAAAACCGGCTGCTAATAGGGTGTCGTGTCGGCTTGTGTCTAGATCTGAGGTTTAGATGGTTGACCCGCGCCTTCTCTACATAAGCGCCTCTTTAGGGCGTGCTTAGAACTTTCGTGGCTTAACAAAACCAAAACTCGAAAAACGTGATCACTTGTGATTATTTCAACAGAATACCTACCTACAATAAATACTATTCTGTACCCCAAGTATGAGTTGTGTTTACCATATTATTTGGTTTTTAGTTTTTCGTTTATGTTCCGTGTTCATTGCGGGTTCTGTATGAAGACGCGATAGAGATACCGATAGGGAACTAAGTTGCAAGTATAATGAAAATTAGTAGTAGAACATAATAGTTAAATAATAGAAAAACCAAATATGGTAAACACAACTCATACTTGGGGTACTGATTATGATAAATCTGTACCTGTCAGCGTCCCTAGAACAAGGTTCTTAGTAGACTTATTCCGTATCGTGTCGACTGTTACGTCTATAAATGATTTGGTTTCCTTCGGTTTGATTTCGTCCGCTAGCTTAGAAAGATCTTCTATTTGGGGAATAGGTCTGGCCATGGGACATAGCTTTGGATTTTATGTGGTTCGTTTAGATGTTTTGTTGGAGAAATGTTTTTGTTTCGATAGCTTGACAGTGACAGTAGAAGAATGTCATCTTTGACTTTAGCCTGGAGAAGTTGAGGTAGAAATATTTTGTATGAAATCTCTAAGCTTTAGGTGTCATATAACTGCATATAACCTTTAAAAATAAAAAAATACCTAGGTAGTTAATTTTTTTGCATAAAACCTACGCTTAGAGCATAGTTAAAATGTATGAATGCGAAAATGTGTCTATCTACTTGCTATATTTATTGAATTATCTTTATTTTAAGAATTTGATTGCGTTTACCTGTTTGTGTTATGCCTATGCCTCACTAAATTTGATTGGCACCACACTTGAGCTTCATTTTATAACTTGAACTATACCTATTGTAACAAGGATCATACAAAAGAACGGTAGGAACAAACCCGTAAGTTTGTTGCCTGTTCTTCTAGGCTTGGTCGCGTGGAACTGGCACCTAGAGGCACCTATCTTTGAGACGTTTCAAAGTGATCCTTGTGATTCAACTAAATAAATACTTTTTGACTTAGACTTAGAAACCTAGACTACAAAACTGTTGCTAGGTATCAAGGTAGCTTGATTTGAATATTAATCGTGTACCCCTGTGTATTCGGAGCAAATACTATTTTGTATCAAAATTGAGATGAGTTTAGTTTTTAAAACATGAGTTTTTGAACTACCGAGTTGAAAAATATCTAATTTGCATCGTTATAATATTCAAGCGTAGTGTTGTGCTAAATATCGATAATCGAATTGTCGATAACAGCCGCTTGCTCAAACCTACAAGCCTGAAACGTCACATAACATCACAAACTAACTACATGCGCTAACTGAAGCGTCGGGGGGGAGGGGGGAACAAAAAATAAAAGTAACTACACTCACAGCTGCAACACGAGGCCGTATTCACAAACAACGCCAAGACCTCATCTTCAACAATGACCCATGAGATCCCGCAATGTCGTTTGAGAATACGTCGCACCGCACTCGCGAGACTAGCATGCACATAAAGTAATTTCATTGAATTGTATTTTTCAATAAAACCATATTTTTCACTTGTTAGGTATTGTCCATATCATATCTAACTATTAAATATAATATTTACACGTATTCGGACACATAGACACTCGGGCCGGCCATCCATCGCCAAAATGCTGCTCGACAAAAAAATATTTGAAAAATATTGAACACCTATTAAAAGCTAAAAATTAATAATAACTATCTAAAGTTAATGTAGAGGTTGTTTGTTACAAAACTTCGTATTGTCTCGTGCGGGGTCATTGGCCTGCGGGCAGGCGGACAAAACAATACTGCAAGGAAAATTAAGTCTTATCACAAATGCAGTAGAATCAATATTGCGAAGCTGATTGCACGCGGCTGATGCCTAACTTAAAGCCTACTTAGTTAGGACCCCGTACGAGCGTTACAATTCTCATATCGATAAATCGATTCAAATATATCGATAGAATCATCGAACTGTCAAATTGACAGCTGGTGAAATGTATCGATATATCTGAGGAAGGCGCATCACAATTAATTCAGTGAGTTACTTTACATTGGTTGCAATATTCTATAAAATATATAAATATATCGCTTAAATACGACTGCGCCAGGCAGTTTTTTTTATTTTAATTACTTAAGTTTATTTATTTGATCAGCGACGTACATTGTAGAATTGAGTTTCGATATTATTGGCGATATTTTAAGCGTATTTAATAAGCTTTTAGATTATTTTGGAACAAATTGGCACAGAACTGCATAAGTCTCATTAAGTACATAATTTGCTTTCATAGTTCAATGGAAAGGCACGGTAGACATCTCATCACATCTATGAAGATGTATAAGTGATGTTAGCAATGAAATTTGATCGACAAATTTCTCATCTTTCTACTCTATCTGAGTAGTTAAGTTAAAAAAAGTATTTTGGTCGACGAAACTTTAAAAAGTATAAAAAAACGCAAACCTAAATATTTTGTGCCAATAAATTCCAAAACACCCCGCAAACCGGTAGTATATTTTACATTACACATAAAATGTAAAAAAATGACAATCAATGAATTAAGTTAACTCTCTATGAGGTAAATGGATTAAAATATAGCTTAAGATTTTATATAATTAATATTCAGTCAGAATATAATGGAGATATTTTACATTTAAATTCCACTTCGAATTTCCAACATTTGCATACCAAACTACGAAATTTTCAGTAATCTTGTATTATTCAGTAGGTATTTTACTGAAAATTGCGTATAATTACACATTTATTTACACAATGGTAAGTGATTTTGGACTCTTTAGTCTATGGTTTAGAGTCTACTTTGTAAGTACAGGAGCGTTACTAGTACACTCAAAACAGTCAAAATAAAAAAACAGCTGCTCTATTATAAGATCAAGGAAGGTAAAAAAAGTTAAAAACGTAATAAAGTAACAATCAGTACTTAATAAAAATAGTTAATCTTAAAACTGTAATGAATTGCACATTTAAGTTTCAACAAGTCGCCTAAAGATGGCGCTCCAAAGTTATGATTATGCCAATAAACAATAAAAATTGTCAGTCGCTTATAAAAATTCGTAAACATATTTATGTCAAAGTCTGTTCAGAGACCGTACGTCATAATAACCCCCTTCTAAAACAGTACATAATACGTCTAATCGAGATTTTAAAACGTGCGAATAGCAACACTAGCGTACAGAGTACAATACTGGATCACAAAGGCATCCTGACTTCCGGTCAGGCGGGCGTCTCTTCCTTCACCTCACCTGAGGGCTTGCTCTCTTCCGGTTCCGGCTGGGCGACCGGGGGGGTCGGGGCGGTAGGGGGGGTGGGGGTAGGGGTGGAAACGGGGGCGGTGGAAGTAGGGGTCGAGACGGGGACAACCGGTGGGGCTTGTTCTACAGGACTGGGCCGGGGGGGTTCGTACGGCGCTGGGTAGGGGCGGTAGGGGCGGTACAGTAAGGGAGGGGGTAGCAGGGGGCGAGGTAGCGCGTACACGGGAGGGGGTAGGAGGTGGGAGGGGTGGTGGAGCGCGGCTAACGCTCGTTGTTCTTCGCGCAGAGCTTCACGCGCACGCGATTCCTTCTCTCTTTGGAGGCGTTCTCTTTCTCTCTGCTCCTTATCGCGTTGTTCCCGTTCTCTTTCTCGCTCTCTTTCCCTGGAAAATGGAAATTCTTGATTAGATACACTAGTCACACAGTTAGAATCACACAAGTTGCATGGATAATTAGATATATTCATGTCAAGCAATAGTTATTCTGCTTCTTCTAATACTATTAAAATCACAGTGTACCACGTATTGGGTTCTTATATGTCGGACTACTATTCGTCGCTATCAGAGGTCGGGCCGTCAAGTTAGTCGCTGTCAAGTGTGGGCCTCACCGTTCACTCCACCTCTCCCGCTCCCTCTCGGAGTAGGCTACTATTTGTCGCCATCAGAGATCGGGGCCTCATGTTAGTCGATGTTGAGTGTAGGCCTCACCGTTCTCTCTCTCTATCCCGCTCCCTCTCGGAGTAGACTACTATTCGTCGCCATTGTAGATCGGAGCGTCATGTTAGTCGGGGTCTACGAGATGTCAAGCGTGGGTCTGACCGTTCTCTCTCCCTGTCTCGCTCCCTCTCGGGAGTAGACTACTATTCGTCGTCATCAGAGATACGTACGTACTACGTAGTCATATACGTCATGTTAGTCGATGTCGAAGAGCCAATCTATATCGAGCGGGCGACTCACCGTTCTCTCTCCCGGTCGCGGTCGCGGTCGCGCTCGCGCTCGCGCTGCATGGCGAGCTCCTTCTCGTCGTGCAGCGCGTGGTGGTGCGCGGCGTGGTGCGCGGCGGCGTGCGCGGCGTGCTGCGCGTGCGCGTGCAGCTGCAGCGGCGGCGGCGCCAGCGGCGGGTACAGCGCGTACGGCGGCAGCCAGCCCACGCCGCCGCGGAACATGCGCTCCAGGTACATCTGCTCCTCGGCCGCCAGCCTGCGGACGTGATACAGCTGTAGAACTGACTGAGCCGGTTCCGCCGGCCGTGCTTCGGCGGACATGTTGCAAACGTCAACGTTTAAGGATCGTTCGATGGAAGATTTATGTGAATACACCGGTGCTTCGGGGAACACGTTTTTGTTCGGGGCCATGACGAGTCTCATTGGCCTTGTGAACTACGTGAATTGACACCGATTTCACCCACGATGACGAAGTAACATGATGCTAAAATAACCCGTAGTTTTATTGGACTTGGAAGATGTAGCTGAGCTGGTTCCACCTTCCGTGCTTCGGAGGATACGCATGAATTTGGTCCCAGCTATGCCGGAGATTTTGTCTAAAAATATGAACTGACGCCGTTTCAGCGCCGAAGTCTTCTTATTGGACTCAGCTCGGCGTTTGAATACGATTAGAACATTTGGAAAATCAGTAAAAATATATGATTTTAACGAATCAGACCATTACGTATATCCTGAATAAAAAAACATTTCAAACAAAACCTGATTAATGAATATTGTTCTTTTTGCACCTAAGGAAGATTTTAAGCCTTGGTGCTACACAAGGATCTCGCCTAGGTCTTACTCTATTTATTCTGTACGCGGATGAAGTATTACCTGTATTGTAACGCCGCGCTGGAGTACAAGCTTGGGTGTGCGTAGGGCGAGTAGGCCGTGGGCTCCAGCAGTGGGAACGACGCGGCCGCGGGGTGGGATAGTCTGCTGGAAACGAGGTAACCATAAATCAGTGATGAGACTAGACAACTGGTTATTTAAAAGACAGAGGAGATAAGTCGTTTTATTTCTATGAGCTTGTGATTGCTAATATGTGGTAATGGTAATAGTGGTTTGCTAAGGCACCTGCCTTCTGATACAAAGAAATAGGCGCTGAAAAGTATCGCTTCTTCTACTTCTTTTACTTCTTCTATTACATTAAAACATCAACCATCACCTGATCAGCTATTTACAAAAAATCACAGCTTCTTGTATCGTGTCGATTTTTGCTATTTTTTTTAGAGAATTAGGCATGTGGCCGGACATTGTTGGAACATTTTACATGTTAGACTAACTTAAGACTAGATTTATGATCCTTGAACCTTCATTTACACAATTAACAGTATTAACCTGCCTCCAATTACTGTGTCTTGAAAGGTTACTGTATAATAACTTTATCATCAGAAATTTTACTAGACTAAGGCATTCACAGTCGCCACTCCAAGATTCTTCCAACTGCATTCACGGAACACAAAATCATTGTAGAAACTCACCTATCATCAGGTCTATAAGGTTGAAATCCGCTCGTAGGCAGGTGGTGGGGTGAGGCTCGCTTCGTCGGTGCAGGTGGGGGTTTCTCTTTCGCATCCCGCTCCGAGCCACTCGCAGCAGGCGTGCCTGGACACTCGTATTATCAAGCTGGGTCCACACAGTACCAACGGACATACCTCAGATCATGTCAATGATAGAGATAGGTACGTTGGGTCTACATGGGACTAACGAACATTATCGTCATCTCATGGTGATGAAAAGTACGTTCGTTGTTAGTGTCTACTTTACAAGTTCGTGTTCGTATAACAAGCTAGATCCATCGCATCTGTATTATTATCTCGGAGGTCTACTCTCCAAAACGATAAAATAAGTTTCGTATAGACATTTGGAGCTAAACTGGGTGGCACGTCCACGAAAAGTCGACTGCTCGAAGTGATTACCACGTTACCGTTTTGCAGAGTAGACCAACTGGTTCAGATCTTCTTGTCTTGACAGTTTCGCAAAGGTGAGTAGGAATCTGATTAAAGCTTATTTGTAAACGTGTAAAATAAAATACTCTTAAGTAAATATAAACTAAATCAGACTGCAAATAATATATAAACAATCGTTTAAAAATATATATTTTAAATGATGACCCTTTCAGACTAATTAGAAATGATTCGATTCATAATGTACAGTTCGTAGATAATAATACAGATATAATGGTGGAAACTTATGAAGTTGTTAAAGTCGATAATCTAATTATTGAGCTTGACGAACGTAAATCTAACGTCAAACTTGCAGTTTCTAAAGTAAGAACAGCTAAATCAAAATAAATTAACCTCATTATATAAAATAGTTAAGAATACTTCCGATATAACTAGAAGTTTTACAAAGATTGAGCTTTGATTGACAAGAGCGCTGGTTTGGACACAATAATGCAGGTCGCTTTGGTCAACCATCACAAAATATAATCTAGTTAAGACAATAATCAGATTGAGCGTAAAACCAAACGTATGGACAAATTCAAAACCCAACAAGTGTCTGTTGGAAGAAAGGTTAGAAGTAAACTAAAAGAAGAAAGAGGATGTAAATAGAGGAGCTGTGAATGAATGTAGAAATATAGCTAATAAGATTTCAGAAGATTTAATGTACGCTTTGTTGTTGCCTGTTCTTCTTGGCTTGGTCGCGTGGCACCTAGTAATACCTTTAATTCGTTTCAAAGTGATCCTTGTGATTCTATTGAATATACCTATTGACTTTGACTATACTATGGTACTTTTAGTGTCTTTGTCAAATGTATCGTCATTATTTTATGAATGGTTGTTTGGGTGGTCAGGCACTCACCTTTTTCTGCTTTTATAGTATTGTTATTAGACTTTTAGTTATTAATTACAACTTATTTTCAGAGAATAATAACACAAAGTTCCAGCAGACGTTTCATTTTAATCTAAACAAGTTTTCTTAGAATTTTAGCCTCTTTATTTTTCGAAATTTCGAGATAAGAGATATTTTCCGAAATTCTCTTTTTATATTTAATTAGCGGCTTGTTCCGGGTTTTGCATATGTGGTTTTTTTTTAGGGATAATGTAGAATTCTAATGGTGAAATAATTTTTGAAATCGGACGAGTACTTTTTGAGTCTATTCGTTACAAACATACAATTTATTTAACACTTATGTCTGTTACTTTTGTCTTGAAATTCTACGTGGTCGGTGAGGTTTTACCGTTTTAATTAAAGTAAATTAATAAATACAAATTATAGCTTTGTATTATCATTTTGTTGTATGGAATACCAAATACTGCAAAATGAGGGTAGGTGCCAAAATTTCTTATTTGGCAAAACTTCTGACTGCCTTAGACATCATTAATGAATCGTCGAAGGTTAAGGTGGTGCTTGAAACCAAGAGATCTGAGGGGATCTACCGTGCCTAGAGATCAAAGTCGTAAAGCTGTTTCTATTTCTTTTAGACAATTTGCTTCTTAATAATAAGTTAGGCGAATATCTTTTTAGGTATCTCTCCTTCTTAGACCTTTGACAGTTATGGCATCACACATGTGACATGTGACTGAGCTTTAGTTATTTTTCTGTTTAGGTTTTCTGCAATATAGTCATTTTTCATTTTAGGCCTGTTACTTCCTAGGCATTTTGGAAATTAGACTTTCTGATCAGGACGCAGTTGTATCAGTATGTCCCATTCATTCACAGCCCCCAGCGAGGCGACTACGTTACTCCACTCACCGTCCTTGCCGTCAGCGTTCTTGGCCAGCGTGCGCAGAGCGGCCGCGAACGGACCCCCCTTGTTGGGGGGGATGTCCGCTCGCTTGGGGATCTTGTTCGCGCTCACACCTGGAAAGAGGGAGAAAGAGGTTAGGTTCTATCTGAGGTTAGAAGGAGAGGATTTAGGTTTGAGATTTACTCATAATCGGCTACTTGAAACGTTGAAAAGTCAATACTGTCACAGTATCCATTAAATCTCAAAGTGATCCTTGTGATAAAGACTGTTTAGATTTGAGTTTAGAGGTTATTAGGATTGCCTTTTTGGGCCCTGTCAAGGCACAAGTGACAAGTTGAGCCTCTTTGAGGTGCACTTAAAATCCTGCCACCACAATGTTTCGAAAGAAACTAGTGACACTAAAAGAAGAAGGGCACCAGTATACTTTCTTTGTCAAACGGTCTTCCGCGATACAGGCCTGTCCTAGTGCGGGGACCAGTAAACTTCTATTATGAAATGGATTGGTAAATATTTTTTTTTTTTTTTTTTGTATTGGATTATATAAAAATGGGCTCACGATTATATCGTGCTGTGAATAATATCTGTTATAAACACTATATTATAGTCGCGTTAAACTCTCGCTGCAAACTCGGTCAGTGCTCAACCTATAGTCGCGTTAAACTCCCGCTGCAGACTCGGTCATAAATCATCTTAACACACGCTTATACAAAAGGATCGTCCGTTTTACTAAGTGCGAGAGAGAGAGAGAGAGCAATATTGCTGTCTCGTTCTGAAAAGTTACGACCGAGCCTGAGAGCGAGAGATTAACGCGACTATAGTATAATTTTTGCAAATGACGAATTTAGTATTAAACATAATAAGATAATAACATTGAGCTATATGTTAAGCGGCGTTTTTATTTAAACGAGGCGATTGAAACATTTTATATCAAAATACAAAGATATAGACTGATGACACAAATCTGCCAATCAAAAACGCCTCCAAGCCCCAAGTCTCAATAGTTGCTAGCTTCATACAATTAAACTTCCATGCCGAGCACTATCCCATGTAAAGAGGCAGGTGAATGAACCCCACACGGTTTACAAAAACAATCTATTATCCCCATCTGCTGGCTATTACTAGCAGTTGCATCAAATTATTTACGTTTTTTACCAACAGTTATTTTGTGTTTTTTTACATTCTTTTGTAAATTTAATCAGGGTCGATCTGTTGTTCCGCTATATTCATATAACCACCCTCGCCCTACCTTGCAACCCTATAATTATGTTCACACTTTACTAAATATAGAAAAAAAGTCAATTATAGAAAGCTGGCGCTGACGTGGCATATTGAAATTCAATGGGGTTCTTGATAGCTAGTAATAATGATAGGGTAACAAAATGAATGGTGCTTATTTTGAAGTATTTGATTTAGAAATTAATTTATATGTGTTCGTGGTGTTGCTTGGTCATTCTTAACCGATTGGAAGCTCTGTGCAAATGGTGCAGGAACATATCGTGAGTACATCAAACATCGGGGATGGGCTTGCGACCTGTCGCGCGTTTTTTATTGTGTTTTTTTATTCAACGTTGATGGAACAAGCAGATGGCCCACCTGATGTTAAGTGGTAACCATCACAAAGCAACCAGGCAAAGCTTTGCCTCGTAAGTCACGCACGATAGGAACGTGCCCTACGATGCACTGCCCTGCGTCCATCAACTTTAGGCAAACAGATATTAAGCCTCATGTGCCTGTAATTACACCGGCAACCACACTCTTCAAACCGGAACACAGCGTTGCTGCTTGGCGGCAGAAAACGCGTGGCGGTAGTACTTCCCCGGACGAGCCACACACAAAGGGCTCTACTACTTTTAAATATATCAAGTGGAAGTGTGGAATATCAAGTACTACAGATTTTGGGTATGTGCCAAATGTAATATTTGGATGTACCTCTGTGGTCAGAGGTACATGACTAGGACTTGCGAAGCAATGCTTTGTAAGGCGAGGGTGGTCCCTCACCTTACAAAGCATTCCCTCGCAAGTCACGCACGATAGGAACGTGCCCTGCATCCTACAATTTGAGGCGTATAGATGTTAAGCCTCATGTGCCTGTCATTTCACCGGCAACCGCACTCTTCAAACTGAAACACAGCAACGTTGCTTGGCGGCAGAAATAGGCATCCAATGCATAAGCTGTGAGGATGGTATAGGACCTATACAAAACTCACAGCTAGCACTAACTAGCTACTTGTACACCTATAGGTGCTACAAGTAGCTAGGGATTTTTGGTTTAGTTTCCGAGAATAACATTACAAAGTTTCTGCAAAATATTATTTTGATTCAAACAAATTTACCTACCAAAAACAATATTAAGTCAAGGGGGTGGTAAACGGCGAAGAGGAGATTCCCTCTGGGTCCTTTAGCGCCCCTTGTAGGTCTCTGAAAAGTGGGCGTTGTCGCCCACTTTGAGAAAGACAGATGTAGTGAAACCACTGTATGTAGTTGTGTAAATATAACGTGATCAGGGCCGATCTAACAATTGACCCCAACGTTCATGTAGCATCACTCGTGCGTGAACCGCGTGATGTCATATCGTGCGTACGCGCATTAGTGGAATGTTTATAGAACAGCGTTATTTTAAGAGTAGGGTGTTCAGTTTGATACTCTGGTCTCGGTGACTGATCACGACTGTTAGGTCCTAGGGTTCTGTTGGGAAGGTTCGGACTTTTGGCATAACGACATTGACATTTTGAGACATAAGAGCCTCATGTTCCTGTAATTTTACCCTGGCTGACAAACGGAAACACAGTAATAATGCTTGACGGGCAGAAATAGGCATGGTACTGGTAGTACTTCCCCGGATAAGCCCATCACAAAGTAAAATATTTCATTTTCGGTAGACTTGCTAACCATCACAAAGCATTGCCTCGAAAGTTACGCACAATTAGAACGTGCCCTATGCACAGTCCTGCTTCCATCTAGGTGTTAAGCCTCATGTGCCTGTTTCGTCGGCAACCACACCCATCAAATCGAAACACAGCATTGCTGTTTGACGGCATGGCGGTAGTACTTCGGACAAGCCCCACACAAAGAGCTCTACTTCTCTACCATGACATGTTTGGAAGTTCGAAGCGGCAGGATTCGAACCGACGCTCTGGTTGTCGCTGCGCCACCAGAGGTCAACATCAGATGAGTTCCACTAGGCATTGCAATAGGAGTCAAGTGGCGGGGCGCGTGCAATTGACCTGCGGCCGACGCTTCATTTATTGTGCATTAGAGACGTGCCTTGGTACAGAAACATCAACAGCTTCATGACTTTGATCCCGAGGCACGGTAGATATCCTCTTAGATCTCTTAGTTCAAAGTCAAAATGTATTCTTCTTCTGGTAATGTCACTAGTTCTTTCGAAACAGTGTGGTGAAAGGATTTTAAGTGCGCCTCAGAGGCTTCTTTCGAGCACTTGACACATGTTTTAGAACTTTTCATATTAGACCGTATCCCTTGACAAGTCGACCCTCTCAGATTTCCGAATGTTTTAAAATACCCTATCAAAGAGATATCGACCGTGCCTGGGGATCAAAGTCGTGAAGCCGTTAAGAAGAAAAAGATTCTTCTCATTTATATTAGTGGACGACTCACGAACTATGCGTCTTTTTCTCCTAATTTATATTTTTGTGGGAGACTAACGAAGCTATGTGTGTCACGAAGATTACAGGGTCTATTATTTGACCCCTGTTGGCCCGTTGATGAATGTGCCCCCAACATTAGCATCGCTTAGCCCCGACTGGCTGATTGAATGATGGCTAAACGAATTGCTTGAGGCATTGAGGTGAACGGACGGCAGTAAGCGGCTAGATTTTATTATATTTTGTTTATAAAGGGTTTGGGTTAAAACGTTATAAGTTTAATTAAATAACATTCTACAACTAAGCGGACAGGTATCTACACTAATATTACAAAGAGAAAAGATTTGTATGTTTGTAAGTAACGAATAAACTCAAAAAATACTGGTCCGATTTCAAAAATTCTTTACTTGCTGATGCTGATTGAATAAGTAACTTTGATTGAACTTAAGACTGAAAAATGGTAACCATCACCTAACAAACGAAGCATTTTTCTCGTCAACCACGATTTTCGCGTAAGCTAACGTAACGTAACCATATAGTGCACTGCCTTACGTCCGTCAACTTGAGCCAAACAAATGTTAAGCCTCAACAGTTTTTTTTTCATACAACTAGCTGATGGAACAAGCAGATGTCCCACGTGATGTATGGTTACCATCACCTATAACAAAGCATTGCCTCGTAAGTCCCGCACGATAGGAACGTGCCCTACGATGCACGGCCCTGCGTCCATCAACTTGAGGCATACAGATGTTAAGCCTCATGTGCCTGTAATTACACCGGCAACCACACTCTTCAAACCGAAACACAGCGTTGCTGCTTGGCGGCAGAAAAAGGCGTGGTGGTAGTACTTCCCCGGACGCGTCCTTCACAAAGAGCTCTACTACTCTTGCCTTCATTAGTACAGGAGGCTATGTTTTCCTTCACAGTTGCATTGCGCGCCTTTTTCCGTTTGTAACAACGCGTGTAGCACGCACGCCGGGGCCAATGTCGCAAAGCACTATTTAGATATCAATCTACCCTCAAAGGCTTCTCATGGAACGATGAGCGACCGGAAACCGGCGATTTGTCAGCTGTAGGATTAATGAGCACGCCACACTGCCGCCGCTCGGCTCTAATGGCCCCGACAGTTTGTAAATGGCTTAACTCTTTAACAGAATCAGTTCACCGGCTTTTGTTGAAAAATTGACACGAGTTGTATAATGTTTGAGCGCGACTTTGTTCGCAAAATATATTCGCGTAACACAATATTAGCAATATTAGCATTATCTATAGTCTAAAAAAGTAGAAGTAGGGGAAGCCATGCCACCATGCCTATTTCTGCCGCCAAGCAGCGTTGCTATGTTTCGGTTTGAAGAGTGTGGTTGCCGGTGTAATTACAGGCACATGAGGTTTAACATCTGTATGCCTCAAGTTGATGGACGCAGCGCAGTGCATCGTAGGGCACGTTCCTATCGTGCGTGACTTACGAGGTATACTTTGTTATAGGTGATGTCTACCACTTAACATCAGGTGGGCCATCTGCGTGTACCATCAGCTAGTTGTATAAAAAAAAACTTGAGATGTACAGGACTGTACATAAAAAAGGAGGAGGTTGAGTTTATTATAAATACTGTATTTTTAAGCTATAACATGGGTCGCCTGCACAACGATCTGATAATAATTGTATTTTGTTAAACACGTTTACCGAACTAAACAGAATTAGCGTAAACATCATTTCTAATGTCTGACATATCGATAATCATGTATAGCGGCTTACTTTTTCTTCTACAAGAGGTAAATCGCACGATAGGAACACGCATGCCCTACGATACACTGCCTCGCGTCCATCAACTTGAGGCATACATATGTAAAGCCTCATGTGCAGTATTCGGAAAGAGGGTCATTCATCTCTACAACTATAACTACTGCCGAGTATGTTTTAGTTGGTAATTTCATTAAAATCAGGCAAGTTCAAAGCACGAGCAACCCTACCAGCGAGGGTTGTCACAAGCGAGGTGTAATTAATTCAGTCTGAAGCGCTAATTTGAGTTGCGAAGTCACCCGCGCCACCCCTAGCCTCCCGGACATAGAGTAGGCAGCGAGCAACAGATGGGATGCTTGTTTATCTAACTCGCGACGAGTTCTTAGAATTGTAATTTAATTACCAATTCATGATATTATTTTATGTAATATATATCAGCTATCTGGTTCCCATATTACAAGCTGGGCTGGATAGCGCTGTGTGGAAAGACCACCAATATTTATATATTTATTCCGTGGAAGAGTTTCTGGTCTGGAAATAGCTTAACATTTGTTTGTTTTGTGTTATTTAAATTCATTTTATTCAATTAAGTAATTAATTAGGTAATATATTATCTTTATTGTGTTAGATTATGTACTCTTCATTGTATTCATTATTTAGTTATAAGTTGACATTCAAATACTATTGTGTTTTTTTTGTGATTATATAAATGAAAATTGCTAGAATTAATTGTTTATATGAAGCTGTTTTCAGCCCAGCACCTATACTAGTACCATCCCCACAGCTTACTCGGCCTAAGGCACAGGAAAGACATGGTCAATATGTGCGATGGGAGTAAGCCAAGGGTTTTCTCACGATGTTTTCGTTCGCCGTTTGAGCACTAGCAATTCGGTATTCGTGTTTTTGCGTATTCATATTGTTCGTGAAAATAGGCAAATAGACTCACTAGTCTTTCACTCACATCGTCGTATTTGGGAACATAAGACGACTACGCGAACACCAATAGCTATGTGAATATCGTAATAATATCGTAAAATATCGTATCTGTAGTGCTATTCCGTAAACAAGAAAAACACAGGGAGTATCACCTAGTGGTTCTGCGCTCACTTCTATCGCGAGCTTTGCCTCAATCGCGTTGGCATTTTCACCGCCAAAAGACTCAAGCAGGTGACGCTAGTGATGGATGAATGTACAACAGAATGCCAAGTTTCGGGCCAGTGTTGTTGTCAAAATAGCACATCTGTACGTTCATCTATGCCGGCTTATGTTTCGGATCACACAGCTATGTATTGGTTTCGACAGCGCACACTTTAATTGGACAGGGGCATGTCTGCGTTAGGGTTGCCAACTCTTTGTTCTCTAACAGGACAGCATTTACACACAGGTTAACTTAAGATACCCACAATTGTAAAAAGAGCACCCAACGATCATAAAACATTTTTTTTTTCTTTTTTTTTTCTTTTTCGTTATACCTGCCTAATTGATTGTATTGCCTACTACCTGTATATTGTTTGTTAGTATTAGGTTTGACTTGTTTTATGAGAGAAAATAAATGATATTTATTATTTAGCTAAAAGACCTTTTAAATTTATAATAAGCTGTCCAAAAAATTTAAGTTATTATTACAATTATGATTACCTTATTTTATATTCTAAGGTGCAAAGTGGCCAACCCACCTGATAATGATCTGTGCTGATTGCATAAATAGGGGAGGAATGCACCCCTTTGTTGGGAATAAGTGCAAAGTGCTTACTGTTACTACCCCGCGTACATTTAATCTTAACTAGTTAGTAAAGAGCACTGCTGGTCTAATGGGAGTGACTCCGTCTTCTGATCGTCAGGTCGTGGGTTCAAAATCGGTCGTGCAACAATGAGTCTTCCTGTTCAAAAATGTATGTGCACAGTGTCAGTACTCTCAAACGACGAAGGAAAACATCGTGAGGAAAACGGCATGTCGTCGAACCAAAAAAGTTCTAAAACGTGTCAAGTGCTCGAAAGGAGCCTTTTTGCAGTTTCGAAAGAAACTTAGTGGCACGACAAAGTCAAACGGTATTAATTCCATAAAATCACAAGAGTCACTTTGAAACGTCTTAAAGCTAGGTGACGCTAGGACAAGAACTACTAAAAACCTTCACTTAATGTACCAATTCTTTATTCATCTCATTAATTTAATTTATAGACTCAAATATAATAATCATAATAACGATGATGAGACAGAATGACATTTGTGCCAAAATCGCTCTGATTTATAGCAATAAAAATCTTAATGTCTCTGAAATAAGCGTACATTTCCATAATAAAACCATTAAAAAAGTCTCTTTGCACCTCAAAATATCTTCCTAAATATTATGATCCCACACAACGCTCAACACGTTCCAATATAACTCTGTATAAAAAAATCAAGTGACTGTCTGTTCCGCTTTGAATTTGAAATTAGTACCCGATTCAGAACTAGATGGCGCTAGTTTAGTTTAGATGTTTAGTCACGTGTTTTTTTCGATGCTGAAAAATCCGACTTCTACGGACGTCATCGCAGTGGACTTTAAACCATTGTAAGATAAAAGAGGCAAAAATAATTTATAAATACTCTGCTTTGCCAAGGAGTGACTGCTGATTTCATGAGTAAGAAAGGAGTGACTGCTGAGATGACGGCTAAAAGAGGAGAGTGGAGGGAAAAAACCTGTTGTGCCGACCCCACATGAAGTGGGATAAGGGCAGGAAAATGATGACTCTGCTTCGCCTCATGGGCCTTTGTTTATTTATTTAAGTATCTATATTTGGGGGAAAAACAGCACAATAAACACTTACAAGTAAATTTAAACTATGTCTAATAATGATAAGTTCTAATGTACCTCTCGCTCGCACATTTTTTATTTATTTAATCATTTAACAAAACACAAAGCTAAAGCACAAAAGGAGGGCCTAATGCACAAGCATTTTCTACCAGCCCCTATTTTGAAAGATATAAAACCACTGAACTCATTTTTGAAAAATCGTAATCAACCTAGTCGTGTGCAACAGTGATTGCACACAGCTATGTAAAAATTTCATTTCAAAACAATTTCCTTAAAATATGGACTACAATTGTCTGAATTAATAAATAAATTAATTAATTAATTGAATAGTTTTCGTACTTATGGAAACTTTTAACATTTACAATTGTAATACCGTAATACAAGTACGTAGAATCGAAGCAAGCGCAGCCGTCGGAAAACGCCAATAAATGTATAATAAGATTATTCTTAGCTCCGTCGCCCTCCACGTTTATAAACATCGAAAAAACTCGTAAAAGCAACTTTTAAAGACTTCACTGACGCGTAACTAGAAACACGTGTGGATAAAAACATAAATAAATCCACGACGGGATTTTATTGACGTTAGAAACGCTAGAGTTTATTGAGAATCTGTCTATGTTATACTAGTAACTGCTCGCGACATCACAATGCCTGTTTCTGCCGCCAAGCAGCGTTGCTGTGTTTCGGTTTGTAGGGTGTGGTTGCCGGTGAAATTACAGGCACATGAGGCTTAACATCTGTGTGCCTCAAGTTAATGGACCTCAGTGCATTGTAGGGCACGTTCCTATTGTGCGTGAGCGAACTTACGCTGGTGATGGTTGCCACTTAACATCAGGTTGGCCATCTGCTTTTTGTGTCACTAAAAACGTTTATATTTGATTTGAAACCTATATTTTCTCTGGATTTTGCAAGGAAATAGCGACTTCGGTTTGTAACTTTTGGTAATTTTTTTGTTAAGAGCCTGTAATCTACACTAATATTATAAAGAGGTAAACTTTGTATTTTTGTATTTTTGTATTTTTGTATTTTTGTATGTAACGAATAGGCTCAAAAACTACTGGTCCGATTTCAAAAATTCTTTCACCATTAGAATGCTACATTATCCCTGAGTAACATAGGCTATATTATATTTTCAAAAAAATCAGGGATCCTTACTAAAACTTCAATAATGTAACCCAAGGTGGAAAACAAAAAACCTTACATCGCGTGCGCTGCGAAAACTATTGAAGATAGAACAAAATAATGTACTACGATTTTGTAGAACACGTTATCATCTACAAAAAATGTCGCGACAGCATATGTCTAACTATTATAGTTATGTCACAATAAGTATTCTTTTATTATAAAAAATTAATTGAAATGCCTCCGCTAGAAAAGGGTCTTTATTTGTACCTTGGTATTAATCCTTATCCAAATAAATCATTTCATAATTAAGACGGTTTCAATACCTATAGATTACTTCTTAAATTTTTCAAATCGGACATTCCATTCAAAAGATATGACGAAATTAAAAATGTTTACGGGTCCACCGGTCACGCGCGGGGTGCGATTTCACTCACTCAAGGAGAAGCGCGTGCAAATGTATGAAATAAGTAGACGCGAGGCTCGAACCCACGGTCTAAGTTTATCCTAAAATGTTCAAAAAATTTATGACCACCCATGCGAAGCTGGGACAGGCCGCTAGTTGATATATATTAAGGCGGATCTTCACATACATAAAGTTCAAAACCTTAACCGATTTAACTTAACTTCACTTAATAATTTAACTTCACAAACCCGTAACAGAATCTATTTTTCTCGCTGATCGTACCTTACCCTGGTTACGTATCTCGCGACAGGTTTGCGACACTTACACTTGGATAATAGTCGCTTTCAAGAGCCATATTTGTTACAGACACGTTTGAGAGTATTGATCGGTATCAGTTTTCAGAGATTCGGAGAATACCTGTTTTCTCAGAATCTATGAATTCAACCCTTCCCTCATCCCACGCTTTTGTCGGTCGGCACAACAGGTTTTCTTAGATATAAGACTAAATTATTTATTGCCAACATGTATATACAATAACAAATATACCTACTAATATTTCATTTTACATTTCAAAGATAGTGTAAGAGGGTTTCGCTCTTCCAACTTATTATATTATGTATATGTATTTTCGTTATAAGGTACATATTTATGATATGGGCCTGAATTTTAAATTTAACTCAAACTTATACAAACTTACCGAGGCCCGAGACCGCTTCCGCTTATCAATGGGACCACAACCGGTAGCGTCTACGGGCTCCCACCCCGCCACCACAGAGTAGTTAACTTGTATACACGAGTCACACGAATGCCTACACAATTGCGTCCTCAGAAAGGCTTTTAGCTTTTATTATTGTGCTTTTGTAAAGGGCGACATTTTCATTTCAAGTACGTGTACCTACATTAAAAACTATTACAATAAAAAAATATGAATTGTATTTCATAGGTTGTCAAATACGACAGTTTTAACACAAAAGTGATATTTGTTAACAATTATTGCGTATGAACGCAAATCTGACGTGATATATGTAATCCGAAGGTGTGGTATATTATCAGCTGTAAACAGCTACACAACTGATCCCCAGGCACGGTATATATCCCCTCAGATCTCTTAGTGCTCCCCTACTATTTAATTTGTCGGACACTTTTTATTACCTTTAGCTATTCATGTCGCAGAATTAGATAGAGCTATGTCTAGCAATGAAATGCAATGGGATGATGATGATGAATGTGCCGATCCCACTTATCGAGGAATTAAATAAGAAGATTAAAAAAAATGTATTAATTTAGATTGTTCCAAGTAATTAAGCTCATTAATATAATAAGCTCTCAATTTCATTAACAAACCTACAATAATGGGCCTGATAATCTGGTAATATAACCACTCTACTTAAAATGGCCAACCATCAGAAAACATAACCCAATAAGTCGGCAACTTATCAAATTAATTCATCGTCCCTTCTACTCCTTGCTCTCCAGGGCAAGCCACTCTGTTACCAACTTCATTGGAATCGGGCGATTACTAACAGTAATCGTATCCCCGCGCAACGAGAGCGACGAACTCTCAACAACGACTACGACTACTTTACACAGACCAACCAGCAAAACATGATCTCCAAAATCCCTATCCGTAGAACTTGCCCCCGATGCGTCGAGAGCTCCGAACAAAACGGTGGGAATAGCAACTTGCGACCTTATGGTTCGGGGCGAATCAATTTCCATTTGAGCGCTTGCCTGGTTCGCTTGAAAGTGAACTCATTCCCAAAAGCGATAAAGTCTAATTTAGCTTAGCTGGGTCTCTGATTTCCACGGGGTTGTTTGTTGAGGCGATACGTGATTTGCGGCGTCGGCTCTTACGATCGAATTTTTTAACTTTGTTCGTTATTCGTAAGCAGATAAGGTGTATTTTCGAGGTGTGAATTTTGTGCGTATTTTAAGGCATTAATCTCGATAGACGCGTTCTACGTCGTTTAATTAAAAGTTGTGCGAAGGAATAAGACTGCCTCGTAGGCAATAGCGTGTGAGTGACAAGCGAGTGGCACATCTATTAATTATTGTTTGATTTGATTTGAATATCGAATCGTTTGTGATTGGCAGACGAGTTTCGAACGATTTTATGAGCTTAATGCGCGCGTGGGTATAAAGATAGACTTCATACTAAGGAAGCTTCTAAATATCGATTTATATAGCATACAAATTAGTTCAGCTAAAACGTTCTTAGTAATATGTATGAGGTAAGTGGGCAATAAATCGAGACGCAAGATGCCTGAAGTCCTGGGATTTTAGGGAGTAATGATACATACAGTGGAACTGGCACCTAGAGTCACCTAGCTTTTAGACGTTTCAAAGTGATCCTTGTGATTTTATTGAATAAATACCGTTTGACTTTGACTTTGTCGTGCCACTAGTTTCTTTCGAAACAGCAAAAAGGCTCCTTGCGAGCACTTGACACGTTTTAGAACTATTTTGGTTCTACGACATGCCGGTTTCCTCACGATGTTTTCCTTCACCGTTTGAGAGTACTGGCACTGTGCAGATACATTTTTGAACAGAAAGACTCATTGCTGCACGACCGATTTTGAACCCAAACACACAGTAAAAATACCCTTTAGGTACATAGTCAAAGTCAATAGGTATTTAGTCCAAAAAATCACAAGGATCACTTTGACACGTCTCACAACGAAAGAATCCAAACTTTCTTTTCCTTTTATATACTTTATTGATTGATAGAATAGTGTTTTGTAGGATTCCTTAAATCATAAAAAAAAACAAATACATTACGTATTCAGAGATTTCATTGATACCCAAAGAGAAAACCTGATAAAAATATGCTTCAAAAACCGCCAAACAATCTACCCGCGAAGTTCTACCACTTAACATTCCCCGCAGGGGTAGGGGGTGTTTTTTAAACCACCCTCGCAATCCGGATAAGGACATCTATGCCGCTATACACGGATATAGGGTGACCATGTTGTAGTGGATTTAGGTGTTTTTTTTATGTTAAACGTCCTCAAAGAATCTGAAGTACTTGTTTCTAAGATCTGAGGGGATATCTACCGTACCTGGGGATCAAAGTCGTGAAGCTGTTTCAGTTTTTTATGTAAAAGACAAATGATCTTACGGCCAACCTGACGTTAAGTGGTAATCATTACCTACCTATACAAAGCATTGCCTCGCAATTCACGCATGATAAGAACGTGCTCTACAATGCACTACCCTGCGTCCATCAACTTGAGGCATACAAAGCCCTTCACAAAGCTCTACTACTCTTAAAATATATCCAGCAATGGATTTATTTATACTGATGACGGCTTAGAGGCGTTTGCTTAGTGTAAGTGAGTAGCCACAGGCCCTAAGTACACGAGACACGAAGTGAGTTATAGGCGCGTTGCAGACGGCCGGTAATTGGCGGGCAACGGCGCGCGACAAATGCGACGCGCGCTTCCTATGGGGTGAGCTAGGGCTGGCAACACCACGTCGCGGGACCGACAACTTTATTATTTATTTATTTATTACATTAATGATGTGTGCAGTGTGCATACCAAAATGCTTAGGCCTGATTTCACCATGCTCTGTTAGAATAACAAAGGATTAAAGGGCCGTTAAATATATCAAAATCTACGCGTTTGACAACTAAGGTTAGATTTAACGGCCTGTTAATCCTTGATTAGTAACTAACTGAGCATGGTGAAATCAGCTCTTACTATCTTAATTTTAAGCTTAAAAATATAGTTAAACAATCACAGATAACATAAATTTTGTCATTAAATATATCGACATGTTGGACCTCGTGTATAAATGTGTACATACCTTTTTTGTAACAAGGATTCTACAAGAGACCGGGAGGACACAAGCCTTAAGATTGTTGCCTGGTTCTTCAAGGATTGGTCGCGTAGAACTGTCTCCTAGCTTTAAGACTATTGAAAGTGATCCTTGTGAATACCTTTTGACTTTGACGTGCCCCAATAATTCAGATCATTCATAAATCAAACCCACGTCGTCAAGGAATCTGCATTCACTAACTTTGTTACCTTTGTAATTTAAGTTTTATTTATTCTATATGTCACAATTCCAACCACTCCTTTGCTACAGCATTAAACGAATAAATTAAGTGAAGGTTTCAAAAGATCAACAATCCAATTCCACGATTTTAACAAATTAATTTCATCAGCTCGTTCTCTGCGGAGACCTCTTATCGCTGGCAACATCTCACTTCATTCTCCCCAGCTCATTGCCGAGCTACAGTTGTTAATTACCAACAGCGCTACAAATGGCGGGCCGAGACAGCCCTAGCCAGTAGCCGTTAATGTGGGGATTGACGCGAGTGTGAGCGAGTATTACTGATAATGTACGGTGGGGTATGGCGCGAGTGCGCGCTGTAGAATGTGGTGCAAATACAGAATAAATAAAATCAAGTAGTCTATAGAAAAAGGTAAAACACCGTTTAGCGTTCACTTAAGCCAATTTATTGCTGCGATTGTATAGCTAACCCGTTTACGAACTGTCAGCATCTAGAAAATGATGAAATTCCTAGCTCATTCACAAACGCAGATCGAAATAACTAAAGAATTGCAGATAGATATGAATGAATTCTTTTAGTAGCGCCATTGGACCACAACGCTACCAACTAGCAGCAGCACCGCACCCGGCCCCTTCGCTATCACTAGCAGTGGCTCCCCGGCCGTGACAACCGTACAATCGCTGCTAGAAATGCATTAACTAGTTTACAAGCGCCATTGGACAACAACGCTACCAGCTAGCAGTAGCACAGCACCCGGCCCCTTCGCTACCCGCTCGAAGTGGCACTACCGCCGCTGTTGCGCGCGCACCCCGATGGGCGCCGGGCATCGGGCATCGGGCATCGCCCACCGCCGGCCCGCGACGCTACGTTCCATTACACCGCGGTCGCGTGCCGATACTAACCCAAACGCGTTCCGTTTCGCAATTTAACTGGCATTAACGCCATTATTTGAGATGAACGTTTATCATTCACTAGCGGCTGCCCGTAGCTTCGCTCGTGGTAGCGGTTATCGCTAACATCACTAATTAGATACCTGGATACCTAATCTCTCCTGTCGTGTCACTAGTTTCTTTCGAAACAGTGTGGTGAAAGGATTTGAGGTGCGCCTCAAGAGGCTCCTTTCGAGCACTTGACACATGTTATAGAACTTTTTAGGTTCCACGACATGCCGGTTTCCTCACGATGTTTTCCTTTACCGTTTGAGAGTACTGGCTTTGCGCACATACATTTTTGAATAAAAAAACTCATCGGTGCACGACCGGTTTCGAACCTACGCCCTTGGGATCAGAAGGCGGGGCGGCGCTACCACTAGACCACCAGGGCTCTAAGTGGATACTTAATGACCTCCTAAGACTAATCTTAGATTACCTATAATGAATTTATTATTTGCAATGGGGGTCAAGGATGGCTATAGGAATAGTATAGCAATATTGTATGCCCGATTATACTTTTATAACTAGCTGGTGCAATAAGCAGATGGCCCACCTGATGTTAAATGGTAACCATCACCTATAACAAAGCAATGCCTCGTAAGCCACGCACAATAGGAACGTGCCCGACGATGCACAGGCCTGCGTCCGTCAACTTGAGGCATACAGATGTTAAGCCTCATGTGCCTGTAATGACACCGGCAACCACACTCTTCAAACCGAAACACAGCGTTGCTGCTTGGCGGCAGAAAAAGGCGTGGTGGTAGTACTTCCCCGGACGAGCCACACACAAAGAGCTCTCCTACTCTAAAACTCTATTACTCGTTTGTCATGTGACGTTCTTTTTTAAATACAAAACGATGTACAAATAAAATTTGTAAACTCAATTAATCCGTTGGTCATCGCTGTCCCCACTTCGACCCATACTACCACTGAAAACAGAAAGTTTAACACACTAAATTTCCTTAAATCTTACCCTGTGGTTACAGTAACCGCTGGTTACAGGGTTGGTAAACTACGGTCTACGCTCTCTTAACTTAACCCTCTTAGGGTCATAAGCTCACAGCGCTAACCTCGACGCAATAAAGCACATTTATTGTGTTACTAGCTTCCGCCCGCGAATTTACTTCATCTGATACCGGGATATTTTGGTAAACCACCCAAACCTAAGATACGATAAAAAAAAACCGGCCAAGAGCGAGTCGGATTCGCATACCTCGCTACCATTATCTATAAAAACGGTAAAAAAATCACGTTTGTTGTATGGGAGCCCCCATAAATATTTATTTTATTGTTTTTTAGTAAACAGAAAAAACAGAAATACATCAAAACACATGTGAAAATTTCAACTTTCTAACTATCACGGTTCATGAGAAATGAGCCAAACAGACAGACAGACAGACAGACAGACAGACAGACGGACGGACGGACAGCGGAGTCTTAGTAATAGGGTCCCGTTTTAACCCTTTGGGTACGGAACCCTAAAAATGTAGCATCAAAGTTAGGTCTAATAGTTCTAAAAGTTGATTGACGTAGGCCACGTTCATATCGCGCGTTACTTGCGAGGCTTTGATGGAACAAACAGATGACCCCACCAATGTTAAGTGGTAATCATCGACTATAACATAATGTGGCCTACGATGCACTGCCCTGCGTCCATCAACTTGAGGCATACAGATGTTAAGTCTCATATTAAGCCTCAATAATTGAGGAATAATTAAGGATGGGTGAGGCTTAACCCCATTTGTACTACCGTGTATGTCAGCAATTCGCGGTATCGGATAGGGTCAGGGTCAACCCAGCCCGACGAGACGAGGGTCGAATCGACCGAAGGCGATTAGACAATATTCTACGTAATTTCGTATTAGCGTATAACAGCAGAACGTTCACACGATTAAAAAAAATAAGGTAGGTAAGTTTGTTGCATCACCATTTGCTTGATTTTATTTATCTACACTAATCTACACTAATATTATAAAGAGGTAAACTTTGTATTTTTGTATTTTTGTATGTAACGAATAGGCTCAAAAACTACTGGTCCGATTTCAAAAATTCTTTCACCATTAGAATGCTACATTATCCCTGAGTAACATAGGCTATATTATATTTTCAAAAAAATCAGGGATCCTTACTAAAACTTCAATAATGTAACCCAAGGTGGAAAACAAAAAACCTTACATCGCGTGCGCTGCGAAAACTATTGAAGATAGAACAAAATAATGTACTACGATTTTGTAGAACACGTTATCATCTACAAAAAATGTCGCGACAGCATATGTCTAACTATTATAGTTATGTCACAATAAGTGTTCTTTTATTATAAAAAATTAATTGAAATGCCTCCGCTAGAAAAGGGTCTTTATTTGTACCTTGGTATTAATCCTTATCCAAATAAATCATTTCATAATTAAGACGGTTTCAATACCTATAGATTACTTCTTAAATTTTTCAAATCGGACATTCCATTCAAAAGATATGACGAAATTAAAAATGTTTACGGGTCCACGGGTCGCGCGCGGGGTGCGATTTCACTCACTCAAGGAGAAGCGCGTGCAAATGTATGAAATAAGTAGACGCGAGGCTCGAACCCACGGTCTCAGTTTATCCTAAAATGTTCAAAAAATGTATGACCACCCATGCGAAGCTGGGACAGGCCGCTAGTTTAATATCAATTTAATAACTTATCCAGTTATTAAATTGATATCTTGTAACAAAAATTGCATCGTCCTGCCCGTACCGAATTTTTTTTTATACAACTAGCTGATGGAACAAGCAGATCCATCCGGCCCATCTGATGTTAAGTTGTAACCATCACCTATAATAAAGCATTGCCTCGTAAGTCACGCACGATAGGAACGTGCCCTACAATGCACTGCCCTGCGTCCATCAACTTGAGGCATACAGATGTTAAGCCTCATGTGCCTGTAATTACACCGGCAACCGCACCCTTCAAACCGAAACACAGCAACGCTGTTTGGCGGCAGAAAAGGGCGTGGCGTTATTAAAATATTTGAAATCTGCGAGCGAGAGTTAGGTACATTAGCAGTTGTCATCGCCTTAATATCCTCAACCCTCTTTGAAGCATGCTGTCTGCAGTTCGCAGTACCCGTCCGGGTCGGGGTCAGGCCGGCCCCGACACGGGGTCGGTTCCACCCGCCGGCGCCGCCACGCGGTCTAATGAATTAATGGTATGTGATGGATTGATCACTAAGTGCTCACTTTTAGACTTTCAACCTGGTAGTTTTTGGAAAGTTGGGGAACTGAATTATAATATGGAACATGATTGAAACGATAGTTAGATAAACTCAATTAGACAAAGAAGCGTAGGACGCCCTCCGACCCGATGGACTGACGACATTGTTAGGATCGCGGGAATTCGGTGGATGGAGAGGGCTCCGAACCGTTCTTCCTGGAAATGTATAGGGGAGGCCTATGTCCAGCAGTGGACTTGTTAGGGCTGATGATGATGAATCACAAAGTAAATTCGTTATCTGAATTAAAGTTTGCTTTTTGTGTTTTGTTTTTATTAACATCTGATAAGTATCACGAGACGCATTCACTTCGATATTATGAAGAAGGCTGAATTAATTAATGAAATATAATAAGGGTTTTTGTGACCACGAATGTTTATTGTGAAAACTAATGAAATCCCATTTTAACCTGTTACATTCGTGCGAAAGTTGGATATTTATAGCCTTTTGTTTATGACGGAATGATTGGGGCGATAAAAATTAAGTTCCTAACCTGGATTAGCATACTGGCTACTTTTTATTCGAATATAGGTAAAACGCCTAAATATTAAGATAGCAATCACTACTTATGAGCAAGCGAAGCCGCGGGTAAAACTGTAGCTCTATTTCCGGCGGGCGGGACCGACCCCGTCCGCGCGGCGTTGGGGTCGAAACGACCCCGCGCCGCTCAGCGGTTAATTGAGCATCAACCTGAGGCATGACTTGATGGATCACTTTGCCACTCATCCGTTAAGGAAGCCACTGCACAGTTCCGTAATCTAGGTCGGAAATGTTTGGCTTAATAGGGTGCTTTACCCCACTTAGCAACCCTCACAGCTTAGTTGGTATAGCTACAGCCTTCTGCTGCTGTGTGGGTTCGATTCCCACATAGAAAAAACATTTGTCTGGTTTTTTTGCAAATGGCCCAGCTGATGTTAAGTGGTAACCATCACCTATAACTAAGCATTGCATCGTAAGTCACGCTCGATAGGAACATGCCCTACGATGTCAAACCTCATGTGCCTGCAATTTCACCGGCAACCACACTTTTCAAACCGAAACACCGTAACGCTGCTTGGCGGCGGAAAAAGACGTGGTATAACTAACGTTAGTACTTCCCCGGACGAGCCACACACAAAGAGCTCTACAGCTCTTAATTCGATGCGTGTCAGGTTGTAAATACTTATATTATCTATGATATTTACCTGGATGCGGCAGGAACGGCGTCCCGGCGCTCACAATCGGGTGCGGCGCCCGGTACTCCATATTCACAACACTAGCACATCACTAGCCACAGCGAACACTAGCACATCACTAGTCACAGCGAACACAGCACTAGCGTCCGTGCGCGCACAATGTTCATTTTTCCTATCCCATTCAATTAATTCGAGCTGAAAGCAATTCGTTTCAGGGTTCCGTTACTACAACGTGAATGTAAATCCTTAGCAAATAAAACGTGGGAAAAATTCTAGTGGATTTTTGTTTGAAGTATTTTTATTTCATTTTATTTATTTAAAACTTGCACACAAAACAATTTAGTGTTAGAAGGACTTAATGCTAATAGCATTGTCTACCAGTCATCCTGGGCGTGCAAAAAGATGGTGAAGAAGGTGTGGCATGAAAACTGTTTCATTTTAAGTGGGTATTTAAAGACTTTAAACTATAAATAATAAAGGGAAGAAACAGCAGAGAGATATATATTTATATCTGAGTAAGAAGGTACTTTAATAATTACACATATTTTTTTGTTTATTTGATGAGATAGTTGAAAAAGATCCGCCGTAAAAGACCGAGTAATGTATGTCTGTTAAAAGTAGAACGCTCCGATATTCCCGAATATATTATTATAGTAAAAGTTTTGCCAAAACTCATTTATCAAACAAAAAAAGGTTATAAAAACTTAGAGCTGTCATTGCTGGTTATTTTCCTCTACCTACCTAAGTCTGAATTGTTTATTTTATTTTGGGACCATACCGTACTCTACCTATTGGAAGAGACTCCGAATCTCGCCTATCCATTTTTCACGTTTTTTATTAACAATTTGGTAATTTTAGAACTACGGAACCTTCTGCAAGGAAGCCCAACTCGCACCTACCCGGTTTTATCAAGGTTTTTAAATAGTGATGCGCTGACTATCGACCCCATTGTGTATTGAATTTTATCGATGTTTTGTGATGTCAGTGTGATTTAGCTTCCATGTCAACGAGCGGCCATTCTGCTTCAGTCTTATAAACATCTACATACTAGCTTCCGCACTCGGCTCTTCGCGTAAATGTAATATAAAGCTTAGTAATTTATATTATTTAATTACTCACTTCTGCACGGTGCTGCACTCGTTAACCGTAAACATAATTTAACCTACATACCAGGTTACCCACGCGGTTATTCTCAAACCCTCGACCTTCCTTCGACAGCCTTCACAGCTCAGTTGGTAGTAGCTCTGCCTTCTGCGCCGTAGGCCGTGGGTTCGATCCCCACCGAGAACAAACATTTCTGTGATGAACATAGATGTTTGTTCTCTGCCTGGGTGTTATATAATATAATTAGTATATATTTACAAAAAAAAAGTATTTAAGTATTATATCAGCTATCTGGTTCCCATAGTACAAGCTTTGGCTTAGTTTGGGGCTAGATAGTGCTGTGTGGAATATAAGTAGGTACACCAATATTTATATTTATGTTGCCTATGCAGGGTCCATGAGATACCTAACACCTAACGAATATATATGTACCTAGCACCACACATGAGCAAGCAATAAATGCATTGAGTAATAGTCTCTTCTTAGTATCGCTCACTGTTTGGGAGCCCGTTTTCCGGTGAATTGTGGGGACTCAGAAGACTTCTGAATACGCCCGCCAGAGACGCTTATTACTCTCAAACCACAGACTATATTCATGTAGTACCCGGGAAACAATATTAAAAGCAAATCGGTACATTTATTTATTTTTATTTGCAAACCTAAATTTGTTGTGCAATTCTTAATTAGAGTTAGTTAAAGTTACTAGCTTCGTTACTAACTTACGGAATAACTAAAAACGGGAGTCATACAAACTTACCAATTTGTATTATTAATTAGAAGGATAGCTTGGTAACTGTTTATACACATTAAATAATTAGCGTGGTTGTGGATTGTTTTCAACTAATTAGTGCAAATACTCCACAGGGCGTTCCGGGCATGTTATTTATGAAAATATCAATAATATCAGTATCAATATTATATATCATTATAAATATTAAACGAGTATGTTGTTATAATATGGTTGGTGAAATTAAATATTTATAAAAACGAAAAGTCCACTCACTAACCGACTGACTCACTCATTACGAAATCTCTAAAAAAACTACTTCAAAATGTGGGTACGTGCCTCTCTCTGTCTTGTCGTGTCACTAATTTCTTTCGAAACCTTTCGAAATTCTTTTTTTGGGTACTTGCGAAAAGTAATTGGACGTACCTCTGACTACCACTCCTAGACATCCATAAAAATAACCTGGTGTTCGCAATATCTGTGGGGATATCGTGAAGCTATTTCAGGAAGTCGAAATTTCAAAGCTATGACGCTTTTGTATTGCCTTTCAAGCCTTTAAAAATACAAAAAGCGTTCTTCAAAGCGGATAATTGGACATAGGGAACCCAAAACTGTTGCTTTTTGTGTTCGTTTTTGGACGCAGCTGTCCCGATTCCAATTATAGCAGCGAGTAATTGACTTTTTGAGCGCGTTTTTGAAATTCTCATATTTTAATTTGACAGGGAACGTTGCACAAATGGAACAATGAAAGGTGGAATGGGGGCTAACAAATGACCATGATATAGAACATGTTGGTGGACATTCCCACAGCACTATTTAGCTCCAAACTAAGCAAGACTTGTACTATGGTTACCAAATAGCTGACATATAGGTACATTTTAAGTTATTTCTTTTATATGTTAAATGTTTGTTTTAGGTACCTACTTTAACTTTTGCTGTCGTAAATAAATAATTTACTACTTATTTTTTTGTAAATACTTATAATATTATATAACTCTGGGTGACTCACTCATTACCAAATCTTAATCTTATTTAAGAGTAGTAGAGCTCTTTGTGTGTGTGGCTCGTCCGGGGAAGTACTACCACCACGCCTTCTTCTGCCGCCAAGCAGCAACGCTGTGTTTCGGTTTGAAGAGTGTGGTTGCCGGCGTAATTACAGGCACATGAGGCTAAACATCTGTATGCCTCAAGTTGATGGACGCAGTGCATCGTAGAGCACGTTCCTATCGTGCGTGACTTATGAGGCAATGCTTTGTTATAGGTGATGGTTACCACTTAACATCAGGTGGGCCATCTGCTTGTTCAATCAGCGAGTTGTATATATTTTTTTAAATCATGCTTTTAATATACTAGTAGTTCGCCCCGAACTGAGATCTCGTGATGCGACCCGACGAACGCATCTAAACTTTGAGTAGGTGGTAGTCAGAGGCAAGTCCAAACATTATGCTTGGACTTTTTTCTGACTACCGCCTACTAACTTGGTACGGTAACCAAGTTTCAACTCTATTGGCCTATTTATTGAAGAGTTCCGTTGAACAGACCTTGGCTCCATCATCAGACCTGGTCGTTGTCACCATTTTATGAGAACTGAGTACCTCCTTAATATATTTCAAGAAAAAAAAATAAGAAAAAGCAAAGTAACTGGACGACCAGTAGAAAAACCTTGATGCCAACGAAACTCTTAGAGATGGGAGCTCTTGGATGGCTGGTTATCTAAATTTAACTTTTTTATTGTATCTCAAAAACCGAGCTGTCCAGAAAAAATTTAAAAATTGTTTTGGAATGTCCAAACAAAGCCCTTTCATATGACATGTAACTTGATTTTTTATGTAACTTTTTTTATTTTTGCCCCCTTTAAAAACCCCATATCTTAATAACCCTTCATCCGATTTAACTCATATACTTACCAGTAAATTTCTCAAGCACAAGCTATCGACTTATCAAATTTCATGCAGATTGGATCAACGGTTCGAAAGTTATCGCCAGACAAACATACATACATACATACATACATACATACATACATAAAATGCCAAATCGCCCAAGTTGAAACTAAAGATCTTTGTTCGCTTCGCTCACTCGATCAATTATAACAACCAGACAGAGAACAAACATCTTTGTTCATCACACAAATGTTTGTACTCGGTGGTCGATGACTCACTCATTACCAAATATATTCTATTCTATCGAAATATTCATTCGAATAAAAACATTTTCTCAAAGCTTTTCAAAGAGCCGCTAAGTATAAAAAGAATCGAAGTTTTTCCCTCGATGTCGATATAATTACATTCGCCCCGGGGTTGATAATGCAGGGGTAATTATGTCGCAAAAGACGCCATTTAAATTTCCAATGGAAATATCGATTGTCAGTGATTGGGTCTATAAGATTTATATTTTACTTGTCAATTTAACTTTTAGCTTGCGAAGTTTCTTTTTGAGGGTTGATATTGTATGTACTTTAAACTTTTTTGCAGCGTTTTGAGCGTATTATTTGTACTTTGGTAATACCTCCGCCAATCATACTTAACTACCTCACTTACTACTTAACTTAGGTTTTCGGTGAACTTATCGAGTATTTTAAATAAAGTCAGTAGTAGCTTTAAATTAAAAAGGTTTAAGGCGACGACAAGAGCTAATGTGACTCTCGCTCGCACGTTTCGACGTGTTGAAAGATATAAAATCACTGAACTCATTTTCGAAAAATCGCAATCAACCATTTTGTGTGCATTGCATTACATTGCACGCAGTTTAGTAAAAATTTCATTTTGATCGATACATGTTTTCCTACTTAAAAGTTTGCTTATGTACGAAAACTAGTAAAGCAAACTTTTGAGTAGGAAAACATGTAGGTATCGATCAAAATGTAAACTGTGCAATGTGATAGCACACAAAATGGTTGATTGCGATTTTTAGAAAATGAGTTTAGTGATTTTATATCTTTCGACATGTCGAAACGTGCGAGCGAGAGTCACATTAGCTCTTGTCTTCGCCTTATGTGGGCTTTTGACGTTTAGCTATATTTTAAAGTTTTTTTATCTTAATACAGGAATTCCAGGCTTTGTTTATCTAACACTAGCCGCCGCGGCTTCGCCCGCATATTTAAAGAGTTTTGTATTGCGTTACTTAATGTTTTCTACCACATTACCGGTATTATTATTATTATTATTATTATTATATCGACACATTTCATACTATCAATTACAATGATTATAATTATTGACATTAAATTTGCTATTCAAGTGACTTGCTTATTGTATTCTCTTATCTAAGCTATTGTATCAATGAGCATAACTATTATTGTACCCTTATTAGTATGAATTGTACCTACCTTATATCTACATAATTTGCAGCGCCCTACAGGGTATTTGTACTCGCCTAATAGCTACCCTAGACCTAAGCTATGTAACTATATGTACATGTTGGCAATAAATCTGAAATCTGATTTTTTTTTCAGGATAAAAAATAGCCTATTTCCTTATCCAGGCTACGAACTATATTTGTTCGTAGTTTCATTCAAATAGGTCCAATGGTGAGCGCGTAGTTGAGCCACATCCATACATATATTAGTTACTGTAGTAGGATAAAAATGAAAATATTTTCATAGCTGGCAACAATAGGAGGAAAATAAATAAAACGTTGGCAACTCCGATACGGAGCCAAACGGATGAACAAAATCAAACAATGCTTTTATAGACAGGATTTTAAAATTTCATCCGTAGAATTGTATTCGAGCAAACATTTTTGTTTATTGAATATCGAAATAATTGTTGACTTTGAAACGAACATTTACTTTTCATGTTTGTTTTGTATTATTTACTTGGAAATGGATCGAAATTAATAAAAGTATTTGCGATTCGCATCAACGTAACCAAAATGTTTGTAATTACCTATTTGAATTTTATTGGAAGTCCTTTGGCTTTTGCCCAGCAGTGGGAAGATAAAAAATGTAATCGTGCGTTTTGTAAATATGTATTGTAATTTTCTTTGTAAAAGACAATAACTATAAATATTTAGTTAAGAGTTTTTTTTATACAACTAGTCGGGGACCAATGGTAACCGATGTACAATCGCTTAGGTAAGATTATTTGGTAAATAAATGAATTTGTATTTGTATTATTTGTACGAATATCGGGCAGGTTGATGAAACGAGCAGATGGCTTGCTACAGAAAAAAGAATCCTTCGATTTTGCGGTCAAACATTCACCTAAAAAGAAGTAAAAAGAAGAATGAAGAAGCTGGAATGGAAACATCAAAGTCGCATACAAAGGCCCATTTATTCAGGCATTCAGAGCGCTACATAATGAAATCTACAACTTATTTTTTAATATTAGTCCGTCGACGACGGAGCACTAAGCTATGAGCTAGGGATGTGCCGATACGATGAAAATACGATATAACTTGTCTTAAAAAAAAAACCCGACCTAAAATACACGTGAAAACAGCAAAATACGAAATTTCAGCTTCAGTTTTTTCAGTTTTTTGGCCCACCTGATGTTAAGTGGTAACCATCACCTATAACAAAGCATTACCTCGTTAGTCCACCACACTCTTCAAACCGAAACACAGCGTTGCTGCTTGGCGGCAGAAAAAGGCGAAGTGGTAGTACTTCCCCGAACGAGCCACACACAAAGAGCTCTGCTACTCTTACACTTACAGTTACTTGGATGACATAACTTTTTCCTGTTATTTAGATTTAAAAGCCAAACTACTGAACCGATTACTAATCTGAAAGTATATCCTCTCAAATAAATAAATATTTTTTCAAATCGGTTTATAAACGACGGAGTTATGCGGTAACAAACATAAAAAAAATGCAGTCGAATTAAGAACCTCTTTTTTTTAATGTTTATGATATTTTAAATTAGTAAAAACATTAATTTGTGTTTTATTTTTTTATTCAGGAGAGAGACAAACTAAAAAACAAATTCTAGTTATAGATCTATAACGATCACAAAGATCACGAAAACAATAATACTCTGCACATTGATATATCATATTAAATCCACAACAATGGATACGTGAAGAGCGGCGCAGTTCCCACCCACCACCCTAAAAATAAACAATGTTCTGACATCGTGGCTGGAGGGCCTTTTCTAAAAATAAAAAATAGACAACACTGCGCTTGTTAGCTTCCTCATTTTATCTCTAGCTATGCAAGTACTTCTTGTCGTCATTAGTTCTTTCGAAACAGTGTGGTGAAAGGATGTTAAGTGCGCCTCAAAGAGGCTCCTTTCGAGCACTTGACACATTTCAGAACTTTTTAGGTTCTACGACGTGGCGGTTTCCTCACGATGTTTTCCTTCACCGTCTTAAAAGCTATGAGAATCTAAGCTCCATCACCAATCACCTAATCTTACCCTGAAGATGCAAAGTATTTAACAAAATGGATTGTAAATAATTGTCCGAAATAAAAACTTTTTGATTTGATTTGAAAGTACCCCACCGTATGTTATAGGGTTTAACTTGTACCCCAAAGAGGGTAGACTTATCGATATGTTACCCCGTCCCTAGTTCACGAGTAAGTTAAGTAGTTTACGAGCTACGGGCTTTTAAATTATTCTACGCTGTAATACACTTAGGTACAGCGTCGCGTCGGATCGAGCCAACTCCTGTATTGCCTTACTTAATCTGGTTGTAGTTTGAAACAGTCCTGATCATATGGTTAGTTCCTACTAATACAGACAGCCTTCACAGCTCAGTTGGTAGTAGCTCTGCCTTCTGCGCCGTAGGCCGTGGGTTCGATCCCCACCGAGAACAGACTTTTGTGTGATGAACATAGATGTTTGTTCTCTGTCTGGGTGTATTATATCAGCTATCTGGTTCCCATATTACAAGCTTTGGCTTAGTTTGGGGCTAGATAGTGCTGTTTGGAAAGTCCACCCATATTTATTTATTTAATCAAATTGGCCTTCGGCAAACATCATCTTTTTTTTAGCGATACCTACATGCAATTTTTTTTATGAATGAATTGGGACTTATACTTTACTTAGTTGTCTGTTTTCCTAAAGTTTAGACTTCAAGCTTATTCAAATTCAAGTATTGGTTTAAAAGAAAGGACAATATATAAAAAAATATTTTCAACATTTTTTTTGTTAGAATTATTATGTTTCGATGGTACTTTGTACTTCTTCAGTATTTTTATTTTTTTGAATACTAGCATATTTTTCTAGTAATAAAATAGCCATCTATTTTCCAAATTCAGATTTATTTTAAATTTTTTTTGGCTCTTTGAAAACTTGAATATTGTAAATCTCACTTTTATTAAGTTGTAAATATAACAAAAGTACATTTACTCCTTCACCAACTCACATCGAGTTTCCGAACCAATGCAACATAATCCAAAATGGCTACCCGACGCAGCTAAATAATTTATCCCATCCACTTCCGTTTCCATCCGATATGAAGCACAAAGTAAACGCAACAGGCACCCGCTAGCCGGCACTACCCTCGCCACCCTCGGGGGAGGGGGTTGACGGTAGCAAATTAACAAACATGCCGCGACCACGCACAAAAAGCCGTAAAACCATGTATCGAACCGACGACGGGGCTCCATCCAGCCGCTTGACGCGAAACACCATTTCCGATTTAAATTCTACTTTGTTCATTGTTAATATAGGTAAGTATTCAGAAGATTTTATTACGACATGTGCAGTAATTTTATAGATCCTTACATAAAATATTGATCAAAACCACATAATTTAGACAGCCTTCACAGCTCAGTTGGTAGTAGCTCTGCCTTCTGCGCCGTAGGCCGTGGTTTCGATCCCCACCGAGAACAAACATTTGTGTGATGAACATAGATGTTTGTTCTCTGTCTGGGTGTTATGTATTATTATAAGTATGTATTTACAAAAAAAAAGTATATATGTAGTATATCAGCTACCTGGTTCCCATATCACAAGCTTTGGCTTAGTTTGGGGCGAGAGTGCTGTGTGGAATGTTCACCAATATTTATTTATTTATTAAATTTCTCAAATTGTTAGACCACATGTGGATTGCCGTATCTATTGATAGTTTGTTGCCTGTTTTTCTGTGGTCGCGTGGAACTGGCACCTAGAGTCACCTAGTTTTAAGACGTTTCAAAGTGATCCTTGTGATTTTATTGAATGAATTTGAATTTGTTAGCTTCGCCCGCATGGAGTAGCTATGTTTTGCTAAAAGATGTCCTTACCACTGTCCTAGTCCTTTCTATAATAGTGGGTGATGTCCAGCAGTGGACTTCTTCAGGCTGATGATGATAATTGTATAGAAACTACTAAATAATCAAAACTACTAAGAGATCTTACCATCCATACCTGGTGAGCATACCACCAATTCGCACGAAGCGCTTTGCTTCTACCTTCATTCATTATGCGCGAACCGCTAAGGAATGGAACTCATTACCGTCGTCTGTTTTTCCTGACCACTACAATATCATATCAGTCTCTTCAAGGCAAGAGTGAATAGGTGTCTTCTAGACCGTTCTGTTCCAAAATCGGCTACATCGTCGCTTACCATCAGGTGAGATTGTAGTAAAAGGACAGTATATTCATTGTAAAAAAAAAAACTTCGGGGATATCTACTGTACCTATAAAGTCATAGTTCTTTTTTGTTCAAAATTATAAACATTGAAGAAACCTATAAAAGCAACCAAGAAACCTCAAGTTTGTGCCAACTTCAAATAGTGCTGTAGATAGTCCACAAAAATAAAATAGTGTCACAGCCCTATACAGCCCCAAACTAAGATTGGTCAAAACACTGTATTTATTCAACAAACCAACTCTACCACCCCTTCTAAGAAAACAAGACAGCATTAAGAAGATGAGCCAATCTCAGCTCACAAAAGCGCTATAATTGCTGGTTGTACAAAACTGCTCCAGGAGAACAAACTAGCGAACAAAGGCTGGATCGCTGGAAGCGCTATCCTCGCTTAATTGCTGTCTGCATCGTATTTACAAACACGAGTGCTAGACTGGGATGTATTGCGACAAGGGGAAAACGATTTTATTGTCAACTGCCGCTACGCTTAGCAGGTATGTCTTTGCTCAGTTGTTTTCTGAGTTAGGGAGGCAGTTGGTTTGTAGTCTCTGAGAGTCATTTTGTTGTAGCAGTTGAGATGATGGAGAAAATGAGTCTGCTGTCGTGGCTATTACTGCGTTTACATTTTTTTTTATAATTAATAGACGGTCGTTGGCCACAATCTCACCTGATGATGGTAAGCGACGATGTAGCCAACGATGGAGCAGAACGGTCTAGAAGACACCTATTCACTCTTGCCTTGAATTCACATTCGCCCTGCCATTCGCTCGGACGGAAATGTTGCCGTCCATGTGTCTGCGCCAGCGTCGCCGGCAATGTGTGTTCACGCAACACGCAACACTCTTTAAGTCGAAGCAACGCTGCTTGACGCCAGAAATGGGCATGGTGGAAGTACTTCCGCAGACGAGCCACACACAAAGAGCTTTACTACTCTTGTCGTACTTTGTTGCAATATCTTGACGCTAAGTTGCGCGACATTCTATACTAGTACAGGGATGGCGAACCTCTTCCCTCTTGTCGTGTCACTAGTTTCTTTCGAAACAGTGTGGTGAGAGGATTTGAAGTGCGCCTCAAGAGGCTCCTTTCAAGCACTTGACAAACTAGAAAACTAGAACTTTTTAAGTTCTACAACATGCCGGTTTCCTCACGATGTTTTCCTTCACCGTTTGAGAGTACTGGCATTGTGCACATAAATTTATGAACAGAAAAACTCATTGGCCCACCCGGTTTCGAACCCACGACCTTTGGATCGGAAGGCGGGGCCGCTACCACTAGACCACCAGTGCTCTACTATGGCGAACCGATGGCACGCGACATAATATTTTGGGCGCGCCACGGATCAAAACTTTATCCATTTTTAATGAATTTTAGATGAAATGATTATACTATAATTATTAATATTATTATATTTTGGTTGAAATTATTTGACGACACGTCTATGGCCGTAATTTTTTTTTTAAATGGCACGTTGTTTAAAAAAGGTTTGCTACCACTGCATAGTACGATTGAAACCCAACAACTCCACATGTCAAACCTCATTATACTCAACTCTCACGGGATCTGCGGGTTAATGGAGATGTCGCGTAAACGAGATTTTTAAGTGCAGTAATTAATATAAATTATTCAGTACGATGTGGCAGAGCTGTAATGTCGAGCCATTATTGGTTGTTTCATTATGTCGCGCTTCTTCTTCGTCGTTTCGATGACACAAACTATTATCAAAAGTAAAAGTCTAAAGGTATCCAGTCTTTAACCATTAAGCCATGGTTTTTGGACGCCTTAAATACTCCATCGGTATTAGCAACAAGGTAATACTCTTTTGAATGGCTCGATAACATAACTGATGTCACTAAGCAAGAATTCCCCGAAGCGCCGTTACAGTAAAATGTAAAACAAGATTTCCCGTCAAGCAGAGTCAACTCTAAATCAATTTGCGAGATTTAATTTCCTGTTCCGCAAAAACGGAAGGAAAGCTTTTAAAAGAAAACGTTACGGATTTTATATGCGCAGAGATGAGTCTTTATAATGTAATCAAGTCGTCGACCTAACAAAGCCCTTTCGCTTAGCTCGTCGTAAATAAAACATCAAAATACATTCCCCGCTGTAAAACGACCGCGAGACGAATCGCATTTCATCATAATAAATCCACAAGTATCAAAGTCAAACGGTATTTATTCAGTTGAATCACAAGGATCACTTTGAAACGTCTTAGTGCTAGGTGAATCCTAGCCTAGAAGAACAGGCAACAAACTCAAAAAACATCTTGCTCTAAGCTCTTAACAGACATAGGTACACCTACACTTTAAATCAAAGAAACGCAACAATTATTCAGAAAATCGAAAAATTTAAATAATATGCAGAACTTTCCCGGAAAATTCAGAGCATGGAGGCATTAGTCGAAGCGCCACCCCGCTAATGCCTCCATTATTAAAACATAAACTCGACTGGGACAGTCCCGTAGGCGTCTCAATATTGCATCTCAGACTTATATCCATACAATTATCCCACTTTGCACGACACAATATCATCGATAAAATCAATCACCTCACCACATCACTACACAATAATCCGTAAACGTTATCGATATATCGCACATCACTTGACGTGACACGTGCGCTCACTAGCGCGTCCCGCGGCCGACTGATACAACTGGCAGATTTACTGGGCATGCGCTAAGGAACTGCAGGATTACACGGTAATATTTACTTTGTAGTGTAAGAGATAAGGTTTGTATTGGTATGTAGATGGTGATGGACACCTGTACAGGCGCGCAGGGTTGGAAGTTGGCGGTGCAGTGTCATCTTCACTAGCACACACATTACTCCGCTAATAAAAATCAGATTTGCCGGCAGCGCGCGCTAGTAACGCGATTACCGACGGACGCTTCCCGACATAGTGGAAGGAAATGTACATTTCACTAACTCAGACTGGGAAGTTACAACGATTACTATGGGCCTTGGTCATGAATACATTTTGACAATTGTGGCGTTAACGTATCTAAGCCATATTCGACCTTATTCTGTTGATACGATACGCAATGCAATTTCAAAATATTCAGAAACGTATCCGATTTGAATCGTCAGTTGCTGTCTTTTTTTGTATGCTAAGAAAACAAGGGTAGAGACAACACATTCGATTTTTAAAATTAGTATTATTTGACTTGTAACAAAGCATTCTGGAATGATGTATGTAAATAAAGGTCGCTAGTAACCGCTAGTGTAAAAAGCATTCATCCGGTGAGCTTCGTTTTAATGAAAATGAGTTAATTTCATATCAGTTAATGGAACACTTGTTTTACAGAATGCGCCGCGGTAATTATAAATTGACAGCTTTATGAACTAGTAATTAAAATTTTAAATTTTAGTTTAATAATTCATAAATTATAGTAATTTTGAATCGTCGGGAAAGTAAATAAAATACGAGATAAATACCCGTGTTATATTCAATATTAGATGATATTGTAACAACGATCATACAAAAGAACGGACTGGAAGAACTGATGGAACAAGCAGATGGCCCACCTGATGTTAAGTGGTAACCATCACCTATAACAAAGCATTGCGTCGTAAGTCACGCACGATAGGAACGTTCCCTACGATGCACTGTCCTGCGTCCATCAACTTGAGGCCTACATATGTTATGCCTCATGTGCCTGTGATTACACCGGCAACCACACTCTTCAAACCGAAACACAGCAATGCACTGTTTCGAGAAACTAGTGACACGAAAAGAAGAAGAAGCAGTTGGCAGTTTACTTCAAAATCTCTGTTCAAAAGCTCTGCGTTACGCAAAAACTTTAATGAAAGAAACCATAAAAAACTCTTGCGAAAATTTTAGTGTACAAAAAGTATTCAATGTGCCTTATAAATACCTTCTCTTTGTTGTAAAATGGAAAGTAAGCTTCACAATGTAAACTTCTGTTGGTTAGGTAAATTGATTGGGAAAGTTTTACCCCCATACTTATAACGGTGTTTACAGAGCACGTGGAGGCATAATTATTTTCATAGTATTAAAAGTGTGTATTAAAAAAAAGTATAGACATTTTATAACAGCTACAGATAGATAGAAAAATTATTTATTTGTCTAATTAAACACACACAAAAACAAAGAGTAAAAACTCAAAAAAAAAAACGAACAAAAAAAGACTTAAAAATCGCAATCAACCAAGTTGTGTGCAATCACATTGCATACAGTTTAGTAAAAATTTTAGTTTTCCTACTCAAAAGTTTGCTTTACTATATTTTCGTACTTATGCAAACTTTAAAGTAGGAAAATTGTATCGATCAAAATGAATTTTTTACTAAACTGTGTGCACACAAAGTGCTTGATTTCTTACGAAAATGAGTTTAGTGATTTTATAAATTTTTCAAGATGTCGAAACGTGCGAGCGAGAGCCACATTAGCTCTTGTCTTCGCCTTAATGGACGCCGCCAAATGGCTGATTTTCAGATATCTGGCTCCCAAGAGCTGAAAGTGCAACAGTCAGAAGATGAACTGATCGTAATCCACTGTGAGTTGGAGTGTACTTCAAAAATAGCTCCAATAAACATGGACATGTGGCAAACGAGCATCTCACGTTCTTGAGGCAGATCGATACAGAATTAGTTCGGCCGCGGCCATCGGGCTATCGGCTTGTCAATTCAGTTAAATAAATAATACGATGATTGGCCTGACGTGCGATTGTGTGCAGCTGTTACTGTGCAAGTCACTTTGTGAGGGTTTTAAGGTCTCAAGGTTAATCTTTTACGTAATTCCTAGAATGGAATACCAACTGCTCCAAAATGTGGAAATGTGCCTAATGTAATGCTTGGACGTCCCTCTGACCCCTTTAGACGTCCTCAAAGAATCTGGAGTTAGTACTTGGTACTAAGAGATCTGAGGGGATATCTACCGTGCCTGGGGATCAAAGTCGTGAAGCTGTTTCAGTTATTTCTGTTTCTGTGAAAGTCATTGTGTGAGGGTTTTAAGGCCGCCTGAAGGCCTCCTATTCCAGAAGTATTCCTAGAATTGAAGGTTTTTTCAGGGTGTCGATTCTCAAAACAACAAAATCACGAGGAGTTTTACCTAGTGGATCCGCGATTTCTATCACAAGCTTTGCCTCACTCACGTTGGCATCACTCGCAATACACACACGCGGGTGGCGCCAGATGAGTGAATGTTTTTATTAATACAACTAGCTGATGGAACAAACAGATGGCCCACCTGATTGTTAAATGGTAACCATCAACTATAACAAAGCATTGCCTCGTAAGTCACGCACGATAGGCACATGCCCTACGATGCACTGCCCTGCGTCCATCAACCTGAGGCATACAGAAGTTAAGCCTCATGTGCCTGTAATTACACCAGAAACCACACTCTTCAAACCGAAACACAGCGTTGCTGCTTGGCGGCAGAAAAAGGCGTGGTGGTAGTACTTCCCCGGACGAGCCACACACAAAGAGCTCTACTACTCTTAACATAATGTAATATAATGTATTACAGAATGCAAAATTTAAACTCACTACGGATTCCACTCACGTAGGTGATTGTTTTTTACGGAATAGCAATACAGAAGTGGAATTCTGACAACAACACTCCCTCAAGTTGGACTGACAGCTTAGCGCACCTTCCGAAGCACAGTTTGAACCCCACTATCGGTCACCCATCCAAATGTTAACTGCAGAACGATACTAAGCATAATCGACCTTACGTCGGAAACGATAATGTCCCGCTACAGAATTTGAACCTAGACCCTCCAGCCATTGGGGTCAGCCCGCACTCCTAAACAAGCAACGCCATTGAGCACGAGGGAGCAAACATAGCGACAGGTTCCGCCACCCTTTATATTAAACGGGTAATTTTACCGCCACCGCAGCGAGAACTCGATTTAATCTGTCTAGTGATGTGATTCTATCGATAATCTTTATAAAACATGCTCTTGTCGTGTCACTGGTTGCTTTCGAAACATTGTGGTGAAAGGATTTTTAAGTGCGCCTCAAAGGCGCTCCTTTCGAGCACTTAACACATATTTAAAGTATTACACGGGTATTTATCGCGTTTACCTTTGTTATTTTCCCGACGTTTCGGCTATGTTGAGTCTGCCCGCGACCACGGCTATTGCAACATAGCCGAAACTTCGGGCAAATAACAAAGGTAAACGCGATAAATACCCGTGTAATACTTTAAATATGTGTTATGATCGCGAGAGTTTAAAAAATACCACTTGACACATGTTATAGAACTTTTTAGGTTCTACGACATGCAGGTTTTCTCATGATGTTTTCCTTCATCGTTTGAGAGTACTGACATTGTGCATATACATTTTTGAACAGAAAAACTTATTGGTTCACGACCGGTTTTGAACCCACGACCTTAGGATCGGTAGGCGTTAAGTTAAGTTAAGACCTGATGTTAAGTATTGTATCTAATCTAAGTAAGCAAGTTCGGGTATCGATTTAAAATTTATTTCTGAAATGCAACCCTATACCTTAAAATGAAAACTAGCATTAATTCACACGGTCTTCACCACACTGGTACTGTTTCTTCCTTGTTATTTTAAAATTCTGATTTGGATATTCAATCTAAGAAATGCTCGATGCGCGGTTGGCACATCACTATATACTCCATCGTATTAACATTAAACTCAACACTGACATTTGCAGTAGCCACGCTCAATGTTGTGCCACTAGTGTTGTGCTAAACACCAGCTGTTATCGATTTATGTTATGTCAACGGAATACTGATCTAAAACAATCAAATCAAATTATATATGTAATTTAGTGTAAAAGTTATTTTTTAAAATTATTATTTACGAGTAGTTATGTTATGTTTTTGACTACTATTCATATAACTTTCCTCGGTGCACCTGCAACCAATCTTCCATACTTTAACAATCCTCTCCATCCAAAGGTTGTCTGGAAGAGATCGCTTTCAGCGATAAGACCGCCAATTGTACTACTTTATTTTATATTTTTAAGTGTTTTATTTTTTGTTCAGTTTGGTGTACAATAAAGTATTTTTCATTTTTCATTTCATTCATTTCAAATTATAAGTAAAACTACTTATTATTCTGTATTGTGATTGAGAGTTGTTCAAGTTGTTCAAAGTGATTCTTGTGATTGTACTGAATAAATACCATTTTGATTGTGTACGTCTTTTATTAGGGTTCCGTACCCAAAGGGTAAAACGGGACCCAATTACTAAGACTCCACTGTCAGTCCGTCTGTCTGTGTGTGTCTGTTCTGTCTGTCACCAGGCTGTATCGCATGAACCGTGATAGTTAGACAGTTGAAATTTCCACAGATGATGTATTTCTGTTGCCGCTATAAAGTCAAATGAAACAGAATAAAATAAATATTTAAGGGGGCTCCCATACAACAAACGTGATTTTTTTTGCCCTTTTATAGGTAATGGTACGGAACCAATCGTGCGCGAGTCCGACTCGCACTTGGCCGGTTTTATTAAATTTTATCATAACATTAAGCCTTGATCATTGTATTAAAAATTTTTATGTAGTCTATTTTGTTTATTTTTCTGAAATTTAAGAGATTAGCTCTAGTCTGGCTTTTTCCTCCAAGTGAGTCTTTCCAATGCGGCCTCCTTGACTTCCTTATACGAGATGACAGCGACTTCTTTTATCTGACTCACGTAACATACTCTTGGCCTTAACCTATTTCGTTTGGTGTGTACAAAAACAGTGTCTCATTCAAGTCAACGTCAAAAGGTTAAATAAAATCACAAGGATCACTTTGAAACGTCTTAAAGCTAAGTGACTCTGCCAGTTCCACGCGAACAAAGCCTAGAAGAACAGGCAAAAATCTTACGGCTTGGTTCCTGTTCTTTTGTATGATCCTTGTTACAATGTAATATAATACAATATTGAAGCTGTATTCATGTAAATCAAGTAATTATTAGGATTTGTATGTTTAAAATAAAGTAAGTACGAGTAGGTATAAATTCGTAAAGCTTTGTATCAAATACGACGCAAACATAAAACCAACAAGAAGTGTACAAAGGTACTAAAATACATCGACAATCGATAAAATGTCATCACTAGTGCAGGGCCTGTGTCCGTAGATACCGCCCGCAGGCAGCGCGCATGCGTCTGCATCCGTAGTCCGTACTCGCTCAACCGTAAGATTTGAACAAATTAATTGCTAGAGCCGGCCCAACCGTATTCCCATTTACACGGTCAGCGATGCCATTTTACAAATGCCTTTGAAATCTAATTACTGGCTGAATTCTTCGAATATGTCACAGGAACCGCTAATGTCAGTCTAAATGTCAACTTCGAACGTAGAACGTGTAGATATTTTGACATTTTGACAACATACTATTCTGCTTACCAGTACCTATTACGACAGTAATTAGGTATCCAAACCATTATTTCTTCTTCTTCTTTTTGTCGTGTTAGTAGTTCTTTCGAAACAGTGTGGTGAAAGGCTTTAAGTGCGCCTCAAAGAGGCTCCTTTCGAGCACCAGACACATGTTTTAGAACATTTTAGGTTCAACATCATGCCGGTTTCCTCACGATGTTTTCCTTCACCGTTTGAGAGTACTGGCATTATACACATTCATTATAGAACAGAAAGACTCATAATACGACCGGATTCGAACCCACGACCTTAGGATCGGAAAGCGGGGTAGCTACCACGAGGAATCTTAGCAGTCGTAACACACGCTCTACCTAGCACAGCTGTCCCTGCCTACCTTGTTTTCTGTGAACTTATAAATTATCTTTAGTATGAATTAAATGTACTAGATCACCAGTGCTCTCCTTATTAGAAACGACTTACCTTTAAAAATATCTTACCTGTAGCAACAAGTACAGTATATCTGGAGCTGGACTTACCTGCAACAAAAACGGAACAAGTCAGATCTCTAGATCTCAGATATATCAAGTCAAAAGCCAGTCCCGCTGGGAGGTTCACTAGAGCTCGCTTCGGCCATTTATCATTCGTTCGCATACCGTTCGGCTTGCGGAAGGGTTCACTGAATACTGTTTCTTTTATATTCAAACATGAAATATGTAAGCTTTCTAACCCAAGTCTAGCTTTTAGCTATGATTATTGTTTTTCTATAACTGTGTAAAAGGATTGTTCGTTAGATAATTTACTTAATAGAACTCTTTGTGGAGGGCTCGTCCGGGGAAGTAATACTACCATGCAGTATTGCTGCGTTTCGGTTTGAAGAGTGTAGTTGCCGGTGAAATGACTAGCACATGAGACTTAAGATCTGTATGCCTCAGGTTGATGGACGCAGGGTAGTACATCGTAGGCCACGTTCCTATCGTGCGTGACTTACGAGAGTTGTTTTATAGGTGATGGTTAGCACTTAACATAAGTTGGGCCATCTGCTTGTTCCATCAGTAAGTTGTATAAGAAAACATTTTGTTAAGACCTTTTATAACAACATAACCTTGTATAACAACATGAAAAAATTATGAAATGATTATGATTATCAGTCCATTTCTATCGATCAAAGTAATAACAAAACAAATCAGAAGTGCCTACTATAGCCAATCACCAATCACGTTCCTCCATTCACGAGTATCTCCAATCACTCATACTAAAATACCTACAAACAAAACGCCGCAATAAACTGATATATCCGCAAGAGGGAATGCAGATATACGAACGTATAAATTCAGATATAGTACGAACGTATACAAACGTATGAAATGTATGTAAACGCGACGTCGGCAGCGCGTCTGCTAATCACGAGGAAACTTTGTACCCACCCCACCGTAAGGAGGGGGTGATATCGATACTGTAGCCACGGTTTTAGCAATTTACGGATAAGTTGGGATCATATTGAAAACAAAGTGGCCTGGCCTTGCCTTAACGGTACCGTGCTAGTTGCTCCATAACTATATGGTCGCGTGGCACCTAGATTCAGCTTTAAGACGTTTCAAAGTTATTAATTTATTAAAAATTTTATTGCAATGTACAAGTTGTGTAGCTGTAGTTAAAAAGTTTGAACAAAAGGAGAGCTTTATGCTAGACAGCATTTTCTACCAGCCCACCTTGACAGGTGCAGAACAAAAAGATTGATGTGCATAAGCTTAAGCTAAAAGAGACAATTAGGTATTACATTTTTTCACAATAAATATTCTAAAAATAAATACCGACCCACAGGGATATCGTTGAAACGTCTTAAAGCTACGATGAATCTAAGTTCCAGTTCCACGCGACCAAGCCTAGAAGAACATTCTTCTACTAAAACAAAGAGTTCTGATAAAACATCGACAAGTCCCATCACTACTCCAGAACTAGGTATGCACTCCATCAGAAAGTCGCCTCGAATAATTTCGAGTCGAGTGGCTGCGGCGAATAGAGGTGGGCAGAACAACTGTGGGCTTGAACAAGGACATGCAATGTGGATTCAGTGATAATATACACATCTGTATGCCTCAAGTTAATGGACGCAGGGCAGTGCATCGTACGGTATGTTCCTATCGTGCGTGACTCGCGAGGCAATTCTTTGTTATGGTAATGGTTACTACTTAACAACAGGTGGGTTATCTGCTAGCTTGCATAGGTTCACTAATATAAAGACTTGCGGCAGTTCCTCACGACTAAAGCCAAGCCAAAGACAAAGAACAGCTAAGAAACTTACGGGAAGTAAGTTACTTCCGGGGCAATGCTTTTGTGTGGGTGCAAATCGGGCGGGTCATTTGCTTATTCCATCAGCAAGAAGAAGAAGAAGAAGAATAAGAAGAAGAAGAAGAAGAAGAAGAAGCAAGTAGTATAAAATACGAAAGTCGTAAGTTTGTCCCATGCCTAGGCGGGGAACTGTCGTCGTTGCGTTTGAATTAATAACACAACACTAGCGGAGGGGCGCTCTACGTATTTACGGGTCGTTCAGGGTCGGTGCGGACCCGAACGGTTCCCCACGGGACGACGGACCTTAGGACTTAACGGGTAAGGTAGCGCAGAATGTGCTTAGCGGATGGATAACGGTCAGTTAGATTCGAGCCTAGGGGTTCAACGTTTCAGCAGTGTGAGTCGAGCCCAGGGATATAAAGTTTCAGCGGCGTGATTCGAGCCTAGGCGTTCCACGTTTTAGCGGCTTATGAGGTTCGAGCCCAGGGGTTCTAATTTCCAGCGGCGTGATTTGAGTCCAGGGGTTCTACTTTCCAGCGACGAGTGAGGTTCGATCCCGGGGGTTCAACGTTTCAGCGGCGTTCAATTTTCGAGGTTATACATTTTTAACTTTTTTTACATTCACCATTCAATTATAAGGTTTGAAAATACCGAACTTCAAAAATACTAAATCCTATCCAATATAGATATCCACTTCGTTGTTTCTCTTGAGTTTTTTTTTTATTAAAAATTCATAATCGCTTGCGCTTAGCACAATCGCCGCCTTACATGCCGAGGCTTGGTAATAGCCTTTTGAAGGCCGCGAGGTAAGGGCGTGGCGCGACTATTCGCGATGCTCCCAGCGGGACTGAGAAATGAGGGGGCGACTTTATTCGATTTCAAAAATGTTCTGAAAACTTGTGGTTAAATTTGAGTGCGAACAGCACATGCTTATCGAGGACGCTTAGCGAATGTGTTGAAAGTCTTAAATCGGTTCTCTGATTGTTGATGTTCATTTAACATCATTAAAAAAAAATGTGAACAGGCTCAAGGTTTTCTACCTTCGGGAGCTGGCTGACCCTCGCTTTTCAAAACTTAGGTTAGAGGGCCCCCTGAGCTCTGGGGCCCTGGCCCTACGATAGCTACGCCACTGGACCTACCCATTGCCACTTCAACGTGTAAATTCTGCGAGCTACTACCCCTTCAACCACTTCAGCGTGTAAATTCTGCGAGCTACTGCCGCTTCAACCAAAAGAAAGAAGAATAGCCAAAAAAAGCTCCCGAATCTCTTGCCCCGCTATATAACATCCTTCAAATCACGGTTCCAGCTTCTGCCTAACTGGCTTTATGGGTCTGACCCATATTTAAGTCCAAAAAAGTAATTTGCCCCAAGATCTTGAAACCACAGCATCGGCGGCGGCCGGCGGGTAAACGTATTCATTAGAAACAGCCGGAAAAATACACCGTAATCAGATGAGCGCATAATTTGATTACGGTCCCGTGGACCCCGGGGTCCCTTAGACCAGGGGTCGGGGTGACCCCCACCCCGTAACCTTTCAACCTGTTTGAACGTGCCGCTGGATAGCTTGGTTGGTTTAGTTAGTAAAAAGGTCTTTGCATCAATTCTAGATGATTTGCGTAGATACGACGGGGGCATTTTTGCAGCCCCTATTTGCAGGAGTGGAATTGTAACTTTGACTTATATGGTTTACTACTGTACCTAGGTAGGTACCTAGGTACAGTAGTAGTAGTAACCGTACAAGAAGCGCTATGTTTGGATGCACCTCTGACTATCCCCTTAGACATCATTGAGTGTGTTATGTACCAAATGAGCACCACGGAAGAAGAAGAGAAATCCTCGAATCTCAAGTAACTTTGAGTACATAGAGTATCTACTGAGTTGTGAAACTTTAACCCATAAATTCCTGGTTATGCAATACTTGTACGACATTATCGAATACCTTGCCATGTAGGGGTATGCTAGCAATCTGGAGAGTATTTTTTATGCAGTAGACTCTATTTAAGCTTTAGTCGCGTGGAACTGGCACCTAGTTTTCAGACGTCACCTAGCTTTAAGACGTTTCAAAGTGATCCTTGTGATTTTATTGCATAAATACCTTCTGACTTTGACTCAGTACTAATTAAGGTTTTTTTAAAGTTTGCATCTTAATCGATATACAAAAAACGGTTATAAAAAAGAGGTTAACAATTTAATTTATTAAAGTTTTCATTAAGCTAAGCGTGCCTTAGAGCTGATTTCACCATGCTCTGTTAGATTAACAAAGGATTAAAGGGCCGTTAAATATGTCAAAATGTATGCGTTTGACATCTAAGGTTAGATTTAATGGCCTGTTAATCCTTGATTAGTAACGAACATAGCATGGTGAAATCAGCTCTTAGACCGGAGTCCACTAGACTCCACATCTTCACATTTCATCAACTGAGATGGCAGTCAAAGATCTATCAAACTATAAAACGCCTCTTAAATATTAATGAGTTTCTCCGAAAAGGTGACCCTATAAATTAAAGTAAGTCCACGCGAACTACGTCGCAAGTAACCGCTAGTAACAAACAAAATGTACAACGATCAAACCTCTCATGGCAGCGCCGGGCTCGCCTCCCGAATCACAACACGTCGGGGTACCTACCGCTGTACGACGGTACACCTACAGCTATGGAGTTTACGGAGTATATCAGGGGGGGGAGTAAGAGCTTGGGGTCGGGGGCGTGTTGGAACAGCAGAGCTCTTTGTTTGTTCCACCATGCATGCCTATTTAAGCAGCGTTGCTGTGTTTCGGTTTGAAGGGTCTGCCAGGTGAAATTGCAGACACAGGGTTAGGTTCAGGGGCATGTAGCTGGATTACAAAGAGTAGTAGAGCTCTTTGTAGTCCGTCCGGTGAAGTACCACCATGCCTATTTCTGCCACCAAGCAGCAACGCTTCGGTTCGAAGGCCGGTGAAATTACAGGCAAATGAGGCTAAGCAACTGTATGCCTCAAGTTGATGAACATGTCTTCGCCATAAATAGAGATTAGAGTTCTTAGATCATGTTATTATGATTAAGGTAATAGGACGCCCTGAGATAACCCTGAGTGCAACCCTGGCGTGCCTCTATCTGTATAGGGCCCCTTATAGAGTAGCAACAGAGTGGAGGCTCGCGCCCTGCTTGTCGGCCGCATTGCCGCCACGCATGCGCAGTCTGGGCGCGCGTATACATTCTACCATCCGACAATGTTACTCGATGTTTATGTCTCATTCAGTTGAATCACAAGGATCACTTTGAAACGTCTTAAAGGTTTGCACCTAGGTGTCAGTTCCAAGTGACCAAGCCTAGAAGAACAGGCAATAAGCTTACGGCTTGGTTCCTAGCGTTCTTTTGTATGATCCTTGTTACAATGTAATATAATGTATTTCCTTCCAGGAAGAACTAATCTGAACCCTCTCCATCCACCGACTTCCCGAGATCCTCTAGATATCGTCAGTGAATCTGGTAGAAGGAAGTCCCAAGCTTCGACTTCCAGTTCGTGGAGCCTACCGTACTTTTAGCTGTTAGGCAGGAAGAAGTTACCTAAATTCAAGCCACAAAGTTTTTAGTAGTTTTCCTTGGTCGAAACTGTGGCGCCTAGTTTATAACACGTTTCAATTATTTGTTTAGGGCAACCTGTATTTTATTTATGCTTGTGTTCGAATAAAAATCTGCCAGATATAATTATAATACTTAAACAATTGGCATATTTTACCAATGAGCAATAACAAAGGTGACAGGGCAAATTTTAACGGGAATGTCACAAGAAATAAAGTCATCGAAACTTTCCCGGATACGACAAAACGCATCCGGCATTCTCGTATCGTCTCTCACAATGGAAAACAACTCCACAGCGACCCGAGGATTAAGCGCTCGTAAAAACAGGCTATGGCCCAGCAATAACGTCTTGATATCCGCCCTCCATCATTCCAAAGCCACCCTTATCGCCCACAGAATAAGGTGTATAATGCACGAGGGGCACGAGTATCGGAGGGGAGGTTTGCGTGTAATTCTGTTAGGTCGGGATGATGTTGCCGTTGTGTTGACTGACATAGCTTTACTTTGTTTTGGGGAGTATTTGAAGCTTTTGTATGGAAATTCGGAAGTTACACGATTTTGCTGTTATCAAATAAACACGAGTGACTTGTATAAATGAATGAAATAAACAAAGCTGTCACGTGAGCAGATGTCGCTTTGGATATGTTCACGTGGTCAACAGTGAAGGAAAACATTGGTTTTATATACTTGCTGATGGAACAAGTAGATGGAGCTATTTGGCTCGTCCGAAGTACTACAACCATGCCCATTTCTGCCGCCAAGCAGCAACGCTGTGTTTCGGTTTGAAGAGTGTGGTCGCCGGTGAAATAACAGGCACATGAGGCTCAACATCTGCATGCCTCAAGTTGATGGACGCGGCGCAGTAAATCGTAGGGCACGTTCTTAGCGTGCGTGTCTTGCGAGGCAATGCTTTGTTATAGGTGATGGTTACTTAACATAAGGCCATTGGCTTGTTCCATCAGCTAGTTGTATAAAAAAATGGCGTCACCGATGACTAGCTCGTACAAAGTACTACACAAGTGGTATAGGATGGATCTCACCCCCTCACCCTCGTCGGTACTAATGGAACGCACCGATTTAGATACAGAGATGACGAGACTCAATTTCAGAGGGAAGGTGTGGTCAAAGAGAACAGCGCAAGCGGCGAAGGTTTATTTATAATCACGTTTATACTTGGAGTATTCTAGACTAACTTAAAGTCAATAGGTATATTCAATAAAATCACAAGGATCACTTGAAACGTCTTAAAACTATGTGAATCTAGGTGGCAGTTCCACGCGACCAAGCCTAGAAGAACAGGCAACAAACTTACGGCTTGGTTACTACCGTTCTTTTGTATGATCCTTGTTACAATGTAATACAATACAATATTGAAGCTCCAGTGTGATCGTAGGCAAAACAGAAAAAGTGCAAAAACAGAACAAGTGCTCTATATACCATACCATAATAATAAAATACATATTGTAAAGAAACAAATGAATTTATATCAAAGATAAACAAACCAAACATTATTCATTCATTTAATTTACAACAAACTCGACAAGAAACCGGATACTTTGGTATTCGGTTCTCACATCCGTAGAAAGACACTCGGAAGGAAGGGGTGGCAAACCGTAAAGCTGACCGTAATTACGGATCATTGCTACAACCACGGAATAAATACAACCCTCTTTGTGCCGTCTTTCGAATGCCAATTTATTTGCATCGATATTTCGTATCGATAACGTCAGAATCGTAACTCGACTACTACCGGTAACGTTGCCATTTCAATATTAAAATTTTGTGATTATTATTTGCATATTTTTACTGTGTATTACTTTACAAATTTGGACTAATAAATTCAATTAAATTAAATCAACGAAAACTATGTCATAGGAAGACTAAAATATTTCATCATCATCATCAACAGTACACTGCTGGACGTAGATCTCTCCGAAGAGGTTGTTCCACCAGTTAGTAGTATAAAAAAAGTGCCACTGAACCCGGTCTTCGGCTTTTCTCATCCAATGTAATTTTTTTACATTCCCATCGTAGGAATGTAACGCAATATTTGGACGTACCTCTGAGTACACCCCCATTAGACATCCTCAAAGGTACTTGGTACTAAGAGATCTGAGGAGGTATCTACTGTGCCTGGGGATCAAAGTTAAGAAGCTGTTTTGTTTATAATATACGCAACCAGTATTAGTAGAGCTCTTTGTGAAAGAGTAATAATCCTACTTCCTATCCTATCGGCCAGTCTTGAAGCTGTTTCAGTTTCTTTAGGCGCTCTTAAAATCCTTACACCACACTGTGGTGTCCTGTTTTGGAAGAAACTAGTGACATGACAAGAAGTTTATTTCCATCGATAGAAAAAACATCGATAGTGTCTCCTCACTAGCGCCCCCTATGTTTGCAACATAACACAGTACTCGTAAATACCCGCCGGAGAAGCGAGTCGAATACAGATCCGAGAGAGGAGCGTTAGAACGAGCTGACGGGATAGTCACTTGGGCGAGTGGACTCGCCTATACAAAGTACTTTTATACATCCACAAGCTGGTGCGCGCGATTTCGTCTGCGCAGGATTATTCACACAATATCTTTATAAATTGTAGCCTATGTGTTATTCTGAAGTATAAGCTATATTATTGTAAAGTTTCAATAAAATCCATTCAGTTGTTTTTACGTGAAAGAGTAACAAACATACATCCATCCATCCATACTTACAAACTTTCGCGTTTATAATATTAGTAACGATTTGAGGCGCACTTAACATCCTTTCACCACACTTTTTCGAATGAACTAGTGACACGACAAGAAGTCTTTTAGACATCCTCACAAAATCTACAGTAGGTACTAGGTATTAAAAGATCAGAGAGGTTATCTACCGCGCCTGGGTATAGTGGAGCAAGTTTGTTCTTGTTTACATATAGGAATAGAAAAAGAAGGAGATAGATAGATAGATAGATAGATAGATAGATAGATAGATAGATAGAAAATTCTTTATTGCACAAATAAAATATAATTACTGTACATAGGCGAGCTTAATGCTGGATAGCATTATCTACCAGCTAACCTTTGGGTAATGAGAAAACATTTAGGAGCTAGGCCAATTATTGTCACTACTAACTATTCATGACATTTAATTATTTCAAACTTTTGTAATTTTCTCTATTTTTTTGGTTTGATTATTTCTATTTACCTATGTCTGTGTTAGTTTAATATTATTAGTCCGTTGTCTTTAATTACTGTAATTGGTATCCTATACCTTTGTTATTAAAGTAAATAAATAAATACAAACCGTCATACAAATCACTTTAGATCTCTCAGTCAACACTTTAAGAAGCTTATGAGAGTATTATCTCTTTTCAAACGCAATACGATTCAAAATTCATATAAGCAGCATAATTTATTGGCCTAGAAATTTTGGATTGAATTGGGCTGAAAATTACCCCGTCATAGTTAAAGCCATTGAAATTCAAAGTATTCAACCATTACATAGACAAAATTCCTATAAGGAGAATCCTCAATACTGTGACCGACATATAACGGCCCTAAAACCCAGACCCATGCCTCTCTTCGAGGCATTCCTCGTAGAGCACCTATTTTAGAGCACCGATCTTATTCCTTGGAGAGCACCTATCATTATTTGGATGTGTGCTCTACGAGGAATAGCAAAAATGCTTCCTCGTAGAGCACCTGCGGTGTAGTAGCTTCTAGCGTTGGGGGTTATATTCTACTCAATACTAGTAACTTATACTCAATAGAGAAACATTACCGTTCAAATCAGGATATCACATAATACACATTCATTGCACACTTAGTGAGTAATGTAGGTAAAAATACCACCGAAATTAGTCAACAGAACTCCAAAAAACAGCATCATCAATTTTAAGACAACTATGATTCTGTTAAGTTGGAGAAGGTACACCGTTATATTACGGCCAGACGTCTTCAACGGTTTCATAGAAATCTAAAGCGAAGGCAGAGCTAATGGCTGTGCCAGAATAGAGTGGGCGTTCAACCTGTTGAGATTTTATGTTCTCCTGGTACCTCGGTTTGAGTTTAACCGTCTTATTCATAACAGTTTCATTGTTTTGGGACGTTTATGACGTTTATGGTGACCGGGGACAAGGACGATAAGCGTCGGACGATGTAAGACGATGGGTCGACGACATTGTCAGCGTCGTAGGATGGATGAGGCTAGCCCAAGATCGTGTAGAATGGCAATCACTTAGAGAGGCCTATTCACAGCACTGGGCAGTGGGCTGAGTCTGGCTGCGGATGATGATGATGATGATAATTTTTTATTATCTCTGCGCAAAAAACTTACTAAGTCTCATTTATTTACAAAATGCACAAGATACACCTGAACCAGTTGAGCTATCTGCAGACCGTTATGAAAGATCTAAAGATAGCTCAACTGAGCCCAATTCAGTGCCACTCGGAAGCGTCCCCAAGACACTGGACACAGCTAAGTGACGACTGTGTTCTTTGTTTTTTGCCTATGCTTTTGTGACACGAAATAAACGTATGTATGTATTGGATTTTAAGTTATATAAGAAATACATTGTAACCAGGTAAATCTGTTTTACAAGAGACTGCTAAATCCATCTTGGCTAAAGCAAAAATCCAGCTAAAAGTCTGTATAGTCGAGTGGTGGGGGCGCCACTTGCGTTGTCGGCGATACCTTTGTCTCGTAAAGTAGCCAATTTGCCGGCAGCGCGTTTTACAAGAGCCACGTGTACTCTACAATGCTGCCAGCGTGCCCCGTGGTGGGCGCCAGTTTCAAAAGGACTATACGATATGTGAAAGAAATGGGTAGGAGATGACTGATAGGAGAGAAAGATCTTATGTTGTAATGTTGTACGACTCGATCTCTCTGTAAATCTGTGAAATGCGTTTCGCTGGAATTCGGCCAACTTATTTTTATACATTTTTATATTTTTTATTATTTTTGCAAAACCTATGGTGTGTGTTTTAATATTATTTTCCGAAAATAGGTTGTTGGCGATTTCACAACTACATTCTGTGATTTAATATCATCAAAAAGATTTAAATGTGCGAGCGAGGACTTGCCGTTGTCACCGTCTTAACTGTTTTCGGTTGCGCCTTTCTTATGGTCTATTTTTCTGTTTCTTTGCATTGCAATGTCACATAGGGGCCGTCCTCAAAGTTTTTATTTCAGATCGTATTACGTGAGCTCAAGATAAACCATTATAATTCCAAGGGCATTTTAATCAAATGAATCACAAGGATATTCCTATCACCACGCTAGTAAATCACCCTCAAAAAGACCTGAGCACAAAAGGTATTACATCACACACATACACACAGCATTGCATCACTACCTAAAACTATAGAAGGACGCAATATGGAGTGCAATTTGCAACTGTCCGATTGTTCGGAAACCACACAAAGCGTACAAACTGGATTACGTCATGGACCACCCAGGGCCGTCGGAAGGACGGGGGCAACAGAGCACACTCATAGACTACTCTCTCTCTCTCTTCGTGTCACTAGTTTCTTTCGAAACAGTGTGGAGAAAGAATTTTAAGTGCGCCTACAACATAGAAGATTATAGACTACTGTACACAGTACAGAACTGTATACAGTATAGGCTGTTTAGTATAGATTGTATATAAGGTAAATACAATCTACTGCAAAATGTGGGTACGTGCCCAATTTAAATGTTTGGACGTTTCTCTGACTGCCCCCCTTAGACGTCCTCAAATAATCTGGAGTTAGTACTTGGTACTGTGACCTGGGGGGATATCTACCGTGCCTGGGGAACAAAGTCATGAAGCTGTTTTTTATTTATTATTTATTATCGCCCGTGTGTTCTCAACTTTCGGGGCAAAGCAAATTTGACCCATTTTTTTTTACTTCTTTGACTAAAATCGCACCTGTACCCGAAGTCCGAGATAAGTTTTACATTTTTGGTTTTAGTTTTCTGCGTTTTAATAAGCGTCTCTATCGGGCGTGCTGAGAACTTACGAGAATCCATACAAAAACGGCTTATACCCCATTTACACTCAGCTCATATCAGTGGAAATGTGCAGAGACATGCAGAGACAGACGCAGGGACTTGGGCAATGCGAGAATGGGACGGCAACATGTCCGACCACGCGAAATGCAGCGCGAATGTCGGAATGTAAACGCGCTATAACAAATACCTTTTGTCATTGACTTCCCACTTTCTCAAGCCCCTGAGTGTGCCCCTGAGTACGTCCCCGGCCTGGTATCCAGCATATAGGAATTGGATTTGTGCTGAGCTACAAAGGTGTATTTTGAAAATTGAAACTGCAGTGACGCGTCGCGACTGCGCCCGACGACGACGACAATATTGGATTTGCGATTTCGGGACTAAAGTAAAACAGCATTTTGTGAATTTTAGCGTCAGCTGCGAACTATTATGTATAGTAAAACAGTAGCAACAGCAACGCGACAGTAAAAGCAATGAGCGTCAATAAGTGAAAACGGTGTAGCTATAGCACTCCTTTACACAATGTAAATCAAATGAACCCATTCCTTTTTGAATTCGATTTGTTAAAACACAATTATCATCTTTTCTCATAGTGCTGTAACTGTAATGTAAATTCGTTTCTTTCTATGCAAAGGTTGCCTGGAAGAGATCGCTCTCAGCAATAAGGTCGCCTAATGTTTTACCAAATGTTTTTATTCTTCTTTTCCGTATGGTGAACAAAAAGGAGTATGAAAGACATTTTATGGCCGATTTTTTTACACCTTGGGTTACATTATTGAAGTTTGAGAAGGGATCCCTATTTTTTTCTAGTAATAAATATAGCCTATGTTACTCAGGAATAATGTATCATTCTAATGGGGAAAGAATTTTTGATATCGGACCAGTAGTTTTTGAGCCTATTCGTTACATACAAAAATACAAATCTTTATAATATTAGTTTAAGTGTAGATGTATTCTATCCAGATTTTGAGTTTCACTCGAAACGCCACCGTCGTAGTGGATTAACCACGTTCATCGTAACGGAGCTCATTTGCGCAGGATTACAGGTAAGCTCTTTGATCTGCCATTTTGGTTCGGGACTCAGCGGTTAGGGCGGAGTTTAAGCGGACTCATTTATCGAGCAAAGTCAAAGCCAAGGACAAAGTCAAGAGGTAATTATTCAATTGAACACAAGGATTGATCAAAGTCAACGTTAAAGTATAGAGGTATTTATTTCTTTAAATTGCAAGGATCACTTTGAAACTTCTCAAAGCTAGGTGAATCTAGGTGCCAGTTCCACGCGACGCCTAGAAGAACAGGCAACAAACTTACGGCTTGGTTCCTTCCGTTCTTTTGTATGATCCTTGCTTGTTACAATGTAATATAATACAATATTGAAGCTCCAGTGGCGAGTCGCTGCGCCTACCGCCACGCCTTGACGTAGAATCCACGCGCAGACAATGGCAGCTGTCTCTCCTAGCTAGTCCTTCGGCATCCCTCAAATTCCGTTAATTAACACTATTGAGATATACCGTAGTACGAGTACTTACATTAAAATACTCTGTATTACTTGCCGCTCGCACATTTCATCGTATTGAAATATATAAAATAACTCTATCTATCAACTATGTCGTATGCATAAAACTGGACACAGTTCGGCAAATATATCATTTTGATATTTATAAACAGATTTACTTAGTAAAAAGTTTGCATAAGTACGAAAACTAGTAAAAGCAACCTTTACATCTGTTTCTCCTACTAATATTATAAACGCGAAAGTTTTTAAGTATGGATGGATGTTACTCTTTCACGTAAAAACTTCTGAATGGATTTTAATGAAACTTTGCAATAATATAGCTTATACATCAGAATAACACATAGGCTACAATTTATAAAGATATTGTGTGACTAATCCTGTGCAGACGAAGTCGCGGGCACCAGCTTGTACGAATGATGTAGCATCATTATTGTGTAGAGATCACCGGTGGTCTAGTGGGAGTGAACCCGCCTTCTGATCTTAAGGTCGCTGGTTTGATTGTGAATCGGGATTTTTCTCTTCAAAATAATTATGTGCGCAATGCAATACATAAAACGAACCAAGTCACGGGTATTCCACTATCACTGTTTGTGTACGTCATCAGTACATGCATGTTGTTGCTGGAAGGGTCTTGTATCAATAAACACACACACTCGCACAACCCAGGTGCACACAGGTACTGTAGCTGTATGTGTAAGCAATATCCGTTGGACTCAATGGCGATGACGGGATCAATTTCACCCCCGCATTACGGGGTGGGAGCAGCGTACATGGCATAGGGTGTAGCGATTTGGCAATATTTGAAATATTACCTTTAGTGGCGATAGGCTTGCAACCTGTCACTTATGGCATAAAAAATACAGTAAAATATGGGTATGTGCCGAATGGAATGTTTGGACGTACCTCTGGCTACCCCTGAGATGTTCTCAAAGAATCTGGAGTAGTACTTGGTAGTAAGATATCTGAGGGGATATCTACCGTGCCTGAGGATCAAAGCCGTGTTTCTGTTTCTAGAAACCTAATGACTTATCAAATCAGAAATACTGCCATATACAACGTGTAACATAAGACCAAGCAGTGGACTTTGAGTGGACCGTGTGCAGGCACATGTGGCTTAACATTCTGTATGCCTCAGTTGATGGACGCAGGGCAGTGCATCGTAGGGCACATTCCTATCGAGCGTCACTTAAGACGCATTGCTTTGTAATAGGTGATGGTTACCACTTAACATCATGTGGTCCATCTGCTTGTTCCATCAGAAAAAGGCTGGTAAAAATCGCTAGTATTTTGTTCCTTAGCCATCAAATACAATATATGTATTCGAATACCAATATGCTATGGTATTCAGACTTCGATCAAACACACGGTACAACGCGCAAGCAACCCACTAACTCTAAAATAGCTCGTATAGCTATGGTGTCACGGTTCAAAACGACTTGATAAATAACATCGAATAGAACTTTGTGTAAGTAGGAGCTTTGTCTTGTTATCAAATATAAGGTACACACAAGATAATCTATTCCTTAATCTATTAAGTTGGTAGACTAATTAATTTACGACTAAGTTTCTTAACAATATCAGAACTTTTTTTAGCAGTCGGTTAAAATGGTTGTGTGTGAAAATACCATATTTTTTATAAGTAATATCCACGTTATAAACGAGTGAGATTTGAACCCGCGACCCTCCCTTTGACGACTTAAACTCGTTCTAAGTGACTCTTGTGATTCTAGTATTCCTTGTGATTTTATTTAATTGTGACCTTTTGACTTGACTTTGACTTGACTTGACTATACGTCGTTCCGAGTGTAGGTCCATATGCATGTGTTAATATTCGAATACGTCTATAGCGAAGATTTTTTTCAATTATTGGTCATTATGCGTCAAAACCTTGGTCGCGTGGAACTGGCACCTAGATTCACATAGTTTAGTATCTTCTTGATTTATGGCTATTGTGGCTTTTTTTCACAATTCTGCCAGTGTCCGTTTTATGCTCGTTTCATAACATAATTAAATAAACATTTTCGGCCTTACTACAATAAACCTGTTTAAAGATAAACTATGCTTAATTGCCATCTCTTACCAATGCGTAATGGCAAACAGAGATAGCGCTAATTTTAAACATTATTTAAATTTAAACACCATTTTACAGTATGAGGGTTTGACTTAGACATAAACATGATTTTTCTCAGAAAAACATCTTTTGGGTATTCGAAAATACCCTAAAACAAATTCCGGCCAAGAAAATCCGCCAGACTGGATACGCGGTCAATAGCTGGGCGCCACGTAAGAGATACCCTCTACCCTCTGCACTTAGGCGGGAATCGAGTTACGCCTTGGGGCGGGGAGGTTAGCGAGCGCAGATGGGCCGGTGGGCAAGTGGATGTTTTTACCTACAATTAGGTTAGTATTGTGACTAGTAAATTAATGAGAATCATTTATTGCAGAAGTTAGTAATCAAGTTACTTTTAACTAAAACATTCTTTTGGATATGATCTTTCGGAGGCTTTACAGCGGCCTAAAAACTCTATCAGCAAAAAAGTTACTCGATTAACTTTATAGGGATGTGGTTTGTCTTTTCATTCAAATATGGCGTATAGGTTCACGTAGCTTTAAGACTTTTCAAAGTGTATCAGTAAATATTCATTAAATGACTTTGTAATATTTTTTTCTATTAATAGGCATCTAATAAGAGGACAACCATAATAAAATTAATCTAGATTCTAGATGATGAAATTAAAGACTTTTTTAAATATTATGAGTTTCATAACGGCTGCTAAGAGCTCTACTACCTAAAATGGCCGATAAAATGGAAGCTATCTCTCTTTTCGTAAAGGTATACTTTATAAAGCCGCTATAAAATACCGGCCTTTATATTCTTGAGTCACGTGACAGAAGTTCAGCAGACTCCCTCACAGAAGCGCTGATCTTGTAGGCACTTTCTCTCCTTCTAACTATTCTTTGGCACCCCATCTGAAGGGGGCACTTTCATCCTGTCTACAGGTGGTTCGACCCTCGGGTATTTTACATTTTACTATTCATTGCGTCTTGGAAAGTGGGTTATCAGTTTATTACTTACCTTAAGGTGAAGTGAGATTAAAACTTCCGTAAGTAATATATTTTTTTTAAACTCAAAAACTACAAAATCAATTTATTTTTGCGCTAAAATGCCAGTGCTTTCAAAATGTGAAGGAGAACATAGTGAGGAAAGAAGTTAGTATTGTAGCCGCGGCAATGGGATTGCCACCTGCACCCCAAGTCATTTGGATGGAGACTCGATGAGCGCCTCTATAGGTAGGGTTGCCATACGTCCCGTATATACGGGACTGTCACCGTATTTGACCATCCCGTGCCGTATTTGTCTCGTATTTCGGCAAAATAGGGAAATAGAGGTGAGTGACGCGGACGCCGGCCTGGCCAGAGGCGTGTACGTAAGTTAAAAATTCTCAACACTGAACATTTAGAATAAAAACTTTGATTCAATAATTTAGATTTTTTAATTTATTTTTTACTTTTGATTTGCTTGAGATCAGAGGATATATGTTATAAAATACATAGTTTGTCTCTCACTATGTGCACACACATGCGTGCTATGTCTGTGCGTAGTTGAAAAGCCGCGTGTCGGCGTTGAATGTGTTGAAAACGAGAAAACGTTCCGTATTGCTTCCTAGAAGTTATGGCAACCCTATCTATATATCTTTATATCTTTCCTATAGGGCGTGCTAAAAACTCACGAGTCTCCATACAAAAACGACCTGATGATATAGAAAACAAAAAAACCAAAACTCAGAATCTCTCTCTTGTCGTGTGACTAGTTTCTTTCGAAACAGTGTGGTGAAAGGATTTTAAGTGCGCCTCAAGAGGAGGCTCCTCTCGAGCACTTGACACATGTTATAGAACTTTTTAGGTTGTACGACTTGCCGGTTTCTTCACAATGTTTTCCTACACCGTTTGAGAGTACTGGCATTGTGCACATACTTTTGAACAGAAAAACTCATTAGTGCACGACCCGTTTCGAACCCACGACCGACGACCAAGTACCAGTGTACCAGAAATAAAAATATATAACATTCAGTGTCACTTCATAAGGTCGAAAATTGTCTGGCACGCAGCGAAACCATTAACTTCAAGTTTGCCTAGATCTGCCGACACAACTGTTGTTACGGACATACATTTTATCTGTGTATTTTATCCGTGGCAACATTGTGAAACTGTCATGTGAACTACTGTCATGTGTCATGTCAGTGGTCTACTTCCCTCCAAATTGTATTAGGTACTCGCCATTACAACTAAAATAAGTTAATTCAGTGAAAAACAGTATTTTATTACTTTGATCACACCCAACTGTCTGGAAACGATGACCCTTTTGACCCCACACGATGCATGGGTAGCTTCCTATTTTTCTACATGTAATTTTTACAGGTTATATGATAACAGTTCAGAAGTGGGATCGAATGAACTAACGTGCCGAGAAAACCGTTTGAGGTGATCGTAAAGTTATTGTATAAAAGTTGGAAAAGTTTCGTACGAAGATTTCCGCCAAGCATGCACTGGTACTTGGCGCAGCCTAAAAAACTCCTACAGGTTCAAATCAAATCAAATATAATTATTTTGAACGGAAAAACATGTACTTAACAGTAAACAATGGAAACGTTGACAGCTGCAAAAGTTAAAAACTGGGTAGTTATAGTCGCGTTAAACACTCGCGGAAAACTCGGTCCTAAATTATCGGAACGAGACAGCAATATTGCTCTCTCTCTCGCACTTAGGAGAATGGCACGATGCTTTTGTATAAGTGCAAAGATGTGCATTATTGGAGTCGATAAGAACTATCGATATGTGACCACTCCGACCGCGTAACCACCGGGCGCCTCGCTGAGTCATTCTTTTTATCGATAACGTGCATGCGCCCGCGCCGATTACTCTTTTTTTTTTTTTATACCATTAGCTAATGGAACAAGCAGATGGCCTACCTGATGTTAAGTGGTAACCATCACCTATAACAAAGCATTGCCTCGTAAGTCACGCACGATAGGAACGTGCCCTACGATGCACTGCTCTGCGTCCATCAACTTGAGGCATACAGATGTTAAGCCTCATGTGCCTGTAATTACACCGGCAACCACACTCTTCAAACCGAAACACAGCGTTGCTGCTTGGCGGCAGAAAAAGGCGTGGTGGTAGTACTTCCCCGGACGAGCCCTTCACAAAGAGCTCTACTACTCTTCTTCTCAACACTAGTGTTAAGATGATTTGTGACCGAGTTTGCAGCGAGTGTTTAACGCGACTGTAGTAGGTTATATTATTATAATAAGAATAGAAACGGCACATACCTGGGTCAGTCTTCTCCACCTTGGCCGGCAGCCGGCGGTCCACGGGCGGCGCGGCGGGCTGCTTGGGGCTGTGCCGCTTCGACGAGCCGCGGGACAGCACCAGCGACTGCGGGAGCTGCCGAGGGAAACTCTAAATGCTCTTTATACAGTACAATACAAGGATCACTTTGAAACGTCTTATATACTAGGTGAATCTACCGCCAGTTCCTCGCGACCGAAGCCTAGGGAGGGCCTGACGATATCACTCAGTTGCCCGCTCGTCATACACGAGAGACAGAATCTAAGTCAACGCTGTCAGTATCAAGAGTAGTAGAGCTCGTCCAGGGAACTATTACCATGCCTTTTTCTGCAGGCAAGCAGCGTTGCTGTGTTGTGTATGTTTTTAGGGTTCCGTACCGAAAGGTTGACGTCATCGCTAAGGCGGATGCGGGTAGTTACCAGCTTGTCGGAGCGGTCGCCGGAGGGCAGGCGCGCGATGGTGACGTCATTAAGGTGACGCGGGTAGTTACCAGCTTGTCGGAGCGGTCGCCGGAGGGCAGGCGCGCGATGGTGACGTCATTAAGGTGACGCGGGTAGTTACCAGCTTGTCGGAGCGGTCGCCGTAGGGCAGGCGCGCGATGGTGACGTCATTAAGGTGACGCGGGTAGTTACCAGCTTGTCGGAGCGGTCGCCGGAGGGCAGGCGCGCGATGGTGACGTCATTAAGGTGACGCGGGTAGTTACCAGCTTGTCGGAGCGGTCGCCGGAGGGCAGGCGCGCGATGGTGACGTCATTAAGGTGACGCGGGTAGTTACCAGCTTGTCGGAGCGGTCGCCGTAGGGCAGGCGCGCGATGGTGACGTCATTAAGGTGACGCGGGTAGTTACCAGCTTGTCGGAGCGGTCGCCGGAGGGCAGGCGCGCGATGGTGACGTCATTAAGGTGACGCGGGTAGTTACCAGCTTGTCGGAGCGGTCGCCGGAGGGCAGGCGCGCGATGGTGACGTCATTAAGGTGACGCGGGTAGTTACCAGCTTGTCGGAGCGGTCGCCGGAGGGCAGGCGCGCGATGGTGACGTCATTAAGGTGACGCGGGTAGTTACCAGCTTGTCGGAGCGGTCGCCGTAGGGCAGGCGCGCGATGGTGACGTCATTAAGGTGACGCGGGTAGTTACCAGCTTGTCGGAGCGGTCGCCGGAGGGCAGGCGCGCGATGGTGACGTCATTAAGGTGACGCGGGTAGTTACCAGCTTGTCGGAGCGGTCGCCGGAGGGCAGGCGCGCGATGGTGACGTCATTAAGGTGACGCGGGTAGTTACCAGCTTGTCGGAGCGGTCGCCGGAGGGCAGGCGCGCGATGGTGACGTCATTAAGGTGACGCGGGTAGTTACCAGCTTGTCGGAGCGGTCGCCGGAGGGCAGGCGCGCGATGGTGACGTCATTAAGGTGACGCGGGTAGTTACCAGCTTGTCGGAGCGGTCGCCGGAGGGCAGGCGCGCGATGGTGACGTCATTAAGGTGACGCGGGTAGTTACCAGCTTGTCGGAGCGGTCGCCGGAGGGCAGGCGCGCGATGGTGACGTCATTAAGGTGACGCGGGTAGTTACCAGCTTGTCGGAGCGGTCGCCGGAGGGCAGGCGCGCGATGGTGACGTCATTAAGGTGACGCGGGTAGTTACCAGCTTGTCGGAGCGGTCGCCGGAGGGCAGGCGCGCGATGGTGACGTCATTAAGGTGACGCGGGTAGTTACCAGCTTGTCGGAGCGGTCGCCGGAGGGCAGGCGCGCGATGGTGACGTCATTAAGGTGACGCGGGTAGTTACCAGCTTGTCGGAGCGGTCGCCGGAGGGCAGGCGCGCGATGGTGACGTCATTAAGGTGACGCGGGTAGTTACCAGCTTGTCGGAGCGGTCGCCGGAGGGCAGGCGCGCGATGGTGACGTCATTAAGGTGACGCGGGTAGTTACCAGCTTGTCGGAGCGGTCGCCGGAGGGCAGGCGCGCTATGGTGACGTCATTAAGGTGACGCGGGTAGTTACCAGCTTGTCGGAGCGGTCGCCGGAGGGCAGGCGCGCGATGGTGACGTCATTAAGGTGACGCGGGTAGTTACCAGCTTGTCGGAGCGGTCGCCGGAGGGCAGGCGCGCGATGGTGACGTCATTAAGGTGACGCGGGTAGTTACCAGCTTGTCGGAGCGGTCGCCGGAGGGCAGGCGCGCGATGGTGACGTCATTAAGGTGACGCGGGTAGTTACCAGCTTGTCGGAGCGGTCGCCGGAGGGCAGGCGCGCGATGGTGACGTCATTAAGGTGACGCGGGTAGTTACCAGCTTGTCGGAGCGGTCGCCGGAGGGCAGGCGCGCGATGGTGACGTCATTAAGGTGACGCGGGTAGTTACCAGCTTGTCGGAGCGGTCGCCGGAGGGCAGGCGCGCGATGGTGACGTCATTAAGGTGACGCGGGTAGTTACCAGCTTGTCGGAGCGGTCGCCGGAGGGCAGGCGCGCGATGGTGACGTCATTAAGGTGACGCGGGTAGTTACCAGCTTGTCGGAGCGGTCGCCGGAGGGCAGGCGCGCGATGGTGACGTCATTAAGGTGACGCGGGTAGTTACCAGCTTGTCGGAGCGGTCGCCGGAGGGCAGGCGCGCGATGGTGACGTCATTAAGGTGACGCGGGTAGTTACCAGCTTGTCGGAGCGGTCGCCGGAGGGCAGGCGCGCGATGGTGACGTCATTAAGGTGACGCGGGTAGTTACCAGCTTGTCGGAGCGGTCGCCGGAGGGCAGGCGCGCGATGGTGACGTCAGCGGAGTCCTCGGGCGGGGGCGGCTGCAGCAGCCAGTTGTACTCGCGCTTGTCCACCGGCACGCCGCGCCGCGAGTAGTCCTGCGCTTGCGTTCTACAAACGATAACTTAACATTTATAAAAAAGTAAAAATTATTTATTGCAGCAAAAAACAGGCATTCCTTAAATAGTAGATTCTTTACCAAGGGAGCAAACAACTATATTAAAGGCGAGAGTGTTTCTTTGAATCCCGAGCATAACGAGGGATTCAAAAGTCAACGGGTTCGATTCTTGGCTAGGAATATTGATTTATTAAAAATCCCTTTTGAAAAGACTCCTCTGAGTACTTTTAGCTATTCCTCAAATTTCGGGTTTGGCCATTCACGCTAATTTTTAAAATTCACCCTGTATTTAATTGTTCGTAGTTTAATTATTGTCAGCGATATACACTTACCTTAAACTTTCATAACAATCTAAACATACAACAGCATAATCGCCATTCTCTAATAATAATGAATTTTCATTCCGCCTTTGCGTTAAAAATGGGAATTCCTGAAACAAAAATAATCAGTTAACTTCTATATCATCCAAGTAAGATAAGTGCGGGTTCGAAAACGTACCTCAAGAAAGAGTTTTTTTTAATACAACTAGCTGATTGAACAAGCAGATGGCCCACATGATACTAAGTGGTAACCATAACCTATAACAAAGCATTGCCTCGTAAGTCACGCACGATAGGAACGTGCCCTACGATGCACTGCTCTGCGTCCTGTATGTTGTATGTAAGTTAAGCCTCATGTGCCTGTAACTACACCGGCAACTACACTATTCAAACCGAAACAGCGTCGCTGCTTGGCGGTAGAAAAAGGCGTGGTGGTAGTACTTCTCCGGACGAGCCACACACAAATTAGCTTAGGGTTTTGTATAGAGCCACAAGAGTTCTCAACGCGCCCGATAGAGGCGTTTATCGAGTATTCATACAAAATCTATCTTACCATATAGCAAGAAAGACTACATCTGACGTTTCCGATCGGAAACATTTTGTAGTGTATTAAAATAGCCTTGCTGTAGTTATTTTAAAACATTCGGCAACATTTCCGAAGCGTAACGTTTCTGTATTTTCCGTTTATAAGTAAACTAGCTGGTGCCCGCGACTTCGTCTGCGCAGGATTAGTATTTCGTGTGGCTTATATTAGCGTGGTTTTGGCAGCGCACGCCAGAATAGCTCGCAGATGATAGTTTTTTTCCAACTTACTTGACACTTATCATCATATTTTGGACAATTCACACAATATCTTTATAAATTGTAGCCTATGTGTTATTCTGACGAAACCATTCAGTAGTTTTTACGTGAAAGAGTAACAAACAGCCATCCAACAACATGGATCCATCCATCCATCCATACTTACAAACTTTCGCGTTTATAATATTAGTAGGACAATAAATAGTAGTAATAGCAATCACCGCTAATACGCAAGCGAAACCGCGGGCTAGGTCTAGCATAGAATAACTTTATTTCATCTTCATTTCATTTGAATAATAGATAAAGTAATTTTGTAATACCTTGATGGGTAACGCCCGTACTCGTTTTCTATAGGTTTTGATGCCACACAGGTGACAGTGGTAGTCGTGGGTGTTGTACAGTCTTCTCTCTGCAGAACAGGATCCCGCAGACTCGTATCTGCAAATAAATACAATTTATACAACGCGTAACATAATACCCCTTTAGGCCAAAGACCAAGAGATCAGACCAAGCACTGGAATACTTTAACGTGTGCAAAGTTTGAATACTTCGTTTTCAAAATTCCCATACAAGTAAAATGGATATTGTCTCGGAAATTTGTAGCAACTCTGATAATGTGTACGTAACCTTGGTACATACGCTATTTTCGTTTACTTATTGGTGGCAGATCTGTTATCTATTTTACTTACAGTTCATTATTAAAGGTCAAAAAACAGCTGTAAATAGGGCTGCGTCATGTTGTGTTAGTTTCATTTTGGTAGTAAGTTTAAGAGGCATTTCATGAATGAAAAACTTCGAAATTACAAAAGTCTTAGGACAAATGTTGTTCGCCATGACCTGTACGATAATGACATTAAGCATATACATTTTTCAAAGGTGCACGACAGGATACGAAACTAAGACCTTCCGATCAAAAGGCGGGGGCACTAACACTGGAACAAAATGGTGAGAGCACTGGTAGTCTAGTGATAGCGGCAACGCCTTCCGATCCTAAGGCCATGGGTTCCAAACCGGTCGTGCAACAATGAGTTTTTCTATTCAAAAATTTACATGCACAATGGCAGTTCTCTCAAACGGTGAAGGAAAACATCGTGAGGAAACCGGCATGTCGTAGAACCTAAAAAGTTCTATAACATGTGTCAAATGCTCGAAAGGAGCCTCTTGAGGTGCTCTTGAGGTCCTTTCACCACACTGTTTCGAAAGAAACTAGTGACACGACAAGAGAAGAGAATGGTCTTTATTTCATTCAATCACAAGGATAACTTTAAAACGTGACGCTGATGCTCTTAGGAGCTAGGAAAGTTATAAAAGTTAAAAATAAATATATAAAAGTTAAAATAATGTGTCACCTTCTCCATTGGTTGAGTAGCGAGTGGTAGCAGAATGTACAGACTAGAGCGGAGTTGTTGTCCCGCAACTGCTCCGCGTTCGGATGACTCTGGAAACAACGACACCTCTTTATTCACATACATTTATATTTAAAAAAAAATCTTACTTATACAAGGTGTTCCAATACTTGTGTTTAAAAATTTCAGGGGGCTAAAACACCCATCAATATGAATAACTTTTTCTAAGGCACCAACACTGTGAACGCGAAAAAAAACAGCTGTTTCATACAAAAGTTCAGTACCTAACCTACCTGGCTTAAATGTATACGCGTTCTATAACCCACTAAAAGTGAGCTACGACTCACCTGGTGAGTGAGAAGACAGGGGAAGTAGGGCGCGTTTCCCTGCGGCTGACCGTACAGGATCCGCGCCAGCGTGAAGTCCGAGTGGAGGCCGCACAGGAAACAGTATATTGACGTACACGCTACAACAAAAATATACCAAAGATATTAGTGATACAACAAAAAACAAGGACAAAATTTTTTTGCGCTACGCAGTGCTCGTAAACGGTGAAGGAAAACATCGTGAGGAAACCAGTTAGTATTCTAACAGCGGCGATGGGATTGCAACCTTTCACGTATGGAATACCAGCTACTGCGAACTGTGGGTATGTGCCGATGTAATGTTTGGACGTACCTCTGAGGACTTCTAAGGGGGGCTTCCCTCAGACCGTTCTCAAAAAATCTGGAGTTAGTACTTGGTACTAAGGGATCTGGGTGGATATCTACCGTGCCTGAGAATCAAAGTCGTGAAGATGTTTCAGTTTTTTTTTCTATTACTAGCAAACTTATTTTGATTCGTTTAAAAGTGAGGGTAGTTTATCATCCTCACCACTACTGCTAGCAAACTTATTTTTATTCTTATAAAACAGCGGGTAGTGAATATTCTCACCACTTTTGCTAGCAAACGTATAGCGGGTAGTTATTATCCTCACCACTTTTGCTAGCAAACTTACAGCGGGTAGTTATTATCCTCACCACTACTGCTAGCAAACTTATTTTTACTCTTATAAAACAGCGGGTAGTGAATATTCTCACCACTTTTGCTAGCAAACTTACAGCGGGTAGTTATTATCCTCGCCACTACTGCTAGCAAACTTATTTTTATTCTTATAAAACAGCGGGTAGTGAATATTCTCACCACATTTGCTAGCAAACTTATAGCGGGTAGTTATTATCCTCACCACTTTTGCTAGCAAACTTACAGCGGGTAGTTATTATCCTCACCACTACTGCTAGCAAACTTATTTTTATTCTTATAAAACAGCGGGTAGTGAATATTCTCACCACTTTTGCTAGCAAACTTACAGCGGGTATTTATTATCCTCGCCACTTTTGCTAGCAAACTTACAGCGGGTAGTTATTATCCTCACCACTATTGCTAGCAAACTTATTCTGATTTGTTTAAAAGTGAGGGTAGTTTAAGATCCTCACCAGTATTGCTAGCGACGGTCCGGTCGGAGGCGGTGGAGGGCGGCGTGGGGATGACGCGGTCGCCGTTGGACGAGTTGGACGGCAGCGGGGACGGGATGTTGTACCTGCAACGATACCTACTATTGAAATGCTTCGCACGTCACTTGGTCGGTACATGCGACTACACGCATCACATGACTTCTTTATTATATTAAGTAACATGACTTCTTCATTGTATTAATTTAGTCAAGGATCATCCTACTACTATTATAAACGCGAAAGTGTGTAAGTATGGATGGATGGATAGATGTTTGTTACTCTTTCACGTAAAAACTACTGAATGGATTTTAATGAAACTTTACAATAATATAGCTTATACATCAGCAACACATAGGCTACAATTTATAAAGATATTGTATGACTAATCCTGCGCAGACGAAGTCGCGGGCACCAGCTTGTAAATTATATTATTTAGTCAAGGATCATATAAAATAACGGAAGAAACAGAACTCGCTTGTTCCCTGTCCTTCTAGGCTTGGATGCGTGGAACTGGCACCTGGATATAGCTTTAATACGTTTCAAGTGATCCTTTTGATTCAATTGACTAAATACCTAAATAACTTTTAAAGACTGAATAAAATCAACTTAAAATAATTTTACTTTTGGCTTCTTCTTATCGTGTCAGTCTTGGAAGAATACTTCGTCCCAGGCGTCAGTAGTTTTTTTCGAAACAGTGTGGTGAACGGATTTTAAGTGCGCCTCAAAGTGGCTCCTTTCGAACACTAATTATTATACTAATACTTTTTGGTGATTTGATTGTAATAAACAAATAAATTATTAGAACAAGAGTATTAGATAAAGTTATTATGATTATTCTGATTATGATTAGAGCTCTTTGTGTGTGGCTCGTCCGAGGAAGTACTACCACCACGCCTTTTTCTGCCGCCAAGCAGCAACGCTGTGTTTCGGTTCGAAGATTGTGGTTGCCGGTGTAATTACAGGCACATGATGAGGTTTAACATCTGTATTCCTCAAGTTGATGGACGCAGGGCAATGCATCCTAGGGCACGTTCCTATCGTGCGTGACTAACGAGGCGATGCTTCGTTAAAGGTGATGGTTACCACTTAACATCAGGTGGGCCATCCGCTATATAAAAAAAATCATTTTTGCTAATTCGTTTGTAATACACTAATAAATGATTCAAAGTCAAAGTCAAAAGGTATGTATTCAATAAAATCACAAGGATCACTATGAAACGTCTTAAAGCTAGGTAACTCTAGGTGCCAGTTCCACGCGACCAAAGCCTAGAAGATGAGACTAGAAGAGCTGTAATGGAGCACTATACCTTCTGTGCTCGAGCGGCACGCGCTCGGCGTCCATGAGCTCCCACTGGCGCGCCAGGTGCCGCACGCAGCGCGAGCACGCCAGCACGCGCCCGGAGCCCCCCCGCCCCAAGCTGCACGGAACACAACAAATAAAATGAAATGACATTTATTTAGCAGCTCATTAGTCTAGAGTCTAGGTGTACAATTATGTTGGGTGTGTGTGTGTGAGTGTGTGTAAGGGTGTGTGTGTGCGTAAAGATGGGTGTGTGTGTGTGTAAAGATTGGTGTGTGATGTGATGTGCTGCGTATTTTGCCTCTTTTATTTACAAATATCTTCAGGTAGGGGAAGATCTGCACTGACGTCCCGCAATAGGGTATATTGTGCATAATTCTTAAACGGTGAAAGAAAGCTTTAGAATTTATCGTAAGTGACGACTTCCCTGGTCTACCTACCCTAAGTTATAGAAGACATAGAAGGGAAGTGAGGGGTGTATTACCTGTTTCCCCCGCGGCTGAAATATATCTACCCGGGTGTAGACAAAAGTGTTATGAGGGGTAGATATATCACCTGTTCCCCCGGGGAGTAAGGGGTAGTACTAATGCATAGAAAGTGGAGGAGAATTACCTGTTCTCCCGGAGAGTAAGGGGTAGTAGTAGTGCATAGGAAGTGGGGGTATTACCTGTTCCCGGGCGCGGGCGTGCCGGCCAGGCAGGGGAAGTGCATGGCGTGCGAGTTCATGTACTCGGCGGTGGTGGACAGCCACTCCATGGCCGGCTGCGGGAACAGTCCGCAGCACACGTAACATCTGACAATTACAAATATGTGCTCTTATGTTTAAAAGAAATAGACGCCTAGTTATAGAACTGCTAAACTAACACACTAAACTTAAATAATATATTATATTATTACATTGTAAAAGGATCATACAAAAGAACGGTAGGAACCAAGCCGTAAGTTTGTTGCCTGTTCTTCTAGGCTTTGGTCGCATGGAACTGGCACCTAGAGTCATCTAGCTTTAAGACGTTTCAAAGTGATCCTTGTGATTTTATTGAATAAATACCTTTTGACTTTGACTTTGACTGCTCCACCGGCCTTTACTGTCAGTCTAGCTAACATAGCTAGACTGACAGTAACGACTGGTTTCTGAAAGCTCGATCAAATGTAATCGGATGTCAAATCACTTGCTATTTTAGCTATTACATCAAATTCAACTGAGATTGCAAGTGATTTATTTTCTGACATTTTGGGAAGCAACATAGCTTTTTCATTTTAATAGTTTTTCTAGTGTTATTTTAAGTAGAGTTGTGTTATTTCGGCGGAATTTTAACCAACATTTATTAAGGTTTTAGCACAAAGTGTAATTTGGAATGAAAGTGTATTGTGTGATATCCTGATTTGACCGAAAATGTTTCGAATGTTTTGAAGAAAACCGCTACCATTTTTTTCAAAACATGTGACGGCCGACTCTACTATAAACTGACTTGACTAGGTATAAAGTATATAATACAATTCACTTGACACGTTGACACTGGCAAGATTGTCTGTCGAATGACGGGCAGGAGCCATAAACAAGGTTGCCTGGAAGAGATCGCTCTCCATTGTTTTACCTTAATGTATGCTTTAACCCTGTACTATGTTTCTGTGTGGTGAACAATAAAGAGTTATCTATCTATAAACGGAGAAAAGAAGAAGTACCTAGTTATACTTTCGGACATTTTAAATTATTCTCTCTTCTTTTGTCGTGTCACTAGCTTCTTTCGAAACAGTGTGGTGAAAGGATTTTAAGTGCGCCTCAAGAGGCGCCTTTCGAGCGCTTGACACATGTTATAGAACTTTTTAGGTTCTATGACATGCCGGTTTCCTCACGATGTTATCCTTCACCGTTTGAGAGTACTGGCATTGTGCACATACATTTTTGAACATATTAAAAACTCATTGGTGCACGACCGGTTTCGAAACAACCTTAGGATCGGAAGGCGGGGCCGCTACCAGAAAAGCACACATGACAATACATAGGAGTAAGATTTATAGTTATACAATTTGTTTTGACTTTCATGTCACATGTGGACCGATTTGTTAGCGTACTAACCTCCACCCTAGGAAAAACCTGTGTTGTGGGGGTTAGTTCTGTCCTGTAGGTACATGTTTTTTATCATAGTTTAAAAGTTTTTTTTTTTATTTTTTTTTATTAGTATAAATAGTAATTACCGATATAAGCCCATGCCATTCTCTCCGGAGACTATCTGCGAGGGACTGCTGGCCAGCGCGCTGGACGGTCGCTTCGACGGCGTGCTCGAGTTTGAACTGCATTTTATTTCGTAAGGCTTAAATCTGAAAAGGAATCAAATCAATCTTGGCAAAGAGAACCAGAAAAATACATACTATCCTACTTATTTATTTAACACTTTATTGCACAAAAAAATAAAAAATTCAAGTGTACAAAAGGTGGGCTTAATGCTATAAGCATTTTCTACCTGCCAACCCTAAAGGTAGAAAATGATGTTGGCGTGCTATTATTAAAAATAAACAGTTACAAATTAACAAATGCAAAGTTACGAGGGGGAGAAAAAAAAAAGAAAACTCTTAAAAGAATTACACCTAACACAAACATATACCTGCAAATACATTTCAACTCTACTATTTCATTTCTACTTGTTTTTTATAAGTACTTTGCAAATGGAACACCTGATATTAAGTGGTAACCAACACCTATAACTGCCCTGCGCACAGTGTGTTATGGAACCCAAAAAAATGACATCCTCGTTTTCGCACACAAACCGACGGTAGTTTCTATTTTGAATGCAAGAGTAGAACACCCAAGTGCCAATTATGTTTAGTTTAGGCTAAAAACAATTTCAAAGTTGACACTATTTTTTGGCCGAAAATCAGAAAAAAAAATCTAGTTCTAAAAGTACTACAGATACAGAAAAAATCACGAAACAATACTTGATAGGATTAAAAAGGCGCATCCGATGCAAGTATTAGTAGCCTTATATCACATAAGGAACCGCAGTTATTAATACTTTTCAAAAAAAATCTTTAATTTTTTTTCTTCGGATTTGTGTCGTATTAGCGTCTGTTTTTTACATAAATCGAAAGCTCTTAGTATACACTATTTGCACTAATTTTATTACATTTTTATCTCATGGAATTCGGAAGTAAAGTAATTTTTAAAAGTTTTCGGTATTTTCGGCCATCAGGGCTGTCACAAAAAATATTTTGACCGAAATACCTATTTTGACCTTCAATTTCGGTTAACATTTTACCTTTTATTAGTTTTGTATATTTTTGCGAATGAAAGGGAATTTCCACTCTACCTTCCCTATTATAAAGTTCAGGAAGCATAAAAATTTTGCTTCAAACTAGGCTCTTGTAATCGTTCCTCATCACACGTTAGACCCTAGACGAAATATCAAATATGATAATATTATAACCAACTTTGTAGATGGTACAAGGTACAGTCATGGATATATTTAGAAAATAATTCAATCTTTGAAATTTGCAGTGATGTGACTTATCTTAGATAAAAGTATCTGAAATACAGATACAAGATACAAAATACCTATATACATCTTGTATTTGAAATTATTTTTTATTTATTTTATTTTCTAACTTATATTTAGATACATTTTCCGGGTATCTTAGTATTTTGAAGATACTTTGTTCCCTAAGATACTTTTACTAAAATGAACTTCGCTGCTTTTCTTTCCAAACGCAACCTATCCTAAAATTAAAAAAAATCCTAAAATATAATACCTGTTTGCTCAGCTCTGCCCCTGTGGAGCGACTCTTCTCCTTTGGGGGAATGATAATGAGGCCTCATCGAAGGAAGATGAGCGACAATATGTTTGAGGAATTAGTTTTACTCAAATCTCAACTAAAACATAAAGTCTCAATTTTAATACCTTCATATTTTGTCTTGTCACATTTGCCTGATCGATGTATTCTCGAACAAATAAACTTAAATTCAATGAAATGTTGTTTTCTTACAAAAGTATTTAATCTTTAAAAAGTTGTTGATAGATAGGTATTTTGTATCTAGTATTTCAGATACCTTTTTAGAAAATTATTTGTATCTGGTATCTGAAATGCTTTTTTTTTTCAAAGTATCTTGCATCTAGTATTTCAGATACTTTGTATAGGGTATCTTAAACATCACTGGAAATTTGTTATTCTTAAATTCTTATTAGGTACACACTAGCCACATTAAAGCCACTAGAAAATTTAATTTGAAAATATAATTACTTCAATAATCTTTTGTTTCAGGGTTTCATTTGTTTTTTCGTTTATTAGTTATTTTCACTAGCCTATTGAAATTGTTTGATTTTTGCATTTAAAATTCAAGAAATCCCCTTTATGTACAAAGCAAACACATTCTCAATGTAATGATTGAAGGGATTACTTTTTAAGAGTAGTAGAGCTCTTTGTGAAGGGCTCGTCCGGGGAAGTACTACCACCACGCCTTTTTCTGCCGCCAAGCAGTGTTGCTGTGTTTCGGTTTGAAGAGTGTGGTTGCCGGTGTAATTACAGGCACATGAGGCTTAACGTCTGTATGCCTCAAGCTGGTGGACGCAAGGCAGGGCACGTTCCTATCGTGCGTGACTTACGAGTCAATGCTTTGTTATAGGTGATGGTTACCATTTATCATCAGGTGGGCCATCTGCTTGTTCCATCAGCTGGTTGTATAAAAAAAAATACTCAAAACATAATTTTTAAGACTAATGTTGATTAATCTTGTTTTTCACTGAAGTAAGTTTTATTTTCATTCAAAATGGCAACAAAACTAATAAAATGCCACATATAAATTTTATAAACATACAATAAATTTGTTTTAGTTCCGATCTGTCTCTTTTTTGTTTCGTTCCTCATATTATGTCCATGAGTGTATTTCCTAGTAAATAGATTTCAGAATAGTTAATACAAACTAACTTTGATTTCAGACCAAATTAAAATTAGTACCTACTCTTATTTATAGTTAAACTCAGATTTTCGGCCAATGTTTTCGAAGCAAAGGGTGACAACCCTGAGTAAAAATTTAAATTTAAGATATTTTCTGAATCCCATGAGATAAAAATGTAATAATTTTAGTGCAAATAGTGTATACTAAGAGCTTTCGATTAATGTAAAAAACAGACGCTAATACGTCATAAATCCGAAGAAAAAAAATGAAAGATTTTTTTTGAAAAGTATTAATAACTGCGGTTTCTTATGTGCTATAAGGCCAATAATAATTGCATCGGATGCGCCTTTTTAATCCTATCAAATATTGTTTCATGTTTTTTTCTGTATCTGTAGTACTTTTAGAATTAGATTATTTTTTCTGATTTTCGGCCAAAAAATAGTGACAACTTTGAAATTGTTTTTAGCCTAAACTAAACATAATTGGCACTTGGGTGTTCTACTCTTGCATTCAAAATAGAAACTACCGTCGGTTTGTGTGCGAAAACGAGGATGTCATTTTTTTGGGGTCTATAACATACTGTGCTGCGTCCATCAACTTGAGGCTTACAAGTGATGGTTACCACTTAACATCAGGTGGGCCATCTGCTTGTTCCATCGGCTATTTGTATAAAAAAAATAGACAGGTATAGCATTAAATGCTTTGTGTATCGCAATAATTGTATTTTTGATATTAAAAACGTACCTAATATGATTGGTAGTGTGTGAGTTGGTATGCGCGGGATTCGGTTCTTGCGCGTCGCCAAACGAGGGGTATTTGAGGGGGATCGTCTTATTGCACGACGCACATATCTGCACCATACCTGGAACACAACATTTAAACCATAACAATATTTTTTTCTTCTCTTCAACCTATTCCCACCCAATGCAGAGTAAAAGTCGCACGCCATTTCTTTCGCGTCAGTCCACATTTCTGTAAACAATTCTTGGCCACCACTCCAGGACCGACTTTCGCTACCACAAGGCCTATGTTACAATATAACAAATGCCAAAGTTTGTGAGTGAGTGTGTGTATGTTTTTTTATATACAAGGTGTTCCAATACTTGTGTTTAAAAATTTCAGGGGGCTAAAATACCCATCAATATGAATAACTTTTTCTAAGGCACCAACACAAGTATTGGAACACCTTGTATACGGACATTACACTCAGCACTATCTAGCCCCAAACTAAGCAAAGCTTGTACTATGAGTCTATGAGAACCAGGCTAACCAGACAGACATCTGATATAACACATATAAATTCTTTGTAAATACATGCTTTTAATATAACTTTTAGACAGAGAACAAACATCTACGTTCATCTCACAAATGGTTGTTCTCAGTGTAGATCGAACCCACAGCCTTCAGCGCAGAAGGCAGAGCTAGTACCAAATGGGATGTGTGAAATTAAAGATGTTGTCACAATTATCTAATCGTACCTTGCGGACTGATCGGACTAGCATCCGGATGGGGCTTCAAGCTCGTGATAAACGGATAGTAGGGCTCCCTCTCCGGATTGGGGCAGCAGTAGACCAGCCGGAGCTGCGAGCTGGCAGCACTGACTCCGCATACATAGCACACGAAGCTGGCTGTGGGCGCGGGCTGGCTGGAGGGGCGCTCCAGCGAGGGGGAGTGGGTCTGGGTGGCGAGGGACTTGTCGCCGGAGGACGCTAGGCTGAGGGGCGACGGCGGCAGGAGTGAGGGGGGCCGCGTTCTAAGGGTGTACACTCGCTCGTTCGCCGGCACGCCTCGCATCTGTAACAAGAGAAAAAGTTCTTTAATAACTAATTTTTGAGTATCAATGACAGATAATTACTCGGTCCACCTTACAAATTAACAAAGAAAAACTAAAATCTGGAAATAATTCGTACGAATAAATACAGTTTGATTTCATTTTATTAAGGTGAAAAGATATAACCAATAATGTACAATGGCGGGCCTTGTCATAAATATCGATTTATTCCAGACCACTTATTGATGAAGAGGAGTCTAGTAAAATAGTAATCTAATCTTCATTAGTCTATGTATCTAACCAAAATGTAAACGTGTGTGTTCTTCACACAACGGATATCATAAATAACCCTGCATGTTTGACCTACGAGGATTAGATTGGCGAATAAAGACTAAATTTTTTGTGGTTTTATGTTATTGATGTGTGAGCACTGGTGGTCTTGTTGTAGTGGCCCTGCCTTCCGATCCTCAGGTCGTGGGTTCGAAACCGGTCGTGCACCAATGAGTTTTTCGATTCAAAAACTTATGTGCACAGTGCCAGTACTCTCAAACGTTGAAGGAAAACATCGTGAGGACACCGGAATGTCGTAGAACCTAAAAAGTTCTATAACGTGTCAAGTGCTCGAAAGGAGCCTCTTGAGGCGCACTTAAAATCCTTTCACCAGACTGTTTCGAAAGAAACTAGTGACACGACAAGAGAAAGATTGATGTTATAGTAAATTATAAGATGTTCTTCCATTGAACCGTTTTAAAAGTAGTTATATTAACAATAAGTTAAGCCGCTTGTGATTTCTTCGACCAACCAACCTTTATATCTGAATTCAGTCCATCTCAAAGTAAAATTGGGGATAGGGATAGGTATAAGGTAAGGTTTAAGGTAATAAGGTACCTTACCTTCCTATAATTTCTTTCCATTGTGTTCATTCTAATTTAGGATCTACCATGCGTGGACATTTATTTCACTCTGTTGTGCAATTCTTGAAACAATGACAAATCTCTAAATATCTCATTAAGAGTTCGTTCGCTACAAATATTAATAATTAGATACTTTAGGTGCATACTTAGAGTAGATTATAATAATATTTCTCTTGTTAGTGCGTATGCCGTGGCACAGGTCGTGAGTTATCAGAGGTCAGGTCAACAAGGCCGTTCGTAGTAATTTGTGTACGAGATAACAGGAGTACTTGTACATGGAAGTTCTAATCAGTAAATGATTGCTTGAAAGTATGATGAAGAGTAGTAGAGCTGTTTGTGATAGAGTTTGTCCGGAGAAGTGTACACGGATATGTTATATGCCATAATTGCCATTTCGTCTGCGCAGGATTAGTATTTCGAGTAGCTTATATTAGCGTGGCGTAGTTCATATGTGTAACTCTAGCGGTTTTGGCAGCGCACGCCAGAATAGTTCGCAGATGGTAGATTTTTTCCTACTTACTTGACTTATTTCATATTTTGGACAATTCACACAATATTTTCATAAATTGTAGCCTATGTGTTATTCTGATGTATAAGCAATATTACTGTAAAGTTTTATTAAAATCCATTCAGTAGTTTTTACGTGAAAGAGTAACAAACATCCATCCATACTTACAAACTTTCGCGTTTATAATATTAGTAGGATAGGATGGATATGCGGACTGCTCGCGTTTATGCCCTTGAGTAGTAAGCGTAATTTTCTTTGTGTAACTTGATCTATACCCGAAATCGTCCGGCCGTTTTTGTAAGGAGACTCGTGAGTTCTCAGCGAGCCCGATAGAGGCGCTGATCGAGTCTTCATACAAAAACGGCCTCACAATACAATAAACGAAAAGAAAATTCAGAATTCAGGTACTGTATCCGTGTGTACACGATTGTTCACCTTGCTACGCATCAGACCACCTTGAACTTTGAACTTTTCGGGTTAATTGTCATAATCCCCACTAAGCTGTCCCCGCCAGTGGGGATTATGATATCGGTAGGTTTCTACTCCTTCTTCTCTGTAAAATGATAGGAGCTAGGTCTAGACTATCTACCATCAAGGGGAGGTAGATAACATTTGAAATAATCTATGAGCAATATTTGCGAATTGATTAAGTCTATATAAGTAATTGATTGACAAAATTGATAAATTATTTTGACACCGCAATCTATATCTGTTTTCCTTAATTTAACGGATACAATAACATCAAGATATTGCTGAGGATAATTGACAGTTTACTTAAATATCTTTTTATACCTTAATCTGATTAAAAATTAATTATGTTATTAGGTAAAGCATATTTATATGCCTATATTCTGTATCACCTATGCCTTTTTACATACCTATGTGATAAGATTCTGCAATTAGGTATATATCATGTAGTCGGCTCAGATAAACGCTTTTTAAAAGATTATTATCTAGATGATGTATTTGTTGGAAGATAAAAAAAACTATCTCTAATCCGCTCCCTTAGTTGGACACATAGGTATAAATATTTCGATATGTGCCCCTTTTAGTAATTAAAAATGTATGGCTTATTCTACAATCTCCTTGTTCCCCGTTTCTCAAAAGAGAAGCAAAGGGTATTTCTGGGTAAAAAGTACAGAATCCCCCTTCGCAGGGGTTGATTGCAGGACGATTGTGGAAAAAGCCAAAGTTGATATGTTGCTGCTCCTGTTGGCAAGTGGGGGACAGAACGAACTACTTAAATGTTTAAGTTTCGTCTGTCCCCACCGTTTCTAATAGACATTACAATTTATTCCTACATGTCCCCAAATAAAAAATCACTACTAATACGAGAGCAAAGCTGCGGGCGCCATCTAGTTTTTTTATCAACAGAGAACAAGCAGCACTGCTGATATTAAGCGGTAACAATCACACATACAGCATTAGGTACCTAGCAAGTCACGAACGACATGAACGTGACCTACGATGCACTACCCTGCGTCCATTGACTTGAGGCATACCGATGTAAAGCCTTATGTACCTGGATTTCACTCTCAAGCACACCCTTCAAACCGAAACACAGCAACGCTGCTTGGCGGCAGAAAAAGGCTAGTACTTCCCCGGATGAGCCACACAGAACGAGCTCTCAACTCGTAAAAAGTTAAAAATAAACTCATTATTAGGTATTCTATATTTACGACGTAAATAAACAGAAGTCCTCGTGACAATTTTAGAGATAACGCAACCAGCGCGTGACCATGCGCAGTTAACTTTTAACAGACTTGAGTTTACTAAGAAAAATAACTACAGCTTGGCAAAATAGAGAAACAATAGGGGCGCCACTTTCCATACATTTTTGACTTCCACTCACATGGGGTCTTCAACCCATGTGAGTGAACATTTAAGTGTGTTTCGCGTGTCAAATTAGTTCTTTGTTCTTATTTTATATTATTTAACATTTAATGATCTATACGTATAATAAGAGATTATATTTAATTAACTGCCAATAACTGGTGCTCTGTAAACAAAGCAGCTGTTTTACTAAGACATGACAGTCGCTAAACCTTTTTTAGCGACTATCATGTCATAATATTTTTACAACCAAAAATTTGTACAAAAATATTACAGACAAAATGGTATGGAACCATCATCATCTTCTTGCCCTTATCCCACGCTGCATGGGGTCGGAACAACAGGTTTTCTTCTTCCACTCTCCTCTATCATTCGTCATCTTGGTGCACACTCCTCTCTTACTCATGTCACCTTTCACACAAACCATCCATCTTGTCTTTGGCCTGCCTCTCCTAAAACCATCCATATCTAACAGTCTTCTAGGAATAAGACTGTCTTCCCTCCTTATGACATGCCCAATGCCCATACATAGCTAAACTATCCTCTTCAACTTATCGTTATCAACTAGGTACTATTCAAATATTGTATTCTTTGAATCTGAAATGGAAACCTTTAATTGGTCATAATATTGAATCAAACTTAGTATAAATTGGATAATAATATATCGCTGTTGGTTTTCCAATAAATAAATAAATAACAAAATGGTATGTTGTCAAATATGGAATAATTTTAAAGTCTCTTTAAATAAAAATAAATCAAATAATTTAAGAATCCCACCAAAACTAGTTTCATATATTAAAGATGCCAATATTTATTTTGGTATCTAACTATAGTGTGTTTAAGTGCCTACCTAATCTATTATTTACTGAACTGATAATTTATAAAAGCTGTAATTTGCCTAATTGATAAGTTAACGTATTTTTCCATCACTAGCATAGCGTTGGCGTTTTATTATGAAAAATAATATTCTAATCTGGAACAAATAATGTTTATAAATAAATTAAATACAGGTTGTGGTAATATCTAACGTAACTAGTGGTTCTCATATCTTCCCTTCATTCACATATCTTAAGACGCAGACAACCGTCATACAACTTCCCGCTCGCATGTTCTAGCCTGTCAGCCAGCCTGTAGCAAAAAAAAGACGATGTTTTTTTTAGACAACTAGCAGATGGAACAAGCAGATGACCCACCTGATATTAAGCGGTAACCATCACCTATGACAAAGCAAAACGAAGACAAAACATTGATCGATTGTAATTTGTAAATATTCAAGTACAAACACTTATAGAAATATTGAATCCACTTGCATACATTACTCATACAGCTGATAATAAAATAACACAAGAGGTCATCCATTTATCTTCATACTTTAACGGTATTATAAGTATTTATACTTTGTATACGGTCAATAGTTTTTTTCTCGGGGCACTGATCTAGAGTCATGGGTCAAATGCTATATAAACAAGATAATGGTCACATTGTTAGATATTTATGAAAATAAAAAGTAAGTCGGCTTCAATACTATTTTGATAGTAGCTCTGCCTCCTGCGCGGTTAATATAATATCCACCAATCATAAGCATTTGTGTGATGAACGTAGATGTTTGTTCTTTGTCTTGGTGTTATTCTAATGGAAATGCATAATAATAAAACCAAAGGCCCACAAAACCACAGACAAATATATGTTTTTTTAAATGTTTATATGTCGTCTAGTCACTAGGCTGGACTAGTGAACAAAATTCTATCCCCACCAAATTTGGACCTAGTTTTCCATAAACAATATCTTTTTAGGATTAGTTAGACATTTTTTCACAGATTTTCGCTCTCTTATTACACGTAGCTTAGCATAGTTCATAGCTTTACTAGTTTCGTTCGTTACTTATATTCAAACTTTTTAGTAGGAAGAACTTGGTTGATTGCGATTTTTCATAAATAAGTTCAGTGATTTTATATCTTTCAATATGTTAAATGTGCGAGCGAGAGCTACATTAGCAGTAGTCGTCGCCTGAAAATACTAAAGGTTCTATTGAAAACAGCGCCATCTGTGATTTAACTGCTGTACTAGATACCTTGCTCAATAAAGAATCTTGATAATTCGATAGATTACTCCTAATCTCTTGTCGTGTCATTAGTTTCTTTCGAAACAGTGTGGTGAAATGATTTTAACCTTTCGTTCACTTGACACATGTTATCGAACTTTTTAGGTTCTACGACATGCCGGTTTCCACACGATGTTTTCCTTGTGCGCATATTTTTTTTAACAGAAAATTCATTGGTGGACTACCGGTTTCGAACCCACGACCTTAGGATCGGATGGCGGGGCTGCTACCACTAACCCACCAGTGCTCTCAATAATAAATTATAGCACTCTTTCTGCGACCAACTGACCTGTACAACGAAATAATAATAAAATAAGCTTTCTGTTCAAAGCTGGCTCGTATTTCTTCTCCTGCATTTGACAGGTGCATGTGACATGTCGCATATTAATTACACGACACACAAGCACATGCCTTCCGCCACGTTAAGTAGCCAAGCACCTCTTATCAGTTAAATTCGCGTATATTTGATCACGTTCTAATCACAGGTGGTATTTGTACGAACCATTAAGCCAATGGATGCTTTTATCAACGAAATGTCCAGTTAAACCGGCATTTATCTAGACAGACAACAATAAAAATAATTAGGACATTTTGAAATGAAGTACTGATAAGGTTTACGGCGACCACTTCCGTGAATTTTCGTGAATTTTCGACATTAACAGTACCTACTAATAATTTATTTATAAGAGAAGTATTTCTATTTGGCAAGCTTGTATGACTAAATGGAGTTCACTAAACGTTAATATTGCCTCACTCAAAACAAATATCGAATTCAATAGCAGTTTTAATTTAAAACCTGTACAAGCAAACGGTAGACGGCGCAAATACAAATAAACTGAACAAAAAAATGTCTAGTGCGTCACGGTAGGCACGACACCTGCACACACATTGCAAAGCAAATTAGAAATTGTTTGAGAATTTATATGCATTTGTTTTTAGAGAAGAATCACATAATCATACTCAAATAACTTTGAATCATTGGTACTTGGTACTAAGAGATCAGTAATACTAAGTATTTTAAAATATTTGGCAACGTATCGTAGTGCTCTTTGTCTGTGGCTTGTTTGGGGAAGTACTACTCCATGCCTATTTTGCCGCCAAGCACCGTTGCTGTGTTTCGGTTTGTAAAGTGTGGATGCCGGTGAAATTACAGGCACATGAGGCTCAACATCTGTATGCCTCAAGTTGATGAACGCAAGTAGGTCGTGGGCATTTTAAAATAAGTCAAATTGGCACAAACACCATTTCATGTTATCATTAAATTAACACAGTTGTTCAATAAAAATGGCGCTAGTTTTGTATTGTTAATTTTGCGAGTTCGTTAATCATGTTTGAGACCTACATTTTCTTTTGTAAGATTTTGATTAGATTCCTAAATGCGATTAAAGGCTCGCTAAACACGATTGGTACCCGTTGTGCAAGTCCCTAAGTCAAAGTCAAGGTCAATAGGTATTTATTCAATAAAATCACAAGGATCACTTTGAAACGTCTTAAAGCTAGGTGACTCTAGGTGCCAGTTCCACGCGACCAAAGCCTAGAAGAACAGGCAACAAACTTACGGCTTGGTTCCTACCGTTCTTTTGTATGATCCTTTTACAATGTAATATAATATATTATTGAAGTTTAGTGAGGCGTAGGCATACAGAAAAAGGTAAACATAATCAAATTTATAACCTACGTATTCGAATACTTGAGAATTTGAAGTTTATTATTTTTCCAAAACAATAAAAAATGGTACATTATTATATTAAAAATATTAATAATCTACACTAAAACATAAATTATGAATGCTAAGGCGATAAACTATAAAATGGTAATAATGAAGGTGGGAATATACAATGCTAACAGTTGGAAATATTCGATATTTATTCCAAGTCATGATTGAGTAACAAACACTTAAACATCCAATTATACAAACATCCAAGGATAGAAACATTCACTTTTATTTGCAGGAAGTACATAATATGTCAGGATACGATACTTGATTATTAATAACATACGAATTCCGAAAATGATGTTTTGCCTTGACTTTTGCCCATTTAAGTACTAATATAGTTTTTCCAAGTTTAAAAATTTACATATTTCGAAACACGTGTTAGATTTAGATTAAAAGATACATATATTATGGTTACTTTTTTAGGATATGTGACTTATAAAATGAACTCAGTATAACATGGACTATTAATATATTTCGAAAAATAAGATAAAGATTTTGAATTATAACCGCGTTATTAGCATAGTTACTGCCTTATTTACATTTTATACGCAACAACCACAAAATCAAAATGATCTTATTATACAAGAGAGCAACATTTATATCGTTTCAACGATTACAGTATAATAAGTTGAGCGACCGATGCGACGTCAATTGTACAAGCCATTCTATTTAAATTAAGATAACCGAATCATCTACGAACTATCTAAAGAAGCATTAAAATTTGACACGTCCAAAGGTGAGACAGTGAGGTCAAAGATGAAGTTATCTTTCACGCCGGGGTCCGCATTGGGCTAGGCAGAGCTCTATAAACTTGCTAAGATAAAGCTTACACACTTTTCTTCGCTTTAGTATATTATCACATTGTTTAATGTTCTAAAGTGAAGAAAACAACAGATTTTTCGGTATCATTTCGTCTGAAATAAAGACAATATTACCACATCAATGTATTGAGTACAAGTATCCGCTGAAAGATGAAAGGTCACTTACTTAAAAACTGTTTGGGAAGATAGTGCCTCTTTGTTCGGTGTTATACTAGTTTTATTATAATGTGATTGTTTCAAGTATGCTATTCTTGTTTAATATGGACCAAAAATGTTAATTTCATCGTTTTCAAGGTGTAAGTTTATATTACTATTCCATCTTTGTAATCAAATAAAGATTCAATTGAGATACTAGTTTTGAGAAAACAATTTTAGGACAACCATAATTATTACTTTAAACTAGAACTGACTTTAAACACTATGGTTAAAAAAACAGTAAAAAGATAGTCAACTGACTCAACGAGTGCTATATAAGCGGTATAGGTTTCTAATAAGAATAATAGATCAAGAAATCGATATCAATAAAAAATGATAGCCGTGTTAAAATATCACTGCGATAAATTTTGATATCATAAGCTCCTGTAAATACTATCTGAGATTAAATAAATATTATAGTAGGTACGTATGTAACGAATCTTATCAAATTGTAACGAAATTAAATAGAAACCAGCTAGCCTTTTACCGATAGCAATTCCAATGTAATAAAACTGGAATTTCCCAAGATTCATTTACAATTGTAAGTAAATCTCTGATGCTGCGCACGCACATATGCAAGGTCGAATGATGACATATTTTTGGTAATCTAAAGTGCATATCTAATGAAACTTGCAACAGCTGCTAGACCTATAATTTTAGTTTCAGTGAAATACTGAAGAAAACAAGGATCTTCTAAACGAGGATGTTATTCATGTGACATAGTACTAAGAAAGCCTTTATTTCGTCTGTAGATACCTTGCAGTTCAACGGCGCACCGTCCTCTTTCCCGCACATCCGTACCAGCATCGCATTCCTTTCCACCTGCTTTATGAAACAACACTTATAACACCGCAACCAACACTTCACAACACACTTCAACAATTACAAATACCTCTTTCAACACAGGCACTAAGTATTCACCCTTGTACCACATCACGATCGCGCGTCGTTCGATACATTATTGAAAAGTTTTTAAAGAATTATCGGCGAATGCAGATAAAATGTTTTATCAGGTACTTGACCGCTCGGGGTACGAGATATTGGAGGCCAGTAGACCGTGGCGCGCGGGGCGTGCGTGCGGGTGCGGGTGAGACACGCGACTGATGCGTTTGACACAACACTGATACCATTTCTGGGTCAACGGCAGCATCTCGCGGCTCAACAATGATTACATGCACAAACATTCGTGTCGGCTTGAATGTTGACTCGCCCGTTTACATAGACGATTGTGAAAGCGGCGTTCGCGGAATACTCTTGCATTTTGACTCCAATTATGTTCTGACGTGCTAAGCTAGGTATTTGGCAATTTGAATAAGAGTGGGCGTTCAGGTTTATAGACATGCAAATTGAGTATTTACGATCGTGTCTAATAAATAATTCAAACATAGCTTTGTTGGCAATCGGCTGTCAATCAGTAGGACAACCTGCGTTTATTTTTTGCTGCAGTGATCGGAATATGAATCCACTATTATAATTTAAGTGGCATTTCCATAAATTTGAATCAAAGTCATTTAGAGCTGATTTCACCATACTCTGTTAGTTGCTAATCAAGGATTAACAGGCCGTTAAATCTAACCTTAGATTTCAAACGCGTACATTTTGACATATTTAACTGCCCTTTAATCCTTTGTTAATCTAACAGAGCATGGTGAAATCAGGCCTTAGTTTAAATATAACAGCTATGCTCGGGTTCACACTAGTTTTAAAATCAAAATTCTCATATTCTTTATGTATAAAAACCCGAGTCATTGAGGAATTTGTTCTGAAACATTTTATTGATAGTGATAGTACACGCTTTACTTTGTAACGATGACATTTATAAATTTATTTCATTGACAAACCAATACAATGATGACAACAATGCCAATAACATGTTTTCACGAATAGAAAATAAATAGATAAAGAAAATGTGTGTTCATAAACAAACAAGGGTATCAGTGATTTTTTTATTTATAACAACGTTGTTTCATAATAACATATTTGAAATTATTTTACCATATAAATTATCTATCGTTTTAGATACCTACCTACTATATGCACATTAATGCTAATGAATTCTCCAGCTGCTAAATATATCAAGTTCTTTTTTCAAGGATTTTTTATACATGGAAAACCAATTAATATGTTATGTAGTTACCTACCTAGTTAGATTATAATGTTTTGTTAAAATGCTATGTGTGAACTAAACCAAAATGGTAACCTATTATTTTGCACGATATTGGTATTTTTTTTTGAGAGGCAGGCCAAAGAAAAGATAGTTGGATTGTGTGAAAGATGACATGGGTAAGAAAGGAGTGAGCACCGAGATGACGAATGGGACAGTGGAAGAAGAAAACCTGTTGCTCGTTGCTATATAGCTCGTTGGACGACTTTAGACTTGTTAATGAGTAGAACGGGTAGAACAGCGTAAAAGTAAGAACAGCAACCCCCTCGCGTGTAGACGCGAGGGGGTTGCTGTTCTTACTTTTACATAAGTACGTAGTACAGGCCTCGGCTTAGTTAGAGTGAGGTGCTCAAATCATATTCTTAGCCTTCCCTCTGAACACAACAGATGCAATCTACCTAGATACTTCTAACTACCAATTGTTATTCAAACATGTTCTAAGACCATAATGTATAAACGTTTTTTATCTTTTATCTTTTTTTAAGGTAGTAGAGCTCTTTGTGAAGGGCTCGTTCGGGGAAGTACTACCACCACACTTTTTTCTGCCGCCAAGCAGCGTTGCTGTTTTTCGGTTTGAATAGTGTGGTTACCGGTGTTATTACAGACAGATGAGGCTTAACATCTGTATGCCTCAAGTTGATGGACGCAGGGCAGTGCATCGTAGGGCACGTTCCTATCGCGCGTGACTTGCGAGGTAATGCTTTGTTATAGGTGATGGTTATCACTTAACATCAGGTGGGCCATATGCTTGTTCCATCACCTAGTAGTATAAAAAAAGGGTATGGGTAAGGGTACCTACTAACAAGCTTGTATCCTTTGATGGATTCAAATACATACCAGTACTAAGTATTTCTTTGTTACGTTGTAAATTACTCCTAAAAATACTTATAACAAGTACCATTACATTTAGATTACTTAAGCTCATTGCAAAATAATTATAAACATCTTCATCGTAAGTACCATCACTATTATCATGAGTATCTATCAAGTCATCAACTTCGAGTATAACTTACTCATTGAAATCATAAGAATCATTTTATGTAGTAGTTTTGAGCAACATTGTCTGATATACGTCCGGTTTGGAATTTATCACAATTTTTTTGTTTTATATTCATAATTGGTTATTGTATTATTTATCGGTTTCGGATAGCGGTTTGAACTGGTGTCAGATGATGATGTCGAATTTCGTCTACTTGGTGTTTAATTGGTTTTTAGGGTTCAGTACCCAAAGGGTAAAACAGGACCCTATTACTAAGACTCCGCTGTCCGTCCATCTGTCTGTCTGTCTGTCCGTCTGTCTGTCCGTCTGTCTGTCACCAGGCTGTATCTCATGACCCGTGATAGTTAGACAGTTGCAATTTTCACAGATGACGTATTTCTGTTGCCGTTATAACAACGTGAGTTTTTTTGCTTTAGATAATGGTACTGAACCCTTCGTACGAAGACTTGGCCGGTTTTATTTAATTGGAGGCAACACACATTAGACTTATGGGTTAAAAGAGGCTGACTGAAAATGGAGGTCTACACAAAGCGTGATACTGATACCGCCTAAACTCCATTGCTGGCTGTCTACACATTGACCTCCGTTTGTCTTTCTCTATCCACCAACTCCTCGATCATACAGAAGAACGGTAGTTCCAAGAAGGTACAGATAGTTTCTTGTCCGGTCTTCTAGGCCAGGTCGCGTGGAACTGGCACCTATATTCACTTAGCTTTAAGACGTTTCATAGTGATCCTTGTGATTCAATTGAATAACCTACTTTTTGGCTTTGACTTTAGAGCGCCATCGGGTGAAAGATTCCTATTTTTTTTTTTACAATTAATAGACTGTCCTTTGAATATAATCTCACCTGATGGTAAGCGACGATGTAGCCGATGTTGGAGCAGAACGATTCCGACTCGTGTTTACTATTCGAGAACCGAAGGATCGTTTTTTATTTCGATTTTATGTTAGAAAGGTGATTTGATCATGAATATTCTTACCTATGATAAAAAAAACTGGGTTTATGTCGTTTTCGTTAAATTAATTTGTTTGAAAGTAATTCAGAGTAGGTATTTTCGCACCTATGTACTTAACTCAAACTGTGACCGCGCAAGTTACGACTGAAAGATAAATAAACGTACCTACTATGTAGGTAAACTTTTATAAGCATGAGTTGTCGAGTAAACTATATAAACTTATTATCATCAAACCAAAATAAAGTAAACAAACAAATGACTACTGTAAACCTTATGGCAAAATTTCACTAGTTTTTGTCCGCGATTCCGTTTGCGAAGTGACGAGTTATCTATAAGGCATACATTAGAATCAAGATTTTGCAGTAGAATTTCTTGTTTACCTGTTTGCAACAGTTAAAACTCAAATCCAAGCTAATAAACATTGGTTGACTTTGAAAGACGCCCAACTACATTTCTTTTTATTGTTTGGCAACTCACTAAACTAGCGCCATCTAGCTTCATTCTGGAAACTACGTTAATAAAAAAGGGTATTATCTGATTCATTGATAGCGGCTTGGCCTTTAGTTTGAAAGCTACAGCTTCGCAAAACAAAAAAAAACTGAACTAATTTGACATGCGGGTGTTTTGCAAGACCGCACTACGAGTGAACGTCGAAAATGTATGGAAAATGGCGCTCATATCATATTCTACTCAATTTTGTCAAACGATATCTCTGTGATTTTAATAAAATTATTCATTTGCAAAAACGTTTTGACAAACGGACATACTTTTACATTAAAGTGTGCGTGGTTCTCGATAAAACGTAATGTTTATTTATGATGTAATTTCTGAGAAATGGATACTTATCTAATAATACAATCCAACAAACGTCGTGTGTTTTATTGACGTCACATAGAAATGCCGAGCTATAGATATTAGAAACAGATGAAGAATTGGTATGGCAAAAGGCCTCGGTTCTCCTCGCAGTTTTTTTTCACGACTAGGGAGTAAGAATGTTTGGCCGCGTAGTTACAATAGTGGTAGCACGACCAGGATCAAAATAATATATAAAATTTTGTTTCGATTGGTAGTAGGTACATAAAATCTCATAAATAAGAGTTACCTATTCATCCGATTTTAAGTATTTAAGTGCAAATTATCAGTTTGTACTTTTTATATATAAGAGATAATTTCTTGTCGGTAAATAGTGTGATATGAATTAGATAATAAACATTTCATGACTTCAACTAACCTGGTAGGTATTCCACTGCTGCAACAGATGGTGATGACAGGCTGCACAGGCGCGGACGGTGCCCTGCGCGTCCTTAGGCCTCGACCGCGGCGGCCTAGGGTGCTGCTCGCCGAAGATAGGGAAGTACGGTTGTTTGTTCTGGAATAAAATAAACAAATATAAAATCAGTTTCCAAAATGGCACCTGTTTGTGTGGAGCTCTTTTTAGTACCATTTTAAAAGTAGGTACTAAAGAGATGTAAAACTAACCAGTGGCAATAAATAATTTCATTTAATTTCATTTCAAAATGGAGTAGACTAGTGATCATCATCGTCATCAGGCTGAAGAGGTCCACCGCTGGAAATAGATTCCGAGCCCTCTCCATCCACCGAATTCCCGCGATCCTGACAATGTCGTCAGTCCATCGGGTAGTAGACTATAGATAATACGCTGTATTTCAGAATCGACTCGTTGTGATATTAACTTTAGGTAGCTACATTAATACTCTAGTACTCTAATACCTACATTATTAAATTTTATGATACTTTAAATAAGTAGGTACCTATTACGAAACTTGATATAACTATGGTCATAATAGTACCCGATATCTATTATTAGGTAGATACCTATATATTAAAAAGTTATCAGATAAGATAATACCTACCTAGCTATAGTTAAAAATTACAAATATTGAAGTTAAGATTGGTCGCAAAAGAAATACCTACCGTAATATCGTTCTATGATTTTGGTTAACACATTTCGGGACGCATGTACGGGAAATGTACGAAAAACCTCGTTCCCACATGGAATAGATCAGCATTGACCATTCGTAGGCCATCAAAATAAAATACCGGGTCGCAGCATAAAACTATTAAGTGTGTCACGACACGAAGGTGCAGTATGAGAATTACCGGGCCATGGCAGAACAATATTTGAAAACACGTAAGTCCTAAAATGCCAGCAGCGCAAGTACCGATCTTTTTTTTACGAACTATGCGATCGTCAAATTTGACATTTCTATTCGTGAAAACGGGTTTTAGCGATTTTTTGTCAATTTTGACGAAAGTTATTTCAAACGAATAATAATTTTAAAATAACGAACGAAAGTTATTTTAAAATTATTCGTAAAATTTTTGCGAATTTCGCTTAAATGCTATGCTATGCTATGGTAGTAGGTACTTTTGATTTCACGATCGTGTTGTAAAATTCGTGTATTTAAGCGAATTAGACGAATCATTTTCACGAATCCATAGACATCTGTATTCAAAAACTGAAAGTTTCCGAGTTGCCATTTTACAATTATCGCGAAAATTGACGATCGTCAAAAGATAGCGACCCCGAGTTCCGTACTCGCACAATTCGTCAAAATATCACAAATTTGACGATCGATAAATTTAGCGAAATGAGTTCCGTACTTGCACTGCAGGCCCATAAATGATAATTCAATACTTGAATTATAATAACTCAATTACCTTCCTGCTTCATTATCTGTGCAGAGGTGAGGGCTGGTAAATGCATGTCTTTGTAAATAATAGTTGATATTTCTTTATCGCGGGGCAGAGGTCATTCAAAAATACATCTTGTCTCGCTGTGATAAAGGTAGCTCTCAATTGACATTAAATTTCTATATTCCTATTTGAAGAACAGTTCGTTCATTCTTAATTTGAAAATACATAGAGCAATAGGCAATTTAACATTTTCATAACCAATAATATTCACATATAAGTAAATATAATTACATAAATAGAAATAGAAAATTAGTTTGATCTGCGCCAGTGTGTGATTTTTATTCAATTCCTTTCGTATGTATAAAAAGTATTCAAATTATGATGAATCGGACTACGAAACATGTAGCCACAAATTAAGATTTGGCTTTCAAAAAAACTCGTTAAACAATGATAAGAAAATAAATTATTAAAACAATGCGTCACGTCATAAAAAGGTGATATTTCTTAATAGTTTATTATATAACATCATACCGGTTTTAGTTATCAAATAGATAGATAGATTAGAAAGATAAAAATAATACAAGTAAGTATGTACCTATCATATACTTGTCTAGAAATTGTGACGTTATGTTATTGAAGTGATTGAATGTATAGATCCGTATAAATCCGATCTGCATGAAGCAGATCGGAGCAACGGTTCTAAAGTTATGGCCCGACAAACAATCGCCCAAGTTACTGAAAGATTTTCGTTCGCTTCGCTCACTCAATCAATAAAATAAAGCGCGTGATTTTACATGTCCCTTCGTCCAGGGCTGTCCAGACTAAAGATGTTTGCGGACTAAAAATCTTATCAGTCTTCAAGGACAAAAAATAAATACATAATATATTTTTAAATTTATCCCTTTATAAAAATAAACTTTAAAAAAGGTGGGCTTTATCTATTTCTAGCTGCCAACCTTAAGGTATGTACAGAATTATGTTTTATTGTGTTTTCATTAATTACCCTTCTGTAATTTTCCTTTTTTTCCCGTCCTTGTGTTTCTCGCTCGCACATTTCAACATTTTGAAAGATAATAATATAAAATCACTTAACCTATTTATGACAAATCGCAATCAACCAAGTTGCGTGCAAACATATTGCACACAGTTCAATATCATTTTGACCCAAAAACTTTTTTTTTTTACATTTTTTCATGCATTAATTTTCCTTGAACAGTATTTTGACGCTTTAGTGCGGCCCTATCCCTATGGATAACCCAAGAGGTTGGGATCGCAAGGTCAGAGATATTTTCCACATGCGATAGTGATGTGGATGCCCCTAATGGCCTGTGAACCTGATATCGTTTCAATTTATTGCTGTTTGCCGGCAGACGAGCTGTGACGTCATCTATAATACATATTATATTAGGTTTTGGCATGCTGTATAGTACGGGCTCTATAATTTCGAAAACTTATAATTCTGTTTGTTTCCAGTAATTCTGTTGATGCGCGGCTATTTTCAAACATCGAAAAGCATAATTGGGTCGGAAGCGTCAGTTGTTTGAGCTTGTTCTGTTTGTTCTGTTGGTAGAATAGGCTAGGCTAAATTTGAAATTAATAATGTACATTGTTATTAAGTTAATTGGTTAATAATGTACATTAATATCTATAAACACCAAAAATCTATTCTTTTAAAATAAATCGTATATTTACAATATTTATTTTGCATAAAAAAAAAACAAAACGGGTTAATTACGGGGTTTGTTTATGATACAAACCCCGTAATTAACCCGTTTTGTTATTTGAAAACGTCAACCACAACAATGTTTTGACGGCGTGACGTAACACTTTCTGATTGGTCTTCACTGTCACGTGACTTAATGCCTATTTTTTCCGAATTGATTTTCTAAAAATAACAATAACCTTTAATTATTATGGTAAATAGTTTTGTTTTTTTCCTATCAACATATCTTAATTAATAATAAGAAACTCTAATCCATCCGATTTATTCTTAATGGACACAATCCTATCAGTGAGCTTTTTCTGATTGGTTTATATTTTAGGTGAATATAGGTGCCGTTCCACGCGATCAAGCCTAAATTAAGAAATAAACTCTTAACCTAAAACAACAGTTTCACATATTCATATTATTTAATCGATTAATCATATTATTTACCTATATAAAAATAATTAGAGCTGAGAGATCTTCGACACGTCTACGTCAATGACCGAACCAAATCCATGTGACTTTTAACCTAAATATTGAGCGAACATCTGCACAAGGATGAATTGTGAATAACTAGATATATCCAGATTATATTGACATATATTTAGTAAATATCGAATGTCTTGTTATGCAAAAGTCGAGAGAGCAAGGTTCCGGATGTATTTTACGATATCTTAAGATGAGTAGGTTCATCTAATGAAGGCTTTATAGCTATTTAACGAGTTATTTATTATGATTTTATGGATTTCTATGACCCTGCTATATGTATAATTATGATGTACATGAGTGCCTTAACTACCTTTACCTTCTTACATAAAAATGTAGGTACATAAGTCTTAAAAAATGCAGCCAGTTTTTTTCGTGTAAGTTCAGCTTGATCAAACCGGCATGGCATGTCGTAGATTCTAAAAAAACATGTGTCAAGTGCTCGAAAGGAGTCTCTTTCAGACCCACTTAAAATCCTTACACCACACTATTTCGAATGATCTAGTAGAGTAGTAGAGCTCTTTGTGTGTGGCTCGTCCGGGGAAGTACTTCCCCCACGCCTTTTTCTGCCGCCAAGCAGCAACGCTGTGTTTCGGTTTGAAGAGTGTGGTTGCCGGTGAAATTACCAGGCACATGAGGTTTAACATCTGTATGCCTCAAGTTGATGGACGCAGTGCATTGTAGGGCACGTTCCCATCCTGCGTGTCTTACGAGACAATGCTCGTTAAAAGTGATGGTTACCACTTAACATCAGGTGGGCCATCTGCTTGTTCCATCAGCTAGTGGTATAAAAAAAAAGACACGATAAGATGAAGAAGGCCTTTTCCTTCCGTTCATGTTTTCAAATTTTTCGGGATATCAAGTAACTTTTGCATATTTTTATATTTATTTATTTAATGGTTCTAAAACATAGATGGCGCTAGTAACATAGAAGAATACACATTCTCTTATTTCAGTTTATCTAAAATTTACTTACCTGCTCCAAATCCGAGGATGTAAAAGAGGATAGTCAGAGGCACGTCCAAATATTTTACTACCCACATTTTTAAATAGTTAAGTAGTATTCCATTCATGACAGTCTGAAAGCCCATCGCATCGCTGACAATCGGAACAGACTTTCGGTCTTAAAATTTTAAATTCCATAAACTATTTTTTTTATTCTTTTCTTTTTTGTAGACAGAAAAGTTTTTTAATATCCCTGGTTAAATGGTCTTGTACACATATTATTTATATTATCACATACAACACAATCTACGCAGTACTTGGGGGTCAGATAAGAATTGACATATAAAATGCCCTATTTGTGCTCTACAATTAGACCACTACGTGAGCACATGACGTTATTTATCTCGTATGCATAATATGTCTGTTTGTTAAAAACTGCTGAATGGCCTATTATATAATATTGTTACAATCAGTTTCAATAGGTTTATATTTGAAACCAGATAGAAAATGATGTTTTAATAGTTTTAAGTGCGCCTCAAAGAGCCTCCTTTCGAGCACTTGACACATGGTTTAGAACTTTTTAGCTTCTACGACCTGTCGGTTTCCTCACGGTGTTTTCTTGCACCATTTGAGAGTACTGGCACAAGAACTAAATAAAACCGGCCAAGTGCGTATCCGACTCGCGCACGAAAGGTTCCGTATCTATAAAAACGGCAAAAAAAATCACGTTTGTTGAATGAGAGCCCCCTTATATATTTATTATTTTATTCTGTTTTTTAGCATTTGTTGTTATAGCGGCAACAGAAATATATCATCTGTGAAAATTTCAACTTTCTAACTATCACTTTTCATGAGATACAGCCTGCTGACAGACAGACAGCGGAGTCTTAGTAATGGGGTCTTAGTATTAGGGATTTTTAGAGTCGTTTTACCCTAAAAATTCTAAAAACTCCTAAAATCCTAAAAACCCTAAAAATCTGCTAAAACAAATACGCGAGAGAAAACGCTGGCGACGCTAGCGCCATCTATGTTTAAGTAGAATACTTTATACTTAGTTCAAAAATCGCTTCAATGAGGACTGTTCTTATTTACTGTTTAATAAAGCACTATCCGTAAACACAGATAACGAAGCACATGGCCTTAGAGACAGAGGTTATCCAAGAGGGTATTTTTCCTCGGAGGCCTATAGGTTAATCTAAACATAAAATAGTCACATGGCTTACTGACGGGTTATCGACGCACGGCCTAAGCTAGGGACATGACCAACAGATGGCCTACCTGATGTTAATCGGTTTCCTTAGCCTGTAATAATTAATGTAAACAGAGCATCAAGAGAGCCCTCACAGCTCAGTTGGTAATAGCTCTGCCTTCTATGCTGTAGGCCGTGGGTTCGATCCCAACACAGAACAACATTTGTGTAACAGATCATAGATTTTCGTCATCGGTCTACGTGTCGTAATATAAGAAGCTATATTTTTTTATTTGTTAATGTAAGTGTATATTATGATGGAAGTATTTAGTAAATACGTGTATACTATATTTTTGTAAACACAATTTACAATAAAAACTAATAGAAGTAACATAGCGGCATGTAGCGCCATCTATGTGAACTATATGGAAACAGAATAAAAAGTGATAGCTTTATTTATTATTTTGGGGATTATGTTGTTACTTTTAAGTACAGATGGCGCTGACTTAAAAAAAAAGGGATTTAGACGAAGTACGGAGCCACGCTTTAACTGTCATATTTACATATAGTTAATTCTAGGGTCTTTCGGGTCCTTTGGGCGGCCTAAAAACTACCGACACCAAAGACTAGCTCATACGATAAGAAGCTTGTTTTTTTTTATACTACCGACTTACTGATGGAAAAAGCAGATGGCCCACCTGATGTTATATGGTAATGCGTCCTGCGTCCATCAACTTGAGGCATACATATGTTAAGCCTCATGTCCCTATAAATTCACCGGCAACTACACTCTTCAAACCGAAACTGCAACTCTGCTTGATGGCAGAAACAGGCAGAAACATGGTATTCATTTCCCAGACGAGCCACACACAAAGAAGCTCTACTACTCTTCCAGTATAGACAGAGAATCTCAAAGCATACAAGCGTTGGTGTGTTTCGGTTTGAAGAGTGTGGTTGTCGGTGAAATTACAAGCACAAGAGGCTTAACATCTGTATGCCTCAAGTTGATGGACACCGGGCAGTACATCATAGGACACGTTCCTATCGTGCGTAACTTACGAGGCATTGCTTTGTTGTAGGTGATGGTTACTGCTTGTTCCATCAGTAAGTAGTATATCTTTTTTTATAAAAGTCTCAAATATTAAAGCATATAAAAAAGGGTTACCAATTTGTCTTTAGGCTCCTTAGTGTGCAGGTTGAACAGGGTGCCCCGCTTGTACTCATCTCCGCAGACATAGCAGACCTCTGTCATGGAGTTCTTGTCTGGCATGGACAGGTCCAGGATGTCACGGTCAGACGAGGAGTTGGAGTTACCGCTGTACACTGATACTGTTGATCTGGAAAAGAATTAATAGCAATTTTTTTATAAAACTAGCTGATGGCTCATCTGATGTTTAGTGGTAACCATCGCCGGTTTCGGTTTGAAGTGCGGTTGCCGGTGTAATTACAGGCACATGAGGTTTATCATCTGCATGCTTCAAGTTGATAGACGCAGGGCAGTGCATCGTAGGGCACGTTCATATTGTGCGTGACTTACGAGGTAATCCTTTGTTATAGGCTGGTAGTTCCGATCCTAAGATCGTAGGTTCAAAACCAGGTGGTACACCAAAGAGTATTTCTGTTAAAAAAATTATGTGGACAGTGCCAGTACTATCAAACGGTGAAGGAAAACATCGTGAGGAAACCGTCATGCCGTCGCGTCGTAGAACCTAAAAAGTTCAAAAAACATGTGTCAAGTGCTCAAAGGAGCCTTATTGAGGCGCACTTAAAAGAAGTTTTTTTTATTGCAGACTTGCAGATGGAACAAGCTTCCGATTGTTCCACCAGATGTTGGTGGTAACCATCACCCACAAAGCCTCGTAAGTCTAACTGTTTCGAAAGAACGAGTACCTCGACAAGAAGACGGTGATGGTTCCACTTAACATCTCCTTGTCCGCTCAGCAACTCGCATAAAAAAATTACGATCCTTTTACAAAATAATAATATAACCAGCTGACCTGACAGCATCCAGGTACCCCGCCGGCTCTGAGGTCCCCGAGTGCTGGGACCCCACGGAGATGACTGAGGGGTCCCTCGCTCGGAGGTCCAGGACCCCCTCCTCTTCCGCTCCTGATTGAAACCGACTCTGAAATAAATTACATAAACGTAAAATAAAATTAATTAAAAACAAACAATTAGCGGGAAACCTATCATGTGGTAGATATTTATAATGTCCCAAAAGTGTTAAGTACTCGAAATGAGCCTCTTGAGGCACATTTAAAATGCTTTCACCACACGACGAGAAGAAGAAGAAAGTCCCAAAAGTTATCATCCGTAGTGGGGAAGGGGAAGGTAGTAGGATTTTAGCATACGAGACCTTCCTCTTAATCCGTATCAGGGGGAATGTTTAATACATATAATTAAGTGTATTGTGACAAGTGAGTGATGATTGTCTTGCTCTATGGTTAACTAAACACGTCCCACCTAGGAACTATATCGCTGCCGCAGAAAAACTACCTCCTGGTCACGAGCTACCCTGGCCAGTCTGGAAAAGTCTTAATAGACTCCGAACCCAAGTCGGAAGTCGGACGCTGCAGGAGTAACCTAAGCAGATGGGGGATGATCCCTAAAAATGACACGCAATGCCATTGTGGTGCCCAGGAGCAGTCCATGCCACATGCACTCGCGTGTCCAGCATGCCCCACCTCATGCACCTTAGATGACCTAATGACCTGCTCGGATGGTGCTGTGGAGGTAGCCACCTACTGGTCAGTGACTTTAATTTTGAGATGTAACAGCGACACGAAATAAGAAGTATAATTTTTTATTAGTTTAATAGTGTTTAATACACTTTAAAACTATTAAACTAATAAAAAAATAAAAACTATCATGTGGTGGTATTTATGCAGACAGAAAGAGAAATAGCTTCAGCCCAGGCAGGTTTAAAACAAGATATCTGAGGCAATGCCTACCGTGCCTAGAGATTACAGTGATGTTCAGTATATTTTATAAATCCCTTCATCCATTTTCATATTCAGAAACCCGTAAATAGCTACGAAAGAAAAATTGTCCTATAAATTAATGTCATTAATTATTATTGATTGAAAATTTTATGAGTTTGGTGTCATGCAAAGTTTTTAAGTAAGGAGGTTGAATGAGATTTATTGAGTACAATTCTCCCAAGGCCAAGCATTCGTGTGATGAACATAGGAAGGTATTTGACTTCGGATGGTGCTAAAACTACGTAACAGTAAACGGATTACACGAAAGATACTGAGAAATAAAATTATTGACACATCAAATAAACATATTAGAGTGTGTTTAGCAATTCATGTCGCTAATTTGTTAGAAACGTTATTTTTTTTCAAAGTAGGTGTGGTTGTACAGTCAACGTCTGTACATGTTTTTTTTTTATTTTTTATTTATTTACCATCAATGTTCCAAGGCTAGGAGAACAGGCTACAAACTTACGGCTTGGTTCCTAACATTCTTTTGTTGGATCCTTGTTACAAAATAACATCATAATAAAGTTTCAGTGTGTTGCCAATCGAACTTGTGACGCGTAGGCATAACAGAACCATTTGTCATCATGTATTTCACTATTGTATTGTATTCATGTATTACGTCTATTTCACATTAATAGATGAACTTTAAAGTTCATCTATTAATAACTTCAAGTGGTTTTGGCAATTTTTCGACCCACCTAATATAGTGAGATTTTGTTCGACCCCCTCTAATCTCACGTGAGATTTTTCAAAATGCGTACGTAAATAAGTTAATCTATGCTTGATTGCGTAAGATTTATAAAAAAAACGCCTAATTATTTTTTAAGTCTAGTATAATGGGTAAAAATTCACTGTTTTTTTAACAGTTAATTTTTACCCAGGTTTCAGAATTTTAATCGGCACACTGCAAAAAATTTCGTGATATTTGCCGAGACCCCATTATCTCCCCCAAGTGAGATTAGGTGTATTTCAGCTGTACCCCCTCACCCCATAAACGCCTCCCGTAATCAATGGACGCTCCTATACCTATGAAGAAACTAGAAGACATGAATTTCTCATGATTACTGTATCATTGGCCTGTTTAGGTTTTAAAGTGGGTGTGACTGTATGTACCTGTTTGTCGTGACCACATTCTCCAATAATTAGAGAACGGGGTCACGAATGTTATCTCTATGTACGGTAGACATACCCTTTGATACTCAGATCTTGTGGGACATACATACTGTACCTACGATGCACTGCCCTGCGTATATTAAACTGTGGCATACCTTATGCCGCATGTGCCTGTAATTTCACCGGCAACCACAACCTTCAAACCTAAACAGAGCAACGCTACTTGGCGGCGGAAAAAGGCATGGTGGTAGTACTTCCCCGGCCGAGGCACACACAAAGAGCTCTACTACTCTTAGTATAAATGTACGTACTATTAAGTACGTACGTATTCTAAATATACGTACATTATTGAATTTATTGTTGACGTGATTATTCGTTTCTTTTTCTTCTTTCCGGTATGGAGAAGCAGCGGGCGGTGCGGTAACCTGGAAAGAACCAAAATACACTGTTATCTACTTATTATTTATTGTTATACAACTTATTATTAGTTTGTTTAAAAACTAATGATGAACTGAATGATGAAATGATGAACTTTGACGACATTTGGTACTTAAAAACTCTACCTATTCCGACCCCTGGTGATGAACATAGACGTTTGTTCTCTGTCTGGGTGTTATTATTATATATTATAACAAGTATATTATGTATTATATCAGCTATCTAGTTCCCATATTACAAGCTTTGGCTTAGTTTGGGGCTAGATAGCGCTGTGTAGAATGTCCACCAATATTTATGAATTTATTAATATTATTTAGTTATTTATTTATTCCGCTAGTTCAGTAACAAAAGTAGCGGAATATATGTATAAATAAAAATATAAATAACGGTGGACATTCCATACACTACTGTCTAGTCCCGAACTAAGCTTGTTCTATGGGAACCAGATAGCTGATAATATACACATACACTTTTTTTAATTAAAACATATATGAAACCAACTTCTCAAATACACCCGGACAAATAACAATCATCTATTTTCATCACATAAGTTTCTTCTCGGTGGGGATCGAACCCACGCCATCAGCACAGAAGGCAGAGCTACTACCAACTGAGATGTAAGGGCTGTCAAAATCATCATCATATCAGCCCAGTATCGGACGTAATATTCGAACGTAACTGACTACCCCCCTTACGATTTCTCAAAGAATATTTTGATGGTACGAGATCAAAGAGGATATCTACCATACCTGGGTATCCAAGTCCTGAGGCAGTTTCTGTAAAATTGTGTTATCCTGCCTTCCTTATCGCAATAATCTTATTCTTTTGAAACATTGTGGTGAAGTGCGCCTCAAGGAGGCTCCTTTCGAGCACTACTACGATCTACGATCTACTTACATTATTAAACTTATTATTGACATGATCCTTTTCCTTCCCGAAGGGGCTGGCAGGGGGGGCGGTGTCAGGGAAGGGGCGCGAGGCGGGGCGCGGGGAGGCGGGCGCGTCGTCCCGCGTCCCGTCGCCCGTCAGACCGAGGACTTGCGCTGCGTACTCGCCTTGGAAGGTCATGTCAGCTCCTGGAACGAAAAGGCATCAAATTGAAATATACATTGAGACCTGGGGATGAATTTGCTGGGGAAACATCAGATGAATCATCTGCTGTTTCCATTAGAAACCCCTGCGCCCATCAACTTGATGCATACAGATGTCTGATCTGCCTGTAATTTCATCGGCAACCGCACCCTCCAAACCGAAACACAGCAACGCTAACTTGGCGACAGTAATAGACGGAATACAAACCGTAGAACTGACAACCGCTGGTGAATGAAGGTTCTCTGAAGGAAGACAAAGCGTAGTACGATGATGGACTGACATCGTAAAAATCGTCGTAAAACGTACTTCCAGGACATTTATAGAAGTGGCATAATATGCCCAACTGCGGACTTCTACAGGTTTCTTTCGAAACAATGTGGTGGAAGGATTTTAAGTGCGCCTTGAGGCTCTTTTAGAGTTCAGAGTTAGACGTTTTATATTTTTTAGGTTTTAGGAAATGCCGGTTTCTTCACGTTAATGTTTTCCTTCACCGTTTGAAAATACTAGCACTGTGCACATAACTTTTTGAACAGAAAAACACATTGGAGCACGACCGGTGTTGAACCCACGACCTTAGGATCGGAAAGCGGGGCTGTTGATGATGAGTTGTTACAGGCAGAGGTTACCGACCACTTGAACGACACAACCACGATCCGGCTGGCACGTCGGCTGGTGATACCTTTGATGTTATAAATAGTAAATACCACGAGTCGGCAGTTCAACTCCGAGAATTGTAGGGCTGTACACTTTATGATTAAACAGCGTTACTGTGTTGAATTCACTGACTTTGCAGTGGGGGTTTCTTCTGCGGTTGTTGTATGGAGACACGATAAGCGCCCCTAGCGAGAGTGTTTGAGAGCACTAGTGGTAGCGGCTACGCCTTCCGATCCTAATGTCGTGGGTTCGAAACCGGTCGTGCACCAATGAGTTTTTCTGCTCAAAAATTCATGTGCACAATGCCAGTACTCTCAAACGGCGAAGGAAAACATCGTAAGGAAACCGGCATGTCGTAGAACCTAAAAAGTTCTATAACATGTGCATGTCAAGTGCTCGAAAGGAGCCTCTTGAGGCGCACTTAAAATCTTTTCACCACACTGTTTCGAAACAAACTAGTGATACGACAAGAGAGAGAGAGAGCGGGAGTGTTCAGAAGCCACGTGACACCACAAAAACCCGCTCAATAACTGGCCCAACACGGCACCAACATTAGTGAGTCAAACTTAGAATACCGAATATATTCTTCCCGCGAATTTCGTCGGCATGAATGAATGTGGAAAGTAAAAAACATTTCAGGGATAATATTTCAGAGAAATAATTTTATTGTGCAGAGCTATCGAAGTTGATTAGTTGCGGTAACACCTTAACGGTTTCAACCGTTTTATGTATGATTCTTCAGACCCTAAATAATCCCTATCCCTAAGGTCTGTCTTCAGCTACGGAGAGCTAAGAACCGCCTAAAACCAAAACATATACTCCTTTTTTACCTCGATTGTGTTAAATCTCATGTGGCTATAATCATACCGGCACTCATACCCTTCAAATCGGACACAGCAATGCTCACATCACTGCTTACAGACAGAAATAAGTACGGTGGTAGTACTTCGACGAACGTTTCACAAAAAGCTTAATAACAGTTGAGCCCATACGAGTTTTTTTTTATGCTACTTGCTGATGGAGCAAGCAGATAAAGGACCTGATGTTAAATAACCATCACCTATAACAAAGCATTGCCTCGTTAGCCACGCACAATAGGAATGTGCCCTACGATGCACTGCCCTGCGTCCATCAACTACAGATGTTAAGCCTCATGTGGCGTTGCTGCTTGGCGGCAGAAAAAGGCGTGGTGGTAGTACTTCCCCGGACGAGCCACACACAAAGAGCTCTCCTACTCTTACTGCTTCACGGTACAGCCCTATACAATATAGTCCGTAAATAAGTGATGTGTTCAATTGTCACTCGTCACAGATTTCAACGCGACGTATTTACATAACAATCACGTGTTTGTGTGTCTGTTCGTCTTCTTATAGCTGTGAGGTAATCTGTAATGTCTATAGGCCCAGAATACGTTAGTTTTTAATCGTAACACTAACAACTAACGTAATAGGTCACTATGGCTACTTGTCGTTGAGCACTTACCTAGAACTCTTTGTTACTTATGCTAGCCTGGTACTTTTTCTTTAAAATGTCTATAGGCACAGAATGTTAGAACAACTTTATGGCAAAATTACCTATTCGATTGAGCACTTATCTAGGACTCCTCATAACTTATGCTGGCCTGGTACAATTTCTTTGAGAAGCCACAGAATGTTATTATTACGCACTAATAATATGTCGATTGGGTACCCAGAATTCCGTGTAACTTATGCTGTCCTAGTACATTTTGAGAGAAGGCTCTTTGTGTGGCTCGTCCGGGGAAGTACTACCTACCACCATGCCTATTTACGCCGCCAAGCGGCGTTGCTGTGTTTCGGTTTGAAGGTTGTAGGTGCCGGTGAAATTACAGGCACATGAGGCTTAATATCTGTTTGCATCAAGTTGAAGAAGGCAGGGCAGTGCATCGTAGGGCACGTTGCTATCGCGCGGGACTAGCGAGGCAATGCTTTGTTAAAGGTGATGGTTACCTCTTAACATAAACAGGGCATCTGGTAGTTACCAGATGCCCTGTTTATGTTCAGAAATAGTATTAAAAAAACTTTGCAAATAATCATTCAAAATGTCTATCAATAACCTAATTGGTTTTGCTATCCTGGTACTAAAAAAACTGAAACAGCTACACGACTTTGATCCCCAGGCACGGTAGATATCCTTAGTGCCAAGTACGAACTCCAGATTCTTCGAGGACGTCAAACCTTTATCTAGAAATTTCCGGAACGAAATAAGCACAGAATAAATAACAGTACGTATTAGTTCATTCATGCTAAGGCGGCCTCGAGCGAGTGAAAGTGCAAGCAATTACGTAAGGTCATCTCATAGGTCACAGGGTCACTGTCATAAAACCAGGTCACACAGAAATCATTGATAGAGCAAAAGATTTCTCACACAACTTCGATTTGTTCGGAATTTAGTATTTCGGTGTGCAATATAGTCTCCAAAATACGGCTGGAATAACTACCTACTGCAAAATGTGCCAAATGTAATGTTTGGACCTCTGACTACCCTCTTTCGATATCCTCAAAGAATCTTGAGTTGGTACTGAGAGATCCGAGGGAATATCTACCGTCCCGTGGATCAAAGTCGTGAATAAAATCAAAAATTAAAAATATCCACAACACAAAATGTTTGTTCTCTGTTGGGAACCCACAACCTGCAGCGCAGAAGGCAGAGCTACTACCAACTGAGCTGTGAGTACCCTGATGAACTCTACTACGCGGTTTTATGAATGAAGCTTACTTCCCTACTAGACAGAGAACTGGTCCGGTAACTTCGCGATCTAAGCATAGTTCATTGAGCAGTGACTTGACTACGCGATCTACGAGCGCGGACACAGATTACGTAGCACTACAAGCTTAATTACAGATCACGTGATAGTTACTATAGATGCATGGGGCGTTGATAACGTAGCATGTACCATGCGAAAGATGCCAGTTTTCCGAATAGAATAGAAAATATTTATTTTACGACACGAAATACAATGATAAAATAATAAAATCAAAGATACACCAGAAGACATATTATAAAACATTATAAATATAGTGTCGTAAAAAAGGCTTCCACTCAGCATTTGCCATATGAGCCTAGTGGCTTGTATGGCGCTGGTTTTCAGTGAAGCCGAAAGTATGTGACGCAGCAACGCTTAGACTAAGTATATAGTACCTCCATGCAGCAACGTCTGCGACACGGGTTACATTTAATTAAATAAGTCTACTTCTCTACTGTAGACTTGCCGAAGACAATGACAGAAATAATCTGACGCGTTACTCAAAGTACAACCAGAAAATAAATCTACATCTACACTAATATTATAAAGAGGTAAACTTTGTATTTTTGTATTTTTGTATTTTTGTATTTTTGTATGTAAATAGGCTCAAAAACGACTGGTCCGATTTCAAAAATTCTTTCACCATTAGAATGCTACATTATCCCTGAGTAACATAGGCTATATTATATTTTCAAAATAATCAGGGATCCTTACTAAAACTTCAATAATGTAACCCAAGGTGGAAAACAAAAAACCTTACATCGCGTGCGCTGCGAAAACTATTGAAGATAGAACAAAATAATGTACTACGATTTTGTAGAACACGTTATCATCTACAAAAAATGTCGCGACAGCATATGTCTAACTATTATAGTTATGTCACAATAAGTGTTCTTTTATTATAAAAAATTAATTGAAATGCCTCCGCTAGAAAAGGGTCTTTATTTGTACCTTGGTATTAATGCTTATCCAAATAAATCATTTCATAATTAAGACGGTTTCAATACCTATAGATTACTTCTTAAATTTTTCAAATCGGACATTCCATTCAAAAGATATGACGAAATTAAAAATGTTAACGGGTCCACGGGTCTCGCGCGGGGTGCGATTTCACTCACTCAAGGAGAAGCGCGTGCAAATGTATGAAATAAGTAGACGCGAGGCTCGAACCCACGGTTTAAGTTTATCCTAAAATGTTCAAAAAATTTATGACCACCCATGCGAAGCTGGGACAGGCCGCTAGTATACTATAAGCACAGATAATGAAAGAGTTAGTTGTATCCCTAATACCCAAAGCCTCAGGGTATGACAATTTTATTGATCAAGTTACGAGTCTCCAAACAGAACGAGTAATATTTGCCTACTTCATGAATTTGAAGTCAGTTTTTTCATTTTTCTTTACAAATTTTTTAACTTTGAGTAAAATCTCAAAACAAGACTAGGAAAAACAAAGCATTTCAAATAAACCTCTAAAGTAGGTACTTAAATAAAAACAATCTCTGAATTGTATCAGGGTCGAACCTCACTACCATACATCCATTCACGTACCATGCATTTTTCTGCCGCCAAGCAGCGTTGCTGTGTTTCGGTTTGAAGAGTGTGGTTGACAATTAACATGGTGAAATTACAACGCACATGAGAATACATTTGTATGCCTCAAGTTGATGGACATCATATACCACGTCATAGGCCACGTTCCTATCGTGCGTGACTTACGAGGTGATGCTTTGTAACAGGTGATGATTACCACGTAACATCAGGTGGGCCACCTTCTATCTGCAAGTGGTATAAAAAAACCGCCACCCGATACATAAGCGTTTTAGTGTTACATAATTTATGCCTGTACGACTCGCGTTCACGAGTCTATTAATCGAGTGTCAGGCAGTCAGAGTGTCCGAGAGTGTTCAAAGTGATCCTTGTGGGTCAACCTTTTGACTTTGAATCAACCCGCCGATTAATTCATCGATAACCAACAAGATAACTAATAGCTGAATTATGGATCTTGGTGGACTGTACCCCTTACTGACTAACTATGAATTTAGATTTTCTTGTCGTGTCACTAGTTCTTTCACTAGTCTCTAAGCACCAAGCGTTCTCCCGAACACTAAGCATGCACATAGCACATTGAAACGTCTTAAGGCGTAGACAAGAGCTAATGTGACTCTCGCTCGCACGTTTCGACATGTTGAAAGATATAAAATCACTAAACTCATTTTCGAAAAATCGCAATTAACCATTTTGTGTGCAATCACATTGCACACGGTTTAGTAAAAATTTCATTTTGATCGATTCATGTTTTCCTACTCAAAAGTTTGCTTTACTAGTTTTCGTACATAAGGAAACTTTTAAGTAGGAAAACTTTTATCGATCAAAATGAATTTTTTACTAAACTGTGTGCAATGTGATTGCACACAAAATGGTAGATTGCGATTTTTCGAAAATGAGTTTAGTGATTTTATATCTTTCAACATGTCAAAACGTGCGAGCGAGAAGTTGTTTGATAGTTGTCAGCCCCTTAAAGCTAATCGTTGTGATTCAACCAGTGTCGTAGCTAGGTGGACAAGGGCCCCGGTGCATAGAGAAAGAATCGGGCCCTCACCTCTTTACATAGCTTGAACTTATATTGGCCCCTAAAAATAAATCATTAAAAATTAATTATGAGCAGGCTCAAGGATTTCTAGCTTCGGGAGCTAGCCTGACCCTCTCTTTTCAAATTCTATTCTATTCTACTGGATTCAACTGAATAAATACAATACCTTTGGCATTAACAAATACTAAAGGTGATTCCATACGGGCACATAGGAGCGAAATCAGGTACAAAAGAGCCGTGTACTCGAAAATAAATATAAAAGATAAACGTGCTGTCTGTCCGTCATGCCGCAGAGACAAAGCGGTGGGGGGGTTGGGGGCAAAGGGGGAGGGGGGATATAGGAGGGGAGATTACTGGATAATCCGAGGTTTGGCAGTTGAAATAATATTTTGTTAAAACAAAGCCTACGGTACTGACATTTTGATAGTACCTTCTGATATTATATTTTATTTGGATCACTAACAGTAGGTACTATATAGGTACTTCAACTCAAATTCGCAATCGTTGATGTAAAAAATTCTTAGTTTAGTTTAAGGGTTGTCTGGAAGAGATCGCTGCGATTAGACCGCCGATTTTTGGACGAACTCACTGTACTTTTACTGTTTATCCTTACCAATACAGTTCTCAATAAAGTTCTTATTATTTTTTTATAAAAAACCTAACCTAACAAAAATACTAATTATTAATATTATGTAAAAAATGGTTAAATCCCCCCCTCAATCTATTGGTTAAAGAAATTACCTGTAATGCTAGCATACAATGTCAGTGCTTTCAAACGGTGAAGGAAAACATCGTGATCAAACCAGCATGTCGTAGAATATAAAAAGTTCTATGACATGTGTCAAGTGCTCTTGAGGCGCACTTAAAATCCTTTCACCAGACTGTTTCGGAAGAAACTAGTGACACGACAAGAGAGAAGACTGCTCTCAATCGGTGAAGGAAAACTTTTGAAAGTCGTGAAGTCTCTTAGGAACCGCTGTTAATTTGATTTCCCACATTTTCCGGTTCCCGGAATGAAACCATTTTCAGTTCCTGATTAATAATACAACGAAAGCTTTCACAATTACTTAGAAACGTGAGAGTTATAAAAATATTAATTAAAATGGCAAAAGTTGAAAAGTACGTCAGTAAGTAGGTAGGTATCTGCGTCACGTTTGGTTGTGCGTGAATAAAATGTTTAAAAAAAACATAAGAAAATGGGGTTATTTTTATTATAATAATATACTACTACTAATATACTTTTAAAGGAAAACATGGTAATCATTAGTAATCTAGAAGCGGTGATGAGCAAACTGTCACGTACGGAATACCAACTACTGTTAAATGTGGGTATGTAACAAATTTAATATTTTGACGTGCCATGTTTTTTTTAAGAGCTTTGCCGCTGATTGAGAATCCTGCCCTATAATAAAACATCAAAAAATTACATTTCAACACTGAAAATGTTATGTTATGATAAAACCATACAATTCACTTATATTTTTTTCAAATAAAAACGGAAAAGGCCACTGCGTCAGTTGATAATAAAAAGTTGCGCGTTCTTTTTTCAAATAAAATAAAATACAAACTCTTTTCAATTTCGTTCGAAGTCCCCGTTTTAAAAACAGAACGCAATCCCATACGAGAGCAAATAAAATACATACAACGATTTTGAATAGAATTTGAAATAGACTCAATTTGTTTGGCCGTGCCTGAATTTCTCGTTTATTTTTTGTTTCGTTCATCGATCGTTGGGGGACGGAGGTTTGCGTTGAGAAAAAAATATGCAAATGTTGTTTGAAGCATAGAAATGTCTAGAGCGATTCAATATTGTATCGATGTTTCTGCTGTATGAATCGATACGAAAACCTCGTGGCTCTTCTGTCTGCATATTTGAAAGTGTAGTGAAAGGATTTTTTAAGTGCACCTCTAAGAGGCTACTATTGTGCACTTGACACATGTTTATGGTGGTTCACTTGGCTATTGGCGTATGTATTTGTGTATTTTGCTCGTACAAAATAGGCATAGGTATAGGCGAATAGGGTCACTAACTACACATCGTCGTTTTTGGCACACGAACACAAAAAGCCATGTGAAGTACCACTATTAGAACTGTTTAGATTCTGCGACATGCCGATTTCCTAGAAGATATTTTCCTTTGAGAATACTGGCACTGAACAAGGGCGCACTGGCGCACCTAGGGTTCCGTACCATTATCTTTAAAAACGGCAAATCACGTTTGTTGTATGGGAGCTCTCTTATATTTATTTTGTTCTGTTTTTTAGTATTTTTGTTATAACGCCAACAGAAATACATCATCTGTGAAAATTTCAACTGTCTATCACGGTTCATGAGATACAGCCTGATGACAGATGGACAGACAGACAGACGTATGGACAGCGGAGTCTTAGTAATTGGGTCCCGTTTTACCCTTTGGGTAAGGAACCCTAAAATTCATTATTATATTTGTCATCAAGTTTCAAACAAAACCACTCAACTAGTGCTTCGTGCACCAGATAAGACTAGACTGCTGAACCGAATTAAGACAATGTGTCCCTATTTCGGGACATAGCATGACAATATGACATGACGTCGTCTGTCTGTCATACACAATGCAACAACACGATTTATGGCACGTCCGCTCTATTATAAATTGTCTATGATCTAATATTACTAAAACGTGGTACATTATGTACAACTACTAAAACATACCCTTTTCTACCACCAAGCAGCGTTGCTGTTTGTTTGAAGAGTGTGGTTGCCGGTGTAATTACAGGCACATGAGGCTTAACATCTGTATGCCTCAAGTTGATGGACGCAGGGCAGTGGATCGGGCACGTTCCTATCGTGACTTGCGAGGCAATGCTTTGTTGTAGGTGATGGTTACGGTCGGAGGCGCCTGTATACTGCTAGGACGGACATACACGAACCTACCTATACCAACAATGTACTGCAATATCTATCTGTTTAGCCATTTCCTTTCTTTTATTGTTTTGTATGTGTATGTGTTTTTTTTTAGCAAATAAATGTCTGTCTATGTCTAACCTCCGACTGCCTGTGATTATTAAATTGTATCATTCGTCAAGACTGAACAACTGGAGTTCACTATCAAGAAGAAATTTAAAACATAATCTTGTTTCCATCCTTTAAGTTTGGGCAGTCGGTTTTTTTTATTTAATATGTATACATATATACAAGGTGTTCCATAAGTTGTGAAAACAGCTGTTTCATACAAAAGTTCAATACCTACCAGGCTGAAAGTTATGAAACAGCTGTTTTTTTTTTCGCGATCACAGTGTTGGTTCCTTAGAAAAAGTTGTTAAATCATAAATCATTTATTTGCTTCAATGTAGGTACCTACATATAAAGATGACAAAAAAAAAATAATCGGTAGCACTCATTCCCCATAGCTGGGATGCAAATTATAGGTGTGGGTGGGCTTTATATATTTTGGTAGGTAGGTAGGTACTTTTTATACAAGCAACAGTAAAATTCACAATAAATATAAAACAAACAATAGTAATCAAATGTCAAATCAAAATAATTAATAGTATGTTAGTAGGTATAGTATGTCAAAATATATTAATCCATGTCAAAGTACCCCCTATAAAATTATGTTATGTCAATGAATTGCAGGAACCTTAGACTAAGTATCATATAGACGTAGTGTTTCGGGTTTTTGGCGTGGCCGTTTTTTGTTAGTTTGTATGTATTCGCGTGAGTGACTAGAGAAGGGACAACATTGACTAACCTATCGATAGAATAAGAAATGGATGAAAAAGGCGTTTTAATTGGAATTCAACTTTTTAATTTTAACTGGAACACTGAAACACTATCATCGTCAATAATGTTTCCCACATTGACCTAACCGTGAGAGCGATGTCCATCCCACTCAATACACTTTCTTATGGCCATTTCGTCCATGCATAAGAAAATTTTGTAGTCTATCAGTTTTCACGCCTAACAGCTTTTATCCACTCCCGTCTTCATTCTGGGCATTTATAAGAACCTTAAAAAATAATGCAAAATTTAACAAAAATTGAGCCGTCGCGAGACGCCTATAAGGTGTGAAAAATTGAAACTACAACATAACAGCCGATCTGACCCGGCGCATTAGATGTTTCATATCAAAATCGGAAAATAAAATATCATCGATAAAGCTAAATTGGTCGGTGGAAGTACATCACTAGAACAGGTGACTAAAACAATAATTTTTATTTTGCAATAATTAATGGGTTTACATCATTTTCACATAGGAAAATATGACTAGTACTAATAAAATGTAATTCCTACAGTCTTTATGGAAGAAAAAACGTATTTTTTTAGCATGAAAATAGGAAAAGAATATTACGTATCAAATGACAATCGGGTCTTTAACTCCTCCTTTTGTTGTTTTTGATACACAAAACACAGCTTCACAAGACATACTTTCACCTTTTCAAATATATTTTGCCTAGACAATAATAATTCTTTAAAAATTTTCATAATTTCTTTCGCTACATTGCAATGTTGCTGCGAGTTTTTCTAGAACGTCAAAACAAGATCAAAACATTGCATCAACTGACGGCCACGATTTACGCAGACAGTGAGTGAGTGAGATGGAGTGAGTGAAGTTACATCTACTTTTCTTTTACTCGTAGCTAGGCTACATGGGAAGAACAAAGATAGATGATCACTGTTTGATACACAGTTGTAAAAGGATGTAAGTCTTATGGTTCCCTCCAGTATAATACCTCCATGGCAGGAACCATTGTTCATATTGATGGGTACTTTAGCCCCCTGAAGTTTATATACACAACTTATGGAACACCTTGTATTTATATTTTTTTAATGAAAAAAAAATCAAATTGAACACTCACTGCGGATTTTGCGATCACGATTTTGATTACGAAATAGCACTACTACCGAACAGACCTCGAAGGGAAGTGTGTAAGGCGCTTGCCGAGGCTACGATAACGACTTCATATTGAAAATAAATTTCATAATAATTTCCCGTATCAATTTCGGATTAAACCTTTACATGTACATTTATTTGGTACACACAATTCTGTTTATCTGGTACGCTCATATTATGTTTATTCATCTTGTACTTACAACAAGGGTTATTCTGTTATTGTGAGGTTTTTATGAAAACGCGGACGTCATTTTGACCTATAGTCGCGGCAGGCTCGGTCATAAGTTATCGGAACGAGACAGCAATATTTCTCTCTCTCTCTCTCTCCCTCTCTCGCACTTAGGAGAACGGACGATCCTTTTGTTTAAGCGTGTGTTAAGATGATTAATGACCGAGTTTGCAGCGGGAGTTTAATGCGACTATAGTCATTCGTCAATATTCGACCGGATTCGGGGAGTCCGTCGCTCCACGATCGGTTATGGCAGGAGGCCATCTAAATCCCTGGCAGTTCTGATGATGTCTTCAGTACCCCGAGTCTGAGTTTCGTTTTCTGTATCGTAGGCCGTTTTTGTATGGAGAATCGATAAGCGCCTCTATCGTGCGTGCTGTGAACTCACGAGTCATACAAAAATGGCCTAAAGATACAGAAAACGTAAAACCAAACTCAGACTACGGGTACTATACAGATATATGGTGGTATGAATAATATAAAACAAATGAAAATTTGACACAAAACTGCACATAATTCTGTAAAGTGATGTTCGCGTTGTATGTTTTTTTACCAAAATTAAGGTTTTTTATGCGCCCGTTAAATCATCAAATTACTGCAATTTTCCTGCTGTTTAGACGTCACGACGATCGTAAGCGCCACCACAGAGCGTATCTGTTTTGATCTTTATTTCAACAACCTTACGTATGTCATTTGATATGTACGCTTTATTAAAGTTGTGAATGACCAAGCAAGTTTCTCTTCGACAATGTATCCATGTGTGGTTTGATTATCAATAAATCATTACTGATACTATATTTATTCGCGTTGCGCAAGCGATTACAATCGCACGTCTTATCATAAAAATATCAACTCATTGCCATGTATACATATAGGCTTGCCCAACCCCCAAATAATGTCCCAGTCGACGGAACTACATCACTAGATTTACCTTAAACATGTTTCAAAGCGATCCTTGTGATTCAATTGAATATATACCGTTTGACTTCTACTTGCCACTGTTACGTCACTTCCGCAGTTGTCTATCATACAGGCTGTCAAATTCTAGTTTAGGAGATGTACAATGCTATTAAAACACTAATGCGGGGGTAATGATAGTGATGTATGAATTTATTTCAGAATGTCAAATTAAAAACTAATTTTGCTGCCTTTTTTATCCTATTTTCTAAATATCTAATATCGTCATATTATTTATTATCGTGTACAGATTGTATAAATGATTACTACTCTTTTTCCTCGGGAGTGTCAGTCTGGACGTCCGCAATAAGACGGCCCCGTGTTAAGTGAGACGCGAGCTTTATCATTCGAACAAGCGAATAATAAAACAATGGCGTCCGATATCCCGGCGGGGTATTGACATTTTATTGATCAACTTTTTGCGACTCTCATTGCTATGCGGATTTTAAAATTGTTCGTATTCGTATCGTTTAGGTTTGAGACGGTGATGTTTACTTGTATCTATAGACATAGACTAAGGTCCGCTTGCATAACGAGCACTAATTGTGTTTAGCGAGATACTAATCGCAATTACGAAGCTTATGAATATAAGAATAGAATAGAATAGAATATAAATTTATCTTATCACTATTAACGTCTTGCACAGTAAAAAATACACCGCTATACATGTTAAGCGGTGAAAATGATGTTTCAACCCTTACAGAAACATGGATGGTGTGTTTCACTGTAATATTCCACATATTACAGTGAAACACACTATCATTTTCTTCAACTTCTTCTTTCTGGCTGAAAACAGCCCGACTGACTTGGCTTAAAACCTTGACACCGGCAAGGTTGTTTGTCAAAATGACGGACATTATGACAGGCTGATTTGACGTAATGAGACAGGAGGCATAAATGAGCGAAGAACTCCGAAGAAGTAAAAACACTCCATCCAGCGAAATCATCTCTAGAAACCGTTTCTTGGAAATAACACTTTGTTTAAAATATTTTATGGTTTAGTTCGTTAAGAATAGGAATAAGATAATAATTACTCTATTGTATTAGGAAAGTCTTATAAAGATAGCTTAACACACACGAACTCACCCCCGCACATACATTTGGGGGTTATCCGGTGAAATCCTGGCTCTTAAAAGACTTGTGTAATCAGGAGCACTCCCAGAACCACACACACACACCCACACTCTCACACACATACTCACACTAAATATACGAGACAAAAGCTTTATGTTACACATGTAACTAAATAATCTTGTTATTAGGAGGCGTCGATAGCTATGACACAGTTTTTTATAACTACGGTAACCTATCATCGTACCTCAACTTGTTTTTGTACCATAGACGTGGAATCAAATCCCACTCAGATAATAACTTATGGGACTCTATAAAAAAAAACTTTACCATAGAGATTGTTATTGTGTACCATAGAAATAAATAAAAATCACCAGAAACGTACCAATAAAAGGTTTCCCATCGAGCCGCTTCATCCAGTAGAACCGCTGGCTGTGTGGCTTGTTCTCCCGGTCGTACTGCTCCCACTGCTGGCGCAGGAAGGTGTAGCAGACGCAGCAGCTGCGGACCTGCCCGTCGTCGTCCTCGCCGCGGTAGCCGGGCGGCGGCGCGTGCCCGCCCAGGAACGGGAAGTACGGCTCGTTGCTCTGAAAGGAGAGTTGTTCATCGATAAGATGTAGTGGTATCCCTAGGGGATGTGGGAGCGACGGAAATATGAAAAGAATAAGCTTCTTTGCAGAAGCCTTCTTTCTAGGATCGGAAGGCGGCACTAGACCACCACCAGTGCTCTCGAATAAAACTGACTCATATTCATTGCAGGCTAACTTTGTCTTTACTTTTATAGAACCCAGCGTGGTCAAGCGTAAATCTAGTTTAAATTTCTAGATCAACCAAAAATGAGTCAATTTCGTAGTTTTTGAGTTGTAAACAATTATTTGCGTACGGAACTTTTCGTCTCCCTTCACCTACATCGGTAGTATAGTGGGAGGGGCCTTCTGATAGAAAGGATTTGTTTTATGTTTGTTACGCGATTACTCCGTCAATCATGAATTGATTTTGATGATTCTTTTTTTGATTTGTAGGTCATACTTCAAAGGTGGGTCCATATCAATTTCATTAAAATCGGTTCAGAGCTTTTTAAAAAAACCATTAAAAACAAAAAATATACAGGGTGTCCTATCTATGGACTATCTCTGGACTTATCCCCCCCTTATCACTATTTTTTGGGACATCCTGTACACACACATATGAGGTTTTGGTTTGTGATCCCTCCAGCAAAAGTTATGTTTTGTGTTTTTCTGAGTAAAGTCAGATTTTTGCAAAAAAATGTATAAGACCGGAGTCATGGGCGGATGCTAATAGAAAATGTTAAACAACACTAAACCATTTTTACTATTTTCAAGAAAAACAAAAACAATTACGCGAAAACGGGTTTGCGTTGGCGTTTACGGAAGCAAACTCTGTTTTTCACTTGAAATTAACTTGGTTGTTTTATTTTCCCAAAATAAAGCTCCTAAAAGGGGCTCAAAGATTTAAAGTAATACCAACACGCAAAGTCGTAGAGAACCTACTACCTACTGCGGTACATAAGATTTGCAGGTCATCATCCACAGCCCGACTTCACCCACTGCTGGGTATAGGCCTCTCTCTGTATTCGCCATCGTTGACGGTCCTGTGCTTGTCTCATCCACCTCTTGCCCACGATGTTTGTAACATCATCTGCCCATCTCGCCGCTGGACGACCGACGCTTCTACACCCAGTTCTTGAACGCCATTCAATTAGCGCCTTACTCCACCTGTCATCACCTCGCCTTGCCAGGTGTCCTGCCCAGCTCCATTTTCGTTCCGTTATACGATTCCCAACGTCTTTGACCTTTGTTCGTCTTCGAATCTCGATGCTGGGAACACGGTCTATAAGCTTGATACCGAGCATGGCATATAAACATATACAACGTGTTTATTAAGAATTGTAGGGATCCGAAAGCAGGATATTCTACCGGTCATAACGAACAACTTTTGTTCTACGACTTTTAAAATTTCAAAGTTTTTCATTCATGAAATGCCTCTTAAACTTTTATCTAAAATGAATCTAAACGCATCATGAGGCAGCCCTATTTACAGCTGTTCTTTGACCTCTAGTTGTTAACCTTAGATAAAATAGGTAACAGAACTGCCACCAATTACCTAGTAATGTGCCTACCTAATAATGATGTTGCTGTTTTTAAAGATCTTGGTATGTAAAAGAAATATTTTCGCGACTGTAATCCCTAGTCACGGTAAACATTCTCTGAGATCTTTGGTACTAATACCTATTCAGTAACTAGGTACCTACGTGGCTACGTACTCAATATTTAATAGAATATTTATTTTTGTTTAATTACTAGATGTCGTAAACCAATGTTTATGATATTCATAGTTCTTTAAATTGTAACATGTTACTTTACCACCATGGTTCATTGACACGACAAAATTATTCAACTGCAATTTTGGGAAGTGTCTAGTCTGTCCTATTTAATCTTTGACTAACCTGTCTGTCATTGGTTGCATTTAAAAACGCATATCCAATCAGGACGGCCGACGGCCGCCGATCAGTGTTACCATTTGTGGCAGATTTCTGCCATTTGGCAGATTTTAAATATTTCAAGAAAAATCTTATTAGTTAGAATTTTTAATGAAATAATATTTACCTATAATTTATTTATTTTTTACCGAACTGGAAACTTCTTATTCTTTTTTACCTTTATTGATTTGGTTTCTAAACAACTTCTATCTCGTTTTAGATAACTGCAAACCGTTACAAACGATCAAAAGATAGTAACTGAATGTAATGTAGGTATTTAATTTATTCCGTAGCCACGAAGGAGATGGTATGAAGTCATATTTTTGGTATTTTTATCGTCAAGCTTGGTAGATTTTGACAGATTTTTTGGCAGGTGTGTGGTAGAACCGCCACTTTTGAGATGGTCACCCTGTTTGTGTTTACATGCGTTGTTGTACATTGTTTTGTTGAGAAAATGTCATCAAACGTGATAAAATGGTGATTGTTATGTAAAAAGCCGTCGTCAGTCAGTGTGTGTATGAGCAGTGCCTACGAGGTAATGGTTTAGTGTGAAGTTTGAAGCCTGTGTCGTGCGAAATCTCGCAAACTTACCAAAATCCAGTTTTATCCAGTGTTATTATAGCCAGTAAATAATGACAAAATCCATAGGAACCAGTAAAAATATCGTGTCAGGGGATTGGCGGCGTACCTACCTACCTACCGAAAGGTAAGTATTTCAAATTATCTCGTAGGTTATCGTTGTTTTTCTCTTTCCTAGATAGAAGCGCGCGTGCGTGTGACCTTGACACGTACACAGACAGGGCTGTTGCAAATTTCTGAGAAAATATTAATTTTACTTTTCTATGGGAATTTCGAAAACGATGTATTCAACCGTTGCACACGTCAAAGTATTCCAGTGCTTGGTCTAAATACACGCTCTTTGTTTCCCTACATAACTTCATCAACACGTTGTATACAAGGTGTTCCATAAGTTGTGTATATAAACTTCAGGGGGCTAAAGTACCCATCAATATGAACAACTTTTTCTAAGGAACCAACACTGTGAACGCGAAAAAAAAACAGCTATTTCATACAAAAGTTCAATACCTACCAGGCTAAAATGTATGAAACAGCTGTTTTTTTTTTCGCGTTCACTGTGTTGGTTCCTTAGAAAAAGTTGTTCATATTGATGGGTACTTTAGCCCCCTGAAGTTTATATACACAACTTATGGAACACCTTGTATATATGTATATACATGAGGCTTAACACCTGTATGCCTCGATTGATGGACGCAGAGCAGTGCATCGGGCTCGTTCCTATAGTGCGTGAATTGCGAGGCAATGCTTTGTTATAGGTGATGATTAACACTTATCAGGTGGACCATCTGCTTATTCCATCAGTAAGTAATATAAAAAATCATCTGCATGCCTCAAGTTGATGGACGCAGGGCAGTGCCAGGGCATGAGGGCACGTTACTATCTTGAGTTACTTGCGAGGTGAAGGTTACCACTTAATATCAGATGGGCCATCTTGTTCTATCAACAATTAGTACAAAAACATACATTTTCACCTAACAAAAAGCAGGAAAGCATTGTACCCCATGACCCCATTACGACATGGTGTTAATCACAGCAGTACAATCTATGGGAAAATATTATGGGAAAACGGTTATTTACAGCCGTCACACCTTGGAAGTGACGTTTAACGCTTTGGTTTACTAAAAAGCGGTGACGTCATATGACAGCTATAAGTTAAATTCATTTGACCAAATAAACAAAAACCGGGGCAAACTAAATAAAACCGTTTAAAAGCTTAAGGTCTGCGCAGGATTAGTCACACAATATCTTTATAAACTGTAGCCTATGTGTTATTCTGATGTATAAGCTATATTATTGTAAAGTTTCATTAAAATCCATTCAGTAGTTTTTACGTGAAAGAATAACAAACATCCATACTTACAAACTTTCGCGTTTATAATATTAGTAGGATTGGTTTCATATAGATACGTGATCAGCCAGCTGCTCCAACTCATTACAAAAACAGAAAATTAAGTAAGTACCATAATAATAATTATAAGAAGGATCACACAATAAAACGCTAGGACAGTTTCTTGCCTTGTTCTTCTAATAAAAATATATTTAAAAAATAACTGGCGCACAATATCGTTATACATAATTCAGATCTTTCCTTACCTGACCCTATGCGAATGCTCTCCGTATTACGGACGCCAGATTTTGAAGATATCGTCTTAATCCATTGTGTAGAGAACATTGGGACCTAGATCGTAATGTAGGTGCTCACGTTAGAGTAATGAGATCATTCACAACTAGCCAAGTGCGAGTCGGACACGTGTCGTATGCCCAGTAGTGTGTCATGTTTTTGGAAGACAAAGCGTAAGTTATAATATTATATTGTAACAAGGATCATAAAGAGTAGTAGAGCTCTTTGTGTGTGGGAAAGTAATACAACCACGCCTTTTTCTGCCGCCAAGCAGCAACGCTGTGTTTCGGTTTGAAGAGTGTGGTTGCCGGTGTAATTACAGGCACATGAGGCTTAACATCTGTATGCCTCCAGTGATGGAACAAGCAGATGGCCCACCTGATGTTAAGTGGTAACCATCACCTATACCAAAGCATTGCCTCGCAATTCACGCACGATAGGAACGTGCCCTACGATGCACTGCCCTGCGTCCATCAACTTGAGACATTATGTTAAGCCACATGTGCCTGTAATTACACCGGCAACCACACTCTTCAATCCGAAACACAGCGTTGCTGCTTGGCGGCAGAAAAAGACGTGGAACTCAACAGAACTCAAACTAACACTAGAAAAACAATTTTAAATTAAAAATCTGTGTTGCTTCCCAAAATGACCGAAAACGAATCATTGTTGCAGTATTTTCTTTGACATGAACGTGACAGTGACAAATAGAGGTACAGAGCCGCTATTAAATGACGAGGATTATGGTAGAGGCCTATTGTATTAGCGGATTTATCGATCAGCGACCGAGGCGACACGACATGACCTAGGTGGCCTGGGGCCGTACAATTAAATCTAATTGCGATTTAATGTTCGTTTTCTGAACTATTAAAATATTTTTTCTGCGCTGTAGGCCGTGGGTTCGATCTTTACCGAGCACAAACATTTGTGTGATGATGAACATTTGTGCGAGTTATTAAATATTATAACAAGGTATTTACGGAAAAAAAGTATAAACGTACAATATCAGCTATCTGGTTCATATAGTACGGGCTTTGCCTAGTTTGGGGCTAGATGGTGCTGTGACATATCTACAAATACTTTTGTTTCTAGGTGGATAAAATAAGGAATGAGTATATTAGAGGAAGTTTGAAATTAGCGCCTCTGACGGAAAATTTGAGGAGCAATAGGTTAGCGTGGTATGGGCATGTCATGAGGAGGGAAGAAAGTCATATTACGAGAAGAGTGTTAGGTATGTGAATGGTTTTATAGAAAGAGAGGCAGGCCAAAGAAAAGATGGATGGACTGTGTGAAAGATGCCATGAGTAAGGAAGGAGTGAGCACTGAGATGACGAATGATAGAGGAGAGTGGAAGAAGAAAACCTGTTGTGCCGACCCCATGCAGCGTGGGATAAGGGCAGGAAGATGATGATGACTTTTGTTTCTAGGTATTTATTTATAATACAGTAACAGTCTACAGATAGTCCAACTGTTTCACGTGTATTTTGTAAATACCTACTCTTAAACTGAAACAGCTTCACGACTTTAATCCCCAGGCACGGTAGATATCCCCTCAGATCTCTCAGTACCAAGTACTAACTCCAGATTCTTTTTGAGGATGTCTAAGGGGGGTAGTCCGAGATACGTCCAAACATTAAATTTGGCACATACCCACATTTTGCAGTAAGTAGTTGGTATTCCATACGTGACAGGTTGCAAGCCCATCGCCGCTGTAAGTCTAACTGGTTTCCTCACGACGTTTTCCTTCACCGTTTAAGAGCACTGGCATTGCGCACATAAATTTTTCGATAAGAAAAATCCATTGGTGCACGACCGGATTCGAACCTGCGACCTTACGATCGGAAGGCGGGGTCACTCCCACTAGACCACCGGTGCTCTACTCTTATTCATTGTAATTTTCCTTGTAAATAAATGTTTTATTTAGGAAAAGTCCAAATACGGAGTATTAAGTATTTTATACACAGAAATTCAAAAAGAACGCTATAAACGTATGTTAACTAAACGATGTTAATGTGTGTGCTATGCTTGGCAATGGAGTGCGGAGTGAGCTACCAAGGCAGGAAAATAAAATTATTTCAGTCAAGCTAAGTACACTAGAGATCAAATAATTCGGATCACCAACAAACCCCCAAATCACCCAATATTATTTTGATAAATGGATCATACAAAAGAGCGGTAGGAACCAAGCCGTAATTTCATTGCCTGTTTAAAGCGAATCTTTTAAATCTTTGGTTTAAAGCGAAGACAAGAGCTAATGTACCTCTCGCTCGCTCGTTTCGACATGTTGAAAGATATAAATCACTAAATTATTGTTGACAAATCGCAACCAACAAAGTCTTCTGTAATCACATTGCATACAGTTTAGTAAAAATTTAATTCTGATCGATATAAGTCCTGCTCAAAAGTTTGCTTTATTAGTTTTCGTACTTATGCTAACTTGTGTAAATGCACCCGTTGACGAAACTCGTGTGTTGCAAACATCTATGTTAGGACTGCATACATTTATTGATTTCGATGGGTTCGATGGTCTCTGAATCAACATTTATTTCAACGAGTTGCCGTTCTTTGTAGATTTTGGGGGTTTCTTGGTGATCTGCATTCATTGCTCTGAAGTGTAAATGGTTCGCATTAAGTTGGTGGAGCCAGCTGGGGACCGTTTGATGTGGTTTTTTATGGAAAGAAGTATGAGAACGCTTGGCTGATTATAAAAACGGAAGCAAATGTGCTGAAATCATGCATAAAACAAAAACAGACAGAAGTAAGTACTCTTTAATGTAAGATGATTTTTTTGTTATTACATAAGTTACATTTAAGACATTACATTTATTAAGAGTAGTCGAGCTCTTTGTGAAAGGCTCGTCCGGAAAAGTACTACAACCACGCCTTTTTCTGCCGCCAAGCAGCAACGCTGTTTCGGTTTGAAGGGTGGTGGTGAATTTACAGGCACTTGAGGCTTAACATCTGTATGCCTCAAGTTGATGGACACAGGGCAGTGCATCGTAGAGCTCGTTTCTATCGAGCGTGATTTGCGAGGCAATGCTTTGTTATGTAGACGATGGTCACCACTTAACATCAGGGGGCCATCTGCTTGTTCTATCAACAAGAAGGTTATTAATAATAATAGCATCTAGATAATGTATCTTAAGGCACAGGTAACCGACAAACAACTTCTCGCATGCACATTTGGACGAAATCTTACACAAAGAGCTCCACTACTACCAATATGTTGCCAATTTAGTTCCAACCCGTGACTTTCAGTACATTATCACTTATTTGAATTCCAATAACACCACGTTGCGCACGCGCGCAGAATTGACAGATGTCAGATGTCAAACGGCGGATTGTCAATTGGCAAGCAGTTCAAACCAGTTTCGGTTTTTGTTTCGGTAATGATCATTCAATTGAGAAACCAGAAACAAACAGCTATACGATTTGTTATACCGAGCAACGGTAGGTATTTTTTTAATAAGTATTTGTGGTATTTACACGCTATCTAGCCCTCACTATAAAATATTGGTGGACATTCCACACAGCACTATCTCGCCCCAAACTAAGCCAAAGCTTGTGATATGGGAATCAGATAGCTGATATACTACATATATATATTTTTTTGTAAATACATACTTATACTAGTAGTTCGCCCCGAACTGAGATCTCGTGATGCGACCCGACGCGACGAACGCATCAAAACTTTGAGTACGTAGTAGTCAGAGGCAAGTCCAAACATTATCTTTGGACTGCTTGGTATGGTTACCAAGTTTCAACTCTATTGGCCTATTTATTGAAGAGTTCCGTTGAACAGACCTTGGCTCCATCATCAGACCTGGTCGTCGTCATCATTTTATGAGAACTGAGTACCTACTTAATTTATTTCAAGAAAAAAAAATAAGAAAAAGCAAAGTAACTGGCCGACCAGTAGAAAAACCTTGATGTCAACGAAACTCTTAGAGATGGGAGCTCTTGGATCGCTGGTTATCTTAATTTAACTTTTATTAATTTATCTCAAAAACTGAGCGTCACAAAAAAAAAGTAAAAATTGTTTTGTGATGTCCAAACAAAGCCCTTTCATATGACATGTAACTTGATTTTTTTATGTAACTTTTTTTATTTTTGCCCCCTTAAAAAACCCCATATCTCAAAAACCCTTCATCCGATTTTATTCATGTACTTACCAGTAAATTTCTCAAGTACAAGCTATCGATATATCAAATTTCATGCAGATCGGATTAACGGTTCTAAAGTTATCGCCAGACAAACATACATACATACATACATACATACATACATAAAATGCCAAATCGCCCAAGTTGAAACTAAGATCTTCGTTCGCTTCGCTCACTCGATCAATAACACCCAGACAGAGAACAAACATCTATGTTCATCACACAAATGTTTGTTCTCGGTGGGGATCGAACCCACGGCCTACGGCGCAAAAGCCAGAGCTACTACCAACTGAGCTGTGAAAGCTGGCATACTATACATCGTATTTGTCAAAATAAGACGAATAACGCGACCACGAATAGCTATGTGAACTGCCACCATTGCCTACGTGGCTGGTATGGCCTGAAATTATGCGGTGTTAATAAATAAAATAAATATTGATGGACTTAATAAAACCTTAAATAAAACCCTTAAAAAAAAGAAGTGTGGAAGGAAGGGAGGCCTTAACCCTGCAGTGGGACCATACAGGCTAATATAAATAATCTTCCGAACCCTTTCGCAGATGAAGGAAATAATTGTTCAAAGTATTGTTAGGTATATAAATGGCAACGTCTGCGTACCTGCGGGTCCTGCTTGACGCGGATGGCGTAGTGGTCGCTGAAGCCGGCGCCGCCGCACACGAAGCACACGCGCAGCTCCTCCGGCTTGGCGGCCGGCGAGCCAGGCTTGCTGAGCGCGCTCTTTATGTACGCCTTGGCTTTTTCCATGGCCTGGGGAAGAGATAGTTGGTTCAGTATCCCCGTCATTTTATAACGGTATAAGAACACCTGTCACTGTCACATTCATGCCAACGAAAAGAGATGGTAACAGTTTTATCGGTCGTTTTAGCTAGTGGAGCCCTCAGCTCCCATTATGAAACCCAATACTAATATAGTTAGGTTGAGTACAAAGCTCAAAAGTTGAGGCTGATTAGTTAATTATAAGATTTATTTTTGACTTGTTTTTGAATCCTGTATTTTTGCAATGTTAAGTTAATTATTAATGTTTAATTTTGAGCTTTTTTTTAATCTTGACTAATATTATAAATGCAAAAGTAACTTTGTCTGTCTGTCTGTCGCGCTTTCACGCCAAAACTACTAAATTGATTTAAATTAAATTTGTTACACAGATAGTCATAGAGCCTGAGAAAGCACATAGGCTACTTTTTAATGCGAAAAAAGGGTTGTAAGGGGTTGAAAGGGGAGGATGAAAAGTTGTATGGAAGTATCGTCATTTTTAGCGCGGGCACAGCTAGTGTATATGTATATGCCGTCAGGCTGGACTAGTGAAACAAAAATTCTAACCACTAACACCAAATTTGTACCTAGTTCTCCATGAACAATAAATATCTATATATTTTATCTTTATAATTTTTCAGGCGTGTAGGGGAGGTATTACCTACTCCACACTATCTCATACCTCGACAAAATAAAAGGTAGATAAGTGCAAGTGCCAACCCTACGTACAGTGGACGTCACGTGACACGGACGATTAAAAATTCATTAAACACTCGTAATTGTCGCTTTCGTCCATGTGACTCACGCCTAGTATTTAGTTAATAATAGCTGTTCACTGTTTTATACTCAGGTATAGTCAGGAACAGAAGGCGATTGTGTCTTTTGTAATTACATTTTTTTATGTGAATGTCTAGGAATCTGTAAGGAATTAAAGTTCTGAAGGCGATTAAGGCGCCCTTTAGCCGTTAAACAACTTTCTTATTTATTTCAGATATTTTTTTTATGCAAACATAATATGGACTTACGGCCCACCAGATTGTAAGAGGTCACCCCTCGCCCATTGGCAGAAACAACACCAAAAACGTTGTCGTTGCGTTACCTAGCCTGAAGGACCAAAAACAAAACTTCAAAGTCAAAAGGTATTCAATAAAATCACAAGGATCACTTTGAAATGTCTTAAAGCTAGGTGACTCTAGGTGCCAGTTCCACGCGACCAAAGCCTAGAAGAACAAGCAACAAATTTACGGCTTGGTTCCTACCTTTTTTTGTATGGTCCTTGTTACAATGTATTATTACATATAATACAATATTGAAGCTCCAGTGTTGTCAATCTGTTTTAGTGAAGCGAAGGCATAACAGAAAAACTTCGGTACCTCAAGTCTGAGTTTTATTTTTTAATGTCGATTTCGTAACGTCAGGCCTATTTTGAACAGAGATTCGATAAGCGCTTCTATCGGACGAGCTGAGAACTCACGGGTCTCCATACAAAAAAGGCCTGACGTTACGAAAAACGAAATACGAATAACGAAAAACAAACTCAGACTTGGGGCACTTTTACAGTATATTTGACCAGTAACGGCAAAATAACGTTCCGTTGATTCAGCTGCCTAACGACCCTTTGGTACCCACCCACCCTTTAATTAAATCAACCCTTGTTCTATCTCCCCTCGCACGGTCAGAATATAATACTACCTAGATATCTACCTATGACGGTACGTATCTACAGGCAGTCAAAATTGTCAATGATTATTTGTATGGATCAGAGTGTTGGGCCACTAAAGGGATGGATGAAAGAAGAGGGCATGCAGCGGAGATGCGAATGTTGAGATGGATGTGTGGTGTGACGAGAGAGAAGGCAGGCATCTGGGACCGCGGTCCCAGTCGCCTGATTCATTAATTTAATTACTTTTCCTCAGGCAACTGGGACCACTCGCAATATTACCACTAAATCTATTGTTTAATCCGAATTTAAGTACAGTTAGAACGAAAAGTATATGAAATAAAAAAACGAATCTGTCGTAAAATATTTATTTGTCAATAAAACAATAATCTAACAATTATAAATATGTAAATTAATTAAAAATAAAATAACGTGTTTTAAAAATCAGTCTTACATCGGTATACTATATTAAAGTAAAATGATTTATAAACATACCTATGTACGATAATTTATAATATTTAAATTATTGTACATAGATATGTTTATAAAAAACTACTGGATCTACTTAGACCTACAACGATACGCGCCGCTAGTACCTATATTCCTATATTATAGTAAAAAAATGCTAAAAAAAAATTGCGTTTTTGATTTTTCTGGCGCCTGTACAATTATTTCTATACAGGTTGTGGTCCCAAATGGCAGAACGAAAAATGCAAACAGGCGACTGGGACCGCGGTCCCAGTTTCTTGTGGTCCCATATGCCTGTCTTCTTGGAGCAATAGGTTAGCGTGGTATGGGCATGTTATGCGAAGGGAAGAATGTCATGTAACGAAAAGAGGTATGAATGTGGATGGATTAAGGAGTAGAGGTAGGCCAAAGAAAAGATGGATTGTGTGAAAGATGACATGGGTAGGAAAGGAGTGGCTACTGAGATGACGGACGGTAGAGGAGAGTGGAGATAAGTAACCTGCTGTGCCGACCCCACATGAAGTGGGATAAGGGCAGGAAGATGATGATGATTCTTCTTCTACTAGGGAGATCTGAGGGGATATCTACCGTGCCTGGGGATAAAAGTCATGAAGCTGTTTGTTTATTATGGAGTACTAGCGACCCGCTCCGGCTTCGCACGGTTATTGTGGGTTATCCCTAAGAGATTATGCTTGTATTATGCATATAAACCTCCTCTTCCTCTTGAATCACTCTTTCTATAAAAAAAAAACCGCATCAAAATCCGTTGCGTAGTTTTAAAGATTAAGGGCCGGTTTCACCATGCTCTGTTAGTAACTAATCAAGGATTAAAAGACCGGTAAATCTAACCTTAGCTGTCAAACGCGTACATTTTGACATATTTAACGGCCCTTTAATCCAAACTAACAGAGTATGGTGAAATCAGCTCTTAAGCATACATAGGGATATAGGGACAGAGAAAGCGACGTTTTGTACTATGTAGTGATGTGTATATTTTTTTAAACGCCTCTTTTGACTACTTTTTGGGTAGTTTTATAGATGACGTCACTAAAGCCCTGATACCGAAGATGATTGAGTAGCCTACACGATGGAATTCTCCAAAATAAAGTCTGATACTCGTTATCTGATAAACTGGCTTTGTTGTGTATCGATAATATATATTCGTGGTTTGGCAACGGATAAGCATCGTCATCAGTATTTTTTTAAACAACTTGTAGATGGAATATGGCCCATCTGATGTTAAGTGGTAACCATCACCTATAACAAAGCATTGGATCGCAAGTCACGCACGATATGAACGTGCCCGACGTGAACGTACTTGACGGCAGAATAAGGCAATAATATCTACTACTATCAGATTTGATATCTTCAAAAATGTTGAAATATGCGAACTATAAGTTGTTCGGCGGTTATCACCTTCTTAATATTAGTAAATCGATACAGAATCCCAGAATCCCAGTGTGACGTCACGTCCTACTTGCCATAATGTGTCGAAAAATTTATTACCACACATTTTTCTGATATTTATTTTTGTTGTCACTAATTTCGAAACAGTGTGATGAAAGGATTTTAAGTGCGCTTCAAAGAGGCTCCTTTCGAGCACTTGCCACATGTTTTAGGACATTTTAGGTACTACGACATGGTCGGTTTATGTTGATCAAATTAATGTTTGATGCAATAAGTAAAAAAAAAACTGACTGGGCTTTGAGGGCTGTCAGTATAAACGCACGTTAACATAACAATATATCACAAAGACAGACAGACAATACGATCGATACAGACGTATTTATTGTTCAGGACTGTGTCCGATCCGATTGGTCCGATTAGCAGAGCTATTTTAAAACAATCTGAAAAGAATTCAAGAGTAGTAGAGCTCTTTGTGTGTGCCTCGTCCGGGGAAGTATTACCACCCTGCTTATTTCTGCCACCAAGCAGCGTTGCTGTGTTCCGGTTTGAAGGGTGTAGTTGCCGGTGAAATTACAGGCACATGAGGCTAACATCTGTATGATTTTTCTATCGAAAAATTTATGCGCGCAATGCCAGTGCTCATAAACGGTGAATGAAAACATATAATAGTTGGTATAATAACAGCGGCGATGGGCTTGCAACCTGTCACGTATGGAATACCAACTATTGAAAAATGTGCCAAACATAATGTTTGGAAGTACCTCTGACTACCCCCTTAGACGTCCTCAAATAATCTAGATAATCTGTAATAATCTGTATGTGTGTGTGTGTGTGTGGATGTGTGTCGCAGATGGCGGTGTACAAGTATGTGAACATACGCAAATGTATAAGGGTGTGTGTGTGTGTGTGGATGTGTGTCGCTGATGGCGGTGTGCAAGTGTGTGAACATACGCACATGTATATGTATGTGTGTGTGTGTGGACGTGTGTCGCAGATGGCGGTGTACAAGTATGTGAACATACGCACATGTATATGCATGTGTGTGTGTGTGAATGTGTGTCACAGATGTCGGTGTAGTTCTTGGTACTAAGAGATCTGAGGGGATATCTACCGTGCCTGGGGATCAAAGTCGTGAAGCTGTTTCAGTTTCAGTTTTCTTTATCATTTAATAATGAAGCACCAGTGTGGTGCCAATCGAACTTAGCGAGGCATAGACATAACTGCGAATCGTATGGTGTAAAAGCATTATGCGTAAACCGACGAGATGTGCGGACTGCGGACGCTCTGTCCACCCTTTGTTGTATTCATAGATACGTAGATAGATGTAGATGGGGTAGATAGGATGTCTGGTTCGGACAGGGGAACCGTATTTGAATGATTGAATACACAGCTTGAACGGTAGCTACATAAAAGACGCCAAATTCGATTATACAGAGAACAAACTTACTGTTACAAGAAACACATCGATTGGCACCACACTGGAGCTTTATTTACATTATATTGTAACAAGGATCATACAAAAGAACGGTAGGAACCAAGCCGTAATAAGTAAATACATTTTGACTTTGAAACATTTGAGAATAACTGCTCCTTTCGAACACAATATTGAAGTCATGAGTTCAATATACTGATGGACTAGTGGTAGCGGCCCTGCGTTCCGAACTGCCTCCTTTGGTTGTGGGTTCAAAGGTGCACCAATGAGTTTTTATGTTCAAAAAATAATTTGCACAGTGCCAGTACCCAAACGGCGGAATACATCGCGACGAAGCCGGCATGTCGTAGAACCTAAAAAGTATTAAAACTTATCAAATTCTCGAACAGAGCCTTAAACCTACACTTAAAACCCTTTCACCACACTGTTTCGAAAGAATTAGTGTCATGACAAGAAGAATATCTACCAACACTAAGCCTCGGGACGTATCGACACAACGACTTATTGATATTTACAGAAATTGGCCTTAGACCCTCGACCAGGCCAAGCCCAAAGGTCATCGATATCTTGGCATTTTCAGATAGCAGCTCGTCTGAGCTGAAACCAACCTTATCGAGACGAGATACAGTTTATTGTTGTAAGCGATGATCGATTGTATTTCGATACGTGGTCTACGTGGTCAGTGAATCGAAATAAACTTATACTACGCGGTATTCTTACCGAAAATTATCTTTCATCAACTTATTACAAAAATTGGGCAGTTTTTATATTTTTATCACAAAATTAAACCAATTTCATTAAAAAAAAAATATTTGTGGACATTCCACACAGAACTATCTAGCCCAAACTAAGCCAAAGCTTGTGATATGGGAACCAGATAGCTGTTATACTACTTATATACTTTTTTTTTTTTTTTTGTTTGGAGACTCGTAACTTGATCAATAAAATTGTCATACCCTGAGGCTTTGGGTATTAGGGATGCAACTAACTCAAATACATACTTATAATATTATTTAACACCCAGACAGAGAACAAACATCTATGTTCATCACACAAATGTTTGTTCTCGGTGGGGATCGAACCCACGGCCTACGGCACAGAAAGCAGATTTACTACCAACTGAGCTGTGAAGGATGTCTAATACTATAATACTTTTTTTTTTGTAAATACATTATGTACTTATAATATTATAACACACCCAGATAGACAACAAAGATCTACATAATAATATGTTATAAATATATTATGAACATATTATGTTCGATCGAACCCACGGCCTACGGCGCAGAGGGCAGAGCTACTACCAACTGAGCTGTCAAAAATAAATAATAAATATTCAAAATACCCTTCGATCGTTGTTCTTTCGCACACAACAATTCGATCTTTCAGAGGACTGTGTTTATTGATTAAACATTTTAAGAGATTTTGAAAATATCTGCGGAAGAAGACAGAACGGTAACCACTACCCTGAACTGGAGAGCACCGGTGCTCTAGTGGTAACATCCTTTCAGTCTTCCGATACTAAGGTCGTGGGTTCAAAACCGGTCGTGCACCAATGAGTACTCTCAAACGGTGAAGGAAAACACCTCGAGGAAACCGGCATGCCGTAGAACCTAAAAAGTTCCAACACTTGTGTCAAAAGCTCAATAGGAGCCTCTTTGAGGCGCACTTAAAACCTTTCACCACACTGTTTCGAAACAACTAGTGACACGACACGAAAAGAGAACTGTAAAACGGCCCAATCTCATTATATTTGTACAAAACTTTCCAAAGTGGAGTCCAATCCAATCAAACAAGGATTGGTCAATGTGTACGCAGCTGTTGGGAAATCTCGCCGAAAACGCCTTGCGTAAACCCCAGGCCCTGCGCTCTCGAAGAGTAAAGGCCGGTCGAATGCGTCTTTCAGAAAAATCGGTACTAAAACTTAAAAAAGAACAATCAAAAGCACATGTGACTGATAGGGGGGGCTGATAGCTTTTTTTTGGTTGATGATGTCACAAGCAGATGAGATCTTTCTTCTTCTTCTTTCTTTCTTCCTATCTGATGTTAAGTGGTAACCATCAAAGTCAAAAGGTTCACTTCAATAAAATCACAAGGATCACTTTGAAACGTCTTAAAGCTAGGTGACGCTAGGTGCCAGTTCCACGCGACCAAAGCCTAGAAGCATCACTTTTAACAAAGCATTGCCTCGCAAGTCACGCACGACAGGACCTACGATGAACCGCCCTGCGTCCATCAAAATGAACATCAACTTAAAAAAATATGACTCAAATTGGCCTGTTCAAATTCATTCCAAAAGAACCTGAGTACCAACAGATTGAAGAAACTTTAAGCCGGAAAAAATATGAAAAAGTCGGACTCCTCCCTCCCTTCTCGTCCCTGAAACTTTCATATCGCAACGCTTTGAACATTTCTTGCCGAAGACTTACATTTTCTTTGATGTTGTCCGGAGCTGGAGCTTGTGCCCGAAATAAACTTTGAATTTCGTTGACAATTAAAGGTTTCCAGCAATTGGGGAGTTTATGATCGAAAATATACTTAAGTAAGTAGGTAGGTAGTAGTAGGTACCTATACCCTACCTCCTACGAGGAAAAGCTCTGGGATTTTCCGAACGAAGAGTAAAATTTTCCTTAATTTGAAAGTTTCTGTACTTTAACAGTTTATCTGGTACTATGGGAATCTGATATTATTATAGTCGGGACTGATCTAGTATGGTGAGTGCCTTATAATTGCCTCGCAGGTCACGCACGTTATAAAAGTTCCCTACGACACAGCCCTGCCCCAGTCCATCAGTTTGAAGCATACAGGTGTTGCCTGTAATTATACCTTCACCGAAACAACGCTACTTAGCGGTAGAAATGAGTAACGTGTTAGTACTTCCCGGACACACAGAGACTACTAGTAAAGCTAGCTGTGTGTACAGTGCTAGCTCGTGCGTGACTTACGCAATGCTGTTATAGGTGATGGTTACCACTTAACATCAGATGGACCATCTGCTTGGACCATCTGCTTGTTCCATCAGCTAAGTGCTATAAAAAAAAACTGTACCCGAAGTCTGAGTTTCGTTTTTCGTTTTCCGTATCGTTAGGCCGTTTTGTACAGAGACTTGCGAGTTCTCAGAACGCCCCCGATAGAGGCGCTCATCGAGTCTCCATACAAAAACGGCCTAACAATACGGAAAACTAAAAACGTAATACAAAACTCAAACTTCGGGTACATGGCTGTAGATATCTACAAAATAACAAGATTTCGAAACACGTGTCAAAAACTCCCAACTTTGTTGGCAGGAGCCGCAGGTACCCACGTTCAACCGAAGCCACAGAACAACGCGAGTTTACAACTCGACAACTTCCAAGTTTAAAGCCGCATTTTCACTGGGGACTTGAAGCCGCACATTTTTTTTTAATATTACTCATAAGCAGGTGTTTCGTTTATTTTTTTATTTAATTACAGGCACATGAGGTTTAACATCTGTATGCCTCAAGTTGATGGACGCAGGGCACGTTCATATCGTGCGTGACTTACGAGGCAACGCTTTGTTATAGGTGCTGGTTACCGCTTAACATCAGGTGGATCATTTGCTTGTGCCATCAGCAAGTAGCGTAAGCAAAATAAACATATAGGTAGGTACATCTACTACTAGGTATAGGTAAATCATAATTAGGTATCGAATAGGCTGTCTACCTATCACTAAACATGACGTACCAAGTACCTACTTTAAGACTACGCAAAAAATGAGTAAAACCGGGAGATTTAGCAAGCAGCCTTGGACGCAATGACGAAAACTCGAACAATGGACTAAAACAATGTTTTTGCAAGAACTCTTTATTAAAAATCGTTTAGTTTCTTGAAAGTCTACAGTTTGTAAGGCTTCAAGACTCAACTTCTTACGGATCCGTACCTGAAATCTGAGTTTTTTTTTTCGTTTTTTGTATCGTCAGGCCAGATATTGTATGGCGACTCGATAAGCGCCTCTTCTATCGGACGTACAGAGAACTCTCGTGGCTCTATACAAAACCCAGGCTCGCAATAACCAAATACCAAAAACTAAAAAAACCGGGCAAGTGCGAGTCGGACTCGCGCACGAATGCTTCCTTACCATTATCTATGAAAACACCAAAAAATCACGTTTGTCGTATGGGAGCCCCCTTAAATATTTATTTTATTCTGTTTTTTAGTATTTGTTGTTATAGCGGCAACAGAAATACATCATCTGTGAAAATTTCAACTGTCTAACTATCACGGTTCATGAGATACAGCCTGGTGACAGACGGATAGACAGACAGAAGAACGGACAGCGGAGTCTTAGTAATAGGGTCCCGTTTTACCCTTTGGGTACGGAACCCTAAAAAAACTCGGAACCAAAATTTAAAAAATCTTAGGTACCGTTCGATCCTTCTGATTCGATTATTATATTATCTTCAGACCCGCTGGGGCTGTTCTAAACCCCAGTACACTCGCTACATACTCTTGTATAAAATGTAAAAAATGTTGTAACAAGGACCTTACAAAAGAACGGTAGGAACTAAGCCGTAAGTTTGTTGCTCGTTCTTCTAGGCTTTGGTCGCGTGGAACTGGCACCTAGTTTTAAGACGTTCCAAAGTGATCCTTGTGATTTTACTGAATAAATACCTTTAGACTTTGACATTTATCTTCAGACCCACTGGGGCTGTTCTAGATCTAGACCCCAGTAAAATCGCTAGCGTCTACTACAAAATGTATGAAAACTTTTTCTTAGTAGAAACTATTGGTAGAATCTACAGAAATATAAATATACTTACATTATTATTATTATAAAAATATATTTTATTCCTCTGTTCCGTGGTAGAATCGGTGCAGCCATTAGGAATACTCATGGTTCTACAGAATTTGATTGGTTTTTTATTTAAATAAAACCAGCCAAGTGCGAGTCGGAGTCGCGCACGAATGATTCCGTACCATTATCTTATACTAGCGGCCTGTCCCAGCTTCGCATGGGTGGTCATAAATTTTTTGAACACTTTAGGATAAACTTAGACCGTGGGTTCGAGCCGATATAAAATCACTAAACTCATTTTCGAAAAATCGCAATCAACCATTTTGTGTGCAATCACATTGCACACAGTTTAGTAAAAATTTCATTTTGATCGATATAAGTTTTCCTACTTAAAAGTTTGCTTATGTACGAAAACTAGTAAAGCTAACTTTTGAGTAGGAAAACTTGTATCGATCAAAATGAAATTTTTACTAAACTGTGTGCAATGTGATTGCACACAAAATGGTTGATTGCGATTTTTCGAAAATGAGTTTAGTGATTTTATATCCTACAACATGTCGAAACGTGCGAGCGAGAAGTTGTTTGATAGTTGTCAGCCCCTTAAGTGGTAACCATAACCAATAACAAAGCATTGCATTGCAAATCAGACACGATTGGAACGTGCCCTATGCACTGCCCGTCCATCAACTTGAGGCATACAGATGCTAAGCCTTACGTGCCTGTAATTTCACCGGCAACCACACTCTTCAAATCGAAACAGCAACGCTGCTTAGCGGCAATAGGCATGATGGTAGTACTTCCCCGGACGAGCCACACGAAGAACTCTACTAGGTACCTCTCTTACCTATTTAGAGTGTAATTTGATTTTTATAATTATAATCTTGTTATTCGCGTGCACCTGCGACCAATCTTTCTTACTCTTACAATCCACACCATCCAAAGGTTGTCTGGAAGAGATCGCATCAGCGATAAGACCGCCCATTGTACATTTATTATTTTATTTTTATTTATTGTAGGTATTGTTGTTTTGTTTGGTGTACAAAAGCTTTTTCAGATTTTTCATTCATTCATTCATACTACCTACTCTAAAATAATTATTCATCTACCTACAATTTATCTGCCAGATAAATGTTTTTAGATAAACAACAGCTTCAAACACAGTTGTTTGCCTTCCAGATCATGATTAATCCGTTCATCGGCAGCACAAACTGATAAAACAATATCTAAAATAAATCAATACCCAATCTGCATCGAAAACGGGTCAGCCGGGGCCGTAGCCAGGGCAGGTTAAGGGGGAAACACTGAATTACATGCTCAACTGTGTTTGTTACATTTACATTTACATTCTTTTCTGTTATTCTTTTTTTTTTATTTATTAGAGAAATTCCTGATTAGAAATTTTTGAACACTTGGACATTTTTCTTTTTTGACATTAGTCGTGCGAAGGATAAGAAGGTTAAGAATTTTAATCTGTAATTCACTTCATTTAACACCGGTGGTCTAGTGGGAGCGACCCCGTCTTCCGGGGGGAAGCCATCCCCGGGTGTGTAGTACATCCCTGGTCAGTAGACGGAATAAAATTGGAATGGTTTATTTAAATCGATGGCAGCAGGGTGCGGGTTTGCATTTCCGAAATTGGACATAAATGCTACATCGCACGCAACGCGCCACTGACTTTTAACTACTCGCCAGAGCTGAGAGATGACAGTTCTCACTGCTCAGTTGGTAGTAGCTCTGACTTCTGCGCTGTAAGGCGTGGGTTCGATCCCCACACAGAACAAACATTAGTGCGATGAACATAGATGTTTGTTATCTGTCTGGGTGTTATTATACCCCGTTTACACTCAGCTCATGTCCGTGGAAATGTTCAGAGACATGAGCAAGGACTTGGGCAATGCGAGAATGTAAACAGGCCACTTCCATGTCCACTCGCGTTGCCGCTTGCGTTGCCCGTGTTGTATGAACACACATTGCCGGCGACGCTGCCGCAGGCCTATGGACGGCAATATTTCCGTCCACGCGAATGGCAGCGCGAATGTCTAAATGAAATCGCAGTATTATGCTTCTTGCTGATAGAACGAGCAGATATCTCATCTGATGTTAGTGGTAAACATTACCTACAACAAAGCATTGCCTCGTAAGTCACGCACGATAGCAACGTGTCCGATAAACAGGCCAGTGAATGGTAACGAAAATATTATTTTTCTTTTCAAAATGTCAGAAAACGACCATAAAACATGTTAATTTGTCGATGAAATTGATAACAATCATTTTTGTCATTGACAGAACCAATCATTTTCTCATTCAGGAATCTACGCTCATTAAAGACAGGGGGGGGTAAGTTCTCCCTCACTCTTCAGCCTGTATGTCAATGATCTGATAGTCGAGCTCAGTAGCATGCGTGTCGGTTGTCGCGTGGATGGTGTTAGTGTCAATAACATCAGCTACGCGGACGACATGGTGCTGCTGGGACCGACTGTGGGCTCGGTCAGAGAAATGCTGCAGGTCTGCGCCACCTATGCTGCTTCCCACGGCCTCTTGTATAATGTTAAAAAGTGTGAGTACATTGTCTTTAAGGCCGACGGCAACAATATGACCAACTTCCTAGATTTAACCCTTAACGGCGTGAACATTAAAAAAGTTTCAAATTTTAAATATCTAGGTCATCACATTGCCGACGACCTTAAAGACAATGTTGACATAGAAAGGGAGCGTAGGGCTCTGGCGGTTCGAGGGAATATGCTGATACGTAGGTTTACCCGATGTACGGAGGAAGTCAAGGTGACACTCTTCAAGGCGTATTGTCAAAGCCTGTACACGGCGAACCTATGGGTCAGCTACACCAAGAAGTCGCTAGAGACCCTGCGCATTCAATACAATAATATTTTCAGGATGATGTTGGGGTTGCCCCGCTTCTGCAGTGCGTCAGGGATGTTTGCGGAGTATCAAACGGATGGCTTCGCAGCCTTACTTCGCAAAAAAACTGCATCCCTGATTCGCAGAGTCCGGGACAGCCAAAACAGCATCCTGAAAACTATATCTGATAGGTTTGACTCGCCTATATGGAAATGTTTTGTGCAGCGAGTAATAGGGCCCACCAAGGGTTGACCATCCTTGGTGGGTTTATCACTGGTCAAATTTTGTATTTTTTTTTAATCATTGTGTTTAGCGTAAGTTAGTCTTAGTTATGGATAATTTGTTGTCTGAAATAAAAACTTTTTATTTTATTTTATTTATTTATTAAATCTACCTCATTAAAAGTTAATTTACTATCGAAATCACAACATGAGTTTATAATTATTAATACATTATAAAAATATATCATTTTCATCGGGATTTTAACTAATTCATCAAAAATATCTCATAAAATTTTACATTTTCATTTTCCCTGCTTCGAAAATGAATTTTTCGTTAAATTTGTTAATTATTTCTGGATTACTCAAACATTTTTTCATGTAGAACGTAGGGGCCTAACCTATTTCAAAGGTTCATAATTATTATTTTTGAGAAGGGTGGTGGGACGTACCCACAGTCTATTTACAAATAGGTATACAGGTACCCACCTACCCTACATGAAAATAAAACTCCTTGAAATAAAATAAATGAGTATTACTTTACTTAGGCCGTAAGTTTATTGCCTGTTCTTCTAGGCTTGGTCGCGTGGAACTGGTACCTAGATTCACATAGCTTTAAGACGTTTCTTGTAAATCAACTGAATCCTTTGACTTGGAATGAATGTAACCGGCATGGGTTGGAACTACTCGACTCGAGTGATTCACGAAGGGGCAGTATGAAAATTACCGGGCCACGGCAGAACAATGTCTGGACACACTGGTCTAGTCCATATCCAGGCTATAGGTTAAAGGTATTTGTTCTGTCGTCACTTTTTCTCTTCAAAAAACTTATAATTTCGTACCACAATTTCATTTCTAAATAGAAAATGTCGACCACCGACCGGCACGGCGGCGTTTCATTGACGCTACAACCAAAAACAATTATTGTCGAATCCATATAATAAACTCTTTTATTCAGGTAAATAACATTTTTGTACCTAAAAACGACAAATTTCGAGCCGGCAACACCTCCCTCCCTTTTTGGGTGGGGGTATGAACGGTCATAAAAGTCAAATACACATGTTATAATTAGCTTTTGGCCGCGACTTTGTCGTTGATTTTTCGTTTAAAGTTTCGATTTTGTTTCTAAGTATTGTATAGCGCTTACAAAACGTTTAAGTAAGGACAATGGAAAAAATGGGATCATAATAATGGGTTTTTTTGAGGCTGAAAGGCATGGGATTTCCCAGACTTAAATATATCTTATTCCATGGCAATGAAGAGCCTTAGCAACCAAACATGTATTCTACAACGTGTTTATTAAGAGTTGTAGGGATCCGAAAGCAGGATATTCTACCGGTCATAACGAACAACTTTTGTTCTACGACTTTTAAAATTTCAAAGTTTTTCATTCATCAAATGCCTCTTAAACTTTTATCTAAAATGAATCTAAACGCATCATGAGGCAGCCCTATTTACAGCTGTCCTTTGACCTCTAGTTGACAATTGTAGATAAAATAGGTAACTGAACTGCCACCAATTACCTAGTAATGTGCCTACCTAATAATGATGTTGCTGTTTTTAAAGATCTTGGTATGTAAAAGAAATATTTTCGCGACTGTAATCCCTAGTCACGGTAAACATTCTCTGAGATCTTTGGTACTAATACCTATTCAGTAACTAGGTACCTACGTGGCTACGTACTCAATATTTAATAGAATATTTATTTTTGTTTGATTACTAGATGTCGTAAAGCAATGTTTATGATATTCATAGTTCTTTAAATTGTAACATGTTACTTTACCACCATGGTTCATTGACACGACAAAATTATTCAACTGCAATTTTGGGAAGTGTCTAGTCTGTCCTATTTAATCTTTGACGTACCTGTCTGTCATTGGTTGCATTTAAAAACGCATATCCAATCAGGACGGCCGACGGCCGCCGATCAGTGTTACCATTTGTGGCAGATTTCTACCATTTTGGCATATTTGGCTCCTAAATTTTAGCTGTTGGTGACGATTTACAAAAGTGGCAGATTTTAAATATTTCAAGAAAAATCTTATTAGTTTGAAATTTTAATGAAATAATATTTATAATTTATTTATTTTTTACCGAACTGGAAACTTCTTATTCTTTTTTACCTTTATTGATTTGGTTTCTAAACAACTTCTATCTCGTTTTAGATGACTGCAAACCGTTACAAACGATCAAAAGATAGTAACTGAATGTAATGTAGGTATTTAATTTATTCCGTAGCCACGAAGGAGATAGTATGAAGTCATATTTTTGGTATTTTTATCGTCAAGCTTGGTAGATTTTGACAGATTTTTTGGCAGGTGTGTGGTAGAACCGCCACTTTTGAGATGGTCACCCTGTTTGTGTTTACATGCGTTGTTGTACATTGTTTTGTTGAGAAAATGTCATCAAACGTGATAAAATGGTGATTGTTATGTAAAAAGCCGTCGTCAGTCAGTGTGTGTATGAGCAGTGCCTACGAGGTAATGGTTTAGTGTGAAGTTTGAAGCCTGTGTCGTGCGAAATCTCGCAAACTTACCAAAATCCAGTTTTATCCAGTGTTATTATAGCCAGTAAATAATGTCAAAATCCATAGGAACCAGTAAAAATATCGTGTCAGGGGATTGGCGGCGTACCTACCTACCTACCGAAAGGTAAGTATTTCAAATTATCTCGTAGGTTATCGTTGTTTTTCTCTTTCCTAGATAGAAGCGCGCGTGCGTGTGACCTTGACACGTACACAGACAGGGCTGTTGCAAATTTCTGAGAAAATATTAATTTTACTTTTCTATGGGAATTTCGAAAACGATGTATTCAACCGTTGCACACGTCAAAGTATTCCAGTGCTTGGTCTAAATACACGCTCTTTGTTTGCCTACATAACTTCATCAACACGTTGTATAAGTAGATAAGCACTAAAGTAGCCTTATATCACAGTACATTATTATTGTAGTGGAGGTAGGTAGTAGCCTTATATCACAGTACATTATTATTGTAGTGGAGGTAGGTAAGTACATACCTACTTATTCAATTCCGAGTTGGAGGCGTGACCGGACAACTGGTATACAACTGTTCTTTAAACTGTGGCTTGTTACGTAGTACTAATGTCGTGATCTTGCTAAGAATTTGCAGAGCTAATATAGGTCAACATGCACTTACGCTTTTTATTTCAGACTTGTCCTATGATTGACTAGGAATGTCGTTGAAGACATTAAAAAAAAGACATCTTCACGACTTTGATCCCCAGGCACGGTAGATAATCCCATCAGTTCTCTAGTACCTAGTACTAACTCCATATTCTTTGAGGACGTCTAAAGGTAGTCAGAGGTACGCCCAAACATTACATTTGATACATACCCACACTTTGCTGTAGTTGGTATTCCATACGTGACAGGTTGCAAGCCCATCGCCGCTATTAGAATACTAACTGCTCTAACTGTTCTGAACAAACTAGCTTCCTCACGATGTTTTCCTTCATAAAACAGTCATTTTAGTTTTACCCCCCCCCCCCCATTCCTTTCCTATAACTAGTCCCCCCTAGGTCTTCCTTAGTAGACTTAGCTGTTTTTCGGTTCGAAGAATGTGGTTGTCAGTGAAATTACGCACATGAGGCTTGGTATCAGTATGCCTCGAGTTGATGGACGCAGAGCATTGCATCGTAGGGCACGTTCATGCCGTGTATCGTGATTTGTGAGGCATTTATTTGCTATAGGTGATGGTTACCACTTACTTACCGCTTAAGAAGGAGAGGCAGGCCAAAGAAAATATGGATGGACTGTGTGAAAGATGACATGAGTAAGGAAGGAGTGAGCACTTAGATGACGAAGATAGAGGAGAGTGGAAGAAGAAAACCTGTTGTGCCGACCCCATGCAGCGTGGGATAAGGGCAGGAAGATGAGAAGATGGTTACCACTTAACATCAGGTGGGCCAAACGCTATTATCCAACAGCAAGTACCTAGTATAAAAAAGCGTGATAATAGTTTTTGCACGATGTGACGTTATCTCTATAAATGTCTCTTTAAAACGAAATGAGGTTATAACAAAACATGAGAGTAGGTAGGTACATAACTATCGTAAAAACAGACACCCCTAACCATTAAAATTCCATCAAATAGGGGTGCCGGAGAGAAGACGGAAGGCAAGGTCATGCCCTGAATATTTCAAGGTCAGCACCAAATCTTGCCGTGGATCTGATTTGATCCGAACAACTTTCAACACGTCTTTCAATACTTGTAATTCCACTAATTGAATACCTTATTGATTTTGCTTCTGCTTGGCACAGAATAATTTAAAAAAAAACAGTTTTTTTTACAAAAACAGTATTTTATTGTATGAAGAATGTTATGAGAGTGAATGAAAAGCGAAAGAGGTAAAGAGGTATGTCAGAATAGTAGTAAGAGGATATCCGTGGTCTCTGCCTAAACATGCAGGAAATAGGCGTGATTATGTATGTATGTATTTTTAAAGAGTAAACAAATCAAAGTCAAAAGGTAATCTATTCATTTCAACCACAAGGATCAATGGAACATCTTAAGGAGGTGAATCTACGTGCCAGTTCCACGCGACCAAGCCTAGATGAAGCTAGGCAGATAAATCGTTTGAAATACCTAGTATAAAAGATTTTTTTGCGATAACCTCGCAAGAAAAACTACCTTTACGTGGTTTTACCTAGTTGGCAATAAATCAAACATAATCCTGAACGAACAGCCGATCTGTAGTACTATTCCACTAACAAAATCACGGGGAGTCTAACCTAGCGCAGGGATGGCGAACCAATGGCACGAGTGCCATTGATGGTACGCGACACAATATTTTGGGCACGCCACGGATCAAAACAGTTTGCATTTTTAGTTCAAACTATCCGCTACTTCTCCCGCCCACCCGATCCGATCAAAGACTACTTGGCTAAATCGCCACCCGGGCCGCTGCGGCCCGTGCCCAGTGCAATCATTTCCATCAAAATGATTACCTATAATAATTATTGTATTTTGGTTTAAATTATTTGAAGGCAATACGGCGCCTACGACCTCGTACTTTTTTTAGAAAAACGCCACGTTACTTCTAAAAGGTTCGCCACCCCTGACTTAGCAGATTCACGCTCACGAGCTTCCTCATTCACGTTGGCATTTTGGGTTTAAAATTATTTATTTCTCAAAAAGAAAGAAAGAAAGAGAAGAGAAAGAGAAACTCAAAGAGAAAGAGAAGATTAGATCTCAAAGAGAACATTATTTACTTATACGAGAACGTTGGCATTTCCACTGCCAAAAAAGGAAAACTCACCGACCGAGGATTCGCGGTCACTTGGGTGAGTGGTGTCGGCAGAATAGCACTTCGAATCGCGGCAATCATACCAACCTACTTATTCTATTGTTATGCTTGCAAGAGTTGCAAGCCGTACACACGGCGACGATACATCACTGAAGATCGCTTGGTGTTGTGGCCACACAAGACAAGGGTTAATTTTCTTTTGTTTTTTAATTATCTATCATTATTACATCTTTAACAAAAGAACGGTAGACACCAAGTCGTAAATTTGTTTTCTGTCCTTCTGGGCATGGTCGCGTGGAACTGGCACCTAGATTCACCTAGCTTTAAGACGTTTCAAAGTGATCCTTGTGATTCAATTAATATCTTTTGATTCTTAATTTCTGATTTGATTACGCCTCACATAAAAGAAAATTGCGACTGTTTCCTCAAAACCTTCCGAGAAATATCTTCGTTTAAATCAGGATATCACATAATACAATTACATTTTTTTTTGACATTCTAAATGCACCCTGTGCACAGACTTCAAGTAATGTTGGTTAAAATACCACAGAACACAGTTCTATGCATGGAGGTATTAAGTTCTATGTGGTTCTATGGCCATACCCGCACCGTCCATCCGTCAGTGTCATGCTTCTGATGAATTGCCGACGCTTGCATTAGCGCTATCTACCGGTTGCTGATAACGATAATCTCGGATGAACAGGATATAGGTAGTTTCTGCAGATTGACTACGTCGACCCACAGAATATTACGCTTATAAATAACAGTTTATTTCACAAACACACAAACAGACAAATAACGACGACGAGTAACGATTACGAGTAGTAGAGCTCTTTGTTACGGGTTCGACAAGAGAAGTACTGCCATGCCTATTTTTGCCGCCCAGCAGCGTGTTTTTCGGTTTGAAGGGCATGGTTGCCGGTGAAATGACAGGCACATGAGGCTTATCATCTGTATGCCTCAAGTTGATGGACGCAGGGCATGTTTGAATCGGGCGTGACTTGCGAGGCAATGCTTTGTTATAGGTGATGGTAGTGGACAAGTTTTCTTACGTAAAAGTTTAGTTTTTTACTAGTTTTATTTTTTTGTCAACCTATTATTATTTTTTTCGAAAAACCAACAGCACAAACAACAAGAGGTAACCAGATGGTGACCGGCATTTATGAGTGCTTAAAACTTCTATAAATAGGCAGGACTACCTAGGCTCGCTAGCTTAACAAGTACAACTAGTGACACATCCTATTTAGCCAGGAAAGGCCTGAAAGGTGATTCGCACGCGAATCTATCCGATCCACGCGATAAGATAGCATATAATTGAAAGATATAGATTCAGTACAAACTAGTACAAACTCTAAAGCATCGTTTAAGTTATGGAGAAATGCTGCTGGATGAGTTGCATAAAGTGCTTACACCTTGTACAGTTTCAGAAGACGTATTATTACAAAACTTAGTTTGTTTGGAACGTGTACTGTTTGTCGTCTACTAGTAATCTACCTAGTAATACCGTATCTCATCATGTCCACAAGCGGTTAGGTAACTGTCAGTGTCAAGCTCCTAACCTGTCAATGTCAGCCACACGACTTGGCGGGACGGCGACGGGAAAACCGGGATTCGTTTTCTGACAGTTCAGGAAGCAACATGGCTTTTTCATTTTGATTGTTTTTCTAGTGTTATTTTGAGTTGTGTTGTGTAATTTCGGTGGTATTTTAACCAACATTACTTGAGGTCTTAGCACAAGTGTAAGCATTTGGAAAGAAAGTGTAATAAGTGATATCCTGATTTGTCCGAAAATGTTTCCAATGTTTTGAAGAAAACCGCCATCATTTTCTTCAAAACAAATGACGGCCGACTTGACTATAGACTGACTTGACAAAAAAGTATTTATTCAATACAAATCACTTGACACTGGCAAGATTGTCTGTCGAATGACAGACAGGAGCCATAAACGGAGAGAAGAAGAAGAAGACGGGAAAACCGGGGGACACGGAATGTGAACTACGGGACGCGTAGAGAAGACCGCCTTGGTGTATCAGTGAGCCAGGGTTATTAATATAATACAGGATCTTACAGAACTATTGAAATAGAAGCCTTTACTGATAAAAATCAGCAAAAGATAGATTGCACATAGCTTCGCTAATAAAGTTATTTTACATCATTATATCCTAAATACAAGGATTGCTTAGTTTGGAACTAGATAGCGTTGTGTTCAATGGCCACCAATATTAATTACTTACCTATAATATATTTATTAATTGCCATCTTTACCAGGGAATGGGTTATGCCTATGTGACTAATGTAATGACAGTGACATGGCTAATTAATTACATTCACGGGGACGAACGGTCGGAACTAATTTTCTGTCATGTTGCGAAGAAACTTACATAGATTTTTCAACTGTCCATAGTGTTATTTTGTTGATCTTTTAACAAACATTACCTACTTGAGGACTTTGCAGAATGTGTGAGCAGTTGGAATGAAAGTGTATTTATGTGATATTCAGATTTGAAAGACGATACTTCAAAAAGAGATGTTTCTCGAAGATATTGATGAAACCGCCGCCATTTTTTTAAGATGACATCCGTTTTTGATGTAATCGGATTGACTTGACTAAAAACTTTTACTAACAATTATTACTCTTGACACTAGTAAAATTGTGTGTCAAAATGACGGATGGGAGCCAAAAATGAGCAGATGTCAAGCCATGAAAAAAAATATTAGCAAATAGCAAATCGCATCGCAAGGCGAGATTATGTTATTTGCACACGTTTTATGAGTAAATTTCACTTATTTAGCATTTTTTTTTATTCCACTCATTAAATAATACAAGGGACCTTGACCAAATCTGTTAAAAATTTACAGAAATGTTTTGTCGGTAGATAGGCCACTCGATTATTTTGTACAAGAAAATTTGATTAAATTTGATTTGATTAATGCTCGCGCTAGAAATTCTAAAATTATGGTTTTATCTTGCTTAGCAACAGATAATAGAGTATGTTCTAGTCTAGGAGGTAGAGAAAGGTTTTTTAGTGTTTAAATCAAATCGGATACAGGTTTTATGTTTCCTTTTTTTAATTTTCTTGTAATCAGTTAAAACACAGTCTAATCTCCCCTCTAAAAGCAATGCATTCTCGTACATAAAAACACGAGTGAATATTGGTAGAAAGTCTTCGAAAAAACCATGGATCGCACACCAGGCGAGGATTGTGTAAGTTTGAGGCCAGCTGGGGCAGGTGGCCATTCAGTAACTTAACAATTTACTTTGAGAAGTTGTGTTCGGGTGTTTTACCGTTGTTTTTGTGTAGACCAGGTACATCTTGAATAGTTATTTCTTGGTTTACGTTAGGTCACTGATAAGCTATACTGAAATCAGTGGCACTTAGATTGGTAGTTGTCTGGAAGTATAAGTCCGCCCCTTCTACCATTGAGTACCACAAAGTATTTACCTATCTTCTAGGTATCTATAACTTGACAATGTTATCACAGGAATACAAATACACATTACATACACACAAACATGACATACATTACAAACAGACATTGCAAAAACTTACAAATCAAGAAATCAGTACTCGAGTTCAGTTTTTTTTTTAATATATTTTGAACTATACAAATTAAATGTTAGTGCAGCCGAATGTAATCAAAGCCTTGCGATTTTTTTTCGGAACAGAAAAAATATCGGAAAAACCATGATAACTGCATAGTCTTTAGACTGTGTCGCAGATATTAACACGACAATATTTAGCGCTTCTCGTAGCTTGGTCGATCAACTGAATTCATCCTATTTGAATTGGTTTTACGTTGCTAGTCGAGTGTTTTAAACTAGCCTCCCGCGGCTTCCCTCGTTTCTGGCTAGGCGTTTTTCCTCTTATATGTTCATTCATGTTTCTACGCCTTTTGATTAAAAGTAGCCTACCTATATGCTTTAAAGGATAATAATAAGGACGGACAACTCCGATGCAAGGAGATCTGCTGGCTCAGACGTAAATGCCACTGTCTCCCATCCGGGAGGCAATAATGTACGGCCAAATAATGTACAGCATGATATTGCACAGCACGATAATGCACTCCCAGATAATCCGTGTCCACTGGTTTGAATTATTGGGTGTACATTACCATCCCGTACAATAACATGCTGTGCAATATCGTTACATGTCAATAATGTACACCAAGATAATGTACAGCATGATAATTGGAAGCCACTTTAGTAACGTTGAGTCGGATTGGTTAGGTTATGTTGAAACATATAGGTAAATTACGCACGAGGCGAGCGAGCAAAGCGAGCGTGCCGCGGTAGCGGCCGCCGAAGTGCCAGAAATTAATTTTTACGGTACCAAAGTGGCTTCCAATTATCATGCTGTACATTATCTGGGTGTACATTATTGACACGTGACGATATTGCACATCCAGATAATGCACACCCCGATAATGATAAAACGAATCCAAAAAAGTACCAAAGTGGATTCCAAATATCATGCCTGTACATTATCGTGCTGTACATTATCATGTCGTACAATAACCGGACTCGCCCATCCAAATGGTGACTGACGAGAACGTTGCTCGGTTAGGAATGATCAAGCAGCTTCATCTTCTCGTTTCACCTTTCCAAACAGTGTGGTGAAAGGATTTAAAGTGCGCCTCAAAGTGGCTCCTTTTGAGCACATGATACATGTTTTGGAACTTTTTAGGTTCTACGGAATGCCGGTTTCCGCACGATGTTTTCCTTCACCGTTTGAGAGTACTGGCACTGTGTACATACATTTTTAAAAGAGAAAAGCTCATTGGTACACGACTGGTATTGAACCCACGACCTAAAGATCGGAAGGCGGGGCTACTACAACTAGTGGTCTTAGTGTAAATGCCACTAAAAGCAGAACGTTGCTTTGTTAGGAATGAACAAGCAAGCTACGCCGCTGAAACCATTTAAGAGTCAATGACACAGAATATTCTCAATTACGCCAAACCGCCATTTATGAGATAACGGTACTGTTTAATGCCAAATATTCTAATTGCCGAATAAAACGATTTTTGAGTTCAAACAATGCTCCGATTTTTCGTTAAGTGGGTGTGGTTGGTATTAGAACTGTACTTTTGACTTAAATCATCATCAACAGCCTAAAGACGTCCAACGATCTTCAGCCTTCTCTACTGATGATGGCGCAAGTAGCTGGCTCACCTTATGTTAAGTGGTAACCATCACCTATAACAAAGCATTGCCTCGCAAGTTACGCACGATATGCACGTGCCCTACGGTGCACTGCCCTGTCCATCAACTTGAGGCATACAGATATTAAGCCTCATGTGCCTGTATTTCACCGGCAACCACATCCTTCAAACCGGAACACAGCAACGCTGCTTGGCGGCAGAAATTGGCATGGTGGTATTACTTCCCCGGACGAGCCATACCCGGAGCCCTACTAGGTATACTCTCAGCCGACTTCGCGCGACCTTCACGTTGTTGTATATCTATGGACCCTCTTTTCCTAGGAGACCTTCATTTTGTATTTCGTTTTGTCGTAGTCGCCATTCGAGTACCTTTCTTTTCCATGAAAGGTACTCGATTGGGTTTCCCTTGGAACGAAAGACATTAATCCGGAGATAAAAAGTACTAGGTACACTATGAATGACAGAATGAAAATTCCACAGACATTTTATATGGATAAGGGTTTTTTTTATATTTATTTTAAGGGCTTTGTCGCTGAGCGACACCACTATCCTATAATAAAACATCCGTCTCCACTTTGACTTGTCAAAAACAAATACCTACCTACTGAAATAATTGTACCGAAGTATCTGACGTAAAGCAATCCGCGTTACCTACTCTCGAGTTGATCAGTATGCCCTAAATGCGTCATGCTCGGCGTAGAAGTACTCAAGTTTAGAGCCAAAGGGATAAGGTATTACCAGGATTCATTTTCCGTCATTTTGGAAAATAACGTAGTTTTTTCATTTGAGGCGAAGACAAGAGCTAATGTGACTCTCGCTCCCACGTTTGACATGTTGAAAGATATAAAATCACTAAACTCATTTTCGAAAAATCGCAAACAAACACCCATCCATCCATCCATACTTAAAAACTTTCGTGTTTATAATATTATGCCTAGTAGGATGACCACGGCAGAATTTCCTTGTCTCCCGTCTATCCCTAATCCTGTCGTGCTTCATGTTTGGTGTGAAGTTTGGATACAAGTTGCGTGCAAACGGGCATGTTATCTACCTGGGAGTTGGGAGGAAGGTACTTTCAATTCCTTTGTGCGTAGGTAAATAAGAGGTGTCGCCAGCGAGCCTTTTCGGCCGCCATTGTGCTACTGTCAAGCATTCCTGTTATTTGCTTTACGCAGTACCTACCTACTTTGGTCCTCGCGTATTTAGTTAACCTATAAAATAAATTAGCCAACAGTTCATGGGCCTCGACCCTCGAACCCGACATCCGTTATTGGCGTCCGGTTACGCACAAAATATGGTAAGTTCTGACCTCAAAGTCTCCGAATTTTATACAATTAAGTAATATTCTTGTAGGCGCTGACTAGCCAAAACTTCAGAAGAGAGGTCAGCATGTTATAAGTTATCTTGCAAACTTATGCAATTTTTGCAAAATCTACGTTTGTCATTCATTTTTGTTTATGTTACTGCTGATGGAACAAGGAGATGGCCCACCTGATATTAAGTGGTAGCCATCACCTATAACTAAGCATTTCCTCACAAGTCACGCACATTAGGAACACCCTACGATGCACTGCCCTGCGTCTATCAACTTGAGGCATGATGTAAAGTAATGTCACCGGCAACCACACCCTTCAAACCGACATACAGCAACGCTGCTTGGCAGCAGAAATAGGCATGGTGGTAGATCTTCCTCGGACAAACCCCTCGGAAAGAACTCTCCCTAGTAGGTACTCTTAAAACTCTATTCTGGATCTGGGTGTTTGTCTACAAATCCATGGAATAGGATAGCGAGAGATAGAGAGGACAGGATTGTAGGTGCCCTTTGCCAAAAAAGGGCAAACAGAAATGTATTGATGTCGTATAATTATGCAATTTTATTTATCGGCAATAAAAGGCTTAAATGAAAATGGGTGCCATCTGAAATCCTGCCCCAGGCGCTACAACGTCCCCTTAATAAGAGTATGAGTGAAAGTCAAATCCAAGTAGGTAGATGTAAAATCCCTGTAGCCACGATAAGCAGCGCCTTGCGGCGTGTTGAGAACTCTCGTGACTAGGAAAAGAATGGCTAGGAACCAAGCCGGAAGTTTTTCCTGTTCTTCTAAGCTTGGTCGCGTGGAACTAGCGCCTAGATTTAAGACGTCTCAAAGTGATCCTAGTGATTCAATTGAATAAATACCTTTTTCGAAAAGCAGTGAGCGCAACTCAGTCTCTAGGTACTGCGGATAAATGTCTTTCTGTTCTTTTACTCATCATCATCTTCCTGCCCTTATCCCACTTCATGTGGGGTCGACACAACAGGTCTTTTCTCTCCACTTCCCTCTATCATCCGTCATCTCAGTCGTCACTCCTTTCTTACCCATGTCATCCTTCACACAATCCATCCATCTTTTTTTTGGCCTTCCTCTACTCCTATATCCATCCACATTCATAACTAACACTCTTTTCTAAACATAATATTTAAATATTGTATACGACAGTCCTTAAAACTTCAAATTTATGGTGTCACTAGTGTGTTGTTGTTGTCAGCAGTTGTCAGCACTGCAGCGTTCTACCGTGCTATTTTGCCAAGGACTCGTCCTAGTGCATAAGTAGGTATCCAAATAATTTTGTACGCCTGTATTGGTAGGATTTTAGTGATACTAATATTTTTAAGAAGACCTTTATGTTTGTACCTAAAATTCTGACAAAATAAAATATTTGATTTGATTTGATTTGATTTCGTTACATGTAATTCTTCCCTTCGCATGACATGCCCATACCCTGTTCTTTTACTCATATTAGGTACATATTTTAAAAGTACCTATTATGTTTCAAAGGCATATGAATTCGTAATTTACGTGTGCAATGGTCTCAAATGGCGAAATAAGATCTAAATCCCTCAGTCACTTCACATTTTCGTATTTGGTAAAATAAGATTTTGAAGAAATCTTTTTCGTTTTCTAAAAAAGTAGTGTACAAAGATTTACAATGATTTCAAATCGCTGAAGAAAACAAATTGCATAACTTAGTCAGCTATACATGCAAATATTGATTATTATTTTTAAGCATTTATTAAAGTTTTTTGGCATTATTCTAGGATATTCATAGTGATCCTTGTGATTCTATTGCATTTCGATTTTCCTGTGGATAAGGCTGACTCAGCTCAGAATATGGCATTGATTGATATCAATTCAATCAGACATAGGTACTATAGTGTTAGTATTTTATGTGAAGAAATCAAGGACTTATTTTCTCTGACACCTCGGGCTTGATTTCAAAGTGATCCTTGTATGTATGTATGGTGTAAGGATTTTAATTTTGTGCTCCTTCACAGCTGCTTTATTTAGTTAATAATTCTTGTTACTCTCTTGTCCTATGCATGTTGTCCTAATGTAAGCATGTAATCTTTAAGTCTTTATTAGAGTATATTATGTTGGTATTCAATAAATAAATAGACACAAGACTATTTAGTATTTTTTTTATTTATTTAAATAAGTTAAAAAATGTGCACACTTATTTCTTTAAGAATTATTTGTATAACCTGTTGTATAAAATGTAGAGTTAAATTAAAACTAGGATAGGTAAGGATACTTAGTAGGACTATATCAGGAGTAGGAACAAAGTCTTCAGGAAATGGAGGATTAGGCTGGAACAATAACAAACAAGGAATGAAATAAATACCTAAACTGAGGGACTTGAGGGATTACAGAGCAGTCAGCTTCTCTGTAATCCTTCAAGAAGTCAAAAGAGTGGTCCAGAGAGTCAAACCAAAAGTTAACATTAGATTGTATCCAGTCTTAAAAGCTTTTATATAAGTTTTTTTTGTATGTACTTTTAATTATTAATTACTGGTTAATCCATCCATACATTTTCTTAGAAACATATAATGTTGTCTGAGGTGAAGAATCTACAGGATAACTAGTACCTAATCATAAAAAAAATCTATCATAGCTGTGTTGTCTGTCATCTACTTAAGCATCAATCACATTGTATATTTTTTTTAAACTTTATGAACCTATTTTTAGTTTAATTTAAAAGAGACATCTCTTTGAATGCTTGTAAAATATTTTTTTGTGATATTTTTACGCCCATGTTTACTTAAAATAATATTAGCGAAAAGTCGCAAGTTATTTTCAAAGTTTTGTTTCGTGCTCTACTTTAGCGTAAGGCCTAAATCCAAATATTGAATTGTTATATGAGACGTTATTGAACAAACAGATTACAAAGCGCTAATGTAATCACTAGCTACGACCGTTGTACCTCTAAAACATCTGGTGCTAGTATGGAAAGCAAAGTTTCGAAGTAAGTTTATGTTCAAAAGTTAAGATGCCGATTAGATATAGTCAGAAATACTGTGAGAAACGAACAGCTGGGAACCAAGCGTGAACCCTCGGGTCACCGGCATCCCGGCGCCCCTCTAACGAACCGCCACGCCACTTACGAAGCCCCGATATAGTCATTTAGGTTACAGTGACGAAATTTTTTCACATAACTTTTGACCTACAAACTTGCTCCAACCAAAAAATAAAACTGTACTCACGTGAAATAACAACTATCATCCAAGCACGAGCGTCATAGCGATCCAGAGAGATGTATCACTGCATAAATAATCACAATTCAACGGAGAACATTTTTTATCCATCAGATCATAAGATCGCACAAACTACTTTGTAACCATTAAAACTCAACAGATATTGCACGATAACTTTAACAATCACATACACTTAACAATTATTACATTTAAAAAGTTATTATCACAATAGTTAGAACGAAATATCAAAAACGGATAACACTTTTTTACTTGTCCTTGCGTTCACACAAATCGAGCGGCCATCTTGCGTTCGTGCAGCAGGCAGGGATAGGGATATTCCGATTCTAGTAAATATGAGTAGGTACTCGATACTTTTGATTCGATACCAAGTATTTATAGCATCGAATCAATCTTGCAATACATACTCGGTATCGAAACAAAAGTACTTGGTATCAAATCGAATCAGTATCACCATTTCAAAAAAATAAAATTTCCGAACGCATCAGACAGAGTGAGAGAGCAAAAGCCCTCTCGCTCGGTTACTGGTATAACAAGTGGCGGCGTGGGTGACGCGTTGTCCTTGTCTCGCGCCTGGCAAGCCGAACTCGTCCGACTTCGCCCGAACCGAAAGCGAGAGAGAGGCGAAGAAAAATAAATCTCATCAGGGAGATGAAGTCTCTCTTTATTTATCAAATCCAGTAGTTTCTCTTAAAAAAAACCCATTTGCAGAATGGGATGACATGAAGTTTGTATTTCCTTGTCTGTACAAGTATGCACAGCAATATTTAATTGTTGTTGCAACATCAGTTGCAACAACAATTAAATGTCCCAAACAAGGAACAGATTATCTCCAAAATACCTCGAACAGTTACTGTTTTTGGGCAATCTTGATGTTAAAGAGTTTTTTGTTTAAAGTAGGTAGGTATGTATTTAACGTGACGCAAAACGTTTGTAATAAAAGATTTTTCAATTTTGTTTTATTTATCGTCCTTCAATGTTCATTGTTAGTTTCCTCAAAATAAAAATAAAATAAAAAAAAACTGAAAGTATCGATATGAGTAAGTATCGATACTTTAGGAGTATTCGTTTGAGTAGTATCGAAAAAAGATTTGAGTACTATCGAAATGAGTAGGTATCGATACTTTTATGGTATCGGAACATCCCTAGGCACGGAGCAATGTTACTAGCACAAACAAATAATGATTTCCCAAAAACATTTATTTTGCCGAAAAATTTTTGTTACCAAAAATATTAAAATAACTAATAAAGCTATTACTGTTGTGGATATCTATAAGATAAAAATAACTAATGGCATGGTAGTAACATGAATGAAAGGAGTGAGCGAGCACCGAAATGCCGAATGATAGAACAGCGTAGAATAAAATATGTTGTGCCGACCCCACATAGCCACAGTATAATTTTATTAAATGAGGGATTTGTACCAGAAAAACTTTGTTACAGATACTTTGGATGTCAGTAATATTAGTACGGATTCAAACAGAAAACTTATTATATTTAGTAATGGTCTTCACAATACTATTCGGTATTCGTGTTTTTATTTGCTTATCGCCTTTATTGTGGAGAAGGCCGAATAACTCGTTATAGTCACGAACAGCAGTATTCGTGTATTTGCATATTAAGTCTTATTCGCAAAAATAAGCGAAAAACTCATAATCGCCATTCTTTAGTGGACAACTTGTCTTCAGCTGTCTATGAAATAACATTATATCTACATTACCTAGATTTTGTAGTAGACTGACTGACTGACTGACTGTTAACGTAGCCCATATTGTATACGTGGTTGGTCCCTTTTATGTTTTATGTCTGCCGAATCCTCGGTATTATTCTAAATTTTGGTAACATCGGTAAAAAGAAATCATAGACAATATTGTTTTCCGGCCTCTGTAAAATTTTCATTCTACCGAAGAAAGATCTACGGGCCCATTGAAAAAGTATAGTAGCTTTTTAGATTTTAGCTTTTTAGAGTTTAGTAAAAAAAAAGTAACAGAATTAATTACCTCAATAATCGAACATACGGATTTTATTAAGCGTCAACTAGAATACTTTCAAAGACAACAATTATATTGGCCAAAACTATCACAATTGCTCTAACAAGTCATAGATGTCTCTACTATCGCCACATTTACTTTGCCTCGAATCAAATAATTCAAAGCTAACAAACACGAAACCTTTCAAAGCGATACTTTTGCTACATAGGTACAGTTGTTATAGATAGGTATGTAGGTAATATTATACTAATCTCTGTCTCCCTACTCTGATGAAATACCTGAATTCCCTATAGTAAATAATATCATTATAGGGTAAGTACATAATTAACATACCTACGACAAAATTATTTTTGTTATCATAGAATCGCAGTAGAATAGCTCTTCTCTTTGTGAAGGGCTCGTCCGTCGACCACCTTTTTCTGGCACCAAGCAGCGTTGCTGTGTTTCGTTTTTTTTTTTTTTTTTTACAATGAATAGACTGTCCTTTGACTACAATCTCACCTGATGGAAAGCGACGATGTAGCCGACGTTGGAGCAGAACGGTCTAGAAGACACCTATTCACTCTTGCCTTGAAGAGACTGATATTGTAGTGGTCAGGAAAAACAGACGACGGTAATGAGTTCCACTCCTTAGCGGTTCGCATAATGAAGGTTGAAGCAAAGCGCTTCGTGCGAATTGGTGGCATGCTAACCAGGTATGGATGGTACTGGGCCGTGCGTCTACTTGTCCTGTGGTGGAATGGAGATGGTGGAATAAGGTCATGTAGTTCCTGGTTTATAGAGTGTGGTTGCCGGTGTAATTACAGGCACCTAAGGCTTAACATCTGTATGCCTCAAGTTGATTGACGCAGGGCAGTGCATCGTGGGGCACGTTCCTATCGTGCGTGACATGCGACGCATGCTTTGTTAAAGGTGATGGTTACCACTTTGCATCAGGTGGGCCATCTGCTTGTTCCATCATCTAGTTGTATAAAAAAATGGATCTAAATACTTTCCTACCTACTTTTTTCCTACTAGGGTTAGGACTGTACCTATTCAGAGAATTCATTGGTTGGGTAGGTACTAGGATACATAGCACAGAATATAAATAAGTTGGTGGTCAGGGATACTGTTTGGATGTGAGTCAGTGCCTGCTATAATATTTATAATAAATAAATAAATATTTGGACATTTTCACTAATCTATCGCCAAACTAAGCGAAACTGTAGCAGAAGATAGTTTTTTTTTTACTTTAAGTTCAAGTTCTTTTTTATTTTTTTGTATTTAGTTTGTGTACTGCGTGCCTGACTTTTGCGTGGAGTCACGATATATCTCAGAACGTCCGATAGGGGCCCATAATGCGTTTCCATACAAATCTAGGCTTAAAATAGAGAAAATCTGAAACAAATCTCGGAGTTGAGGTAAATATAACTCCTTGACCACTAACTAAATACCTAGGTAGTTCCAATTTATATCCTGTGCTATGTTGGTAATCTAAGAAAACAACGCATTTTAGTTGATAATTGTGTTTATTCCTTTCTTTTATTTGTGTTATCATATCTTATTCAACTTATAGACACACAAGTCTTACAAAAATACCTTTAATTACAAAATACTCTTCTATTTTCACTTATTCAAAAAATATTACAACCTTAGAAGAACAGAATCGAAAAAAAAAATTCTTTTAATGTAGGTAAGTAAGTACCTTTATTGCTTCTACAATTTACAAAAAATACTCCAAGTCACAATCAAATCAAATATAATCTATTATCGAAAACACATTCTTAGTAGGTACTTAGCAGTGATGTAATAATTTAATTTACAAGACAATTTTACAAAATAATCAGAAAAAAATGCTGGGTACCTATTTTGTTATTTTAAGTTTACCTACCTATTATAGGTGTGTTAGGCACTTGCCTACTCCTAAATACCTAACTATAGCCTTCTAAAACGAAGGAAATGTTTACCAAAGAGATACTTTGTTAGCTTATTAACATGGTTACGTAATACGACTGAACCTACCAACCTAAACAAATCTTCCTTGTAAAAAATGCATTTTATACCCTAGTCAAAGACTAGACCTCACACACTACGGGCAGTACCTCACAACAATCCCGGTACACATAATAAAAGGCTTCAAAAATCAGCCAATGAAAATTGAGCTCAGTAAATCAGACTTATTCAAGAATGATTGAACATATCGTTCCAAATTCAAAAAGTTTCAGGCATTTAGTACAATGAGTCCCACTTTTTGAGCCAAAATCAAAATCGATCCATTCATTAACAGGCGATTGTCAATCAAACACAGCTTTCAAGCAATAGTTGTTCATTTGATGATAAGGCATTGGTTCCTCTCGTATTCTACTGGCAGGAAAATGTGCATACGTTTTTCTATTTCACAACGGCAGAGTGGGCAGCGAACGCATCTGGAACAAAATACAAATTTATTTATTTACAGAAAACAAAGTCCAAAAGGTAATTGTATGTTTTATGCTGTTTTGTCAAGGATCCGTATAATAAACAATTGTGAATATAATCTCGATTGCATTCCATTTTAGGACTCCATGACGGGCAGAAAGAAGGTAAGTAAAAACTCAAAAATTATTTGTGTGCGTATAGCTGTATAATATAGCTTATTGAACTCATGAAGTACATTTAAGAAATAATAATCCATTTTTTTATTTTACATTATACCTTGCAGTCCGAACGGAATGTTATTTAATTCTCTCAATAGATGGCATTGGTATCATGTTACGTGTTGGATACTTTTCAAAATGGCGGATGTTACCATGAAGACGAATGTTGAAAAGTGCAAGCGAGAAGTTGTTTGAAGGCGGACGACAAACTGGATCACATGGACGTAAATATTAGTCTAAGCTGGATCACTTATATTTTTTTTAGCGCGGTCTTCAAAATCATGACATTCATACGTAGTGATTTTGTTTTTTAGCCTATATCGTCCCACTGCAGGGACAAGGCCTCCCTCCATTCTTCCACACTTCTCGATGTTTCGCCACAGCAGCGGGCTATTCCTTTAGTAGTAGTAGTTAGGTAATTAGCAGCATTGTTTCAGATATTTACCTCGGAGCGCAATCCTGGCAGCAGACGACATGCCTGCAGGGCAGGAACAGGGTATCCATGCCTTTATCCATACACACGCGACATGCCAGCGACGTGTCACCACGAGAGCGAGACCGGGACTCCTGAGGTCAAGATTACAAGTATTAGTCACAGTCAAGAATACCCATGTCTGTAATACAAAGCGAAGTTAAAATATCTTTTTAAATATAATCACAATGATCGCTTTGAATTGTAACGTCTTATCGTGGTAACGGTGCTATGCTAGTTCCTAGAGTAAAATATCATTTTGATCCAAATACATCAAAATGTTGTTTTTGCTGCACTGTGTGCAACGTCACAACTTGGTTGATTGCGATTCTTCAAGAATGTTATATGTTTCAAAATATTGAAATGTGTGAGGTAGGTAGGTCTAGATTCATTAGAAGTGGACTTCGCGTTAAAGAACGTTAAAAAAAGAATAGAAGCGTAATAAATTGTCAAACGCATCATTTATTAACACGAGCCTTGAAATAACTTAAAAAATAATGTAAGGTGTAGTACCTTGCGCTCAGTCGTCACCACTCCCGGCACGACGTGCCTCGTGCGGTGCTGTGCCCTCCGTGCCCTGTCGTGCACTTCGCGGCACGTGCGGACTATGTCGAACACGTACCGGCGGCCTAGCGTCGACGAGTCCTTGAAGATGGATGCTATTGTGCCCTGGAAGAGAAACCATTGGTTATGAGAACCCTTAGAAACACAATGATAAGTTCTATCTACTACTGACAGTACGACCATAAAATCAAAAGGTAGGTATTTGTTGAATCATAAGGTTCAGTCGATGAATCTAGGTGCCCGTTCCACGTGACGCAAGCCTAGAAGAACAGGCAACATACGCGCCTTAGTTCCTACCGTTATTTTGTATGATCTTTGTTACAAATTAAGAAAACATGTACATATTTATCTTAGGTAACTATAAAAATATAGGTAGATACCACTATGACATTCCAGAGCTAGAACAAATATTTTCTGCTCAATGTTTAGACACGCAGCGGAATTTAAGCCCACGGGCTATTTAAGAGGTTCAAACATTTAAGTTTTAAAATAAAATACCAAGTTATATGAAAACGAGACTTTGTTAAGGCGAAGACAAGAGCTAATGTGACTCTCGCTCGCACGTTTCGACATGTTGAAAGATATAAAATCACTAAACTCATTTTCGAAAAATCGCAATCAACCATCTTGTTTGCAATCACATTGCACACAGTTTAGTAAAAAAATTATTTTGATTGATACATGTTTTCCTACTCAAAAGTGTGCTTTACTAGTTGTCGTACATATGCAAACTTTTAAGTAGGAAAACTTGTATCGATCAAAAAGATTTTTTTACTAAACTGTGTGCAATGTGATTGCACACAAGATGGTTAATTGCGATTTTTCGAAAATGAGTTTAGTGATTTTATATCTTTCAACATGTCGAAACGTGCGAGCGAGAAGTTGTTTGATAGTTGTCAGCCTCTTAATAGGTACTACTTTCTAATAGATTATGTTATAATCTAGCAACAACTAATCGGACTTGGTAAAAGGATTAGTATCCAGCGCCATAAAAATGAAATGATCGCGGCCGGTACGAACGAGTTTCCGTAATATTTGACTAAATAACCTCTATCTGCCCCTTGCGGCTTGGAGGAAGAGGTCTGTCCACAATTAGGTAATCTATGTATACCTATATACCTACCTACTGAATTTGCCGGTAAATTACCAGCGATTATCATAATTTAGTTAACCTAACACGCCCCCAAGTTCAAAGTCCAAATTTAATCACTTCCAGTTATACAAATTAAATTGAAATACGTGTAGGTAACTCTAAAGGTAGGCACATAACCTAAAGTCTGCTGACAATCACAATGGTATGAAGGTTATTATTAGAACCGTGTTTAACAAAAAAATATCCTGTCCTTATGATACCTAAATAAAAATAAAAACAGCCATTCGTTCAGACTTTAATTAAATTTAAGGGGTCATTAATACTGGCCCATCGTTTAAAAATTATCTAATCTATAGTGATCGATGTTTCAGTTGATCGATGTTTTTACACTATCTATGGATTTAAATGCTTATCAAACAATTACATCTAGAATTGGAGCGAAGCAACTTGTTACTAACTAGTAATTCGCCCCTGTGATCTAACGATGTCCGCAATCTAGCTTTTATCCAATCTAGAATTACGAAGTCATTGAAACTCTAAGAAATAGCAGCTCACGCTATGTTGGACATCCAAATTTTACTGCTTTCGTTTAGTTTTAAAACCACTTAGGTCTAATAACGAATTAAATTCTATAACACGAATAAATAAAATGAGAGAGAGATAATCATTTTGAGTAGTAGAGCTCTTTGTGAATTGCTCGTCCGGGGAAGTAGCATGGTGGTAGCATGCTTATTTTTGCTGTGTCGATTTGAAGGGTGTGGAAGGCTGAGAAATTACATATACTCTAGCTAGCTTAAAGTGTATCGTAGGGCACGTTCGTATAGTGCGTGAGTTGCGAGGCAATGCATTGTCATAGGTGAAGGTTACCACTTACCATCAGGTGGACCATCTGCTTCTGCCATTAGCTAGTAGTATAAAAAAAGATGACAAAAACCCTCACCTTGAGATCTCTAATAAACTGCTCAGTGACATCGCTCCTGACGGTTTCACAGCAGTAGAATGCGTGTTTCTCTGTAACGGCGCGGTACAGCGCCGCGGCCTGGCCTGAGGTAGCCATCTTCACGTACAGGGGAGCCTCATTGCCTTCCCCAGTCACGTACGTCATCTGGAAGAGGCGTCTGACGGATTGCGCGCGGTGGATCGCTGTGTAGGGGATGCTGTAAAGAAAAACAAATATCAATAAACCGTGAACACCCGTTGGACTGACGACATTGTTAGGACTGCGGGTAGTCGGAATGTGTGTGGGAGGTCTATGTTCAGCAGTGGACTTCTTCAGGCTGATGATGATGATGACTGTGAACAGGTGTTGGTGGATTACTTATTCTTATTATGGCTAATATGGATTAAGATAGTAAAATTAATAGTGTAAGTAGTGATGATCACAGCTGAAAATATAAAACAAAAAAAAAGAGCTCGAGAAGAAATATGCTGGTATTGAGAAAGACCTGATAGCAAAAGCTAGTAAGTTGGAACTAGGTAGATGAGTAAGTAAGTAAAGAAAGATAGAAGAAATAAAGTGGAACTCGGAAGGAATGAGTACTACAAGAGTGAAAGATATTCCGGTTAAAGAACCAGTAGCGACAAATATTTAAACAGTGAACAAAGAAAGCAACACCTGGACTGGATCTAGTGACTCAACCATTTCTATAAACAATGTTCTGGAAATACATTCATAATTACTTGTATAACATACCTATATCTATCGTATGCTAAATGTTATTAGAATCCAACAACAGTTTGTCAACTGTTTAGTTTTTGCGACAAAGTAAATAGTATTAAAGGCCAAGTAACTACATTAACATAAATATTATGATAAACTAAATGTTTCTAGTGAACGAATGTTTGAACTAATCATTTGAAGGTTCTAGTCTATTATTGCAAGCCTAACGCCAAACCAAACAATGCATAGGACAAGTCAATGTCAATTTACTTTTTTTACGATATTATTGGCGCCATGTTGGTATAGCTTGAAAAACAATGGTACTATCGGTCACCCTTGAGGCACTCCGAATAATAGAATGCAAAATCGAAAATCTGTTATTCAAATAATCAAGGACAATACGACTAGGTATTATAAATCCTAGCAACAATTTATAATTAGGTAGTTTACACCTACCTGAATAGTTTTATTTCTAAAAAAATGGCGCGTTTTCATCTAGAAGGTCATAAAGTCACCATTTTAGAGGAAAACGCGGAAAAAATCTCTATATAAACTAGATAAAGACGATGCGAATATTGTTATCTATATAAAATAATCTCGAGTAGTAACTTTTTTAATTATTTTCTTATGAGTATTAAGCAAATAAATCTAGACATTAACAATAGTACGTTGTTAGGTAATTTTATCAAGAAGAAAATGAATGATAAAACAAATATTATAAATAAGTCTGAAAGCAACATGTGGTGAAATTTTAAGAGAAACTTAAAGTTGTGTGTAAAGTGAATGTTTAAGACGTGGAGGAAAATTAAACTTTAAAACCAACAACGCAGTACTACGCACATAAGAACGAAGTAGGTAGGTAAGTATGTGGGCTGAAACAATAACAAACTTATCTAATTGGAACGTAACTGTGAGGTAAACACAATCTACTGTTATACTTCTATTTCTAATGAAGTCTCTTTAAAATAAGTTATGTATTTGAGTTACATATTGATTGCTGATAGTTTTTCTTAAACTTGCATCTGTTTAGATTTCAGTTTCGTGTAAATAAAGATAGGCATTTAATTCTAAATTCAAAAGTGGAATTAATGACGTAATTCTATATTGCATCGCTTTTAGTAGATGTTGTTGGATATTTAATATAATAATCACAATTTTCGATGGCCTCGTTTTTCTGAACAGCTTAGTTGGCTACACTATCCTTATGTATTTCATAAAAACCTCTGTCACAAACGCTGGTTTACAAAACGTGATTCACATACTTCAAAGTTCGTTGCCTGTTCTTGTAGGCTTGGTCGCGTGGAACTGTCGTCGCCTAGATTCAACTACTTTAAGACGATTCCAAGAGATCCTTGTGATTAACTGAATAAATCTTTTGACTTTGACTTTCAAGCTGACTTTAATAAATTGCTACGATACGTTCTATGATTACAGGCTGTCTAAGATGAAGCGAGCCTATTAGGTATGCTAAGGTATGTATAAAAATAGGGGAAGTAAAGACGTTTTCAAATGGTATGTTAATGAGTCGAGCACTTCTAACCTTTGCATATTCTTGATAGAATTAGCAACGTTATCCTCAATGTAAACATTAAAAATGGTATAAATGACACTGATGAAGAACGGATGTAGATACTATTATAACTGAATATAAATCTACAGGAAATACAAAGCAAGGACAAGTTATTTCTAAATACTGATGATACCTAGCTTAAGGAAAGACTCAAGCATAAGTTACCACCGAAAATGTACCTTTCATCAGGTACATTATCATTGTTACAAATATCCTCTAGGGCACGAGTGACAAGACATACCTGATAAATATATTTATATAGTTTTGTTGGGGTGTCTTACCTTTGTTTTTCCACTCCAATGTCCTGGTCTCCGTTGCACGCAGGCCTGTACACTACCAGGCCGTGGGGTCCTACTCCAACACACGTACTGAGTCTACATCCACAGCCTCCAACGTTCTGTCCTGTCGCCAAGCACCCCACAGTCGCACTACCATCGATTTCTTGGTCATCCCTAGCTCTCGGCTCTTCAGCTTGTTGCATGTGGTAGAGAAGATGGCTGTATAGATTATGAGCGTTGTTACTTTGTGTTATGGGTTTGCAGAAGAAAAGTTCTTCGCCAAAAGACTCCAGATTAGATATCTCTTTGAGCAGCCTGTATTCCGCTTGGGAAGCCTTCATTCCTGCTATTTCACAATGGTAGTCGATTATTCTGTCTACGTGGTCTTCTGGCTTCTCTCCCTGAGGTCCGATCTTATCGCACTCATCGTAAATGTGTTTTGGTGGTTCTTCAGAATCGCAGTCACCGGTTTCAGCTTGTGCTACGTAAGCAATGATCCTTCTAGCTACTTCTAAGTCGGCTACGACTAGCCTTCCCTCGGTGAGATCTAGTTTGGCTTGCAGATAGAACTGGTGGCGGGTTGGTTCGTTGATTAACAGGTGAGGTGGGACCCAGAATTTGACGCGTAGGTCGAGGCGTCCTCCAGGAATTCTGTGGGGATCGAGGGGGTTCCTTAAGTTGAGCCATCTTGAGGGGCCTGATCCGGGAGATACGCGGAGACCGAAGTAGTCCGCCTCAGCTCCTATTTCGAGCTTCTCGCATATCTGTAACAAAGGAATATGATTTTAAGATAAGCTTAGCAAACCGACTTTAATTTTTGTATTTTTTATTTGACCCAAAAAGGCGGTTTCCGTTGAAAATTACAATGACCCTCGGATTGGTGCGATGACCTTGCGATGATCATACTAACATAGGTACCTAGTTAGTTTTAGTACATTTTAATTTATTATAGTACTTGTCACTGACACAGGGAAATTTAATATGGAATACCATAATTTATGTATATTAATATATTATTTATGTATAATATGATCGTTGGGTATTCATATTTTTATTATTGCTATCATAAAACGTTCAATCCTGCTATAAAAAACAAGATTATGAATCTAGCCTTGCATTTGCGCAACCTCTTTAAGATAATTATAGGGGCAGGCAGAGCCAAACTGTTTGGCAATTTATTTAAAGAGAGAGCTGACTTTGTGTACTAGTAACTACATAATATTTTGATGGGTTTCAGTTTGAAAGTAAATGACAGGAAACAATAATGACAGGTTATCAAAAATCAAGACTACTAGAGAAAGTTAGTTATACTTAGTGTAAATATTTTGAGATTTTGACTTGAGCGTTCCAAGTTTGGATCTATCCAATATTTGAAAATGGAACAGTTAAATGATCCCTTACTGTTAATGGTAGAATAGGTCTTGGTAAATTTATGCGTAGAGCACTGGTGTCTAGAGGTAGCGGCCCTTCCTTCCGTTCCTGATCGTGGGTTCAAAACCGGTCTTGCACCAATGAGTTTTTCTGTTCTAAAATGTATGTGCACAGTGCCAGTACAGCCAGTTCTAAAACATTGCGTCAAGTGCTTTAAGCGAGCCTCTTAGAGGCGCACTGTTAAAGCCTTTCACGACACTGTTTCGAAAGAACAAGTGACAGGACATAAAGAAGAAGGTACCTACTCCAAAGGTGTTCAAAGTCCGCGTATTCCCACGATACTGTCACAAGTCGCAACCTTGTTATCGCCACCCGATCTCTCATTGACACGTTATCCTCTCGCATTGTGTTACAATACAACCAGACAGAACAGACGTATTTTATCGTAAATATTTGTTATTTGATACCCTAATACATACTTAGGTACAGATACTATGTGCAGTTAGCTATGTACCTACATATCCCGGGTCACTGATACGAGATGTATTTTTTTTTTATGTTTTATTATAGGGCAGTGTGGTCGCCCAGCAACAAAGCCCTTATAATAAATTTAAAAAAAAAACAGATTCTCACGCCAAACTCACGTTTATACAAACAAGTTTTCCTACCAAAGAGTTTGCCTTTGCAAACTTTTTATTAGAAACACTTGTTTTGATCATAATTGTATTTTGTAGCATGTGAGCAAAATTGAGTTTGCTCTCTACAATAAATCTTAATAATCTTGTATAAATGTAATTAAATGGATTCATTAAGTAGTTGTTAAATGACTTCCCACGTTTACGAACAAATAATTGCATTGCAGTCCACGTGGGTATGATGATCACGTTCTCAACAAATGCCTACCGGAGGTAGGTATAGGTACCTACCTAACCTACCTAGAAACACAAGTAAGTAGAACTCTGTTTGACTTAACAATTAAATATACACTATCTTATACTAAGAGAACTCTGGACAAAGTCTGCACGACTGGATTCGAAACCACGATCAAACCATTCAACTGTACATTATTTATAAGTCATTGTCAATGAATAATACTAACTCTGACGTCTAGCAAAAACTCTACTAACGACAACTTTTTTTTGGCTGTGGCTAATTGATAACATAATTCTGCCAATGTCCGTCTTTTTATACAACTTACTTATGGAACAAGCTGATAGCCCACTACCATCAACTATAACAAAGCATTGCATCTTAAGCCACGCTCGATAGGAACGTGCCCTACAATGCACTGCCCTGGGTCCATCAACTTGAGGCATACAGACGTTCCGAGCCTGTAATTACACCGGCAACCACACTTTCAAACCGAAACGCTGCTTGGCGGCAGAATAAGGCATGGTGGTAGTTCTTTGCCGGATGATTCCTTCAAAAAGAGCTCTACTACTCTTATAATTGACTTACTTATTACGTTTTTTTTATAACTAGCTGATGGAACAAGCAGATGGCCCGTAACTTTACACGTCAAAAGACACCGACAGATTTTTTTAATTTACTTACTGCCAAACGAAGTATGGTGCTTTTCAAAGAAAACACTTAAAAACTGGTTATGTCTCAGTGGCTTCTTCTACATGATACTTCCAGGTACTGATGTAGGTAATTGGTGGTTGCAAGCAAATTGCTTTGGATAGATTATAAGAGCCAAACTATTGAAAGAATACGAATGTGAAGGAACAACTTCACTTTTTGTGAATTTTCAGTTCTAAAGCTAGGTATTTTATCAACCAAAATCTGCGACCATCTCATCAGAAATAAAAATTATGTACCTACCTAGGTACCTGTATGTAATCTTACATACTTACTTAGATCTCTTTAAGACTTTAAAAAAACATCTAAGTATAGTTTTATGACAAACAGAGGTTAGGGCACCTAGGTCCCACTCTAAATGCACTAACGAGCAAAAACTATTTTTTAGTAACAATGACATTTTTTTAAAACAGTCTAACAAGATCAAAGATGAGAGATAAATTTAAGGCCAAACGGTTTAGTATAACGATAATAACATAGGTATACCTATTTACCTACCTAGGTAAAGCAGGTAAAAGAAAATCTATTTTAAAAACTAGCGTTGGTGGAATAGAAACAAGACGTCAGTCTATGACATAAATTGTATTAATATCCAAAAAAGACAATGACATTTACGTGACGCGAGCATCAGAAATTTGGCAGTGTTTTGTTTGAAAAATATTTGTAGGTAGGTGTAAGCTTTACAGAGTTTCTGGGCGAAACCTCGTTGCACTGCGTTTAGGTGTTTTTGCATGCTGATCTTGTGAGTTGCGGGTGCCCAGATGCTCGAGGCATACATAATTATGGGCTCGACTACGGCTGTATATATCGTGCGTATTACCTCGGGGTGGAGACCCCAGCCTACCCTGGCGGCTCTGGACAGCTGTTTGTAGACGTTCAAGGCCTTTTTGCAGACGCTTGCTGCATGACTGTTGAACGTCAGTTTGTGGTCAATTGTGAGCCCCAGGATCTTGAACTCTTCGGACATTCCAATGGCAATCCCGCCCATGGTCAGGCGTGGTGTGTCATGTTTGAGCTTTCTTGTTATAACCATGGCGTTTGTTTTATGAGGCGCAAACTTCAATTTATTCATGACACCCCACTCCCGAACACGCGCGAGAGTGCCATTGGCTTGTTGCTCCACTTCTAACGCTGTGTCCCCAACAAACACCAGGACGACGTCATCAGCGAATGCCTGGCAGTAGTCCCCTCTCTTTTCTAGTTCCTTCAGCAGTGGATCCAGGAGTAGGTTCCATAAGATTGGACCTCCGATGGAACCCTGGACGCAGCCCTTATTTGTGTGCCTAACTACCTCTTCTCCAGCGAATCTTACCTTCACCCTCCTATTACTCAGGTAACTATCAATGAGTCTCCTAATATTCAGGGGACATTTTTCTTCCGCCAATCTTACCCGTATAGCGGGCCACCATGCACTGTCGAAGGCGCCCTCTATGTCCAGAGATACGAGTGTTACCAGCTTCTTCATATCAAGGTTGTTACGTATATGGTTAATGAGTAAAATGTATTTTCTTGTAGGTAGGTAATAGGTACCTACCTAGAGTACCTGCTACCTACACTGTGACTCTGTTTTTGTGACAAGCTTCACGTGTGCTGTGTTTGCAAGTCGTGTCCCAGAACAGGCCTCAGGTCATCGACCCAGCCCACTGTAAGACCCCTATAGTGAGACCCGTTTTAACTTTATAGAACGCGAAAAAGCAAGACATAATAGAAGATCGGGAAATTAACGAATTATCAATTATTTTATTAACTAAATTGAAAACGATCAAAGCCAACGTTCAAAAGTTAGGTAGGTAGGTAGAAAGAATTTTGGTGAAGGTTGTGGGAGGAAGCCTTGACAATTTTGATATGAAATCGAAAGTTTATAATTCATGCTAGGTAGGTATAGGTTCGAAAAAGCTCATTGCTAACAGAAGTACCTATCTACAAATCCTATATATCTATACTATACTATACTATACTATCCCGCTAAGGCTTCGTGTTGTTATTACAGCATAAATTATTACCTAGGTATTACAAAACAAAACTAAGGTAGGTAGGTATACTTGCCAAGTGCATTTACAACGATTCACTGCGAATTCATCGTTGTTCAATGCTCTCAGATTGTTTTGCTAAAATAGAACAGCTGTAAAAAACGATTAAATCACAGCCACACGCATCCCAGATGTTTGCTTTCTATCTCTTTCTTTCTTTGCCTCTCGGTCACGATCGGATCACGCGGCCGCCGCATGCGCAGACATGCTCGATCAGTCGACCAACCAGTCTCCACACCGCCTTGTGAAAACGCTAGACTTTCAACAAGTCTCTCGATTTGTTTACCAGAAAAACCTATGTCTTGGACGAGATGACGAGAATAATGTTCTCAGCGGGCGTACAAAACTGATACTGTATGATGCCGAGGGCAGATTTCATTTCGGCTTATGTTTTGGAGTTGGGAAAGTTGTTCGTTGTAATGAATGACATAAGTACCTACAACATTATAGCAGAGGACAACCGTAGATACGGAGTAACGTTTCTTTATCTAATCTGTGCCTCAACCCTACACAGCACAGAAGAAGGTAGGTAATTTTAACACCGAGCTCGTAATTGATTATTTTGTGAGATTTTATGAATATTTATCAAACCGTTTTTTCCTTTGAGTAAGTAGGTAATATAGGTATAAATCATTAAAAAAAAAGAAATGTCAAATTAAATATATACATAAACATATACCTATGTATATATTTGACATGCCATTTCTTTTTTACCTTAATGATTTTTGCTACCTTTTGTTTTGACGCGTACCTACCTATTTTATGTATTTATAAAACATAAGCCTACCAACTACCTATATATAGGTCCGACTCATGAAAGTACATGTAGGTAGGTAACTATCTACTTAATCTAAATAAACATGTAAAATTGATACTTAACAAGTGCAAAAAGTGTTTACTTAAATAAAATGCTTCCCACATGCTGCCTCTGAAGGTGAAACAGAACATTCGTGCAGCAAAAAAGAAGCGAAATTATTGTGGGTTTAATAATAGATCATGATCATATCCAAAAACATTTGGTTGTGAAAGAGTTAGACGAATTAGAAGACAATTTAAATTACATAGCTAAGCTAGCAGTTTGTACCGTCAAACTACCTGCTATACTACGAGACGGTAAAAGACGGTTGTAAAATATTCTTTGACTATCACTTTCCACATAGGTACTTTAAGAAAGTAGGTACCTATATTACATACTACAATACATCACAAGATAAGTACCTAGGTCAGTCTTTTAAACTGAATACCTATACAAGTAGGTAGGCTAAAGCAACCGTTTGTGGATTTTTTACTTAAAAATTGGTAAGTAGGTATTTGTTTTGAAATACTTTAAAAATACTCATGATATAATCGAAAGTGTAGTAGGTACTTAAATGTTATTTGAAATGCCATGTTTTGTTAAATGCAAAATATCAAGTTACTACCTAGTACCTACCTATAATTATACATAGAAGTACTAGGTATAATGTATCTTGATCTGAAATTTTAAGGCAAGCATATATGTACGTATGGCAGGCACTTATTGTAATTTAATGGGTCAGGGAGTGTTATTGATTACCTATAAGTATTGTTGTTTTTCACCTGATAATGTCAAAAACTGCGCAGTAGCCGGCGCAATCGCACCACAGATTATCAAGTAACATACTTTATTTGCACAACAAGTATTATAGGTAGGTATATCACCAAGCACATACCACCTACTTATCGCAGTAACTTAAAAACCTACTACTTATAATGTTAAGCCGTTTTAAGATAGGAAAAGAATGTAAACAAAGAAATGAAATGAAATGATAGGTAATCTGTATATTTGAAGGCGGATTTTTATGTCAACGACATTATGACAGTCAGCAAGATGACTAAAAGTTTTGGCAGAAGTCCCAGTGCAAAAACAAAGGATTTTTAATATCCCGTAAGTTTTAACTGATTTGGATACGATCCCACGACATTCCTCTTAGTAGTTACCTGTAGGTACCTTATCTACCGACCTCTTCTCTTGTCGTGTCACTAGTTTCTTTCGAAACAGTGTGGTGAAAGGATTTTAAGTGCGCCTCAAGAGGCTCCTTTCAAGCACTTGACACATGAACTTTTAGGTTCTACGGCATGCATGCCGGTTTCCTCACGATGTTTTCCTTCACCGTTTGAGAGTACTGGCATTGTGCACATAAATTTTAGAACACCTACCTACCGACCCACCGATACAAACTCAAACTACCCAACTTGGTAGGTTATTACTCGATACTTCGCAGGCAAGTAAAGGTAGCCTCGATTCGAAAGATAATACCTACAAGAGTTCAAAGCACTTCAGCAGAACGCCAAGTTTTCGAACAAAGCACTGATACCCCTCAACGCGACATGCATCGTTTTGCGTTGTAAACATTAACTTGCAATGTTTACAACCGTAGATATCAAGTTGTCCTTGTGGATTAAAATTGTAAATGCGTGAAATGAAATTCGCGCGCAAAAAGCCGCCATCTTGTTTAACTATGGTATTTTCAAACAGGATCTTCACCTTTTTGTGGGTGCTAATTTTAAACCATCAGAGATTCATCATTATGACGAGCCAAAATATTTTATTTTCTCAAAGCATTTTGCAATTTTTTTTGCGCAAAGATTCGTTTTTTTTATCTCAATATATTTTTAACAAAATAAATATCACATGTCCATCGCTATAAAATTATCCAAGTAGGTACCTAAGTATTCTATTCCGTGGCTAAGTAAATTATGTAAACTAATCCCTATTTATGTCTTTGACTAGAACGTCAGAGACTTAAGTTGGATTTAAATAAGGTAAGTAATCTTATCTAACTGAGCTTATATTTATACATAAATATACATTTAAAAACTAAGAATCGACCACAAACGTAATAGGTACTTACGACAAATCTACTGCCTTGCCTACCTCCCTTATTTAGCGATTTTCATGTGAATATGGGTGTATTTAAGGATTACAACACATATGAGAACAACTTACCTAATTTAAGTGCGTAGATTATAAAACAAAAGGATAGGTAAGTACCTAGGTACATTGTTTTTAGAGTCAACAAGGCAATATCAATAAAGGTTTATTATCGTGTTGTGTGCGACATATTCGAATAACCCACATGGTTTTATTGCGTTTTAAACTGAGTAGGTAAGGAATTCGCAGAAAATTTAAATGTTCATTTCGTGGTATCAACAAAATAAGGTGATCTCCAAGGCATAGCGGGAGGATAACTGGCTGACAAATGTGTAGGCTCGACCTACGCGGTAAAACAATACCATTTTATTTTCTCTTTTGAAAAAGTTTGTAGTAAAAAGAGGTACCTACCTAGTGAGTAAAAGATATAAAAACAAAATATTAAAGTAGGTGGGTAAGAAGCTATGTAAATACTTTCTAAAGATAAAAAGTAGGTTGTCCTGGCCAATGACATTTGTGTATAAATTTTTGGACGTCTTCCAAGTTATAACCACGCTGTTGACTCGTGATACCTCAAAGCTCTTCCAAATTTAGTCTCATTTTATTACATCCTCGCGTCGTACTCCTCACTGAGGGTCGTGCGTGACCCCCTCTATGGATCACTTTGTCCTTCACAATTTTTCAGGATCTCTTGCCTTCGACTTCGCCAGTGATGACGACAGATTATCGCCTCGTTTTCTGACTATAGGCCTGAAATACTCAAGGACTCGCTGAAGGCAGATGGATGACTGCCTAGTAGTTATTTTGAATTCCTTGATTATTGACACATCAGTCCCACGTGCTTCGCAGCATCCTTCTCAAACACCACATCTCGAACGCGTCCCACGCATCTGCGGTCATTCGTTTTAAAGTCCAATTTTATGCTTTCAAAATGAACACAGTTTGGGAACCAGATTTGCAATTACTACCTTATTATACAGCTATTGAGAAGCAATGGAACAAACCAATGTCAATATTGTACTTATAAAGAACGAGTCCAATTGACTACCCACGACGACCCACTAGCTTGACTCAAGTGTACAGCATTATACAGCATAGTCACAGGTAAGTTTAATTTAAATAGTGGATATTGCTGACGGAAAAAAAAATGCACATTGCCAGTGCTCTCAATCGGTGAATAAACATCGTGAGGAAACCAGTTAGGCTTGCAACCTGTAAAACTCCTGCAATATGTGGGTATGTGCCAAAACTAATTAAATGTAATTTTGGGTGTACCTCTTGACTACCACCTTCAGACATCCTCCAAGAATCTGAAGCCAGTACTTAATCCTAAGATATTTGAGGGAATATATACAGTGCCTAGGGATCAAAGTTGTGAAGCTGTTTCAGTTTATATAGCTGACGGTCCCAGCTAGCAGTCTTTAAGCCAAATTTAGCCATAGAAAGCTTAAAAACTCCACCAGCAGAATAAACCAGCAAAGTAAAATTGTATACACTGATAAAGCGTTCTGTTGAAATTGTAATAATTAGGTGTGCGATGAGATCACTCGTCAAATTTCTGATAAAAAAAGTAATAATCGGTTATTCACTCACACTGCAATGTTCGTGCGAGAATGAATAAACTCCGATCAGAGGTTAACGTTGTGGGGAAAAACCATTCGGAAAAAAAATGAAACATTTATCTCAGAATTGTATAATGGTTTCTGAAAATATCAAAAAACAACCTCCAATTATTTCTAGTCAAAGTCAAAATGGTGATTGGTGAATCACCCTTTTGTGATGACAAAGCCCTGAAGAATAGACACATACGGCTTGGTTCTTTCTGAAGTAATAAGACACCTATAAAAGCGGAGACCGGTAAGATATAGCAATCTTTAGACTTTCCCGATCGTTCCGTAAGTAGGCGGGCTTGTGTGGTGGTGGTAAGCATACGTGACAAATACAACGTCCAACACAGAAGCAAATTACCCTAGGGAGTACCTCAAGGTTCGCGCCTTGGACTGCTATTGTTTAACCTTTATATAAATGCGCATATTTGTTTAAGTAAAGTTGAAGTGTATGTGTCACTTAACTGCGTAAACGCATTTGTTAGTTTGTTGCGGTTATCGTCAGTATTTATATGCATGGTTAATAATTAATGCCTCACCAAGGCCGTGTCATGGTAATACGTCCTATTTACAATACAATACAATACAAATGTTTTTATTGTTCCAAAAGATACATAAAATATTCCAACAATGAAATCTCCTTTTAAGTAAGAAATACTTGTCATAGGAGATCTCGCTCTTGCTTAGGTCTACAATAGATTATTTAAAAGGCGTTAATCCGAAACATTTGAATAAAGTTAATAATTTAGGTTTAAATTGGTAAAAGTTAAAGGTTAAAGTTAAAGTTAAAGTGAATTGTGTGAGTAGGTAAAATAAATTATGTTTATGTGTTAAGTGTGCGAGTAGTGAGTAGGTATGTTTACGGAGGTCCACTGAGAACACCAGTCTCTTAAGAGCCTGGGCAACAGATGGAACCCCATTGGTGTAGTATGTGTATAAACGCGCACGCGCATTAGGGTGAGTGTGTGTGTGTGTGTGAGGGTGTGTTTGTGAGTGCGTGTGAGGGTGAGAGGGTGTGTGTGTGTGTGTGTTGTGCGTGTGTGTGGGTGTATGTGTTGTGTTTGTGTGTGTATGTGACGAGGAGGAGGATTGTACGTGTATGTGTGGGTGGATTGTTTAAGTGGTGTTTAGATTTGCATAAATAATAGTTGTTATGTATATATTTTATGTAATAGTTATCAAAAGTGCTTCAAGGTCATCGTAACTTAAAGGCAGTAACCATTTAGTTAGGTTGATTTTGCAGTAGTGGTTATTCATGGGGTAGATGTTTAAAAGTTTATTTGTTTTATTGTAAAGCTTAGCAGATTGATTAAAATATTGACGTGTGGCATAGGTTGAATTTACTTGAGTTACATTAATTACGTTATTTTTCCTTCTTTTATTTAGTTTTGTGGGGTCGTATTCTAGTGTTTTATGTAGTTTGAGGATAGAGTGAAGAATGTACAGTTTCCGGACAGACAGTATTTTCGAGTCCGAATACAACATTTCAGTAGGGTACCTATATGGTTTAGAGTACATTACTTTAAGAAGCGACCTTTGCGCTCTTTCGAGGCCTAAAAAGTGCGTTTTAGTAGCTCCTCCCCAGATAGGTATACAATAGATTAATGTAGATTGGACTAGCGCAACATATATTTGTTTCAGAAGAGTGTGAGATGCAACGTGTCTTAGATTCTTAAAAATCCATATTAATTTTCTTATTCTGCTCATGAGTTGTTCTAGGTGTGCGTGCCAGGATAAGCGTTGGTCTATGATGACCCCAAGATATTTAATATTATCTGCTTTGGTGATCACGGAGCAGTCGCAGGTTTGACCAATTTGGTCACAACTATGTATTTTAATATTAAACATCGGATCAGGCTGTGTTCGATTGTACATCGTGAAACAAATATAGTTAGTTTTGGCAATATTAAGTGAAAGCAAGTTCTGTTTTAGCCAGATGTCAACCTTAGCAAGACCCTTCTCTGTGGATTTTTTGACTTCATTCCAGGAGTTGCCTGAGAATACGATGGCAGTATCGTCTGCATAGGAAAATATATGTCCATCCTCCAGAGACATATTACACAGGTCGTTAATATAAAGTAAAAACAGAGTAGGACCGAGTACGCTCCCTTGTGGGACACCATATGTAACAGAGACGTCTTCACTGATGACTTCTCCAATCTTTACTCTTTGCTTACGGTCATGGAGGTAGTCTGCTAGTAGAGCCAGTGGAGAGCCCCTTATACCATGCAATTCGAGCTTTTGCATAAGAATGGGGATAGAGACGGTATCGAAAGCCTTTTTGAAATCTAGGAATACAGTTATACATTTTCGTCCCCTATCTACCTCTTTTGTAACGATAGTACTTAATGCAGTAACGGCATCCTCGGTCGAAAGACCTTGTCTGAAACCGAACTGTGATTTTGAAATGAGGTTATATTTATTTAAATAATTTAAAAGTCTATTGTTTATGAGTTTTTCTAAAACTTTAGAGATAGAGGGCAAGACTGATATTGGCCTGTAGTTATTGACGTCGTCTCTGACCCCACCCTTATGCACGGGGGTTATGATTGATTGTTTGAGAACTGCAGGGAAAGTTCCCGTTTTAAAACATAGGTTGGCTAGGTGACAGATAATAGGAATTAAAATTGGTTTAGCTAGTCTTAGGAAATAAGTAGAGATGTTGTCCCATCCGGGGGCACTTTTCGGTTTTAGGCTTAAAATCACATTAAGCACTTCATTATAGTCCGATTCTAGTAGCACTAAAGATGAAGCATGGTTGGCATGTGACGATGCTTGTGTGTTAGAATTATTATTTATGGAGTTCTGCTGTAAAATGTTTTCAGCCAATGATTGACCAATACTTGCAAAGTACCTATTAACATGGTTTACTGATCGAGTTGAGGTAGTCTCTATGTTGAGTAGTTGGGTATTTGGTATTTTAGCAGCTTTATAATGGGTGATGTTATTTATAGTGTCCCAGAGGGATTTACTATTTTGTGCGGTTTTAGTTAATTGATCTTTTTCATATTTTCTTTTTAGTTTTTTGATAAGGTCGTTACAGAAGTTACGATATCTTCTAAATGTTACTTTAAGCACTTCATTATTAGGATCCGAGCGTGATTTTAACTGCATATTGTTCCTATTCCTTATGCACCGAAGAACCCCCTGAGTAATCCATGGTTTAAGGATACGCTTGCTTCTGGGTATGTACTTTATTTGTGTGTTATCTTTGATACTTTTCTGTATTTTTATAATTAAATGTTTAGAGAGGATATCGGGATTGGTTAATTGTAGAAGGTCAGTGAGGTGGAGATCTTGTATAGCTTTTTCATAATCTATAATAGTTTTTGTGCTACGACTGTTCGTCAATTTAGAGATTTTAGAGAGGTTATTACTATTTACTTGTTCTCATTTTATTAGCGTTATATTGGTTTCCTAAAATTCAGAATTAGACATAGACATAGACATAGACAGACATTTATTTGCTAAAAAAAACACACATACACATACAAAACAATAAAAGCTAGGAAATAGCTAAACAGAGATATATATTGCAGTCCTTTGTTGGTATGTAGGTGTTTGTGTGCTGCAGCAGCAAAAGGGTCTCGACTCAGCGTATGCCTCACTACTACTATTATAGAAGATAGGCGCTGTTATTCTGCCGAGACCTTCAGCCAATAAACCTTGTGAGAAATTTATAAGTGTGGAGTGTTCTGTTATAAAATACGTTACAATTATGTTGAAAATAAACAGTACATACATATTAATCATATAAAAAATGTCTATTATCTTTATCCTTATTAATATATCTTACATTAGTGTTATATTTCATGTTAATCTACACTAATATTATAAAGAGGAAAGATTTGTATTTTTGTATGTAACGAATAGGCTCAAAAACTACTGGTCCGATTTCAAAAATTCTTTAGCCCTGAGTAATATAGGTTATATTATATATTTTCAAAAAAATCAGGGATCCTTACTAAAACTTCAATAATGTAACCCAAGGTGGAAAACAAAAACCTTACATCGCGTGCGCTGCGAAAACTATTGATGATAGAACAAAATAATATACTACGATTATGCAGAAAACGTCATTATCTACAAAAAATGTCGCGACAGCATATGTCTAGCTATTATAGTTATGTCACAATAAGTGTTTTTTTATTATAAAAATTTAATTGAAATGCCGATGCTAGAAAAAGCTCTTTATTTGTACCTTGGTATTAATCCTTATCCAAATAAATCTTTTCATATTCAAGACTGGTTCAATACCTATACATTACTTCTTGAATTTTTCAAATCGGACATTCCATTCAAAAGATTTTAAAAATATAAGGTCACTCAAGGTATTTTGACGATAGGAACTAAAATAAGGTAGTAAGGGTACATAATATTATCTCAAGTGCCTAGAGAAAGATTAGAGCAGTAATAGTCAACTTGATAAAAAATAAGCTACGACTTTCAAAGTTTATAAATACTTATCAGTTTTATGTTATTTTATCGTACTTAATCCATGATTCATTATTTTAATATCAATCAAATAAGTAAGTAAGTACCTATATAATATTTTTATGAGTTTATCTACACTATCTACACTAATATTATAAAGAGGAAACATTTGTATTTTTGTATGTAACGAATAGGCTCAAAAACTACTGGTCCGATTTCAAAAATTCTTTCACCATTAGAATGCTACAATACAATGTAACAAGGATCATACAAAAGAACGGTAGGAACCAAGCCGTAATAAGTAAATACATTTTGACTTTGACTTTGAAACATTTGAGAATAACTGCTCCTTTCGAACACAATATTGAAGTCATCTACACTATCTACATCTACACTAATATTATAAAGAGGAAACATTTGTATTTTTGTATTTTTGTATGTAACGAATAGGCTCAAAAACTACTGGTCCGATTTCAAAAATTCTTTCACCATTAGAATGCTACATTATCCCTGAGTAACATAGGCTATATTATATTTTCAAAAAAATCAGGGATCCTTACTAAAACTCCAATAATGTAACCCAAGGTGGAAAACAAAAACCTTACATCGCGTGCGCTGCGAAAACTATTGATGATAGAACAAAACAATGTACTACGATTTTGTAGAACACGTCATGTCATCATCTACAAAAAATGTCGTGACAGCATATGTGTAACTATTATAGTTATGTCACAATAAGTGTTCTTTTATTATAAAAAAATAATTGAAATGCCGCCGCTAGAAAAGGGTGTTTATTTGTACCTAGGTATTAATCCTTATCCAAATAAATCATTTCATAATTAAGACGGTTTCAATACCTATAGATTACTTCTTAAATTTTTCAAATCGGACATTCTTACATTCGGACATTAAAAGATATGACGAAATTAAAAATGTTAACGGGTCCACGGGTCACACGCGGGGTGCGATTTCACTCACTCAAGGAGAAGGACGTGCAAATGTATGAAATAGGTAGACGCGAGGCTCGAACCCACGGTCTAAGTTTATCCTAAAATGTTCAAAAAATTTATGACCACCCATGCGAAGCTGGGACAGGCCGCTAGTTGATATATATAATAGGTACTCTAGGTACTTTATAAGATCCTTTTGGTAGGTGGTACTAAACCTACTTGTATATTAATTGCCTTCACAGCTCACTTGGTAGTAGCTCTGCCTTCTGCGCCGTAGGCCGCGGGTTCGATCCTCACCGAGAACAAACATTTGTGTGGTGAACATAGATGTTTGTTCTCTGTCTGGGTGTTATATAATATAATAAGTATCTATTTACAAAAAAAAGTATGTTATGTATTATATCAGCTAGGTACCTATATGGTTTCCATATTACAAGCTTTGGCTTAGTTTGGGGCTAGATAGTGCTGTGTGGTCCTCCATTATTTATTTATTTATTTATTATTCATAGATTTTTTAGTTTCATAATATTATGCACGTAATAATTTATTACAAAAAAATGTACTTCAGTATTTTTATCAGTTGTATAATAATAGTGATGTCATGATAATATCTGCACTTACGTTTGACGCCATCTTGTCGCGACATTATTAGGGTTACAACAACACTTTAAAATGTCTATAGTTTAAAAACCAGACCTTGTTTTGATAAGTCAGTTTTAGGAATAATAAAAGAATGAACGTAGGTAGGCTAATACGAATTGAAAGGTCAAAAGGTATTTATTTAATTGAATCACGCGGATCACTTTGAAATGTCTTAAAGCTAGGTGTATCTAGGGGTCAGTTTCACGCGACCAAGCCTAGAAGAACAATAAAATCTTACTAAATAATAAAAAAACTCGAGTGCCAAAACTAAAAGGACAGAAAAAAACTGAGTGTTTTAAATTACCTACTTACTTATTGATAGTAAAATCCTGTTGTTCAGTTTTGACGAATGATAAAATTTAATAATCACAGGTAATCGGAGGCCCGTGTACCTATGTCCTAGCAGTTTACTGACGCCTCCGACTGTCAGCGATTATTACATTTTCGGCCGGTTTCTGAAAGACCGATCAAAACTATTCGGATGTCAAGTCACTTGCTATTTCTATCTAATTCGATGTGATAGCTGAAATGGCGAGTGACTTGACATCTGATTAGTTTTGATCGAGCTTTCAGAAACGGCCGTAAATCTTTCGTCAAGACTGAACAACAGGATTTACATGCCTAACACATAACCCGGTCGCCTTCGACACTTGGGTAAAAGGGAAGAACATTAGCCAAAGATACACAAAATAACGGTAGGAAGGAACTAAGCCGTAAGTTTGATGCCTGTTCTTCCAGCCTTGGTCGCGTGAAACTGACCCCTAGATCCACCTAGCTTTAAAAAGGTTCAAAGTGATCCTTGTGATTCAATTTAAATACCTACCTTTTGACTTTGATATCAGTTATAACGATATTGATGATAACTTCTTTTACGGAAACAGGGTTATCGGAGTTCAAACAAAATTGTTTTAGTTAGTGTTGATCTACGAGTCATTTATAAACGATAACTTCCAATCGTTATCAAATGAGCTGAGCTGATACTGAGCTGTTTGTACATTAGTAGTCGAATCTTTGTGCTTCAAAGCCTCTTCTTGTAGTGCCACTAGTTCTTTCGAAACAGTGTGGTGAAAGGGTATTAAGTGCGCCTCAAAAAGGCTCTTTTCGATCCTTTGACACATGTTTTAGAACTTTTTAGGTTCTACGACATGCATGTTTCCTTCACCGCTTGAGTGTACTGGCACTCGCACTGTGGACATACATTTTTGAAGCCTCTGAATAGCCTGTCACATCGTTCTATCTCGCTCTAACTCCTCGCAAGTGCGTGCTCAAGCGAGATGCAGATTTGCAAAGCCTCGTTAGATCCACAAGCTATGCGATGCTATCGGTAGATTACAATACAATACACTACACATATCATACATTTTTTGTACATAAGGTAGTTATCTACATATTATCTTGACATGATTATTGTGAGTGTGGATTTTGTATTTGATATCAAGGTTCAAAGTTCTGATTTAAAGTTTATAAACACCTAAGTACCTAGGTAGGTAGGTACTTTAATTCATCAGTGATTTTAGGGTTCCGTACCCAAAAGGTAAAACGGGACCCTATTACTAAGACTCCGCTGTCCGTCCGTCTGTCACCAGGCTGTATCTCATGAACCGTGATAGTTAGACAGTTGAAATTTTCACAGATGATGTATTTCTGTTGCCGCTATAACAACTACTAAAAACAGAATAAAGTAAATATTTAAGGGGGCTCCCATACAACAAACGTGATTTTTTTGTCGTTTTTATATAATGGTACGGAACCCTTCGTGCGCGAGTCCGACTCGCACTTAGCCGGTTTTTTTGTTTGCTTGATAACATTTTGCAATTTTTCATTTTTAATTAGTTTCATCATTATCTATCTTAACTAGTTACCTACCTACATTATTATGTTTATATTTAATACTTATTTAATAGTAGTTATGTGCTTTATTTTATTAAACCAACCTTAGTATAAAAGTTCTACGAAAAGTGCCGACAAATAAAATCATAGGTAAGTAAAGGCCATGCGAGATAATAGACACGATGTGAGCCAAGGTTCCGTTCCGTTCCGATCACTCTGTATCGCATTTTTACCCCACCCACCGTCTTGCTACATCTTTATAACCTCTACTATTCAACAAAAAAAAACAGAATTTTGCTATATTTATTCCTACCCCTACACTATGTTTTGTCAACCAAATTCTGTTTTGAATATTTGGAACAAATTCAAAATGAATAAATAAAGGAGATTGTCCAATTTGGTCCGCATTTTGTCACCATTAAAATAATTATAGACATAATCCAAAAATGTTTTATCAATTGTATATCTTTTAAGTATTATTAAATAATTACCTAGTACTTTTCTTAGACCCGTTTCCAATTTCCAACTTATAAAATTTAAAAATACGAATATTCTTATGCATTTAATTTAGAGTTGTTCTGTTCATCAGAAATTTTAAATACTAGTTTCTTATATAATTTTCTGAGTAACTCGTTAGACGCGTCATATCTAGTAACTTTAATTGGGTAAGCAAGTTTATCTTATAAGCCTAACGAGACTTGATCTAAGAAAACTAGCTTAGCTACATTATGTCCTTAACAAAAACTCGTTTCATAAACAAGAAACGGACCACAGTCCACAATGACGTTGGTAGAGTACCTACCTCACATCGTTATTTTTAACGTATTAGGGGTCTTATACATTATATTGTTTAATTATGTACTTTTTTGCCCACTTTTTGAAATTAATATTTATTAAAATATTTTAATAATAAAAAATAATTTCAACCTTATTGTGTTCTACAGTATGGAAATAGAATACCTACCTACCTACTTAATCTTATTATTATTTTTTTTACTTTTTTATAGCATTGGCGAGCATGTACCTACTTTAATAACAACTAGAAAATGAAAGGTGTGTAATGAAAATAACTGGGTACAGACGTACCTAGGTTAGATTTAGGTACCTTACCTACCTATCTGCCTTCGTACTACCTACATGAGTAAGTATTATTTGATTAGATAAAGTTGCCACCCAGTCTATTTACCTACCACAGATTATGGTTGCTAGGTACTTAACTTTTAGTAAGTAATCATGAGAAATTAGGTGGGATACCTACCGATTACGTAGGTAGTTATTTATTGCAGTTATTAATAATTTAAAACATCGTAGGTAAACAAGCACTTATCGGTCACAATTTATCAACTATAATCCAAAAGTGAATTTACAGGACAAAAACGAACCAATTTGCCTACTGCTGAAAGAGTTTACTATTACCTACCTATAGGAATAGTATAGCAATATTGTATGCCCGAAATGGGTAGACTGTTGGAACAAAAATACCTCTAGCTATCAGACAATAACAAAAAACTATATACACAGTTTTACAATAAATGATTCTTATTCTTATAAATAATCTAAATTTATTTCATTACTCAATCATCAGTTCATAATACAATACAATACTAAGGACAATAAAGTTGACTCAGTCTTCTAAGGGCTCTGCTTGGAGCCAAGAAAACGAACAATTAGAATTAAATCTGACTCAACTACTAATTATAGAGTGTCTTGGGGTTTTTATACGCCTATACATTCATGTATACATATTTAAGATATTACCATCTTCTAATATTAGTTATAAGAATTGAAAGAAATCAGGATTATTTAGACAAAATAAATAGCGACCCTTATATTTGTTTGCATGCATTGCATGACATAGTCTAAAGTTACCGTTAGGTACATTCGCCTGTTCCAAAATGGATATTTAGATTGTACCTTTACCATTACATGTATATTATTTGAGTTAAATACAAACAGTACAATTATAATACAGCACAATACAAAAGTAATGGCCGAACTTAGCAAACGTTAACACAAAAGTGATGACGTAATTTTGAAAATAATGTGTAACCATCCGTTCTGTGCATCATCAATCACTTACATAAAGTTCTGTATTAGATATGTACGAAGTTTGCATTCAAGCAAATTGTATTTGATGCCGGCAACACCGTCGTCAGAACAGCAGTTTTGAAAGTTCGAATTTCGAATTACTTACTAAGTGAAAGTAGTGAAGAATCATGGGAAGGATACGAACAAGATAGAAGCCTCCTTCAAACAGCTTTATCCTTAAAGATAATCATAAATTGCCTTCAATTACCTTCTTGGGTATTTTTGTACCCAATTTAATGATGACGTGTTTATGTTTTCTTACATATTTAGAACTACGGTGGTCTGGTAGGGGTGACCAGCCTTCTGATCATAAGATCGTAGGTTTGTATCCGGTTGGGCATCAATTTATTTTTCTGTTCAAAAAATATATGTGTGCAATGCCAATGCTCCCAAACGGTGAAAGAAAACATCGCGAGGAAACCAGTTAGTAGTCAGCCGCGATGGGCTTGCAACTTGTCACATCTGGAATCCGGCTGGTAAATGTGTGTGCGCCAATTGTAATATTTTGACGTACCTTAGACCTCATGAGTGGCACTTCTGAGAGATCTGAGGGCATATCTTCCGTGATTGCCGTACCTGGGGATAAAATGTCGTGAAACTGTTTTTTTTCTACATTTTACATAACGGTGATGTCGTAGTATGTCGCTTTCCTTTAGTTTAGACGATCGGTAAGGAGGATTGACTAAGCAAGCTACACCTCGATCTCTTCATAATCATAACAAACAGCTTCAATTTACTGCGAGTATAACAAACAATGGTGATGATGACGTTATAGTCCGAAGTCCACAGTCAATTGGAAAGTTCAACCGAACGATTTCAGAGCTATTAAACTAATTGTACCGAAATTTTGGGCACGTTGTTTGGAACTAGGACGATTAACAAGTCCAAAGTCTACGACTTCGAGTCGCTTGAAAATTTCGCAATAACAAAATCTTGTCTGGTTTTGATGACTATGCTTGCCTAGTCAGAATAACATTAGGTATAACAAAATGTGACATGCTAAATTACCTATATTAATAAAATTAACTTAATATGTTGTCGTATTCAGCATTTTTTCTAGGACATTTAAAAGTGATGATAAAAATAACAATAGGTACTTACTCATAGAATTGTGAAAACTTGAGATTTTGCATGTAGGTAATTATTGAAAATATTGTGAAATCTTTCCTATTTGAATAAGTAGGTACCTACCTACCTAACATATACCTACTGGGTTTATTATTATTATGCAGAATCTATCTAAAGTTGTCTATCTAAAGTTGGTAACATCTTGTCTCTTTAGAAATAACATAACAAGTTAGCAAACCCACAGCAGGACAAACCTTTTTCAAAAAGGTCGCTGATAAAAATAACGATGATCCCATTAACCTCGATGCAATAAATGAGATGAGACAGTCTGGTCATCTTATTTAACACCTTGAAGTTTGGACTCGCGCATGATTCGTAGTTTTGGACGCATATTTATAACGACAACATTACAGTAGGTAGGTATGCGTCAAGCTGCAGAAGCTGATCGGGCGATCCTCTCATCTGCATCCAAATCACCACCTGGGATGCTTGAACATTGCTGCCACCAACCCAAGGTCCGCTATTTTAAGGCGAAGACAAGAGCTAATGTGACTCTCGCTCGCACGTTTCGACATGTTGAAAGATATAAATTCATTAAACTCATTTTCGAAAAATCGCAATCAACCATCTACTGTGCAATTACATTGCACACAGTTTAGTTAAAATTTCATTTTGATCGATACATGTTTTCCTACTCAGAAGTTTGCTTTACTAGTTTTCATAAATAAGCAAACTTTTAAGTAGGAAAACTTGTATCGATCAAAATGAAATTTTTACTTAACTGTGTGCAAAGTGATTGCACACAAAATGGTTGATTGCGATTTTTCGAAAATGAGTTTAGTGATTTTATATCTTTCAACATGTCGAAATGTGCGAGCGAGAAGTGGTTTGATAGTTGTCAGCCCCTTAAGGAGTTGGGCTGGCTGGGGTGAGGTTAGCAGGGGGACAATGCACAACACACCCATTGCGGGCGGGACGTCCGTGCAGATCTCATTCCCCCACCACGAATTAGAATTAGGTACCTATAGTACCTATGCGTCAATTTTTCTAAGCAAGTAGTAGTAGGTAGGTTGTTGTTTTAATTTGGAAAAATTGTCGCCTAACCTTTTTTAGGCCGACCAGCCTCTTTATTTACCTACTTCTCTTTAAATTTGATAATGTTCAAATGACTATTGTAAGTGTTTTCCTAACCCACAAAACACTTGTGTATTTTTGACCTACCTATCCATACCTTGGTAACCTTCATAACAAAACCAATAAAATGTTGCTAATAAAAATGGTTATTTACGATCCAAAACAAATAAAGCAGCTGTATTTTATGGTCCTACAGGTAGGTAAGATAGGTATATCGAAATCAAACGTGAAATTTCGACTGTAGTTTCAAATTCGACACTGAAACATTGAAATAGCATCCTTAGCTCATCGGAAATAAGGTTGATACTTGAATTGGGGTAAGCGATCGATCACGCAGCGCGCACGTGCTCACGCGCACGGTAGAGAGTCAAAGCTAGGGTAACCATGATTTACAACAAACGTGACGAAAACTGAAGCTGTACTTTATTCCCATTTATGGTTCTGCATACCCAAATCCAATTCAATAAGGATTTACTGTACCACCTGTTTTCGATCTGTTCTTATGAAAAAAAAACAGTCACCTTGTGAGAATTATTTAATTTATTTATCATACATGGAGGTGTTTCTACCTATAACACAATGATCCCTATTACTATAGTATCTCAGTAGATACAGGTAGCTATATACTAGGTCTAAGATAGTAGATACTGACATGAAAATTTGTATCCTTTGTAAAACATGCAATTCTGAAAAAGTTATCCTACAAAAATCAGTCAAATGGTCAACCTAACCACAGCTGTTGTAAAACTGTTGGACTTTGGACCCATAGACAATCACCGGTGTTACGAGGCGCAAATAACGACCGAAACTCCTTGGTTCGGTGTCCCTACTATTATTTATTCTGTGGTGCGGTGACGGATATTATATTTAGGTACTACCTACATTGTTTGACTCATATGGTGTAGTGTAGACGGATTAAAATAATTGTAGTTAGTACTTACAATACTCACTGCTACAGTCCGAGTCATTACTCGCTACATATCCGCTCCTTTTTATTGACTTCTTTAGCAAAATCTAATAAGGGGCGGATTAAGTAAGCGTTAAAATGACTTTGAGTATGGCAGTAAGTAATTTTGCGTACCTAGATAATATTGTTTATTCTGTGGCAGTACCCTAGTACGTATAATCTATAAGACTCAAATGGTAGGTAACGTAATAACTAAATCATTTAAATGATTGACCACAACCAACTATAGAATAATGTTATTAATTTACGGTTATGATTAAAAAGATAAAGGCACTACCTACCTAATAAGTTTGATAACTAAGTACCTAGTATTATAGTCTACATATTCTATGAAGCATCTGAAAAACTTTGGCGCCGATGAAAACTCAGCAGAAAGATTTCAACGAGTAGGTTACCTAGGTATGTAAGTTTATGTAGGTGATACTACCTACCTACTGGGTATTTTTGGGTAGGGTAAAATTTTACATCTGATAATTTTGTTTATCCTGTTTAATACATTGTATGATGTGCATCTACTAACCTACGTTGGTAGGTTATGCACTTAAATGAAGAATAAGTCGTAAGTAGAACCCCCATTACTAAAGGATTCATTAAAAAAAATAACACGGAGGTATAGCGTGGCTGATAGAATGCCATGCCGTTCTCCGGTACAAAGTCCGCAAGGTAAAATAGGTATGACGTAGACTAACGTGTCGTGAACAATTGCTTTTGTTGCGTATTTATTGCGATAAACTTGAATAAAATACAGGAAAATGCAGGCTATACTTTACCCAAGATATTTAAGTTTAAAAAAAGTCATAAAAACTTTTTAAATTAAGACCTCTTTTTAACAATATTTCGTAAATAACGCCCGTTAATCATAATCCGTATTATATTATTCATAATAATTATTCATTCTGTGATTTATGTAGACACGATAGGTACACCTAGTACTTATAGTTCTAGGTCCGTCAATAAATTACAAGTTGTTTTAATCAATGTTTCACAATAGATTTTGTATGTTTAGGAAGGTAAGGTAACCTTACCTACTTATGAACTTTAATTGTACTGACCTTCTCCAGACAATCCTGTCCGATGGCATTAGGGTCTGCTTTAATCTCCAGAATCACTGAATTCGGCTGGCTGACTAACCACATTTTGTTTATCATAATTTAAAAAAAAAAAAGGTTAATCGAAAAGAGGTCGCGCGTTTTCGTTCAACTACCGCGGCGGACACTGTTTACTAATGTTTATATCTCTCGCGTTTATTATTATAGTCTTTGAAAATTCACTCTGCATAAAGTCTATCGCGTATTCTTTGTGGAAGTAAAACTGTGAATACTTCCAAACGACGGCCATGCTACGTTAAGTTTGCCTCCGAAATGATAAAGACGTGACGTTGCGACGATTGGCGGACGCGGGGAGCGGTTTGGACTCTGCCCCCAATCCCCCTACCTAGCAACCTATTCAAATAATATCGTCGTGTTTACTAACAAATACTCAACATGCATTACTGGCTTAATAGGAAATTTAATCGATTAAACTCTGGCAAGTTGTCAATGTACAGCAATCAAAGATAAAATAGTAAACGTTTGTTCACTGACTACTTGAGTAGCATGCGGACTTATGCTCTTTCCTTTCTGTTCAATGAAAGAGACAGAATTTGTAACGATGACGTCAAATGGATTATAAAATATTTACTTAATTTATTTTTTAATCAAATATTGTAATTGCGCGCTCAAATCCTACCTAAGCAATTAACTTAAGTACCTACCTGTTTATAAATTTACTATTTAATTAATTAACAGCTAGGTATTTGTTTGTTTCATTGGATTTACGTCTAAATGTGAGAAATAAGTGAGAAGCTTTTAAGCCGGATGTGTTTTGCTTGCCGACACTTATAGCCTATTTTGGGGCTCAGTATGTATAGGTACAATTTAAACCTTTGGGAGCTAACAATTTTATTTCCACTTGCCTGGGAGGCCAGTTTTCTTACTTTAGTAATGGACAAGTTCTTTGTTTAAAAATCCGCGCATAGTTGATACTCTTATTTGTTTAAGTGTAAACAAAAAAAAATGTTGCAATAACCACAGAATAAAAAATTAAAGTTTATTTAATTTATATTGTAGCACAGAAAACAAAGACTTTATGAATATTTTGTTACAATTAAATTTGTTAACAGCGCCATCTATTATTGACAAATAAACGCTCAGAATGGATCAGAATAGATCTGTTTCTTTTTACGTAGAATTTATCGTTTCATTATTTACCGTTTTGTTAATCCGAATTTTTTAACATTTAAAATATTGAATAAATTGTTTTTATAACGTTTGTATATTACATAATCGTTAAATCGTATAAAAAATCAAACATATTTTACTTATAATTTCTAGCTATTAAAAAATTATCTTACCATAAACTGTTTCGTTATACGCAAAAACCACAAACCACGAGCCGATGTCAGCGCCAATGTGGCAACATGGTGGAACTAAACTAATCATATGACTTTAGTCACGAAGTTTTACTGCGCCAATCGATTTGTGCCTTGTGCGTTGGTCTCGGTTCTCGTTCGACATAGTATTTGTGTAACATAAAATGGCGAGCCAGACGCAAGGGATCCAACAACTGCTGGCCGCTGAAAAGCGCGCTGCCGAGAAAGTCTCGGAGGCGAGGAAGCGTGAGTAAAAAACCTTTCCAGTTACGATGTAAATTCGCCAACTCCCTTTTCTCGCGAAATTCTAGCCTTGTAATTTGACAAATCGCTTTGATCTCGTCTCCAACCAAGACTTTCTGGTCCTTTTATCTGAAAATCAGTTACTTCCAATAACTGTACGTAAGCTTCATAACATTTCGGGACTGAAAAATCCAATTTCAGTCCCGTGACAAAGCTATAATCTAATCATCTTGATCCATTCCGTACTTCTTACTGTTTCGTCTCAATATCTCTGAAGCTAGGTACATAAATAAGTGTGAGAAATAAAGAACCTATGTAAATTCTGTTTGGAAAATTTGGCACCTACAAAGTGATGGTCTGATTTTAATGAAATTTTCAGGAAAAGCGAAACGCCTAAAGCAGGCCAAGGAGGAGGCCCAAGATGAGATTGAGAAGTACAGGCAGGAGCGTGAAAGGCAGTTCAAAGAATTTGAGGCCAAGGTATGTACAAATTCTCAAGGTTTTAAAAAAATATATGAAATCAACATGAATTCAAACCATACTGATGAAAACGAAAGATACATAAACCTAGTAACTTTCTTTTTTGCTTACACTCTTGTTTGCTTAAGAAAGAAGAAGAGAGAAATTTTGTGCCCGAGACTTCATCAAGAAGCTAAGAGAATCTAGGTCATAACCTGAGCTTTTGACACATTCAGATATGGATGGCCTGATGACAAAATGTATGCAAATATTTTTCCCCCTTCTTCGATGGTGCTCTGACTTAGTGGGTAGCCCTTAACTCCTTGTCTGATTATATACCGATAGTAAATCTATTGTTTCCGAAATTTCTGCAGTCAAGAGGTTAATAGTTTTAAACTCTTTCAACTTTTAACTTCAATCTTCAAAAACAACTTTGAGCCTGAATTTTATTTTTTAGATATGGTTGATAGATCTGAATACTTATGAATGTAGATTTTATAAGCTTGGAAAATGTGAGATCACTCCTATGCTAAACAACTTTTGAGTCCAAGTGCAGCAATTGAACCTATTCTTTAAGACAGATTATATGTAACCTTGAATTTAAGGATTTCTTATATAATGTTTAACTCCTTAGATAACTGGTGGACATGGATTTAACCTGTATGGGTCAGCCGGCTGTCCCATGCCTGTAAAGAGTTAAAACTCCCAGAATACCTCTGTCCAAAGCACATTGTGCATTTATAAGCTTATGTATGAGACTGCTCTCTCTGCTTGAGAAAATTTAGGGACCATGTCTCAGTTTCATAAGCAATAACTGGTAATTTTGGTGCCATGCATGTCAAAAATCAGCAAATGGATGATTAAGTTATCTGATGACAAAACATATTATTTGTTTGTAACAGGAGCTAGCAGCCAGAAATAAACGACGACTTCCTGCCAATATTTATATATTTGTTTTTTTTCTTTTTATCAGCACATGGGCACCCGAGAAGGTGTGGCTGCTAAGATTGATGCTGAAACAAAGGTCAAGATTCAGGAGATGAACGTAATGGTTAAATCACAACAGGTGTTGGTGAGTAACATACCTACCCACATTAATTCAAAGCCAAAGGGAATTATTCCATTGGATCAAACAGATCATTTTGGAATTTCTAAAAGCTAGGTGAATCTAGGTGCCAGTTCCACAAGACCAAGCCTAGTAGGTTCTGAATTTAGTTAAAAATTTTGATATGTGAATAGGCTTGCTAGCAGGACACCTGGATTTGAAGGAGCATTTATGCTATTTCAGGTCACCAACTATATCTATTTCAGGCTCTATCCGAATTGGTCTAGCTGTTACTGCTTCTAATTGTAATTCATGGTGGGGGAATGAGATCTGCACTGATGTCCTACAGTGTGGTGTATTGTGCATTATCCCCCTGCTAACCTCACCGCAGCCAGCCCAGCTCTTTAAAGTAGCGAAGCAGGACTTTGGGTGGTGGCAGCAATGCTCTAGCATCCCCCATGATGATGTGGATGCAGGGGAGCAAGACTTGATCAGCTCCTGCAGCCCCGTTTTAGATCTGGCTTTTTTTGATGCAGAATAAAGTTACTGCTTGACTGAATAACAAACATCTAAACTTCCACACTGTTTTTAGATTTTGCCGGTCAATCAAAATTTAATTGTATTTTGTTTCTCCTCAGGTGATCAAGGATGTTCTCAGCTTGGTATACGACATCAAGCCAGAACTGCATGTCAACTACCGTTTTTAAGTTAAGCGGTTAAGAGGTTAAGCAAAATCTTTTTACTAATCTTATCGCTAAATTATATCTTTGCGAACCATAGTTATTGTCTGTTAAGTGTAGGCGGCAGAATGGGCAAAACGCGTGTTGCCACAAAAAAATACAAGTGTCACTGTCAGGTTTCAGCGGGAAAATGGAAATGAAAAATCGCGCGTTCGGTTGTATTGCTGTAAATACTAAAGTGCTTTGTTTGCCCATAATATTAAAATACTGTTATTCTATTTAATCAGCTCGGTATCATTCCAAACGTAAAGATCCGCTAAAGAACAACAAAAAATATGTTTATTCATGTAATGTTATTCAATGTTTGAATGTTGAATATAATATAATGTTTGAAAAATGATGTTTCATGTTTTTCTTCTCGTTGCGCAGTTAGTGTGGGAGTATGTACTGTATATTTATTAGAAAAATATAAGTATTATTGATTGTAAATTCTTGTTTTATTCATAAGTTTGTCACTTCAGACTTCATGTATTGCGGTATTTCTGAAAAAAAAAACAAGGCACCAACATAAAACAAAAAAAATATAGAAGTAGGTACTAAGTGCAAAGGTAGGTATAGACAGGAAACTCTAATGCAGGGATGGCGAACCAATGGTACGCGACACAATATTTTGGGCACGCCACGGATCAAAACAGTTTGCATTTTTAAGTTCAAACTATCCGCTACTTCACCCGCCCACCCGATACGCCAGAGACGACTTGGATAAATCGCCCTCAGAGTCGCTGCGCTATATTTTGGTTGAAATTATTTGAAGGCTCTACGGCGCGGCGTCTAAGGCCTCGTATTTTTTTTTAGAAAAATTGGCACGTTGATTCAAAACGGTTCGCCACCCCTACTCTAATGTGTCCAAATCAACAGTCCAAATCAGTAGTTCGTATTTTCTATACATAAAACCGTACTTTAGCAAGCTATCTCAATTCGAGTCATACCTGCCTATCTGATAACAAAATAGAAAGTATATTTCCACTGCCAAGACAGCTCGTTCAGATTGTAAAGTAAGTTGGATTGAGATATTTCTAAGCCTATCTAGAAATGTACCTGCTACATGCATCTATCAATCTAAAGTCTTCACATGACTAGATAGCATGGGGTTCTTCAAAAAGGGTGTTTCAAAATTACTCATTACCCCAATATTGTGGCTAGATTGTAATAGAATTAGAGAAAAATATTTTTATTTAATAATACGTAAGCTAAAAGAAAAAAGTTCTACCTGAGCTGAACCTTCTGCGTCATATCCCCCAAACTCTCCAACCATGGCACCACGGCCCCCACAGTCGAGAAGACCGCGGGCTGGTCTGCCTGGTCGCATCTCTTGGACGAGAACGACAGGATCCCGATTAGCACGCCGTCCATCACTGCTGGGCCTCCTGCGTCGTGCTAAAACATGGAATATGTAACTTTATGAGCAGGAATCGGAAACAAGTTATGGGCATAATAAAGTACAAGCTTAACATTGCCCGGGCCTAACAGGTTATGGGCGCAGGTTTTTTTCGTTTTAAAAATTGAGAGTTTCAAGCTTGGTCGAAATATAAGATGGTTTTTTAAAGTTGCAGCGATTTATGCACTGCATAGTGCTTAAGCCAAGTAAAGTAAGTGCTATGGGTGGTGATGGAAATATTATGCTTACGTTACAGACGTTCTTTGGTATTGTGATGTAGCCAGCGCAGAAATTGTTTCGAGTCACCAAATCCCTGGAATGATGATGAAATCTAAGTAATTTGTAAGCCAAGCAACATTACGTTTTTATAGGTACCTACCTCCTATAAATCTCCTAACCCAATAGGTAGGTACAGGAACGTTAAAAAAAAAAAACCGTCTCTAATCGTTACCTCTCACTCGCGATTACTTAACTATAACTCACCGACCATACACTTCTTGGCAGTCAGCTAAATCGTAAATTGGTAGGTCTACCTTCTGAAGGAGAACATGCCCACCCACACCTCCTAGGCCCTGCAATTAAGATAAACCAAATTTAGTTTTAAACGTATATACATACATGCAAAGTCTGAGCTGCTGTGGGTTTTTATCGTCTCATCCATAGGACGTCTACTGCTGAACGTCCCGGCATAGATTTCCAAAGCGATCGATTTGTGCGAGGTTCTCGGCGACCTTTTCAAGGTCGTCTTTTAATCAGGAGGGCTATCACTGCGCTTTTCAGTTCGTGGTCTCCTATGGAGAACATTTCAGGACTAAATAGTCGGTTTCCATAGCCATGTGCCTCAGCCCGACCACTGTTCACTTTATCTAGCTGATATGAAATGAAAAACGAATTTGATCTTTTATAGACACGCCATGCATAGTGTAGGTAGTGCAGTGACGTAGCTAGGTGGACTAGGGCCGCGGTGCATAGTGAAAGACCCTCACCCCCTCTTTCCACATAGCTTGAACTTATATTGGCCTTTAAAATAAATCATTAAAAAACAAAAAATTGTGAGCAAGATTTTCTAGCTTCGGGAGCTGGCTAATTCCTCTGTTTTCAAAGCTTAGGTTAGAGGGCCCCCTGAGCTCCGGTGCCCTGGTGCACTGCACCACCTGGCCCTACGATAGTCACGCCACTGAGGTAGTGCCTTCTCGCTGCCAAGCTACTGCACTGGCAGCACTAGGAGGCACTTGTGATCTGGGAACGGAGATAGAAGGGCGCGTAGCGGAGAGACACACTCGATTACTAGGATATTGATGGTTTATTGGATAGCGAAATCATTCTACACATAGCCTTACAGCCCTACGGCTCGGCTCATGTTGGCAACAATTTACCAGACAACTTCCAGGCTGCTGATGAGTATTATCCTTACCAGCACCGATCCCCATCCAAGGAACTGTATCCGATTATCCACCGGAACGACCTTATCTCTCGAGTATTCGATAGCCTCAACCGTGAGTTGTTCCTTCCCAAACGACATGTTCTTATGCAGTCGGAGAACAGCAAAGTTGAATTCCAAGCTCTGGGGCTTGTAGTTAGGATGGAAGTAGATCTCAGTGACCCTGAGGACTTCACCTCCGGAGGTCGCGTTAGAAGAGCCCACGCGGACTGTCAGCATTTTGACGTATTCGCGGTAGAAACGGTTGTTGTATTGTCTGGAAAACGGTCATGTGATGAGAAGAATGAGACTTCACGATAGGAGACAAAAACAATAGAACTCAAAAAAATTGCTTGTTTTATGGTTTTATTTTATGGTTATTCCAACATACGCGGCCACGTTGGCACGTTGGCGTTACGTTACCTAGGTATTACTAATAAGTTAATAATCGGCCACCATTTTATGGAACCTGATGCTACCTGAAATGTGTGGCCTTGCTAACCTTTACTTTGCACACACACTTTGCTTGGGTACCTATTGATCCCCAACCGTTGGGGTATGTGTTGTCATACGAGTTATGAACCATATTTCGGTAGGTACCTAGGTACCTTATCTATTTGAAAATCTCAGTAAATAGTTTTATGATAAGATATAATGGATATAATCTATGGTTAAGGAACACTATTTGTCCTGTTGTTACTAAATTTTCCCTGCTTATTTCTTTTATTACAATTATTTGTTTATATATATAAATATGTATTAATCATAATATGTATCGTGGTATAGTATGTATGACTAATGTAAGTATTTTATTTGTATTTTGATATATTTGTTTCTAATTCTTTTTCTTTTATATGTATGTAGCATAGCCTTTTTCACACACAAATTATTTTTTATCTCTACGCACACAAGCACCCCTTCTAAATTAAATGAGTCCACTTCATCCAACGGTTGTCTGGTAGAGATCGCTATTTAGCGATAAGACCGCCCATTGTACTTTGTAGTTTTAAGTCTGTTTTTTTTTGTAATATCCTTAAGTTGTGTGCAATAAAGTATTTTCTATCTATCTATCTATCTATAAAACAAAGCACGTTAGTAACACGACTACCGTCTACCGTGGCCAGTTTTATTTTATTTATTGATTTATTATTTCTTGCACAAAACACATAGGTACCTAACCTACCTAGTTAAAGCCAATAGGAGGGTTTAATGCACAAGCATTTTCAGCCAAGTAGTAGTTTATAAAATAATTGTTTTATCTACATTAGCCAGATAACTCACAGCTGTAAGCAGTGCGCAGCAGTCAGTACCCTATCCCTGGACAGCACCGCAGCTCCGCACCAGAGCTCTTTGTTGACCAGCAACGCCGCCATGTACGGATGGTCTTCTATGCTGGTCATTTCATCTGGGTTGTAGATGCGTAGGTATCTACGGTCCATGGGTGGAGATGCGTGGGTGGTTGTGGTGGCTGGGAGTTTTATGAAGCAGTATTACAAGATGGTTATTAAATAAGTTGCCAACAAGCTTGAAGTTAGAAGCATACGGTCTATACACCCTGTTACGGTGTGTGGTTACGTCAACCTGATTTATCTGTGATGTTTTCACTCAAGCCTTTATTCACGAGACGCTGTAGTACCTTCCTGGGACAGGATTTTAGATGGAATAGGCTTGCCCAGCACCTGTACCGTCCCCTCATAGTCGGCCTAATCCGTAGGAAAACAGCTGCACAAAATTCGGTCCATTATAGGGAGCCTTTTGTCTCTTTTTAACAGGGCACTTTTTATACTAGTTATGACATATGAGACACCATCTATAAAAGTGCAAGAAAAGGACACATCTGACGAGATCGATTTTCTTTCGGTATTTCATTATTAAAACTTAAAGAAGATATCATAATAATTGTCTGTACGCATTTGTGGCCTACGTACCAGTAGTCGAGAAAACGTCGCTAGAAGACCTTCGGAATGGAAACTCTATTGGTAGACCTTCGTACTGCCACTCCTGGCCGCTTAAATGCCGTCTATTGGTCAATTCGCGTTCCACTGTGGAGTTCATGGGAAAAAGAGGGACTAAGAAGGCTCTCTGAATTTAGTGATAGGTACTTTGTCTAGGACATTGTTTGTGGCTGCGATTGACTTTTATTCTATTTTATAGGGTCATATTTTGGGTTACAATCAAATGGCCACTTACTATCGTCCGAAGATTCCACTGATGTGGACACATGGCCTGATACTTTAGCTATTAGCACACATATTCCAAGAACTGCTATCATTTCTAAACGTCGCTGTTTGTTTCTCAACATCTTTTTTATTTCAACAACATAAAATATCGATAATGACGTAAATTCAAAGCGAAAGATAAAACAGGCATAAAATAAAACAAATAATAGAGTTGAAACTTTAATACGTACCTATACAGAAATACTATATAAGTAGAAACATGGGTTTGGCAGGATTGGACCGACAGACGTATAGATATCAGGTCAGCTTAGTGCCATCCCTTTCCTAAGCCAAGACCGCTATAGCCCAGATTGGAGTAGCCTAGACCGCCGTAGCCTAGACCGCCGTAGCTCAGACCGCCGTAGCCCAGACCGCCGTAGCCGTATCCGCCGTATCCCAGACCCTTACCCCCGCCGAGTCCGCCGTACCCCAGACCTCCCAATCCATATCCGTAGCCGACGCCAGGGTAGCCGATGCTTAAGGGTGCGGTCAGAACAGGGGTTTTGATGATGGGGACGGTTTTGATGACGGGGACGGTCTTGATGATGGGGACGGATTTGAGTATGGGTACAGTGATGGGGGTGACGACCTTGCCGTAGCCGTGGTTGATCAGGCTGGAGCTGACGGATACTGCCGACGGCAGCAGGTACGGAGATGCTGTGGAAAAAAAACATAATGATATCCAACAGACACAAAACGAACTCCCACTACGTAATATGTAGGTACTAATGTAATACAAAAATCAGGCCGGGAACATGTTTGAAAAGGAGCGTGCCTCCCGCCACGGGAGTCGAACCAGCACCTCTGTCGGCCACGCTACTGAGATAGTCCAAATGCAGTTTTAGTAGAAAGAATAAGGAAATAAACGATTTAAATATCCCTAAGCTCAGTACTGGTCCCGCAGATCTCAAGATCAAGATCATTAAGTATGTTTTTGGGGTAGCCAGAGGCACGGCCTTTAAAAAAATACTGAGTTTTTAAGAAAATACTCAGACATTCTGGTTATTAGATCAATAAAATAATCAATAGTTATGTTGACTTTTTTTTTACTACTAGCTGATGCAACAAGCATAATTATGGCCCACTTGATGCAGTTCTCTTCAGCAAAAGCTTTTGTATTTTTCAGTAATTTGAAGTCGGTTTTTTCGTAAAAAAATTATATTATCATAGGTATTTTTCTGTTCATGTCATAGAATGTAGTGATGTAGTACATTATATTCGTACTTTTCTATTTCATGTCATATAACGTAGAATGCAACTTGGCTGCAGATGGGGAATGCTTACCGTATCCTAGGCCGACGGGGTTGGCAACCACCATCCCTATGAAGGCCAGAACGATTGCCACCTGTAACACAAATCATTTTTATGTAAAAGAAACTTCCGTACATACATAATAATACATTCCATCAGCTAGTTGTATAAAAAAAAAAAAAAAAAAACATAAACTATGCTGTTTATGTATTATTAATATGTATGCATATTATTATTATTTATGTGTGTAAGTACCTACTTTACCTACCTATTTAGGGTGTAATAAAAAAAAACTGTTTATATTTCCAATTTTCCTTACTCTTACAAACCTATCCATCTAAAGGTTGTCTGGAAGAGATCGCTAGTGATAAGACCGCCCATTGTACAGTTTTTTATTGTTCTGTTGTTTTATTTTCATTAGTTCATTCATTCATTCCGCGTGACTGACATTATAGTTTTTATCGTAGGTTACAGTCTCCTGTATTGTAAAATTTAAGCAATGATGAAAGCTTTTATAAATTATCAGGTAATAAACGAATTTCCTTTCCATCTTATTTCTTTTCATAATAACTCTATATTGGCAATACTTGATGAATTGTATACGTCAGATGTTAATGTGTAAGTACTCATAGAATAGAATAGAAAAGAATATATATTTCAAGTTTGACATAAGCTTACAGCATAACACCAAAACGCTGACTATCTTCATTAATGATTAAAACTTAAATATGTTCTTATGGACTTAGAAATAGAACTAAGAATATGAATAGAACATTAAGAATAGAACATGCCCCTAATTGTAGTGCGTGAGATAAAATCTGTGTAGTCCAGCATTCAAATTATAGGTAGACAGATACATTGAAGTATGTACTAGAGACATTCTACTGTACTAGAGTAGATGTTTCTTCAAGGAAACATTCGCCACACAAAATAGTTCTTAATTCGACTGTATGTTACGCGATTTCTCCTTCAATTATAAATTTATTTTGATCATTCTTTTTTTGTTTGATAGATCATAATTCAGAGGTTCCCATGAAAAATCAACAAAAACAAAAACTATACCTACACAGAATGAGGTTTTGGTTTGTGGTTCCCTTCACCACAATTTTTGTTATGTTTTTCAGTTTAATTGGAGTCGTTTTTATGCAAAAAAAACTTATTATTAATATTAGGACATAAACATAAACAAAGTGCGGCGTCTACTCCAGTAGGTTAGATTTTAAACCAAGGTAGGTGAAACTGAAAAATAAACACTTTAAAAAATGATAATACTCACAGCACACTTCATGTTTCAGTTTATGAATTTACCGAAATACACATTGAAGGATAATTAACTTCGTTTATATACTGTTTCGTACCGCCACGGTCCACTGGCTGCATCCTTCGGAAACTATTAGGCTTAATGTTGGAAGGGTTTCACATTGTAAAGAGATGCCTGGACATTGACTTTGAAAGACTGAAATACTAAGAAAGAAGAAATAAATAAATGTTGGACACAAATACCCAGCGACACAGTTCGTGCTGGATACAAATGTATACAGCACGAACAAAAAAGGTTCAGTAGGTAGGTACACGAATTTAAACTCAAACAAGTTCTTTTACTTTCAAATTTCATTATTTTGGTCGCATTACAAAGTTGTCATATTTGATAATTCCATTTTCTAAATGAAAGAAATGTAAATATTCTGGAGTCGGTGTGAATGCTTTTATAAATCATAGCAGGGTCAGGACGACTTACGGCCGGTTTCTGAAAGCCCGATCAAAACTAATCGCATGTCATGTCACTTGCTATCTCTAATTCGATGTAATAGCTGTAAGAGTAGTAGAGATCTTTGTGTGTGGCTCGTCCGGGGAAGTACCTAATACCTATCACTATGCCTACGCCAAGCAGCGTTGCTATATTTCGGTTTGCGGGGTGTGGTTGCCGGAGCAATTACAGGAAATCAAGTTGATGGGCAGAGCGCTGTAGGACACGTTCCTATCGTGCGTGACTTGCTAGGCAAGTCACGCTCTTTGTTATAGGTGATGGTTACCACTGAACATCATGTGGGCCTTCTGCATGTTCCATCAGCAAGTTGAATATAAAAAATAGGGGTCTTTAGTTTCACACCACAACCGAGACTCCAGAATTCGATAGAAATAAGTCTATTGATAGTCAATTCCTCTATTTGGGGGCGTTTACCGTTGTCACCACGCTTGGTGCGGTGGATTAGTGACCCAGTTTGTATTCAGAAGTTCCTGGTGCGTTCCATTAGTCTAAATATACTTACCGATGTTGTCAAGATATTAAGTAAAATATGTCCAGACACATGTCCACCTAGATTTTTAGGAGTCAGGTGAAGATCCGATGCCAAGAGATTTGGCAAATCTAAGTGTCTCTGCATCAGATGGACAAATAAGCAAAATCACGGAATAGCAAAACCCCAGATTAGCAGGTTAGATTCGCATAAAGGCAGATAATGTACTGTCGTGCAAAAAATATAAATTTTGTTATCAATTTGTGACATCCTTGCTTTTATCTAAATATCCACTAGATTTTTAAGAGTCAGGTGTATTATAAAAACAAAAGCTTAGATATTAGGAATGGCTGGTTAAAACGAACCAATTTGATTGACACTTGTTCGAATAGTTGATAATAATATAGTCATTATTATGTAAGCTGCTTAGTTTCTATCCGCGCATTGCCATGCTAACCGTTCCACTTCTATTTCATGTTGTCTTTGTTATATTTGGTCGTACCCCTGACTATCCCTTTCGACATCTTCAAATACTGCGTTTACATTTAGACATTCGCGCTGCCATTCGCGTGGACGGAAATGTTGCCGTCCATATGTCTGCGGCAGCGTCGCCGGCAATGTTCACGCAACACGGGCAACGCGAGCGGCAACGCGAGTGGACATGGAAGTGTTTACAGCAGTTTAAGCCTGTTTACATTCTCGCATTGCCCAAGTCCTTGCTCATGTCTCTGCACATTTCCACTGACATGAGCTGAGTGTAGACGGGGTAATCTAGAAATTGTACTAGTTACACATGGATACGCATCAGACTACATTCTGTTCGCTTTAAGGCGAATGGCTACCCCGATACTAGCGCCACTACATATTTTATTTTATCATTACGTTATGCAAAGGAATTATCAAAAAATCGGACCGCGCGTACACGATACCTATCACAAGCTTTTTTTTAATGTATCTGTAATAGTTTTATATTGCAGATACTTGTTTCAAGAGTTTAGTTCCTATTGGTGGCCACCAAGCTCTCCAAACAAGGTATCTGACTGAGTAACACGAAACAAAACTATTATATATATTCCTTTGTATATCGTAATGATTAAATAAAATATGTAGTGGCGCTAGTATCGGGGTAGCCTTAAAGTCCTTGTAGTAAGCGTAAGTTTTCTTTGGCTCTGAGTAGTTTGATCTGTATCCGTGTTTACTAAGAGATCTGAGTTTTTTAGGGTTCCGTACCCAAAGGGTAAAACGGGACCCTTTTACTAAGACTCCGCTATTCGTCCGTCAGTCACCAGGCTTTCTCATGAACTGTGATAGTTAGACAGTTGAAATTTTCACAGATGATGTGTATTTCTGTTGCCGCTATAACAACAAATACTAAAAAACAGAATAAAATAAATATTTAAGAGGGCTCCCATACAACAAACGTGATTTTTTTGCCTTGTTTGTAGAATTGTACGGAACCCTTGGACCCTACGGAATTGGCCGGTTTTGAGTACACGAAATTACAAAAGAATTTACAACAGCAACAACATGACCAAGTTAGTAGTTGGAACCAAATTACAACATCGATGATTATTGTTAAGATCCGGGCCGTTTTCCTTTACGCAATCGGGAACACTAAAAAAATATTGCAGTAGGTATGTCTTGCTAACTTTATTAGCACTTAAAATTACAGGATGATGTATTTACCGTAAATTTATTCGATAAAATTACATTATCAATCTTTTGTTGTAAACTTCAAGCTGTCCATAACATGCGTGTTTCAATGCTGACTCAGACACATGCTATGACTACCCATATTCTACGACTTTACTCTTCTCTTGATCTTTGTGATTCAATATGAATGTGGCATACGATGCACGGCCCTGCGTCCATCAACTTGAGGCATACATATGTTAAGCCTCATGTGCCTGTAATAACACCGGTAACCACACTCTTCAAACCGAAACACAGCAACGCTGCTTGGCGGCAGAAAAAGGAATGGTGGTAGTACTTCCCCGGACGAGCCACACACAAAGAGCTCTACTATTCTTAAAATTCATTATATAAATAAATAAATATTGGTGGACTTTCCACACAGCACTATCTAGCCCCAAACTAAGCCAAAGCTTGTAATATGGGAACCAGATAGCTGATACAATACATAATATACTTTTTTTTTGTAAATACATACTTATAATAATATATAATAACAACCCAGACAGAGAACAAACATCTATGTTCATCACACAAATGTTTGTTCTCGGTGGGGATCGAACCCACGGCCTACGGCGCAGAAGGCAGAGCTACTACCGAAGTGCCAGTTGGTAGTAGCTTTTTGTTTCGCTTTTTGTTTCACATGCTGTGAAGGCTGTCATGGGTACATTCGTGATGATGATCAGACAAACTTGCTGCATATTGAGGTCTTAGCAACCTTGCATGTTATTCGATTATCGAATTTGCATACAATCACAAGATCAGTGCATTTTGCTCTAAAAACCTACAAAGATAGGTCCTATGGTAGATTTTTAGTAAAGATCTTTGTGAATGAGCTCATCAGGGGAAGTACTAGCGTACCTATAACTGTCTGTGAGCAGTGATGTGAGCATTGCTGTGTGAAGCATTTGAAGGGTATGGTTGCCGGTGCTATTTCATATTATTTTGGTATTTACGTGTGGCATAAATAAATGATTTTGTATTGTACTGTACAAGTGTACACACACATAAGAGTAGTAGAGCTCTTTGTGTGTGGCTCGTCCGAGGAAGTACTACCACAACGCCTTTTTCTGCCGCCAAGCAGCAACTCTGTGTTTCGGTTTGAAGATTGTGTTTGATTTTGTGTGATTTTGTTCTGTCGGCAGAACTTCGCAGCTCAGTTGGTAGTAGCTCTGCCTTCTGCGCCGTAGGCCGTGGGTTCGATCCCCACCGAGAACAAACATTTGTGTGGTGAACATAGATGTTTGTTCTCTGTCTGGGTGTTATATAATATAAGTATGTATTTACAAAAAAAAAAGTATGTATTATATCAGCTATATGGTTCCCATATCACAAGCTTTGGCTTAGTATGGGGCTAGATAGTGCTGTGTGGAAAGTCCTCCATTATTTATTTATTATTATTATTTATTATAGAACTATTGGGAAATTTTTTCCCATTAGATCTGTTCACAAAGTAATCCTACTAATATTATAAACGCGAAAGTTTGTAAGTATGGATGGATGTTTGTTACTCTTTCACGTAAAAACTACTGAATGGATTTTAATGAAACTTTACAATAATATAGCTTATACATCAGAATAACACATAGGCTACAATTTATAAAGATATTGTGTGACTAATCCTAAGCGGACGAAGTCGCGGGCAGGCTTGTTTTTAAATATCTTTACACTTGTAAACAAAAACTGTAGCGCATGCTACGGCGTAGCACCTGCGCTACGACACGACTAAGATTTGACCTCTACTAGAATAAATGTTAATTTTGTGTCTACATAGTATGAAAATAAATATTCGCAGACATTGACATATCACCATATCTTAAATTAATCATCAATCATCTAAAACATGTGTCAAGTACTCAAAAGGAACCTCCCTTGTGGCGCACTTAAAATCCTTTCTCCACACTGTTTTGAAAGAACTAAGAAGAAGAATTATGCTAATGTTTGTTCTTGGTAGGAATTGAACTACATACAGCGTCGAAGCAGAGCTACCACTGGGCTGTGATGTCTAAAAGAGATTACCTTTATCCCCCTTCATGTGGGGTCGGCATAGGGGATAAAAATAAAATTTAAAGGTGTAAAAAAAGGTACATTTCATGTAAAAATCTATTTAATTAATGAATATAACACAATGTACCTTATTCATGAGTCAAACAGGAAAATATGGGAATAAAAGGACATTTTTACAAAAATGCCGCCCTCTTATATAACAAAACATGCTAGAGTAAAGGTATCAGAGAGAACCAATCACCTGCTGGTCAGATCTGAAAATAAAAATAATAACATTATAAAGAAATCATTTTAGCTCTTTGTCACTAAGAGTATGAATGAATGAATGAATGAAAATACTTTATTGTAGGTACACCTTACAAACGAACAAAATAGGAAACAAATAACAACAACTATTAGATATGTACAATGGGCGGTCTTATCGCTAAAAAGCGATCTCTTCCAGACAATCAGAGTATTCTTTCTCTATCTGTAAGTAGTGACGAATTTGAAGGGTATGGGTGTCAGTGCAATTACTGACACATGATACAGGGGCTGACACCCGTCGTACACACGTAGGTACCATTCGCTGGCACATTTCAACATTTTAAAACATACAAAATCACTGAACATATTTGCAAGATCACTGAACATTTTGAAAAATGTCTGAAATAATAACATTGAACACAGTTCAGCAAAAATATAATTTTGATCCAACAATTTTTCCTAACAAAAAGTTTGTGAAGATTTAATGAAATGAAATGAAATGAAATGAAATGTATTTATTTGCCTGAAGTATGGTAAAATAAGGTCTTATGTATAATAAAATTGGTCTCACACACTTCGTCGATGACCGACATGCAAAATTATATAATTACTAGCGGCCTGTCCCAGCTTCGCATGGGTGGTCATAAATTTTTTGAACATTTTAGGATAAACTTAAACCGTGGGTTCGAGCCTCGCGTCTACTTATTTCATACATTTGCACGCGCTTCTCCTTGAGTGAGTGAAATCGCACCCCGCGCGAGACCCGTGGACCCGTTAACATTTTTAATTTCGTCATATCTTTTGAATGGAATGTCCGATTTGAAAAATTTAAGAAGTAATCTATAGATATTGAAACCGTCTTAATTATGAAATGATTTATTTGGATAAGGATTAATACCAAGGTACAAATAAAGACCCTTTTCTAGCGGAGGCATTTCAATTAATTTTTTATAATAAAAGAACACTTATTGTGACATAACTATAATAGTTAGACATATGCTGTCGCGACATTTTTTGTAGATGATAACGTGTTCTACAAAATCGTAGTACATTATTTTGTTCTATCTTCAATAGTTTTCGCAGCGCACGCGATGTAAGGTTTTTTGTTTTCCACCTTGGGTTACATTATTGAAGTTTTAGTAAGGATCCCTGATTATTTTGAAAATATAATATAGCCTATGTTACTCAGGGATAATGTAGCATTCTAATGGTGAAAGAATTTTTGAAATCGGACCAGTAGTTTTTGAGCCTATTCGTTACATACAAAAATACAAAAATACAAAGTTTACCTCTTTATAATATTAGTGTAGAAAAATAAATTCACAAAACATTATAGAATTAAAATAAAATTAGAAAAAAAAAGAATGTCAGCAAACAATGTCCTACTCAAATATAAATTTATATAAAATCAGAAAAAATATCAGCAAAATAATAAACATAAAATCAGATAAGATGCCAGCAAAATAATAACAATGTCAAATAAAAACCATTGAATTATCCCTAAAGCTACAGTATTTCTCTAATATTATAGAAACATTTTTCGCAAAGCCATATGTACAGTTTTTTCTTAAATTGTTTTGTAGGTAGCTCTCTTATATAGTCCCAAAAGTTATTACCCGAGTGGGATTTGAACCCACGACCTTCCCCTTGATACCCCCCTTCCCTTTGTGATTTTCCTTAAGTGTAAGTAAACACTATAAAAACAAATAAAAATAAAAAGTTTGTATTTTACTAGGTACATTTTGTACTTACTACAAACTCGTAAACGAGCGAGAGGTTGAGGTTCTTTGACGTCAGAATGATTGAGAGAGCACCAGTGGCATACCACATGCTCGTTCTCAGTGCGATTATATAATCGCAGTTAGAGGCAGAGGTAACCACTCTCTCTTGTCATGTCACTAGTTTCTTTCGAAACAGTGTAGTGAAAGGATTTAAAGTGCGCCTCAAGAGGCTCCTTTCGAGCACTTGACACAATATGTTATAGAACTTTTTAGGTTCTATGACATGCCGGTTTCTTCTCCATGTTTTCCTTCACCGTTTGAGAGTACTGGCATTGTGCACATACATTTTTGAACAGAAAAACTCATTGGTGTACGACCGCTACCACTAGACCACCAGTGCTCTCAAACCACTAAACATCATATATCGATTTGTTCCATCAATTCGATTAGGATACTCACTCACCTACTTCCACCGATCGTTGTCGTAGTCCCACTTGGAGGAGATGCCGTCGATGGGGTTGACGCGGAGCTCCAGCATGCGCCGCAGCTGCGCCTTCTGAGACTCCTTCGAGAGGCTGGCTGGTAGCGGCTCGAACACTGACGAACAAAGTCATAAGCAAAATCAAACGGTCTATCTGTTCAATCACAAGGATCACTCTGAAACGTCTTATAAGCTAGGAGAAGCTATCGCTACCGACCCGTGGTCCGAACGCTTTGTCCAACTGTTTGTACCACGGGTAAGTGAAACTATTATCGCCAGTTCCTCGCGAATAAGCATAGAAGAACAGGCAAGAAATTTACGGCTTGACTCCTAGCGGCAAAGACATAAGAGCGTTTAATATGCATATTATGCTTTCGAATGTAACGTCAAGATTAGGGCAACCTATAAGAGCCAGCTAAATAAATAAAACTAAATAGATTTGCTCATGTGGAAGACGTTATTTACATCTATAACTGCACCATATGAAACACTGGACTAGATCTGTCTATCTATGATCACTGGCGTTGTCAATTCAGAGTGCTTTGAAGTTATAAAAGAAATCAGGTGCTTTATCATTTGCTCAAGTCTGCCTTTAAGGTTGATGGAACATGCAGCATGTCCTAACACCAGTCACCAAACCCTGGGGGAGTTTGCTGATGGTTTGCTGGGGTTTGCAAGGGTTTCACGGCAGTTAAGACGGGGGAAAGCTATACCCAGCAATAATTCAGTCTAATGCTCACCATAGTAATGGCAGAACATCATAGCCCACATGGCATAAGTGGTGCAGATGAGAACAAATCCCAGCACCATTTTCCACTGGCCTGTGGGATGCTGGAACTCTGCGTAGGTCTGGCAGAAGGAGGCGCGGTAAAGAGCTTTCTTCTCTTCGCAGCAGAGCAGCTTCCAGTCGCCTCTTTCTTTCTCCCGAAGAGCCTGCGAAAATGCTATGATTACTACTTGTGAAATGCCAACGACATTCGCATGGACTAAATTGAAAACCATTCAAAGCTCTTTATGGGGAAAGCAGGGCGTTATATTCCCGGCATTCAATAGGATCCCACCATCACCTCTTATGATTGTCGCTAGCGTCCAGAGGCGGAGTACCCACTGAGCCAGCATTGGCATCTATCACGAATCACGATCATATACTACTCTCACCTTGGGTTCACGACCTCTATACTTTGTATGAATGTGAGTTTCATTCTAATCTGTTATGATGTATCTGTCACAATCATGAAATCAATTAAATGGAACTCTCGAGTAATTATAGGACTCATCATCATCATCAGCCACTGATGGACGTAGGCCTAAGTTGAGCTTGCTAGTCATTTAACATTTTTTCATCTGATTTGTTTTCAGTTTTCTCAATGGCTATGGCCAAAATGGGCTACTATGAATACTTAGATTCTTCAATATGCCTTTTGACTTTGTCTTTGACTTTTACTCACATTTCTACGGAGGAAGACAAACCATCATTCTAAGAGTATTAGGGCTCTTTTTGTGCGGCTCCTCCGGGCCACATTGCCACTACCACCATGCCCATTTCTGCCAGCAAGCAGAGTTGCTGTGCTTAGGTTTGAAGGCTGTAGTTGCCGGTGAAATGAACAGGCACATGAGGCTTAACATCTGTATGCCTTTCCCTGTACAGCAACGATGATACTCACGCAGACATCCCTTGTATTCTCCTTAAACCTCACAGCTGGGAAAGGGAAGTGTGGGTTATCCTGATAGTTCGCCATGCCATTGGTCCCGAAGCCCACCCAATCGCGAGACCCGATCCTACAGCGATTATGTATGGCACGTGCATTTGAGAACGATGTGAAAATTCCTGCAGATTTTATTGCAAACAGAGACATTTTGATTTTGTGTTGTGACTGTTACCCTCGATGTGACGTTTGACAGCGATTTGAGATTAGAGCTTCAGTTCTTTGATAGGTAAGGAAGGAGTTCGGTTATCTATTTAGCATAAGAAAATGAGTCTAGATACCTACCCATACCAAACGTGGAGCTAGGGGTGGCGAACATTTTTGAAACAACGTGCCATTTATTATAAAAAAAATTACATTGGATAAAAATAATTATAAAATTAGAATTACTTTGGAATAGAATTTTTGTATTTAGTTGGTAAGGAAAATAAACGGGCTTTATTATTATTATTATTATGCATAGTAAATATTAGTTTGGATTGAGTTATTCAAGTGCAATAGTCACATTATCGTGTTACACTTAGGACCAGCATATCGCCAAACACATCAGTACAAGAAACTTTACGGGGTCTGTCGTTGCCCAGTACTGATCGCATGAAGTTTTTAGGAGTGTGGTTAGACTCAAAATTGACATGGGCGATATAGAATTTTTGTACTTCAAAAACGTTGCATAAGATACATTTTAGGTATGAAAAAAATGGACACTTGTAGAGATAAATTTAGAGAGTTAAGTATAAGACCATGACCTGTGAATTTATTTACCAGAATATTGTATACGTTAGGGAAAATTTAAGTCAGATGACATTAAAACAGGATTTTCATAATTATAACACAAGACATAAGAACAATTTAGTGACGCCAGCTGTTAGACTAGCAAAAACAAAAAAAGTTTTGTCTTTATGTCTATTCAATTTTACAATAATATTCCAATTGACATCAGACTTAAGAGTGACATTGAATTTTTTAATTTTGTAAAAGATAAACTGCTATCTAAAAGTTATTATAAAATGGACGAAGCTCTGGCTGATCAATTTATATTTTGTGATCAATTATGTGAGTGACTTACCTATTAATTTTCTATTCCTATTGAATAGTGTTATTTTATTATTGTTTTTTAAATTTACCTACTTTTGTACTTATTTTATTTTATTGTATTTCTTAATGTTTAGTTATTATTAATTTGAATTATTTTTGTATTGATTATTTTGTTTTGACGTATCTAAGTACATGTGAAATGTCAAAAGAGTAATAAAGATTATGATTATGATTATCTACAACAAACTCCCAAATTTCAATTAAATTAAAGTTTAAATATTCTGTAGAATGGCGCTTATTGCTTTATGACCCCACGATATCTTACCTGTATAATTATAACAAATAAACCTTCTAACATTGATTGCAAGCACCGCCACCTTTGGACACAAAGCCAGCGCAGAAGTTTTTATCTGTCAAACGTAAAAAGAGTTAAAAACAAATGCATACGAGAAAATCTTCGGAGTTGTTTGCTTGGTAAGGTAAGGTAAAGTTTACTTTGTAGAGGTACATATGTCTTCACATTCCTCAAAGTTGTAAATATCAAGATGAGCTATAGAAACTGTGAGTTTCACTGAATTCGCTTTTTGCCTGGGGGTAAAAGAAGATTAAAAAACTGCTTTACATTATCGTTACCATAGGTGTTCTTTTTATATAAACCTTTTTGAAATACGAATAGTTTGAACATAAACTCACATCTTTAGCACCCCAACCCAAAATAGTGACACTTTTGTCATCATCAACTGAATCTTCATCCGTATCATATTGTATCCTTTGAATCTTTCTCTTCTTCGACAACTTTACTCTCTTCATAATTCTGATAATAGCGATGTTGTTTTTCAATGATGCAGGGTCGTAGCCAGGATGGAAGATGATTTTGATGACGGGAATGAACTCGCCAAGACGATTGGTATAGTCACTTCCGACGCGGACGTAGAAGCGAGGGAACTCGCCGCTACTGTTGTAGGCACTACAAAATAAGGAGAAATACATATTTCTGAATAAGATGTTCTTTTACTGTTCTTTTACCAAAAAATCTATCAGTTACGTATTGATATATTTAAAGATTACATCGACCCATCCCAGAGCAAGTGTAACTGAGGAAAGACACAGTCGATGGAGCACCTGCTCTCTTGTGTCCCCTGTGCCCGATCACCTGCACACGCAAAAACCTAAACCAGGCAATGGGACGAGGTATTAAGGTCGCCTCCTACTAGGCTCACATCATATAAAGTTTGTTATGCCATTGACTCGAAGGAAGAAGGATGTAAATAAGTGTTGATGGGGTCTATGCCAGGTCTGAAAAAGTAAAAAAATGATAGCAATAAAAAGTTACATGTGCAAACAAGTCGCCGCCGCGCCGTGATCACCAGATCTTTGCTTATAATGGAGCCGGCGGAACAGAACTCGTTCTTCAAATGGATGCTGACAAGAAACGGATACTTCTTAACACGTGTCTTTCTGCCTTTGTATATTCTTCTGGCTATCATATTATCCATTTTTCTATCTTCACTAGATTTTTCAGGTTCTGAAAATAGGTAATTCATTATGATACCGTAGCTACATATTCCATACTACACATAGATATAAATTCATACATTCACATTCATACCTACCCAATACACACTTTAAATACAAGTTATTAGTATAATTACCTATGTTATCAATTAGTTTAGTGATAGTCGTTTATATAACCAGTTTCTGTTAAAAAATGTAAATCCGTTATTATGAGTATTAATAAAGAGCTGTGGATTTTGTTAAATAAATAGATTATAGACAAACATTTAGCAAGAAATAACGTTCTTCATGTGATATCTTTTTACAAGGAACATCCCCGCAAGGGACATCACAACTTTAATAATACATGTAATTGTTTACTTGGTACTAATACCTTAATTACTTACGCCAAATTTTGATTTCTCGAGTTTTCACGCGCAATGTAGGAATATTCAAGTCAATCCTACGAGTTTTATTTTTAACTAGTACCTTTTTTTTTTTTTTATACAACCAGCTGATGGAACAAGCAGATGGCCCACCTGATGTTAAGTGGTAACCATCAAAGTCAAAAGTCAAAGTCAAAGTCAAAATGTATTTATTCAATAAAATCATAAGGATCACTTTGAAACGTCTTAAAGCTAGGTGACTCTAGGTGCCAGTTCCACGCGACCAAAGCCTAGAAGAACAGGCAACAAACTTACGGCTTGGTTCCTACCGTTCTTTTGTATGGTCCTTTTACAATGTAATAATATAATATATTATTGAAGTTTAGTGAGGCGTAGGCATACAGAAAAAGGTAAACATAATCAAATTTATAAGACAGCACACGCTACGCCTCAAACGCATCACCTATAACAAAGCATTGCCTCGTAAGTCACGCACGATATGAACGTGCCCTACGATGCACTGCCCTGCGTCCATCAGCTTGAGGCATACAGATGTTAAGCCTCATGTGCCTGTAATTACACCGGCAACCACACTCTTCAAACCGAAACACAGCATTGCTGCTTGGCGGCAGAAAAAGGTGTGGTGGTAGTACTTCCCCGGACGAGCTCTTCACAAAGAGCTCTACTACTCATAAAATGTCTTGTCACACTAAAATATTAACAAGGTTGTTCGACTGAAGGCACATACCTAACTTTAAAAGAAATAAGCATGATAATCGCTTGCTTTCCATGCATAGTTTATAAAGTTCTGCTATTCTCAAAATAAAACATTTATTATTCTATATTTTATTGCACTATAAACATTTGATAACAGTTGTATAGGTATTGCTAAAAAAATTACCTTCAAGTTTAGCGTTGTGTTTTCATGAAAATTACTAAATTTAGTTCTGAAAGATGATTAAATAAAAAAGAAGGATGAGATTATTAAGATTTTACGTACTAAATTGAAGAATCAGATAATATGAAAGTGAACGTTAAAGTATTTTATTTCATGCTAGTTATTATTGATTCACACGCCTTGGAAGTAAAGCCATCAGTTAAAGAGAATAACATTTTAGAAACAGCATCTGCAATAAGGAACACTACGAATGAATTATTTCTTGCTTTCAAACTAAAAGGAATCAAAACGAACTCGAAGTTAAGACAATGTTCTGTAATTCATAATTATTTTTCGACACTTTCTTCTAAAGATCATGATTCTTTAAACCAAATAGCTGTAGAATCGAGAGCGGATATAGCAAATATTGGCAACGAAACACATGATAATATCGATGCTATAAATGAACTACTTAACGAAGATCCAAATAATGTTATCGAAGAAATAAAAAAATATGATTTACCTGACCTCATCAGTAACTTTCTTACAAAACTGGAGTATTTTAAGGACAGCAATGGTGTAAATGACAATAATTTCAATATAAATAATCAGATTTTGAATATACTAAGAAACGATGATGTCTATAACATTACTCAAGAAAAAGAATCGGAGGAATATGATAGCTTACTTAGTGATAATGAATTCTGGGGTATGTCACTGAGATTCTCAATAGAACACTAAGGTTTGCCATGAATATCGAATATTCGAATTGAACAATAAAAATAACCAAATAGTTACCCAAAGCAAGATCTTAGAGTGGTTTGTAAATAAAATATAAAAAAAAAATCCTACCTCAATATGAAGGTGGGATGGTTTGATATCTATCAATTAATATTATCATAGATGAAGAAGTGTGTTGATCAGTTCCAGAACAGAGTGGTAGACGCATCTACGAAGGTGACAAAACCAAGATCAAATATTTTCCCTTCATGGCCAGCATCCAAATCTTCAACAGCTTCCAGTGTGGAGGCTGCATCATTAAATCCGATTTAATCATCACGGCTGCTTCATGCCTCCAACTGTCAGTACATGAAGGTTACAGTCGTGACCTTTTTTTTATTTTTTACTTCTTTGTAACGTTGTAAACTCCTGATAACTCATTAGTATTACATGTTTTCTCTTCTATTTAATACTTCTAACAAAATCTTAAGGCTGTATTATAGCTTTAAACTTGTAAAATGTAGAGATTCCGTATTAACTTCACTAAAATGCTTACTTTTCGTACATTCTATAACAATGTTTTACTTGTAGAGCTTGGAATAACCGCTTCTTCCGCGAAAACCCCGCCTTCCTCTCCGTGCGTATTGGCAGCAACTTCTACAGAGGCGGTGGGGAGACGATAGAAGTTATGGAAGTGTACTTCCACCCAGACTACAACCCGAAGACCTTGAAGAACAACATCTGCCTTCTCCGCCTGATCAGGAAAATCAAGTTCAAGAAGAAGAGAAGAAGCGTTAAAAAGATAGATATTGATAGGCACGCCTCAAATATGCCGATGACGACCGATGGTGTTACTATTGTTGGGTGGGGGGCTAAAGGGGTGAGTTTTAAGAACCGTTATTTCAATATTTCTAGCTGATTAATCATCCTCAAAATGTATGATTTCCGGTATTTTACTAGAAACTACGAGAACCATTATAAGTTCAGTCCAAAACAAATATTGAAAACTGTCTCGTTATTCTTCCTGTCCAGATCCCGCGATACGTGAAGTTGGCACAAGAAACTTCATCTTGCACACCTTTTCTTTAAGTGACATTTCTGAGCTCACTCCTTTCAATACCATCATCTTTTATTTGTTCCAGAGTAGCAACATAGTCCGGGACCCGTGGTCCAATCAGCTTTCCTTCTCCGTCCTGGACATTTATCCACTAAGAGAATGTCAGGACATCTACTCCAGGTTAAGTCATTATCTTACAATTGAGTGTATCTACCATTATGATTTTTATTTTCATCGGCTTGCGTCATAAGTACTTTCTTTACAGGGAATACGTTACACAGAAGAACTTCTGTGCTGGCTTCTTTTCAAAGGGTGGCGGTGCTTGTAATGTAAGTGTGTAGGTAACCCCCGACCTATTGTCAGCACTTCAGATAATTCCGATGTGCGAATTACAATGATTTGTATTTTGATTATTTTAATTCCATTCCAGTCGTGTATGCCATGCCAACTAGCTTCAGTGCAAAAGTAGGCATGTGCGTGCAAGTTACCTCTTTTTAGATACGTTTAACGAGTGCTTAATGTGTTTATCACTTAATTAGAGTCTAGTAACAGTATTTATCATAGGGGATGTATAATATAAGAGTCCTATTCATAGGTATAGGAACCTTCTTTATTTGGTCAGGGCGACGTCGGCGGTCCAGGCATCGCCAACGGCATCCTAGCTGGGATTGTGAGCTTCGGCTCGCCGGTGTGTGGGACTCCGGATGCACCCACAGTCTTTACTAAGCTGGGGTACTATACCGATTGGATTGAGGGCATCATGGAACAGGTATCTCTTCCTTGACTTTAAAATAGCTCTAGTCCCTGACTCTATGATGTTTTAATTAAAATGTAACGCTTTGTATCGTGGCCCTTTCTATGGTACCTACTTCATTCAAATATAAGTAGGTACATAACTCCCATAATCAAAGAACACCATTTCCAAAGTTAGAAAAGTGGGTGCCCAATGCCCATCCCAAAACTTAATTTTTGTGTGTTATTTTATTTCAGTTCTTGTTAATTTTTCAGGAGGTGCCAGAAGTTAAACAAAGAACTACTTTACGACCTACTCCACCACCATTCACGATTCCACGCTACCACACTCTCAAGCCCACAACCTTCGTACTAGAGCCCATCATCGGCACTTGGGAGCCAGTTGGCATAAATGATGTAGCTGAATCACTCAGGATCTTGGACGACGAAAATCTATTCAAAGAATTTCTGTCAACTATGTTTGGAAGTAAAGAAGCAAAAGATTATGAAGAACTCTTTATCAACAAAGCTACGGAAAAGGAAACTAAACATATCATAAGGCAGAAGAAAGCGAAACGACATGAAAAGACTAAATCAGAAAAACCTATGACTGAAGAAGTTGAATTCGTAACTAAAACCTACGAAGATGCCACACAGCGTTATCCATTCACGGCTCTAGATAGTAATTTGATTAAGAATATACATAAAGAGCTATCAGAAGATATGTATGAGGATAAAGAAAGCACAGAGCTAGCAGATTATATGCTTAAAGATAAAATAAGCAAGGAATTATCCAAAAAAGACACCAATGAGGAGCCAGATAATACATTTAAGGATATAATAAGCAAGGATGTATTAGATAAGAAATATAGAGAAGGAGAAAGCAAAGAAGTATCGTCCGATAATGATGAAATAGAAAGAAATATCCTCAAACTAATTGAAAATATTGACGTTTCCGATAGAGAGCCTGAAAATTATATGACTGATGCCCTCAAAAACTATGCACAAGAACTTGTACTGGATGATGCAAGTAATATTCTTAGAGACGACACACCGAAGAACATTGAGGATTCAGTAATGACGTTGCTCTACCTTTCCGATAGTGAAAAAAATCCTGGGCATGTAGAAGCTATAAGCAATGTTATCGAAGATTTCGATGACCATGATGTTAATGAAGGGTTGAGTATAGCCACGGATGGTTTTAAAGATCTGACGTTTAGGGACAATGGAACAGGATCTTCTTACAATTTCCTAAAGAAGGAAGAAATGTACGAGCTTCTCGCTGAAGCTATTGACGAAGTAGCTAAAAATTAAAAACTAGGGCCGAAGTAATAGAATTAAAGTAAATAAATGTTTATAGGTACTTTACCTACCTACTTAGGTAAGGTACAACTTGACAGACTAGAAAGTAGGTAACAATTTTTCCTAGACTTTTTTCATGCACCTAATTCCGAGTGCCTAAGTTCAGACTCTATTTTAACCCAAAGGGCTATCTACTCATAAGCAGCGGGTAAAGTCGGACTGTGGATGAGGTTCAGATAGCGTTCATCCAAAAACGATAACGTACCTATTTAGTACGGTACCAACCTAACACCACATCTTTTTAATATTTTTACAAACCTCTAATTTTATGTTTTACAAGTCTACCGTTTGTAGCACAACACCTTACTCCAGGTGAAATAAGTCTACCTAGTGAATTTTTTCACCACTAAATTATTGTATTGTGTTTAATAAAACATTTTGCGAGTAACGGAGCGTAAAAGTAAAAAAGATCGTACTCTGTCTGAGATGTCGCTAGTGTCGCAAAGATCGATAATATTTTTTGTTTCCACCTCCTATAAAATACCTTGATTTTGAGGTAAACTTGTGTGACTTGTGAGTAAATGTGGAGTAGGAGTGAGCAAGATACAATCGTACGTTTCACTTGATCTTTTTTTATCAATGTTGATGTAGGTAAACGAGGGAGGGACATAATGTTCGAGAGTTATTGCGGTTTCAGTCAGAACCCTTGCTTTGCATAATTAGTTCTGATTGATTGTTCAATAAAAAGTACCTAACCATTGATCCATCCATCTCATAAAGTTTCGGTGACCTCATGCTGGACTAGTAGACTGGACTGGACAATCTGGATAAACTGCATACTGATAATGTTCGGGAAGCTCCTTTACATGTAGTATGATAATATATTAATTTTTTTATATTTTGTTCTGTCATTGAGTCTGTTTTTGCTGTTTTTTGCTAATTTTTATTTAAATGTTTTTAGATTTCTAGATTGTAACGTATTAGATAAGTGTCTGCAAAGTTTTATCTAGGTGTAAGTTAATATTAAAATAAAATAAAAAATGTTGTATTGTAGACGAGTGGAGTGACTGACAGAAGACGAGGCTGTCAGATTGGTTAGTTAATATGGAAAATATTTTTTACAGCTGGAAGCACCGCCCAGTTGACTGATAAATTGTAGGGAGGTGATTTTATTACGAGGAAATCACATAGAAAAGGTATTTACCGATATATTTTAACAAATTATGCAAGCACCTGTGTTTTAAAGTAACTAAATCTAGCAATTTGTGTTGGTAGTTTTTATTTTTACAAGGTATGTGTTAAAAATAACCAAACTTCTGGTGTTCTAAATTCGAATTTTCTATCATAAAAGGTGGGGTATCTTTTGTTTTTATTAGATTATAAATATTTCTAATGCTACTATTTCAATAATTTTACAATAAAAAATGTATAGCCGGTACTATAAACCAAAATTTCATGTTATGTAACTCGTACGGATCGATTGCTATTGTAAAACTAACCTTATTACGTTATCAGGAACTTATCGATTCCTCCTCATTCTAGATAAAAGCGTGCCCTGTAATAGTTAGGTAGCTCCTAGTGCTTTTTGTAGAATTATTTGTAACTTATCAAAGTCAATAAACACTGGGGTACCAAAACAATGTAGTGGTTTACTTGATCCGAAGGTCAATTATTATGCAGGGTATGTACCTAGCTAAAATACTTTACTGAGGCATGTAATATATGGACATTAAAAACTAGGTTCCAAATACCTGCACCCTATTTCATCTTCCCTGTGGTTTTTGACAACTAGACTGAGGGGATACTATCGGTGCTAGAAAAGACTACTCTATCTAAAGACTATCAGATCTTAATTCCCATCCCAGGCTCAATGGTGTTCCTTATATAGGCATGACACAAACAACATTTGAACAGTTGCCTCTGATTTATAAATCACATCCACAATAGATGCAATGACCATTTTTTATACCGCCGCAGTCAATGCTTAACTATCACAAACAGCCAGACCTTCCAATGGACTAAGCAAGAAAACTCTAAAGAAAGCAAGAAATATTATTAATTATCTCTGATTTTAACTCAAATAGATATCACTGCCGGTTTCTGAAAGCCCAAACAAAACTAATCGGATGTCAAGTCACTCGCCATTTCTGCTATTACATCGAATTAAATAGAGATAGCAAGTGACTTGACATGCGATTAGTTTTGATCGGACTTTCAGAAACTAGGTCTCAGGCAAATTTATCCGGCAATGAAGTTATGGGGTTTTTGTACATGTTTATTCTTATATTAAAATTGCCTGTACAAGAAGGCCTGCCATCATCCAAATCACCACCAGGGATGCTTTAACATTGCTGCCACCAACCCAAGGTCCTTCTATGCTATTTTAAGGAGTTGGGCAGGCTGGGGTGAGGTTAGCAGGAGGACAATGCACAATACACCCCATTGCGGGGCCTCCGTGTAGATCTCATTCCCCCACCATGAAATAGAATTAGGCCTGCCATTCTTTTCATGCTGTGTATTTCTTATTCTTTCTCACTAGTGTATGTTTATTGAAGTTTTTACATTAATCCAAAGTTATTCGTTTCCAGCAACATGGCCAACTTACTGATGCGTCGTGCATTGCTTGATGCAATCCGCGTGCCTGTGGCTGTTCGATTCACATCCTCCAATGTTGGTGAATTTGAAAAGGTTAGTCTATTCTTCTCATCTTTCTCTCTCTCTCATATATCTCATGTCATACTATACAAGGTGTTCCAATACTTGTATTTAAAAACTTCAGGGGGCCAACAATATTTTTACAAGCAAGCAAAGTTATGGTAAATGTAGTGCATTCCAGCTGAGATTGTAACTCTTTAGCTTTAAAAAACTGTAATGGCTTAACATCAGGTGGGAAATATGCCTGTGCCATCACATTTTTGCTTAAAACCTGTATGCTGTTTCTTACCTTGAGCTAGGCTTGTTAAGTACTATAATATCTGAGGGAATCCATTATGCCTGCGGATCAAAGTCTGCAAATCAAAGTAGCTGTTTTTTCTTCTGTTTTATATATCCTACTAATGTAAGTATGGATGGATGGATGGATGTTTGTTACTATTTCACGTAAAAACTACTGAATGGATTTTAATGAAACTTTACAATAATATAGCTTATACAACAGACTAACACACAGGCTACAATTTATAAAGATATTGTGTGACTAATCCTGCGCAGACGAAGTTGTGGGCACCAGCTTGTGATAAATAATTCTAATATTGTTACTTCCGTAGATTGGCAAGCGTGAATGGGTTGGCTTCGGGTACAACGGCATGCCCAACTACGTGGACCGGTCTGACTTCCCCCTGCCCGCCGTCAGGTTCCGTGAAGACAACCCTGACATCAAGGTATGCTATTAGAATAACCATTCGAACTAGCTAACTCCTGCAAATTGTGGGTATGTGCCAAATGTAATGTTTGGACGTTCGTACATGGTACCGAGAAATCTGAGGGGGTCTAAATCAAAGGGGGCCTGGGATCAAAATCGTTAAGCTGTTCCTTTTGATTCGTCAGGTCCTCCGCGAGAAGGAGAAGGCAGATTGGCGCAAGCTGACGCTGGAGGAGAAGAAAGCGCTGTACCGCGCCTCCTTCTGCCAGACCTTCGCCGAGTTCCAGGCGCCGACGGGCGAGTGGAAGGGCGTGGTTGGATGGGGACTCGTCATCGCTTCCCTCTCTATATGGATCTACATGGCTATGAAAGTATTTGGTATGTATCCTGTCCTATTAATATAAGCCCTAGTGGTCTAGTGGTAGCGGCCCCGTCTTCGGATTCTAAGGTGGGTTCAAGAGCTCGAAGAACTGACAATGGCCCCGATGGACCGACGATATTGTGAGTTGTGGAAGTCGGTGGATGGAGAGTGCTCAAAATGTGTAGGGGAGGCCTATGTCCAGCAGTGGACTTCTTTAGTCTGATGATAATGGTCTTCAAAAAGGAGAAGGTTGTCAATTCGACTGCATGTTTCTTACACAATTTATCTGAACTAACTTTGATGATTATTTTTTTGTTCGGTAGTTTAGATCCATTTATCAAAAACTATTCTTTTAAGTTTTAATACAACTAGCTTCTTCTTCTTGTTGTCGTGTCACTAGTTTCTTTCGAAACAGTGTAGTGCGCCTAAAGAGGCTCCTTTCAAGCACTTGACACATATTATAGAACTTATTAGGTTCTACGACATGCCGGTTTACGGCATGTCGTAGAACCGTTGAGAAGGAAACCGGCATGTCGTTTGAGAGTACTGGCATTGTGCACATAAATTTTTGAACAATAAAACTAATTGGTGCACGACCGGTTTTGAACCCACGACCTTAGGATCGGAAGGCGAGGCTGCTACCACTAGGCCACCAGTGCTCTCAAATACAACTAGCTGATGGAACAAGCAGATGGCCCACCTGATGTTAAGTGGTAACCATCACCTATAACAAAGCATTGCCTCGTAAGTCACGCACGATAGAAACGTGCCCTACGATGCACTGCCCTGCGTCCATCTATCAGTTATTTTAAGAATATCTGTGATTGGTTATTGTTCGTGTTGCAGTGTACAGTCCGATCCCGGAGAGCTTCGGCGACGAGCACCAGAAGGCGCAGTTGAAGCGCATGCTGGACCTCAAGATGAACCCTATCGACGGGCTCGCCTCCAAGTGGGACTACGACAACAACCGCTGGAAGTAAACGTGCGTATGCACAGTACTCGCACGCTCTCACACCTTGCCTCTTGAGAGACTTGCGTAATCAGGAGTACCCTTAGCTACACACACACCCTCAGAAATACACAAACACTCTCACGCGCATGAGGGTTCTCCTGTGAGACCTTGGCTCATAAGAGACTCGCGTAATTAGGAGAACCCTCATATACGCACTCACACGCACTCCGACACAAACACACACCCCAACACACCCTCACAAGTCAAAAAAGTCACACACACAAACTTACTTTACATTACAAAAAATTATGCACAATGCCTGTGCATAATCAAAGGAAACATCGTCGGAAAACCACTTATAGTATTTTAAAGCGGCGACGGGCTTGCAAGCTGTCACGTATTGAATACCAACGACGGCAAAATTTGGGTATGTTTCATGTGTCAAGGACGTGTCCCCCCATAAATATCCACGAAGAGTCCTAACTTGGTACTATGAAATCTGATAAAGATATCAGTATAGATATAGGCAGACCGTGCCTCAAAATCAAAGTCGTGAAGCTATATCGGTCTTTTCCTTTCTTCTAGAAGTCACAAACTTTGTATGTGCCCAGATTTTACTTTTCAAACTTGAGTATTTTAAATATGAGTTTGTATTTTTCTTTCCAGATTTCCCAGCAGGCTTCGCATCGCCTCGCTTGCTGGCATAGATTAGAATCAATTATTGTTATTTAAGTAAAGTTATGTAAGATACATAAAATGTGATTCCAAACAATTTACCTTTTATTTCTAGCTTTGACTGTTCTAAGAGTATCATACCGGTGTAGACACATGAGGTCTCAAGAGTAATGGACGCAGAGCAATGCCACATAGGGCACGTCCTCGGTGAGGTAATATACATTATTAGTAGAGTTACCGCTCAGCACCAGGTGAGCTATTGTTCTCATACCTTATACATGTCATCATAAAAAAGTTACTATTAAAACAATCAAAAGGTTAATTTACTTACGTTTATGGAAATTCCAAAGATTTGATGATTTCCCGAAAGTTATGAATTGAGTGGGATTGAACCCACGACCTTCGTATTGTATATATCGTAAAGAAGTTCATTCGTAAATGAGTGGGACCACATATACACTCACTCAAAAACCATCTTATATTTAGATTTCTTATTTTAAAATAAAATAACTGTGGGACATTCTGGAACACATTTTATTCTATGTTTAAAAAAAACTTTTCCAACATAAATTACACAGTAGTCCATTTAGTAAAACATTTAGTTATTTTTTTGTAAAATACATGGCTTTTTAATAGGCTCTATTTATTTATTTATATTCATCTATTACATTTAAATCCCGTATTTACCAACATGGAATCACTACGTGCATTCGTACATATACTCAATATTTCTTTATTTTATTTATTTTTGTTTATTCTTTTACACCAACAAAATAACTACAAGTACCCATACATTATCCAGTTATCAAAGATTGGGTAATCTCGAATTGTATAGGTATTTGCAGATAAATTAAGATTTTTTTAATTACTTTAGAATTTTACATTTGTTTTTATTGAATTATAGTTTAATTTATCCTATTTTACAAAAATACTGCTGGACAAACGTAGGAATATCCCTACATTTAAATAATTTTTATCCACCAAAGATACACCATTACAATAATACAATAAATTCATTATTATAATCATACAAATTATTATTTTAAAACACCTATCACATTATTATTTAAGTCTCAACATCGATTGAACATTTAATTTATAACAAATAAACTTTATTTAACATTTAATTAAATAGGAAAGGATTTAGGAAATATATACAATCTTTTATATAATATTTGTCCTGATGTAATCAGGATAGAATTAACAAAAACTTTAAAAGTTGCGTGGTAGTAAGAAATTAACTAAAATATTGACTACTTGAAGTAGTCATAGATACTCACTAAGCTAGGCTAGAAATAGTTAAACTAAGGTATTTGATAGTCGAAATTCTAAGATAAAGCTACTCGATAGAGTGACATCGAAAGCGACATAGATATATAGACGAAGGTTTACTTTACGCTAAAATAGTAATTTATGTTTCCTTATAGTAATCATAAGAAAATTTGAGGTGTAACAGACCCCTAATACTTATCATTTTGTGAACATTCACTTTACAACACAAAAAAACAAATGGTACCTATTATACTTACCTAAAAATATGATAAAAAGTTATAAAGAAATTAAAATATAATACAAATAACATCTGCCTATCTACAATTTAACAAAAACAAAGTAATTATAAAATTATTGGAATTAATGCACTATTTTAGATATTTGGTTATAAAATTGTAAATGGTAAATAAACAAAATACATGGGTACTATCTATCTATGTATTATTACTACATTTAAAATAATGTTTTTTTTTTCAAGTTTAAAAAGAGTTGACTAGAACAATTACAAAATCATCACAATAATCAATACTTATACGTAATTATTAGGTGTTGTTTATTACAACCAATCTTTAGCATCAAAAACATGGAAAAACTCAAAGGAAATAATTTGTTCAATAAAATCACAAGGATCACTTTGAAACGTCTTTTGAATATGTGAAAGAACTATTAACCAGTAAAAGTAAACAGTAAAAGCATGACGTTTTCTCTAGCGGGTAACAAAGTAGTTATGATAAAATATGCGCTGGGGTTTTCAATACCCCATTTATGTTATGGTCCAATTTTACTATATATTTTCTACTTTGTGACGGGCTGTTTTTTGGAAATTTTTTAGTGCCTGATCGATTAACCATAGATAGCCCAAGACTTTCGCTATCTACGTTCTTTTATGTAGTTGGTAGGGCATTGCCGCTTCAAGACTTGAGAAGGATTTGAACAAAGTAACTTTAAATACTTATTAAGCAGGTGCTTATGAACAATAAGCGACAGAAAACATCTGAATGAAATGAAAAATCACGTAAGTGAAAATTTTATAGGAATGCGTTACCTATGAGCAGTTTAGTTTGTTAGAGGAGAATTTGTGTGTTACTCACCACAGTGCTAAAAGCACTTGATGATTAAATATGAATTTCTTCAGAAGACTTAGTTCGGTTATTCAATGTTATCGCAAGCAAGAATATCTCTTTCATCTAATGAACATGAAATTACCGATGTAGCTAAAAACTTCGACGTAATAAGTGTTGTTTTGTTTACGACAGCTTGGCAACAAAAGCTCCATCGTACATCGATGAATTCAATTTTAATTTGGCTTTGGTGTAGCACCACTTGACCCGAATGTACACAGCTAGTCACGAAATGGGAAGAGGCCGCCCATCCCTTGCGAGTCCCAGTCCGCCACCTCCACAGGGCCAAAGCATTCATCGAAGAACTGTTCCATGGTCCGATGGAGATGGATAGTGGATCGTTCGAAGTTGTGGCCTTCGTCCGGGTACACCTGTAAGAATAGCATTCGTTTAGTTCAATGTGGGTTCGTTTGCCGTGCTATGTCAGTTTAGTTCGCAGTTAAAATAACAATGGATTTAAATAATACTGAAAGTGAATTGCGGCTCCATTTACTTCCAGTTTTGTTTTGATTCGTTTTAGTCTTTGTCGAGTTCGCTGCCGTATCAGTTCAGTCTTGGCCGTCCTGGCCGATCGGTAAGTTCAGAAAGGTCTTTTTACAGAATTTTCGTAGCTTCAAGGTCACCGCTGCCATGTTATGCGATAGTCACTCGTGTTCGTGTCGCTCCCAGTTGGGCATTCAATAGTCCATCACTAAACTCAACAGCTAATCAGGAATCTAAGAAAGAATCCTTAGATCTTTTGATTCCTCGGATTCCTTAGATCCTTAGGTTCCTCAAGATGAACGAACTAGATTCGGAACGCGTCCTAAGAGAACTTAGGAGTCAAATCACGTTCCGAGGATCGAACGGTTAACTGACCATCTAACGGACCATCAAGTGGTAGTGTAACGAATCGCATACCTGGTGGGTGTAGAGAGCTCCCGCCTTGATGAGCGCCCGCGCGAGGGCGAAGGCGTGCGCGGGGTGCGCGGCCAGGTCGGCGGCGGCGTGCGCCAGCAGCAGGCGGCGCGGCGGCAGGTTGGCCGCGCGCCGCCACACCGCGCCGCCCGCCTGAGGCCCGCGCGTCGCGCCCCACCCGCCGTACCGCTCCGTCCAGAACGAATCTATAACCACCATGTACGTCATTGAACTCGGTACTTCTTTCGGTTCGTTCTACGACTTAAGAAATGTCAAAGTTTTCATGAAGTGCCTTTTAAACTTTCCTTCAAATATCATCCAACACTAAGCGAACCTATTTTTAGGAGAAATAAATAGCACAACTAGCACCGATCCTTCGTACACGTTCATCTCAGTAGTTATGATTCGATGAAGAAGGGTCGTCTTCCTCGGGTCGATGGTACATCGAGGATCCGATCGGGATGTTGCAGTCATGAAGTTTTAAGAAATTGGATGCGAACAAGATGACCGATGAACGATGACAGTAATAAGTGAGGAGTAGGGTCGTACTGTGGTGCGTGAGGTCCGTGAGCGGCGCGACGCTGGCGACGCAGCGCGTGACGTTGCGCACGTCGCCGGCCGCCAGCGCCGCGGCCGCGCCGCCGCCGTAGCCGCGCCCCCACACGCCCACGCGGCTGCCGTCCACCATCTTCAGGTTGTCGCGCAGGTAGCTGCAACACACGTGCACCATCCTAGCTTAATCATTTATTCATTAAACTTTATCCTATAATGTAAAATGGTAGCCTAATATTAAAACCACAGCTACCTGTAAACGTAGTCTCGAAATAGAGTAAGGGCCCAGGGATCTATATGAGGGGGCATATATTTTTATGTCATTTGTGATTTCTTCAGGCTTTGGGTTCTATTTTCATACACAAACCACAAAGTTCTAAAATTTACGAATTTTAGCGTTACCTACTATTTACAATAACAAAAACCTGTGTAGTTTATTTTATTAGATAACAAAATAATTAGTTAGTTAATAATTTTGTTAAGTGCAGCTTACCTCTCCACGCGATTCATCCAGGAATTAAATTGTTACCAAAATTAAGGATGGGGTGCCAGATACCCCAAAAAGGGTTAAAAAAGAAACACTCACGATAGAACTGCTATCTGATCTTCTACGTCTACTGACATGAGCTCGTGGTAGATCTCGGTTCTCAGTGCCTCTCCCTGCAAAAAATATAGTGTAGGTAGGTTCAACCGGGACATAAGTAGATTAAAACTTACCGTCTTGGAGTCAGTAACTATTTTTTTTAATTGTGTTTTGAATACTGAGTTACTAGCAGTTAACAATTTCAGTTATTCAATAGAGAACTTTGTTTTGATAATCTGTACCTACCTAGTTATGACTCAAGGAACTTAAAGCGTTAGGCACTTCTAATACAGTTCAAACTTTATTACCTACCTAGCTACTAGTGGTTCGCCCCGAACTGCAATCTCGTGATGTCCGCTCCAGTCTTACCTACATTGATACCAATAGTTGACCTCTGACTACCCCCTTACCCCCTACCTAATTTACTGATTATTCTGATATATAAGCTATATTATTGTAAAGTTTCATTAAAATCCATTCAGTAGTTTTTACGTGATAGAGTAACAAACATCCATCCATCCATTCTTACAAACTTTCGCGTTTATAATATTAGTAGGATACTAATCTTTTTCAGATAATCTCAAATCTCAAAGTGTTGTAGAATTCGTCGTTCCCAAAACTCTGAGGTCTAAAGGTCTGTAGGGTATACCTGTCCCCCCGAGCCCCGGGCGTCGATCTCGGCCACGATGAAGTTCCTGGTGGCGGACAGGTACCAGCCCCAGCCCGGCCGCCAGCGCTCCGTCACCAGCTGCCCCCCGGGCTCCGCGGACCTGGAATACCATGGACCCTTCACATGATCGGTATGAACCAAGCTGTAAGTTTAATATCTGTTGAACTGGCACCTAGATTCACCTAGCTTTAAGACGTTTCAAAGTGTCACATTGTCTTTGACTCTGAAAGGCTTTTCGAGTTCAGATCCGTGTGGACTCCAGTCGAATAGTGTGATTTGAACCGAACGGAAACTTTAGAATTTGTCTCTTAGTCTTGTTTTTATTATCTAGAAACAAAAACGACTGACATTATTATCGTAATTATGAAACGAAGTTAGGAAACGCTCTTCCTCATACTACAAAATGGTTTTTAAATTTAAATAATACTTAAAATTAGCGCTGTCTCTGTTTGCCATTACGCATTGGTAAACGCATTTACATTTGCCATTACGCAGATGGCAATAGTTTAAGCATAGTTTATTCATAATTCATTTATTGCGAAAATGGGTACAAGTTAAATCATAGACATTTATTGTTTGACAGATTTTTGTAGTAAGGCCGTCTGTTTAAAAATAGCCCTGCTGCGAAATGTAGAAATGGGAGATTGCTCTCTATAACATTGCCTCTGCTGGTGAAAAGAGCAACATAACTTACACGTGTAGAATTAACGGCAGAGGCAGGTCATCAGTTTCCCTGAACCCTGGCGGCAGCAGCAGACGCACCCGGGCTTCCCTCTGTGCTTGCACCTGGAATAGGACGACAATTAATTGGGTACCAAACTCCCTTTATGATAAATAGATACCTATACAGTTTTATTATTGTGGCAGTATCGTCAGGCTCGTCCGGGGAAGTACTACCACCACGCCTTTTTCTGCCGCCAAGCAGCAACGCTGTGTTTCGGTTTGAAGAGTGTGGTTGCCGGTGTACCTAATTACAGGCACATGAGGCTTAACATCTGCAGGTATGCCTCAAGTCGATGGACGCAAGGCAGGGCATCGTAGAGCACGCTCCTATCGTGCGTGACTTACAGGTGATGGTTACCACTTAACATCGGGTAGGCCATCTGGTTGTTCCATCAGCTAGTTGCATAAAAAAAAAACCAAAATAGAGAGGAGTGGAAGCGGTCGAAGGAGGCCTTTGCCATCGGTCACACAGATTAACGCTACAACAAAAAATAACAAAGATAAACTAATGAAATCAAATCAAATCAAAATCAAAAGTTTTTTATTTCGGACAAAGTATACATCCATTGTGTTAGTAAACAGTAGATTAGCCTAGTTGTTAGTAGTGAAATAAAAATATAAAAAAGTAAAAAGAATACAATTATTTACAAGGGAAGGTAATCAACTGGTACAATCACAGATATTGGTTGTCTCAGTTGATCACCCTCCGCACGAAATGCCTCCACATAGGGGAAGTGCATCTTTCCGCAACTGTTTTAAGTATATTGTTGTGGCTACCTCGAATTCTACCCATCAAATAAACCCTAGAATCTGATACGGAGCTAAAATAAATAAATGTAGCCGGGAGCTGACCTCGACCCGGAAGACCTTCTGCTGCGGCTGCTTGAGCTGCGCGAAGTGCTGGCGCCGCGCGCGCCCGTCCGCCAGCACGGCCAGCCGCGCGCCGCCGCCCGCGCACAGGAACACGGCCGGCGCGCCCGGGCCCAGGCATTCCTGCGCATAGACATTATCTATACTCGCTGACAGAACGAGCCGCGAGCCGCCTTTTCATGTTGAACGGTACCAAAATTACGAAGGAGAGACGAACACTTGAGCCAGATTGCATCCAGACAATAATAAACGTAATAAAAACTAAAAATCGGTCTATTGAATCGACTGCAGGATTGCGTCCCTGCTACTTGGAGGGCTTAGCTTTAGATACTACTCTGATCACCTGGCAACGGATTGATCACCGTTGGTGTGAAGTATTCTGGAGATACCTCTGCCTGCATTAATCGGTGCGTTCCCTCTAACGACATGCTGCCCATGTATTAGTGCATTCCCTAATCACCTAGCTCTAGCGACATCCATGGAATGTAATGGGGGAGTTCTAGTCTATGATAGGACCATCGGTGTTACATATTCACGAAGTGCTGCTTCCCATCTACTAGTGAATTCCCTAATCGCCTCTAACGACATCTACGGCAAGGGTCTAGTCCTAGTATAACAACAAGATCACCAAATACAAGTGAAACTCACGTGAACATAGTAGCTGTAGTTCTTGCTGAACATGACTCTGTTGTAGAGGCACTCGGCGGGCAGCGAGTCGTTGTCGGCCGCCACGTGCCGCAGCACCGTGGACGTCGGCCACGGCGCTAGAGATGCAGAGCTGTTGTCGAACACCTGCACGCGAGGGGAACCACGCTTCAACTCAAGGTCATCAATTGAATCTTATGGAGCACTTTGAAACGTCTTAAAGCTCGGTGAATCTTAGGCTCGGTACCACATATGCGACCAAGCCTAGAACAACAGGCGAGCGATGAGAATGGAGCCGAAAAATCAGAATGAGGGCGTGATGGTATAGAAGGAGATTAAGGAACGCGTTTAGGTAAGCGTAGTGCAGGACAGGGGAGAATATGGGCAAGAAGAGCAAAAGATAGGGATGATTAGCGATCCTTGGAGGAGGCTTATACCGCCGAACGTGGTCCGTACACAAATATATAAAAGTAGTAACTGGTATTTACAAGATTAATTTTATTTTATTTTATTTTGTGTGGAAATAAAGCTATTTTTATTTTTATTTCTTTATTTATTAGTGCAGGACGCCTCCAGTAAAGTGGGGCGACAATCTGCGACATGTAGCTTGCGTACTTTGACTTTGAGAGGATTAACAAGTTAACAAGGATGAGATAAAGGATAAGGTTCTCAGGATGAGGATATAAGAACAAGAGGAAGCCAAAGTTAAAGAGTAGAAACATACCGGGTCGTCAGTGGGCGTGTGCGCGGTGGGCTGCGTCGTCTGCGGCGCGAAGCCGGGGCACGTGAGGCACGCGGGCGGCGCCGGCCACGCGCCCTCCGCCGGCAGCGCCACGCGGTACAGGTGCCGCTCGCCCGCCTTCTCCGGCGCGGTGCCCACCAGGTAGCTGGAACAAAATACCATATTACCAACACTCGCTCATATCATCCATGTTTTCTGAGGAGAAAACTCCTGTCTTCTGCTCAAAATACATGGACGAATAAGCGTTGAAAGTGCGTTGAATTTTTAGGTAGATAGTAGCAATATAAAAAGCCGAAAGAATTCAGCATTCAGGTTGAAGGTTCGAAAGGGGGTAAGAAGGGAGGTAGTATAAACAATGTAACCTAAGGTGGACCAAATAGTATATTAATTTCTCGTTCTGATTTTTTCAACATTGGTCACATAAAGACCTTAATTTGCATGTATATATATTTTTATACTACTTGTTGATGGAAAATGCAGATCACATGGTGCTACTTGTTGATGGTATAGGTGGTGGTTGATAACCATCACCTATCATAGACCTTGCAAGTCACGTTCGTTGCTACGCACTCTACGATGCTCTGCCATCAACTTGAGGCATAAAGGCATTGTGTCTTTACCCGGCTATTACAATCGTCACTCACAGCAACTGCCTCCTCTCATCCCAGCCGACCAGCTGCGTGATCTCGTAGTTCCCCTGCGTGAGCGTGACGCGCGAGTCGGCGGAGATGCGCAGCGCGTGCCTCCAGGCGGCGCCGTGCGGGGCCTCGTGCACGGGCGCGCTCGCGAACACGGCGCCGCGTGCCCCCAGCAGTGCCCCCCCGCCGCAGTACCCGCAGTCCTCCTCAGCGGGCTCGGCGCCCAGGCCCGACCAGCGGGTCCCGTCCGTCTCGTCGCGGTATATCTGGAAGTGGGATCGGATTAGAGTCGATGTCCAAGGTGATGATATCCAAGGTCCAAGGATCCAAAGTCAATGTGATAAGAGCGGTATCCGTTTTAACAATACTTGTCGATGTCGATTGACTCTGTCAATGTCCTGGTCAAGGGCTGGAAGACTAACAAAATTAAGGAAATTCGGCTAGTTGACTTAGCTCTTTCTGAACACAAAACTCGTTGCTTCTATTTCCTGCCTGCTTGTCATAAGGCTCACCAACTCCGGGTGACTAACTGATCATCATACGCACGCAATACAAAAATCCACGCTGCTACCCTAGTAGCATTTTCCGTTGGCCAACGGTGCCAACAGTCGGGAATATGTTGGGAGACGGTTAGTGACTTTTTCTACAATGACCCAACAAATAACCAACATAAAAAATCTATGATAATTTTAATACAAATATTTAACAATGGCCCAACCACGTTTTGTGGTTGTATTTCTAACCTTGAATACATACGACCAACCAACAATTGTTCACTGTAAGTTTTATGGTTAAATTCTAACAAAAATATCCGTACTGAGGGCCTGCCACAGCCACAAGGCCGCGTCCCGACGGAGAACTCATACAAAGTTTCAACGAAGGCCCTCTTCCGTTTTTCGGTTGGAAATTCAACAGAAGATCCATACGAATGGACAACGTAAGCCCAACTTTAAGGTCTAGCTGCGACCCCAACATAAAATGTCATACATGTTGCCAACACGGGCCCCACGGCACATTTCTATCAATACAACAATCGAAAATCGTAACGAGTAGCCAATATAGGCCCAGCAAAGATTTTCAGCGAAATTAATAACATAAAACTCATACAAACATCCAACAATCGCCCTATTCCGTTTTTTGGTTGGAAAGTCAACAGAAGATCCTTATGAATGGACGACGTTAGCCCAACTTTAAGGTCTAGCTGTGACCCCAACATAAATTGTAATACAGGTTGCCAACACGGGCCCCACTGCCCGTTTCTATCAATACAGCAATCGAAAATCGTAACGAGTAGCCAAATAAGCCCAGCAAAGATTTTCAGCGGAATTAAAACTCATACAAACATCCAACAATCGCCCTATTCCGTTTTCCGGTTGGAAAGTCAACAGAAGATCCATACGAATGGACAACGTAAGCCCAACTTTATGGTATAGCTGCGACCCCAACATAAAATGTCATACAGGTTGCCAACACGGGCCCCACTGCCCATTTCTATCAATAAAGCAATCGAAAATCGTAACGAGTAGCCAAATAAGCCCAGCAAAGATTTTCAGCAGAATTAAAACTCATACAAACATCCAACAATCGCCCTATTCCGTTTTCCGGTTGGAAAGTCAACAGAAGATCCATACGAATGGACAACGTAAGCCCAACTTTATGGTATAGCTGCGACCCCAACATAAAATGTCATACAGGTTGCCAACACGGGCCCCACTGCACATTTCTATCAATACAACAATCGAAAATCGTAACAAGTAGCCAATATAGGCCCAGCAAAGATTTTCAGCGGAATTAAAAAAATAAAACTCATACAAACATCCGACAATCGCCCTATTCTGTTTTTCGGTTGGAAAGTCAACAGAAGATCCATATGAATGGACAACGTAAGCCCAACTTTAAGGTCTAGCTGCGACCCCAACATAAAATGTCGGTTACCAACGCAGACCCCACTGCGCATTTCTATCAATACAACAACATAAAATCTTAAAAATCAACCCATTAGAAAGCCCAGCAAAGGTTTTCAGTGGCATTAACAATATAAAACTCATACTTTCTTTCTTCTTCTTTCTACCCACCTACATTATGTATTTTTAATAAGTAAGTATAAAAGCACATAAGTAGGTCTCATAAAATTACTCAGCGTTTTGCTTGGACTAGGTAGGTAAAGCCTTGGGTAAAACCGTTGGTTGGCTAGTCGTATGGTACCTACCCCTACCTACCTAGTAGGTAGGTAGGTAGGTACCCTACACATACTACATTACGAACAACTCATCATCATCAGCCAAACTGATTTAGATACAGGCGCGGCGCGGCGGCCGGCCTGTGTTCGCATATCCAGTCAATGTTACCAACAACTAAACAAGTATTAGTTTAGCTAAATACCTAATATGTAGAATTATGTAAGTATTTTATTTTGATATAATCACATTTTTCGGGTTCATGAAGCTATACAAATTCAATTCAGTTCAATCTGTTTTTTGTAGTAGGTACCTACTACAAAAATACATGATTCGAGAACAATAGGTAATTTATTTTATTGTTCGTACCTATTAATTTCTCTTTATGACAGTGGCGAACTGTCAAGTTTATCAAAGTTGTTTATCTCTCAAAATAGGCAGGTAAAAAATTTTACTGATTATGAACCGATTTAGCAATTTTCGAGATGCGGAGTTGGCAATTGCAGCATTCAGTCGTCCCACCCCAAGCATCGTCCGTCCCACTGACCTCAATAAATACACTGGACAGGCTTTCACCATTAGAATGACAGCAATTTTTTGTGCCAATTTGAAGCGCCACTTTTGACATACGAAAGTCCCTAGAACTAATTGTGACGTATATTGCAAATGGCTGCCGTGGTAAATTACATAGAAGTAGAGATGTTCCGATACCACCAAACGCAAAGTATCGATACCTACTCAAATCGTCTTGCGATACTACTAACTGGAGTACCTGAAAAGTATCGATACTTACTCATATCTATAGTATAAGTAATTTAAACTTTTTGGAAAATTAAATGTAGGCAGATATTTGAAACTAAAAATTATATAATGAATAATCTTATAATAAAGAATTATTAAGTCAACCAGCTATTATACTATTCTTCATTTCAATAGATACCTGCTTGCTTCGATAAATCAGAATAATGTCAATTTATTCAGACGAATTTATTAAAAAGCTTCTTCCACAAATTGTGTGACAAGTACATAATAGTCACCCACAGCACAGCTACATACAAACCATGAGCGTATAGCTATCGATAAAAACATTAGATGTCGACTTGCGTGCATCACTAACTTTAGTTCCATGGACTTTCGTATTTGCTTACAGCGCCAAAATGGCGTAAATCAAATAGGCACAAATCTATCTTGCCAGCCGCCTGTCCAGTGTATTTATTGAGGTCAGTGGTCCGTCCGAACATCCGGCGCGCGCGCTGCGCGCCCCCGCCGCCCGCCCGCCATTTTAGTTTCTTGTTGTGACTTGCATTGCTCATGTTTATTTGTACCAATTTTCTAATGTTCAATCCTGCTGATCCTAAATTAAATTGCTGTACATAACTGCTGCCTGTGACGTGCCTGTGTCTGTGTGTTGGAATAACTTAGCCTATGGAGACAAATTAACATTTTGACAACAACCTTTTCTCGGACACACATGTTAGAACGAAAGAAGCCAAGAAAATATATGATTCAAGTGACGGAAGGCAGTTATGAGGAGTTGAATTAAATTTCTCAAGCATCCGACTCTAAAATCGTAACTTTGTGGTAAGTGTTTAGTTCTACAAAAACATACGATTTGAAAAATGTTGGTCAATTCAATTATTGTAAGTATTATATGTAAGTAGTTAAATTATGATGTAACTATTTATATTTAGGTACCTACTTACTTACTTATTATTTTATGAACTTTCCTCTTTCACTTGATAGTAACCAAGGATAAAAACTGCAATGGTAGATTCTCACTACCTCCAGGTTACAACAGTCAATGGTTGGTCGCATGGAACTGGCACCTAGTTTTAAGACCGAGCACCTAGCACCTAGTTCAAAGTTATCCAGAAAATCAGTGCCATGCTTGAAAAATATGCTGGAAGCTCAACAACACAGATTTCGAGTGATGGTAAAATATATTCTAATATTTCGAAAAATGTTGAGCTAGTAGCCAAAGTACAGTCAGAATCATAGAGATAATGATCATTTAAAAAATAAAATTTTAAAGGAGGAATACAGGCATTTTATATAATTTATGAAAATTGATGATAATTGATGATGCTGGCACAATTAACAATTTGCTTTGTTTTTTCAGATTTAGTCACTCAACATCTTGTACGAAACAAAGTGAAGAGAGTAGAGTGTTAAAGGCTTGCAACATACACAAAATAAGATCCTGGGAAGGTAACGGGCAACAGCACCACCACCGACTTCACTGCCCGATGGAAACACAATTCCTTGTGATACCTAGTCTATCAGATTTAACTGATTTGAATTGGTTTCTTATTGAAATAATGCCAAACTTTTGGTAAGGCTTTTGGAATTCTTCTGCTTCTATAGATAATTTAATATTTTTGCTGATTTTATTAATATCTTGTATATACTTACTTTTACTTTCTTGTATTTACTTCTTTTTACAAGGGATCCACATCTCACCATAAAATTTAGGTTAGAAGCAAAATTTACTAACAAACATACATATAAAATGTACTTACACATGTTTAGTTTATGTGGAACTAAAAAAGATGCCTATACTAATAATTATTACTTCTTTGCAGGTAAATTATTTGAGCTTTGTTGGTGGCACTAAAACATCTGCCATCGTAAGAAGAATATATAATGGAGAAAGTCTTCACAAATAAACTCTCAGTGAATTGTAATTGGACTGAGAAAAATATCAAGACCGCCTTGAAATAGCTAAAATTGATAAAGATAGTAAGTAAAGGGTAATTTTTTTATTAGGGGCATTCACTTGTGTCTATATTCTTTTTTTTATGGCTTCTATTGATTCAGATTTTACAATTTGTCCACTGACAGCAAGGTTTTTTTTACGGTTAAGTGATGGAGGAAGTCCGAGTGAAAATAAAAAGTTTATCAGAGTTTATAAAGAGAGGTTGAACTGAAACTTTTATCTCAAGTGATTTATTTACTTTTTTGCTAAAGAAACAATTATCGGAAATAATAACAGCCATACTTATTTACATTAAATGAATTTCATTAACACTTCAAATAAAAAATGTAGGTATACATAATGCTACCTTCCATTAATTCTCTAAGCTAACCTTGCAGCATGCCAGTGTGTCAATCATGTCAAATTAAGTTTCATATTATGCCATAATCATGTTGTGTTGGCTTTGAGAGTAATTAATTTTATTATTATTTTATTGCAGATGCTGTGCATCGTCACAGGATAGCTGATAGATAGATAGACACAGAATAGATGTGGAAATGAACACAGTTATTAGCAATAGTTAAGGATCAGTTGAGTCACCAAAATATTGTGATACATCTGCAAGAACAAAAACAAAGATCCCCTAGAATCAAACAAATTAGAGCTGAGTTTTGTATTTCGGACATTATCAATATTTACTTAAAAAGGGAACTTTTTGAAATCGGGAAAAAACAGGTTCCGGTGCTGTAATTATAATATATCGTAGGTAAAGTAATATAAGAATAATATGAAACTTTAAACTATTTGTTGAATACTGTCTTCATTCTGAAAAAATCATGAACTTCTAACGCTGACTGTACATCTAAATTATATTAGGTATTTTATTAAGTACTTATGTTACAATGAATATTCAATAATGCCTTACTCATAAAAATTTCTTTATGTTATGATCTCATACCAAGGGGTACTCTCATACATAATCTCATACCAATGATCTCATACAAGTAATAAATGTTTAAATTTTAGTAATATTTATAAATTCGGGAGATATTAATTAAGCTTAAGGTACATTATTTCATTAGACTACACATACCTACGTTTGTACCAGGGACAATTTTTTACAATAAATACTTATATAATTTTCGACATTTGTTTTTAATGTTTTAAGTAGACTTTATGTAGTTTTAGATAAACATAATTTAGAGATATTTGTAAGGTAGGCATACATTGACATATTTTTACATATCTGTCGATAAGTTTCAACTTATATGTTTAAATACCATTTTTATGTGTTACTAACAGTTTGATTTAGCGTGTTTCATCTTCTGGTCAACAATGTTCCAATGGTTGGTCTACTGTTTTTTCCTAATGTAAGCCATCGAGCGATGGTCCAGGGAGAGTTTACGAGTGCTAGTAGGCCTGTGTAGAAAAATCTCGCTGGACCATAGTTGGTTTACATAAGGAAAAGGTCAATAGACTAACCATTGGCCCATTGTTGGCAATCAGTGGAACCTTGATAGACCAACTGTTGGACCAACGTCGGGCCATGTAGGAAAAATCTCACTGGGCCATTGTTGGCTTCCATAGGGAAAAACTGAAAAGACCAACCGTGGGACCAACGTTGGCCAACGTACCGGAAATATCTCGATACCAACAGTAGGGCCATTGTAGGTTAACATACGAAAAAAACGGAATGGACCAACCATCGGACCATCGTTGGGCAGCGTATGGAAAATTAGTGCATGCCAACCGTTGGGCCATTGTAGGCTAACATAAGGAAAAACTCGGACCTGACCTGGTCAGTGCAGGTCAGGTTACGGAAAAACCTCGATAGACCAACCGTTGGCCCATCGTTGGCTATCACTTGGAAATTCTCAGTGGCCCGACCGTTGGGCCATCGCAGGTTTACATTATTGGCATTACCGCATAAAAGGGTGACAACTCTAACCGTTGACCAACCGAACAGTAGACAGAGGCCCAACAAAATGCCTACTCAAAATGCTACTAGGGTAAAAAACCTAAAAACCGACGCTTGGACAGATCAAAGTCTAGGTGGATGAAGTTTCTAGATCTTATTTATATCTTAAGGTGTTTTAAGAATGTTATCACTGCAAAAACAAACTCACATCCTGACAGTTGTATTGCTGCGCGCTGCAGAAGCTGATGATGGAGACGTTCTGCGGCCGGTTGAGGAGCAGCACGGCTATCTGCTTCTCCGACATCCATGTACTCCAGCGGACGTACCAGCCTAGAATACATTTGAATCGGTGACTTGTGGCATTAGCTTTATAAAGAGGAAAAAGATTAGGTGTTTTCGAAATATTTTCCCAAAATATTGAACCACATTTCTAGTCAAAGAGTTGCTAATGGAAATGAGTATAGTACTTCTCATTCTTGTCGGGTTCTTTCGAAACAGTGTGGTGAAAGGATTTAAGTGCGCCTCACTGAGGCTCCTTTCGAGTACTTGACCCCTGTTTTTAGAACTTTTTAGGTTTTACGACGGTGGAGTACTTAAGCAGTAACTTACGTGTGGTGTAGCGGCAAAACCCCCAAATATGGGGGAGGTCTACTACCAGCAGTGGACTTATTTATCCTGATGACGGCAATATGTAAGAACTATGTCTTAACCAGAACCTAAGAAGAGGAGGAGCAGCATGTCGCTGAGACGACTACTCTGCACATTTTCTTTATACATTGGTCTCTTCTTCTGTAATAGCTTTGACTCTTGTATTAGCGTTTTTCCTCATTTTATTTGTAGTTCCATGTTTGTGCAACAAATACTTAAATGAATTTATTCTTCTGTTTTAAAAAGCTGTATTAGCTAACCTTTATCTACAGGTGCGTTGAACTGCAGGGGATGAGGGAACAGATACTTCGGAGTCTTCAGGCTGACGACGTTGATGGTCACTACCGGGTTATTGGTGTTCAGCTGCAATTCAAAGAGAATAGAAAAAGTTTTGAGACTATTGGTAAATGATGGTGGATGAATAGGGCTTTAATCGTTCTTTCTGGAAAAGTATATCAGAGGTCTATGCAGTGGCGGATTTACCAACAGGCTGAGTGGACTAGAGCCTAGGGCGGCAGATTTTAGGGGGGATTTTATTTAGGCCCCTTTTTTTATAAATATGATTGTCAACTAGAGCATCAAATTGTAGAGGTCAGTAGCGGCGGCAATGAATATCCTACTGGCGGCAAATGTGTCAAGCCGCCACTGGGTCTATATCCTGCAGTGGACTTCTTCAGATGATTATGATGACGATTGGTAATTAACTAATGCATTTTTGAAATAGGAATGAATGATTTTAGGGTCTGAAATGGGGATCGACCTAGTACCTAGTAGACGGGATACCTAGTAAGGGTAAAAAACTGACAGATCTTATCAAGTCGATACCAAAACCGTGCCCTACGTTTTCTCGTAGCTCTTCAGGTCACTTATCATCGTAACGGATTGACGTATTAGCCGGTATCTCGGTAAGGATACAAGAGCCGAGGAGTTACTAAAGGTTGAATTGGTACTACGTTTATTTCTCTCACCTTAGGATACCTTATGGAGCGTACTTGGGGGTAGGCAGGCGGCTGCGGCTCGTCCAGTCCGTACCACAGGTACTGGTGCGACGGCACTGCGGTCGCGTTGTACGTCGCGAACATGAGGCTCTGCCCGTCGGGACTGTACCATAGGGCACGGTCCAGACGAAGCACCTCTGTCTCGTAGAGGAAGTCAGGCACGCCATTGAAGACCACTCCAGGGACTCCTGGAAGGGAAATGTAGAATCAGAGACACTGGAATGAGATTAATGGTCTCTAATTTTGTAACAAGGATCATACAAAATAACGGTAGGCGCCAAGCTGTGAGTTTGTTGCCTGTTCTTCTAGGCTTGGTAGTGTGGAACTGGCACCTAGATTTATCTAGCTTGAAGACGTTTCAAAGTGATCCTTGTGATTCAACTCATGAAAAAACCTTCTGACTGTGACTGCAAAATGTAAGCGTTCGGTAAATCTCTTCTAAACGTGGTGTAAATGATATTCACAGCTCCAAAAATGGGCTTACTTCCACTAGCTTCAGAGCTAAATGTCGTTTACTGTGCATTATGGCCCATGCGGCACTAAACGGCGTAATTTCGCTAAGTATGGCCCGCAGAGCTCTGAATATGGGCCATATTGCGGAATCAACTTCTAGAAGTGGGGCGACCGACTTTATAATTATTTCCGACCATTTACAGACGCAATTGTTTTGAGAACTTTTAAATTATATGGCACTAGCTCCTGCCCGCGGGTTTGCTTGCGTACTCTTAGGATTGCTAACGTTAATGTTTCAGGTACGTCCAACCACCGACTGACTACCCCCTTAGACATCCTCAAAGCACCTGGAGTTCGTACTTGGTACCAAGATATCTGAGGGGATATCTACCGTGCCTCGGGATCAAAGTCGTGAAGCTGTTTCAGTTGATTCCTTTTATTGGGTCCGTTCATATTTTCTACCCCTTTCCCGGTCATTTTTCGGGATAAAAAGTAGATAGGTTAAAAAAAAATAACCCTATCATTACAGCTTACTAGAGCACTAATGGTTTAGTGGTAGCGGCATCGCCTTGCGATCCTAAGGTCGTGAGTTCAAAACCAATGAGACCACAATGAGTTTTTCTGCTAAATTTTTGAAATTAAACAGAAAAAGGAAAATAAGGTGAGGAAACCGTCATATCGTATACCCTGAAAAGTTTTAAACACGTGTGTACGTACCCTAGTACTCGAAAACCTTTCACCTTTGTTTCGAAATAACTAGTGCCACGACAACTGCTTACTATTGCACTACCATTGTGTTTGTAGATACGCAATGTGTATTGTTATACAAAATTAAAATAACTAGTAGTTCGCCCCGAACTGAGATCTCGTGATGTGACCCGACGAACTCATCAAAATGTTGAGTAGGTAGTAGTCAGAGGTAAGTCCAAACATATTTGGACTTTTTTCTGACTACCACCTACTAACTTGGTATGGTAACCAAGTTTCAACTTTATTGGCCTATTTATTGAAGAGTTCCGTTGAACAGACCTTAGCTCCATCATCAGACCTGGTCGACTTCACCATTTTATGAGAACTGAGTACTTCCTTAATTTATTTCAAGAAAAAAAAATAAGAAAAAGCAAAGGAACTGGCCGACCAGTAGAAAAACCTTGATGTCAACGAAACTCTTAGAGATTCGAGCTCTTGGATCGCTGGTTATGTTAATTTAACTTTTTTATTGTATCTCAAAAACAGAGCGTCTCAAAAAAAAAGGAAAAATTGTTTTGGAATGTCCAAACAAAGCCCTTTCATATGACATGTAACTTGATTTTTTTATGTAACTTTTTTTATTTTTGCCCCGTTAAAAAACCCTATATCTCAAAAACCCCTTATCCGATTTTACTCATATACTTACCAGTAAATTTCTCAAGTACAAGCTATCGACATATCAAATTTCATGCAGATCGGATCAACGGTTCTTAAGTTATCGCCAGACAAACATACATACATACATACATACATAAAATGCCAAATCGCCCAAGTTGAAACTAAGATCTTCGTTCGCTTCGCTCACTCGATCAATTAAATCTCTCTTGTCGTGTCACTAATTTCTTAAAACAGTGTGGTGAAAGGATTTGAAGTACACCTCAAGAGGCTCCTTTCGAGCACTTGACACATGTTATAGAACTTTTTAGGTACATGCAGGTTTCCTTACAATGTTTCCTTCACCGTTTGAGAGTACTGGTACTATTGTGCACATACATTTTTGAACAGAAAAACTCATTGGTGCACGACCGGTTTCGAACACCTATTTCTACCGCCAAGCAGCAATGCTGTGTTTCGGTTTGAAGAGTGTGGTTGCCGGTGTAATTACAGGCATATGAGGCTTAACATCTGTATGCCTCAAGCTGATGGACGCAGGGTAGTGCATCGTAGGGCACGTTCCTATCGTGCGTGACTTACGAGGCAATGCTTTGTTATAGGTGATGGTTACCACTTAACATCAGGTGGGCCATCTGCTTGTTCCATAAGCTGGTTATATAAAAAAAAAAAAACCCACGACCTTAGGATCGGAAGGCGGTGCCGCTACCACTAGACCACCAGTGCTAGGCTCTTAAATAATTAAATAATGTCTGGCTTTGATATGAAGCTGTCCGACCTTCCGCAACCCTAATATCATCGCAAGCCGTGCAAAATAAGTTACAGCTTCTGTTCAAGCCCAACTTTATGAAATTGTTCTAGTACGAGTATTCAGACACCTATTAAACGTTTTCAAAGTCCCGAAAACAAATTAACGCTTTCAAATGTTGCCGGGGAATGTCGTGCTAATTTGAAATTACGTTTTGTCTGAAACTCTGCTTTTCACTTGATTTCAGCTGCCTTTTATTCATGGTTTTGAGGTTTCTAGGTTTTATTAAAAAACTAATAGATAGCCCCCCTGATGTTATGCGGAACTTCTAAGTTAAGCTCATAAGTTTGGAACTGGCATCTAGATTCACCTAGCTTCAAGGTTTCAAAGTGAATTGAATAAATTTAGTCTTTTTTTATGCAACTAGCTGATGGAACAAGCACATGGCCTACCTGATGTTAAGTGGTAACAATCACCTATAACAAAGCATTGACTCGTAAGTCACGCACAATAGGAACGTCCCCTTCGATTAGAGCTCTTTGTGTGTGGCTCGCCCGGGGAAGTACTACCACCACGCCTTTTTTTGCTGCCAAACAGCAACGCTGTGTTTCACTTTGAAGAGTGTGGTTGCCGGTGTTATTACAGGCACATGAGGCTTATCATCTGTATGTCTCAAGTTGATGGATGCATCGTAGGGCACGTTCCTATCGTGCGTGACTTACGAGGCAATGCTTTGTTATAGGTAAGGTATTTGGTTACCACTTAACATCAGGTGGGCCATCTGCTCGTTCCATCAGCTAGTAGTATAAAAAAAACACATTTTATTTCAAGAATAAAAAACGAAATCTTTTTTATAATTAAAAAGTTTTTTTGTAATGTCTTAAAAGTTATTATCTGAGTGGGATATTGTTACATTGTAAAAGGATCATACAAAAGAACGGTAGGAACCAAGCCGTAAGTTTGTTGCCTGTTCTTCTAGGCTTTGGTCGCGAGGAACTGGCACCTAGAGTCACCTAGCTTTTAGACGTCTCAAAGTGATCCTTGTGATTTTATTGAATACATACATTTTGACTTTGACTTTGACTTTGGATTTGAGCCCACGACCTTCCTCTTGATACGCGGCCCCGTACCAAGGCGAAGCTCTTAGTAAAAATCTTTGTGATTTCCTTAAGTATAGTAAACACTATAAACTCTTAAAAAATAAAATACCATTGTTAGTGATCCTGCAGATCAGCCTCTTCAGCACCCAGGGTTTGTAGTAGATGTCGTTGTCGTGCACGAACACCAGCGTGGAGCCGACGGGGGACCACTCGGCGTACTGCAGCAGCGGCGCGGAGCGGTCGTCTTCTACGGGAGACACGGTGATCTTGTTCCTGGAGAAAGAATGTGTCACATTTGAGAGAAATGACATCCCTCACATTCATAATTCATAATTCATTTATTGCGAAAATGGATACAAGTTAAAACATGTCAATTTAAATTTATATAGATCAGCCAAATTCAGCTTTACTGCATGCAACTTTTATAATTATTAAATTAAAACATATAAATTAGTAGGTTATAAACGGTAGAAAATAAAATGTCAAAGAGTTAAAACTATATACTTTTATTAAAATAATAATTAATAGAAAATGAAATATCAGTTATCAAATTTGTCACATAAATAATCTTCAACACAGCTCAGTTGGTTTCGATCCCCGACGAAAACAAACATTTGTGTGATGAACATATATGTTAAATGATAACAAAGCATTGCCTCGTAAGGTCACGCACGAAATGAACGTGTTCTACGATGCACTACCCTGCGTCCATTAGCTTGAGGCATATGGATATTAAGACCCGCCTATATAACCAGTGTGTTTTGCCGACCTTGGGAAGCGTATAACGGAACTAAAATGGTGCTGGGCAGGACACTTGGCAAGGCGAGGTGGTGACAGGAGTAGTAAGGCGCTAACTGAATGGCGTCCAAGAACTGGGTGTAGAAACGTCGGTCGTCAGCTGGATGAGACAAGCGCAGGACCGTCAACGATGGCGAATACAGAGAGAGGCCAATACTATACACAGCAGTGGGTGAGGTCGGGCTGTGGATGATGATGATGATGGTATGGATATTAAGCCTCGTGTGCCCGTAATTTCACCGCCAACCACATTCTTCAAACTGAAACACAGCAACGCTGCATGGTGATTTATCCACATCACTGTGTCTTACCGGCCTCAGAAAAACACCAATCGTACATTTGCGTGATGGAATTAATGGTCAGCATCGCTCAGCGTCCTTATGACGAGAAGAAACTCTCCAAATATGGCGGCGCACGATAAGTAACGCTTACTTGAGTAATGGCGACCCGTTAATTTTGCAAGGATCATTAACTTACACCTACCTGAGAGAATACGATACGATAAAATGATTTTTCAAGTTATTTCAGAAAGAGAGGTTCTCAATCCAAACAATTTACAGAGTAAGGTGGTACTGATGAGTTACTCATATTCCGCGCAGTGTTACCAACCTTTACCAAAAATGTTCCTCAAGTTTTTTTCTGTATTTCCCTAAAAATCCCTAAATGCGCAGGGGCCTTATGCTCACTTCGATCGAGATTATCTCACGGTGGAGATGACGTCATATCTCGTTCAATAACTCGTTGAACTTGCGTCTCGCATGAACTTTGAATGAGAAAATTGGGGAGTGAGATGGTGAGAATGGGGATTTTATAGTTATCGAACGAGATATGACGTCATCGCCACCGTGAGATAATCTCGCTCGAAGTGAGCATAAGGCCCCTGTTCACTAGTTTCATATCGTGCGTTCTTTTCTACGCACAAAACTGAAAACAAGTTCGATTTTGCAAGTTTTGTTTGAAATCCCTAAAAAAATCCCCAAAATATTCCAGTCCCTAAAAATGTCCCTTTTAACACTTCTAGTCCCTAAATTTAGGGATAAAATCCCTAAGTTGGGAACCGTGATTCCGCGCCATTTTATTTTCTTTGCTCCATTTATGGCAACTGTCCGTCATTCGACAGACAATCTTGCGAGTGTCAAGTGATATAGTCTAAATACTTTTTAGTCAAGCCAGTCCATAGTAAAGTCGACGTCATTTGTTTTTAAGAAAATGGTGGCGGTTTTAACAGCAGTGGCAACCGAAATACATATCTGTGAACATTTCAACTGTCTAACTATCACGGTTCATGAGATACAGCCTGGTGACTAAAAGACAGATAGACAGACGGACGGACAGCGGAGTTTTAGTAATAGGGTCCCGTTTTACCCTCTGGGTACGGAACCCTAAAAACCATTACACGACGACGAAAATGTCTAAGCATAATTATGTATTAATTTACTTTAGGCTTTAGACTTTCAAAGTGATCCTTGTGATTTTTGTGTAGGTCTAACTCAGCCAGCCCTAAGGGCAACATACGACACAAAATACCTAATGTAATACCGAGGTCAGTCGCCCTTCAGAGCGACAGGTCGGCGATCCTAATTGCATTACTATGTTCCTTACAAGAGCTGTAATGTACCTAAGTAAGTATAGTTCTAGAATAATTCTGGATTGTTCGAATAGACGTATAATACTTAAATTATGTAGTAAAGAGCAGTAGAGCTCTTTGTGTTTGGCTCGTCCGGGGAAGTACTACCACCACGCCTTTTTCTGCCGCCAAGCAGCAACGCTGTGTTTCGGTTTGAAGACTGTGGTTGCCGGTGTAATTACAGGCACATGAGGCTTAACATCTGTATGCCTCAAGTTGATGGACTCAGGGCAGTGCATCGTAGGGCACGTTCCTATTATGCGTGACTTGCGAGGCAATGCTTTGTTATAGGTGATGGTTACCACTTAACATCAGGTAGGCCATCTGCTTGTTCCATCAGCTAGTTGTATAGAAAAAAATATAGTGAGGTACGTATATTGTATGACCGTGTACCTCAAGTACGAGTTTCAATTTTAGTTTTTTAGTTTTTTTAATTCTGCAGTGCATGTCCCAATTTTTCTATGAAGACGCACCTGCAATATTTTTACATGATACTTGTACAAGTAATTTTGAATCTGATAACAACCACGTAACCCGATAAATAGACAAACTAAGTGGATCATTCTTAGAGCTGATTTCACCATGCTCTGTTAGATTAACAAAGGATTAAAGGGCCGTTAAATATGTCAAAATGTACGCGTTTGACATCTAAGGTTAGTAGTAATGGCTTGTTAGTAACTAACATAGCATGGTGAAATCAGCTCTTAAAAAAACATCCTTATCGATATCTAGATAATGTTATATAGTACCGCTGGCACCGGAAACTAAAGATTAATTCCTTTCGTTCGATCTGGCACAGATTTCCCTTCTGAATTACCAGTGTGAATAAATACATTTCATTTCATTTTCAGTAAACCGATATTTGTTGCCTTAAGGAGACAAAACTTTTTGTTCCTTATTTGAGTTATTCAACTCAATTATAAATAGAATGATTTGAGTTTTTAAATAATAAATTATAAATAAAAAAGTTGTGATATGGGCAAAAGGAACCACATAGCTGATATAATAGCTACTCAAATATATTATACTTTTTTGTAAATACATACTTATGATACATTAAAACACCCAGCAGAGAACAAACCTCTATGTTCATCACACAAATGTTTGTCCTCGGTGGGAATTGAACCCACGGCCTACAACGCAGGAGGCAGTGCTTCTACCAACTGAGCTGTGAGGGCTGTCAGAAAGAGCTTGTATGATCAAAGTGTACATTATTTTCGTATTGGTCGTTTGTTATAAACACGTGACAGTATACACGACCCAATAAGTACGGCCAATAAAACGAAGCCATTAGTAACTGTCCGATAGGGACGATGCCTCGTTTGATTGGGTAGTAGTAGTAGTGTAGTAAGAACGCGATTATCGCGTCACTACTACTCTTCTTATCCTGTATAAATATATTATATACATTTTAAATGTAACTACTATAAGTGGATACCTAATTACTTCCTAAGACTAATCTTAGACTACTTATAATGAATTTATTATTTGCAATGGGGGTCAAGGATGGCTATAGGAATAGTATAGCAATATTGTATGCCCGAAATGGGTAGACTGTAGGAACAAAAATACCTCTGTGAGATCTATTTACACAGTTTTACAATAAATTATTCTTATTCTTATTAAAATATTATTTTTCTTAGACATAGAGGAAAACATCATAAGAAAACGACATGTCGTAGAACCTTAAAAGTTCTAAAACTTATGCAAGTTCTCGAAAGCAGACTCTTTTAGGCGCACTTTACTTAAAATCTTTTCACCACACAATTTCGAAAGAAACTAGTGTTACGATAAGACAGACATTTATTTGTTTACTGTGATTATGTATGTCATGGTTCAAATAGGTACTGTAAAACTAAACCATGTGTAAGCAATAAATGTATTGAGTCTTGCACTAATGGATTTTTCTCTTAGAAAAATGTATGTTTTAATACCCCGTTTACACTCAGCTCATGTCCGTGGAAATGTGCAGAGACGTGAGCAGGGACTTGGACAATGCGAGAATGTAAACAGGCCACTTCCATGTCTACTCGCGTTGCCGCTCGCGTTGCCCGTGTTGTGAACACACATTGCCAGCGACACGCTGCCACAGATATATATATGGCCGGCAACATTTCCGACCACGCGGATGGCAGTGCGAATGTCTAAATGTAAACGCAGTTACAGTATTATAATGCTCGGTGAAGGAAACCAGTTTCTAGCAGCGGCAATGGGCTTGCAACTTTAGAATATTGAGTTGGTAATTTGTACTAAAAGGCCTGAGGGGATATCTACCGTGCCTGGAGATCAATGTTCGTGAAGCTGTTTCCGTTTATTTTTTTCGACATATCATCTTGTATAGTGCAAACGCTCGGCTCGGTACAGTGGTTTCATATTACCATATATTTCATATTAGTGTTACCCGTACCCGCCGCCAACGCAACATCTTTGTTCGTTTGCTCCGTAACTTTTTAACTTTTAAAGTTGTTCAAAGTGCTGCTCTATCAGTAGAATTTATATATTTTTGTGAGAAGTGAACCAATGTGCCTGGGGATGTTTATTTCGTGAAAATCGGTCCAATAACACCGCGGATATAAGCAAAAACATATTCAAAATCTTTTTGCTAACGTTCACGTAACTGACCTACGACAACTCGCAGTGCGCCCGCTGCTATTGTTCGCGCTACTGAGTCATCGCAGCCGTCCGGCTACTCGCCGTCAACGCTTCTACCGGCAGTGGTGTCGAATAAGGCTGAATCATATACTGCGCTGGACTTTGCCGACCGCTTATACACTTTATAACCGTCGACGTACCTGCCTACTAACAGCTTTGGTTTGTACAATAATTTCTTGCGCCTCTGAAATTTCTGCTTGCATTTAACATGAGTTGTGCCGCTTGCAGTACCGCTATTCTTATGGATGAAGATAACTTGCGGTGTACTTTGGATAATTGCGGTAAAATATACCATCTACTCTGCGCGGGAGGAAAAAAATCAACCGTCTCTATGAGCGAGTGGGTCTGCCCGGAATGTAGCTGTGCGGCTAGGAGAGGCGGTGATAATAGCCTTACGCCTGTCGGTACGTCCAAAACATTACGAGATCCAAATGTCACGTACCGCAAAGTGATACCAGTGGTTGGAACAGGCAAGCTCCAAAATATAACAACTACAAACCCTTCAGGTAAAGAGCAGGTTACGGCTAGAATGGATACGAGCCAACAAGCGTATGGAAAGGACTTGCCGACGGAGATACGTGGCTTGCGACAAGAAATATCTGCATTGAAGGACCAACTAAGTGCGGCCGTGACCACTATACTGAACTACGAGACCAAGTTGGAGCGTTATGCGGCTCAAGTTCAAGCGCTTCATGACAAAATAGACCAGAAGGAAGGCCAGGTTCCTTTTGTGAATATACGAAGATCTCAACCGGCGGTCACGCCTCCGGAGTGCTCTGTCGCATCACCCAAAGCATTATCTAAGCAGAAAAAGGTTGTGAACAGAAATACTCAAGTGACGATTCCTCAGGTGCCCCTCGTATCGGAAGTTAATCCAAGAGAATCCAAAAAGTCTAGTGTAGTCACCGAATCGGTCGCTACCATCAATCCAGAAGTTTTGGCAGTGGATATCCAGCCGCAACCATGGACCGAGGTAAGAAAGAGAAGCCGCCGACCACCGTCTCTTTGCGGCACCGCCGGCCCAGCGATAACATCTCTTAGAGCTGTAGAGGCCCGGAGTTTCATACATCTATGGAATATGGAGTCGAGCGCAGATGATATTCGTTTATATCTACAACAGCTTTGTCCCGGCGGTACCTGTACCGTGGAAGAACTAACCCCAAGAGGCAACTACAAATCTTATAAGTTGGGAGTTCCAGTTGTCTACACTGAAACATGCCTGTCGACGGAAGTCTGGCCAATAAATGCTAGAATTAAAACCTGGATTACGTATAGGCAGACATCAGGCCCGCAGAAGCCGATGCGTAATGACCAGCCCTTTCGTAGCTCGACAGCCACCCAATAAGCTCTCTGGCTCTGGCTTTAACATCCTAAAAAATACAAGTAACATAGAAATCTATTATCAGAATGCAAGAGGCTTAAGAACAAAGTTAAATCATTTTCACAACAGTATAGAAGGATCAGGCGCAGATTTGTTCGCAATCACGGAGTCGGGATGTAATGAATCCATAGAAGACTTAGAGCTGGTACCTCCGGGTTTCCAACTGTTACGATGTGACCGGACAGACGGGCGCAAGCACGGAGGAGTGTTTCTGGTTGCCACTCACCGACTTGAATTAAGAAAAGTGAATTTACCAGACGACGTAAACATTGACAATTGCGCTTTCGAAATAACGGGTGCTGCAGTGTTTTTAAATGACAATTTGTTATTTTTTTGCTGTGTTATATATATTCCTCCAAGTAGTCATGAAAATGAATATATGATATTATTTAGAATTATTGAAGGCTGGTGCTCTAAATATAATCAGTGTTTAGTATTAGGTGATTTTAATTTGTATTCTTGTGGCGTTGATGTAATTAATTATTTTGAATATTTTACAGCTTTTTGCGAATTCGCTCAAAAAAACGAGGTAAGAAATTGTAATGACAGGCTACTAGATTTAGTGTTAGTCTCGGTGAACATGGAAGAAGTGAAAGTGAGCGTAGCCGATGAGGAACTAGTGCCGAGGGACCCACAGCACCCACCGCTCTTGGTATCGGTCCAGCGCACATCGCGGAGCCGGTTCTCACCGGTGGCGACGACGTCTGAAACGCCTAATGACACAGTCCGCTGGAATTTCTCAAAGGCCAACTATCATTTATTGTATTCATCGATAGCTGCAGTGGACTGGAGCACTTTATATCTATTGCAAGGTCCTGAAGACGCCCTAAACTATTTCTATGAGACTCTTGATTGCATATTTAATGACTGCGTACCTAAAAAACGGTCAAAAAAGTCGAACTCTAGGTATTGTTACCCGCAGTGGTATACAGCAGATATCATAAGAGAAATAGAGTTAAAAGCGAGACTACATAAGCAGTACAAGTCAAAGAAGTTAGAGAGAGACTATACGGCTTTCTCAATATGTAGGGCAAAACTCAAGGTTATGATAAATAAGGCACATGATCTACATCAGGAGCTAGTCCAACGTAATCTAGCGGAAGATCCAAAGTCGTTCTGGGATTATGTGAGAACAAAGAGAGGGGCTGTAAATCGCAAGAAAGTCACTTTAAATGGAAGCATCATACCAGATGAGGAATGTGCCACGGAATTTGCAAAGTACTTTCACTCGGTATTTGGCACATCAACGGCTCGACTGGACGTGAGTGCGGCGGAATCAGCGAGTCTCGCCACCAGCGCGCGAGTGCACGTTCCACGGCTCACGCTGCCAGAAGTGCGTGCGGCACTTGCTCGTCTCAAGCCGAAGCGTTCCGCAGGCCCGGACGGGATTCCTGCGTACATAGTGAGAGACTGCCGCATCGTGATGGCTGAGCCACTCGCACACATTTACAATCTTTGTTTGCAGGCATGCTATTTTCCAAAACGCTGGAAAGTCACAAGAGTTATTCCGATACCTAAAGGAGGGGCGGGATCGGAGGTAAGCGAATTCAGACCTGTGGCAATTCTTTCGACTCCAGCGAAAGTGTTGGAATCAGCCGTGCAACGCAGCATGCAAGAGCAGGTGTCGGCTCGTCTCTCCGACGCCCAGCATGGCTTCCGACCAGCCCGCAGCACAACCAGCAACCTCCTGAACTCCATGACGTACGTTCTCCCTTATGTCGACGCGGGGGTGCAAGTTGACGCCGCCTACTTCGATTTCAAAAAAGCTTTTGATCTAGTCGATAACGACATACTGCTCACAAAGTTGGCGACGATCGGCTGCACCACTAAGCTGCTTCAGTTCTTCGCGAGCTATATGAAGGACAGGCAGCAGTACGTAGAGTACGCGGGGTTCAAGTCGGAGCCATATATTACAAAAACTGGGGTAAGCCAAGGAAGCAACTTGGGACCGCTATAACTAGTTCATCATCATGATCAACGACTTGCCCGAGGTGGTTTCGGAGGCCAGATGTTTGCTATTCGCGGATGACCTCAAATTGCTCTTACCGATTAACAACGAAGGAGACTGTGAACGTCTTCAACAAGATGTGGATAGGGTAGTGGAGTGGAGTCAAAAAAACGAACTGCAGTTCAATGTCGGTAAATGCTCAGTCATCACTTTTAGCAGAGCAAGGGCACAGCTCCACTACAACTACCAAGTGAAGGGTTCACAGTTGAAAAGAGTAAAATCGGTGAGGGATCTTGGGGTTCATCTGGACACCGAGCTACATTTTCGAGATCATGTGATGAACATCTGTAAAAAAGCCTATAGAACTCTGGGGTTCGTACTTCGTCGAGCCAACGGCTTCACCAATTTTAAAGCCGTGAGAGCACTGTATGACGCCTTGGTCAGAAGCCAATTAGAGTGCAATGCTGCGATATGGGCTCCGCATGAGGCGAAGTACAGCCTTATGATAGAACGCATACAGAACAAGTTTGCTAGGTACTTGTACTGGAAAATGTATAAAGTCTATCCTTTCTATCCGCTAATGTATCCGACCTTGTTCGTCCTGGGCATGGTCGGATACAATAAGCTGGAAGTTAGGAGGGACTTGGCACTTGCTCTGTATGTGTTCAAGGTGTTCCGAGGAAAGATTGCCAATGCGGACTTTCTGGAGGCGGTGCGATTGCGGGTTCCCAACGAGTTCGTGCACAGGCGGAGGCGGCCGCCTCTACTGGATGTGCCGCGGGGGAGAACTAACTTACTGGGCAAGGCACCCCTGACACGGACCATTCGGACACTAAATCTAGTAGCGGAGAGTATTGATGTTTTTCAGTGTTCTTTGAGCGAATTCGCAAAGACTTCCTTGCATATTTTAGAATATACCTAATTGATAAATTTTTTTTTATGTTATTTTCTATTTAATTTTTGTTTTTTATGTATGATTTAATATGTTATTATTTGGATTGTTTAGTTAAATTTATAAAAAAAAAATCTAAATGAAATTACACTATCGTATTAGGTAAGCCTGTAAAGATAGAGTGATGTTGTTGATAAATAAATAAATAAATAAATAAATAAATAAATATTATAATGGTCGATACACGACCAATACTTAGGGTTGCCATAACTACAGGAAGCAATACGGGACGTTTTCTTTTCCGATTCCCAAAACGCATAATAACACATTCAACGGCGACACGCGGCTTTTCAACTACGTACATAGCACGCATGTGTGTGTACATAGTGAGAGACAAGCTATGTATTTTCTAACATTATCCTCTGATCTCAAGCGTATCAAAAGTAAAAAATTAATTAAATTAAAAAATCTAAATTATTGTATCAAAGTTTTTATTCCAAATGTTCCATGTTGACAAACATATACGCGCCGGCTAGGCCGGTTTCCGCGCCTCTCACCTCTATTTCCGTATTTTGTCAAAATACGGGACAAATACTGGACATGTAATAATACGGCACGGGATGGTCAAATACGGTGACAGTCCGTATATACGGGACATATGGCAACCCTACCAATAATACATGGCTAGGTAATGAACAGCCTGCTAACTCAGTTATGTCATCATCAAGCAGTACAATGTAACATTTAATGAAATTACTGATGCTAAAGTCACATCCATAAAATAACTACCCATTATTATTGTATTTTTTTACCGATCTTATCCTGTGTTTCATATATTGGTTTATTATTGTTATTTGAATTTGTATGTACAATGTATGAATGTTATTAAGCCAATTTTAACTAATGTTAACCTAAATGACCTGTAAAAATCTGTTATAATAAATAATAATAACTAATATTATAAAGAGGAAAAATTTGTATTTTTGTATGTAACGAATAGGCTCAAAAACTACTGGTCCGATTTCAAAAATTCTTTCTCCATTAGAATGCTACATTATCCCTGAGTAACATAGGCTATATTATATTTTCAAAAAAATCAGGGATCCTTACTAAAACTTCAATAATGTAACCCAAGGTGGAAAACAAAAACCTTACATCGCGTGCGCTGCGAAAACTATTGATGATAGAACAAAATAATGTACTACGATTTTGTAGAACACGTCATCATCTACAAAAAATGTCACGACAGCATATGTCTAACTATTATAGTTATGTCATAATAAGTGTTCTTTTATTATAAAAAAATAATTGAAACGCTAGAAAAGAGTCTTTATTTGTACCTTGGTATTAATACTTATCCAAATAAATTCTTCAAATCGGACATTCTATTCAAAAGATATGACGAAATTAAAAATGTTAACAGGTCCACGGGTCACGCACGGGGTGCGATTTCACTCACTCTGGCGTGCAAATGTATGAAATAAGTAGACGCGAGGCTCGAACCCACGGTCTAAGTTTATCCTAAAATGTTCAAAAAATTTATGACCACCCATGCGAAGCTGGGACAGGCCGCTAGTAATAAATAACTACGAACTAAAATTTGGGTATTTTCAAGGCAAGAGTGAATGAATAGGTGTCTTCTCGACTGTTCTGCTACATTGTCGCTTACCATCTGGTGAGATTGTGGCCAAAGTCTATTGAGTTATTTTAAAAAAAGCCTTTTCATGTCATTTATCATTGTGACTGAATTTATTTTCAGCCTGACACGTTACACACACGTGTAGTTGAAACGTTGGGAAAATAAATAAGGTGATACGCGATAAATACCCATGTTATGTTCAATATCAGAAGCTAATTAAATCTAATTAAATATAAATGTTGATAAATATTGATGGACTTTCCACACAGCATTAACTAGCCCCAAACTAAGCCAAAGCTTGTAATATGGGTAGCTGATATAATACATATTATATACTTTTTTTTTGTAAATACATACTTATAATATATAATAACACCCAGACAGAGAACAAACATCTATGTTCATCACACACATATTTGTTCTCGGTGGGAATCGAACCCACGGCCTACGGCGCAAAAGGCAGAGCTACTACCAACTGAGCTGTGAAGTCTGTCCTTTGAATTGAACATTTATTACTTATCAAATCTACTAATAATTAAATTAATTAATAAAAACAATTAAGACTTTTAAATACACATACAAATTGAAATCCATTTAACTAACATTCATTCATTCCTTTCGCAAAACGCAAAAATATCGGGTTTCATCGTACCCCCTGTAAATATACTGAATATTGAATACGTGGCACTACTACTATTATTTATTCTAGTACAGCAGGCTGATCACGAATGAATTTTGTCATTTTTCGCGTAAACGTAGCGATATTCAACCTTATTCTGTTGCTGTTAGGGATACGATACGTTTACGCGACTAACATAAAATTCTTTCAGTACTAGCCCACAGATTACTGCGTAGTATCTCCACCCCCACCCCTGCGCCGCGTCGAGCTGCGCGAGCCAGTGTACGACGGAATTAAATTCAGTTGAGATGGAGCGGGCGTACGGTACGCCCGTTCCATCTTAACCAACAAACAACTGTTCTACCTTACTGCCTTGTAAAATAAAACCTATTATTTTTTTGTGTTTTTCTTATTGATTGAGTAAGTTAAGAGAACGAACATATTATTAGTAATTATGTTTGTATATTTGTTTGTATGTATGTATGTATGTTTGTTTGTTTAACTTTCGAACCGTTTATCCAATCTGCATGAAATTTGAAAGATTGTAGTTACTTGAAAATTTACTGAGTAGTATATGATATTAATTACTTTTAATTACGGGGCCGGCCAATAATAAAAAAATAAACATATATTTTTATTTTTTAATTCCAAAACAATTTTTATTTTTATTCTAGAAAGTCTACGGTAAGTCTATGGTTTTTGAGATACAATTAAAATAGTAAAATTGAAACAACTATTGATCCGTGATGTCCTCAGGTAAATAATCAAAGGATGTCTCATCTCTTAGAGTTTTGTTGACTTATAGTAGTTCTGTTACTGGTCGGATAGTTTCTTAAATCTTTAGTTTTTTTTATTAGCTAAGTAGGTACACTCAGCGAGCTGGTTTGATGACGGAGCCAATGCAATGGAACTCTTTGTCAAATAGGCCAATTGAGCTGAAATTAGGTTACCTTACCAAGTGGTATGTAGGTAGGTATGGTCAGAGGCTAATAAATATTATGTTTGGAATCAATCTGAGACTGGAGCGGATATCACGAGATCATAAACACACAGGCTTACCTTGTAGTGTAATATATGGCCGTACCTCTGACTAGCCTTACACATTTTTTTGCAAAATGTTATATTTACCTACTTTGTAACGTCTAACTATGTGTGACGACAGAGTGGCGACAAAGTGGCGACAGAGTAGCGACAAAGCGGTATCATGGGGGTTCACTGTTTTTACTCGACTGCCCAGAACGCGCGTATTGTTTTTCGAATGTATGTAGGTATGTATGTTTGTGTGTATATTCTTTTGTGAACTAATGCAGCCGAAATGGCTAGATCGGTTTTCATAAATGTCATTGTCTTATGATATGCATTTGTAGGCCGTGTAGCGTCAGTGTTTTCTAGACAGATTTTTTTTTTCTATAATATGTGTCTAATTTGTATACAACTTGTTATATTTGTTTATACTTTTAGTTTTTAGTTAGTTTGGATAGTCACGTTCTTTAAGTAGAAACTAATAAAGGCTAGTTTGTTTCTATTATCTATTTTACTACAAATGTTATATTGATATGCTGTTTGTTTTCCTAACATAAATAAGTAATGATTGAGGTTTCGCTAGATTAGTGTTCATCACGAGAGTGACATCAAAGTATATTCCTCACCTGTTAATGATGTCATAGACGTGGTAGCGAGCTAAGCGAGCGTGCCGCCACCCAGGCCGCACGTCAGATATCAGCAGAACAAACTTCAGGTCAGCTGACACCTTGAAGTCCACCGCATTAAGCTCCCTCTGTTGACAAAATAAACAATTTATATAGTTACATTATAGGCCGTGGTGGTCGCATAGAGATCCCTTCATCACCTTCCGTGGATGCTGTAAGAGATATATTACTGAGGGCACTATTTCACTGAGAGACCAACCGTGGTCCGGCTCGCAACCAGTCACGCAACCGTGGTGTCTTTAAACTTTCTAAGGAGACATAACAGCTGTCGTTTTTTTAATATAGATACTTCTTGCTGTAGAACAAGCTAATGGCCCGCCTGATGTTTAGTGGTAACGATCACCTATGGCAATGGCAATGCTATAGTCATTGCCTCGCGAGTCACGCGCTATAGAAACGTGCCCTACGATGCACTGCCCTGTGTCGATCAACTCGAGGCACACAGATGTTAAGCCTCATGTGCCTGTAATTTTACCGGCAATGACATCCTTCAAACCGAAACACAGCAACGCTGCTTGGCGGTAGAAAAAGTTATGGTGAAAGTTGTACGGAAATGTACGTGAGTCCAGAGTGGGATGTTAAATTATAAGCTGATTGAAGATAGATAAAAGGAGTTTATTCCGAAACTATGCTAATATGGTAAGATGCTGATGAGTGCGGACTGATCGCCGTTCGTAAGTGCACTGACTAGGTAAACCGCACGAGGCAACGCCCGTGCGGTTACTTAGGCCAAAACTGCTGCTCTTAGCTAGTGTTCAATAGGTATTGAACAAAATTATCTCCCCGGACGAGCCACACACAAAGAGCTCTTACTCTCGATATACAACCATTGAATTTTGTCATTACTTATAGAAACACCCTGTATACATTCCGGATATGACGCCATGACGCTCTCAAAATGGTTGACGTTTGAAACAAATTGAAACAACAAAACAATAATGTCAGAGAAACAAAGATAAAAGAGGTAATAAAAATGCCAAAACAGTCGTTTTCACGCGAATTGTTTTTTAGCGATTCCACGTGAGTCGCTTTTCAAATTAATAAACACGCGGGAAAAATCACGAGCCATTTGTCGGCCATATTGTTTTGGTGCCACAGTGGTTTTCAGGAAGGCTAGTTTTAGTAAATATACTGCAAAATTATGTGAATTAGGTCTTCTAGACCGTTCTGCGCCACCTTCGCTTACCATCAGATGAGATTGTGGCCAAGGGACAGTCTATTAAATTATAAAGAAAGGCAATGCATGCATTGCATATTGTTTTCACAGTAATTGTTAAGTTTCAGCTAGAAACAAATTTTCTTTCTTTCTTTCAAAGTTAAACGTTTTATAAAATATAATATAAGTTGTATATGTATTTAGAATAATAAATTCCAGTATCAGAAGACGTGTTGCAGTAATTGTGTGCTAATTATGAAATTGCTGTTTTTTTTAAATGTTTTTGTACGATATCGAAGTGATCCTTGTGATTTTATTGAATAAATACCTTTTGACTTTGACTTTGGCTACCTATATAAAGAAGAAGTAAAAAATATTATTACATTGACTAGAACTAGTTAAAAATTACCAAATTTATGAAAAATTATGCTGGTATTTTTTACAGTTAGTAGCACATTCCTTTAACTTTCATAATTGTACGTCGGTTGCTACAGAAAAATTATTAAATATTAATTAAATTAATTATATACTGGAAAAAATCTACCAACACGTCATTTAACGTGACCTTAATGGCATACGTGCTCTGCACGCACAAGCTAGTCCTAATTTTTCCAAAACGTTAAACTATTTAAAGTAATACAAACTGCCCCTGACTCCTGCTCTACACGTGTCGCAAAGTGACAGCTTAATGTTTAGTACGTGCTTCAAATTTCTTTCAAATAACATTTTATTTTTCTAAAGTTATGACTGGTCTCTTTTATTGCTCATCAAATGTAAGAACTGGTGGTAGTACAAGTAAGTAGTGAGACATAATACTGCCGCACATGGCTTCAGTTGCGTTTTGTTAGTGATTGCTATCATGAATGTTTAATATAATAAATAAATAAATATTGGTGGGCATTCACAGCACTGTTGATCGAAGTAATTCAAACAAAAATATAATACCCAAACTCATTTTTGTCCACTATCCGGAGGCATACTTTGTGCACTACACAGAATACATTTGATATAAATAAAAAACGTGTCATACCTATTCCCATTACACACACCAGTAAGGCAAGTAAGGAGTAAGGTAGTCTCACACTCACAAACAGCGTTTTGAATGCCGGCCACAGTAAATATCAGAAAGGTTCGAGTTCTTCACGTTCAGAGTCATGACTTTCAAAAGTTTCAAAAGTTTCCTCAATCAATTCCTAGATGGCGCTGTAACGGAAATTAAAGTTACAGCTACTAACGCCATAGAAATACATCCTGCTTTAGGGCCGGTTTCACCATGCTCTGTTAGATTAACAAAGGATTAAAGGGCCTTTAAATATGTCATAATGTACGCGTTTGACAGCTAAGGTTAGATTTAACGGCATGTTAATCCTTGATTAGTAACTAACAGAGCATGGTGAAACTGGGCTTTAGAGAAACAAATGTTTTTTTATTGTTTCAATAATACGGTCCACTAACGCCATCTTTAGTGATACAAATCTTGTTTTTAATGTTCCTCAAGTTAAAAAGTTAAAGTCGAGATAGATAGAGGGACGAACGAGCGCCCGGGGAATAATAATAATGCTAATAATAATAAGAATGCAGCATGGACTTTAACTTTTTTCGATCTAACATAAAAACCCTTTGGTGAGCAGAGAGCAGAGCTTAGAATGCAGCATGGATTGGATCTACTACAATTCACTCATTTTTTCTTTAGCTAATTCATGTTTTTATTTTTACTTTCCTTGTATTCGTAATGAAAAGCACAGTGTTTACCTCGGGTTAAAACTTATTTAGTCCCTCGAACTATTGGCTACCTCGCTGTGCTCGGGCGCCATACCCCGTCTCGGGGCTAAATAAGTTACTTTCACCCCTAGGATAACAATGTACTATTATAGGGGGTTATTATTATATTGAAACGCTTAAACGGGGCGTTTTGGCGGTTTTTGACCACAATGAAAAATTCCAATTTAACAATTCCATAAAATGCCCAATTCATTAAATGTATGTTAATCATATATTTATTTATTCTTACGGCCGGTTTCTGAAAGCCCGATAATAACAAAAATAATAAGTAAATTGAGTTTGAGTTATTTAATATTTTTTATTCTAGTTTAAGTGTAGATAAACCAATAATTATAGGATTAATTACGTAGATTATTTTATTTTCATATTTTACTTCATGTTATGCACTACTACTACGAGTACACGAGTTTGTGTGACAAATAAAGCATCTATGGACATTTCTACCTTACGTTATTCAATATTTTAAATCATAACAATAATTTCTACTTCTATAGCTGTCTAACCAAAGAGGACCAACGTCTTTTAGGATACCCTTCTTCTTCTTTCGAAACAGTGTGGTGAAAGGATTTTAACTGCGCCTCAAGAGGCTCCTTTCGAGCACTTGACACATGTTATTGATCTTTTTAGGTTCTATGGCATGCCAGTTTCCTCACGATGTTTTCCTTCACCGTTTGAGGCTACTGGCACTGTACACATACATTTTTGAACAGAAAAACTCATTGCTGCACGTCCGGTTTTGAACCCACGGCCTTAGGATCGGAAGGCGGGACCGCTACCACTGGACCACCAGTGCTCTTAAGTTAAGATACCCTGAAATGATGTAAAAAGCTGACCCCTGTCTCCCGCTCTACAAAGCGTCACTTTAACCTCCGTACGTGCTACACACATTAGTCTTCGTTTACCCACACCGAGTCGAGGTATTGCTAATTCACTTTGTAAGTAATGCTTTCCGTGACTTGTGGACTCGCCTTACGACACCAAAATGTTGAGAGCCACCAGTACCTCAGGCCTTTTTTAGTTCGTACCCAAAGGGTAAAACGGGACCCTATTACTAAGACTCCGCTGTCCGTCCGTCTGTCTGTCTGTCTTTTTGTCACCAGGCTGTATTTCATGAACCGTGATAGTTAGACGGTTGAAATTTTCACGGATAATGTATTTCTGTTGACGCTATAACAACTACTACTAAAAACAGAATAATATAAATATTGAAGGGGGTTCCCATACAACAAACCTGATGTTTTTTGCCGTTTTTATAGATACGTACGGAACCCTTCGTGCACGAGTCCGACTCACACTTGTTACACTTGTTCGTTTTTTTCCGTATCTTCATGCCGTTTTTGTATGGAGTTTCGTGAATTTTAGCACGCCCGTATGGTTTCAAAGTTAACGTTATGATGCTATCAATGGCCATACAAAAAATGCTGTTGACAGCTCAATCCTCTATCCTTCCTTTTCTATGCCTTTGTCCGTCAAAGGGATCTCATACGAGTAATTTAGGGCGGTATCTGAAAAGGATTTTGGTACAGGATGCATCACCACAGCTTCTAAAAACCGAAATTTTAAAAGCTACTCCATATCAAATCTATATAAAAAGACAACATGGCTTTTATTTATTTGTTTTATTCTATAATTGAAAGGATGTTCAGTTAATACTATAAAAAAATTGTGCTGTATGAATTATTGTATTTAAAATATTTCTAGGGTCCTAGTACTGACATGAATAGAATTATTAACTTTTAAAATATAGTAATATAGTATTTTAGAATTATTAACTTAAAAATTATTGCTTGTTTTCAGTATTTTTTAAGTTAATATTTGTCAAGTCGTTTTCAGCAAGTAGTAACTTTACACCCTGCATTTTATATAAAAGGAGATTTATTTCATAGAAATGGAAAAAAATAGTGAAGTGGGTGACGGGGAAAAACGGGTGTATGAGTTGGGTATTATAATAATTATGTGGGAGTGAGCTCATTGTGTGGACAGTAAATTATATATTGGGTATTATTACAGATGTTTAAATTTAACGTTTTTCGCAGTTTATGGGCATTTTAATATAGTTAAAGCGAATGGATACCCCGATACTAGCGCCACTACATATTTTATTTAATCATTACGTTATACAAAGGAATTATCAAAAATTCGGACCGCGCGTACACGATACCTATCACAAGCTAAAGTAATACAAAACAAAACTATTACAGATACATTAAAAAAAAGCTTGTGATAGGTATCGTGTACGCGCGGTCCGATTTTTTGATGAATTATCAAAAAATCGAACCGCGCGTACTTTGTATAACGTAATGATAAAATAAAATATGTAGTGGCGCTAGTATCGGGGTATCTATTCGCCATAGAGCGTTAGCTTTACTGGTAAGAATTATTACGAAGAATGAAATTATAAATCAATAAGTTAATAAAAAAGTAGTTCTGTTTTCACATCTAGATGTCGCTAGTAAAAGTGTACCAATCCTAGATCGCGCTGACGAAACCCCGTGGCGCAAGATAGAGAACTTTGCCTGGACCGTTTAACGGTACTCTGGTTTCTCTTCAACACGTAAAAATGTTTCGCCTTTTACTAAAGATTTCCGTGGAGAGGAGCACTCAAATGAGTCTATAAATGGTTTTTGAATGACCTAGCTTCGGCAAGGTCTTTTTAAACAAGAGAAACATAGTTAAAAAAAAACAATGCGTGAAGTATGGTACTTATTAAATTGATGATGATATTATGGATACTGAAAGAATCTCATCTCACACTTCGCCAGAAAAACTTAGCATGCAAATAATATAATAAAGTAAATTACAACGTGGTTTTCTCAATAGATTAATTTTTGTAATAACCGATTTCATATTCAAAAAATATGAATTTCCCTCAAATTGTACTTAATGCAATTTAAAGTAGGGCAAAATAATCGTTAGTTGCCAATGTCAAGCACGACAGATAAGTTGGTCAGACTATCAATTACACTCTTACATAATATTATGATTTTCTTGCCGTGAGAAGATACAATTAAATTGATGTCACTTTATTCATCTATCATTAGCATTGTGAAAAAAAGCATTTGCGTTCTGATAGTGTATTTAATATCAATTTCGTACTCGTATCACATTACACTCACTGTCATTATTGACCGCCACCTTAAATTACGCACATAGCGCGTTAACGATTTTTTTTTAAGTTCTGATTCCACAACTAGATGTCGCTAGTAAAAGTGTACCAATCCTGGAACGCGCTGACGAAAACCCCCAGTGTAAGATAGAGGACTTTGCCCGAACCGTTTATCGGTACTCTGGTTTCTCTTCAACACGTAAAAATCTTTCGCCTTTTACTAAAGATTTCCGTGGAGAGGAACACTCAAATGAGTCTATATATGGTTTTTGAATGGTGTTGCTTCGGCAGGGCCTTATAATAGAGAGACAGAGATGAAACGAAAATTCGGTCTTCGGAATTAGAATTACGTAGCTAGGTGGATCACTTATTGGACACACTAGCTACTTGATATATGCTGGGTCTGGCTACCGACCAATATTTTTAATAATAGTTTTTAATAGTTTGTAAAATGATAAAACAGAGGAATTATTGCATGTTATCTTATAGTTCTGTTTATTTTAAATGTAAATCTAGTTTTTTTTAATTACTAATTACTTTTCATATACAAGGTGTTCCATAAATTGTGTATATAAACTTCAGGGAGCTAAAGTACCCATCAATATGAACAACTTTTTCTAAGGAACCAACACTGTGAACGCGAAAAAAAAACAGCTGTTTCATACAAAAGTTCAATACCTGAAGGCTAAAATGTATGAAACAGCTGTTTTTTTTCGCGTTTACAGTGTTGGTTCCATAGAAAAAGTTGTTCATATTGATGGGTACTTTAGCCCCCTGAAGTTTATATACACAACTTATGGAACACCTTGTATATATACATTATATTCTCTTATTTTTTTTTTCATAATAGTTCTTTCAGCAAACAATTATATTTATATAACATCTACTTTCTTGTCTGCCGAGCGCTACTCATTCTTGTTTTCTGGTATACTGGTTTCCTCGATACAGGCTCTGCCTAGTGAGGGGACTAACGATTCTACTCTTGTATATTGGCTTTCTGCAAAACATAATATTTTTTTCTATGTTAATTGCCTAATTTTAAGGAACTTTTACGGAACTATTTTTAATCGTGTTTTGCTGCAATAAATGTTTTTTACTTTTTTAAAGAAATACAGTGTAAAACAGTTAAATGATCCCAGGTATTGAAATTTGAATTTATTCTGATCACTTTACTTTATAATATGCAATTATTATCACATCATACATTTCAAAATAGTTGTTTGTTACTTTATTTTATTAATTGACGATTTAATTTTATTTTCTTCTTAAACATATAATATATGTATGTAGCTTTTTGAAATGAAAAACCAAAAAATTGCGAGATCAAATGTGGTGTAGGGTTGGGCAGTCTAGTTATGTTTTACGATATTGTTTAAGGGTACAGGGTCTCTCTCTCTACCTTGTCTACGGTGTCCAGTTGACAGACAGAACCTACAGTATATGTAAAAATCTCTGAACACAGCATCACTTTCTCTCTTTTTATTCAAAAGGCCCTGCCGAAGCAAGACCATTCAAAAACCATATAGATAGACTCATTTGAGTGTTCCCCTCCACGGAAATCTTTAGTAAAAGGCGAAAGATTTTTACGTGTTGAAGAGAAACCAGAGTACCGATAAACGGTCCGGGCAAAGTCCTCTATCTTGCGCCACGGGTTTTCATCAGCGCGATCTAGGATTGGTACACTTTTACTAGCGACATCTAGTTGTTAAACGGAACTAAAATTCAATATAAAAAATATTTAGAGACTCAATCATATATACAGTGCATCTCGATGCACAGTCAGCAATGGAAGTATATTCACCAAATGATTTAAAATCAAGAACTAATTCTAGAAACCGAGATCACATGATCATTGGCCAGTTTTTTTTTAGATTCATAATCAATCCATACTTAAATACAATTTATAGTTTAATTATATAAAATTAAATGCCACACCGTTATAGAATTAGAAGTAACATTTTTGAAGATTTGCCGTGGTTTATGATAATTTTCAAGGCACAATTTGTTTACATGAACGCGAAAAAAGTGTTTTACAAAACTCGAATTCGCACTATACCTACGCGCCTAATTGAAGATGGATTTAAAAAACTATGTCTGTGCCAGTCCAGTCTATGTAATGTGTTCTATTAACTATTCGTGTTCGCGAATTTATCTTATTTTCACAGATACGACGATATGTTGTGACTATTCGCACATATTTGCCTATTTACACCAACAAACAGAAGAATACGCAAGTACACGAATACTTTGTTCGTGACGATGTGTGTACGGTGCGTTCGAGTTTTTCGGACAAATAAGAGCCAGTAAAAAACAAATAAGAGCCACCATAATGGTTGGTTTCTGCAAATATTCTAAAAGTAGTAGAGCTCTTTGTGTGTGGCTCGTCCGGGGAAGTACTACCACCACGCTTTTTTCTGCCGCCAAGCAGCAACGCTGTGTTTCGCTTTGAAGAGTGTGGTTGCCGGTGTAACAGGCGCATGAGGCTTAACGTCAATATGCCTTAAGTTGATGGACGCAGGATAGTGCATCGTAGGGCACGTTCCTATCGTGCGTGACTTCCGAGGCAATGCTTTGTTATAGGAGATGGTTACCACTTAACGTCAGGTGGGCCATCTGCTTGTTCTATCAGCTAGTGGTATAAAAAAAATATTACTTTGTAAGAGTGCTATGCAGTTGAACAACTTTATACCTACTTTCAAAGATTTCAAAGATAATCTTGAAGTTTTGCCAGGTTAAGGTTTTGCAATTTTTTATTATTTTATGAGGCAGTGCAGTGCAGAGCTCATAAAAACGTTGGCTGTGCGCCATACGTGACGTTAAGGTCCAGCCAAGTGCGAGTCTCACCACTGTCGCTATCGCTGGCAGTAGTGCTGTTCGGTAAACAACATTCATACATTCAGTATATTTCGCTTGCACATTTCAACATTTTGAAAGATTTATCTTGACATTTGATCGCGCAAAAGGTTCGCGTGTGTGAGAGAAAAGTGGGAGAAAGTAAATCAAAATACTCCTCCAAAGATTGGATTAAGATTAAAAATTGTTGGTATTGTTTTGTTTTGCTGGAGCAGGTAAAATGGATGGTCGCTAAAGCCGATGTATAACGATAAAGATGTCTGTATCCGGTATGTTTACTTATGGTTTGTATAGGGATTTGGCCAGGACTTTGTCATTCGGTCGTTATAACCGAGCCGTCGTTATAAACGATGTCGTTATATTCGGTTTTGACTGTAGAGAATCAACACCCCGCTATCTCTCGTCTTTGGTACCTGTTCAACAGCACTTAATGAAATATAAACCTGTTATTCTGTCTAGGCTAAGACCGACGTGTTTTACTGCAGTAACAAAAAAAAAAACAAAGTTGACTTGATTAGATGTGGAGAATTTTACATTTGCCATCAATTCAAGAGTATCGACACCGTGATGTGCTAATCGATTGCCGGCTTGCTGTTAAAAAAAGCTTCTTTCTTCGTCTTCTTTTATTTCTTCTTTCTTATCTCCATTTATGGCACCTGTCCGTCATTCGACAGACAATCTTGCCAGTGTCAAGTGGTTTGAATACTTTTTAGTCAAGTCAGTCCATAGTCAAGTCAACCGACATTTGCTTTAAAGAAAATGGTAGCGGTTTCTTCAAAACATTCGAAACATTTTCGGTCAAATCAGTATATCACTTATTATACTTTCATTCAAAATGTTAATTATTAGTTAGGCTTTATAAATAAATAAATAACTTTGGTCGCAAGGAACTGGCGGTAGATTCACCTAGTATTTAAGACGTTTCAAAGTGATGCTTGTGCTTGTACTGAATAACGGACCTTGTGATTTGATTTGATTTGAGTAGGAACGTCTATTTGGAGGACCAATGGACTGGCTCTTGGAAAACATTATGTTACTCCTGTCGCTACAGATTGTTATTACAAAACAGGCCCGCCGGTCGCCTATTGATATATATCTGTGGTTTGAGCTGTGTAGTGTGTAGTTACAATAATAAAACTTTAAATACATTTCTGAGGTTTGTTGTATGGTTTTTGAATGAATGAATTAAACTTTTTTATTGTTTACTTAATTTGCATCAAATAAAATAAATAAACACTCGTTTTTATTCGTTTTTATTTTCGTATCTTGTCTTTGAGTAACCGCACTATTTTAAAACAATGACGGAATTTTTTTAACGGGTGAACGTGCTGATGTAACAGTCAAAAAAAAATAACGAAACAGCTTCAAGACTTCGTTATTTTTTTGTGCCTAAAGGCACGGTAGATATGCCATCAGAAATCTTAGTAGCATCTACCACCTCAATTATATTTCTAAATACCCCTTAAGACGTCAGAGATACTTCCAAGTACCTACAAGTTTTACACGTACCCACATTTTATCGCTTGTAGAATACTCAAGGTTTCCTCACGATGTTTTCCTTCACCGGCATTGCACCCATTAGCTTTTCGAACAGAAAAGATCTATTGGCGAACAGTGGCGTAGCTAGGTGGACAAGGGCCCGGTGTATAGAGAAAGAATCGGGCATAGAGATAGAACTTTGTGAGCAGGCTCAAGGTTTTCTAGCTTTGGGAGCTGGCTGACCCTCTCTTTTCAAAGCTTAGGTTAGAGGGCCCCCTGAGCTCCGGGGCCCTGGTGCACTGAACCACCTGGCCCTACGATAGCTACGACACTGCTGGGGCACGACCGAATTTGAGCCCACGACCTTACGATCTCTCTCCTCCTGTCGTGTCTCTAGTTTCTTTCGAAACAGTGTGGTGAAATGATTTTAAGTGCGCCTCAAGAGGCTCCTTTTGAGCGCTTGACACATGTTATAGAACTATTTATGTTCTACGACATGCCGGTTTCCTCGCGATGTTTTCCTTCACCGTTTGAGTGTAGGATCAGAGGGCAGGGTAACTAGACCACCGATGCTTGTTTGTTTGTACAAAAAACACGTATTTTTACTATATTAAATCGGCGATTTCGCAAGAGACGAGCAAATACATGGCCGTATGTTCTCTGAATGCGATTCAGCTCCAACAAACGCCTCTTTGACTGTTCTCTCATTGTCTCCCGAACGCTTTTTATATTCAGCCGCGCCACAGCTGAGGGAGGATGGCTGGAACACGTATCTCTCTGTCCTCGGCACTTTCATAATGATTACTGTAAGTTTGACAGCCCTCTGTTTAGTTCTGCCTTCTCGCTGTATGCTATAGGTTCGATCCCCACACAGAACAAGCATTTGTATGATGAACATAAATGTTTGTTCTGTGTCTTGTTTGTATGTATAATAAAAATAAACTAAAAAGTCAGCTATTTGGTAGTAGTACAAGCTTTTGCCATTGCTTTGAATATTGAAATATTGAGTTCAAATTTACGAGTATGATTGGAACCCACGACCTTCCGAATCTTTGTGATTTCCCTAAGAGTAGTAAACACCAGAAATATAAATAAAAAATATATAATTAATAAAAATATTCAAATATTGTTACTTATCATAAGGTTTTTTAATTATAACTTACATTATCTCTGTCTAGTAGGCTTTTTGAGACTGGTATTCTACTGTCTACTTGTAATAGTCTTATCTTATTTCGACAAATTGTTAATTTTCAAACGGCTACTATTCATTCGGTAATTGCGAATACATAAGATCTTCTATACTTAATAACTTCAATTCACTGTAACACAGTTTTTAAACTAAAACAGGAGACTAACCGCTGGTTTCTGAAAACCCAATCAAAACTAATCGGATGTCAAGTCACTTGCTATCTCTATCTAATTCGATGTAATAGCTGAAATGGCGAGTGTCTTAACATCCGATTAGTTTTGATCGGGCTTTCAGAAACCGGCGGAGAGTCTGCTATAAAATAGCAGACTCTCCGCCGGTTCTGTGTACACACATTTTTTATGGAAATAGATGATTTTGTAATTGTAATTGTTGGTAAACGAAACCAGTTATTCTGGATAAGCTAGCGCCCCCTAGGGAGAAGTTGGCAAAATGAAAGTCTTTTATTAGTGAGCTTTTGTCCGATCCTTCGTTAGAAGTTCGGCGAGTGCGAGACATTCGGGATCAGATTTGAAAAAGATTGACGATTCTTGTAAAATTAGTTTTTATGGACAGAAATATTAATTATTTTTTCAGACTACAATGAACCTATTGTTATGTTTGATTTCTTCGTGAAATTTGGTTTTGTGAAGCTAATTTTATAGGTAGTAGAGCTCTTTGTGTGGGGCTCGTCCGGGGAAGTACTACCACCACGCCTTTTTCTGCCGCTATGCAGCAACGCTGTGTTTTCGTTTGAAGGGTGAGTTGCCGGTAAAATTACATGCACATGAGGCATAGCATCTGTATGCCTCAAGTTGATGGACGCAGGGCAGTGCACAGGACACGTTCATTTTGTGCGTGACTTGCGAGGCCATGCTTTGTTTGTGATGGTTACCACTTAACATCAGGTGGGCCATCTGTTTGAACAATCGACAAGGTAACTACGGTGACCTGTCAGGTGGCCCATCTGCTCGCCTGTCAATGACAAGTGGTAATGTACCTCTCGCTCGCACGTTTTAACATTTTGAAAGATATAAAACAACAGAACTTATTTTTGAAAAATCGCAAAAAAGTTTACTATCTAGATCAAAAATAATCGCATGTCAAGTCACTTGCTATCTCTATCTAATTCGATGTAATAGCTTAAATGGCGAGTGAGTCATCCAATTAGTTTTGATCGAGCTTTCAGAAACCGGCCGTTACTGTCTGTTACTACCCATTGGTTGGCAATAATATTATAAGCAGATTAATTATTCTGACAGATTTTTTTATAAGTAACGCCGTAAATGTTTGCTTGCGTATTTTATCATCTTCTCTGTAACCATAACGTGAGGACCACTAATTGGCTTCTCTGATAATCAGCTAAGGGCTATTTTAAAACATTCTGAAAGGTTTCCAATCGGAAACGTCAGTTTTTATAACATTTGATTTCGAACCCGAATCGTTTCTGACACGGAGATTAAAAAGGCATATCCATATTTAGATTTCGTTGTAGCGTATTTGACGTCATTTGGTACTTAAAAACTACCTATTCCGACCCCTGCTGATGACCTATTACTTAGAATTTTAGTTTAAATAAGCTGATGATCTTCCTAACTTAAATAAATGAGCAGTTGCATAAAAGAAAGAGTGCAGGAAGCTACTCACGAAGGTGGAGTTGTTCATCAGCAGGCGCGTGGTGAAGTTCTTTACGTTGAAGAGCGTCAGCCCTCCCCAGCGGTCGCGGAACACCAGCTGCTCGTCTGAAACAAACACATTATAAATAGAGAGACATAGCAGAGCACCTTGTGGATTCAGGACCTAATCACTGGATTGAACTACATGATCCCAAGGTACTGTCCAATGGACGACACTACCATAAAAGGATGATTCGTGAGGCGATTGAAATTAAGAAGTATCCTAATTTCAATCGTGAAGACGTATTCAGACTTTCTTCTTCGTGGAATCCCGTCATTGGTAGGTGTGTACGTCGCGATGTGTTATCGAAGTGTGCGGACACTGTCAGTGTTGTGTGTCGTAGTGTGAACACGGACATTATGGATTCTGACGATCAAGTGAGGGTAGTTGTTGAAACTGCTTCCACTTCTCGACGACGGTAGATCTCAAGTTCAATGCTCCAGTCTGCCCGCGACCACGGCTATGGCAACATAGCCGAAACGTCGGGAAAATAATAAAGGTAAACGCGATAAATACCCGTGTAATACTTTTAAATATGTGTTATGATCGCGAGAGTTTCAAAACTACTATACAGGGTGTCCCAGAAATCAACGTCAAGCCGAAAACGGGCGATGGGCCAAGTCATGACAGTTATGAGAAAAATATAAAAAAAAATATTTGTCATGTACTTTTCGAATTATGAGTATTACAAAAAATACAGAAAAACTGACACCCTGTGATGATCTTTTAAGTCCTGTAACTGCAAATATTAACTATTCGTGAAACTTTTTTCTGTAATGTAACCATGAATAACCCTTCTGTAAAATACAATTCAAAATTAAATCATAACTGCCTCAGTTTTAAATAAAATGTTGATTTTTGGTCAACATTTAATTTAAAATAATAACATCACCCAACTTTAACCGACTGTACCGTAAAAAAAATGTACTACACTACTTTGGCAAGTAACTTTAAAAGATGGCGCATTTAGTCAGGTTTTCAAAATAGTATAACACTTGCTAGAGTACCCTTTAATTTTGGAAAAAAAAACTGGTTTTCTTAACTAAGCCGGATTTCATGACAATTTTATTTAAAAAGATAAAATGTTTGTAACCTTTAAATTATGGACTTAAAAATGCCTATGCTGCGTTTTTAAGTCGCTCACAATTCACAGGTACAAGTAAATACCATTTTGACAATGTAAGTGAAACAGATAGAGCAACCATCTTGTCGAAAGAGTAATAACCATGGGTTATCAAGTAATTTGTTAGTTGATTGATTTTAATTTAATTACATCAAGGATTTGCAAATGTTCAAACTGTTTGCCTTCAGCTTTACTGCAAGCTCTAAATTAACTCGAGAAGATACGCCCGTCTTATTAAACGGTCATTTTTAAGGAGATGTAGAGCTTGCATTACAGCTGAAGACAAACAGGTTGAACATTTGCTGTAAATCCTTGATGTAATTAAATTAAAATCATAACTGAAGAAATCCAATGACTGAATTTTATTTCAAACTTGCTCCTAAAACTAACAAAAGGTTATTACTCTTTCGACAAGGTGGCGGCTCTATCTGTTTCACTTACATTGTCGAAATGGTTTGTACTTGTACCTGTGAATTGTGAGCGACTTAAAAACGCAGCGTAGGCATTTTTAAGTCCATAATTTAAAGGTTACAAACATTTTAACTAATTAAATAAAATTGTCAAGAAATCGGGTTTAGTTAAGATAACAATTTTTTTTTCCAAAATTATGGAGTACTCTAGCAAGTATTATACCATTTTGGAATCCTAACTAAATGCGCCATCTTTTAAAGTTACTTGCCAAAGTAGTGTACTACATTTTTTTTACGGTACAGTCGGTTAAAGTTGGGTGATGTTATTATTTTAAATTAAATGTTGACCAAAAATCAACATTTTATTTAAAACTGAGGCAGTTATGATTTAATTTTGAATTGTATTTTACAGAAAGGTTATTCATGGTTACATTACAGAAAAAAGTTTCACGAATAGTTAATATTTGTAGTCACAGGACTTAAAAGATTATCACAGGGTGTCAGTTTTTCTGTATTTTTTGTAATACTCATAATTCAAAAAGTACATGACAAATATTTTTTTTTATATTTTTCTCATAACTGTCATGACTTGGCCCATCGCCCGTTTTCGGCTTGACGTTGATTTCTGGGACACCCTGTATTTTAAATAACTTTTATGCGGCACTTTCGAGGCAATGGATACCAAATCAAAAGTAGAGAAATATTTTTATCTGAGCAATGGCGGTACTCAAAGATGGTGAAATATAGGCACTTAGCATTGTTATGTTATTTTGACTATTATTTTAGTAACAAGGATAACCAAGGCATTTTTCCTTTATAGGGTTCGTTCATGTTCAAATAAAAATGTTTTCTATACCAGTAGTTGTTGACATAAAAATAGCGTATACCTATATGCATTTTTTTTATACAACTAGCTGATGGAACAAGCAGATCGCCCACCTGATGTTAAGTGGTAACCATCACCTATAACAAACCATTGCCTCGTAAGACACGCACGATAGGAACGTGCCCTACGATGCACTGCCCTGCGTCATTCAACTTGAGGCATACAGATGTTCATGTGAATTCAGGTTACAAACTATAATTTGTTATAAGTTTCATACCGATCGGCCTTAGGATAGTCAAAGGGTTTTTTGAGTCAATCAAACGGAATATTTGACGAAAGCCTACAGCGTAGTTTGCTTTACAAAGTGTTTGAAAAAATATTTGATGGAATATCAAGGTGTAGGTCAAAGGGTCAAAGGGACCAATTTACAAAGAAGAGTTTAAATAAAATGAAACTTTGACAGCCCTCACAGCTCAGTTGATAGTAGCTCTACCTTCTGCGCTGTAGGTTGTAGGTTCGATTCCCACTGAACAAACATTTTTGTAACTCACATAGATGTTTGTTTTCTGTCTAGGCGTTATAATCATTGTAAGTATGTACTTATAAAATTGTATACAAGGTATTATGAAGTGGTTGAAGATGGTTAATAAGTCCCCCTACCCGATGGACCGACGACACTGTAACGATTGTGGAATGTCAGTGGATAGAGTGGTGCCAAAACTATTCTTCCTCGAAATATTTGGGGGAGGCCTATTTCCAGCAGTGGTGAAAATGACGTATTCAGGCTGATTATGATGATGATAAACCGTATTAGTACAGTCGACTGTTCATAAAGTACTGTCAACGCCAAATTGGTTTATTCTACCAACATGCCTCTACTATAAATCGAAAATCACACAGCGAATTCACCCAGGAGCTCTACCAATTCTGGCCTTCTACCCGAATTGTACAAGAAAACCAGATAACACAGACCTCCTCGTCATGATACCCAACTGAATTCACAAATCAGATCAACCAACATTGGTTGTGCGTTTAAGCTTACTAGAAACCAGTTAATTGGGACCTGTTCCCTAATAATTGCTATCCATTTTGTAAAGTAGCTCTATGTATATTGGGTACTCGAAATAGCTTCATGATGTACCAGTATAAATTGATTAGGTTAAACACAGGGCAAGCTATTAGACCCTCTAATTTAACTAAATGAAATGAAGCTAACACCGCTACTGTTTTTTTTTCGGCATCTTGAGATGTCATTTCAAATTACACTGTTGCTTTAATTTTGCAACAACATTTAGCAACATATATATTAATAATTATTAATTGTTATTATATATTTTACACTTTTTTTATTATTTACACCACTACTGTTATGTTTATGCACGGTAGACATCTCTTCAGATATTTTATATATTAGTACTATACATATACATTTGATATATTATTATGATTTACAGGGGATAGCCAGGGGTACGTCCGAACCCGAAGGTCTCCATCATGAATGCTAAAACCGTACTCTACTTGAGATGCAGACAACAGTCAAGCAACTTCTCGTTGCAAGCAAGCAAGTTTCGGCACCTTTGAAGATATAAAATCACATAATGAGTAATAAATACTTAAATAACAGCAAAACTATCATTTTATCCACAAATAAGTTTTTTCCTACCGATAAGATAAGATTTTTTTTTATTTTAACCAGCTGATGGAACAAGCAGATGGCCCACCCAGATGCTGTTAAGTGGTAACCATCATCATAAGTCATAACAAAGCATTGCCTCGTAAGTCACGCACGATAGGAACGTGCCCTACGATGCACTGCCCTGCGTCCATCAACTTGAGGCATACAGATTTTAAACCTCATGTGCCCGTTATTACACCGGCAACCACACTCTTCAAACCGAAACACAGCGTTGCTGCTTGGCGGCAGAAAAAGGCGTGGTGGTAGAATTTCCACGGACGAGCCACACACAAAGAGCTCTACTACTACTCTTAATCGAAGGACAAACAAAGCGATCCATTGGCGTCCACAGTAGCGTTCACGAAAGCGATCAGCTGTTCCTAGGTGCAAACATGCTTACAAAATCATTGCACTGCCTCTGCGCACGCCACTAGGAAGCAAATAAATAATTTTAAATACTGGTCAACTATTCTATCAATTATTTAGCCATATAAACTATTCCATCGACGCGCGGTGTAAATCGACTTCCGGTGAAAGGCACTTCCGCCGGAAGCGCCGCCATATTGCGGGCGCGGTGATTACGGTTTCAATCCATCACTGGTTAACTGGTGATTTCATGCTCAGGTATTTTTGGAGGCCAATGGTCGCGTGGAACTGGCACCTAGATTCACCAACTTTAAGATGTTTCAAAGTGATCCTTGTGATTCAACTGAATAGATACCTTTTGACTTTGACTTTGACCTTGAATGATGCTGGGAAATCCAGCCTAGTTTAAAAAAAACGCTAAGTTTCCTATATTTTTTTGTTTGATCACTTACTAAACGAGATCAAACAAAGTCTTGACTTGGAAACAAAATTCAATCGCAAATTTGTTGGTCACCATATACCCTTCAGAATAATGTGGGCTTTTTTATTTCAACGTATTATGTTTTTTGTTTAAAAAACAAAATCTAAAATATTTAATAAAACTTATTTAATTCTCTATGGAATAAAATACCTAAAACCACCACAAATTTCCTCAATCATAACTTTCACATTCATAATCATGTTTTCTATCCCAGTCCCGGTAACTTTAGGGGATAAAAAGCAGCCTATATGCTAATTCAGATTAAGAACTATATTTGTTCCAAGTTTCAAACCATATCGGTTGAGTAGTAGTATAGAAATCCTCCTAGATTATACCTAAATATCTTTTATCTGGTTCTCTTAATACAAGCTTAATACAATATTTTGGTAGAAGTAATAAATAATAATAATAATCTATATTTCAGAACAAGTTCCATATTTTAGTTAAAAACTATCACAAAAAAAAACAGTATAAAGTTTTATAAAATAGGTAAGGCATAGGTACCTACTATCTAACCTATATCTATCTATGTCAGAAGTGTCCTGGGCTAGATAGTGCTGTGTGGAATATCCATCAATATTTATTTAGATTTATTTATTATATATTAACCCTTACGTCTCATTCAGCCGCTCCCTCCGAATAGCCGAACCCACTTTCGGGGCTTATTTGTAACTCATACGATACGGTACCCTAATAAAGTAGGTAACATTTGCAAAATGCTGGGTAGGAGGGTGTAATGAAGAAATAAAAGTCAGCGACGTAGACCACCTTGTAAATACCTGTCGGGGTCAGGGTCCTTATTGATGACCCCAGGGGCGGTACAGTCGACGCCGACAAGGTGTAGTTATACAACTTCTTATCATGTCATTCGTTTTTTCAAACCTATGGGGTGAAAGGATTTCAAGCACTATTTCTTCAAAAATAATCTGGAGTTCGTACTTGATACTAAGAGATCTGAGTGGATATCTAACGTGCCTGGGGATCAAAGTCGTAAAGCTGTTTCATATTTAGTCTAAATTCTTTATTACACACAATATAATATATAAATAGTAAACTGACAAAAATAAAGGGCATGTACAAAGCGAGCTTAACCCACCTAGAGTTTTCTTCCAGCAAACCTTATTGTATTATTTGAGAAATATTCTCTCGCTTCGCTCGGTCAATTATGGGATGGAGTTTTAATCCCAAGTTGGTTAGAAATAGGACGGTACAGGGTGGTGAGCAAGTAGGTCACGCCAAGCAGATTATATTCAGTCAAGTGGGAGTTGGCTGCTCATTTGAAACGTTCTCATATTTAGGTGTTAAAAAGCTACGTTTTTGGATGAGGAAATACGCGGAAATATCTTGAAATATTTCAACATTCTTTTGAGATATTTTATTTACTAAGAATAAATTTTACAATCTCTCCAAAAACATGCAAATTATCATAAGTTTGTAAGGCTTACGGCCGGTTTCTGATAGCTCGATCAAACGTTATCAGATGTCAAATCACTTGCTATTTCAGCATCAAATTTAACTGAGATAGCAAGTGACTTGACATCCGATTAGTTATGATCGGGCTTTCAGAAATCGGCCGTTAGTCTCACAATTTAAGTTCTTGATGAATAAATTAACCAGTACCTAATGGAGTAATATAATAATATCAGCAGGAATATTTTAAAACGTCTATACTATTTGGAATCGTCAGAATTTTTCTCTCTTGCTCTTGTTTGCATAAAAAGAAGAAAGAAACTGACGTTTCCGATCGAAAACGTTTACTAATGATTAAACTACTAGATGGCGCTGTGTGCACAGTCTTATATTTTTATTACCATTTACTGTCACCCAAATGTCACATGGTTCTGACGCTCCTCTAGGTTACCATATACCGTAACGATATAACTATTATACCCAAACTGGAAATAATACTTACGGATCATGATTTGATCGGAATCGAACCCACACCTCGTGCGTCAAGCCAGTTATCCACTGAGCCACAAAAGTCTTCGTAAATAAAGGCTAATGACAATTTTCACATTCCACATCAAAACACAGAATGAACCAAAGTTTAACTCCCATTCGCACGTTACTAACGCCTCTAGATGGCGCTGTTTCAAATTACCGCCGCCTTGGAGCTCGTAGAGACGTAATTATGTCATACAATATCGCTTAATCCTGCTATAAGCGGACAGTATGCGATTTAAGCGGCACTTGAGCGTTCCAAGCGCGAAGAGTGGTCACAATTGCGTCTAAAAAGGTCCTGTGACCGGTTTGGAATAACAAAAAACTAGAAGCGATAAGGCCGTATAACTGTAGTTTTTTTTTTAGTACAACTAGCTGATGGAACAAGCAGATGGCCCACCTGATGATAAGTGGTAACCATCACCTATAACAAAGCATTGCCTTGTAAGTCACGCACAATAGGAACGTGCCCTACGATGCACGTCCATCAACTTGAGGCATACAGATGTTAAGCCTCAAGTGCCTGTAATTACACCGGCAACCACACTCTTCAAACCAAAACACAGCGTTGCTGTTTGGCGGCAGAAAAAGGCGTGGTGGTAGTACTTCCCCGGACGAGCCACACATATAAAGCTCTACTACTCTTAAAAGTTATAAATGTTACCAACTCGTGACTGCTAGACTCGACTGTTATATATTGTACGTATTGTGTCAATAAATAATATTTCATTTCAACACCGGTCGTTATAAAAGCCTTCAACTACATCCTGCTAACATCATCCGCCTGATGAAGTCTATGGCTGAACCTATATTCAAGATAATAATAATATAACGGAACCCTAAAAGGCAGGCTGTTAAAAAAATAAAGTTTCTTGGTATTTCTTTTCATTGGAGTACCGAAAAGGCCGGATAACTCCAAAACAACCCTATTTATGACATTACCATAAAAATAACATTAACTGGCCGTTTCAGTAATAACCGGGTTTTCGCAAACGAGTGTTTAAACCGTTCATTTGAAGGTGAACTTCGATTATTTTATATTTGCTTACGTTGTAAAAATTATATATTATGAATTCAAATCTGGTAGATCATTTGCTTGTTCCATGAGAAAGTGGAATATAAATTAGATTTTAATAGATTTAACAAAATATCTTCGATCGATTTTCTCAGATTACTTGAACAAATTATTATTTATTCAACACCTGATGTTAAGTGGTAACCATCACCTATAACAATGCATTGCCTGTTAAGTCACGCACGATAGGAACGTGCCCTACGTCCATCAACTTGAACTTGGCATACAAATGTTAAGCCTTATGTGCCTGTAATTACACCGGCAACCAAACTCTTCAAACCGAAACACAGCAACGCTACTTGGGGGCAGAAAAAGGCGTGGTGGTAGTACTTCCCCGGTCGAGCCACACACAAAGAGCTCTTCTACTCTTTCTTCTTCTTCTTAATATTGTGCCACAAGTTCTTTCGAAAAGGAGTGGTGAAAGGATTTTCAAGTGCACCTCAAAGAGGCTCCTGCACTTGAGGCTGTGCACATAAATTTTAGAACAGAATAACTAATTGGTGCTCGACCAGTTTTTAACCCATGACCTGCTACTAATAGACCACATAAGCTCAAATCAACACGTAAGATCTTACAAAAGAACGGTAGAAACCAAGCCGTAAGTTGCCTGTTCTTCTAGGCTTTGGTCGCGTGAAACTGGCACCTAGAGTTACCTAGCTTTAAGACGTTTCAAAGTGATCCTTGTGATTTTATTGAATAAATACCTTTTAACTTTGACTTGTTTACGTGGAACTGCCACCTGCCGTGGAAATTCACCTAGCTTTAAGACGTTTCAAAGCGAATCAACCTTTTGTCTTAGACTGTATCTTCATGTTGCCAGAACCTTATAATATCGCAAAGAGAAAAACTGAAAATTTTCACATTTGAGGAAAACTGTTGCGAAAACTGCGCCCCTTTCAATATTCGTAAGACCGTATAAAAATGTACGAATTTTTAACCTTTATATAAAACTCTTGCTTTTCAGGATATAAAATTGCAAAAATAAGATTTTTCGGGTAAAGAGCTAAACTCTTGTTACTCAACCTTATTACATGCACTAGGCTAGTTTATACCAATTCAAGAATAGTAGAGCTCTTTGCGTGTGGCTCGTCCGGGGAAGTACTACCACCACGCCTTTTTCTGCCGCCAAGCAGCAACGCTGTGTTTCGGTTTGAAGAGTGTGTTTGCCGGTGTAATTACAGGCACATGAGGCTTAACACCTGTATGCCTCAAGTTGATGGACGCAGGGCAGTGCATCGTAGGGCACGTTTTTATCGTACGTGACTTACGAGGCACTTATTTCTACTTATATTATGTGTTATTTTTAAGATTAAATGGATCTATTGACATCTGAATAAATATTTTTTTTATAATTTAATTATTCACACCCGGGGCGCTTTTCGCATCTTTATGGAAAACCCACTGGAAAATAAGTTTCGAAAATCGAAAACAAACTTTGAAATTCAAAAAAGCTAGTTGTTATAACTCAGAATATAATACTGGAAGACGAAGCGTGTGACGCCCTCCTACCCGATGGACTGACGACATTGTTAGGATCGCGGGAAGTCGGTGGATGGAGAGGGCTCAGAATCGTTCTTCCTGGATGTATAGGGCAGGCTTATGTCCAGCATTGGACTTCTTCAGGATGATAATGCTAATAAGCCATTTCCACTGTCTTCTAACAAATAATTTTATGAACTCGGTACAACCCGGTTCTCATGGCGCCGATACAGTAGCCGACTACATGTGTAAAAATGCTAACGTCGAAGAGTTCTATTCATTGGAGCTGTTCCGGGGTTTGTGATTTTCAGACAAGTTTTCAGCTTGAGTAAGCTTGCATAGCCAAAGTTGGATAAGCTAAGCTTGGTATCATTTAGTGTGGTAGTCAGAGGTAAAAACTGAAACAGCTTCATGACTTTGATCCCCAGACACCGTCTATCCAAAAAATCATTGGTGCACGACTGGATTCGAACCTACGGCCTTACGATCGAAGGCGGGCTGACTCTCACTATAACACTGGTGGTATCAGGGGTGGTCAGGTGGTAGTCAGTAGGGGACGTCCAATTATACGTTTGGCCCATAGGTACCATCATTTTTTACAGATATTAAATGCTTGAAATTGTTATTAATTTTATGAATTTATAAACAGTAGCCTAGAAGAAATTGAGATAAAATAATTTAATAAAAAGTTAGCATTGTATGTACAGTCTTGCTTCGATTTTTAACTGTTGTTTAGTTATTTTAAGGGTACAATAAAGTATTTTTATTTATTCATTTTTATTTTTTTCATAATTTAGCCAGGTTCCTACATCTAGTAAACAAAGATGGAGAATTCTAGGTCATTTTAAACTTACTCCAGCAAAAAACAAAGCTCTGTAACCGAGCCCAAAAACTTCAAAACCATCAATTTAAACTTCTAAAATCCAATTACCAAGTTTACAACAAAGAACCAGTTCACAAAGGCCCCTGAATGTGCTGATGTTGGTAGAAAAGGTTGAGGAGTGCGGTTTTAGAGAGGTCAGCGTTGTTTGGACATTGGTTTTATAGGTAGGGCTCTAATTATGGTGGCGTGTAGGTGATTTAACTTGGATGTTAAGATTGATTGAGGCCCTTCCATGTATTTTATGAATTTAGTACGAATTTTCTATAACATAAATTGGAAAGTATGTGTGAGTGAACGTTTGTTTCACGGCTGAATGGATTTGACTGAAACTTGGAATATACATAGATTGTATCTTCGGAATACATTGGTTACTTTTAACACGAGCGAATTCGCATGAATGTTTGCTACTCAACCAAATTGCGGCTGGATCGATTTTGATGAAACTTAGAATAAATATAGTTCGTGACCCAGAATACGTAGGCTACTTTTAATCCAGGAGCCTCATTAGTGAAGCCACGCACAAAAAGCTAGTTCAAAAAAAAATGTTTCAGAAGGTGGTGCACTTTTAGAGCGATATTTAAACAGACCTAACAAAAAATCTGATACGAAAATATACAATAAATATTGCTGGATTTCCACACAGCACTATCTAGCCAAAATAAGCAAAGCTTGTAATATGGGAACCTTTTTGTTTTTTTTTGTTGTAAATACATATTTATAACATATTATAATAACACTAAGACAGAGGACAAACATTTATGTTCATCACACAAATGTTTGCTCTCGGTGGGGATCGAACCCACGGCCTACGGCACAGAAGGCAGAGCTACTACCAACTGAGATGTGAAGGCTGTGAAAAACATGATCAGGTTTTTTTTCCACGAATTTATTAAGTTTCATAACAAATTATTAACAGAAGTTCTTTATAATAATAAAAACCAAATAAAGCTACAAATCCGCAGTATTTGTTTAATAAAGTATTTATAAACTTAGCAATTTCTTCAAAATCGTTTTTTGCTAAAATCACCTTCCACAAAACGACAATTCCAATATACTTTACTCACAAAGGCTCTTGTTTGACCCACTTGTCACTAACAACTGTTGTGTAAGCTGTGCCTCTATGTGCGGTACAGTCGACAACAACAATCGCTTGAACTTTGGGTATCATTTAGTTAAAAACAAAAAAAATGATGACTTTCCACACAACACTATCTAGTCCTAAACTGAGCATAGCTTGTGATATGGGAACCAGATAGCTGATATATTATTTGTATGTTTTTTTTATAAATACATACTTATAATACATATTAACATACAGACAGAAAACAAACATCTACGTTCATCACACAACACTACAAATGCCATTAAAAAATCAATGTCTAACAACGGTAGAATGGTTGACAGGAAAATATATAAAACTCGGTTTAAAATATAATAATAATAAAAAAAACTAGCTGCATCGCATTCCAAAAATAAGAGATTTGGAGCAAATTGGAAGATGCATCACAAAAACAATGCTTGTAAGTTACTTAATAATTTTCTAAGCTTGGTTGAAATTGACGCCTTGATTCATCTTCTCTATAAATACTTCAGTTTACACAGTTATAATGTATAGTTTAATAATAAAATATTATTAATATAATTTATTTATATTTTTATTTTCTTTATATTTAACATGTTTTTGCAGCTGACTGTACTAATTGTTATACAATCTGTACAGCTATACAAACTGCTACACCATCTGCGTACATCATCTGTTTACCTGCGACATCTGGCGGCCGTCCAGTGAACTTGGCGATAACTTTTGGCATGTCAGCTTTTCAACAGTTGACATTTTAAGTAGCTTTATATAAATGCGACTGAAATATAATATCGTTCAGAATACGTATGTATTTTAAGGCGAGGATTTCCGACAAGGTTAAGGGCCGGTTTCAACATGCTCTGTTAGATTAACAAAGGATTAAAAGGCCCTTAAATATGTCAACATGTACGCGTTTGACAGCTAAAGTTAGATTTAACGGTCTGTTAATCCTTGATTAGTTACTAACAGAGCATGGTGAAATCTAACCTAAAGGTATTTTATTTAATCGAGAATTAAATATTTTTACATAAATAAAATCACGCCTGTTTCCCATAGGGGTAGGCAGAGACAACGGATTCCACTTGCTACGATCCTGACATACCTCTTTCGCTTCATTCACTCTCATAACATTCTTCATACACGCTCGTCGGTTTAGGGTACCCTTGACCTGGCCTTTCTCTAAAATGTCCGTTAACTGATCCAGATACGTTTTGATTTTAAATACGATTTTGTTATTTCAAAAATAAACTGATATGTTAGAATAAAAAAGCCCACGTTAATCTGTGGGGTACATGGTAACCAACAAATTAGCGCTGTCCGGTTTCCAACTTGTAAACGATGGCGCTTACAAAACGAGATCAAAGGTAAAAAATTCAAATATCTTTGCGATTTTTTTCGATCTAATGCTTATGTAAAAATGCTCTCTCTCTTATTGGTCTTTGTTTATGTATACGTTATAATTATTCTATTTACACAATATTTTGCTTTTAGTTAGGTTACGTTTTTTGTCTTATAATATTTCTTAAAATTTGTAATGTAATTATGTGGGTTAGATGTCCGTGACATTGCTGCACGGCCCTGACGGAAGACCAGCGTTAGGTGCTGGCCAACTAACTTTATGCTGAGTCAGGGGCCCTTTTGGAACTCTTGGCTTGTTATTTTTTAGTATTATTGTTAAGTATGTTTTATAATTTCTGTAGCTAAGTATTTGCAAATAAATATGTTTTCTTTCTTTTCTTTCTAAAATTATAATAATGTCTTCGTCATGCAACGTTTAAATACTTGAAAATGTACAGTTTTTTATTTATGCTAAAAAAACAACTTAAACATAGGATCAGCGCAATGAGTTTTTTAGGGTTCAACGGGTAAAACGGGACCCTTATTACTAAGACTGTCCGTTGTCCGTCCGTCTGTTTGTCTATCCGTCTATCAGCTATGGCTGTATCTCATGAAGCGTGGTAATTAGACAGTTGAAATTTTCACACATGATGTATTTCTTTTGCCGCTATAACAACAAATACTAAGAAACTAGTAAGTATTCTAATAGCGGCGATAGGCTTGCAACCTGTCACGTATGGAAAACTACTGTATATTTATCTAATTACTACACTACACTTTTATTATCAACTCATTATACACGTTCTTACAGGGTCTTGTGGCAGTTAGGGTCTTGGCAGAATAACAGCGTCTACTGACAAGTGGGCATTATTGCTGAGCTTAAGACCCATTTGCTGCTGTAGCATACCTCATATTTAATAATGTAGGTTTTAACATTGTTCTGTTATTATATTTTTTCTCCCTTTTTTTCTATTATGCTATGTATGATGTATTATTCTTCCTTTAAGTATATTACATTATCATGTTTAGTATGTTGTGTGCTCAGTAGTTGATAAATGATTGTCTATGTCTATGTCTACTGCACAATGTGGGTATGTACCAAACGTAATATTTGGACGTACCTCTGACCACCCCTCTTAGACATCCTCAAAGGATCTTCATTTGTATTTGACAGTAGAAATAGGCATGGTGGTAGTACTTCCCCGGACGAGCCTCACACAAAGAGCTCTACTACTCTTAAATGGAATGGTGTAGGGAGCTCAGGTAAAGTAATCAACTGATTGCTGCCTAGCACTAGCACTCCACCTGTTGGCGTTCTGTGCATACAATACCGAACTAAGCAAATATATCTAGATGATCCACTAGTGCAGGTGTGGCGAAACTTTTTGAATCAACGTGCCATTATTTAAAAAAAAACATTATGCCATAGACGTGCCGTCAAATAATTATAAGCAAAAGGTGATTCATAATTTTTCATTATTTTCCTGCCCTTATCCCACGGGGTCGGCACAACAGGTTTCCTTCTTCCACTCTCCTCTATCATTCGTCATCTCGGTGATCACTCCTTTCTCACTCATGTCATCTTTCACACAATCCATTCATCTTTTCTTTGGCTTGCCTCTCCAACATTATAATAAATTCAACGAAAATGCAAACCGTTTTGATCCGTGGCGTGCCCAAAGTATTGTGTCGCGTACTATCAATGACACGCGTGCCATTAAGTGTAAATAAATATTGGTGGAAATAATATAAAAAAAAATTGGGCCTAGATAGTGCTGTGTGGAAAGCCACACAGCACTATCTAGCCCCAAACTAAGCTAAACCTTGTAATATGGGAACCAGATAGGTGATATAATACATATATGCTTATTTTTTTTTTGAATACATACTTATAACATAATATAATAACCATTGGTTCGCCATCCCTGCACTAGTGATATGCTCACGTCATTCTCTGCATCCTATTGGATTGAATTTCAAGAATTGACAAGCCTCAATGCCTCACAGCTCAGTTGGTAAGAATTGATAGATAGGTAACTCTTTATTGATTACCACAACAAATAAGGATACACATTTTTTCTTATAAACTAGTAATTGTAGTTTTTTTATAGAACTAGCTGATGGAACAAGCAGATGGCCCACCTGATGATAAGTGGTAACCATCACCTATAACAAAGCATTGCCTTGTAAGTCACGCACGATAGGAACGTGCCCTACGATGCACTGCCCTGCGTCCATCAACTTGAGGCATACAGATGTTAAGCCTCATGTGCCTGTAATTACACCGGCAACCACACTCTTCAAACCGGAACACAGCGTTGCTGCTTGGCGGCAGAAAAAGGCGTGGTGGTAGTACTTCCCCGGACGAGCCACACGCAAAGAGCTCTACTCTTAAAAACGTAGTCTACAAACAATGTGCGGCCTTATCGCTAGCGATCTCTAACAGAAAACCTTGACATCGGGAGAATATGCTTGTTCCAGCAGCTAGTTGTATAAAAAAATTAGAAAATATCGGGAAACAATCAAAATTATACTCGTAAATGGTAAATATCTCGTTTTAAATGAAAACTATGTGATGATAGCCGAAACACAGCAGCGTTGTTGTGTTTCGGTTTGAAGGTTGCCGGTCAAATTACAGGCACATGAGGCTTATATGTATGCCTCAAGTTGATGGACGCAGGGTAATGCATCGTAGGGCACGTTGTTATCGTGCGAGACTTATGATGCAATACTATATTTATTTTTTAGTAAAAAAAACATATGAGATGGTTAAGAAGTACCATCATAATGAAGGCATTCGTTTTTGTTTACAAAAACAGACAGCCGTGTACATGTGCGAAGGCAGGATTAGTATTCTGTGCCTGTAGATAACGTCTTCTGCAAAAACGGTGTAAATGCTTCTTTTATTGCCAGTTTAAGGCGATTATCGAGAAAACGATGAAATGAAGTGCCTTCATCGGCGTTACGAACCATTCTAACTTCGACTCTTGTTAAACATTTATACATAGAAAAAGAACCTCGTTTTCACCATTTCCAATGAGATCACTGATGGTCTAGTGGTAGGGACTCCACCTTCCGATCCTAAGGTAGTGGGTTTAAAACCGGTCGTGGATTAATGAGTTTTTCTGTTTAAAAATGTATGTGCACAGTGCGGTATGTCGTAGAATCTAAAAAGTTCTAAAACATGTGTCAAGTGCTTGAACGGAGCCTCTTTGAAGCAGACTTAGTAATCCTTTCACCACACTGTTTTGAAAGAGCTATTGACACGACAAGATGACTATTTTCCAATCTGGTATTGCTCTTTTGATAGCACAAAGTCAAAGGTTAGGTTTGTCAATTAAATCACAAAGATCACTATGTAAGATTGGCACCACGCTGAAGCTTCGTTTTCTTTATATTTAGGGATTGCAATCCCGCAGCTCATTCAATCCCGCGGGATCGATATGCGGGATTACTCAATCCCGCGCGGTATGACGCGGGATACCGCATCTTTGAAATTATGCTATAAAATCAAATTGAAACTACAGTTTTTTTGTGTAAAAATCAACTTTCATTAAACATTTCTTACATTAAATTCTTTTCATTCATTTATTGCTTAAATTCTTCTGTGTGGAAAGTCCACCAATATTTATTTATTTTATTAAGCAATATAAATTATTTCTTTCTATTAATTAAGTTAAGTTAGTTAAGCTATTAGTTAAGTTTTGTTTAATTTTACCCTTACTTCTAACAACAGTTTTATATTTTAAATTCATTCTTATTCATATAATGACTAATAATCAAATCACAACTTTCTCTTAGATGCTACTATGAATACTACATATGATATCAACCTATGGTGATAACTTTTGAAAATACGCTCTTAAGAAGCAAATGGCATTTATTGTATATTTTCCGAGCCTGCTTCTGAGTGTACTGCAAATATATCCTGATGCTGAAAACGACGGCTTCTACGCTAGTAGGCTGAACCGTCAGGATATATTCTTAGGCAAGCGTCAGGTACTCTCCTCTGATACTTCACTGATCTTTCTTTCTTCAAAATTTTCTAGTTTTAGCGCCAAATTTTTAACTTGCTGGATCCGTGGATCCACGCTTTGAAGGTGCGGGATCCAGCAGATTAATAAAAGCAGCGGGATCCCGCGGGAATGCGTGATCCCGTTTTGCGGGATTTCAATCCCTAATTATATTATTATATTGTAGCAAGGATCATAAAAAAGAACGGTAGAAACCAACCCATAAGTTTGTTCTTCTAGGCTTTGGTCGCGTGGAACTAAAGATAAAGATAAAGATATTTATTGTTTATGGAAAACTAGGTACAAATTTGGTGTTAGGGGTTGTGTAACTGGCACCTAGATTCACCTAGCTTTAAGGCGTTTCGAAGTGATCCTTGGTGATTCAATTGAATTCACCTTTTCACTTTAACTTACCTCCCTCAGCCATTCTCAAAGAATCGTAAGTTGCTTCTTGGTACTTAAAGAACTAGCGGAATATCTACCGTGCCTTGGGATCAAAGTCAAGAGGCTGTATCTTTTCGGTTTTTTCTTAATCCACTCCACCAACCGATTTTTAACGAGAAAACCCAATTTCGCTACCTCAAGGCAAGTAAATGAATTTATGTAATGGCGTGGATGTGGGAGCGCGGATTTGCATATACCTTCTTATTTGCATCACTTAGGATCACTGGCGGCCTAGTAGCAGCCCCGTCTTCCGATCCTAAGGTTGCGGGTTCGAATTAGGTCATGTAACAATGGAGTAATGTAATCGAATATGTATTTGGCAGCCTTCACAGCTCAGTTGGTAGTAGCTCTGCCTTCTGCGCCGTAGGCCGTGGGTTTTTCCCCACCGAGAACAAATATTTGTGTGATGAACATAGATGTTTGTTCTCTGTCTGGGTGTTATTATACCTCTATATTAAGTATGTATTTACAAAAAAAAAAGTATATATTTGGCTTAGTTTGGGGCTAGATAGCGCTGTGTGGAAAGTCCACCAATATTTATTTTATTATTTAGGGTTCCGTACTCAAAAGTTAAAACGGGACCCTATTACTAAGACTCAGCTGTCCTTCTGTCTGTCCGTCTGTCACCAGGCTGTATCTCATGAACCGTGATAGTGAAACAGTTTTTCACAGATGCAAATACAAAAAAATAGAATAAAATAAATAAATAATGGGGCTCCCATACAACAAACGAGTTTTTTTTTGCCGTTTTTATAGATACGGAACCCTTCGTGCGCGAGTCCAACTCGCACTTGGCCGGTTTTTTTATTACATAGCAAATGATGTACCCTAAAATCATAATCAATACCATTAAAATATGCAATATTCCAAAGTTATGATGAGTATTCTGAATAGCATACTTAAACAGATATCAATTCTACCGGAGTCAATGCAAAGTCAACATAATTGCAATATTACTGAGCGGGCACGTGCCCTGATTTATACTGAACTCATGAAAAAGCGCAAGAAAATGTGATTGGTTTGGTTAAAAAGAACTGTGAAATTGAAGGCCCATTCATATTCCCCGCCATTAAAAAATAAAAAAATGGTGATCTTTCCCACTTTCCTCCTAGTCTCAAATTAGTTTGAGACTAGGTGGAAAGTTATTAGGTGCAAAGCTATGGGAACCAAATAGCTGATATAATACTAGCAGAGATCGCTACATGCGATAAGACCACCGATTGTAGGACAAACCCAATGTACTTTTACTGTGTATACCTTTTCCATTCTGTCATCAATAAAGTACTTATTTTTTTTTATTTGAATACTTGCATACTAGTTTTTTGTAAATACATACTTATAATATATTTTTTTAATACAACTATTTGATGGCCAACATGATGTTAAGTGGGAACCATCACCTAGACCTATAACAAAGCATGATCTCGTACGTCACGCACGATAGGAACGTGCCGTTAAGCCTCATGTGCCTGTAATTACACCGGCAACCACACTCTTCAAACGGAAACACAGCGTTGCTGCTTGGCGGCAGAAAAAGGCGAGGTGGTAGTACTTCCCCGGACGAGCCACACACAAAGAGCTCTACTACTCTTAAACCTTTTCCATTCTGTCCTAAATAAAGTATTTATTTATTTATACTTGTATACTTTTTTTTAAATACTAATAATAGCGCCCAGAAAGAGAAAAAACATCTACTTTAATCACACAAATGTTTGTCCACAGCGCAGAAGGCAGAGCTACTACCAACTGAGCTGTGAGGTCTGTCAAGTCGGGTCTCTATCGTAGCTACATTTCATAAGTAAGAAATGCGAAAACTCTGCGTCATTATAATATATTTATGTTTTCGTAATATATCATAGATGTCGCTTCCAGACCTAATCCATTACGAATAGGGTCTTCTACGGGTCACACCACATAGCATTATATTCTTCAGCAACACGCTTATACTACAATATCAATCATTTCAAGGCAAGAGTTATGTGGTCCACTGGTGGCCTAGTGGTAGCGGCCCCGCCTTCAGATCCTAAGGCCGTGGGTTCGAAGCCGGTCGTGCAACAATGAGTTTTTCTGTTCAAAAATTCATGTGCATAATGCCAGTTAAACGGTGAAGGAAAACATCGTGAGGAAACCGGCATATCGTGGAACCTAAAAGTTCTATAACATGTCTCAAGTGCTCGAAAGGAGCCGCTTGAGGCGCACTTAAAATCCTTTCACCACACTGTTTCGAAAGAAACTAGTGACACAAAAATCAAAACGGTCTTTATTCAGTACAATCACAAGGATCGCTCTGAAACGTCTTATATACTAGGTGAATTTATCGCCAGTTCCTCGCGACCAAAGCCTAGAAGAACGGGCAATAAACTTACGGCTTGGTTCCTAGCGTGAGCGTGACACGAAAAGTGAGAGAGATTATTGTGCACACACATTTTTGAACATTAAAACTCATTGGTGCACGATCGGGTTTTGAGTTTACGACCATAGGTAAGGCGAAACCACTAGACCACCAGTGCTCTACAGGCCGATAATGCATGGATGGCGAGCTGAAGCGTGCTCTACGCAGCTCAACCCATCACAGGTGTTTGTGTTCATGCCGTCAAGTAAATATAGCGAAGTTTGTCGCAATATTTTAAGCTTAGCTTGACATTCGGAGAATGCTAAAAACAAAATATCACTTTCTGGAAAAAGAGACAAAGATACGGCTGGGAATTATAGGCGCGGTAGACATCCTTTCAGGATTTTTTTTTAGACTTGCTGCCGCGTGTTTTTTTGCATTAATATTTAAGTCGTTTTGCCTTTAGTAAGTTCGTTATTTTTTTTTACCCCGGTCCCGTTTGTTTTTTGGGATCAAAAGTAGCTGATATAATAATAATAATATATTCTTATTTCCATTTTATACTTTTACTTTCATATTTAATGATATGCAAACGAACTATATTTTCTCTCAAGTTTTACCTCCATTGGTCAAAGGATTGTTTATGAGCAATACATATTATAACACTAGTGGCTTCCCGCGGCTTCGCACGCGTTGAAGTGTTGAACCGTGATTGAGCCACAAACATCCAAAAATCGTAACTTTCGCATTGATTTGTATATCATTAGGGTAGGATTTAAAATACCTACGTAGGGGGATACCTATAGGCGTACATTACCTATATTAGGTAGGTAGGTATATGTATAGGTACTGAGTTTAGCACAAACATGATAAATACAACAAAGACAACCTTACACGGAAAATATGTACTTATTTGTTCTTAGTTTCTACCCCAAAAACAAACGAAACGAAACAGCTTCACGACTTTGATTCCCAGGCACGGTAGATACCCTCAGATCTCTTCGTACCAACTCAAGATTCCCGTTTTTAGAATGTCCCTTACAAACATTGACGCCTCGTTGTATCCTTTTTACTCGAGCGCAACGAAGGAAGGTAACGTTTTAGGGGTTGTTTACGAAAATCAAACTGTCTTTTTGTTATTTATCCACAGAACACATTTTCTTTTAGTTTGAAGTTAATTACACTACGCGTTAAAAATCTCCTATACAAACCTTAAAACTTTGGCAGTCTTTTGCACTCTTTGCAGGGGTGGTTTTAAAATATTGAAAACATAAATTTTAATTATTTATTGTGGAGTATATTTACTTCAAGTTTGAAATCAATCGCACCACGTGTAAAAAATACATACAAACTTTGACATCCCTTTGCACACTTATTAAGGTTTAAAAAACTAAAAATGCCTTTCCTATTTTTTAGCCTTGGAGTATATGTAAGTACTTCAAGCTTCAACTTTGTAGATTAAAAAAATACAATTTTTCATACCAACGTTTTCAACCCTTTTTACACCCTTCGGGGTTGAATTTCCAAAAATCCCTTCTTAGTACACCTATACGCCATAAGACCTATGTAGGTACTCTTCAAATTTCAAGTCTCTAGGACCAGCGGTCAAAAACTCCCATACAAACTTTTACATCCTTTTGCACACTAATTAAGGGCAGTTTAAAAAACTAAAAATGCCTTTCCTATGTTTTTGCCTTCAAGTATATGTACTCCAAGTTTCAAGTTTGTAGGTTCAAGGAATTCAATTTTTCATACAAAGTTTCCATCCCTTTTTACACCCTTAGGGGTTGAATTTCCAAAAAATCCTTATTACACCTCTAAGTAATAAGACCTATGTACTCTTCAAATTTCAAGTCTCTAGGACCAGCGGTCAAAAAACTCCCATACAAACTTTTACATCCCTTGCACACTTATTAAGGGTAGTTTTAAAAAACTGAAAATGCCTTTCCTATTTTTTTGCCTTGAAGTATATGTAGTCCAAGTTTCAAGTTTGTAGGTTCAAGGAATACTATTTTTCATACAAACGTTTTCATCCCTTTTCACACCCTTAGGGGTTGAATTCCCAAAAATCCCTTCTTAGTACACCTCTACGCCATGAGACCTATGTACTCCTCAAATTTCAAGTCTCTAGGACCAGCAGTTTAGGCTGTACGTTGTCTATATGTCAGTCAGATTATCTATGTAAATAAATGATTGTCTATGTCTATGTCTATGTCTATGTCAGTCAGTCAGTCAGTCAGTCAGTCAGGACTTTGATTCTTATAGTATTAGAGATAAACATTGTTGTCAAAATATTAATACTTCCAAGTTCCTGTGTGTTTCAAGTTACAACAAAACACGTTATCACATTGTATCATTACTATCACTGCTACGGCGTTTTGCACCTACGGCGTAGCACATCTACGGCGTAGCACCAGATATAATACACTTGATTTCTTGGTACTTTAGGTTCCAAAATGTCACAGGAATTTCAGAGGCATTTTTTCCAAAATGGTTCAAAAATCAGTTCCACGAGCTGGATTACCTCTATACGGCACGGTAGATAAGTCAAAGTCAAAGTCAAAGTCAATAGGTATTTATTCAATAAAATCACAAGGATCACTTTGAAACGTCTTAAAGCTAGGTGACTCTAGGTGCCAGTTCCACGCGACCAAAGCCTAGAAGAACAGGCAACAAACTTACGGCTTGGTTCCTACCGTTCTTTTGTATGATCCTTTTACAATGTAATATAATATATTATTGAAGTTAAGTGAGGCGTAGGCATACAGAAAAAGTTAAACATAATCAAATTTATAAGACAGCACACGCTACGCTTCAAACTAATAATACCTAATGCATAAAATTAAATACAATCTATTAAATCAGAGAAAAATAAAACACACAATAGTAGGTACAGTACAGACATTGCAGACATGTTAGCTGCCGATGGGCAGAGCGACCGGGACATCGGGCCACGCACTTTTATCATCAATATAGCTATCTAAAGTATAATAAGCTTTACTTATTAGATTATTCTTAATGTATGCTTTAAATTTTCTAATAGGAAGCCCAGTGGCACTTTCTGGAAGTTTATTATAGAAGCGTATACCGTTCCCCAAAAACGAGCCATTTACCTTTTGGAGTCGAAATTTAGGAATACATAATTTGTTTTTATTTCTAGTGTTAACGTTATGTGCATCACTCTTTTTCTTAAAGCTATCTATGTGTTTATGAGTGTATAATAGATTTTCATAAATATACTGTGAAGTTACTGTGAGAATATTAATTTCTTTAAATCGCTCCCTCAATGATTCGCGTGGTTTCAGTTTATAAATGGCACGTATCGCCCGTTTTTGAAGTACAAATATACTTTGTATATCAGCAGCTTTCCCCCAGAGCAATATACCATAAGACATTACACTATGAAAGTAGCTAAAATATACTAGCCTAGCTGTAGCTTCATCTGTAAGCCATCTTATTGTGCGAACTGCGTATGCAGCCGAACTCAGTCTACCAGCAAGTGATTTGATATGTGGACCCCACTGCAATTTTGCATCAATATTAAGTCCTAAAAAAATAGTAGAATTGACAAGGGTAAGTGATTCTCCATTTAATTCAATATTGGTTGGACGCTGAACCACATTTGGCAAAGTAAATTTAATGCATTTCGTTTTCCCGGCATTGAGCAAAAGATTATTAACAGTAAACCAGTTAAGTACTTGCGACAGAGATGCATTAACGTCATCGAAGTTAGTCTTCAATCTGTCGACTTTAAATATTAAAGAGGTATCGTCAGCAAATAGAACTATTTCACATAAATCCTTTACAAAAGGTGGAAGGTCATTTACATATACTAGAAATAAAAAGGGACCCAATATGGAACCTTGAGGTACCCCTATATCAATGACCGACCCAGACGACCTCTCACCGCCAACATCAACTTTTTGCACTCTATTGGTTAAATATGACTGTATAAGACCAATTGCCTGGTTTATGATGCCGTAATGTTTAAGTTTAGATATTAAGGTGGCATGACTTACACAGTCAAAAGCTTTGGACAGATCGCAGAATACCCCAATCGCATCTTGTGAGTGTTCCCAAGCATCATAAATGTGCTTCAGGAGCGTCGAACCGGCATCTGTCGTTGATCGACCTTTAGTAAATCCAAATTGATGACTATGAAGTATGCCGTTGACGTTAAAATGTGATAATAACTGAGTAAGAACAATTTTTTCAAAAATTTTACTTAACGAAGGCAGTACCGAAATAGGCCTGTAGTTCGCAGGATCTTGTTCATTTCCAGACTTGTACAGGGGAATGAGTTTACTGTGTTTCATTAAATCAGGGAAAACGCCCTCATCTACACATCTATTAAAAATGTATGCTAGACATGGTGCAATATCAGTTATAATAGCGCTTAAAACTTTTGTGGACATTCCCCATAGATCTTCAGTATTTTTAATATTTAAGGATTTAAAAGTTTTCACAATATTATCAGCATTAATATATTTAAAACTGAAGATATCATTACATTTTTTAACGCTAGACTCTAATAGTGTTGTCGCTTCAGCAGCTGAGGAATTTAGGGATGAAGTCACAAGTTTAGGTATACTGGAGAAAAAACTATCAAACGCGTTGGCGACTTCAATATTTTTAGTAAAAACATTATTGTTTACTTTTAAATTTATCTGTTTATTACCGATCTTTGATTTGCCTGTTTCGTTATTAACTACCTTCCAAGTGGCTTTAATTTTATTTGTCGATTTTTCAATTTTATTTCTTATTAACCTATATACCTCCGACCTCTAAGTTTTTTTTTAAACAAATAGCTGATGGGACAAGCAGATGGCCCACCTGATGTTAAGGGGTAACCATCACCTATAACAAAGCATTGCTAACTGGTTTCTTCACGATTTTTCCGTTTATCGTTTCAGAGCACTGGCATTGCGCACAAATATTTCGATAGGAAAAATCTTTTGGTGCACGACCGTATTCGAGCTACCACCATAAGATCGTAAGGTCACTCCTTCTCGACCACTGGTGCTCTATTTAGGGTTCCGTACCCAAAGGGTAAAACGGGACCCCATTACTAAGACTCCGCTGCATGTCTGTCCGTCTGTCACCAGGCTGTATCTCATGAACCGAATTACTTAGACAGTTAATATTTTCACAGATGATGTATTTCTGATGCCGCTATAACAACAAATACTTAAAAACAGAATAAAATAAATATTTAAGGAGGCTCCCATACAACAAACGGGACTTTTTGCTCGATATTGAGTTTTATAGATGTACGGAACCCTTCGTGCGCCATTCCGACTCGCACTTGGCCGGTTTTTTTATTTTATTTTAAATAAGAGTGTTGAAGGTAACCATTACTTAATAATTGTATTTTCTAAGCACTCATCCACTCAAGAAAGCCACACACAAACCCTTTAATAATTCATTCCACAAAGTCCCAATAGTAGAAATGTGACGTCACGATCTGCAAACAAACGGAATTCGCAACGAAATGTACGTCAGTGTCGTGTTCATTTTTCAGTATATGTGACGTTTTCTGTCAATTTGACTTTTTCAGTTTACATGACATTTTGTGTCATATATTGTCGTTTACTGTATTTTCGATACAAGTGACTTTTTTACCATCTGTGACGTTTTCTGTCATATTTGACATGTTTGAGGCTCGACAATTATTATGTTTTTTGATATTCCTCGTAGAGCACTTATCCAAATATTGATAGGTGTTCTACAAGGAACAAGATCTCTATAAATCGGTGCTCTACGAAGAATGCATCGTGTTCACAGCTAAGTAAAATAATGAGTAGATATCCCACTTTGACAGCCCTTACAGCTCAGTTGGCAGTAGCTCTGCCTTCTGCGCTGCAGGCCGTGGGTTTGATCCCCATCGAGAACAAACATTTGTGTAATTAACATAGAAGTTTTTTATTTTTTATTTATCTGTATAAAAATACATTATATTTCATAGATATTAATTAAATAGCACTAAGAAAACCAATGAAATTTTTAATAATAATGCTACTAGAGAGTCTAACGGCCGGTTTCTGAAAGCTTGATCAAAACTAATCGGATGTCAAGTCACTCGCCATTTCATCGAATTAGATTTATTTTATTTATTAACAACACTATAATATTACATGTATATTGAGATGTTGCACCAATAAACCTTGCAGGTTAGTTTAGGTGCTTATATTCATCTATTTAACATATTTAAATCAAGGCGCACAAACCCTTGCAAGTAGGTACAAGGTATAGATAAACAGAGAAATATAAAAGTTAAAGTTTGAAACATTATTTGTTACTCGGCGACAAAAACAGGTGATACCTATTTATAGAGATAGCAAGTGACTTGACATCCGATTAGTTTTGATCTAGCTTTCAAAATCCGGCCGTTAGTCTCTTAGTTCTAGTCTTGTTGTCTCTGGGTATTATAATATATTAAAATATATAGTTTTGTGTACTAGCCTTGCCTAGCCGCAATAAATAACTCAGCATTACTCGATTATCTGCGACAGTATCGAGTTACGGAGATCGTGGGTAGAATTGTTTATTTAGTTATCAAAAATGTAGCAAGCTTACAGCGTCATGTGACATGCTATATCATTATGTTGTAAGGGTTCTGAAGTTCCACAAAGAACCGATATACAAATATACGTGAAAGTCAAAGTCAAAGTCAAAAGGTATTTATTCAATAAAATTCCAAGGATCACTTTGCGAGAAGTGAAGAGCAATTTTTTCCGGGAAAAAATAATTATTTTCAACATTTAAGGATATACTTAGACCGTGGGTTCGAGACTACTTATTTCATACATTTGCACGCCCTTCTTACTCGCTGCGTTGCCGTTTGTGAGAGCACGCGTTGAGTGAGAACGCGCCCCGTGGCTCCGCACGTTCGTTTATATTTTTAAAGCGAACTATAGTTTTTAATTCGTAATATCTTTTGAATAGAATGTCCGATTTGAAAAATAGGTATTGAAACAGTCTTGAATATGAAATGATTTATTTGGATAAGGATTAATATAATGGTATGGATAACATGGTCTGATTTTGGCCGGCATTTCTATCAACAATTAAAATATAAAAAAGAAGTTATAGTAACATAGCTACGACAGTTAGACACATGGTATCTTTAAGTGTTTTGTAGACATTGATGTGTCCTTTAATATTCTATAACATTTTGTTATTCTATCGTCAATAGTTTTCGCAGCGCATGCGATGAAAGACATATTATGGCCAATTTTTTTACACCTTGAGTTACATTTTTGAAGTTTTAGAAGAGATCCTAAATGTTTTCTTGTAATAAAAATAGCCTATATTACTCAAGAATAATGTAGCATTCTAATGGTGAAAGAATTTTTGAAATCGGACCAGTAGTTTTTGAGCCTATTCGTTACATACAAAAATACATATCTTTCCTCCTTATAATATTAGTGTAGATGTAGATTAGGGCTGGTTTATTCCTACCCGCACATTTTACTTCATGTTATTTATAATACAACATAATAAATGAGAATAGCGAGAAACCTTTGCATTAACAAGATTCAGAAGCCCGCGCCGTGCGAAGGCTGTGTAACACAATGACATACGGTAATGCCTTCGCTGTCAGTGTATATCTACATAAAACAAAGTTTTGGCTGACTGTCTGAACAGACAACGCACCACCTAACTAATCTGTCTCAGTTAGGCGATAAAAACGTAAGTACGTAAATATTTTCATATAAATGTTAAAAGTTTATTTTTTATTTCAGTTTTTGTAAACTTACAGCTAGGTTTGTAAACATCTATGTACAAAAGACACAGAAAATAATTTCAAAGTTATCCTTGTGATTCAATTGATTAAATATCTTTTGATTTTGACTTTGAAATAAGTACAGTTAAGCGTGAAAAGTACAATGGGTGGCCTAATCGCTTAGTGTCGATCTCTTCCAGGCTACCTTTGGATGGAGAACATTGATAGAACATTTGAAAAGGGTCGGGGACGTACGCAAACAAATAAAAAAAACATTTATAAAACATTCCGCCGAACAAAAATAAAGTTTCCGTTTTACAAAAGTAAGCATTGACATAAATACCTGACTATAAAATATCTCGTTTCCACTACGATTAAATAAATAAGAATAGTAGAGCTCTTTGTGTGTGGCTCGTCCGGGGAAGTACTACCACCACGCCTTTTTCTGCCGCCAAGCAGCAACGCTGTGTTTGGGTTGGAGGAGTGTGGTTGCCGGTGTAGTTACAGGCACATGAGGCTTAACATCTGTATGCCTCAAGTTAATAGACGCAGGGAAGTGCATCTTAGGGCACGTTCATATCGTGCGTGGCTTGCGAGGCAATGCTTTGTGGTGATGGTTACTACTTAACATAAGGTGGGCTGCTTGTTTCATCAGCTAGTTGTATAAAAAAAAACGACATACCTAAATAATTTAAACGGTATTAAAAAAGGCTATACTTGTCTACAAACTGTTTAATTTAAAACCTCGGCCTGCCTTCTGCATGTTGCTATTTGTATTGAGTGTTGAGTAGGTTTGAAAACAGTAACAGTAATTTTAAAATGAAGTCGCGAACAAAAGCTAGTGCATCACGCAACAACAGACTAGTCTTTGGGGGCTCATTGTTATCTGCATTTGCAGTTGCGACAGTACTATATAGTATCCTTGTACAATAACTTCATTCAGTGTTCACAATTAAAAACGATGTTTATCTAAATCACAAGGATCACTTTGAACCGTCTTGTAAACTAGGTGATTTCTAGATAGAGCAAACATCTTTTGTATTATTATACAACTAGCTGATGGAACAAGCAGAAGGCACACCTGATGTTATGTGGTAACCATCACCTATAACTTGGCATTGACTCGTAAGTCACGCACAATAGGAACGTGCCCTACGATGCACTGCCCTGCGTCCATCAACTTGAGGCATACAGATGTTAAGCCTCATGTGCCTGTAATTACACCGGCAACCACACTCTTCAAACGGAAAAACAGCGTTGCTGCTTGGCGGCAGAAAAAGGCGTGGTGGTAGTACTTCCCCGGACGAGCCACACACAAAGAGCTCTACTACTCTTATAACTCTTCTTCTTAATCTTCTCTTATTAAATATATTAAATATAAATATTGGTGGACATTCCACACAGCACTATCTCGCCCCAAACTAAGCCAAAGCTTGTGATATGGGAACCAGATAGCTGATATATTACTTATATACTTATTTTTTAAACACATACTTATAATATTATTTAACACCCAGACAGAGAACAAACATCTATGTTCATCACACAAATGTTTTTTCTCGGTGGGGATCGAACCCACGGCCTACGGCGCAGAAGGCAGAGCTACTACCAACTGAGCTGTGAAGGATGTCTATTGTACGAACGAAGGCTCAAAACCGTTACTTTTGGAAATTTTATGGGAGAGGCCTACGGGACTTCTGTAGGTTGATGATGATGACGTTGTGGTGATCCGCTAAAGATACAACCTTTAATAATATTTCTGGCAGCATCCCAATGAGAAAATTCCTTTTTAAGGGTTGGTTTAGGATATTAAATTCTTTCGCTGAAGAGTAGGGGTTGAATTGGAATGCGGGAAAACTAACGCGGGCGAACACTGAATAATATTTGTTGAGGGTAGGTGTAAGGGTAGCGCGCCACTTATAGCGGACTATTAATTTAAGCATTAAATAAATTCATCTTTGCTCATTTATTGCACCTGTATGTCATGTTTATTATATTTTACACACGTTTATTTGAAACGGCACACCTATTACATTAATTTTAAATTTATTAAGAATCACAAGAAAACACGGACAAAGCATACAAACAAAAAACAAACTCTTTGTGTGTGGCTCGTCCGGGAAAGTACTACCACCAAACCTCTTTCTGCCGCCAAGCAGCAACGCTGTGTTTCGGTTTGAAGAGTGTGGTTGCCGGTGTAATTACACATGAGGTTACACATCTGTATGCCTCAAATTGATGGACGCTGGGCAGTGCATCGTAGGGCACGTTAACGTCGTGTATGACTTGCTAGGCAATGATTTACATTAATGGTTACCACTTAACCTTAGGTGGGCCATCTGCTTGTTCCATCATGCAGCTAATAATATTTAAAAAAAACTTTGGCTCTATATCAGCTAACTTATAAAATACAATAGTAATATAAACGCGTTTCGCTCATACTTACACCACACCCTATGATTTCGGTGTATAGCCACAAATGTGAGTGCACTGGTAATCTTGATTTACACAGAATGGATAGCCCTACTCGTAATGTATACTATCATGTAGGTAGCGTCGGTAGCTGTAGGTAACGTAGCTAGCTGTAGGTATTTGTGTCGCGTTTGTGCTCGCTTATCTATGTAAATAAAACACAGCCGTCACAGCTCAGTAGGTAGTAGCTCTGCCTTCTGTGTTGTAGGCCGTGGGTTCGATCACAACACAGACTATATATTTGTGGGATAAACATAGATGTTTGTTCTCTGCCTAGGTGTATAATGCATGTATTATATAATAAGTATATAAGTTTAATATCAGCTAGCTAGTTCCCTTAGTACAAGCTTTGCTTAGTTTGGGGCTAGATAGTGTGTGAATTGTGAAAGGCCCACAGCTTTCGTAAGAGAGAGCGAGAGACAAAGAGAGAGAGAGCAGATCACTTAGTTTTATTTTATGAGCACTGGTGGTCTAGTGGTAACGGCCCCGCCTTCCGATCCTAAGGTCGTGGGTTCGAAACCGATCGTGCACCAATGAGTTTTTCTGTTTTTAAAAATGTATGTGCACAATGCCAGTATTCTCAAAGGGTGAAGGAAAACATCGTGAGGAAACCGTTCTACCTAAAAAGTTCTATAACATGTGTCAAGTGATCGAAAGTAGCCTCTTGAGGCGCACTTAAAATCCTTTCACCACACTGTTTCGAAAGAAACTAGTGACACGACAAAAGAGACTTCGTTTATGACGTTTCAAAGAGATCCTTGTGATTCAACTGTATCTTTTGACTTTGAATTTATGCGCTATGGGTTAAACATTTTTGTGTGATGAAAGTGATTTTTTTCTGTGTCTGGGCTATATTATTATGTTAAAAATGATTTTTACGCAAATTCGGTTAAGTTCGTTGTCCAAGTGGCCCCTAAAAGGCAAAAGTACTGTAAAGAGATGACTTACTTGTGATTTCTTCAGTAAATTATTCAGCACTTAAAAGTCAGCCTTGTCCAGACGTACTTAAATTAGCTTTAAGTTAAGTTGTTGGTACTTAGGCGTCGAGTGCCAGATTTCAGTTAGAGTGGGGTAATTTGTTCCCCTCCACGAAACTCGGCTCAAGATGTAAAGACATTAAAAATGAGAGTCAAGAATGAGACTTAGGTTTTATAAGTAACATTAAAAAGCTTTATTTTTGTTACTCGCTTTTTACTAATGAAAGATCTCGAATGGCGAGCAAGAACTGGAAGACGAAGCTTGTATGTAAACATTACATACTTACTTTTAATAGTTTTATGTTAAAAACTTTGAAAACCTATTTTGAAAATAAAAGTTTTATTTCAAGGGATGTCCCGCAGTGGACTTCTTCAGGTTGATGATGATTACTACTTGCTTTGTTATTCTTGTAATATAATTACCTACTTATTATATTACAAACACTTCTATATCCAGTTTTTTAAATATTCTTCCGTCTCTGTGTACTGTGCGCCTAGAGCGTTAAAGGCCTCCTCCATTTGCCTCCATTCCGTTCTGTCTCAAGCCACTCTACGCAAATCGTTTGTAGGACAATGTGTACGCTTTCATAACAAAGTCCCAAGCGACGTACATTAGTTATCGATTGCCAGAATTAAAAACATTTTTTTTTATAAAAGCTTGATATATAATCTCAAAAGCAAAGTCCGAAACATTATTGGATTTTTGAAAAATCAATATCCCAAGCCAGGAATACAACACGATGATTAAAAAAAACACAGTTTATTATTACACAATTTATTGATAGTGCCACTAATAAATGAATTCTGAGCGGTAACATACGGCAAACTTAAGGAAATTATCTATGATCTAAATTATTGGCACCAATTCAATCAACGTTGTAATTTGAAATGTAAGTTTCAACACTTTTATACATATACACAATATTAAAACGACTTAGGTAGTTATAATACTGATAGTAAAATATAATCTTTTTCCAATATCAGGCAACCGAATCTTTTGAAAACAATAAGTTCATTGTCCTCGACAAACAAGACTCACAAATATTTGCGTACGCCAGAGGTCGCGGCCATCCAATATGAGCATTCTATGTCAGGGCCAGCTACATGTCATCGCATCTTTCAGCATTCAGCACCAGTGGTCCAGCTAGCTTTTATCATACGTAGTAAGAGCAGTAGAGCTCTTTGTGTGTGGTTCGTCCGGGGAAGTGCTACCACCACGCCTTTTTCTGCCGCCAAGCAGCAACGCTGTATTTCGGTTTGAAGTGTGGTTGCCGGTGTAATTACAGGCACATGAGGCTGAACATCTGTATGTCAATGATCAACTACAAAAAATATAAAAAAACCAAAGCTTCACTATGATCCAAGGCCCGATAGACATCCCCTCAGATTTCGTATAGAATAAGATGATTCGAGCTTAGAGGCCATGCGATGATATGTAGTCATATCTAAATACCTACGCATCAGTAGAGAAAACATAGCTCGTAGACAAACAGGCCGGGTCGACATTCTGAAGAATGGCCAAAATATTTGCGCTTCGAGAAGCGTGTTGTTTGAGTTCAGCAAATTCATTGTTTGGGAGATTGTTATTGCTCAGAAAAACTATCATAAACTAGTTTTATTATCGAGCGTGACTTGCGAGGCAATGATTTGTTATGAATGTTGATTTGTCAGCCTTCACAGCTCAGTTGGTAGTAGCTCTGCCTTCTGCGCCGTAGGCCGTGGGTTCGATCTCCGCCGAGAACAGACATTTGAGCGATGAACATAGATGTTTGTTCTTTGTCTGGGTGTTATATGTATAATATTATAAGTATGTTTTTACAAAAAAAAAGTATTTATGTATTATATCAGCTATCTGGTCCATATAACAAGCTCTGGCTTAGTTTGGGGCTAGATAGTGCTGTGTGGAAAGTCCACTAATATTTATTTATTTATTTATGATGCTTTGTGTTGGTTACCACGTAAAGTAAAGTCATAAGGTACCTATTTATTCAATTGAATCACTAGCACCACTATGAAACGTTTTAAAGCTAGCTTAGTTTATCTACATATTGAGGCATACAGATGTTAAGCCTCATGTGCCTGTAATTACACCGGCAACCACACTCTTCAAACCGAAACACAGCGTTGCTGCTTGGCGGCAGAAAAAGGCGTGGTGGCAGTACTTCCCCGGACGAGCCACACACAAAGGGCTCTACTACTACTATGAGATATACTTGAAGAAGGCGATGAGTTTGCAACCTGTCATGGACAGAATACAAACTGTTAGTAGTAATTCTACCTTCTGTGCCTAAGGCTGTGGGTTTGATCCCCATATTACCTATAAGTATTTATTTACAAAATCAAAAGTATTAAGTATTTTTGTTCTTCATCTTTTAAAAGCTCATGTTATGTGCTATTAAGATTTTTCTGTCTATTTAGTTATCACTGTTGATATACCCAAATATACAAAGTACGAACTCTTTGAAGACTTCTAAGGAGGGTAGTCAGAGGCACGTCCAAACACTACGATATACTTATACCCAAATTTTGCAGAATACTTCAACTATTAATACCTGAGTTTAACGTAATGGCGTGAAACCATTTAGAATATTATTAAATGCAATCTTAGTGCAGTCGACTGTACTCCCAGCCTCTCAGCCCTTATAGGGTCATTCACCCAAAATGGCGGCGTGGACACTGGTGATTTAATGCTTTCGACGTAAATTCATGTTAATGGACTCTTCGCGAAATGATTTATTAAATAACGAGTGCCTAAAATGATTGACTATACTTAGCTGTAATTTTTATGACAGCTAATAAACTAAAATATGAACTTTTACTGCTTGTACTTGACCTTTGACCTAGGGAATGCAATCCCGAAAGATAATTTCAATCCAGGTATTTGCGGGGCTGAACCATCTAAGTCTCGCTGGATCCAGGTATTTGCGGGATCCCGGGTCGACTTTAACCTCTCAAATCAATTGTAATCAAGGTTAACTGGAAGAGACTGCTCTGTAGTATTAAGTTCACCTAAGTACGATAAATTTTGTTCTGTGCAATAAAAAAATTCTAGTCTATTTCTATTTTTTAATTGTAATAAAGACCTAATAGACCTCGTTGTCATGGTTTTAATTGTAACCCAAACTAATTAGGCTTGTTGGTACATTTTAAATGGTTTAGAAATACTTTTAGGCATAAATATTAAGACAGAAATTGACATAACGACATAAATATCAAAAACATACATTGACAATTGTAATAATCACGTAATTTAAAAATCAAAACATAAAATTGACATTAGTATAGATTCATTTTCTGACATTTTTGGAAGCAACATAGCTTTTTCATTTTATTTGTTTTTCTAGTGTTATTTTGAGTTGTGTTGTGTAATTTCGGTGGTATTTTAACCAACATTACTTGAGGTCTTAGCACAAAGTGTAAACATTTGAAATGAAAGTGTAATATTATGTGATATCCTGATTTGACCGAAAATGTTTCCAATGTTTTGAAGAAAACCGCCACCATTTTCTTTAAAACAAAATGACGGCCGACTTGACTATGGACTGACTTGACTAAATAGTATTCAATACAAATCACTTGACACTGGCAAGATTGTCTGTCGAATGACGGACAGGAGCCATAAATTGAGAGAAGAAGAACACATTAGTATATAAATATCACAAGTATCAAAATGAACACGCGCCGCCCCGCGCAGAGTAACACGTATGATCCACGCTTCTGTGTAATCCCGCCAGTACAGCGGAGATTAGTCCCGCAAAATGTATACGGGATCCAGGTATTTCGGGATCCCGGCATACCGGGATTGCATTCATTACTATTTACCTACCTAAATGCAATTTTTTTTACCTACTGTTATTTTTTTTCTACTTACCGTTTATTGGTTTTTTTGTAAGTGGGTCTCTTTGTATTATGGCTACACGTAAGCGAACTAAAGACTGACAACCGTCTAAACTTCTCTCATAAAAATCACTGGCAGTACTCTCAAACAGTGCAGGAAAACATCGTGAAACTGGCATGTCGTAGAACCTAAAAAGTTCTAAACCATGTATTAAGTGCTCGAAAGAAGCCAGCCTCTTTGAGATACATGTAACTTCTTTTACCACACTGTTTCAAAAAATCTAACTGACACGACAAGAAGAAATCGCAAACAACTAAGTTTTGAAGAATACCATTACAAGGCCTACTAAAAATATCACTTTGATGTTATCCTACCTAATACCCCGTTGACACTCAGCTCATGTCTGTGGAAATGTGCAAAGACATGAGCAGGGACTTGGGCAATGCGAGTATGTAAACAGGCCACTTCCATGTCCACTCGCGTTGCCCGTGTTGCGTGAACACACATTGCCGGCGACGCTGCCGCAGACATATGGACGGCAACATTTCCGTCCACGCGAATGGCAGCGCGAATTTCTAAATGTAAACGCAGTATAAAGTCTTATTAAGTACGAAAATAAGTACCAATGAAAGAAATTTTTTGGTTGGGAAACTTGTTTACTTTTAGAGCCTTATATGAGAAAAGAAGAAATTTTAAAAGCTCACCTGACAGCCAAGTGCCATTGAACGGCGTGTAATGCTCCTGCAGCAGATGGTGCAGGGTCGGGCTGCGACCGCGCACCCGGCCGCCGTCGCCCACCGGCGTCAGCAGCGCGATGCTGAACACTATCAGGCCCAGCACCGCGGCGATCACCAGCAGCGCTATCAGGATCCCGCGCCAGTTGCGCTGCGTGGGCGCCGAGGCTGCCAGCTCCTGGAACAGGTGGAACTTGTTAGGACTGTTGGTATCAAAAATATCAGTGGCGAAGTAAAAGATCGCGAAGGTATTGACGCAACTCCTGGCACATGATCACATTTAACAAACCACAAAATATCATAGTACTTCATAAATTATGATTTTCAATAACTTCGCAAGAACATTCAACATCTGCCATCCAAATGAGAAGCTGATAAAATATCGGAAAGGTCAGAGGCGTCTTAAGTCTGTGTTGACCTTAAAGCTGTTTTCACACTGGGAGAAGTCATTTTTTTTTATCTCTAAAGTTATAAGAAAAAGTTCAAACGCTTTAATCGAAAAAGTGTTTGAGCGGGCGTATTGATCATCTGATGTAGAGTTGTTACCTCCAATAACAATTGCACGATCCTAACCTCACCCAGGACGTGCCCTATGTGGCGTTTTCCTGCATGCATCAGTGATATGCCAGTGCAATATTACCAATACGTCTCAGAGTGCTGAGACGTATTGGTATTATTGCATCGGCTCACTTTATATTTTTTTTCTTTTTATACAAGTTGCTGATGGAACAAGCTGATGACCCACCTGATGTAAAGTGGTAACCATCACTTAACACCTACACCGTTTCTTGCCTGTTCTTCTAGGCTTTGGTCGCGAGGAACTGGCGGTAGATTCACCTAATAAGTATATAAGACGTTTCAAAGTGATCCTTGTGATTGTACTGAATAAAGACCGTTTTAATTTTGTTTTTTTTTGATAACAAAGCATTACCTCGTAAGTCATGCACGATAGGAATGTGCCCGATGCACTGCCCTGCGTCCATCAACTTGAGGCATACAGATGCTCAGTCATGTGCCCGTAATTACACCGGCAACCACACTCTTCAAACCGAAACACAGAACGCTCCTTGGCGGCAGAAAGAAGCATGGTGGTAGTACTTCCCCGGACGATACCTATACAAAGAGCTCTTCTCCTTTTATTGGTAGTATTTATTATATTATATAAGTTTGGTAGAAGAATTAAAGGAGTTTTAATTTATTTATAACTGGTAGCACAGCTTATACACACGGGCAGCAAACATATACAGCGGTAGTAGGTACTTCCTGAACGAATTCTTTTACAAAGAGTTATTCTACAAAGGCTCAGTGTATGAACGGCCTTACAAGAGCTCATTTGGTATGCCATTTGGCGGGTAGGCCTTATTATCAAGTATTTTCAATATTCATAGCTCGGCTCCATACGAGCTTTCCTTGCATTTTTTCTTGGCAATTTTCTTTGGCTTTTAAGATGTTGATAACCGTCGAACAACTTCTCGCTCGCACTTTTCAACATTTATGTAGACTAGACAAAAGTTCAATTGAGTACAACTATGTAGTTAAACAATTTTTTTGCTAGGATTTTTTTTCTCAAGATATTGTTATGTTATTCATTTCATTTGCTACTACTTATTCTTAAGACAAACTAGCTACTCTTTTAATTTTAGGTTCTTTCGTTAAAAAAGGTACGGTTAAGGTCGTTAGGAAAGGTATAGCTCGCGCGCGATTGCTAGTAACCTCCTTCGTTATGGGAGCAGCGGCACGGAGGGCAGCGAGCCGTACGGCTCACTTTGTCTGCCTGCCATCGCCTGCTGCGGTGGCAACTAGTGCTAAGCGTCACGGACGATCTATTTAAAAGGCACATGGTATTTCAATGTCAAGATATGTCCGGTGATGGATATTATTACAAATGTTCACAACTTGAGAAAACTCAAACGAAAGGCGAATAAAGAAAGTTTGTAAATGATGATGATTTAATTGACAAAATATTTACTTTTTATTGTTATTTATTCTATGAAGCTTTATTTACCCTAATGTATTTCAATATATAACGTTTTTGAAATCTAGTCCCACACTTGAAATTATATTACTCACAACATCAAATTGTATTATCTCGGCATATATCCGACTTAAATATATCTTGTTGGTCTTGTCATTTTCTAGATCTCCCCTCGCCGCTTGTATACCTAAAGCGGTGACTAGCGGTAGTGCGCGTACTATATCCACTCTTTTTTGTACGAAAATCAAAGTCAAAGTATATTTATTTGCCGAATTACATGTATTATTGATGTTAGATATATGTATTTGTTGAGTCAACGTAATTCTTCAGTTATGGGCATGCAAAATTAAAATTTATAGGTGTTTACCTATACCTATAAATTTTAATTTTGCTTAATTTTGCTATATAATCAAATGAAAAAAATATATATATAAAATTGCAATTATAATATTATAGTAAAACATAGAAATAATAAATAACATATTTGAAAAAAAAAAATTGTAAATAATAATTAAAGTGATATAATAATAATGGTTGTCAAAATGTATATAAAATGTCAAGGTAATTATAAACATGAAAATCAGAAAGAAAAAAAATACACGATTTGAGTTCAAAAAGGAGCTAGTTTGGATTTCCTACTACCTTGATGAAATTACAGACACCACATGAGGCCTGTATGCCTCAAGTTGATGAAAGTAAAGTAGTGCACCGTAGGGCACCTTCCTATCGTCCGTGACTTGCGAAGCACCTACTTGTACTAACATCAAGTACCATAAAAAGACCCAACTGGTGATGTTGAAAAACAACGGTACGACGTGACGTGCGATAAATTTAAACTTATGCTATCAAATTATTTGCACAGATTCAAACTCGCAACCTTAAAATTTCAAGCCTGGCTTGCTACCACTTCACCACCGGCACTAGAATAACTTGCACAAGAATACCGTTCTCACTTATTCCCCAAAATGTATTCCTAGCTTGGATTGAAATGGGAATCATATTCCACCCCTGCTGCCATCCAATTTACGTACGCATTGTTATCCGAGCCTCGACGAGATGTTCACAATACAATAATTGTAGATCCAAAAATAACTTCTAATAAATGGTAGCCGGTTAAAATGGACGTCCCTTTCATTAGGAGTAGCACCGACATTCGAAATGCGATTGATAAAAAACAAAATTGCCCTCAGGTATATATTTTAAGGGTAGTAGAGCTCTTTGAGAAGGGCTCGTCCGGGAAAGTACTAACACGCTTTTTTCTGCCGCCAAGCAGCGTTGCTATGTTTCGGTTCAAAGGGTGTGGTTGCCAGTGAAATTGTAGGCGCATGAGGCTTAACATCTGTGCATGCCTCAAATTGATGGACGCGGGACAGTGCACCATAGGACACGTTCATATCATGCGGGATTTGCGAGGCAATGTTTCGTTATAGGTGATGGTTACCACTTATCATTAGGGCCCACCTAATGTTAAGTGGTAACCATCTGCTTGTTCCAGCAGCTAGTCGATAAAAAAAAATATATAAGTGTTGTAATATCAGGCTTATTTGAGGCGCACTTAAACTTTCACCACACTGTTTCGAAAACATGACAAGAATAAGTCCTTGTAATCACATCTACGCTACAGATAAATATTGTGGGGTAACGACATGGAATTGGATGAAGCTAGTTAGTATACAGTAGGATCTAATCGAGACAGAGGCATACAAAGGCTTGTGACAGGAGAATGGGAATCTATGCTCCAGATTATTAAGTAGTAATCATTGAGTTAGACTAACGGTCTTGCTACTTGTAATAATAGAAACAGCTTCACGGTTTTTTATCCCTAGGCACGGTAGATATCCATAATATAGATATCATTCACTGATTCTTTGCCACTCTTGATATTTAAGTTAAGTATATTTAAAAACTTAATCAAATACGCGTCATGAAACATATCTTATAGTAATGGATCTTATAGTTTTATAATATCTTATAGTAATGGACCGAGTGAGATTTTAATCCACGACCCTTCTCTTGAACAACACTAGTGGCGTTGTCATTGCTTTGCCGACCTTGAAGGACTTTTATATGTATTTCGTGAAAAATTTTCTGTTAAAAAAAGAGTTTCATGTTGAAGAGTCACAGTATTTTAGTTTTGCAAAAGCTATTCTCTTTGTTTTAATAGTACGTTCTACGCCCATTTACATAGAAACGGTTTTATTTATTTAACTCGACGCAAAGCTTCATAATGAATATTTCTATTTGCTCTAAGTTTTATTTATTTTGCGAACTGTACCGTTACCGTTATATTTAATTTATAGACGTACCTAGCTAGGTAAGTACTTATGAATATTCAGCTTTGGAATTTGTTTTTGCTTTATTATTCTTAGAACGGGTTTTATTTTCTTCTTCGCTAATTTATGGCTACTGTATCGCTATTCTGGGGCCTTATGCTCACTTCGACAGAGATTATCTCACGTTAGAGATGACGTCATATCTCGTTCGATAACTATTTATCCCCATTCTCACTATCTAACTCCCCAATTTTCTCATACAAAGTTCATGCGAGACGCAAGGTCAACGAGTTATTGAACGAGATATGACGTCATCTCCATCGTGAGATAATCTCTGTCGAAGTGAGCATAAGGCCCCTGGAAATAAAACTCACGGGGAGTTACACCTAGTGGATTAGCGCTCACTTCTATCACAAGCTTCGCCTTGGTATTTCCACTGGCAAACATTAACGCGGGTGGCGCTAGTGATGGGTGAATGTTTTACAAAATTCCAAATTAAAAACTCACCGCAGATTCTACAGTCTTCTTCTTTTCTTTTTTTATGGCACCTGTCCGTCTTTCGACAGACCATTTTTGTGTCACGTGATATAGATAAAATACTTTATAGTCAAGTCAGTCCATAGTCAAGTTTTGAAGAAAATGGTGCCGGTTTTCTTTAAAATTTCGAAACATTTTAGGTCAAATCAAGATATCACATATAATACACTTTCATTCCAAATGCTTACACTTTGTGCTAAGACCTCAAATAATGTTGGTTAACATACAACCGATATTATAGAACACAACTCAAAATAACACTAGAAAAACAATAAAAATTAAAAAGCTATGTTGCTTCTCAAAATGTTCGTAAACGAATCCATTCTACGTTCACTTGAGTGAGTGTTGTTGACAGAATAGCACGTCTTTCCGTAATTTTGACAGGCAATATGGCCACCGTCAAATTAATTAAATTTTAATAGTCGAGTCAGTTAACGTCGGGCTGTCTTGTTTTGAAAAAAGTGGTGGCGGTTTTAAAAACCGCAAATATTAATGTTATTGTTCTTATAGGGTATCGCAATGCATTTTCATTTCAACTGCTCTCTTTGTGTTGTTTAAAATTCACCGACATTACACAACAGAACTCAAAATAACAGTAGATAAACAATTTAAATGAAAAGGCTATTATACTTCTAAGCTCTGATTTCACCATGCTGTGTTAGATTAACAAAGGATTAAAGGGCCGTTAAATATGTGAAAATGTACGCGTTTGACATCTAAGGTTAGATTTAACGGCCTGTTAATTCTTGATTAGTAACTAACAGAGCATGGTGAAATCAGCTCATAAGATGATAAAAACTGACTTATACCACTATCATTTTTACACTTTCATATCAATTGTTCACACTTTGTGCTACCTTACGTAATGTTGGTAAAAATACGAAATTACACAACACAACTCAAAAAAACACGAATTTACTAACACGGGTTTTAATTTTATCATCTCTGAGTAACGCTACACGTCAGATTAAAATATTACTGTCATTGTTTTTGACAAGTCCAAAGTAGAGACGGAATTATTTTATCAGACGGATAGCATTATTCCGACAATGACTCACATCAGTGAAATCGTAGAATTTTGTATTTTTTGCAAATATCTACTGATGCGGAGGAGGCGTTGAAACCAATCAGATTATTTATCGTCGTAGTGATATAATATATTTTTAATAATCTTATTCACTTCACTCAGCTACGCTTCGTATCAGATATTCGATTCAGTCTAGATATTAACATTTCTGCAAAAAAACCGACTTGAATACACTGAAAACATATAACAGCAAAATACGGAATTTCATTTACTTGTTGTCATTTTTTTTATACAACTATCTCATGTAACAAGTAGATGACCCACCTGATGTTGAGTGGTAACCATCACCTATAAATAAATATTGAACCATATAATACCAATCTGAAAGTATATCCTCTTAAATAATGATTTTTCAAATCGGTTCATAAATGGCGTTTCCTAACTCCGTAGGAAACGCACATAAGAAAAAAAAGATTCGAATTGAGAGACCCCCTTCTATTTTTGAAGTCGGTTAAAAAGCTATATAATGCTACTCTAAGTTATCGCTAGCTTAAGACACACCTAGCTTTAAGACGTTTCAAGGTATCCTTGTGATTCAATCGAATAAATAGTTTTCGACTTTGACACCGTACTAACAGCGGCGATTGGCTTGCAACCTGTCACATATGAAACACAAACTACTCCTAAATGTAGTTATGTGCCAAATGTGACTTGCGAGGCAATGTTTTGTTATAGGTCATGGTTACCACTTAACACCAGGTGGGCCATCTGCTTGTTCCATCAGCTATATTTGTGTAAAAAAACAATGTCATGAAGCTGTTTCTTTTTCACAAGTCACAAACTATCTAAAGTGTTACAAAAGGATTCTGTTGCACAATGATAAAAACACGCCACATTTGTACAACGAAGTTTGCAAAGTGTCAGATCCCGTGCATGTGCCACAGAACTAAGGGACGTCGGAGTTTGGTGTGCAATATGGCGCAGCATCGTATTACGTGATGCCGTCGTAATTGGCAGCAATATGCAGCTCTGGGCCCGCATTACGATGTCTTATAGCGCCCTTATTCAGCACTGCTCTTTTATTTTTGTGTAAATTGTAGTGCTACGGCCTTAAGAGGTTGGTAACGGACTAAGAACTTATCTCTCGCATTTAAATTTTTTTAAAGATATAAAATCACTGAATATGGTTAATAAAAATTTGCAATTATTTCTAAAAAGGTTTGTGGAATAACAAAACACCTTTAGGCGGGGCAGGTCATATTCGGATTCAGCCAATTGAGCTTTAGGACAAAAACTGAGTAGGTATGATTCTGAGATGGCTATTTTCTTTTTAATTCGGAATCTTAATAGGATCTCAGATTCTAAATAGGTCATTTATTGAGGTAGTCAAATTCCTAATAGGTTAGATTATTGATAGGTCAAATATGTGGGAAGAAGTCGTTTGACGTTTATCTGCGTTAAATAGATAAGGAACTTGCTTAAAAAACAAAAACCATAAGAAATCTTAGATTACGGTAGAATTGGTAGGGATAAGGTCTGGAAGATGTTGATGATAACATTGGTACGAAAGATTTGTTTATTATCAATTTTTTTTTAAATTTTAAACTGTTTATAATATATACAAACTAAAAGTTGACCGAACACTGAAAGCCGCAGTAGTAAAAAGTGTGTCACGATTTATAGGGCCCGATTATGTTATTTGAACAAAAGCTCAATCAAAAAACACAGGACTGTGGACCAAATTGAATAATTAATAAAAACCTATCTCTATAAATTGATTTTTATATATCTCTATATCTCTATCTCTATATATATAAAAATCAATTGCTGTTCGTTTGTCTCGCTAAAACTCTAGAACGGCTGGGCCGATTTGACTGATTTTGGTTTTTGAAATGTTTGTCGTAGTCCAGGGAAGGTTGAGTAAACGGTGAGAAAATATGGAAAAATTGAGAGGAAGGTAGTAAAAACAACAATTTCATTTTCCCATGTAAACTATTCTACCTAAAGCGAAGGGAGAGTTCTAATGTCGTTAGGATAGGTGATACGAAGTACACCGGGTCATCTAGTACAAAATAAAACTAGCACTAGTTTTAAAATAGTTTCGACAAATAAGCAACCTACCGTGTAACAGTACATGTGAGTGTGAGGGGGGAGCTGTGTGAGAGGAAAGGGTGTATGTGTGTGTTCTGGGAGTTCTCCTGATAACACAAGTCTCAAGATTACAGTGCATTGCACAAACAGCATGATGCCACAAAAGAAAAACCGATAAATATATTTCCAGCGAGCGCTCGTCATAGGATATCAAATGTTAAACCAACCAGCTAATAGAGCTTTGAACTTAAGCTCACAGTTCAACGAACCCGAGATATTTAATATCTTAGAAAGTGACCCGACACTCGCAGACGGCTGAGCAGTACTTTCTGACGTGTTCGGATAACCAGCGAGCTCCTGAGATGTACCTACTATACAAGATGTTAAAATACCACTCCTGAAAACTTTAGGGGGCTAAAGTACCCATCAATATGAATAACTTTTTCTAAGGAACCAACACTGTGAACGCGAAAAAAAACAGCAATTTCATGCAAAAGTTACCTACCTGGCTATGTATGAAACAGCTGTTTTTTTGCGTTCACAGTGTTGGTTATTTAGAAAAAGTTATTCATATTGATGGGTACTTTAGCCCCCTGAAGTTTTCGGTAGGTACTAGTATTTTAACACCCTGTATGTGGGCCACAGTACCTACCGATGTAATCTAGGCTAGAGTTTTATTAGAAATAGCTTTAACAAACAAGGAGCAGAGAGCGGCCCTTGTTTGCTGCTGTTGTTAGTAGTAGAGCTCTGTGTGTGTGGCTCGTCCGGGGAAGTACTACCACCATGCCTGTTTCTGCCGCCAAGAAGCAACGTTTCTTTCGAAACAGTGTGGTGAAAGGATTTTAATGCGCCTCAAGAGGCTCCTTTCGAGCAGCTGACATATGTTATAGAACTTTTTAAGTTCTAACAATATGCCGGTTTCCTCACGATGTTTTCCTTCACCGTTTGAGAGTCCTGGCATTGTGCACATACATTTTTGAACAGCAAAACTCATGGGTGCACGAGCGGTTTCGAACCCACGATCTTAGGATCGGAAGGCGGGGCCGCTACCACTAGAACACCATGATCCTTCTTACAATGTAATAGTGCACATTATATGAAGGCTACTATACTAAAAGCAGAGATTTATAATCCTACACAACTTAGTATTAAATGTCGAACGGTTTGATTCCCCTAGGCTGGTGCTCAGGGACCTTCGACCGGTTGAGACGTACCGACACGTCCGCCTACCAATTACCGTGACGTCACGTACCACGCAGACCTGCTGACAATACGGCACGTCACGTCATTGTCATAAACTGAATCTTACATTGGCTTCTTGTCAGCATTCTTAAGATTGGCTTTTATCATACTTCCTACTGATATACAAGGTGTAAAAATACCACTGCTGAAAACTTCAGGGGGCTAAAGTACCCAAAGTCAAAGTCAAAGTCAAAAGGTATTTATTCAATAAAATCACAAGGATCACTTTGAAACGTCTTAAAGCTAGGTGACTCTAGGTGCCAGTTCCACGCGACCAAAGCCTAGAAGAACAGGCAACAAACTTACGGCTTGGTTCCTACCGTTCTTTTGTATGATCCTTTTACAATGTGATATAATATATCATTGAAGTTTAGTGAGGCGTAAGTATACGTACCCATCAATATGAATAACTTTTTCTAAGGAACAAACACTGTGAACGCGAAAAAAACAGCTGTTTCATGCAAAAGTTCAATACCTACTTGGCTAAAATGTTACACAGCTGTTTTTTTCATCAGGTGCGCCATCCGCTTGTTCCATCAGTATTTAAAAAAAAATGTTATGATATTTATGGCTCAATCACGCACTAATCGTTCAGCGATGGGATTAAAATTGAGATTGAATATAGTTCGGAACCTGGATTAGCATGTAGGGTTCTTAAAACAAACAAATACTTGGTAGAAAAAATATCGAACCTAAAAAAGGAAAACGCGTTAATTATTAATGTGAGCAATTACTACCACGCAAGAAGAACCGCTGGCGAATGCTTGTGAGCAATAAATTAGCCTTAACCAATTGATCTAGTAGCAAGCTTGCAATTTTGCAAAAGTTCTGGAACTTTGACAGCCTTCCCAGCTCAGTTGGAAGTAGCTCTGCCTTCTGCGCCGTAGGCCGTGGGTTCGATCCCCACCAAACATTTTTGTGATGAACATAGAGGTTTGCTCTTTGTCTGGGTGTTATATAATATTATAAGTATGTTTACAACCTGGTTCTTATATCACTAGCTTTGGCTTAGTTTGGGGCGAGATAGTGCTGTGCGGAATATCCACCAATATTTATTTATTATTTTACTAGATGACCCGGTGTACTTCGTATCACCTATCCTAACGACATTAAAACTCTCCCTTCGCTAAAATGGCTGAAAATATTGATCGGTATTGCCATTTCAATTATTGCTATATTACTAAACGAAAACAAATAGTTGTTTATCAGGGAGCAAACAACTATTATAATGGCAAGAGTATTTTTTGAATCCAGAAGCGTAGGGAGTGATCACATAGTCACGAAGTCACTAAGTCACGAAGTCACGAAGATACAAAGTCAAGAAGTCACATAGACACATATGTCACATAGTAATAATCATGTATTCGTTGTACTTTTATTAATTTTCATAAAACTAAGCAAAATCGGAATTTTATTAATAAATTATGAACAATTTTCTATTTTTTTTTATTAAGTTCAGGCCCTTTTTTTTCATAAAGCCTGCTTGTTTACTTGTACAGTGTTCGTGATCTTTTTGGTGATTTGAACTTTTACTCAAAATCCACATTCCAAATTCAAATCACTTTTCTAATGGACCCGAGGAGTCCGGTTATTGCACGACATGTCAATGTTAATGCACGTTAATGTACAGCATGATAATTGGAATCCACTTTGGTACCGTAAAAAATAATTTCTGGCACTTCGACGGCCGCTGCCGCGGCACGCTCGCTTTGCTCGCTCGCTTCGTGCGTAATTTATATGTTTCAACATAACCTAACCAATCCGACTCGAGACGGTACTAAAGTGGCTTCCACTTGTCATGCTGTACATTAAACTGGGTGTACATTATCAACACGTGATAATATTGCACGGCATGTTATTGTACGGGATGATAATTTAACCCCGATAATTCAAACCAGTGGACACGGATTAACTGGGTGTACATTATCATGCTGTGCAATATCATGCTGTATATTATTTGGCCGTACATTATTGGCTCCCCCCGAGTCTACCGTACCGAAGGGACGAACGTCAAACGTTTGACAGGAAAGTAGGTATAACTGTTTATATGGGAAAATGAAATTGTTGTTTTTACTATCTTCCTCGTAATTTTTCCATATTTTCTCACCAACCTTCCCTGGACTACGACAAACATTTCAAAACCAAAATCAGCTAAATCGGCCCAGCCGTTCTCGAGTTTTAGCGACTCAAACGAACAGCGATTCATTTTTATATATATCACAGATTATTAGTAACTTCTCACCGCCATGACAGTTTACCGTTCCGTTCGCGCGTTCTATGCGACGCTGACTGACGTGCGTTTAACATAATATTTCAATACAAATCATTTGACACTGGCAAGATTGTCTGTCGAATGACGGACAGGAGCCATTTTGCCATAAATTGAGAGAAGAAAGAAGATAATATTTATAAATCACTGGATGTGGTTATGAAAAATTGCAAACAAACATGTTTTAGAGATCAACAAAAAACAGTGATAAAATGTATACAAAAACCAAATAATTATATTTTTTGATAGGAAACTTGTTTAGATCAAAGTTATACTTTTCCTGAACTATTGTAATATTCAGTAGTTATTTATTTTAGTATTAATATTTCAATGTTTAAATTCTTTTATACATTGAATTCTTTTAATTCTGTTTCAAAATAAAGTAGTGATACGACAAGAAGAATAAGGATGTTAAATGTGCGAACGAGAAATCGTTTGACGGTAGTCTGCGTCTTAACGTCCAAAGCACGATATATACTCTAGAGGTCACCAAATGGTGACCACGCTGAACGTTTCATAATGGAGTCGAAGAGTTAGGAATAAGCAGGTTACGCTACGTATTTCATTAAATAAGCGCGTATTTTTATCCTAATATCGATCAGGTAGCTGGAGGGTTCTATTAAAAGACTCCCAAAGGTCCCTTATTCTGGAAACGTTCGATAAGCCAATAACAATTGAAAGTACCCCTAAATCGATGAGGGAAAACATCGTGAACAAACCAGTTAGTGTAACTGCGGCTAAGGGCTCGCTGTCACGTATGGAATACCAACTACTGCAGAATGTGGGTATGTGCTCAATCTAATATGTTTACTACCTTATGGTTATCAAGATAATTGAGGGGATACCTTCCGTGCCTAGGAATTAAAATCAAGCGCCAGTTTTATTAGATGACGTCAAAATTAAGTAACTAAAATCAGGCGTTATTTTGGGTTAGCAATCGAGCTTTCCTGAGCGATGCAACGTTCTGTGCGGTCACAGTTTGGATTGGTTACCACTGAGTGGCATTAAGGCGAAGACTACCGCTAATGTTCTTCTCGCTCGCGATAGGTACGTGCCCTACGATGCACTGCCCTGCGTCCATCAACTTGAGGCATACAGATGTTAAGCCTCATGTGCCTGTAATTACACCGGCAACCACACTCTTCAAACCGAAACACAGCGTTGCTGCTTGGCGGCAGAAAACGGCGTGGTGGTAGTACTTCCCCGGACGAGCCACACACAAAGAGCTCTACTACTCTTAGAACTCGACTTTATCTGCGTTGGTTTTGTCTAACCCTTAGCACTATTCAAGAGGAACTCGCTAACACAAATAGCTTATTATAGACTTTTTTTGTCGAAATGCCAAGTGATAGAAACTTGGCACGGTGTTACTGTTTTGCCTACGTCTTACTTAGTTGATTGGCACCACACTGGAGCTTCATTATTATATTATTTTGTTAAAGGATCATACAAAGAAACAATAAATGAACCTAGGCGTCTAATCTAGGCTTGGTCGCGTGAAACATGCACTTAGGTTCAGATGTAGGTTACCTAATATACTTTATTTCATATTAATATATATGGTAACGCCATCTTTTATCATAGTGAGGTTACACTTTTACCTACAGCCTTCCTACCTAATCCTTTCCTAAGGCGCGCACTAGCGCCCCCCTACGGATGGATGTCGCAACGATCGCATAAACGCCATTAACAGTCTAAATCAATGCGTCCACGTGAATGCATACCGCTAATTACCGCGCCTCGGAAGAAAGTGATCTCCCGGGCTACCTAAACCGCTGTTTTCGCAATCCGCTATTTTCCTTCTATATAAAACATTTGTGGGTGTCGTGGGAATACATATCCTGTGTGATTCGTGTGTCGCGAACCGCGCCAGCGCAGTGGAACAGAAGACAAGCTTGGCCGTATCCTGCCCTGGTCTCCAGACAAAGGTTAGAGCGCGCTATTCCCTAAACTGTTTCCATTTTTCCCTCTGTGTAACCTCGCTGAGCTATCGAAAGTCAAAATCACAAATAAGCGACCCCAAAACATTAATATGACATAATTGATATAAATTCAGTAGATTTTTTTAAGGATCAAAATGATATTTTCCTCATCTTTTGTAAATTATTTATCCGAAACTTCGTTGTTTGCTATTTTTCATAACCACCTTCAGTACCTAATTTAACATTTTCAAAAATGTTGAAATGAGCGTTAAATTGTTTGACGACTGCCTCTTAAGACACATGAGGCTTATCATCTGTATGCCTCAAGTTGATGGACGCAGGGCAGTGCATCGCAGGGCACGTTTCTATGCTTTGTTATATCGTTTTATCTTTGGTGATCGTTACCACCAAACATTAGGTGGGCCTTCTGCTTGTTCCATCAGCTAGTTGTAGTATAAAAAAATACGTTTCAAAGTGATCCTTATATTTTATATAATAATTTTGTATAATAATTACGTTTACTTTGACTTAAAAAGCCGCAGGCGGAAGCAAAATAACGTAGAGGTTGTTTTGTAAATAATTAGTTGTCGAGATTTCCCAACAGGTGGCCACCTGTTTGCGTTACAAAGTTAGTTAAAAGCTGGGTTATGTTTATTAAGCGCGGCTCAGCCTTTTTCATGGAGGGTGTGGAAACGTAAAGTTAGTTTTACCTTAAACTCGCTATTTCACCCTTTAGGGCTCTTTTTGAACAAACTTCAAAAAAGGTTCACAATTCGACTGTATTTTTTTGTATATTCTTTACGGGATTTCTCTAAGTGCTTTGTTATAAGTGATGGTTACCACTTAACATCAGGTGGTCCATTGGCTTGTAGCTAGCAATATAAAAAAGTATGTTTCACAAACAGAAAGTGAATCTTGTTTAAAACCACGTGGGGCTTGTACCACTAGGTAGTTGTATTATATCCTAAAAGGAATAAATTATTTCAAATAATATTTTCCCTTCTTTAATTACTTTTATTATTGTTACCACGCGACCGAAGCCGGGTTAAGGTTAGTTCAGTATTTTTGAACTCTCAAATGGCTGACCTAATTCCTAATACGATTTCACCCCAAATGGGCCCGATTCTTCAATCGACTTAAGATTTCGAAAATACGACGACCGCCGGGATACGTTAGGAAAAATATAATAAATTAAATTAAAAAAAAAACAACACCGCACTATGGGAACCAAATAGCTCTCTCTCTCTCTGTCGTGTCACTAGTGTCTTTCGAAACAGTGTGGTGAAAGGATTTTAAGTGCGCCTCAAGAGGCTCTTTCAAGCACTTGACACATGTTATAGATCTTTTTAGGTTCCACGACATGCCGGTTTCCTCGCGATGTTTTCCTCCACCGTTTGAGAGTACTGGCATTGTGCACATACATTTTTGAACAGAAAATTCATTGGTGGCACGACCGGTTTCGAACCCACGACCTTAGGATCGGAAGGCTGGGCCGCTACCACTAGACCACCAGTGCTCTCACCAAATAGCTGATATAATACTGTAAACTTTTTTCATTAATACATACCAATATAAAAGAATATAACACCCAGACATAGGGCAAACATTTATGTTCATCACGCAAATGTTTGTTCTCGGTGGGGATCGAACCCACGGCCTCCATTGACAAAGACAGAGCTATGGTAGTCCTGATATCTAGGCTGACGATAATGGTAAGTGTACAGGCTAATCAACCGACTATCCAACTTATCTCTACCTTAATGTCCATAAAAACTTAAAATTCTCTGAACACAAGTCAACCTTGACCTTATCCAAATAATATGGCGGCTACTGCTTTTTAAGAAAGCCAAAGCTTACAGACAGTATAATCCCATATCGAGCCAACGAGGAATGGCGTTATTCAGCCGAGAGCCTGGAGGCTTCTTTACAGGATTATATTTCAGAATATCATGAATGTAAATCTTCTACTTTTATTTATTTATTTGTTTGCTACAATGTGGTTATAGGTTCTTCAGGTAAAAATGGTCAGCACATTATTATAATCTAGCATGCAAATAAATAAATAAATATAAATATTGGTAGACTTTCCACAGAGCACTATCTAGCCCCAAACTAAGCCAAAGCTTGTAATATCGGAACCAGATAGCTGATATAATACATATATACTTTTTTTAATGTAAATACATATTTATAATATTAAATAACACCCAGACAGAGAACAAACATCAATGTTCATCACACAAATGTGTGTTATCGGTGGGGATCGAACCCACGGCCTACGGCGCAGAAGGCAGAGCTACTACCAACTGAGCTGTGAAGGCTGTCAAATAAAATAAAATGATACAAAGTAATTTTTTTTAAATGAATTGTTAGAAACCAAAATTAATAGTATTAATAATGTCGGTTTACACGAAAAGTCAAGAAATACAATTATCAAATTACTACTACTAACTGTAGTAGTGAAATTATGTCTACAATATAATGTCAAAATAATAATAATAATACACAATAACACCCTTAGACTTCCCAAAGAATCTTGAGTATGTATACATGGATACATATCAAGCTACACAAAGTTATAGAAAAATAATGCTTAAAAGCGAGCAGTGTGTAGTCTGATGTGTATCCGTGTGTACAATATTATGTTATTCCTGGTCGCGAACTATGTATATTCCAAGTCTCATGTAAATCTGTGCAGCCGTAATGGAGATGAGTGAGACCAAACATAAGCACAAACTTTGGCATCGAAATTATTAATAAAATGTTTGTAACTCAATTTTCGCTTGATCTCTTAAGTGTGGGCCATTTCACGACTGTAGGGACAACCCTAATCTGCTTGAGTAGTTAAATAACTCATAATGTTGCGGACTCTTAAATAAGATCATAAAAATGTTATGTTGGAGGGCATTGGAGGGACATTTTATGAAGGAAAGGGCTGGAACAAGATGACCCGATGTTGAGCAGTTACTTCTGCTTTTATTTATTTATGTCGATATACCAACGACAGATACATAACACTAGAGTAACTAACATGTTTTTTTGTTTTACAACTAGCTGATGTAACAAGCAGTTGGCCCACCTTATGTTAAGTGGTAACCATCACCTATAAAAAACCATTGCCTCACAAGTCACGCACGATAGGAACGCGCCCTACGATGCACTGCCGGCGTCCATCAACTTGAGGCATACAATATTAAGATTCATGTGCCTGTAATTACACCGACAATAACACCTTTACCTGTAACACAGCAGCGCTGCTTAGGACTTAGTCTCTTAACCTTTTTCACGTTTCGTTTCCCAAGTCGTAAAGAATGACATTTACTACCCCCAATAAACGGTGACCGCTTTGTAGAAAAAGGGTTAAGTTCTTAATAAAGTTGTTTTTTTAGACGACCCAATTCTGGGCCGCAAGAGTTAAAGGTGTAATACAAGGTCCTTTCCGGACCCCAATTATAATTGTGACTGTTTTATCTGTTTTTTTGTGAGGATTGTCAAAAAGATAAGATAAAACTGATAAATAAAGTCTAAGAGTAGTACAGCTCTTTGTGTGTGGCTCGTCCGGGGAAGTACTACCACCATGCCTTTTACTGCCGCCAAGCAGCAACGCTGTGTTTCAGTTTGAAGAGTGTGGTTGCCGGTGTAATTACAGGCACATGAGGTTTAGCATCTGTGTGTCTCAAGATGATGGACGCAGGGCAGTGCATCGTAGGGCACGTTCCTATCGTACATGACTTATGAGGCAATGCTTTGTTACCACTTAACATCAGGTGGGCTATCTGCTTGTTCCATCAGCTAGTTTTACTAAATAAAAAATAAAAAAAGACGGTTGAACAAATATGGATTGGATTTTCTATATTTTGAAGCAACGTAAACTCACCTATTTTAAAGACGTTTCACAGTGATCCTTGTGATTTTATTGAACCTTTTGACTTTTGACTTTGAGTTTGGTACTTGGAACTAGATCTGAGAACCTAAAAATTTCTAAAACATTAGCAGCCTCTTCGGGGCCCACTTAAAATCCTTTCACAACACTGTTTCGACAGAACTAGTAAAACCAAAAACAAGGGGGCCTTATGCTCACTTCGAGCGAGATTATCTCACGGTGGAGATGACGTCATACCTCGTTCGATAACTCGTGACAACCCATTCTCAGCATCTCACTTCCCAATTTTCTCATTCAAAATTCATGCGAGACGCAACGTCAACGAGTTATTGAACGAGATATCACGTCATCTCCACCGTGAGATAATCTCGCTCGAAGTGAGCATAAGGCCCCAGATCGGAGGATATCTACCGTGTCTGGGGACAACTTAGTTCCCCGTGAGGCTGTTTCTGTTTTCAGTGTCTGCCTCAGAATAAATACAGGTAATTTGAAAGGACCTGAGGCTTTGTTTATTCTGCCTGACTTTCTGTTTGAGAGTAATATTCAAAGTAGAGCGGTGTTATTCCGAGCTTATCTAAACAGCTTGCACGCTGAGTCGCACTACATAGCGGGCACTCTTCAGCAGACTTAACAGTCATACAAGTCAGTCCTCCATATTTTTACAAAATTGTGTTACTCTTTGATTAAGAAAATTTTGAAGCGCAAGAAAACGAAATTAAAATTAATAAAAAAAGCAATCAAAACAGTTATCTATATAGCTAAGCGATATTTATACACTGTACACAGACCCAACCCAGGTTCCATACTTTGATGAAACAACTCCTTTGGTTATTTGCGATTTTGTCATTACTTATTTGAGTGATATAACTTCATTTTGTAATTTTATATCTTCTGAAATGTTGAAATGAGCGAGCGAGAAGTACACTAGCGGTAGTGAGTTCCAAGTTTTGTCAGAGAAATGATTAACAATTGCCCGGAAAAAAGACAAGAGCTAGTACCTCTCGCTCGCACGTTTCGACATGTTGAAAGATATAAAATCACTTAACTCATGAAAAATCACAAACAATCAAGTTTTTTTTAAATAATTTTTTTGATGCTTTTGAACGATTTTTTTACGAAACTGTGTGCAATGTGTACATAAGTAATCTTTTGAGTAGGAAAACTTGTTATGACTTACAGCAATGCTATGTAGTTCGACCTTACCTTGATTCAGGACGGATCTGTGTTTTCAGACGAAGCTGAAAGTTCTCTGAATTGCTGAATTTGATTCAACAAACGGAATTCTTCAGATATAATAATTATTAGCTGCCGTTCGCTGCTTTGCGCGGTAATTGCCAATATCAATATTTGAAGTACGAGTACTTTTTTTAACCTTTTTTTAAAATTTTGTATGAAAAAGTGATGGAACATGACTATGATCCACGTGATGTTAAGCGGTTTCCTATGCCTAAAACAATTGCGTTATCTTACAGAGAAAGTCAACGGAGGGTAAGCTTTGCTTGGTCATGTACTAAATGTGATGACTTTTCCCTGTCAGTACATATACGAAAATTTAATGTATGTTAGAAAAAATATTAATTTATATGCCAAAAAGAGCGACCATCATAATGTTAACACTAGAAATAAAGATAAGCTCACTGTTCCCACTACTAGGCTCACTAATGTAAGCAAATCGTTTGCAGGATTCGTGTACGCTTCTTTAATAAAGTCCCAAGCGAGAATCACCAGTTGTCGATTAACAAATTCAAAAACATAATAAAAAGAAAACTTTTTCTAAAAGCTTACTATAAAATATCTGATTAGATGACAAAAAAGCTTGGGACTGAACTATGCTCTATCTCATTACAAACACTAAACAATTAAGTAGGTACCATAATAAAATTGTAAAAAAGATCATACAAAAAAGCGGTAGGAACCAAGCCGTAAGTTGCCCGTTCTTCTAGGCTTTGCTCGCGAGGAACTGGCGATAGATTCACCTAGTATATAAGACGTTTCAAAGTGATTCTTGTGATTGTACTGAATAAAGACCATTTTGATTTTTTGGAATTGGCACTTAGATTCACTTAAAAATAATAATATTAAATATTTATTTGCAGACTAGAGATCTTAGCTTTATGACGTTTCAAAGCGAAGAGATCTTAGCTTTATGACGTTGATCCTTGTGGTTTAACTAATAAATGCCCTTTGAACTAAACTTTTTACCCCATTTTTGTTGATATTTGAGATGAATTCTATAAAAAAAAAATACAGCTATATTTTATTGAGCATAAAAATATAAGAAAAATTGCAAATGCATATAAATTATTTTTTTAACGGGTATAGTAGGTACATTTTTTAAATCTCATGTAACTGAGACAATAATTTAGACTCGACGCACAGTAATCGAGTCAATATTTTTTTATATCTTTAACTCGATAACTAAATAAACCAAAACTCCTTGTTTTTTGGGAAAATCCTTGTTTTTGTAAAATAACCCTTACAAATAACGCTGTCATGATAAATACCCATAAAATAGAACGGTTCATTTGTCAGCGCCATGTCGCGAGAATTGGGCGCGAACTGGGAACATAGTAAAAGGTACCTATGTCGCTGGTTCATTGTGTATTAAACTTATATGTTACGTGGTACAGAGTGAACCAGCTATAACATAATTCACAAAATGTTGTTTACCTTTTACGCCGTAGAAGAGTCTACGTCGTAGCATAGTGGTCTACGACACTGTAGCTTTAGTGTTTTTCGTCGTAACTGAGAGTTCTACGCCGTAGCTTATGTCTACGACTTGGTGGCTAAGTGCTCTATGCCGTAGCTAACAGTTCTATGACAAAGATGAGGTTCTATGAAAGTGAACAGTTCTATGAAATATGAACATATTATGATTTTTTTATATTTTTTGGTATAAAATCCAAAAAATATAAAAAATCATAATATGTTTATTTAATAAAACAGCCAGTGTATTGGGAACGCTTCCGATTGGCACTGATTTGGATCAGTTGAGTTATCTCTAGATCGTTTCAAATGGTCTGCAGATAGCTCAATTGTTTCATTTATATTTTGTACATTTTGTAAACACTTGTTTTCATTGTAATTTTCTTTGTTAATAAATGTTAACGGTTCAAAAAAAAAACAAGGCACAATATAATGTAGAAAACGATAACATTCGCAAGGTTTGATACCGTAGCTTAGAATTACATTTTGTTTTACCTTATGACAAAAAATACAGTTATTTACCGTAGTCTAGTGTTCTACACCGTAGTTAAATTCTCTGTTGTTGTAGCTTACTATTCTATGTCGTAGCTTAATGCAAAACGCCACGGTAGCTTAGCGGTACGCCGTAGCTATAAAACCTATAATGACGTAGCTGTGATGTCTACGCCGTAGCTAAGTATATAATTTTGCTTTAACTTAGTTAATTATGACGTAGCTAAGAGCCCTACACCGTAGCTATGAGACTTAATAATTCCGTAACGGAGAACTCTACGCCTTAGCTCAGTGTATGAGCTGTTTCAATGTTCCTACCTCGGGACCCCAAGACTCGCTTACTAAGACAAAATGGCGTCCATTGAAATAAATCGGCAAATGGGGTGTGACACTTTTGTACCCGCGGCCAGATATTGTAGCCGTGACGTCATCATATTTAGGTAGCTTTTGTTACAAAAATTTATTTCGACAGCCTTCACAGCTCAGTTGGTAGCTTGGCCTTCTGCGCTGTAGGTCGTGGGTTTGATTTTCACCGAGAATTAACATTTGTGTTATGAATATAGAGATTTATTCTCAGTTCCTGGAAATGTATTATATATTTCAAAGTGATCCTTGTGATTGTAATAAAGGCCGTTTTGATTTTGATTTTTCATTTTGAATTGATGCACAGCAGTGGTCTCCAGGCTAACGATGATAGACTAGATAACGATATATAGATAGATAGACATAGATATATGATGATAGATTAGATAACTGACAGCCTTGACAGCCTGCACAGCTCAGTTGGTCGTAACTCTGCCTTCTGTGCCGTAGGCCGTGGGTTCAATCCCCACCGAGAACAAACATTTGTGTGATGAACATAGATGTTTGTTCTCTGTCTGGGTGTTATTATATATTATAAGTATGTATTTGCAAAAAAAAAAGTATTTATGTATTATATCAGCTATCTAGTTCCCATATTACAAGCTTTGGCTTAGTTTGGGGCTGGATAGTGGAAAGTCCTCCAATATTTATTTATTATTTATAACTATCCTCAATAATCAAGAGCACCAAAAACATCCTTTCACCACACTGTTCCGAAAGAAACTAGTAACACGACAAGAAGAAAGGCACCAAGAAGTTGGGATATAACGTTTACCATGACTCAAATTATAACCATGAGCTTATCTTCACATACTAGATAATTATACGCTAATAAAAAAAACTGATTAAAAAAGCGAATAAAAATACTTCATAAAAAAAACAATCTTACAAAGGTAAAGCCTACCCCCGTCACTGGGTAGTTATGGGTATGACGGGGGTCGGACTTAACCCCGCTTTGATCCCCTACATGTCCCAGTTACTCCATTACTTACACATCGTGTCATATCAACCAAGTGATTCGTGTAACGAAGGGTGGTTACGTAGTAATAAGGTATAGGGGCTCATGTATGAACAGAACTTGAAAAAAGTAAGTCAATAGTTTATCAATTGAATAGGCTCACATCAATATTTAAGAGAAAAATTTTGGTGTCAGAAAAAACAGCTTCACGATTTTTATCCCCAGGCACGGTCAAAGTCAAGGTTTTATTAAGGAAGGAGAGCACTGGTGGTCTAGTGGTAGCGGCCCCGCCTTCCGATCCTAAGGTCGTGGGTTCGAAACTGGTCATGCACCAATGATTTTTTCTGTTTAAAAATGTATGTGCACAATGCCAGTACTCCCAAAACCGGCATGTCGTAGAACCTAAAAAGTTCTACAACATGTGTCAAGTGCTTGAAAGGAGCCTCTTGAGGCGCACTTTCATCACACTTTCGAAAGAAACTAGTGACACGACAAGAGAAGAGAGAGATTAAGGAAGGTATTCATACGTGACAGGTTGCAAGCCCATCGCCGCTGCAAGAGTACTAACTGATTTCTTTACAGTGTTTTCCTTCATCGACCGAGAGCTGGTATTGTGCACACACATTTTTCTAACGTAATACCGTAAAAAAATTCCTGCAAAAAGCTTAAAATAAAAAAATTTAACCTAAACGGATTGCGCATATAACGAATAGAAAAATCGATGGGCCACGACCTTACGATCAGTAGTACTATTCCGTGAACAATAACATCACGGGGAATTCATCTAGTGGATCCGCACTCTCTTCGATCACGATCTTCACCTCACTCACGTTGGCATTACACTGCCAAAGCACTCACGCGGGTGACACTCGTGATGGGAGAATATATTACAGTATGCGAAATTTAAATTAGAATCTGCGGTCACTTGGGTGTGTGTTGTTGACAGCGGTAGGAACCAAGCCGTAAGTTTGTTGGCTGTTCTTCTAGGCTTTGGTCGCGTGGAACTGGCACCTAGAGTCACCTAGCTTTAAGACGTTTCAAAGTGATCTTTGTGTTTTTAATAAATACCTTTTGACTTTGACTTTGAGCATAGCATTTCGGGAAATAACTACTACTAGACTTAGTTCTGATTTCACCATGCTGTGTTAGATTAACAATTAAGTGGCCGTTAAATATGTCAAAATGTACGCGTTCGACATCTAACGTTAGATTTAACGGCCTGTTAATCCTTTATTAGTATGTTGTTCTGTTGTTATTAGTATGTTGTAGTGTTTCTGTTCAAAAATGTATGTGCACAATGCCAGTACACTCAAACGGTGAAGGAAAACATCGTGAGGAAACCGGCATGTCGTCCTAAAAAGTTCTATAACAAGTTCAAGTGCTCGAAAGAACCTCTTGAGGCGCACTTAAAATCCTTTCACCACACTGAAAGAAACCAGTGACACGACAAGAGAAGAGCTCTTAACTAGAAAAGTGACAGTATAAAGTTCTTGCGAACGGTGGCAGAAAACACCACGTTGAAACTTGCTTATTCTTACTCGGAGGTATTTCGTAATTAGTGTTTGTCAGCGTCATGCAAAATGCGAAGGCTCTATTTGTGGTAGACTCATGTGGTGCCTTTGCGTTATTACGTGTATTATTATGCTGAGATTGTGAAGTTTATAGTCTGTTCCTAGCAGTAGGGAGGAGCACTCTGAAAATAAATTTAACAGTTGAGGATATTTGAGGGCAAAGTTTTTTAAATGGGATTCTAATTGGTCTACTGGGAAAAAGTCCACGCGAAAATAAAAGGACAGTAGGACCCAAGCCGCAAGTTTGTTGCCTGTTCTTCTAGGATTTGTCGCGTGGAACTGGCACCTAGATTCATCTAGCTTTAGGATTCAAGAGTAGTAGGGTTCTTTGTGCGTGACTTGTCCGGGGAAGTACCTACTACCACCATGTCTATTTCTGCCACTAAGCAGCAACACTGTGCTTCTGTTTAGGATGCAGGTGCCGGTGAAAGTACAGGCACATGAGGCTTAACAACTATATGCCTCAAGTTGTCGGCCGCAGGGCAGTGCATCGTAGGGCACGTTCATATCGTGCATGACTTACGAGGCAATGCTTTGTTGCAGGTGATGGTTACCACTTGGCATCAGGTGCGCCATCAGCTTGTTTCATCAGCGAGATGTATTAAGAAAAACATCCAACATCGTAACTTTTATATATCTATATTAGTAGAAAGTAGGATTTTAATAATATATCGACAAATTGTTTGTTGTTGTATGTTTTTCTGATTTTCAATGAATTAACATACTATTGTGTAAATAATATCCAACTTATAAATTCCTGTCCACCTGTGCCACCCCATTTAAGGGTATTGACAAAGGCATTCAAAGTTTGGGTCGCTTTCAATCGTACACTTTATAAGTTTAGATACACCTGTGACATAGCTATTGTGAACGCCTATTACTTCTTGTGAATGTTTATATATATGTATACTAGTGGCTTCCCGCGGCTTTGCACGCGTTGAAGTGGTGAGCCATGATTGAGCCACAAACATCCAAACCTCGTAACTTTCGCATTGATTTGTATATTATTAGGGTAGGATTTTAAATACCAACGTAGGTATAAGAGATACCTATAGGCGTACATTAACTATATCATAGGTGGTAGGTAGGTATAGGTACCTACTGAGTTTAGCACAAACATGACAAATACAACAAAGACAACCTTACACGGAAAATATGTATTTATTTGTTCCTAGTTTCTACCCCAAAAACAAACGAAACGAAACAGCTTCACGACTTCGTACCAACTTAAGATTCCCATTTTTAGCATGTCCCTTCCAAACAATGACGCCTCGTTGTATCCTTTTTCTTGAGCGCAACGAAGGAGGGTAACGTTTAAGGAGTTAGGCTTGTCTATTGATAGTAAGTTTAATTGGTCAAATCATATAGAGCGCGTGTGCAATAAACTAAGGCAATTCGTTGCGAATATTATTATACTTAAAAATCGTATCCCTTATAAGGTCAAACTAATGTTATACAACTCATTGGCTGAATCCTACATTCAGTATGGGCTTAGCAGCTACGGTCGCACATACACTACATATATAAATCAAATATACAGACTCCAATTGAAAATCCTCAAGAACTAAAATTAAACTTCAATTTCAAAATGATGACATAGGGCTTTTTAGACATTGCAAAATTCTACCAGTACACACTCAATTTAAATATACTCTACTCAAAGAACACTTTTTTAATGAAAAAATCAAACAAGAAATTAAACACCCTGTGTATACACGCGGGCAGTTGCTCAAAACCGGTTGTTGATGCCGCGCGCTCGGAACGCATACGGCGAGAGGACAGTTAGTTATCTAATTCCTCGTTTACTTAATAAACTACCTAATGATCTCATTAACAGCATTACCTCAAAAAACATTAAGTCTAAATTAAAATCTCACTTTTTAGCTAATATAGAACACTACCAATAACTTAATATACCTACTTACTAAAACTGCACTTACCTAGATCCAGTTTATTTGTTTTTGTGTAGTTAATTAGTAGCTATCGACTTAAGACTCCTTAGTAGCATTTCTTTTACAAACCTTAGTGGTTTTCTTAGTGCTATTTAATTTAATATCTATTATGTATATTTTATAAAGATAAAAAAAAAAAAAAAAAAATTGTTTTGGAAAATCAAACTGTCTTTTTGTTTTAACCACAGAACACATTTTCTTTTAGTTTGAAGTTTTGAAACCGGGAACTTCGGCAGTCTTTTGCAACCTTTGCAGGGGTAACAGTCTTTTGCAACCTTTTAAAATATTGAAAACGTGATTTTTAACTATTTATTGTGGAGTATATTTACTTCAAGTTTGAAAAATCGCACTATGCGTTAAATATTTCCCATACTAACTTTTACAGCCATATGCACCCTTTGCAGAGGTAATTATCAAAAGTTAAAACCGTCATTCTTAATTATTTATTTCTTAGTATATTTACCCCAAGTTTTAAGTCAATCGCACCACGCGTTAGAAAAATTCCCATACAAATTTTTGACATCCCTTTGCACACTTATTAAGGGTAGTTTTAAAAAACTAAAATGCCTTTCCTATTTTTTAGCCTTGGAGTACATGTACTCCAAGTTTCAAGTTTGTAGGTTCAAGGAATACTATTTTTCATACAAACGTTTTCATACCTTTTTACACCCCTAGGGGTTGAATTTCCAAAAATCCCATCTTAGTACACCTCTACGCTATAAGACCTATGTACCCTTCAAACTTAAGGTTCTTTAAGGATGTGGATGTGAGGATGTGAGCATGTGAGCATGTGAGCATGTGAGCATGTGAGCATGTGAGCATGTGAGCACGTGAGCATGTGAGCATGTGAGCCTGTGAGCATGTGAGGATGTGAGCATGTGAGGATGTGAAGATGTCTCGAAGGTACGTCCATTTACAGTATCATAACACTAAAGAGGATTTAATTTACAAACTTCATTGATTAATTTAAATTAAAGTGGGTTTATTCATGACAACTGCAAATCGTACAGCTATTAATTGTATCCTTTTTTTTACAAATTAATGATCCCGCTTTAAAAATAATTCCCTTATATACCACTTAATATTAAAAGATCAACGGATTGTTACCCTGGCTTACATTTAAAGGATGTTTTTCATGCATAAAATATGTATATGTATTACTTGTGGCTTCCCGCTGCTTCGCACGCGTTGAAGTGGTGCCGTGATTGAGCCACAAACATCCAAACATCGTAACTTTCAAATTGATTTGTATATTATTAGGGTAGGATTTTAAATACCTACGTAGGTATAAGAGATACCTATAAACGGCCATTACCTATATTAGGTAGGTAGGTATAGGTACTGAGTCTCAAAAACATGCCAAATACAACAAAGACAACCTTATACGGAAAATATGTACTTATTTGTTCAGGAGGTAGTTTTACTTTGCAGGGGTAGTTTAAAAATATTGAAAACGTGATTTTAAATAATTGATTGTGGTGTATATTTACTTCAAGTTTGAAATCTATCGCACTATACTAAAAATCTCCCATACTAACTTTTACAGTCATTTGCACCCTTTGCAGGGGTAATTAATAAAGTTGTTATTGTTAAAGTTAATTATCAAAAGTTGAAAGCGTCATTTTTAATTAATTATTTTTTAGTATATTTACCTCAAGTTTTAAGTAAATCGCACCACGCGTTAAAAAACTCCCATGCAAACTTTGACATCTCTCTGCACTTTTATTAAGGGTAGTTTTAAAAAACTAAAAATGTTTTTCCTATTTTTTAGCCTTGGAGTACATCTACTTCAAGTTTCAAGTTTGTAGGTTCAAGGAATACAATTTTTCATACCAACGTTTTCAACCCTATTTACACCCTTGGGGGTTCAATTTCCGAAAATCCCTTCTTAGTAAACCTCTACGCCATAAGACTTATGTACTCTTTAAATTTCAAGTCTATAGGACCAGCGGTCAAAAATCTCCCATGCAAACTTTTTAACCCTTTGCACACTTATTAAGGGTAGTTTTATAAAACTAAAAATGCCTTTCCTATTTTTTTGCCTTGAAGTATATCTACTCCAAGTTTCAAGTTTGTAGGTTCAAGAATACAATTTTTCATACAATCGTTTTCATCCCTTTTTACACCCTTAGGGGTTGAATTTCCAAAAATCCCTTCTTAGTACACCTATACGCCATAAGACCTACGTACTCCTCAAATTTCCAGTTTCTAGGACCAGTGGTTTAGGATGTGCGTTGTCTATATGTCAGTCAGTCAGTCAGTCAGTCAGGACTTTGATTCTTATAGTATTAGAGAAGATACATATTTTTCCAAGCAAAAATAATCAATAGACAGTAAAAAAAACTGAGCAGACAACAACTTTCCTTATGTTGTTGTGTGTAATAAAGTATCTTCTAAAACATAAAAAAACGTAGAACTAGTTGCTAAATACAATTAAGGTAAATAACTAAAAAAAACATTATATAAGACACTGAATATAATTATGTACCTACCAATAATATAAAAATGTGGACCAAGTTCTTTTATTTATACTAATTGATGGAACAAGCAAATGGCTGATAATGATAATGGTGGTAAGTAACCACCACAATAATAAAGCATTGCCTCTTAAGTCACGCACGATAGCAACGTGCCCTTCTATGCACTGCCCTACGTCTATCAATTTGAGACACAGTTTTAAGCCTCAAGTGCCTGTAATTTCACCGGCAACCACATCCTTCGAACCGAAACACAGCAACGCTGCTTGGCTGCAGAAATAGGCATGGTGAAAATTGGGGTTAATTTGTTCTTTCAAAATTGTTATTACAGAATTGATTAATACGGGTGTTACCATTTTTTTAAGTGACTCGAGAAATTATCTCGAAATATAAGTTATACAAAAAATCCATAGGTCAAACTTAAGTCTAAAGGTATGAATTTGTTCGATTGAATCACAAGGATCACTCTGAAACATCTTAAATCTAGGTGAATCTAGGTGCCAGTTCCACGCGACCACTAGAAGAACAGGCAACAAACTTACGGCTTGGTTCCTACCGTTCTTTTGTAAGATCCTTGGTACAGTGTAATAGCGCGTTTACATTTAGACATTCACGCTGCCATTCGCGTGGACGGAAATGTTGCCCCATTCTCGCATTGCCCAAGTCCCTGCGTCTGTCTCTGCATGTCTCTGCACATTTCCACGGACATGAGCTGAGTGTAAACGGGGTACTATATAATATGGAAGCCTCATTAAATTCGATTGGCACCACCAGTGTGGTGCCAATCGAATTTAATGAGGCGTAGGCATAACAGAAAAAGGTTAAGTAAAGGGTTTATTACGCAATATAGTACATTGAGTACATCTATTGGATTTAGAAACCAAGTAAGCTTTAACTTTGATAAACTTGAATTTGTAAAGTTCAAAGACTTTACAATAACTTTATAACTTTGAAAGTTTTGAGCACGTTCATGAAGTTCGCCTTTGAACCACATCTTCAAGTTGAAAGTCGTCCTTGAAGTTCTCGTTAAAAAAACAACAAAAAGGAAATTAGAATCAAAAGTATCACTTTGAAATGACATTTTGACGAAAGGAGATAATGTTCTCGGTCCATCGAGTCGAGAGCCGTCCTACACATCCATAAGGCCGTCCGTCCGAGAGCACTACTGGTCTAGTGGTAGCGGCCTTCCGATCCTAAGGTCGTGGGTTCGAAAACGGGCATGTCGTAGAACCTAAAAAGTTCTATGACATGTGTCAAGTGCTCGAAAGAAGCCTCTTGAGGCGCACTTAAAATCCTTTCACCACACTGTTTCGAAAGAAACTAGTGACACGACAAGAGAGATAAGTCCGTTTTCTAGTTCTTGGCAATTTATATAGGCAGAGGTTCGCGATATAAACAAGTTCGCGACTTTGATTCCCTGGCACGGTAAATATCCCTTCAGATATCTTGGTACTATGTACCCACTCAGAATTCTTAGAGGACGTCTGAGTTCAGAGGTAGTAAGAGTAGTCAGAGGTACGTCCAAACATTACATTTGGCGCATACCCACATTTCGCAGTTGTTGGCATTCCATACGTGACAGGCTGCAAGTTCATCGCCGCTGCTAGATAATAGAAATACATAAATATATTCTGTTGAAGGTTATAGGTAGTAGGTATGTAATTTTGGAGTGAAGACTTGGCTAGAACAACCACAAACTACGACAGTAGTTTTCTACACAGATAGCCAAAATGTTGGCTACCGTCACTATCTACTTTCCTAAACAGTTTTAGCGGAGCTGCAGTAGGACGTGAGGCCAATGTTCACCGACATTTTAACCGTACGTTATCATTGGTGAAACGGTAATGGGCAGGTTATATGGCTCGAAGAACTGAAAACTACTGGGGAATAAAAGATCTCGAATGTCACCCACGAACTAGATCTCGGTGGCCCGACGACATCGTGAGGATCGCAAGAAGGCGGATGGAGAAGGCTCAGAATCGTTCTCGTACGAAGCAAGGCTTTATCATTGGTTATGGTTACCACTTAACATCAGGTGGGCCATCTGCTTATTCCATCAGCTAGTGATATTGAAAAAAAAATACCTGTCGAAGTCAAAGACAAAAGGTATTTAATCAATTGAATCAAAAGGATCACTTTGAAACGTCTTATAGCTAGATTGTAGTTTTATACAACGTGCTGATGAAGTTATGTAGGCAAACAAAGAGCGTGTATTTAGACCAAGCACTGGAATACTTTGACGTGTGCAACGGTTGAATACATCGTTTTCGAAATTCCCATAGAAAAGTAAAATTAATATTTTCTCAGAAATTTGCAACAGCCCTGTCTGTGTACGTGTCAAGGTCACACGCACGCGCGCTTCTATCTAGGAAAGAGAAAAACAACGATAACCTACGAGATAATTTGAAATACTTACCTTTCGGTAGGTAGGTAGGTACGCCGCCAATCCCCTGACACGATATTTTTACTGGTTCCTATGGATTTGTCATTATTTACTGGCTATAATAACACTGGATAAAACTGGATTTTGGTAAGTTTGCGAGATTTCGCACGACACAGGCTTCAAACTTCACACTAAACCATTACCTCGTAGGCACTGCTCATACACACACTGACTGACGACGGCTTTTTACATAACAATCACCATTTTATCACGTTTGATGACATTTTCTCAACAAAACAATGTACAACAACGCATGTAAACACAAACAGGGTGACCATCTCAAAAGTGGCGGTTCTACCACACACCTGCCAAAAAATCTGTCAAAATCTACCAAGCTTGACGATAAAAATACCAAAAATATGGCTTCATACCATCTCCTTCGTGGCTACGGAATAAATTAAATACCTACATTACATTCAGTTACTATCTTTTGATCGTTTGTAACGGTTTGCAATTATCTAAAACGAGATAGAAGTTGTTTAGAATCCAAATCAATAAAGGTAAAAAAGAATAAGAAGTTTCCAGTTCGGTAAAAAATAAATAAATTATAAATATTATTTCATTAAAAATTCAAACTAATAAGATTTTTCTTGAAATATTTAAAATCTGCCAAATGGCAGAAATCTGCCACAAATGGTAACACTGATCGGCGGCCGTCGGCCGTCCTGATTGGATATGCGTTTTTAAATGCAACCAATGACAGACAGGTATGTCAAAGATTAAATAGGACAGACTAGACACTTCCCAAAATTGCAGTTGAATAATTTTGTCGTGTCAAAGAACCATGGTGGTAAAGTAACATGTTACAATTTAAAGAACTATGAATATCATAAACATTGCTTTACGACATCTAGTAATCAAACAAAAATAAATATTCTATTAAATATTGAGTACGTAGCCACGTAGGTACCTAGTTACTGAATAGGTATTAGTACCAAAGATCTCAGATAATGTTTACCGTGACTAGGGATTACAGTCGCGAAAATATTTCTTTTACATACCAAGATCTTTAAAAACAGCAACATCATTATTAGGTAGGCACATTACTAGGTAATTGGTGGCAGTTCTGTTACCTATTTTATCTACAATTGACAACTAGAGGTCAAAGAACAGCTGTAAATAGGGCTGCCTCATGATGCGTTTAGATTCATTTTAGATAAAAGTTTAAGAGGCATTTGATGAATGAAAAACTTTGAAATTTTAAAAGTCGTAGAACAAAAGTTGTTCGTTATGACCGGTAGAATATCCTGCTTTCGGATCCCTACAACTCTTAATAAACACGTTGTATACACTAGTAATAAATTTTAATACATTTTCTTTTAAACCCCCGTTTAAGAGTTGGTGAACTCCATCAAATTGGCACTAGTCCTACTGCTACAATATAACTTTTATCTGTATTTTCGCGGGAAAACTCGTAAAAGCGAGAACAAAAGCTGTTCGACTGTCCAAGTGGGTTAATTGTTATTGTGGCTGACTGTACTTGACGACTTGAAGATAAAGAGCCAGTACGCATGACAGAGGATTTGAAATTTTATAAGCCTTATAGTTCAGTTGGTAGTAGCTCCGAAAGGAAAGAAAATAAAAAAGCATTTATCCATACAAACTGTACACGACCAGGTACACAGGCTTTTCAGGACATATAAAATGAAATGAAATATAACGAAAAAACAATAAAAATACTCTGCCTTCGGCGCTGCAGCCTGTATGTTGTCGATTATGATAAATATTAGTTTTTGTCCAGATGTTATCTTTATGTGAGTACTAGTGGCTGCCCGCTTTTCTCGCGTGGAGTCATTTCTAACATCCTACTAATATTATAAACGCGAAAGTTTGTAAGTATGAATGGATGGATGTTTGTTACTCTTTCACGTAAAAACTACTGAATGGATTTTAATGAAACTTTCCAATAATTAAGAATCAAACGAACTTACCTTGTGATGTTTGATATCTAATTATACGAGCGTCTTGACCGAAGATGATTCCAATTTACATGCAGCAGTACGTCAGATGATGCTGTCCTAATCACACTTTTAGAGTTATATTTTATACTTTTAAAATCGATTTAAAATCGATAGAATAGTTGTTATTTGACTTATTTCCCATCACTATTCCCCCCGCCATATTGGTTCCTGACAGTTGTCATTATTCAGAGCCCTATTTTTTCGATAGGTCATGGGACTTAAAGAAATTAAAAAGGGTGGGTGGGTGTGTAATCATCTTCGGTCAAGACGCTCGTATAATTAGATATCAAACATCACAAGGTAAGTTCGTTTGATTCTTAATTATACTTCGCATCTCTCCCGAAGATGATTCCAATTTACATGCAGATGTTTAGAGCATCGAAAAAATACTATTCATAACAGCGATCAACATAATATTTATTTATTTTTATATAAAAAAATAATAATAATATATATTAAGCTATTTATCTAAATATCGTTATTATGTAGATACATAGGTACTAATCATAATCAACAATAATTTAACTTCGAAACAATATATCTATAAATTCACTTTGGGTTGATTTTAATAAATCCTTATTATAATACTTTAGAAATACATTTGAAGATTCGGACCAGCCTGCTGCTTTCCGAATAACTTCAAGGTTGACACCTGCCCTGTGGGCAGCTGATGTAGACGCATGTCGTGTACTATGAGCGCCGTACAATTTTATATCAATTCCGCTTTTTTCTAAAATTGATTTAACCCAACGAGATAAAGTTTGAGAAACTACCTTTTTGTGAGGTTTTTGATAACTGATAAAAAGCGAATCTTCTTGAAAACGTAAAAGGGATGTTCGATTTAAGTATGATTTGAGACATAGTGCTGGACACACTTTATGATTTTCTTTAATGTATGGTAATACAATAAATGGTTGGAAGGAATTTGGTCTTGAGGTTTTAATTAAATCATCCACTCTTATTTGTATCTTTTCTGAATCATCATGAATATTTTGGATTTTGATAAGACTAAGGGTCTGCATTCTTTGTGCAGATGCTAATGCTAAAAGCGTTATAGTTTTTAAAGATAAATCTTTTAATGAAATCGTATCATTGGGAAAATATTTATCTAGGTAATTTAAGACTAGACTGGGATCCCAAGTGGTATTATATTTTGGTGCAGGAGGTTTCATACGGTAAACACCCTTAAAAAACCTTTTTATGGTATCATTACATGTAATTTCTTGACCTAACAGGATGGACAACGCAGAGCGATAGGTGTTTAGTGTACTGTAACCTGCACCAGAGTTAAATTTTTCTGTCAAATATTCAATCAGCTGTGAGATATTAGAATCACAATAATCTAAACCATTGTTTTTGCAATATAACCACCATGATTTCAGTGATGAATTGTATTGACTTAATGTATTTGTTGAGAAAGAAGCCATCATTATTTCAAGAGACGAATTAGGAATACCACGTCTCAATAGCGACTGCCTGATAATTTGCCTGCCATCAGGGTCAGGTCCATGTGGAGGGGATGTTGCTCCCTGAAAGGAGAGATTAGTAGATTTTTATTAGGCTGAAAATATAGTACTTCCGAATTAAGCAAGTTAGTCCATAATGGATACCACGGTTGGGTAGGCCAGTATGGTACTACGACAATCCCTATGGCTTTGTCACATTTAATTTTATGTAACACTTTAGAAATTAGACTAAACGGTGGAAAGGCATAAAAACGTATGTTTTTCCAGTTGAAAGTAAACGCATCAATAATTTCGGAATTTGGATCTAATTTCCATGAAGCATACCTATGACATTTATGATTTTGAATACTAGCAAATAAATCAAATTCAGGGGGTTCGAAATAAATCTTTATCTGATAAAATGCGTAATCAGCCAGTTCCCATTCGGTGTCTGTGTTAAATGTTTGACGGGATTCAAAATCTGCTACTATGTTCATATTCGATTGGATATAAGATGCAAAAATGTGTAAATTGCGTTTTTCACACCATTGCCATATATCGCGTGCAATTTTGTTTAGGTGAGTGAATTGTATTCCGCCCATTTTATTAATATAGGCTATTGCTGTTGTATTGTCTATTCTTAATAAAATACTACAATCACTAAGTCGTGACGCAAAAATTTTGAGGCCATAAAATGCTGCAAGTAATTCTAGAGTGTTTATATGTAACAATAATTGTGATTGATTCCAGTGCCCGTGAGCTGTTTCGTCATTAGAAGCAGCGCCCCATCCGGTTCGAGATGCATCGCTAAAGATTTCAAGTGAATAATCTTTCGTCATAAATGAACAACCTGAATGGTCAATGTGATCCCTCCACCATAAGAAATCATCTTTTAAATGTTCTGATAATGTCATATTTTTGTTGTAATTGTTAGAGTAGTTAAGTGCTAAGAATTTTTCTCTTTCAAATATTTTTGTGTAAACCCATCCATAGCGGACGGCAGGACACGCTGACGTCAGTAAACCAATATAACTAGCAAATTTTCTAATTGTACATTTTTTTGTTTTTAATAATTTATTTGTAAATAATTTAATACGTTTTTTCTTGTCATTTGGTAAGGTCAAAGACATTTTTATTGAATCAAATGTAAAACCCAAAAATAAACATTTTTTCTTTGGATAGGTATGACTTTTATCTTCATTGATCAAGAATCCTAATTGCAATAGTAAAGCTCTGGTTGTTTCTACGTTATCTAGACAGCTATTAAACGAATTTCCAATACATAAAAAATCATCAAGAAAATTTACTGATAAATGGTTTAGTGAGCGTAAGTGGTGTAGGGCAGGTTTTAATAACTTTGTGAAGACAAATGGGGCAGTACAAATACCAAAAGGTAACACGTTAAACTGGAATAATTGATCTTTGAACACTTCAGAGTTCCATTTGAAGCGAAGGTATACCCTGTCGCGTTTATCAATTGACACCAAAAAATAAGCATCCTTTAGGTCCAAGGTGGCCATATAACAATCGTTATCTATTAATTTTAGCGCTGTACGATAGTCTTCCATCTTAAAGTGATTGACAAGTATAAATTTATTTAATTCTTTTAAATTCAATATAAACCGATGTTTTCCATTGGGTTTAGGCACTGTAAAAATTGGTGAAATGAACTGTTTTTTACATGGGGAACAAGAAGAAATATAACCAGATTCTAATAAATCTGTAATACACTCATCAATAATGTCGATTTCTTGATGCTTATAAAATCTGATTTTAGCTGTACCGATCTGATATGGTTCACAATAAAAAGGGATTTGATACCCTTTGATCCAGGACAAAATAGTTTTGTCATTCGTAATGTGGAGCCATTCATCATAAAAATACTGAAGTCTACCAGCTATAGGAAGTAAGGTATTTGTGCTATGTACCTGTGGTAATATATTTAGCGGCGTCGAGTTTGTTGTGAGTAAGCTTTCGAGCGGTGAGTCGCTGAGGATGGCTGCGGGCGACGGTAGTCGCGGGGCGCATGGCCCGGCGCTGGCGGCGGCGGCGGCGGGCGCCGATACTGTCCCGGGTACACTCGCGTCTCGCCGCCGGCTGGTGCTCGCGGTGCCCCCCGTGCGTTTAAAGCTCCTGAATTTCGAGCCGCACTATTCTGCTGTAAGCGGGACTGGTTAAATTTACCGCTGTTGAACCTTAACTCTGAAGCAGACAATGATATGGCCTTTGATGATTTTAGATGTTCAGACAAATTGGAACCGAACAAATGTTCGTCTATCTTCGTGTTTTTTATTACGTCTCGTTTTTGCTTGCTAATAGAGTTAATGATAGCGAATCGTCTTGAAAGAGATTCTCTGTGATGAGTATCACACAGCAACCGCCCTGCATCACTTAGTGTTTTTATGACTTCTTGTGGGATATTATCCTTTTGTGTCAGTGCCAAGTTCAATGCTTTGCCGATTGCTGAGATACAGCTTGCCATTTGATTTTGTTTTTGCTCACTGTAGGAGTCCCTCTTAACATTCATTTCGGTTAGCGCTGATTTTATTTCAGGATTTAATATGGGTGCTTTCATAAATGTACAATTTTCTGCAGGGAGATATTGTTTTAGAAGATCAACTTTTTCATCCTTAGACAGCCCATTGGTTAAAATGTGTTTCCATCGTGTAGCCAAATCTTTATGTAGGTTTTCACCGAATGATTTGTCTTGTGTTGGGTCTGAGCCCAATAGTTGCAGTATATCTGGGTCCAACTCCTCATTTTCGTCTACCATCTGTTCCTCTTCTGTTGGTGCTCCAGGAAGGACCTCGTCTGGAAGACGTAAAGTAACCGGTAAGGTACTTATCATATACCTACATAGATATGTAGGTGACTAAAACGCTAAGCATTAATATTTTCCACACACGCATTGCGTCGGGACCACTTATATTGGCAAGGTAAAGTAGGTACTAGTTACTCGTAGGTATACGTAGTTACTCGTAGGTATAGGGTTTTTTATCCACACACAATTTTTGTCGGGATACATTATTTTTTATATATTTACGGTATCCACACACGATAAACGTCGAGATACGATTACCACACACGTTTTACGTCGGGTTATTTGACAAGAAATAAAATAATTGTCATAATATTTTTTGAGGGTAGGCATAATTTTTCATTCAATATTCACAGAAACTCGCTTACCTTGAACTTCTCGATCACTGCCTGGGGCTTCCAAGTCCTGACAAATTGAACGTGTTGAAGATAACGAAATATCTTCCCTGAATGAGTTATCGGACGACGATGACGACGATGATGAAATTCTTCTTCTCCTTGTTTGCACTAGCTTTTTTACCTTCTTCAAAACTTTTTCTACTATATCACTTTCCTCTTTATCTGATCGCTTTCTTTTGCCCATCGTATTTTTGTTGGACGAGGAGCAAAAAATAAAAATGTTCGTGTGACTCGGACAACACAAAATCACGTAATGACAACTGTCAGGAACCAATATGGCGGGGGGAATAGTGATGGGAAATAAGTCAAATAACAACTATTCTATCGATTTTAAATCGATTTTAAAAGTATAAAATATAACTCTAAAAGTGTGATTAGGACAGCATCATCTGACGTACTGCTGCATGTAAATTGGAATCATCTTCGGGAGAGATGCGAAGTATAATTTAGCTTATACATCAGAATAAAACATAGGCTACAATTTATAAAGATATTGTGTGAATTGTCCAAAATATGACGATAAGTGTCAAGTAAGTAGGAAAAAATGTACCATCTGCGAGCTATTCTGGCGTGCGCTGCCAAAACCGCTAGAGTTACACATATGTACTACGCCACGCTAATATAAGCTACTCGAATTACTCATCCTGCGCAGACGAAGACGCGGGCTCTAGCTAGTCAACAATAACACTATTTTTTCACTTTATATTGTGCACTTTTCAAAAGCTGATATAATATCGAAAAGATCGGTAAAATTAAAATTAATTAATGACTAATCTCAAAAATAAGAACCAAATGTCTTGTAATGGAAAGACTTCTTGTGATTTTTGTAGTTTTAATGAGAACATAGGTACTTACAGTTTGGTAGGGAGCGCAATACAATAGTGATACGCAATCGCGTAGTCGCGTCGGTGGATTTTGTGGCTACGCGCGCATACAATACTTTCGATATCGAGAAATTCGGTATTATTTATTAAATTTATCAAACAGTTGACAATCAATCTTCCATGCTAACTGATCTCGACAAATTTCGATAAAACCATGTTTTATCGAAAATTTGTGTCAAATTTTATCGTATTGATGATCCATGCTCGAGCTGCAGGTCCATTAATACTAAAATGTCACTGTCTTATGACGTGCACCGCTATATTAAGAATCTTTCATTCATAACGTCATAACTCATAATAAGATAAAAATAACATCCATTAAATGAACTACTTAACTATCGTTAACGTTAAGTCGTTATATTACGCAGATTAACGATTCTTTGAACTTGCTGTAACTTTGTCTGAGTAACTGTTTATTATGATAGTTATAAATGAGTTAAATTAATTGTTTTTAACCGACTTCCAAAAAGAAAGAGATTCTTAATTCGACAATTTTTTTCGTATGTTTGTTACGCGACCACTCCACCAAAATTAATATGAATTGATTTTGCTTGATTGATTTTTTCAAAAAGCACTGTATTATATTCGTTAAGTATTTAATACTCACCAAAAAAAAAAAAAAAAAAATCAAATCACAATTGGTGAAGTAATCGCGTAACAAACATACAAAAAAAACTCACTGTGGACATCCTCCTTTTTTGAAGTCGGTTTAAAAGTAAAATACTGACCTCCCTTTAAGGTAATAGAAAATATATCTGACATAAAAAACTCAAGATTCAAAGTCTAAATCAAAATATGTATGTAATTGAATTACAAGGATCACTTTGAAACGTCTTAAAGGTAAAAGTTAGGGGCAGATCTGAAACTTTCACTTTTTAAGACCCCATTTTCCGCATTGTTTCTCAGTATTCTATACATGACAGTTGGCAGACCAATCACCGCTTACATTGTAACTAAATCACATTCGACTTGCCATCGTAAAACCTCTTTTTACGGCTAATAAATATTCAGAGATCTTGATTCTCGCAAACCACGCCATAAATTCAGCGCTGTGTCATTTTAACGCCGCAAGATTGATTTACTGGGTATACATTGCTGGGTTAGACTGTGAAATGTGGCTGGGCTTAGGTGAAAAGCCGCAATGGACTGTAACATTATAATTCAGTGTCGTTTGATGACCTGTCACATAATAAGATTGATGCGAAATGTAAAATGCTCAAACAAAAGAGCATTTGACAGCCCTCACAGCTCAGTTGGTAGTAGCTCTGCCTTCTGCGCCGTAGGCCGTGGGTTCGATCCCCACAGAACAAAACATTTACGTAATGAACATAAATGTTTGGTCTCTGTATGGGTGTTATGCAATATAATAAGTATGTTGTTATAAAAATAAATATATGTATTATATCAGCTATCTGGTTTCCATAGTACAAGCTTTGCTTAGTTCGGGGCTAGATGCTGTGGAATGTCCACTCAAGCTTAAGTAAATGTCAAAAGGAACTTTAAATTTAACTTTAAGGTGAATCTAGACGCCAGTAGCGAACACGCCTAGAAGAACAGGCAACGAACTTGGTTCCTACTGTCGGTGGTTTTCAATAGAATTAGGTAAAAATAGATATAATGCCGTTATTAATAAAATTATCCAGTTACATACCCAAAAGCAGCAGTACCTATCTTATTTATTTCTGCAGACTTACCTGAAAAACAAAAATAAGAGATCAAAATACAAATAATCTACACTAATATTATAAAGAGGAAAGATTTGTATTTTTGTATGTTTGTATTTTTGTATGTAACGAATAGGCTCAAAAACTACTGGTCCGATTTCAAAAATTCTTTCACCATTAGAATGCTACATTATTCTTGAGTAACATAGGCTATATTATATTTTCAAAAAAATCAGGGATCCTTACTAAAACTCCAATAATGTAACCCAAGGTGGAAAACAAAAACCTTACATCGCGTGCGCTGCGAAAACTATTGATGATAGAACAAAATAATGTACTACGACTTTGCAGAACACTTCATCATCTACAAAAAATGTCGCGACAGTATGTGTCTATCTATTATAGTTATGTCACAATAAGTGTTCTTTTATTATAAAAATTTAATTGAAATGCCGCCGCTACAATAGGCTCTTTATTTGTACCTTGGTATTAATCCTTATCCAAATAAATAATTTCATATTCAAGACTGTTTCAATACCTATAGATTACTTTTTGAATTTTACAAATCGGACATTCCATTCAAAAGATATTACGAAATTAAAAATTTTAGCTCGCTTTAAATTATTATTATTGAACGCGTTTTTACTCACTCAGGGAGAAGGGCGTGCGAAATAAGTACACGCGAGACTCTAACCTACGTTCTAAGTTTATCCTAAAATGTTCAAAAAATGTATATCCACCCATGCAAAGCTGGGACAGGCCGCTAGTGTTAAAATACATTGGTAAAGAGTTAAAGTCAAATGTTTTGTCAAATTCAGTTGAATTAAAAGGATCACTTTAAAACGTCCTTGGTGGACGTGTTACAAATATTTTGATTCTCGTATTGTTGTTATCCCTGCTTTTTTAAACATACCGAATTTTGCTAACAGATGTTTTACTTATCGGTTATTTCATCTTTTCTTTATAATGTTTTCTTTTCATACCCGGTATGTTAAGCATCCTGCCGTCTTTCCACCCTGTATAAGTGATTGAGCCACTTCCCGCGGGAAATCCACCACATGCCTAAGTAGGTACTCCTATTAATTATGTGAAGTGACGGCGGAACAAAGCATTAACTGTGCCGACAAAGAAACGTATCCAAGATGGCGTCGGTGGAGAGGGCTCGGAATCGTTCTTCCTGGAAATGTATAGGGGAGGCCTTTGTCCAGCAGTGGACTTTTTCAGGCTTATAATGATGATGATGATGCTTTACTTATTTCACTGCTTTTTTTTATTTACTGTGTGTTTTTTCTTTTTATTTGTAAATTTTTCTGTTAGTTTTTATGTTAAATGAGTATAACTATAAAGTTATACTCATTTATTAAATAAGTTATTTTTAGTGTTCCGTACCCAAAGGGTACAACAGAATAATACTAAGACTCCGCCATCCGTCCGTCTGTCTGTCCGTCTGTCTGTCCGTCTGACACCAGGCTTTATCTTGAACCGTGATAGTTAGACAGTTGAAATTACTACTAAATAAATCACAGATGATGTATTTCTGTTGCCGCTATAACAACAAATACTAAAAAACAGCATAAAATAAATATTTAAGGGGCTCCCATACAACAAACGTGATATTGCCGTTTTTATAGATAAAGGTACGGAACCCTTCGTGCGCGAGTCCGACTCGCACTTGTCTGGTTTTAATTTAAGTTTTTATCTGTGTCAGTAGTTTTCTTTGTGTATTTATCTGTGTTGAATAAAAAAGAAATCATTAATTCATACTGCTTATTCTTAGATAATAACTGCCGCCACTCCATCGCACCGGTATGTGTAGGTTCATCAAAGCTAAAAGATATTATTCAAATGAATCACAAGGATCACTTTTAATCGTCTGAGGCGATGACAACTGCTGATGTACCTCTCGCTTGCACACTTCAACATTTTGAAAAATATAGAATCACTGGACTTATTTATAAAAAATCGCAAATAACCAAGTTGGGTGTCATGATATGCGCAGTTTAGTAAAAATATATAATTTTGATCCGAACAAGTTTTCCTATTCAAAAGGACCTGGACCTGTGGGTCTGGTCTAAGTACTCCACCTAGAAAAATTGGAGATTACCATATAAGGGCAATTTCTTTAATTTGTAGGCAAAAAAAGTTGTCACTTAAATGTTTATCTGGTCGACTTTTTCAATTCGTGAACACTTCTGGAGACGCCATGACAGAGTAATTGACGGATGTTGGAATTTATATTGTTGTTCGCCATATTCGCTATGCTATTGTATTAGGATAACCTGTAAGGATAGAGTAAAAATGATAAATAAATAAATAAAATAAATAAATATTTTTAGTGCATTGTGTTGCTCTCCTTGAACAAGAAAACGAAGTAAAAATTAAGCAAATAAGTAGTAAAAACAGTTACTATATTGCTAAGCGATAATTTTACCTTAATTTTACCTTACCTACTGTACACAGACCCGACCCCGGCGCCATATATTGATGAAACAGTTCCTTTGCTTTAGTAGTTTTCGCACGCAAACTTGCTAGGTGTATCTAAGTGCCAGTTCCATGCATCCGAGCCTAGAAGAGTAAGATCTCAACAAAGGTCACCCGAGGCTATTGACCCTACGAGTCCTTGAGTCCAGTAATCTAGTATCTGCACAAGTAAGCCAGTTATCCCGGGATTTCCCCCGGGGTCTCGCGATCCTGCGATCCCGGGACCGCTGGCTAATTGCAGTCGTATGCATGGAATGGATTTCATTACCCGACTGTGGGCATTGGAGAATTGTTTTTTTTTTATTTATTTATGGGCTTAGAGATAACACTGCCCTATAATAAACATCAAAATATACCTAAACTTAATCTCTAAGTATAACCCTGTTTCTGCCAGTAAATATCAGGTTGCCTGGAAGAGATCACTCTCAGCGATAAAGTCACCCATTGTTTTGCCTAAATGTATGCCTTATCCCTGTATAGGTGTATTAATAGATGACAAAAAAATGATTTCGATTTTCCTGTATTATGTGTCTGTGTGGTGAACAATAATGAGTTATCTAACCAATATTGTTCTCTGTATTTTGCCTGTTTTTGTAACACAGAACAAACGCTTTTTGATTTGATTTGATATCTATCTAACATCTTGACTTGTCCCGACAAGGGGCCAGCCAAGATGTTATTAATTGACTGAGTGAACGAAGCAAACGAAAATCTTACAGTTAACTTGGGCGATCTTTATGTATGTATGTATGTTTGTCGGGCCATAACTTTAGAACCGTTGATCCGATCTGCATGAAATTTGGTAAGTCGATAGCTTGTACCTGAGAAATATACTGGTAAGTATATGAATTAAATCGAATGACGAATTATTAACAATATATCATAAGATTATAAGAATCATGCAAAAGTTCAATACCTACCCGGCTATAATGTATGAATCAGCTGTTTTTTTTTCGCTTTCACGGTGTTTGTTGCTTAGAAAAAGTTATTCATATTGATACCCATCAATTTATTTATTTAGCCCCCTGAAGTTGTCGGGAGTGGTATTTTAGCACTCTGTATACTTTTTTTTTGTAAAAAGTCGTTTTATATATAATAACACCGAGATAGATAACAAACATCTATGTTCAACACACAAATGTTTGTGGTGGCGATCGAACCCACGGCCTACAGCGCTGAAGGCACTGTACTACTAAGCTATGCTGTCAGTTTTTTTTTATATACTTACAACTAGTTGATGAAACAGCAGATGGCCCACCTGATGTTCCACTGAACATCAGGTTAACAGGTCATCAGGTTAAGTGTTAACCATCACCTATAAAAAAACATTGCCTCGTAAGTCCGCACGATAGGAACGTGCCCTACGATGCACTACTCCGCGTCCATCAACTTGAGGCATGCAGATGTTAAGACTCATGTTCCTGTAATTACACCGGCAACCACACTCTTCAAACCGAAACACAGCATCGCTGCTTCGAGGCAGAAAAAGGCGTGGTGGTAGTACTTCCCCGGACTACCATTTAACACTTAACCTGATGACCTGTTAACCTGATGTTCAGAAAAAGGCGTGGTGGTAGTACTTCCCCGGACTACCATTTAACACTTAACCTGATGACCTGTTAACCTGATGTTCCACTGAACATCAGGTTAATAGGTCATCAGGTTAAGTGTTAACCATCACCTATAAAAAAACATTGCCTCGTAAGTCCGCACGATAGGAACGTGCCCTACGATGCACTACCCCGCGTCCATCAACTTGAAGCATACAGATGTTAAGACTCATGTTCCTGTAATTACACCGGCAACCACACTCTTCAAACCGAAACACAGCATCGCTGCTTCGAGGCAGAAAAAGGCGTGGTGGTAGTACTTCCCCGGACGAGCCACACACAAAGAGCTCTAAGAGTTGTAGATGACAGATATCATTTTAGTAATAAAAAGAAGAAGAGGTTCTATTTAAGAAGTTATAAAGAAGCAATCTTATTCAAATTTCAGTAAAGCGAAACATATTCAACGGAGAACTTTAATAAAGTTATTCCAAAAAATTGGTGTTTATCAGAAATTTCGAACCTTGGCAAATGTGCTTAAAAACTTTGAAGAAAAGCAAATTCACACAAACCACAGGTGTTTTTGTGACTTTGATTGCGTTTTTACGAGCAGGAATCGAATCGGCACCTGATGATAAATAAACCGATTTTTATGTGTTTCAACGAGGTTTTTACGAGGAAATAAAACGTGTTTTGAAGAAATCGGACAAGATTTTCGGGTAATTTTAACAAGTATTTTTTCCTTGCTACGTGAGGGTAGATGTAGTTTTACTCTAGTTATTGCCAATTACTCTGCGCTGTTTTCCTTCAACTTTTGAAAACACTTAAATCAAGAGATTCTCGCTGAAGTTAATTATGAAAAATTGCGAAAGTTTCAGAAAATAACATAACAAAGTTTCAGAAATAATATAATACGGATCAAACATTTTTCCTACCTAAAAGTTTGATTAATTACAAAAACTAGATAATTAATTTTACATCTTCAAAAACTTTGAATTAATAAGAAAGCGAGGTCATTAGACAGTTGTCTGCGTCTTAACAAAGCGTACAAAATGGCTCTCACACAAACGACTCCGAATGGCGACTTTATGTATCTTGTTTCTTACCTAATGGTCCATTAAACAGAAGTACGTATAATATTAATGGCGATATTTACGAGACAATACATCATACGACAAAGAACCGAGTCTAATGTTTGTCGCTTTTCTAAGCAACTACAGTCATAACGGACGTATTATAGCGGTCAGAGCAACGTCTATAAATTAGCTACTCAACCATGAACGGTAGACGAAGTTTGGTATTTCAAAGTCAAAGTCAAAAGGTAATTAATCAGTTGAATCACAGGGGTCGCTTTGAAATGTCTTAAAGCTAGGTGGCTCTAGGTGCCAGTTCCACGCGGCCAAGCCTAGAAGAACAGCCAACAAACTTACGGCTTGGTTCCTACCGTTATGTTGTATGATCCTTGTTACAAAATAATATAATAATGAAGCTACAGTGGAACTTAGTGACTTAATGACATAGATTCACTGCACGTCAACACAGTGGACAGTTGTATTACTACCATGCCTATTTCTGCCGCCAAGCAGCGTTGCTGTGTTTCAGTTTGAAGAGTGTGGTTGCCGGTGTAATAACATGCACATGAGGCTTAACATCTGTATACCTCAAGTTGATGGACTTAGGGTTGTGCAGGGTTGGCACGTTCATATCATGCGTGACTTACGAGGCAATGCTTTGGTAATGGTTGCCACTAAACATTAGGTGGGATATCTGCTTGTTCTTTCAACAAGTAGTTACTATATTAAAAAAAAAAACTTTGTCGATAGTTTTTTGGAAAATTAAGCGTGCCATAGTTTTTATACCTGCAATAGTGACTGACTGAAAATTGCAAAGAACTCCGTCTTATTTATTTATTGAATAATAGGAATGCCAACAGCGATGTATGGTTATATTTTAAGTCACATTGAATTATTGTCTTTGACAGATACATACGTACCCCAATATATAGGCGGACACATCATTTTCATTATTATTTCACTTAAAGTACAAGGTTTAGGTAACGTAAGGGGCTTATTATTATTATTATTAAGAGCCTGTAGTGTCCCACTGCAGGGCAAAGGCCTCCCTTCCTTCTCTCCAGTCGCTTCTAGTTTGGGCTACTGTGGACCAGTTCTTTAGGTAGGCGTCAATTTCGTCCCTCCATCTCCGCCGCGGTCTGCGAGGTCGTTTTCTGTTTTTAGGCGTCCAATCTGTAGTGGATTTAGCCCATAACGCATCCGACATGCGGCAGACGTGGCCTGCCCAATCCCACTTCAAATTACCCGCGTGCTTGCCGACATCTGCGATTTGTGTCTTGGAGCGAAGTAAACTGTTGCGCACGCGGTCTGTGATTTTGACTCCCAGAATACTGCGCTCCATGGCTCGCTGGCAAACCCCGAGTTTGGACTTCTGATGCTCAGTTAAAGACCAGGTCTGCGCGCCGTAGGTGAGAATGGGGAGAATACATACGTCCATGAGCCTCCTCTTGAGTGACAGTGGGAGTGTACCTTTCATCAGGTGTTTCATGGCCCAGTATCCCTTCCAAGCGTTCTCGGTACGTCTTGTGATTTCGAGTTCTTGTCGTCCTTGGAAGGATACTAGTTGGCCTAGGTACAAGGGGCTGACACTCGCAAAAGTCCTGTCGCTCGCAAATTTCAACATTTTGAAAAATATAAAATTCCTGAACTTATTTTTAAAAAAATATTAGCTATCACATTGCAGGCAGTTCAGTATGAATACAACTTTGATCCAAATAAGTTCTCCTTCTAAAAAGTATGCAAAAGTAGGAAAATTTGTAAAGCAAACTCTATAGTATGAAAACTGTGCGCAATAACACAATAACTGTGGTTTTAAATCTTTCAAAATGTTGAAATGTTAAAGCGAGAGGTACAATAGCAGTAGTCTGCGCCTTAAAACTTATTTGAAGTACAGATCACCAATGCGTACGCAAGTAGGGCGTATTAGATTAATAGATATCTCATTAGTTATATTATTAATTTTACAGGTATATTTGTATAAGATCGTATTATACTGCAAATCTATTTAGAACTTGTAATCGAAACTTGTCAGGATGCATAGAATAAATACTGTTTGAACTTCTAAAGAACTATATTATTACCACGTAGGTTGTCAACATAGAGCAACACGGAGGGGAGTGGCCGTAGCGTTTATTACCGATACAAAACTGTCTGCCATTTTTTGCGGGGGGAAATTTGTGTTACGCACACTTTCTCAAATTCCCACACAAAAATAATCGTCTGTCACTACGAAACTCACACATACCTAATTAAAAATACACTAACAATATCATGCACACATAGATACATTCTGTGTCAGTTTTATTGTACGTCTAGGACCGCGTGGACTTGTACTTTGACAGAGGGGAATGCTTTCGAAGGCTACTCCCCTCCGGTCCGCCGGTGGCCCGTGTTGCTCTAAGGTTGTCAAGTAACGGAAAACACTAGACCTTAGAGATAATAGAATATAATGTCACTTGTGGGTAGGGCATATGTGGAATGTACCTACCTAACGTCTATCAGGTATAAGGTTCTACTTATATGTTTTATGTTTTATTAAATAAAGATATAGGAATCCTTTGGTTACTAAGTCATTTATTACTCTTACACAGTAACACATCTATCCAATAAAATAAGCGACAGCTATAACGAGAATAAACTTACGTATCGTTAACAAACAGGAATAACATCATACCTTTCGTCACTTGTTAGCACATTGCTATTCTCCGAAATAACTGCACTGAACCAAACTTTACTTCACTGTGAGCTGCACCAGACTGTGCCAGAGATGTCAAGAGAATATTATGGGCTAGCAGAAGCCACCGCCATTATAAAGCAATACGTAAACAAATTTCGGATATCAGTGTAGTTGGTTATTTCAAAGTAAGTATCATATACATCAATTTATAGACAGATATAAATTGGCATTATTGAGAACAATTCTGGATACGATTTTAGGTATATAAATTACTATATAATTTACTGCCAATCATCATTACAGTTTCATTATTTCACAATTCAAATCAAAGACTTTAAATATGAAATACACAAACCTAGACACCGATATAAATTGAAATACTCATGACAATTTCTTATCTTATTTTAGCTATATAAATTATCACCAAATTTACTATTAATCTTTTTCTAAAATATTATTAAATTAAACTGACGTAATACATCAAATACACAGATTTAGATGTTTATATAAATTGTAATATTCATGACAATTTCCAAGATTATTTTAGGTACGAAAATTATTACATAATTAGCATTATTACATAATTTACTATACCCTATTCTAATAGGCGCATGTCGTACGTGTTCGTTTGGTCCGCGATTCAACAAGACTCGGGCTTAAAGGTCAGACCCTATCCGAGTGCTTCGGTCATTAGTAAAACAATGTTCAACAGTAAATTCATATTTAATTTTGTTTCAGAAATACAGAGCAGCTTTTCTACTTTGATCCCCAGGCACGGTAGATATCCCCTCCGATCTCTTACCAAGAATCAACACAAGATTCTTTCAGAATGTCTAACAGGGGTAGTTAGAGGTACATCCGTTACATTTGGCGTTTACTAACATTTTTCTGTAGTTGGTATTCCAAACGTGACAAGTTGCAAGCTCATCGCCGCTTTTATAGTACCAACTGGTTTCCTCACGATGTTTTCTTCCACACATAAAATTTTCGAATAGAAAAAAAAGTCCATTAGTGCACTACCGGATTTATAACTTTTACTAAACCATACGTTGCCGGTGAAATTAAAAACACATGAGATTTATCATCTGTATGCCTCAAGTTGATGGACGCAGTGCATCGTAGGGCACGTTCTTATCGTGCGTGATTTGCGAGGACCATCAGACCTAAGCTGCTTGTTCCATCAACAAGTACCTGCTTACTTAAAAAAAACTATTATATTTACAAAGTGGAGAGAACTGGGTGGTCTAGTGGTAGCGGTCCCGCCTTCCAATCTTAGGATCAAAGCCGGTCGTGAACCAGTGAGTTTTTTTGTTCAAAAATTGATGTGCACTGTTTCAATGCTCTCAAACGGCGAAGTAGCACAACGAGGGGAAATCGGTATGTCGTAGAACCTAAAAGCTCTAAAAAACATGTGCCAGGTGCTCGAAAGGAGGCCTTTTTGAGGCACACTTAAAATTCTTTCACCACACTGTTTTGAAAGAAACTAGTGACACGACACGAACGACCGTGCATGAGTCTCGTATAATTTATTAATTTTATGCCGCTATGTAAAGTATCTCGCTGACTGTACTACAGAAATGCACAGAAACCTCAAAAGGATTCTACATTCTCTCAATATTTCCTGGTTTTCATTTTCCGGGAGAAGTTTTCGAGCTAAATTCATTTTTACAGCTTTATGTTTTTGCGCAGCCTGTTACAAAACAATTTTAATTTAATATCTTTCTTCAGACATCTCGGATTCTCGAACAAATAAATGTGGAAAGTATTTTATTAATACATTTATTATTTCTTGTGAAACATTCTTGATTTCTGAACAAGGGAAAAAGATTTACTAAGAAAAAATCAACCAAGGATCACTTTGTTCACTTTTTTAAGAGTAGTAGAGCTGTTTGTGTGTGGCTCGTCCGGGGAAGTACTACCACCACGCCTTTTTCTGCCGCAAAGCAGCAACGCTGTGTTTCAGTTTGAAGAGTGTGGTTGCCGGTGTAATTACAGGCACATGAGGCTTAACATCTATATGCCTCAAGTTTATGGACGCAGGGCAGTGCATCGTAGGGCACGTTCCCATCGTGTACGAGGCAATGCTTTGTTATAGGTGTATCAGCTAGTTGTATAGAAACGTTTTTAAGTTAGGTGAATCTTGGTGCCAGTTCCACGCGACTAAGCCTAGAAGAACAAGTTACAGCTTGGTTCCTACCGTTCTCTCGTATGATCCTTGTTAAAATGTAATAAATTATAATAATGAAGCTCTAGTGTGGTGCTAATCGAATTTAGTGGGACGTAGGCATAACAGAAACTGCGACTTGCGAGGTTGATTTGTTGAATGATGATTACCACTTAACATCAAGTGGGCCATCTGCTTGTTCCATCACAAGTATTATAAAAGAACTTAGAAGTGAAGAGTGATTGTAAAATCCAATCTTTTCACTAGATAGAACAGAAGGTGTTTTATATTTTTCTAAATAGTTCCTTTCTCGTAAAGAGTCAAAGGTCGTTGTTCCGCCCCGATAATTTATTCTTTGATTGCGAAGCAGATAATCAGGCCTTGGTTTACGAAATCCCACTTTATCACAACGGGGTGCGATTGGAATTAGCTTGCAATAAAATATCTGGTAGAATTGGAGTCAATAGCCCGTAAGACGAGGCGGTAAGGTTCAGTTTGGTTCGGCTTGCACGTAAACAGTGCTTCTGATCGTAAATCCAGTCCGATAGGTACCAGCCTGATAGTTATTTCGTTTTTACTGCCTTTTGCTACATTGCCTGTGACCGTTTTATTTGACAGATAAGATTTTTTTACGCAAACTAGCTGCTTTTCCAAGCTTTGTTTGGACGGAGATAACTCAGAAAATACTTTTTTGTAGTTTTATTTTATCGTGACCTCATTAGGTTTTTATGTGTCGTAGGTACGAAAGATGAAAAACCGCGCAAAAAATTGTCGATCATGATAATTCATGGATAAAAATATATCAAATAGAATTAAATATATAAATCAATGTCCACCAATATTTATTTATTCTCAGCTGCCTTACAGGTTGTATGAAAATACTCGAACACAGCAGGAATGAAATATTAGTAATCCAGTTTCTTAAGATGCTAACAACCACTAGGGTACTCCTCGCATGTTGCCTGTTCTTATAGCCTTGGTCTCGTGGAACAGGGGTCTTATGCTCACTTCGAACGAGATTATCTCACGGTAGAGATGACGTCATATCTCGTCCCATAACTATTTATCCCCATTCTCACCATCTCACTCCCCAACTTTCTCATTCAAAGTTCATGCGAGACGCAACGTCAACGAGTTATTGAACGAGATATGACGTCATCTCCACCGTGAGATAATCTCGCTCGAAGTGCCTCTGGGCCTCTGGCACCTAGCTTTATGATATTTCAAAGTGATCCTTATGATTTAATTGAATAATTATCTTTTGACTTTAACTTTGTTTAATAATTTTTTTAATATAAAATCATTGAGTTTAGATAAGTAAAATCATAAACAACCATTCGGAGGATATTTTACACGCAATAAATTTGTTGGTTTGTTGGATGTTGCAATGTGCAAGCTATAAGTTGTGTGATGGTTGTCAGCCCCTTAACAAAATATATTGTTCTGCACGCAAAGCAATACAAACACAAATTTATAGCAGTTATAAAGTCACGACTTCACAGGTGAAGTGTAGTGATACCGCGTGATACTACGTGTCTGTCAAATCTGACGCCATTATTCAAGACTAAAACCTTCCATGACTAAAACTCATAAATGCGCTTTTGAAGTGGATCACTTAGAGTAGTTTTAGGGCCATATATGAGAGAATCAATTTCAATCAAGTCATATTATAAAATAAATAAATATAAATATTGGTAGACATTCCACACAGCACTACCTCGCCCCAAACTAAGCCAAAGCTTGTGATATGGGAACCAGATAGCTGATATACTACTTATATACTTTTTTTTGTAAATACATACTTATAATATTATATATTACGAGAAGAGTGTTAGACATGGATGTGGATGGTTTTAGAAAGAGAGGTAGGCCAAAGAAAAGATGGACTGTGTGAAAGATGACATGAGTAAGAAAGGAGTGAGCACCGTGATGACGAATAATATAGAGGAGGGTGGAAGAAGAAAACCTGTTGTGCCGACCCCGTGCAGCGTGGGACAAGGGCAGGAAGATGATGATGATATGAGAGAATCAATATAATAAGCCTGAAGAAGTCTACTACTGGACATCTTGACATGGGACTCCCGATACATTTTTTAGGAAGACCTATTTTTGGAGCGCTCTATGCACTGATTTCCCGCGATTCTAACAATGTCGTCAGTCCATCGGGTAGGAGGGCGTCCCACGCTTCGTTTTCCTGTTCGTGAACGTCGCCATTCGAGAACCTTTGTTACCCAGAGGTTGTCAGTTCTGCGAGACTTCCTCTTTCTTTCTACCTGTCCATTTTTTTCATCAGGTGGGCCCACCTGATGAAAATATTCTTCTTGGCACCAGTTTCTTTCGAAACAGTGTCGTGAAAGGATTTTAAGTGCGCCTCAGGAGCCTGCTTTCGAGCACTTGATAAAACAAAATTGATGTACAAAGATTTTATGATAGGTAGATAGCGATTGCGATAGCGGTGATTGACAAGCAACGACATGTTAGTATGCGACTGGTATCGCTATTGCTGGTTCAAAGGTATTAAGGGAATTGCTTATGTGGTTAGGTAGTAAAGTGGCCAAATTTCTAACCTAAAGACGAAGCTTAGGACCAGATGGACCGATGACATTAAAGTAAATGGAAAACGATCATCTGTTCTTCCAAAAACGGCTACAATAAACAAAAATCGATACAAATTTCAATTTACTCCGATTAAAACCAATTTATTAATCTTTAGAGTTCGTACCTCTTTAGTAATATTAATATCCATAACCAAGTTCAGCAGTTAACGCGAAGTTAGGCGGTATTTACTGGCATTATACGTAGTACCGGGTGGCCTGGGAACTTCCCGCAGCGCCGGTTAATTTAACACGATCATTTAGGGACCCTAAAGGCTAGCACTAGTTTTTTGCTTACAAAAAACTAGGCTTCCAAATTGACACGTGATTTCTATCTAAGAAAAGTAGGGTATAAAATATATTTAAGTGTAGTAGATGAGCTCTCCTAGTGAAGGGCTCGTCAGGGGAAGTACTACCACCACGCCTTTTTCTGCCGCCAAGCAACAACGCTGTGTTTCGGTTTGAAGACTGTGGTTGCCGGTTTATTTACGGGCACACGAGGCTCAATATCTGTATATCTCAAGTTGATGGACGCAGGGCAGTGCATCGTAGGACACAGGACTAACGAGGCAATGCCTTGTTATAGGTGATGGTTACCACTTAACATCAGGTGGGCCATCTGCTTGTTCCATCAGCCAGTTGTATAAAAAAAACCTATTTCAGTGACGATGCATCTTAACATCTTTGACAGCCCACACAGCTTAAATTGTAGAAGCCTTTTGCGCTATAGGCCATGGGTTTGATCCCCAGCGAGAACAAATATTTGTCTGATGACAATGTATGTTCTTTTTCTGGGTTTGTATTTGCAAAAAACAGTCTATCATATATATAGTCTACTTTATCAGCTATTTGGTTCTAAACAATATTAAAAAAGTAATATCCATAATTATAATACACAATTTTATTTAATACATTGAATTTAACTATACCTTTGTTAGAAATTCTTTCTTTCTTTCTTTCTTTTCAGAGATCTGCTGTCTACTCGACCAAGTTTTACAACTCTTGTAGTACGTAGTTGAAAGCAGAGTGTTTCCGAGCTAAAGTAATTTCGGTTTTATTGCAAGACCACTGCGTAGTAAAAACCAAGCTGCGATGTAAGATTGCAGGTTTGATTCTCGGGCATAACTTTACTTTAAGAAAGAGAATATTTTCATGATTGCAATAAGTGAAAGTAAATGTATTATAAAATGAATAATCAACTGGTTATTCAAATCGCACGAACAATATAATTATAAATTACCTGCAAATAAAATTTAAGGTATTTTTTTATTAAAGGCACATTAGATCAAAATATTCCTTTAAATTATATTTATATTAATCATATGAGTATTGATATAAGTATTGAGTCATTATCGTATACAGAAACATTTTCAAAATTGTGATTACAAAAGACGGACGTACAGACGGACCTCACTGCTCGCTTGTTATATATTTTTATTTTGTTTTGTTTGGAGCTGGATCGTGCTGTGTGGCCTACCTTGCCTAGCCGAATGAATAACTGGCATTACTCGATTATCTGCGACAATATCGAGTTACAGAGATCGTGGGTAGAATTGTTTATTTGGATATACAAAATGTAGTAAAAATGTGACATGCTACAATCAGGCTTACGGCCCGCCTGATGAAAATCGGTTATACAATACAATACAAAATCATTTATTTATAAAAATAAAAAATAAAGTAAGTGATATAAATTGGCCATCACTCAGCATAAATGCTATAGCAGCGTACGCTACTACCGTCACTGAAGACTGGTTTCTGTTACTGAAGACTATGAAAACAATAACAGGAGCAATCAGTAGCGCGTTGCCGACCCTTTAAAAATGTTAAAACGCCCTTTTTAAAACCCCTTTTTACAAGAGTAGTAGAACTCTTTGTGAAGGGCTAGTCTCGGGCATGAGGCTTAACATCTGTATGCCTCAAATTGATGGACGCAGGGCAGTACATCGTAGGGCACGTTCTTATCGTGCGTGACTTACTAGAAAATGCTTTGTTATAGGTGATGGTTGCCAGGTGGGCCATCTGCTCGTTCCATCAGCTAGTTGTATAAAAAAAACCCTATAAAAGCCACTATTTAAAACCATAGCTAGGAGATCAAGATAACCACTATCATAAGGTGGGCCACGAAGGCCACGTAGCTCTGCCTTCTGCGCAGTTTGATTTTATTTATTTCACAAAATCCACAACTCTGTTTTATATGTATAGATAAGTAATATATGAATATAACTAAAAGTCTCTAACGAATTTACATTTTTTTTACAAAATCTGGTAATATAAACGACTATCACAAAAATAACCTAACTGATGACATATTACTTGTAATATTATATTAAAGGTGTGTATTGAGTATGACTGTGAATGTCTGAATTAATATCTATGTGTAGTAAGTATGGAATATGTAGCTGCGGTTTGGGTTTTTTTTTGACGTCTCGCAACGTCTTAAAATTACCCTGTAATTTTGCAACAACATTTTTTCTGTATAATAAAAAAAAACGCAGTTTGCGGTTGCGTGTGAGTGCATGTGTGTATGTTTGGCCTCCCCTGATTACACAAGTTTATGAGTAGGTTTCACAGGAGAAGCCGTGGGTTCGATCCTCACCGAGAACAAACATTTGTGTGATGAACATATATATTTGTTCTTTGTCTGGGTGTTACTACATTGTATTATAAGTTTGTTAAATTTACAAAAAAAAGCTTTTTTATTCCGTCTAACTTATTATAGTTTTTGAGAAATAAAAGTATCCGAAACTTTCTTTCCAATAAATCTGAAAGTTCCAGTAAGTTCTCTCACAGTGGACAACATAAATTAATGTGTAAAGTTGCCAGCTTGGCGACTTTGCGAACAGACCTTTCAAAGATGCTTTGTTCCGAAATATCTATATAAAAAGACTAAGACTGCTTCATCAAATACAGGCAAAACACATGCCCCATAGAAGTAGAATACATGGTCAGCATCCATGGTATAGATTAATATAGGAAACCTACATAAACGATTTATATTTTTACGTGATTTACCCTCTAAATATGTACTTAGGTACTAACCTACCTACTTTGTTCCCCATTTTTAGGGTTTCGTATCCAATGGGTAAGATAGAAAATGAGTTTAGTGATTTTATATCTTTCAACATGTCGAAACGTGCGAGCGAGTGTCACATTAGCTCTTGTTTTCGCCTTAAACCCACGACCTTAGGATCGGAAGGACGATACCACTAGACCACCAGTGCTCTTAAGTGATGGTGAAAAATATTAACTTTAACTTTAAATGAGTTTAACTGTATGCTCAAAAAATTTATCTTTTCTTTAAATAAGTCAAAAGTTAAAATCAAAACGGTCTTTATTCAGTACAATCACAAGGATCACTTTGAAACGTCTTTAAGCTAGGTGACTCTAGGTGCCAGTTCCACGCAACCAAAGCCTAGAAGATCACAATAAGCCCAGAACTTACGGCTTGGTTCCTACCGCTCTTTTGTATGATCCTTGTTACAATTATAATACAATATTGAAGCTCCAGTGTGGTGCCAATCGAATTTAGTGAATAATATATTTACATATCACGGGTGAAGCAGGATGATTTTGCTAGTGCTCAAACTTTGCCCCTCGTATACTATAATTTATTCCGTGTCAAGATATTGGGGAAGTTTCTTTTGAATAAGTCCCTTTTAGAATAAAGCCTTCAAATTTTCCAATGAGATTTATGAGCTCCGAATAATTGCCAATTTTGTTTTTTTACATTAAGGTTACATTTACTTTGTTATCAAAAGTTTCACAAAATATTACAATTTTGTTTTGCAAAGAAATCGCCATTTTGGGATAAACCTGGCTTACGGCCCACTTTATAATAATATTACAAATGGGATATATAGTTATTATGCGGCAATCCGTCTTGTACACGTATACCTACTTCTGCAAAATGTGGGTATGTGCCAAATGTAATATTTGAACGTACCTACCTACAAACTGCTCTCTCTCTCTTGTCGTGTCACTAGTTTAGATTTTAAGTGCACCTCAAGAGGCTCTTCAAGCACTTGACACTTGTTATAGAACTTTTTAGGTTCTACGACATGCCGGTTTCCTCACAATGTTTTCCTTCACCGTTTGAGAGTACTGGCATTGTGCACATACATTTTATATATATTAATTTTTATTATTGTATACAGATAATAAATTCTGTATGTCGTGATTGCATGTCGCTTGGCTTATCTCGATCCGATCGTGTTTGGCTCGCGAGAGAAACCGAGTGCTACCACTATCAAATAACTTATAATCCCCCGATTTCCTGCTCGTTGTTTGTTTGGTAGAAGCACTAGTTTTCAACCTATTTATTATAAACGCGAAAGTTTGTAAGTATGGATGGATGTTTGTTACTCTTTCACGTAAAATCGACTGAATGGATTTTAATGAAACTTTGCAATAATATAGCTTATACATCAGAATAACACATAGGCTGCAACTTATAAAGATATTGTGTGAATTGTCCAAAATATGACGATACGTGTCAAGTAAGTAGGAAGAAATCTACCATCTGCGAGCTATTCTGGCGTGCGTTGCCAAAACCGCTAGAGTTACACATTACATAATACCTCACTACGCCACGCTAATATAAGCTACTCGAAATACTAATCCTGCGCAGACAAAGTTGCGGGCACCAGCTAGTCATTCACATTTTTCAGTTTTATTCATCTAATGGCACTACCGAAAAATGTCTTTTCAAAACCCGAAATTTTATTTTGATCGATACAAGTTTTCCTACTCAAAAGTTTACTACTTTACTAGTTTTCGTTCATAAGTATACTTATAAGTTGTAAAACTTGTATCGATCAAAAATAAATTTTTGCTAAACTGTGTGCAATGTAATTGCACACAAAATGGATGATTGCGATTTTTCGAAAATAAGTTTAGTGATTTTATATCTTTCAATTTCAACATGTCGAAACGTGCGAGCGAGAGTCACATTAGCTCTTGTCGTCGCCATAAGCTCGCCTATGAACAGTATGTTTCATTTGTGCAATTAATAATTTTTTATCTATCGATCTAGTTTTTGAAACGTACGTACCGTAATGTAACGTAGAAAAAAATTTGAAAATTATTTATTTTTCTCTCAGCAAAGTAGTTAAAGCAAAGTTTTAAGAATGTCCCTCGAGGAATTATCGTACCTAAACCCTTATTTCAATTTCAGTTTTATATATTGGTCACACAGCGAGGTCATGTTATCGCGAGAGCCCCAAAACTCGTGCCAGCTTTTCAGATCAATAGAAAGTTCTCCTTTCAACGTTTTAGCTCGTATAAGCTGAGCTTTGTAAGTTGCACATTTGAAATTCATACAGCTCACATTTCGTGTTTATTCTAGGTCACCATTTTGACGTATAGTGGCTTTGACAACCCTGAGTTATAAAAGCTTAGTGGTTTTATCCGATGGACCGACGACATTTTGAGGATAGAAATCCTGTAAAAGTCCACTGCTGGACATAGGTCTCCCCTATACATTTCAGGAAAAGACCGATCCTGAGCCCTCTCCATCCACTTCTCGCGATATTCATGACATCATCGGTCCATCTGGTGGGTGTCCCACGGACCGTCTTCCAGTTCTGACATGCCATGCTGAAATGGTTTTAACTATTCAATTAAATACCTGTGTGCCTTTTTTTTCAATTATAAGTTTTCACGATAGTTCTCTGCACACCCGGAAGGGGCGCTTATTCAAAGTGAAAGTCAAAGTCAAAAGGTATTTATTCAATATACTCCGTTTACACTCAGCTCATGTCCGTGGAAATGAAATATTACTTAATTCCACTGTCAATTACTGTAAGTTTAAATGCCAACTCTCAACGGTGCGTGAAGGGAGACTTTGAGGAGAGACTTCTCCTCTCTGTGTGTGTTCTACCGCTTGTATAATGGGTTGTGTTCTGTAGAATTGTTTGACATGATGCCCACAGCTTCATTCTATCATCGCACTGCTCGCCATAGGCAGGGAGCTCATCCACATACCTTGGAACCAGGATGGTCGCGCACTGTTCGGTTTCAGAGGAACTTCCTCCCGCGCACTCTAAGGTTGTGGAATGCGCTCCCTGCGGATGTTTTCCCTGGAGAGTACAGCATGGGGTTCTTCAAAAAAGGAGTTCTAAAACATTTAAAGGGTCAGCAACGCGCGTGTGACACCTCTGGTGTTGCAAACGTCCATAGGCTACGGTAACCGCTTCCCATCAGGTGGGCCGTTTGCTTGTTTGCTTACTTGGTAGTATAAAAAAAAAAAAGGGAATCATCGTGTTTTCCACACGATGTCCTAGAACCTAGTAATGTGTAAAATGTTCAAAAGGAGCTTCTGAGGTGCGCTTAAAGTCCTCTCGCCACATTGTTTCGAAAGAAAGTAGTGACACAACAAAAAGCCAAAAAGACAGAGTCCTTGTCAAAAATGACAGGTTTTAATGATATATTACTAAAATATCACTGTAAATTGCTTGTAAGTTTAGTTCAAAAGACATACCTCAGCGTTTACCGTCGGCGGCATCACGATCTTCTTCTGCGGAGGAGACCGCAGCACCACATTCTCGTCCCTGATGATGATCGGCGGCTCCATTGCCAACAGCTTTTTCTTGCATTCCTGCATCTGAAGGCACTCCTTGTCTTTCTTAGACAACACTGACTCAGACGATGCGTGCTTCGATGACGACAACGACGTGTTTTTACTGGATAGCTTGAAGCTGTCCATGCTAGTCATTTTTGAACTCTCCTTGCCGTTGGACGCCATTTTGTTTTTGTTACGTCACTGGATTTTAAAGATGGCCGCTGTCGTGTTCAGTCACTTTGTCCGCCATATTGGATTTAGAGAGAGTACCACTGGTTCTCGTGTTTTTGTTTTGATTTTATCATTTTTACGATGCACGTTTTAGTGTGCAGTTGAATACTTAAGTTAAACTTAAGTCTTATGAAGTTTTTTTTAAGTACTGAGTTGTCAGAGTTAACGCTGTTTTAATCGTGTATATCGAGGAAGTTTTAAATTCTACTGTATGTTTTGTAATACAGAAAATCGAGTTTCAATGCTGTATTTTAAACTAGTTGCGTCCCGCGGCTTCGCTCTTCAGTTCATGTTTTCAATCGCGTTCCCAGTATTTTTGCGGGATAAAAAGTATGCTAATCCAAGTTAAGAACTATATTTTTTATAATTTCCACCGCAATCGGTCCAGTGGTTAGAGCGTGTTGAGCCACGAACATCCAAATATAGTCTTTTAGTATTTATATATTAGTGTGTAGGAGCGTATTCAAAGGTTTAATCCAAAATGTTGAGATGAAATGAAATGAAATAATTTGCGTATGCGATATTTACGTTATACGTGACAGGTCGCAAACCCATCAGCGTTGCTTGAATACACAGCTATCCACTAGGATAACGTTAATTCATATTTGTAGGTGGCTGGTGATGGAGCCTATAATGGCCGACCTAATGTTGAGCGACCTCTGCCTATACATAACAATTACCTTAACTCACAGCCCACGGAGTGTCGCAAATAGCTCACCTGATTTTGAGCGGTTACATCTGACTACAATAATTCGTTACCTCACTTTGTTCATTAATACGCCTACCGAAAAAGTACGTACGTCCTGCGTTGATAACTTTATAAAAGTTCTTTACAATATTATTGATAACCAAATTCGCACGTCGAAGTCTCGCGTGGGGCTTGAAAGCATACTTAGACGCTTATTTATTAAGAAGTTTGTACAGTTCTCGGCTAAAGCTGTGGCACAATCACGTACGATACAATTTTTTTTTTATTGAAACTGATTTTACTTATTTTATTAATGTATTATAGGTACACCTACACACTAGAACTAGAATACGTAATATGCCGTGTAACTACTTAATTAAATAATTCTCAAAATTAGCTCTGTCGCTGTTTGTCTTAACACATTGGTAAGAAATGGCAATAATTATTTTTATTTTATTTTATTTTATTCGGATAACAAACAGTATTTAAACTAGGATATAACAACTTAAATAAACTAAATACCAATTATATGTTTTCGTTATTATTATTAGCAGACTTTGGTAGATTTTTACATTTCAGGCTGTGATTTATTAGGTTTCGTCAGCTAAAACTGCCGAAGAACAGCCGAATACTGGGCTCAGTGGCGCGCCCTGGGAGATACCTTGGTCCAACAGTGGACTGAGATTGATGATGATGCGTGGACAGCTGCGGCATGTGCCAGAGTATAATCCGTGCGCTGTAGACATGTTTACATCGGTACTCATCACTTTTAGCAAATCATCGATCATTCTTTATTAGCCACGTCAGGGCTGCTAACGAAATATATAATTAATCATGTGATTAATTATTTAATCATGTGATTAATTATTTACAGGAAATCCATGTTATTAGTTGTAGTTGGATAGCTGTTATTTATAATATCGAGATTAATCTCTTAGCTCTGTGGGCGATTACGACGCAAGTGTTGGTTTGATTTCCGGCTAGAAAAACATGTTTGCTTGATGATTTGGTTTTTAAAAGGCTGATAACCGTCAAACAACTTCTCGCTTGTACATTACAAAAAATTTTGAAAATATAAAATCCCTGATTAAAGTTATGAAAAATCGGAAAAATATTATCTTTTTTTTTTTTTTTTATGTAAGAGACAGACAAAAGGGCATACGGCCCACCTGATGTTAAGTGGTCACCGTCGCCCATAAAATTTTACTTTATTGGGTTTTCATGTTTTCTACCTCATTCCTGGTAATGTTTCGAGATAAAAATTTGCCTATTTTTCTCCCGTCCATATCAGAAGGACAATCTAGCATAACGCCCTTGTGAGATGAACGACATAAAAGTAAAACGACCTACTAGTAAAACGTCTGGAAATTATTTCGTCATATGGGTATTATGTCTACAAACCACTGGCCATTTTGAAAACCATTACAAAAAGGAAATAACAAAATGAACTCAATAAATACCTTTTGGCATTGACTTTGTTCAGGTTTCGAATTATATTATAATTATATTATATTAAGTTTCATCCCGATGCAGTGGCTAGGGCTTAATTGCTGCTCCGCAACTAACGAAGCCAGGTCCAAAACTGGACTGCAGAAGCTGATCGGGTCATTCCTCTCATCTGCATCCAAATCACCACCGGGGATGCTTGAACATTGCTGCCACCAACCCAAGGTCCTTCTCCGCTATTTTAAGGAGTTGGCTGGCTGGGGTGAGGTTAACACGGGGACTATGCACAATACACTCCATTGCGGGACGTCCGTGCAGATCTCATTCCCCCACCACGAATTAGAATTAGAATTAGGGCTTAATTGAGCCACAAACATCTCAATATACAAATATATTATAATATCTTTGGTTTTGGCATCCCTACTCGTCTTTCCAAAGTGTTTACCGACGCCCCATCGGCATCGGGAGGAAAGTAATGCTTTGTTGAAGTTATGAGATGTTGTAAATATTGAACAGGTAATTCTGACGCATCTGTTTTCTGAAAATAATCTGTAATCCTCAAAATGCTTCGTGTTGCTGAAATTATCTGAAATCTGTTGGGGTTTTATGTTAAATCAGAAAAAGAAATTAAGTCCACCTGATGCTAAGTGGTTTTTTTTAATACTACTAGCTGATCGAACAAGCAGATGGCCCACCTGATGTTAAGTGGTAACCATCATCTATAACAAAGCATTGCCTCATAAGTCACGCACGATAGGAACGTGCCCTACAATGCACTGCCCTGCGTCCATCAACTTGAGGCATATAGATGTTAAGCCTCATGTGCCTGTAATTACACCGACAACCACACTCTTACACCGAAACACATTTCAAAGTGATCCTTGGGATTTTACTGAATAAAGACCGTTTTGACTATGATGTTTTTTATTTTGGTCACTCTGCCTATAACTATTGCATTGGTTTACAGAGCATGTTTGTCATGAACGTGCCCTATTTGCACTACGTCTGACACTGTGCCTATTTCAACATCTCTGAGCAATACAACATATACAACTACCTAATAAAACAAGCAAATGACCCACCTGATGTTAAGTGGAAACCATCACCTAAAACAAAGCATTGCCGCCTCGTATTGCAAGTCACGCACGATAAGAGCGTGCCCTATGATGCACTGCCCTACGTCCATTTACTTGAGGCATACAGATGTAAAGTCAAAATATAAATCGAAAATAATAAACTGAAGGTAGAGTATCGCCAAACCTTTCAAATATAAATTCTTAAAATCCTTATTCCATCCTACACAGACAATATTTCAGCTAGCTTCTAAAAATAATCCATTACCTTCCCATTAAGACTCCAATATCCAAAGCGAAACATTTAAATACCAAAGGGATCATTTCCCTACCACGAATTTTCTAGTGAGAAAATGTCGAACATATTTCTCCTAACTAAATAAATATTGGTGTATATTTATATATTTTTTTATTGATACAACTTGCTGATAGAACAAGACTAACTAGATGGTTCATCTGTTCTTAAGTCGTTACTTTCTTACACTGTATTACCTCGCAAGTCACGCACGATATGAACGTGCCCTACGATGCACTACCCTGCGTCCATCAACTTGAGGCATACAGATGTTAAGCCTCATGTGCCTCTTATTTCATTTCTTTTTTGTATGTGAAATTCGAAAACGTAGTATTCAAACTTTGCACACGTCAAAGTATTCCAGTGCTTGGTCCGATCTCTTGGTCTCTGGCCATAAAGGGATGTTACACGTTGTATAGTGGTATTTCATTTACCCAATATTACTAAGGTATTCGACATGTGAATCAATTAAAAATACACAGTAGTAATTAAAAAATGCTACACAGAAATGCATCAAATATATTCATTATAATTATATGTTAATATAATTCATATACATATATTCATAAAATTAATATTTCACTGAACGAGGGTATCTTCCCAGATTCATTAAAGACGACGGTAATAAAACCTATATTTAAAAAAGGTAACAAAGAACACCCCAGTAATTATAGACCTATCGCTCTAATACCGGTGATAGCCAAGATCTATGAAAGGGTTATGCATACAAGACTCACCAAATTTATCGATAAATTTGAAATTCTATCTCCTGAGCAATGTGGTTTCCAAAAGGGAAAATCGACTACCCTGGCTGCTTTCAAACTCATTGACTATGTGGTTAAGAATATCGACCAGAGGAAACAAACGACTGCTATCTTCTTCGATATGAGCAAGGCATTTGATTTTGTCTCCCACGAACTACTTTTAATGAAATGTGAATCTTACGGAATGCGAGGTCAAGTTCGCAATTGGCTTGAAAGTTACCTAAGTAACCGGACCCAATACGTCGAAATACGAGCTCTCGACAATAATAAAGAACACCTCTCTTACAAATCTAAGCCGTTACTAAATAGAGTTGGCGTGCCTCAGGGGAGTATTTTGGGACCGTTATTATTTCTGATCTATATCAATGACCTACCACAAGCTATACCACATTTTTGCACTCTCTTCGCTGATGACATTTCAGTCGTTATTCCTAATAACTCACCCAACAACTTCAATGGTGTTTTGAATGAGACACTAGCACGAGTCTTGGACTGGCTCAAGGTTAATAATTTGAAAGCTAACATACAAAAAACTAAATATATCCAGTTTAGAAATCAATCTGCACCTAAACTGGTCCTAGATATTACGTATGAAAATCAAACCCTGGTCGAAGTTACTGAAACAAACTTTTTGGGTATCATCTTGGATGAGCACTGCACATGGAAGTCGCACATAAGTAAGGTTTGCAGCAAAATAAATCGCTTTGCATACGCTTTGTGGAGGCTAAATAAGGTATCCTCAAAAAACACGGCACTAAAGGCATACCACGGCCACGTTGCATCAAATCTTAGGTACGGGCTCGTTTTGTGGGGTAATTCTGTGATGATCAATAGGGCTTTTATATCCCAGAAGCAATGTATTCGTGGTATTTTTGTGACGTAAGTCGCCTGACGTCTTGTAAACCCTTGTTCCCAGCACTAAATTTGCTTACTCTTCCAGGCCTATACATTTTCGAAATATGCAACTTCGTAAAAAATCATCTCCACTTCTTTTATAATAAGCATGACATTTATAACTTTAATACAAGATTCCCTAGTAAACTTCTTACACCTAAAATAAGAACGGAGATCTGTAATAGAAATTGCTATGATAAGTGTGTTAGAATATATAACAAAATTCCAGAGACAATTAAAATCCTTCCACGTCAACAATTTAAGAATAAACTCTATAAATGGCTAATTGACCATAGCTTTTATACTGTAAAAGAGTTTCTAAGTAAAAACTATTAAAGTATCCTGGTTACCTGTATAATAATATTGACTTTAAAAATGAATAAACTTTGACATTAGGTATGTATGTACCAAAGATATTATTATGGTATATTAAGGTATTATTGTGTGTATTTTTTGACATTATATTGTAGACATTTCACTATTAACTCTGTAATTTGGCAATTGTAATTTCTTGACGTTTCGTGTAAACTGACATTATAAATTTAATACTAATTTTGTATACTGACATAATTATTATGGTTTCTATTTTTATCAACCAACTCATTTCATTTAATTGTATTTTATAAATTTATTTGCATGCTAGATTGTAGTAATGTGCTAAAATAAAAAAAAAACCGCAGGAATTGTTACTGATGATGCTCTATCAAGCTGAAAAAATCAAGAATGTGACCGAAGTCGACAGTAAAATGAAATCGGCGGATTTCAAAGCGACTTTGCTTAGTTCGTGGTAGGACGTTCATGATATTTAACTCTCATTCCGTTCGGTGTATTGCTAGAAAAGAACTTTGTGGTATTCATTTGCAGGTCTATATATGTATAGACCGACGACATTGTGAGAATCCCAGGATATCGGTGGATGGAGAGGGCTTAAAATCGTTCTTCCTGCAAAAGTAAAAGGGAAGCATCCAGCGGTGGCGTTCTTTAGGGTGATGATGATGATGACAATGAGTAGTGTAGCTAGCTAAGTTATCGAGTAGCTTATATTAGCGTGGCGTAGTAAATATGTGTAACTCTAGCGGTTTTGGCAGCGCACGCCAGAATAGCTCGCATTTTTCCTACTTACTTGACACTTATAAATTGTGTGTTATTCTGATGTATATCTGATGTGCCTATGTGTTATTCTGATGTATAAGCTATATTATTGTAAAGTTTCATTAAAATCCATTAGTAGTTTTTACGTGAAAGAGTAACAAACATCCATCCATCCATCCATATTTACAAATTTTCGCATTTATAATATTAGTAGGATAGCTCAGTTTTTGTACGTTGGTTTATGGTCTGATAAGGAAGTACGGATACTACCTTATCAGACCATAAACAGACAGAGTAGATTCATGGTTCGGCCAATTCAACTTTTAGGGCACGCCCGTGGACGTTTTCTGCTAGGTAATGCAATTCGAAGGTTTAACAGCAGGTGGCCTTCTGATGACTCAAATATATATTCTCATTAAAAAAAATTGTGGTACACAAATTGATGAATTTACTACATAATTGCCGTAATGCAAAAGTAGGTATTATATTAAATTACGTGATAAATAAAATGTGAGTGGACATTTTCATACAGCGCCATCAAGACTCTGACTATAGTCGCGTTCAACTCTCGCTGCAGGCTCGGTCATAAGTTATCGGAACGAGACAGCAATATTGCTCTCTCTCTCTCTCTCTCTCTCTCTCGCACTTAGAAGAACAGACGATCCTTTTGTTTAAGCGTGTGTTAAGATGATTTAAGACCGAGTTTGCAGCAGGAGTTTAACGCGACTATAGGTTGAGCACTGACCGAGCCTGCAGCGAGAGTTTAACGCGACTATAATTTAAATTCATCGTTAGATTGACAGATGTTTTGGAAGTTTTTAGGTGCTACGACATGCCGGTTTCCTCACGATGTTTTCCTTCACCGCATGAGAGTACTGGCACTGTGTCCATCACTCAAAAATCAAATCAAATCAAATCAAATCAAATCAAAATGTTTATTTGCAACTAAGTTATGGTATCTTAATAACAAAAGGTGGAAAACATATATTAAACTTATAAACTAAAACACAGACAATTAATAAAACCAAGACAGTTGCAAAATGGTCCCAACTCAGCATATGCAAGTTGTAAAAACTTGCGCTGGTCTTCCGTTGGGGCCGTTGAGGATCGAGTAAATAAAATAAGATAAGATAAGTGGACGTGATTACTAAACAATACAAACATTTACAAAGTATTTCTAATGAAATTGGACAAATTGCACTACATGCCAATACAATTATAAGTAAGTAGGTACGTCTAACAAACAAGCTCTCGCATAAAAAGCAAACAAATTAACAGATTCTCGATAACAAAAATAAAATAAAAACTTGAACGAAAATGGAATTATAATTAAAAATTAATTAATATCTATCCATCATCATAGCATATATTCATCTAGTCATATAGCACTCATAGACATAGTCTGTCTGCAATTGCATCAGTTAACACTCAATACGAGACTGTAACTGCGAATAGGAACTATTCTACTTTATTTATGCAGCCTCCATACGTTTTCCGAAAATAAATACGTGAGAATTTCGACGTTTGAACGTGGAGTTTGAATATGCATGCTGGTTGATTTCGCTTCTATGTGGACGTTTCGGCTACAGTTACATACATTACGATTCTCTGTGTAATGGTTATTGGAAAGTTCTTTGGGTTAGCTCATTAATATAATTTACTTACTATATTTTAGATAGCTATATTAATGACAAATGTGCGTGGCCCGATGTCCCGGTCACTCTGCCCATCGGCAGCTAACATGTCTGCAATGTCTGTACTATTGTGTTTTTTTTATCTACTTTAATAGAGTGTATGTATGCATTAGGTATTATTAGTTTGAAGCGTAGCGTGTGCTGTCTTGAATTTGATTACCTTTACCTTTTTCTGTTTTGCCTACGCCTCACTAAATTCAATTGGCACCACACCGGAGCTGCAATATTGTATTACAATATCAAGGATCATACAAAAACGGTAGGAACCGAGCCGTAAGTTTGTTGCCTGTTCTTCTAGGCTTTGGTCGCGTGGAACTGGCACCTAGAGTCACCTAGCTTTAAGACGTTTCAAAGTGATCCTTGTGATTTTATTGAATAAATACCTTTAGACTTTGAATACAATGATACGTTATAGTATTGGTGATATTAATATTTAAATATTTGGCAACGAAAATTTTTGGATAAAGTGTGTAACTTACACACTTTTTAGTTATCTGGTTAATTTTACAGGTATAGGTGCAAAATAAAGTTATTTTGGATGGATGCTAAGATATTTTCTGTTTTCTATTAATTCACGGCAAATTCAGTATGCGTCTAAATTCTATGCAATATATATTGCACACACTAATAAAACGGTTCCATAGACTGCTATGAAATTATAAATAAGAAGCTTCTAAGCACCCAACTATTTGTACATGCAAATATTTCCGATTCTGGTTATAAAAGCGGTCTAAGTAATTCCCGCACCAAATAAACAGAGTTTCAAATAAACGGAGTTCAATTTGCCAATGTACAGTGTACAGGTGGGGCTGCTTCTCTTGAAACATTCGGTATTTTAGGAGATCGTATTGCAATTTACTTCTTTAGCAGATATTGGTTGCCGGTGAAATTACAGGCACATTGGGCTCAACATCTGTATGCTTCAAGTTAATTGACGCAGGGTAGTGCATCGCAGGGCACGTTCTTATCATGACTTACGAGGCAATGGTTACCACTTAACATCAGGTCGGCAATCTGCTTGATCCATCATAAAAGCTATGGTGGTCTTCTAGTGTTAGTGAACCCAGCTTCTGATCGTAATCGAACCGGTCGTGCATCTATAAATTTTATTCGTCAAATTTTTTTCCTGCACAATTCCAAGAATTTATAACTGAAACATCTTAAAGATACCTAAAGATTCTTACAGTGGCGATGGGATTGCAACCTGTCACGTATAGAATACTAAATGATGTAAAAAGTGTACCAAACAAAACAACACAAAACTACCTTCAGTAATTTTAAATCTTAATAAATGTTGAAATGTGCAAGAGAGAACTTATTTGGCGGGTGTCAGCCTCTTAAAACATACCGATATTTTGTTCACTTATACTGTTATTAAAAAAACAAAGTGCGGTAAAAAGATCCGCTCAAATTCTATATTTCATTGAATAATTTTCGCATTATGTAAATAATTTCAAAAGTGTGGGCAGATGTTAAGGCTAGTATTTCCAGATTAGCATTTTAACGCGTGCAATTTCAAATTAAACACGTAATGCCTTTGAAATAAAGTCCATAATAACATGCGCTCTGCCGTTGACCCAAGTCTCAAATGTGCGAGAATAGTTATTCGATATTTCAATAAATAGTTTGATATTTTGAGCAAATAAGCGCATGATCGAAAATGTTGTTACAAAGAAGCTGAGCATAAACATAAATAAATAAATATTCTGTCCACACAGCACTATCAAGCTTAAAATTTAGCAAAGCTTGCAACATGGAAGCTAGATAGCTTATAATAGTTGCACTTTTTTTTGGAAATACATACTTATTATACACCACTATTTTGTAATTACCAAAAAAAAAAAACCGTATACTCAGTGTCAGTTACTGATCACGTTTATGTAGTTAAAACTCAAAAAAAATAATTAAAAAGAATATCCCAAGAAAAAGATGATAACTAGTTACCCATTATCCGTACGTACCTACTACAGAGTCTTATACCCGAGTCTCATTCTCATCCATTCATAAATTTTTGTCTCATTCAAAACGAAACAAAACGCGCCGCTCGCGCAATACTAACTATTATTTCATCTATGGCCGGCAAACTCGTGTCGAACTAAACACATACCCGCGGACAATTTTTATTTTACGGGTGTCACTGACCGCTGCGCTCGCACCTGCATCTAATTTAGAGTACTTAATTTATTGTGGTTTTCACGTTCACGATAGCTTGTCAGTACACTACCAGAGAATACGCATACATGTTACGTACTTACGTATTTTTAGTCTGGGGAAATGTGAGTGATTACCTACGGATGTACCGCGAATGGTACCCAAACAATCGGCAACCAAATTACTCCACGATGTCCAGCATATTATACCAACGCATATTAGACCATGGCTCTGTTTACGTGCCGCAAGGACGAGGAGGGCCTGCATACTCCCGAAACTTCTACGATGACCTCCTAAATGATTTTGAAGAAGATCCTCGGAGGAGCACGCGTGACGCGGCATGTCGCTTTAGCACAAGCCAGTCCTGCGCTTGGAAGATTGTGCGCTCAGTTGAGATACACTACAGGAAGAACCAGGAGCTACTAGCCATCGCCAGGCTGGAGGATATTCCGTTAACAACCTGGCGGGAGCTATGGTTTCAGCAGGACGGCGCGCCACCGCACTATCTTCGCGCAGTGCGAGAGTACCTATCTCAAGATTTTGGCACCCGATGGATTGGTCGCGGTGGCCCAGTTGCCTGGCCTCCGTGCTCGCCCGATCTGACACCCCCAATCTTTTTGTGGAGCGAAATAAAAAGACTAGTGTATGTGAGTGAGCCTAACAAATGTACAGGACCAAAAACAGCGCATTAGACGCTTTTGATAGTGCAAAGACTAAGTAATTTCCCACAAAAACAAGTTGTTAAAACGTGTGTGTGTTTGCATTGACAATGAAGGTGGACATTTTGAACAACTTTTAAAATACTGTAGGTTAGTGACGTGCGTAGTTGTAAGTACTTACTGTAAATAACTTTATTTGTTGTAAATAGCTTGACGGTCCTAAGCCCGCCAAAGTAGGTATGAAGAAAAATGGCAATTAATTACAAATAAAAGGATTTAAAAAAAACCAAAAATATTGCCTTTTTTATGATACTTACCTACCTGCCTACCCATCGAATTATTTATCTAGTGAGCGAGAGAGAAGGAATACGATGAGTGCGACAAGATGATGTGACGTAGGTAGGTACTATACCTACGCCGAGACGGTAGATGGAAGGAGTCATAATGAATGGAGTGTTTACGATGTTTACTAGCAGAGTAGTATTCCGTAGTATTTTCTTGTAGGGTGTCCATAAAATTGTGCAGGATTTTGCTTGAAAACAAACCTCGATAGCTTGGTGAAAGTTAAATATTAAAAAGTTTTGACAGTGCCAATAGCATTAGTAGCCTCTGCTGCAACTATCCTTAAATTTTTTCTGGTTAATACAAAATAGTGGTGTATAAAATATCACTCAGACAGCGAACAAATATCTATGTTCATCACACAAATGTTTGTATTCGGTGGGGATCGAACCTACGGCCTACAGCGCAGAAGGCAGAGCTACTACCAACTGTGAGGGCTGTCATATCTTTTCTAAAAGAGCCATATTTATACAAATACTAAATTTTGTTTTCAATATATTTTTAAAATACATAATTTCTGAAATGCTTTTAATTATAGTTTAACATCAAGAAAATTACAGCCCTCATAGCTCAGTGGTAGTAGCTCTGCATTCTGCGCAGCAGGCTGTGGGTTCGATCCCCACATAGAACAAACATTTCTCTGTCTGGGTGATAAAAGAATATATTTACAAAAAATAAATAAATTAGATATCTTAGTTCCAATAGTACAAGTTTTCCTTAGTTTGGGGCTAAGTAGTGCTGTTTAGAATGTCAACCATAATTGTGATAATTTGCATTTATTCTCCGCCGTCCATTCAGTTTTACGTGCGTCCGGGGAATACTGTGGAATTACACCACTCAGTTTCAGCTTTTTGTGAAATATCAGCCGTTATAAATGAAAAAAAAAAAAGAAACAATATGTTTTTAGGGTTCCGTACCCAAAGGGTGAAACGGGACCCTATTATAAGTAATAAGTATAAGTAATAGGGTCCCGTTTCACCCTTTGGGTACGGAACCCTAAAAACATATTGTTTCTTTTTTTTTTCATTTATAACGGCTGATATTTCACAAAAAGCTGAAACTGAGTGGTGTAATTCCACGGTGTGTCTCCGCTGTCCGTCCGTCCGTCTGTCTGTCCGTCTGTCACCAGGCTGTATCTCATGAACCGTGATAGTTAGACAGTTGAAATTTTCACAGATGATGTATTTATGTCGCCGCTATAACAACAAATTGTTATCGCAGATGATGTAAAGAGTAGTAGAGCTCTTTGTGAAGGGCTCGTCCGGGGAAGTACTACCACCACGCCTTTTTCTGCCGCCAAGCAGCAACGCTGTATTTCGGTTTGAAGAGTGTGGTTGCCGGTGTAATTACAGGCACATGAGGCTTAACATCTGTATGCCTCAAGTTGATGGACGCAGGGCAGTGCATCGTAGGGCGCGTTCCTATCGTGCGTGACTTACGAGGCAATGCTTTGTTATAGGTGATGGTTGCCGCTTAACATCAGGTGGGCCATCTGCTTGTTCCATCAGCTTGTAGTATAAAAAAAAAAAAAAAAAAAAAACAAATAACAGAATAAAATAAATATTAAAGGGGACTACCATACAACAAGCGTGTTTTTTTTTCAGTTTTTACAGATAATAATGGTACCGAACTCTTCGTGTGCGAGTCCGACTCGCACTTGGCCGGTTTTTTTTAATCTATCATCACAGCTTTAAGTGATTCTTGTCATTTAAATGAACTTTTATTTTTGATTTAGATACCTACTCATAATACTTACTGCCGACTTTTGTTAGGAATCTATTTTTGTTTGTAGATGCTTCTGACTCAATCACAACGTAAACACAGAACTGATTGGTTGAAACTTTAACTAACACACGAGCGAAGCAGCGGGCAAAAGTTAGCGTTACAATATACCACATAGGAACTTTATGGTACCATTTTTTGGTTCTTTCTTATTTATCAAATTTATTTTCTTATCTAAAATATTGCATATTCAACTCAACTTTCAAATGAATGAAATTGAGACAGTGAAAAAAAGTATATGCTTATAAATGTATTTCCTCGTTAATAAAGTTTCCATTCACACATAGCTACCGTCTTATATTTAACCTAAACCTTTCTATTTGCCTCAAATGTTTGCTGGAAGAAATTATTTTCAGGATTAAGCTTATCCTTGTAAAAAGTACGTTTATATATGGCACAACAAGACACTACATCACGAACCAAATAGTAGTGGAAATTGAATATAATTCAGTTATCATGAACATATATCAAATTAAATTCAATAAGCCCATTTAACTTGTAGTCGATAATTTAGTATCAACTGCCCGTATATTATGCTAGCGAATAAGTGTGCTTTTTCTATAAGGAATTGTATTGCTTGTCCATCAGTTTTTATTACAGTTAGCCATTAATCTATCCATATTATTGATAATTTTGTAAATTTTAGTTTTATATATGATAACACGATTGAAACAAGCGTTATTTCTCAGACTGTAGAATTTCACAAAAATAATGTAATTTTAGTAATTATTTTTTTTACTGTAATTACTTAATTTTCACTTCTTCTCTGAAATTTTCACTTATCAATCCCCAATTATTTCTGACAATAGATACCCTTATAAATTTAATTAGCTACGCCTCAGTCTTATTTTAATTATAAACCTCTAAATACTTTTACTTTATCACAAAATAAAAAAACGTTGCTCACAAATCACTTACACTTTTATATTTATAACATGTATTTTTACTTCCACACACCCTTTACTACACGTAAGAATGAACGCGTCTCTCCGACACGTCCGCCCGGGAGGAATGCCGGCGCCGTACTGACGCCGCCCACCGGCCGCTGTGGGGGGGTAATGGCTACAAAATCAGGGGGTGAAATGGTTTGACTGAAAAGCATGGAATGTTAATTATTTTTGCGCTGATAATCGGGAGTTAAGGATAGTCTTTTGTCTAGAATGTCAAATTTATGAAACGAAATCTTGTCAACGGAATATTAGCAAAATACAAAATAAAACACAGTCGAGGCAGCTGTTATCTTTGGAAGAGCAGTGTGTTTTTTTATATATTAATAGACTGTCCTTTGGCTATAATCTCACCTGATGGTAAGCAATGATCTAGCCGACGTTGGAGCAGAACGGTCTAGAAGACACCTATTCACTCTTGCCGTGAAGAGACCCAAATTGTAGTGATCAGGAAAGACAGAAGACATTTTTTATTTTTATAGCACTCGTTTTTATTTCTTTACTTGGTGATGGCTCCAGTAGTTAGTCCTTTTGGTGGTAAGTGGTTACCATCTCTTATAACAAAGCATTGTCTCCCAGACCTATGATGCCCTACCATGCACGAATCGCCATCGAAATAACTTTTTTTGTTTAATAAACTGCTCTAATACGATAGCATCACTACTAATATGCGAGCGAAACCGAGGGCGACAGTTAGTGCTAAAGTATATACTCTATTCTATTCTTATTATAAACCTACCATCTTGAAATCGATTGGGAGCCATTTTTCTAAGAATATTCTTGTTTTGTTTTGCGTTTAGTACCTACGTCGTTCATCCTTTTGTTGAGTTTGACAACTGACACTGACGCACAGCCCACGCAGGGCACACGTAGCCTACCTACTCACTTGTAGCGGCTAGTAGGTAACCCATTATTATCATCAGCCTGAAGAAGTCCACTCTCTCTTGTCGTGTCACTAGTTTCTTTCGAAACAATGGGTTTTAAGTGCGCCTCAAGAGGCTCCTTTCGAGCACTTCAAAGTCAAAGTCAAAGTCAATAGGTATTTATTCAATAAAATCACAAGGATCACTTTGAAACGTCTTAAAGCTAGGTGACTCTAGGTGCCAGTTCCACGCGACCAAAGCCTAGAAGAACAGGCAACAAACTTGACTTGACACATGTTATAGAACTTTTTAGGTTCTACGACATGCCGTAGATGTTTTCCTTTATCGTTTGAGAGTACTGGCATTTTGCACATAAATTTTAAAACAGAAAAACTCATTGGTGCACGACCGGTTTTGAACCCACGACCTTCATCAGCCTGAAGAAGTCCACTGTTGGACATAGATCTCCCCTATACATTTTCGGAAAAAAATATCTGAGCCTTCTTCGTTTACTGGCTTCCCGGGATCTTTGCAATGTCGTCGGTCCATCGGGAGGGCGTCTTACGTTTGTGGTTTTTCATAAGTACCTTTTCACTATCGTAATTTAGGTAGGTATCTAGTTATAACTGCACAAAGTATTTGAAGTGCAAGACAATACAAAAATTCAAGGGTTTTATTTCATACTTCAGTTAATGCCCTTAAAAACGAGCAAACACACCCTCTCTCACACACAGACACATTATATAATACAAGCTGGTGCCCGCGACTTCGTCTGCGCACATTTTGGACAATTCACACAATATCTTTATAAATTGTAGCCTATGTGTTATTCTGATGTATAAGCTATATTATTGTAAAGTTTCATTAAAATCCATTCAGTAGTTTTTACGTGAAAGAGTAACAAACATCCGTCCATCCATCCATACTTACAAACTTTCGCGTTTATAATACTAGTAGGATTAGTTTGTCTGGGTGTTATTTATAACATCCAGACACAGAACAAACATCATCATATTCATTACTCAAATGTTTGTCCAGTATGGGGATCGAACCAACAACTTACAGCGCAGAAGGCAGAGCTACCAACGGAGCTGTGAGGTTGTCGTATAATAATATAAATAAATACTCTTTAAATAAGTTAAAAGGATACAGATTTCCGCGTTAATTATGAACAAAAGCTATTGTAAAGTTACACGTTCATATAACGTGTGTTCAAGTGATTTTTAACGAGAGGCGTTTAATCAGGCTGCGACCGCACACTGTAGCATGCTCTCTGTGTAGTACGTTATGTGGCAACTAGTCTGCTAGTGTCTGTGTTAGTGCTTTTTAGCAATAAGACCGTATTTTTAAGATGTACAATAAATAATTTTCAATCATTCATTGCCACATTCACATTCACACACACACATCACATCACACATCCACATTCTGTTGCACAGGTGCGCGGCAACACCAACAGCTACCTCCGATTGATAGCGGACAGACTGGACGACGACACAGTGTTCATGAAGCACTGGACACTGGTGCACACTGTGGTGCACTTTTAGTTTGTGTGCTTAGTTTTTATGGTCTAGTTTTAATTATTAAATGTACCTACTTAGTTTTAAGTATTTATGGCTGCAATACCTCATGTGTGAATGCTGAAATAAAAGTTATTTCATTTGATTTGATTTGATTGCCGGCAGGAGGACATGTCGCATATCTTACTGCCAAATAGACCGATGACACTGAAGATCTTTGTAAGAGTGAAAGATAGAGAGAGCTCAGATTGTCTTTTCATGATTTAAAAATCCAGGATCCTTATATCTTCATGAGCAGGATTCAGGAATATATTCAGCAAGCCTGAAGACTGATCATGATGATGAAGGCCTAGGTGTTGAATTACGGGAATTCCTTACTAAGTAATTAATATTATATTTGTAGGTATAAATACAAAGGCGAAAGCATGCTTACGTATAAGGGCGAAGCTTTAATCGTCCCTCGTTCGCACTTCATGTGATTGAGTGGAATCATTGTCCCTCGAACCTGTTCGTTTAAATCATTAAAAATATACTTTAGCACTTGTTTTGCACGTTTTCTAGCCTCAAGCGAATCCGTCAATCAATAAAATTAATTTAAAACCGTATAAAAACATACTTTAATACTACTTTTGAAACTATCATGGTTTGAGTAACTTCACAGATCAAAATATTTTAAGTAAAAATTTTACTTTGATACCTACCGTGCCTGGGAACAAATTTGTAGGAAGATTTTATTCAAATAATTACCAAAATTTCATTAAAGTTATTTGTATTCCATACGTGACAAGTCGCAAGCTTATCACCGTTGCTGGAATACAAGTTATCTCACGATGTTTTCCTTCACCGTTTGAGAGCACTGGCATCACACTACAAAACAGAAAATCGAACACATTACGAGAATAATCAAGAATTCAATAAACATTATCGGCCACGATCGGATAACACAAACCGCATCGAAAATGAAAGAGCAAGTTAAAAGCGAGTGGACGGAAAATCAATTAGCGTAAGTAAACATTTTCAGCAAATTGTTTACGATAATTATGTGTATACCTACTTTGTTTGTTCAATTTTCACGCCTTTTATAATCTCATCATCAGGTGGTAAACGGTGTAAGTTAATTAATTATTATTTACTTACCTATTTAAACCATTATTGTGTTTCTGTTTATTTACCCAAATAAAATGCCTTTTTCTGCCGCCAATCAGCATTGCTGTGTTCAGAGTGTGGTTGCCGGTGTAATTACAGGTACATGAGGCTTAACATCTGCAGATGTTAAGCCTCATGTGCCTGTAATTACACCGATTTAAATTACATCGATAATTTCTGATTGGCGGCAGAAAAAGGCATTTTATTTGGGTAAATAAACAGAAATGTATGCCTCAAGTTGATGGACGCAGGGCAGTGCATCGTAGGGCACGTTCCTATCGTGCGTGACTTACAAGGCAATGCTTTGTTATAGGTGATGGTTACCACTTAACATCAGGTGGGACATCAGCTAGTTGTATATTAAAAAAAACTTCAGCTTGCTCATTCTACAAAGGGTTCTTTTATGGGTTACCTTAATAAATATTGGTGGACATTCCACACAGCACTATCTAGCCCAGAGAATCGTTACGAAATAAGTTTAAAGAAATAAATGTAATGACTTTACCCTGTCAGTACATATACGAAAATTTAATGTATGTTAGAAAAAATATTAATTTATATGCCAAAAAGAGCGAACATCATAATGTTAACACTAGAAATAAAGATAAGCTCAACAAAGTCCCAAGTGAGATTCACCAGTTGTCGATTAACAAATTCAAAAACATAATAAAAAGAAAACTTTGTACAAAAGCTTACTATAAAATTTCTGATTATATAGATGACAAAAAAGCTTGGGACTGATCTATGCTCCAACTCATTAAAAACACTAAACAATTAAGTAGGTACCATAATAAAATTGTAAAAATGATCATACAAAAAAACGCTAGGAACCAAGCCGTTAGTTTCTTGCCCGTTCTTCTAGGCTTTGGTCGCGAGGAACTGGCGATAGATTCACCTAGTATATAAGACGTTTCAAAGTGATCCTTGTGATTGTACTGAATAAAGACCGTTTTGATTTTGATTTTGATTTTGAGCCCCAAACTAAGCAAAGCTTGTAATATGGGAACCAGATAGCTGATACTTATGTCAAAGTCAAAGTCAAAAGGTATTTATTCATTAAAACCACAATGATCACTTTGAAACGTCTTAAAACTAGGTGACTCTAGGTGCCAGTTCCACGCGACCAAAGATTTATGTACTTTTTTTTATTGTAAATATGTATTTATAATACAAAATAACACCCAGACAGAGAACAAACATCTATGTTCATCACACAAATGTTTGTTCTCGGTGGGGATCGAACCCACAGCCTACGGATCCGAAGACAGAGCTACTACCAACTGAGCTTATTTCTAATTTGTTCTTACAAATGTTCGATATCACTCTTGCTTGGTTTCTTTGCATTTGTAATGTGATTCGTCCACGGTCGCCGTGCAGCGCCATTTCAAGGTTGGCTGGATGTTCAAATACAGGTGCTGCTCTTCTGAGAGCAGGTAGCGATTATTCAATACCTGAGGTACCTGCTATGGCAGCCTCGATAAAATAATTAATTTAATAAAGGCGCTCTAATTAACTCCTCTATTATTGTTAACAATAGTTTTAATTCTATTTATTGAAATCTTCCTGCCTTATCTCACGCTGTAGGGGGTCCGCACAGCAAGTTTTCTTTTTCCACTCTGTTCTATCATTCATCATCTCATATGAACGTTAATAAACGTTTTTTATATTTATTTATTATTATATCCGATTACAACTTTCATACTTCGCATGACAAGCTTAATTCTAACCTAATTTCTCAACTTATCAGTCAGTTATCACAAAAAAAAGTTTTTTATTATAAACCTAGCTGATGGAACATGCAGATGTCCCACCTGTTGTTAAATGGTAATCATTACCTATAACAAAGCATTGCCTCGTAAGTCACGCACGATAGGAACGTGCCCTATGATGCACTGCCCTGCGTCTATTAACTTGAGGCAAACAGATGTTAGGCCTCATGTGCCTGTAATTACACCGGCAACCACACTCTTTAAATCGAAAAACAACGTTGCTGCTTGTCGGCAGAAAAAGGCGTGGTGGTAGTACTTCCCCGGACGAGCCCTTCACAAAGAGCTCTTCTACTCTTATTATATCCGAGTATAACTTTCATACTTCGCATGACAAGCTCATTTCTAACCTAATTTCTCAACTTATCAGTCACTTATCATACTTTATCACAAAAAAAGTTAGAACAAGCTTAATAAACTTGGCGTCACGCTGATAGTAGCACCACACCTTTTGCATTATACCATTTGTTGTTTCACTAAGGATTACATGGAGGTAGTAATTACTGAAAGTACCTAATTAGAAGCTAACGTCAATGCTCTGATCAAAGTGCAGATTAAAGCATGGTTTATACCGGCCTAGTGACCAGACAAGTTACTAAACCCAGTGACTAAACCCAGTAACTAGACCCACTGACTAGACCTGGGGTTTTGTATCTTAGACCAGTCACTGGGTCAGTGTAGACGTGATTTATACATGTCAGTTAGATCTCATTTTACCGAATGAGTTTCAAAGTCAAAAGGCATTAGTCTGTTAAAACAAAAAGATCACTTTGAATCGTTTCAAAGCTAGGTGTTAGTTCAGGCAACAAAGTTACGACTTGGTTCCTACCGTTCTTTTGTATGAGAATTGTGAGTGCAGCTCCAGTGTGGTACCAAATGAATTTAGTGAGGCGCAATTAAAACAAAAATATGTATGAGTGCGAGGTAAGAGCTGGACTGACTTGAAAGTAATATTTACACTAAACATGCGCCCAGTTACAAGTCAGTACTGGCCTTACTTACCTATTGTACTGCCATAATGTAAGCCGGTCTTTAGATTAGGTACTTATCCTTTATTTAGGATTATTTAGATAAGCTTGTATAAGGGAAGTATAGTCAGCAACGGAACTTAATTAACAGTTTGAGTTTTTTTTTACAATTTTTATAAGTGTTATTTAGATAAATGGTTACTGTGCCTATGTGCCTGTATGTGCTATGAGCGAAAGTAAATCTTCAAAAATAATAGCCAAATATGGAGATCATGATTCGAATTTCAGAATTATTGTTATAAAATTTTATGAAATTAAAAAGCGTATATTTTACATTATAACCGGTGGTCTAGTGGGAGTGACTCCGCCTTCCGATCGTTAGGTCGGAGGCTCGAATCCAGTCGTGCATAAATCGATTTTCCTATCGAAAAATTTATGTGCGCAATGCCAGTGCTCTTAAACGGTGAAGGAAACGTTGTGAGGAAACCAGTTAGCATTCTAACAGCGGCGATGGGCTTGCAACCTGTCACGTATGGAATACCAACTGCTGAAAAATGTGGGTATATGCCAAATGTAATGTTTGGACTTATCTCTGACTTGCCCCCTTAGACGTCCTCAAAGAATCTGGAGTTAGTACTTGGTACTTGGTAGTTGGTGACATCTGCCGTGTTAACCAAAAACAACGCGGAAAAGTGACTGTAGCACGTTTCATCGTAGTCTTGCAATTTTCCACTAGAGCGCGCTGTTCACAACTTAAACTTTTTACATAGAACAATGTGCTGCACGGAAAGTCTAATAGATGGCGCGAAATGAGCGCTACGAGTATCCTAAGGTGTAGAGGTTTTGTAGCGCTATCTATATAACTGCCACTGGAAAGCGGTAAACACCACACCACACCACAACTAAACCATGCACAGAAAATGTAATAGATGGCGCTACGTTGGGTCTACGATGTGCTACGGCGTAGAGGTTCTACGAAATTATAGACCTTAATACCATTTACTTGTTAAATCAAGAAGGGTATAGGAAACAAGGTCAACACCTTGGAAAGTTATAAAATAATGCAATATAATAACCAATAAAACCCTAATTCAGTCGGTAGTTACTTCAAATGCAATTATTATTTTTTTAATCAAAGAATTCATACTTATACTGTTGAGGAATATTCATTTGAATATTAGGAATATAAAAGATCTTTGAACCATAATCTCAGACAAAAACCACTCAATTCTTATCAATAAATATTTTATTGAGTCAATTATTATGTTTTATTCGAAGTACTTCAATAACTTTGAGAATACTCAAGTTTAAGTATCTCACGCCCTCATCTTAAGTCATCACTCAAGAATATCTCATGTTTACTCAAACATACTTGTGATAATTGAAGTAGTTTCACAAAAAAAAAGGGAAAAGTAAGATGTACCTATTTTTTATTTATTGATTAAGTGAGCGAAGCGAACGAAAATTTCTAAGTTAACTTGGGCGATTTGGCATTTTATGTATGTATGTATGTCTGGCCATAACTTTAGAATCATTGTTGATGCGATCTGCATGTAATTTGGTAAGTCGATAGCTTGTACTTAGAAATTTATTGATAAGTATATGTATAAGTTAAATCAGATGACGATTTATTGAAATATGGGGTTTTTTAAGGGGGTAAAAATAACAAAGTTGCACAAAAAAATCAAGTTACTTGTAATATTAAAGGGCTTTGTTTGGACATTCCAAAACCATTTATGCAATTTTTTTTAATTTAAATTTAGGAAATTGAAATCGTGACCTCTGGACCTCACTATTGTGAGGTCCAGAGGTCACGATTTCACGACTCGCTTAGAGACCTAAGAAAATATAAAATACGACTTAGGATACGGCGGTAATTGACGCGGCCAATAAACTTAACGGCGACTTTACTAACTTAATTCTGTTCAACAAAAGCTGTTCGGACTGTGCCAGTGCTTTAGTCAAGTTACGAGCGCATTGATCACTAAGTGATAACTTCAGCTCCAGTGTGGTGCCAATTAAGATGATTAAACTTAGTAATATCTTACATATAAGTTCGACTAGCACCACACTGGAGCTTCATTATTATAGTATTATTTTGTAACAAGGACCATACAAAAGAAAGGTAGGCACCAAGTAAGTTTGTACCCTGTTCTTCTAGACTTGGTCGCGTGGAACTGGCTCATAGATTCACGAAGCTCAAAGTGATTCTTTTGTTTCAGTTGAGTAATACCTTTTTACTTTGATCTATTCATCCAATTATAAGATGACATCTTGCCTTGGTGACATTTGACTAGCACAGCTCAGTTGGTTAGTTGCGTTATGCCTCTGTGTTATGCGTTGAGGGTTTATTTATTTATTTATACACCTACACCTTTTTCATTTTCCATCTGGAATATGAAAAAGCTTAAATAAGATAAACGGCCAATTTCTAAAAGCCCGATCAAAACTAATCGGATGTCAAGTCACTTGCTATCTCTATCTAATTCGATGTAATTTCTGAAATGGCGAGTGACTTAGATTTTGACGTTTTGATCGAGCTTTCAGAAACCGGCCGTATGCCCATTTAAAAGTTAAAATTTTGAACGCACTGTTTCAAAAGAGTGACCAAAACATCGTTTTTGGTTTAGAATACACAGACGCCTGATAAAATAAAGGAGGTGGCCAGAGACACGTCCAAACGTTGTTTTATCGTGATTTAGAGGATTTTATTAGGAAAATACAATTTTACCAAAGCTCGTACACAAAATAAATTTCGGATGTTATTTTTAAATCAAGCAGGCCGTAAGCTTGTTTGTCTACTTTATTATATAATATAAAAAGAAATAAACCATACATTTTACAAAACACCTGAAAAACGAAACAGTAGATAACTCTTTCAGTTAGGGGTTAGAAAATCAGACAAATAGGGTTACCCCCGGGGGATGTAACGTGGCTTGGACAAATTGTAGGGATGTGTGGGGGATGCTGACAGATATGATACGGAAAAGGGTCGTGTGAGACATCATACTAATTTACATGTTAAAGTTTTGATGTTTGGCTGTTTGTAGCTTAATCATGTTAACGGCTGAACCGATTTAAATACAACTAGTAGTAGATCTTTTTGTGTGTGGCTCGTCCGGGGAAGTACTACCACTAGTACGTTGCTGTGTTTCAGTTTGAAGGGTGTGGTCGCCGATGAAATTACAGGCACATGAGGCTTAACATTGTAGTAGTAGTGTGCCTCAAATTGATGGACGCGGGCAGTGCATCGTAGGAAATGCTCCTATCGTGCGTGACTTGCGAATTAATGATTTTTTATAAGTGATGTTAAAAGGTCTAGTGGGCCATCTGCTTGTATTATCAGCTAGTGATATACACTTACACTATGCACTTGGAATAGAATAGTTCATGTTTTGAATATCAAATAGGGTACTTTTGATTTGCTTCGTTTAAGACTAAATGGTGCTGTATGTTTATTTATACATCTTATATCTATATTGTAAAAGGCAAAGGCGACTGATGTATCAACGCACAGGCCAAACCCTTAAGCCCGGACTGGCGAGCGGAGCGGAACCTTTAAGGACTCCATTTAACTCGCAAGAATAAACTGCATACTTGTATTTCCACCAACAAATAGTCGAGCGGAAAGGACTTAGCGAGCAGAAAGTGTTGAAATGAACTCGCTCAGCTCCTTTTCCTTTTGCAGTGGAAATCAAAAGATAAAACTCTTTGTTGGTGGAAATGTAAACCTATTTCATTGAAAAGGAGTCCGTTCCGCTAACCATTTCTCGCTCATTACCCTTTCGCGGTATAGACCGGGCTTTAGGACTAGGAACTTGAAATTTCACACACGTATTCTTCTTATGGCGTAGACATCCATAAAGGAAGGATCTTTCAAAATTCATGGGAGATGTAAGTTTACATGGAACTTTATATTCCGTTAAGAGGGTGTTGGGTGTTGTGCAAATATGTTTATGCACAATGCACTCGATCTGTTTTGCTGGGCGAAGAGGCAGGAACTTCAAGTCGTCAGTTAGTACCTTTTATTCTGTCAAAATCTCGTGGCTCAAGATAGTTCCGTTAGAAAGAAAATGAAAAAAATTGAATAAAGACGTTGCCAATCATATGAATAAACCATTATTTTATTTGTAAGTATTCTAAAGTAAACGTGCGCGAGCAAAGCCGCAGTTAAGAGCTAGTATAATATAAAGGTGAGAAAAGTCAAATTACTATTACGTGCTCGATTTAAAAAAAAGAACATGTTTTTATAGCTTTTTGGAACAGTTTTTGAAAAACATTTATAATTTAATAATTATAAATTCAACTTTATGAATTCAGTAAAGGTTGTACATTCGGACTATTGGCAAGCAAAGCTTTTAAAATCCTTTTTTCCTGTATTTTCTGTATATTAGTTTTATTCTGAAAGCCAGGTCTGTGACCTTGGTTCACCACACCAGACAGGTAAGAGGCAAATTACATGAGATCAGACCTTTCAAGGTGAAACTCTCAATTTGCGTATTCCCTAGGCACTGTTTTTGTAATTTTGGCAAATTCTCGGTATTTAGTTACATACAATTAATTACAAATTCTCACTAGCATCTGCCCGTGTCTCTGCTCGCGTGATACAGTAAACTTAAACTAAACTATTATTTACTACTAAGATTTCTTGTCTTGTATAATAATGTAGCAGGTACTTGTGAAGAGTGTTTTTTTTATGTATTCATACATTTTCAAGAAGTGCCTACAATCGTTCGCAATAACTATAAACAGAAAAAAAAACACTGCAACCCCCAGGCACGGTAGACATCAGTCAGTCGATCAGAGGTAAGACCATTAATAATATTGGCACATACCTACATATAGTAGTATTTGGTATTACATACGTGACAGATAGCAAGCCTGTTGCCGCTGTTATAACACTAACTGGTTTCCTCACGATATTTTCCTTCACCATTATATATTACAATATTCACAAGCTATCTATGCAAAATTCCGAATAACTTAAACGAAGTACAGGCGGTCTTATCACTCCTAGTGATCTCTTTTATTTAGAATGTTTACTTGAAATTTGATAAAACTTTAACTGCTTTGTTTATGAATAAGGCCACCGAGAAAATTATCTCTTTCTACTTTCAACATCAAACGAATTCAAAGCATTTTATCTGAAACCTTAGGTAAGTATTCATCGGCCTCATCAAAGAAATACGTTCATTTTTAATTTCCCGGGATAATTATACTAAAATATGCAATAATTAGACGTTATCAAAGAGCTCACAAAATGTATAAAAGCAACCGTATTCATAAATGCTTAATACGATGTAATTAACCAAACGTTTAAAGGATGATTCACGCTACACCGTGTCGCGACCGGGCCGTGGCCCGGTCAAGCCCCGGCTGGGGCACGGTCAAACATTGTGGTATACTTTTTGTATGAAGTGATTCATGCCTGACCGTGGCTCGGCCGTGCCCCGGCCGTGCGCCGTCGGTACTCGGCCGGGGCACGGCGTTGAAATGTCGGTGGGTATTGTTTTCCGGCTCCGACACGGTCCGGCCCAAATAATACATATACAAATAATAATAGTGCAAATAATACACCCAAACAGCCCGGTGAAGCATGAATGACTGGCCCGGCCGGCGCACGGTGGACGTGTCCCGGCCGAGGCCCGGACCGGTCGCGACACGGTGTAGTGTGAATCATCCTTTAAGCGTAGGGCTATGCGGAAGGCTTACGACGCTCCATTCCCGGTACACATCCCTACTGATATTTCTTTTTATTGATCGAACGAACAAAGCGAGCGAAAACAATTTTTTGGGTATTGTGTATATGTTTGTTCGAGGAAAGATTTCGGACCGTTTAAGATTTGCGATCTCAGACCACAACAGCAGAACACACTTAAAAAAAACAGTATTTAAAAGAATCAAAATAAAAACATATCAGGCACAGAAAGGCACATGCACAGAAACATAATTATTTATTCTTTGAAAAAAAAGCCACTTTTTCCACATTTAAAAGAATATTTCTAAAGCGGAATTCTGGCTATCCCAAAATATGTTATTATACCTTACACGTATTAACCCATATTTAAATTAGGTAATGGCCTGGAGGCATACACGGCTTACAGGAAACTTTCTGCTACGTGTTTCAGCTTTGTATTTTAAGCTGGTACCCAACTTTTCCTCAACACATACGGAGTTTTATCTTCATGGTTTTTTTTGAGACAACCAGAAATAAGTGAATAAAAGAACATACAATATTATTTGATTGAATCAAGAGGATCACTTTGAAACGTCTAAGTGCCAGATCCACCAAACCAAGCTTAGAAGTTCAGGCAATAAACCTGCGACTAAAGAATGGTATATAGGTATCCTACCATTCTTTTGTACGATCCTTTTGTCATAACATATTTATTTATTTACAGCACCGTGTACTTCCGTGTACACCGTGTATTTCTGTTGGTTTGTTTTTTTTCTTTGATATATTTTTTCACTCACAGTGGTTTTTTTGTAAGTTTTTGTTTATTTTTTTCTTTGCTCTAACCGGCTCTTACATTTTATGTGACTGCATATTAAATAAATATTTTTTGTATAAGAAATAAAGAAAAAATATTTATTAACCCAACATAAAACGTAAGAGCCGGTATCATAAGTATCACTTTGAAACGACTTAAAGCTAGGTGACTCTAGGTGCCAGTTCCACGCAGGACGCCTTCCAGATACACCGACGATAAACGGCGTAATGAGTGAGCTTGAGTTAATTTCTGGTACGAGTCAACATACGGGTGCACAAATTCAAAGAGATTCCAAGATACGCATGTTTTCCGCTTCTGTGGTTTTTTAGTATTTCCTACAAGATTTTGGGTAAACGATAAAAAATGATTTTGTTGTACATAATGAAATGAAATTATTTATTGCCATAGTAAAGGTTTGGAGTATAATAAGTAAATTATACAAAATAAATATATTGAGGTTTTTTCATACTACTTGCTGATGGAACAAGCAGATGGCCCACCTGATGTTAAGTAGTAACCTTCACCTATAACAAAGCATTGCCTCGTAAGTCACGCACGATATGAACGTGCCTGACGATGCACTGCCCTGCGTCCATCAACTTAAGGCATACAAGTTTATGCCTCATATGCCTGTAATTACACTGGCAGAAATTGGCTTATTCATTTAGTTATCAGGTTTTTATTTTTTAATAGTAAATGTTTTGTATTTTTTCTATAAGTAAGGCTATAAGTTTAGATGTCAATAAAATGCCTTATCCCATTTTATTTGGTTTCGGGCGAAAGATAGATCTAGCGATACAAACACATGGTCCTATCTACTTACATTCACTTAAAATCACATTTCTCTAAACTGCCTTCGAACGGAAACGCTCTTTCACATGCACGCGGTCGACTTTTTGCAGTTCAAGTTCTTTCAAGTTCTTTATTTAATAATAATAAAATAACATTACAGAAATTCTCCAATACGTTATTCTATTCTATGACTAGGTAACTAATTTAAACTAAGTATTTAAAATTAAGTATTTAAACTGAGTAAGCAGTAATTGGTTTGTATAATTTTAAAGTGGATTTTAAAAACTGCAGATTTGTTCATCAGTCAGTCAATCAGAAAGAGTTGAAAGGATAGTCTATAAAACAAATCTTTAAACAAAATGTTTAATACCACGCCATTACGGTTTAAAATAAATATATTTTAATAATTCTACGACATAAAAAAATAATATGGTTATAAAATTTGATTATGGTTAAAATTTCAAATTTCATTTTATTTAATAATAATGATTATTTGGTTTTTTAATTTACTTTGCATTTAACAAGTTTTTTTGTTATTTTTTTGCAATTTTAAATGAAAACCTAAATTCCTGCGAATGAAATGATTACGATTATCAAAAGAGTCACTTCAATACGTCTTTTAGACTTGGTGAATCTACGTGCCAGTTCCACGCTACCAAAATGTGAGAAAATTGCAATAAAATTGCAGGATTTTATCCGGAAAGTTGCGGTTATACAGCCTACAGGCACAGCCGTGTGCATGCACAAAGGCTATATCTGTTGAACTGGTTCCAACTCTATCTAACTTTTTCCATTACATTTGGATCGAGACATCAATCAGTGGGACACGGACGGGCGGGACGGCTCGATAGACTGTCGCTATAACTTTAATTTTAGACGTGGCACTGCCTCTGACTACCCCACAAACAATCTAGAGTTGGCGTTTTATGCTAAGAGACCTGAAACGATATCTACCGTGCCTGGAGACCAAAGTCGTGCAGCTTTTTTTTTTCTTTGTCTCTTTAACCTTCAACGCATTAGGTAGTTGGGGTGGCTATTTATCAATTAAAGGTTTACTTAGAACTTTGTAAAAACAGCTAACTATTCTACTTATTACGTATTTTGCGACAGGTATGAGGAAGGTCTGCTACAGGTTTGCGACAAATGTAAATAGGCAATCACAGCTGACTGTCTTTATTAAATCGCTTTTTGTACAAGAAATATGTTATGCTTGTTTCATCTTCTGAGGGCTTATTACGAGTTTAGTGCCGATCGTCGATCGTTACGATACACCGAATTTTCTATGAAAATAAATCAACGGCATCTAGCGTATTCTTTGAGAACCTGTTTTTTTTCATAGAAAATCCGGTGTATCGTAACGATCGACGATCGGCACTCGATCGGCACTAAGCTCGTAATAAGCCCTCTGGTTCGTCGCCAATCGAGAACCTTTATTAATAAAGGAATGAAATGAAATAAAAAAACGACTCTAACGGCCGGTTTCTGAAAGCTCGATCAAAACTAATCGCATGTCAAGTAATATTTCTTCTTCGCAGAAATTCAGCAGATAAAAGGAAGGTGCGTGACCAATCCTTTCCGAATTCAGCAGATAAAAGGAAGGTGCATGACCAATCCTTTCCGAATTCAGCAGATAAAAGGAAGGTGCGTGACCAATCCTTTCCGAATTCAGCAGATAAAAGGAAGGTGCGTGACCAATCCTTTCCGAATTCAGCAGATAAAAGGAAGGTGCGTGACCAATCCTTTCCGAATTCAGCAGATAAAAGGAAGGTGCGTGACCAATCCTTTCCGAATTCAGCAGATAAAAGGAAGGTGCGTGACCAATCCTTTCCGAATTCAGCAGATAAAAGGAAGGTGCGTGACCAATCCTTTCCGAATTCAGCAGATAAAAGGAAGGTGCGTGACCAATCCTTTCCGAATTCAGCAGATAAAAGGAAGGTGCGTGACCAATCCTTTCCGAATTCCCGGAAAATTCCTCGCAATACAGGGTATATAAAGTCTTCTTCTTATCGTGTGACTAGTTTCTTTCGAAACAGTGTGGTGAAAGGATTTTAAGTGCGCCTCAAAGAGGCTCTTTTCGAGCACTTGACACAATGTCTTAGAACTTTTTAGGTTCTACGACATGGCAGTTTCCTCACGATGTTTTCCTTCACCGTGTAGTGTGTGAAAGTCTACTTTACAAGATGCAATGGTACAATCCGTGCTTATGATATTTATTATCAATGAAAACTAGACAGTTTAAAAAGCTACTAATACTATAGATTTTGTAATTATTGTTTCTAAGCTAAATTCATATTTATTTTCGATCAATTATTTTGTTTGAAAGAAGAAGAATGATGGAAATAAAACTTAGTTTTAGCAATGCTTGTATTGAAACCCTTAATTTTTTTGTAAACTCGTACAAATTATCAATAGAATATAACATATGAACAGACAAAAACGTCTACCTTTGCATCACACAATCGTTTGTCCACGATGGAAATCAAATAAACAACCTACAGCTCAAAAAAAGGAGCTACTACCAACTGAAATCAGAAATCAGAAATTATTTATTGTACTGAGTACTGAGTACTTGTACTGAGCTATAAGGCTTGTCGTATTAGCCAGATCGATTGAAAAGCTGTGTGAAGGATCCGTAAAACTTGTTAGATGTAGCTTTACACCCTGTATATTTTTATTCTATCTATCCCGTTGTTTATTTAGGTCTGAAACCACTGTAGTCTTTCAGAGGAAGGCGATTAGTTTAAGTGTTTATATTTCCTGAATTAAATGTTGAAGGAAATTGACCTACTAGGAAAAGGGGCTTTAATAATATAACGTTTTTGAAAAAAATACACTGAATAATATAAAACAAAGCTTTTGCTGAGGGGAACCACAAACCAAATCTGTGTATATATTTTTTGCAAAAGGAGCTGAATAATTTTTGATATAATTTAGATTACCTACCTATATTATACTACCTGAATTAAACATTTAAAGAATCATCAAATGCAATTTATAATTGGCGGAGTAAAACAACATAGGGAATAATCAAAACAGAGAAAAACAACGTCAAAAAGTAAAAATTAAACTAAAACTAAAATAAGTAATGCTTAGGGTACAAACAGCTCGTAACAGCTCATTCAACCATTAATTATTAAACAAACCCCTTTCGGGAATGCCTACTTCTTAAATTAGGCAAGCATTTTACTGGACTGAGAAATAGGTACTATAAGTTCTAAGTCCTGGGATATAAACTTAGTCTAGGCAATAGGTAGTCGTAAAGCTGAGGAAAATATGACTAGTCCCGCGAGGTTATTATTTAGCTCAAACGCACGACAAGGTTGCAACTAGGTAATCCTAGAAGTAACAATAATCGATTGACACCTAGAGATAAACAAAAAACACGAGCAGCCTATGGTATTCGTATACGCAAAAAGCAGTTAACACCCTTCGAGTCCAATACAACAATGCATTCAGGATGTTATTGGGGCTACCACGGTTCTGCAGCGCCTCCGGTATGTTTGCAGAGGCACGCACTGACGGGTTCGCCGCTTGCATGCGGAAGAAAACCGCGTCACTGCTGACGAGAGTACGTGGAAGTCTCAATAGCATCCTGGGCATCATTGCTCATAAATGGGATAGCCCCTTCCTAAAGCACTGTGTGCACGGCACGGCATAGGATTGCTGTTTTTCTTACTATTAATCTAACATAGTTTTTAAGTTTGTACGTACTAACAATGTATGGATCATAGTTATCTGAAATAAAATAATATTATTATTATTAAAAAACGAGAACCACAGCCTAATTGCGGAAACCATTGCTTTCAGTACCAAGACGCCTAGCTAGCCTCTGTTATAAAGTAATAGTAGTACAGCTCTTTGTGTGTGGCTCGTCTGGGGAAGGACTACCACCATGCCTATTCAAGCCAAGCAGCAACGCTGAGTTTCAGTTTGAACGGTGCGGGTACCTGTGAAATTACAGGTACATGAAGTATTACTGTACGTCTCAAGATGATGGACGAAGGGCCACGTTCCTATCGTGCGTGACTTACGAGTCTAAGTTTTGTTATATGGGATGGTAACCACTTAATATCAGATTGGCCATCAGATTGGCCATATTGAGTATAAAATAAACAACCGGCCAAGTGCGTGTCGTACTCGCGCACGAAGGTTCCGTACCATTCCGTATTATCTATAAAAACGGCATAAAAACACCTTTGTTGTATGAGCCTCCTTAAATATTTATTTTATTCTGTTTTTTTGTATTTGTTGTTATAGCGGCAATAGAAATACATAATCTGTGAAAATTTCAACTGTCTAACTATCACGGTTCATGAGATACAGCCTGGTGACAGACGGACGGACAGACAGACAGACAGACGGACAGCGGTAGTAATAGGGTCCTGTTTTACCCTTTAGGTGCGGAACCTTAAAAAACTCGTTATTTGGCTTTGTCTGTTCAGCTTAATCTGTATTCTACAACCGCAAATCCCGTTTCCAAATGTTTTGTTCTGAAAGTGACGTCATCATTCCCATTGTCTTTGTTGAGTTGAGGCGAAATCTTTGTTCTCGAGGAGTTGTCAGGTCCCTCACATTGTTGCTCTCGTTTGTAGCTCTTGTTTTTTAGCTCACAGCTCAGTTAGTAGATTTGTGCTGTAGGTAGGTAGGTTTGTGGTGTAGGTTTGTGTTGTGTGAAGGGTTTTATACCTACCAACTGTTACGTGAACCTGAGACGTGGATATCTATGTGCTTATTATTTTACTAAATGAAAAAAATACTAATTTTTTTTAATACAACTAGCTGATGGAACAAGCAGATGGCCCACCTTTATTAAGTGGTAACCAACACCAAAGCATTACCTCGTAAGTCACACATAATAGGAATGTATGCTTGGCGGCAGAAAAAGGCGTGGTGGTAGTACTTCCCCGGACGTGCCACACAGAGCTCTACTACTCTTAAATAAACTTACTCAATTCAATAGCCAGTGAAATTCTTACCTAGTAAATTATTAATTCATAGAACAAAAGCATTTTCAGCACTTAATTTTAAAAACTTGTTCTACACGAGTGCCTTTATCTCTAGGGGTTCACACTGAAATGTTCTTTTGTTTTAAAAACTTAGTTTTCGAAAAAACTTACCGTAATATGACGGTCGAAAAAAAGGACGCAAGAGGTACCAATGGTACGGCAAAAAATCCGAGAGTAGTAGTTTTTAAGAGTAGTAGAGCTCTTTGTGTGTGGCTCGTCCGGGGAAGTACTACCACCACGCCTTTTTCTGCCGACAAGCAGCAACGCTGTGTTTCGACTCGAAGAGTGTGGTTGCCGGTCTAATTACAGGCACATGAGGCTTAACATCTGTATGCCTCAAGTTGATGGACGCAGGGCCGTGCATCGTAGGGCACGTTCCTATCGTGCGTCACTTGCGAGGCAATGCTTTGTCTTAGGTGATGGTTACCACTTAACATCAGGTGGGCCATCTGCTTGTTCCATCAGCTAGTTGTATAAAAAAACCTTCAACAGAAAAACCTTCAAATCTTTAATCCAGGCACGGTAGATATCCCCTCAGATCTCTTAGTGACAAGTACTAGTTAAGTTGGTACGGCAAAAACCAAAAAATACGTTAATGCCCATGTTGTTATTCTAGGTACCTACTCAAGATCATAATGAAGGTAGGCAGAGACCCAAACATTCTGGCTTATGTATAATTTTTGAAAGATATTTTTTCCACAAAAAGTTTGTTCACAAAAGCGGAAATTATGAAAAACTACTTTTTACTATAAAGTTAAAGTTGGATGTTTCGATGTTTGTGGCTTAATCACGCTTTAAATACTGATGCCATAAAGAGCAAAGTTATGAAAAAACATTATAAGTCAAAGTCAAAAGGTATTTATTCAATAACATCACAAGGATCACTTCGAAACGTCTGAATGCTAGGTGACTCTAGGTGCCAGTTCCACGCGACCGAAGCCTAGAAGAACAAGCAACAAACTTACGCCTTGGTTCCTACCATTTTTATATATGATCCTTGTTACCTTTGACAGCCTTTACAGCTCAGTTGGTAGTAGCTCTGCCTTCTGCACCGTAGGCCGTGGGTTCGATCCCCACACAGAACAAACATTTGTGTGATGAACATAGATGTTTGTTTTTTGATGTTTATTTACAAAATAAAAAGTATATAAGTAGTATATCAGCTATCTGGTTTCCATATCACAAGCTTTGGATTAGTTTGGGTCGAGATAGTGCTGTGTGGAATGTCCTCCAATATTTATTTTATTTTATTAGATTTAGATTAGCACCAGTTTTTTTTTGTTTTTTCTAGTTCGCCGTCAATAACGGTAGCAGTTTCCTTAAAACTGTAGTAGCGCTGGAGGTGGCAACTCGGTACTTGAAGTAGATTTATAACGACACTGCTCCAGATAAGATGTTACAGTTTAGTCACGTTTTTGTGTCTAGATTGTAGATTTTTGTAATGTGGAAAGTTTTAGCTTTAATAAAGAGCACTGACGGTGTAGTTGGAATGGCCTCGCCTGATCGTATGGTGGTAGGTTCGAATCCAGTTGTACACGTTCTGATCGATAAAAATAACTGCGCATTACCAGCGCTCTCTGTGTGTATGCCTGTTTTTCAGGAGTACTAATAAACTTAGTTTAAACTTAGTAGACTTTAATGGAAATTTTCACTTTTAATTTGTACTAATTGAGGCATACCTACATTATATGAAGCCTCAAGTGCGTATAATTTCACCGGCAACCACACTCTTCAAACCGAAACACAGCGACGCTGGCTATTTGACGGCAGAGATAGGTATAGAGGGAGTTCCCCAGACGAGCCACACACACAGAGCTCTTCCACTCTTAACGGTTATCTGCGGCTTAAGAAATCTAAACAGTAATGTTGGTCAAATTTTATCGCTAACTTTACCAGCTGCGTAGCACGCAACAGTTTCAATTTGGATCTTATCCGCAATATTCTATTTATAGAAGTGCTAAACTTCTGCCAGTGACAATATAAAAACAAGCAGTTACGCTTTTCAGTTCAGTTCACGCTCGCACATTAGGATGAATATTATTTTTTATTCGGAGAATAGCTTAACAAAGTTTCAGCTAAAATTTAATTTTAATTTGAACAATTTTTTCTACCTTATTAAATGCTTAACTAGTTTTCCTACTTTAACAAACTTTTAGAAAGGAAAACTTATTTGTATCAAAATGAAATTTTTACTGAACTCATGTAATGTCATTTCCCGAAAGATTATTGTTTGCGATTTTTATAATTACCGTTTTTTAGATTGAGATTTTTATATCATCCAAAAAGTTATCCCGAGTGGGATTCGAACCCAATACCTTCCCCTTGATTCGAGGCTGCTAACTTACCTTCATTACTGCAAGAGTATAGTATTCTCTTATCTGTGCCTTCATCCTTGAAAATGAGCGAGAAGTTATTTGACGGGTATCAGCCTCTTAAGAAAACTTCGGTAAAGTTAACGAGACCATAAGGATCATGTTTCTCAAGCGATAAAAAACGAAAATGGCAAAAAAACTCGTTGGACTCGGAGAGAAAAGCATGTTTTTTACTCTGGAAGTTTTTTAACATCGTTATCATATCTAAGGAAGGTAATATCATATTACCTTCCTACTTCAGGCTTAAAGCTTGAATACAAATAAAAATATTTATTTCTATCAAAAACGTGAGTACAAAAAATAAAAACTGTGTTACGAGTATGTTTGCCGGTGAAATTACAGGCACATGAGGCTTAATATCTGTACGCCTCAAGTTGGTAAGACGCAGGACAGTACATCGTAGAACTTCCCGATGAATAATTTTATATCTACAAAAAAAAGTAAGTGAGCGAGAAGGTTTTTGACGGTTGTCAGCCACTTAAGAAGACTTAGTTAAAGTTAACGAAACCATAAGAACTATGGTGATGGTTAACACTTAACATCAGGTGGGCTAACTGGTTGTTCTATCAGCAAGTTGTAAAAAAAACATTGGATGGCAACTTAGACTTACACGTACCAGGAAATAAGTACTAACTGTACTAACAGCCGATTTAAATATGTGACAGAGTTCCAATGACGTTTAAGTTACGTATAAGTTTCAATTACTTTTAAGTTTTTGTATCACAATCCACGTCCATTTTACTTAAGGCGAAGACAAGAGCTAATGTGACTCTCGCTCGCACGTTTCGACATGTTGAAAGATATAAAATCACTAAACTCATCTTCGAAAAATCGCAATCAACCATTTTGTGTGCAATCACATTGTATACAGTTTCATAATAATTTCGTTTTGATCGATACAAGTTTTCCTTCTTAAAAGTTTGCTTATGTACGAAAACTAGTAAAGCTAACTAGTAAAACTGTGTGCAATGTGATTGCACACAAAATGTTTGATTGCGATTTTTCGAAATTAAGTTTAGTGATTTAATCTCTTTGTGAATTAGCTCTTGTCTTCGCCATAAAGGAATGTTTCTAGGTTTTACTTACCTTCACTAAGCCAAGTTGTTTTGAGCTCTATTTCTAAAGCATTACGTGTGTAAATTGAAATTGCACGTATACTTGGTAATACCGAATTGTATTACCGGCAATAGTATGCAAAGTGTAAGATCAAAGTCCCATGTGCTCGATCTTTCCAGAAATATGCAAAAAGCTCGACCCGAACAGACTTGCGTCACTTTGATTCACTGCGTTTAAATTAAATCGGCCTTACTACAGAAATCTGTCAAACGATAAACTATGCTTAAACTATTGCCATCTCTTACCAATACGTAATGGCAAACAAAGACAGCGCTAATTTTAAGCATTATTTAAATGTAAGCACCATTTTATAGTTTGAATCTCGAGCTTTGCCTCACTCATGTTGGCATTTCACCGCCAAAACACTCACGTAAGTGCGCTAGTGATGGGTACAGATTGCCAAATTGAAAACTCGACGCGAATTCCGCGGTCACTTGTGTCAGTGTTGTTGGCACAATTGCACTTCTGGATCTTAAAGTGAAACTTTACTACGTAGAACTCTATTACATTCTGTGACGACATCTGTTTTCGCCGTCACAGTGTAATAAAAGGTCGTAAAGCCAGTCGACGTACTGCAACGACTTGCGCTGTGACTTTTAATTGGACGGAATGTAGTCTGCGGGAATTTCTAATTAAAGGACTATGTTTAAAGAAGACATTTTCTTTGTAAATAATGAGATTTGTACACAGAGTAACCTATTTGTTACATGTGGAACATAACTAGTGGAATTCTGAGAAAACTGAGTCAACTACATGACTTTGATCCCCAAGCACGGTAGACGTCCCTTCAGATATTAGTTACCAACCACCAACTTAGTACCAAGTACCAACTTATGATTCTTTGTGGACGTCTAAGGGGGTGGTCAGAGGCATATTCAAAACTTTTTGAAAAGCATTTCTTTTGTTTATATATACATATTATAAAATATATAATAACACCCAGTTAGGGAGCAAACATCTATGCTCATCACACATCACACAATTTTTTTTTCTGTGTGGAGATCGAACCCACGGCCTACAACGCTACAGAGAGCTACTACCAACTGAGCAGTGAGAAAAAGTTGGTAGACAGTTATCAGGCAATCTTGCCTAGTACTATTAAAATTTAGATAATAATAATTAATATAAAATAGAACTTCAGTTTAATTAACGTAAATTCAGGCAGCCTCCAAAGAACATGATACCGGGTGATTTAGTTGTCAAAAGAGGTATTTGAGACAAAGGACCTTCGGTGGACCTGCATTGCGGCTGCGGGGTCCGCAGCCAAGGTCAGCAAGGACGAAACTTTTGTGTTTTAATAGTTTTACAGTGTTTATTGACACTTCTTCTTCTTGTCGTGTAGCTTCATTCGATACAGTGTGGTGAAAGGATTTTAAGTGCGCCTCAAGATGCTCCTTTCGAGCATCTTAGAACTTTTTAGGTTCTACGACATGCCTAACCGATCTCACGATGTTTTCCTTCACCGTTTGAGAGTACTGGCACTGTGCGCATACATTTTTCAACTGAAAAACTTATTGATGATCGACCAATTTTGAACCCACGACCTTAGGATCGGAAGGCGGGTCCGCTACGGACTCCGGTGTGGTAACCGTCACCTTAACAAAGCATTGCCTCATAAGTCACGCACGATATGAACGTGCCCTACGATTTCTAATAATAAAAATCATTACCACGCAACTATATTCGATCCTACATCCTGATAATCAAGAGTCGAGCATATTCCCGCCGCACCAATCAGGCTCTGTGAAACAAACCTGTATTTTCTCCAATTACGTGGACACTCCAATTATGTACAGTCATGTGCAGTGTGCTATCCTGAAATTTCGAGTATAGTTAGCAAAATAACTTGAGAAATAAAATAAAGCCTTTTCTTAAACATGCATTTGAACTAGTGTTTCATAATCCCCATTATTGGGGAAACGAAATGGAAAATCTTCCCCTTTCCCGTCGTGGTTTCAGCTGAAATTCAGCGTTTATGCTGACCCGACATTTATGCTGAGCTGAATACCATTTTAGCATATTCCTACTGGGTATTTAATTTATTTACGCGTATTTTTTATTTATTTATACATATAACTAGTACCTAAAGTTGAAAAAAAAACTACACTAATTATAAATTACAATAAGTTATATCAGATTAAGTACAAATAAACAAACAAGAAATAATAATTACAAGTCAATAAATGTCAAAAATTATGAAATTAATAAGAGAAAATCTTCCCCTTTCACTACCTTTTCCCTCCTTTGTTTCTGCTCAAAACTAGAGTGAAGTGGTCTTCTATCGTGTCAATAGAACACTAAACAATTTTTAAATAATGCTCCTGTGAAGTGGTATTAGGTACACCCAACATTTATGCTGAGCTGAATACCATTTTACCATAAGAACCTATGGGGTGTTATGTGTGGTAATGTAGGTAGGTACCTGACTAGGTAGGATCGTCCGCAGCCGGAATAATAATTTGCTGTTCTTCAGTACTGTAGTTTATTCACACATTAACAAAGCACCATATACATTAGAAGGATTTAATTTAATGTAAGCACAGAGACAGAATAGCCTGGATGCTAAAAAACAGTTCATAGCACAAGCACTAAATGATCTTGTAAAAATGATCGCAAAGCAAAGCGTCACACGGCAAGCGTCGGTAGGAGCGCCAACGGACACGGGCTCCGCGTGGGCTAGCTAGGTCGGGACTGGAATGCGGCATGCGGCGCTCACGCAGCCATCGGCTGGCCGCCGTGCGTGTCACAGCGCAGACCATAGTAAGTATAGGCCAACGGTATACAGTTATGTTTCCACACTACATCGGCGAGCGGGCGCTTCACGACAATTATTATAAACGATTATGGAGCGATAAATATTATATTTTGCTTATGTTAAGTGTACCTATGTATAAAGATAATATCGAAAGTATTAAGTATTAAGTATGTTTAATGTTCGTATTTATTTAAGTATATATTTGTATGTATATAAAATAAATAAATAATATGTAATAGTGTTCACCACATCACTCCCCCCCAGAGACCGTGTCTAACGGGCGATAATAGTCCGGAAAGCGAACATGACGCCCAGAACGAGTAGTTTTGGTCATTGGAGATGAAGAAAGAGTAGAAGTTGGTTGAGTGGAAGTTGGTTGAGTGGAAGTATCGGTTGCTTGTGACAATATGTAGGCTGGTTTTAATCTGTCTATAGATACCGTCACAACTTTACCTTTGACTTTTAATTTAAAAGTCTTATCACTTCTCTCGACCACTTCATGGGGACCAGTATAAGCTGGTTGTAGGGCACCTCTCAAAGCGTCTTCTCTAAGAAAAACATGAGAACAAGACGAAAGATCTTTGTAAATAAAGATTTTGTTATTTGAGTGGTGCGAAGTTGGGACTGGCTGTAAATTGTTGGCAAATGATCTGATACGTGTTGAAAATTCAGTTATATCAGTCGTACATTTGTCAACTTTTTGGCCAAAGAATTCACCTGGAAGGCGCAACGGTTCACCGTATACAAGCTCGGCAGAAGAAGATTGGAGGTCTTCTTTGAAAGAACTTCTTATGCCAAGTAGAACAAGGGGTAACGCTTCGGTCCAGCTACTGTCAGCGGCGTGGCACATTATTGCCGCTTTGAGCTGCCGATGAAACCTTTCTATGAGACCGTTGCACTGAGGGTGATAACTAGTGGTCTTACGATGCTTAAAACTGATAAATTTTGATAGCTGATCGAACAATGCTGATTCAAATTGCCGACCACGGTCAGTAACAATGTCGGTCGGACAACCGAATCGAGCTATCCATTCCGATAAAAACGCTTTAGCCACTGATTCCGCGGTGATATTGGTGAGGGGGACAGCTTCAGTCCATCGCGTGAAGCGATCGATGGCTGTCAGACAGTACCTAAAATCACCGGATGGAGGTAATGGTCCGATTAGGTCTAAGTGAACGTATTTGAATCGCGCTTTTGGTAAATCATGGGTGCCTAAAGGCGACGCTACATGACGATTTACCTTTGTGCGCTGGCAAGGCAAACACGCCCTAGACCATTCGCGACAGTCCTTTCTCATCAGTGGCCAGACGAAACGTTCTGCTATTAATTTCGCGCTGCCGTTTGCACCGGGATGGCTTAGCGAGTGCAAGCTATCAAAAACTTGTTTGCGCAAAGTCTTGGGTACTAAGGGTCTGGGAGTCGTTGTGCTGACATCACAGTACATTTGACTATGACTTCCAGGTATACTCAATCTTTTAATATGCAAACCAGTGTCTAGTTTCAGAAATTCTGCCAATTCGGGATCGGAGTCTTGGGCTTTGGCAATCACCTCTAGATCTACAGGACTTTGCAGTTCATCGACTCTGGAAAGCGTGTCGGCAACAACATTATCTTTTCCAGCGATGTGTTGAATATCGGTCGAGAACTGTGATATGTAGTCTAGATGTCTATACTGACGCGGGCTACAGTGTGCTTTCCTTTCATGGAATGCGAAGCACAGTGGCTTGTGATCAGTATAGATGGTGAATTTCGTAGCCTCAAGCCAATGACGGAAATACTTAAGACTTTCGTAGATAGCAAGGAGTTCTCTATCGTACGGTGAGTATTTCTGTTGCGTAGAGCTCAACTTACGTGAGAAAAAGGCTAAAGGTTGCCAATTCCCATACTTAAGTTGTTGTAAGACGCCACCCATGGCAAAATCTGAAGCATCAGTTACGAGACCTAACTTGGATTCAGAATCAGGATGGGCTAACATTGCTGCATTGCAAAGACTTTCTTTGCAAGATTCGAAGGCTTTTAGTGAGTCTCCACTTACATCAACTGGCTGCGATGCTTTTATGGAACCGGTCAGTAAGGCATTCAAGGGAGCTTGAACTTGGGCTGCTTGGGGGATAAATCTCCTATAAAAGTTTATCATTCCCAAGAACCTTCTAAGCTGTTTAGCTGTCTTAGGGACAGGAAATTCCTTGATAGCTGCAACCTTACCTTCCAGAGGTTTTGTTCCCTGTTGAGAGATGTGGTAGCCTAGAAATGTTACCTCTGACTTACCGAAGACGCATTTAGCAGTGTTAATGAGCATACCATAATCCTGCATTCGTGTAAATAGCTGGCGCAAGTGATCTTCATGGTCAGATTCAGATTTGCTAAATATTAAAAAGTCGTCAAGATATGGGTAACAGAAATCAAGGCCTCGAGTCATCTCATCAACGAACCTCTGGAACGTCTGACCTGCGTTTCGCATGCCAAAGTTCATGTATGGGAACTCGAAGAGTCCAAAAGGCGTCGTTATAGCGCATTTTGGAATGTCATCCTCAAAAACAGGTATCTGGTTATAGGCCTTTACTAAGTCTATCGTGGAGAAAACCTTACAACCAGATAAACTGTGGGCAAAGTCATGTATATGACGGATTGGGTACTTATCTGGGATCGTCCGAGCGTTGAGCATACGGTAGTCACCACACGGTCTCCAACTATTGTCCTTTTTAGGGGCGAGGTGTAGTGGTGATGACCAAGGACTCTCCGACGGACGAGCGGTACCATTCGCCAACATCGCCTCGAACTCTGACCTGGCAATTTTGAATTTGTCTGGTGCCAGTCTACGAGGTGTACACGATACTGGAGGGCCTGGTGTGGTGCGAATATGGTGGACTGTATTGTGTTTAGGTGTGCGATGAGCGCCCGTTGGCTTTGTCAAGTCTGGAAAGTCTGAAAGTAAAGTATGATATTTAGAATCACCAGTCACGACCTTTACACTTGATATGAGGCTATCACTTACTGCAATAATATTAGCTACGGTTGACAATTTTGTTGTGGCATCAATTAAGCGTTGGTTACGGATATCTACAACTAAATTAAAATAGGATAAAAAATCTACACCTATTATAGGTTTTGTTACATCCGCTACAATGAAGCGCCACACAAAATCCCTACGGAGACTTAAATTTAGGTTCATCTCAACCCAACCGTAAGTGTCTATAGACGAACCGTTCGCAGCACACAGTTGGTAGTCCGATTTCACACGTTGTCGAAACGCAGATCGTGGTACGACGCACAAGTCGCTCCCTGTGTCCACTAGAAATTGGACAGCCGATCTACGGTCTGTGACGAATAGGCGACCAGTAGTTGAAGGGCAATCTTCAGCCGCCATTATCGACTGCCCTTTTCGTTTCCCGCCTTGTAGTCGCAGGGCTGGATACACTTGTCTGCTTCGCTGCCGAATCTATAGTGGTACCAACAGTTGGGGAACTTCCTATAGTTCGACGTGGATCTTCTTGATGTAGTGCGGCTGCGTCCGCCACGTCCTCGTGATGGCTGCCGGTTGCGAGAACGGGAACGATCATGTACTTCCATTGTGAGAGCGCTGACCTGTCTGGTTAGCTCCGTAATCTGCCGTGCCATAATTTCAAACGCAGAGTCAGCACTGGAACTCGATGCCACCGCAACTTGAGGCGAGGCCGGTGCAATATCGTGGACGCGATCAGCCAACTCAGCTAGTTCACTTAGGGGAAGGCTCTGAGTTGCGATTACGGTCTGCAGGTTATTTGGCAGCCGGCTCGTCCATATGGACCTGAGAAAATCTTCTGGGATCGTGGGGCCAGCCAAATGCTGTAGATGTCGCAAGAATTGCGAGGGTTTGCGGTCACCTAATTCCTCTGATTGGAGAAGTTGCTTTACCTTCTTTTCTTTCGACACGGAGAGGCGCTTGATGAGCTCGCTCTTAAGCTTCTCGTACTTTCCGGTGGCCGGAGGTGAAGTAATGACGTCTTCTACCTCAACGGAATACTGCCTGTCCAAGTGTGAGAGTACGTAGTGGAACTTCGTCAAGTCATCGGTGATCCGCGCCATACTGAATTGACCTTCTATTTGAGAGAACCATATTGTAGGCTTCTCGGGCCAAAATGGTGGTATCCGTACGCCGACACGAAAAAGTTCCGATGGATATTTGGGCGGGTCAATGGAAACGCGCTCACCCTCCAAAGCTGAACTTTGCTGCGAGGACGCCTCCCTGCCATCACTGCTCATTTTAACTTCAAATTGTTCTTCTCGGGGTCACCAGATATGGGGTGTTATGTGTGGTAATGTAGGTAGGTACCTGACTAGGTAGGATCGTCCGCAGCCGGAATAATAATTTGCTGTTCTTCAGTACTGTAGTTTATTCACACATTAACAAAGCACCATATACATTAGAAGGATTTAATTTAATGTAAGCACAGAGACAGAATAGCCTGGATGCTAAAAAACAGTTCATAGCACAAGCACTAAATGATCTTGTAAAAATGATCGCAAAGCAAAGCGTCACACGGCAAGCGTCGGTAGGAGCGCCAACGGTCACGGGCTCCGCGTGGGCTAGCTAGGTCGGGACTGGAATGCGGCATGCGGCGCTCACGCAGCCATCGGCTGGCCGCCGTGCGTGTCACAGCGCAGACCATAGTAAGTATAGGCCAACGGTATACAGTTATGTTTCCACACTACATCGGCGAGCGGGCGCTTCACGACAATTATTATAAACGATTATGGAGCGATAAATATTATATTTTGCTTATGTTAAGTGTACCTATGTATAAAGATAATATCGAAAGTATTAAGTATTAAGTATGTTTAATGTTCGTATTTATTTAAGTATATATTTGTATGTATATAAAATAAATAAATAATATGTAATAGTGTTCACCACAAACCTACTACTATTGACGCATGAGCCGCTGAAAAATATCCTTTTTTTATGTTAGCCAACCGGCATGTCTTACAGCCGGTTTCTGAAAGCCCGATCGAAACTAATCGCATTCAAGTCACTTGCTATCTCTATCTAATTCGACGTAATAGCTGAAATTGCGAGTGACTTGACATCCGATTAGTTTTGATCGAGCTGTCAGAAACCGGCCGTTAGAATCTATAAAATTCTATAAGTTGGCAAGTGCTCGAAAGGAGCTTCTTTGAGGCGCACTTAAATCCTTTCACCCCACTGTTAGGAAATAAACTAAATAAATATGCTAAATAAAGGTTTATTTTGTGATATATGTTCTGAAAAACTTCATAATCCCCACCACGTGATCATTGTCGACGCGGTGGGGATTATTGAAACGTTCGTAGGTTGCCTTTTTGGATTTTTCGTTTAAATATCCGACTAAACACAGAGGCAAATCTACTGCATAGGTAGAATTCTTTGAGATATTGAAACTTTATTATGAAATAGAGATATTTTTTTCCAAAATAAGCATTTTAATATAAATACGTGAATCCATAAAAAAAAAACATATTTTTTAACAATAAAATACAAATGTTAAGTGAAAACCATCACGTATAACAAAGCATTAACTCGTAAGCCACGCACTGTAGGGACGTGTCCTACGATGCCCTTCGTCCATCAACTTGAGGCATAGATGTTAAGCCTCACGTGTAATTTCACCGGCAACCACACCCTTCAATCCGAAGCACAGCAACGTGGCTTGGCGGCAGAAATAAGAACCAATGGAAATGTACCACACCTGCAGATAACACTCTTTTATATTCCAATAACCACAATCCCCACAAACTACAATCGAGGACCGATATATTTCAATCTAACTTGATAATCAACTTGTACCGCTGATTGTACCTGAGTACACACAGTCCGGTGGGTAATTCACACACAACAGGGCACGGATTCGTGCACGAGATAATTGGCGCCATTTGCATGAGAATCACCTGTATGCTACGCTGTAGGACATTCCCTTATTACTCTAGTGATGTGTCGAATTGCGGGAAGGGTAGGAAATGGTCTCTAGCGCTGTAGGCCGTAGGTTCGATACCCACGAGAACAAATAATATTTGTGTCTCCTCTTTCCTTTCGTTCCACTAGTTTTTTAGAAACAGTGTGGTGAAAGGATATCAAGTGCGTAATAAACATAGATGTTTGTACTGGGTGTCATTTATAGGTGTGTATTGACAAAATAGTTTGAGAATTATGACAGATCAGTGTCAAATGCTCAATAGCGGATTCTTGAGGTCCTCTTAAAATCCTTTCACTACACTGTTCACAAAGAACTAGTGTCACGAAAAGAAGAAGCGCTGACAATTCAGATAGACAAATCCATTGGTGCAAAGATTTGAACTCAAGACAGAGGCTTAGGATCAAAAGGCAGGGATGCTTCCACTACACTGTTAAAATATAAAAAAATAAAAATCATTTAAATACTTCGAGAATGTAGCACCGCAATGCGACGTTTGTTATCGTGTCTCAATGGTAGGGTGACCACACAGCTACCCGAACTTGTTGCCTGTTCTTCTAGGCTGGGTCTCATGGCACCTACATTCACCTAGCTTTAAGATTTTTTAAGGTAATCCTTGTGATTCAATTTGAAGAAATACCTTTTTACTTTGTCTTTGAAATAGATCCAACTCAAGAACTGGCACCGAGATTCTCCTAACAGTGACGTTTTAAAGTAATAAACTAAATAAATAATGCCTTTTGACCTTAGACTAAATATCATATTTACCTCCATGCTTTGGACTATTACTTTGACTCACGTCAATTCTTAGTTTCAGGGCTAAAAAACATGACAAGTCAAAGTTTACTATGAATCGGTTGAAACTTAAAAAATCTATTTTTGCAAGTTGTTCTTTTTTGTTAAACTACATGTAATACCTGAAGCCGGAACAGTCCTCGGCATTTTTATTAGTTGACTTACCTGAAAAAATAATAATTCAATATAATTATTTTGAAAATATCTTAATATTTAGATTTAAAAAAATTCTGCAAAAGTTACTAAAGCCCGGAAAAAAAATTGGCTTATAAATATCCCATTTGTGCTAAGAGATTCATTTTAAATTATCATTTTTACGATTATAACGCACGTCAAGCATTTTCGTTAAATTGTTTTTTATACTATTTGCCAACGGAACAAGTATATAGCACACCTGATGTTAAGTGGTAACTATCATCTATAGATGATGGTTACCACTTAATAAGAGAACCTTTAATATTTAATTATATTATATGGTAACAAAGATCATACAAAAGAACGGTAGGAACCAAGCCGTAAGTTTGTTGCCTGTTCTTCTAGACCAGGCCGCGTGGAGCTGGCACCTAGTTTTAAGACGTTTCAAAGTGATCATTGTGATTCAATTGAATCACGAATATCCTTTTGACTTTGACTTTGATCTCTTTTCTGTTGTTTTAATAAATTCAATGATATCTCACCACAAGTGCAGTTTCTCTAACAACCCTTCGCTATTTTATTCAGAGGGTGCGTCCATCCCTCTCATTGTGACCATCCCTCAACATTTACATAAGAATGTGTTCATATTTGATTAGGTCGGGTTGAGCTACAATTGGACCTGGCGAAGGTTCGTCGGAAAGAAATAAATTGATTGTATTCTTTTCTTTCATTTTGTTATTTATATGTATGTGTTATTTTGTCTGTGGAGAATCATTTTATTTAACAAAAATTGTGTGAATGTATAAATCTATTTTTTATCTTTTTCTCATGTTAAAGTAGTAGAGCTCTTTGTGTGTGGCTCGTCCGGGGAAGTACTACCACCACGCCTTTTTATGCCGCCAAGCAGCGTTGCTGTGTTTCGGTTTGAAGAGTGTGGTTGCCGGTGTAATTACAGGCACATGAGGCTTAATATCTGTATGCCTCAAGTTGATGGACGCAGGGCAGTGCTTCGTAGGGCACGTTCCTATCGTGCGTGACTTACGAGGCAATGCTTTGTTATAGGTGATGGTTACCACTTATCATCAGGTAGGCCATCTGCTTGTTCCATCAGCTAGTTGTACTTTAAAAAAAAATGATAAAAAAGTATTTTGTTTCATTTGGTTATTTTGACTTTAACTAGTGGTTCGCCCAAACTGCGATCTCGTGATGTCCACTCCAGTCTTACATTGTTACCAATCACGATATTTAGCCTCTGACTACCCCTTACCTACTTGGGGTACCAATTGCATCTTGAAAATTATACATACGTCCTAGAATAAAAATAAAAATGGTATTGGGATGTATAAACCAAACCCTTTCATATAACACTTGGTATATTTGTGTAACAGTTTTTTTAATATCTTATCGAGGTGACACGTGAACCGAGGGCTGGTGAATTGCCATTCAGTGCGGCAATGCAGCCAGCATCTTGGGGACGCTTCCGATTGGCTCTGATTAGGATCAGTTGAGCTAACTCTAGATCGTTTCCAAACGTCTGCAGATAGCTCAACTGTTTCATATGTATTTTGTTACTCTTTCACGTAAAAACTACTGAATGGATTATATATAGCTTATACATCAGAATTACACATAGGCTACAATTTATATAGATATTGTGTGATTAATCCTGTGTAGATGAAGTCGCGGGCACCAGCTTGTATTTAATAAAATGTAACCCAAATTGTACTGTGAAATAAGTCCGTAGTGGTCCCACTCTATCTGTATTGTACACGTCTACAATACGGGCTAATTTCCTTTGTCTTACCATTCAATAGGATAATGGATGGACGATTGAGCGGCTGATTATGGAACTAATTTACTTATTTTACCAGAAGATAGTGAACAAATAGACCAGTTAATGGCAAAAATACGACTTCAAACATAAATAAATAAATAAATAAATAAATATTGGTGGACATTCCACACAGCACTATCTAGCCCCAAACTAAGCCAAAGCTTGTGATATGGGAACCAGATAGCTGATATACTACATATATACTTTTTTTTTTGTAAATACATACTTATAATGATATACTTTAATGATATAACACCCAGACAGAGAACAAACATCTATGTTCATCACACAAATGTTTGTTCACGGTGGGGATCGAACCCACGGCCTACGGCACAGAAGGTAGAGTTACTACCAACTGAGCTGTGAAGGCTGTCGAACATAAACAAAACTTTTGAAGGGACCCAAACCAAACCGTAACCTATGTAAATATTTTTAGTTTTTGTGGATTTTTCAAAAAGTACTGAGTCATACATACATACATTTTGGACATACCTCTGACTACCCCCCTTAGACGTCCTCAAAGAATCTGAAAGTCGTACTTGGTACCAAGAGATCTGAGGGGATATCAACCGTGCCTGGGGATCAAAGTCATTAGGTTTTATGGACTTCGCTATAATACTCATTCAGAGCTTTCACTATTTTGAATTTCCTAACAAGCGACCATTAGATATATAAATTTATTTATTTAATCTTAGGGGTTTTGAACATCGGGATTTTAAGGTTAGATATTTTAATTTTAGATGTTCCCGAGGGGTCGGGATTCTCCTTCTTTTTACAAGTCTGTTAAATAATAATTAAACCTTAATTTAAGTCATATACATATAGTAGTAAGAGTTATGAGTATTAGAGCTCTTTGTGTGTGGCTCGTACTACCACCACGCCTTTTTCTGCTGCCAAGCAGCAACGCTGTGTTTCGAGTGAGAGTGTGGTTGCCGGTGTAATTACAGGCACATTAGGCTCAATATCTGTATGCCTCAAGTTGATGGACGCAGGGCAGTGCATCGTAGGGCACGTTCCTATCGTGCGTGACTTTCGAGGCAATGCTTTGTTATAGGTGATGGTTACTACTTAACATCAGGTGGGCCATCTTCTTGTTCCATCAGTTAATTGTATTAAAAAAACCTTAGAGCTGATTTCACCATACTCTGTTAGTTACTAATCAAGGATTAACAGGCCGTTAAATCTAACCTCAGATGTCAAACGCGTACATTTTGACATATTTAACGGCCCTTTAATCCTTTGTTAATCTAACAGAGCATGGTGATATCAGCTCTAAGTTGCGTAGAACTGGAACCTAGATTCACTAGCTTTAAGCCGTTTCAAAGTGATCCTTGTGATTCAATTGAACAAATACCTTTGAAGGTGACACGTCTCAGTTCTGAGCACAGCGTGGTCACCACAGACTGAAGAGGTGTTCGCAGACACGGTGGATTAATGGTGCTCATGAGTTATGACTCCCTTAAAGCAATCTGCCCGTTTCAGGCGACGCTTAGTACCCATAGCACACGTATACAAATCAAGCTACCTATACAAAGCCTAAGAAAAATGTAATACAATACAATACAATCATTTATTAATAAAACCATTTTACACGTCAGAAGAGAAATTAAAACATAGGCAAATACAAATTGTACCTATCTAATATATTATCTAATACCTATATTATCTAATATATTAATATTAATTTAGTTAAATGTCGCTTACTACAGTGGCATAAAAGTGAGCACTCTTCTTCTTTTGAAACAGTGTGGTGCAAGGATTTTAAGTGTGCTTCAAAGAGGTTGTTTTCGATCACTTGACATATGTTTTAGAACTAACGATATTTCCTAACGATATTTTCCTTCACCGTTTAGGAGTGCTTCTGTGCACATACATTTTTGAACAGAAAAACTCATTGGTGCACGACCGGTTTTGAACCCACAATCTTGGATTGTGAAGGCAAGCGGGGCCGCTACCACTACGCAATGAGTGCTCTTAATAGTTTGTTGCTTGTTCTTCTATATCAACTAGTAGATTTAGATAGCTAATTCCATACTTTAATAAAAAAAAATGTAAAAATGTTTTTCCACGGTGGGGATCGAACCTACGACGCACACCGCAGAAGGCAGAGCTACTACCGACTGGGCTGAGTGCTGTGGGTCTCGTTTGTGAGTCGACTACGCCGGTAACTGGTGTTATGGGTACTACAGAATGAAAAAATATTATGATGTCTTCTTTCAACATTGTCTTTGTATATTGTTGGGCTCTTTTTTATTTGTTTTGTATCCTATTTTTATGTTTCTTTTATATATTTTTTACCACTTCCATAATAGAAAGATAAACATACTTTATATGTTTGTTTTACTAACATTCACACGCAGCATATAAGCGGTATTCCTGTTTATATTCCAAGTTTCATCCAAATCTGTTCAGCTGTTGAAGATATGAGTGGGCATACACTAACCTAGCTTTCGTATTTTATGAAATGAGTTGGAAGTATTTATTTATTTACAAAGTAATTAAATACGGCCGTTTATGATTATGGAATACCAACTGACTACCCCAGACATCCTCAAAGAATCTGGAACTCGTACTCGTTACTAAGAGATTTGGACATATCTACCGTGCCTGGAAATCAAAGTCGTGAAGCAGATCCAAGTTTCATCCAAATCGGTCCATTAGTTCGGGCGTGAATGAACCACAAAAATCCTAACATCCAAACATTATAACTTTCGCATTTATTAAATATTTATAAGATTTTATTTTACCATCTTGCCACCTGCAAGACTGTACCACTCTGTTATGAATATATTCCTAAAAGGATTTATATTTTGAAATTATTCATAAGTAAATTGCAAATAAAAGCACGTGCTTCATTAAAGCCGTATTTAGTATGTACAGTCGCATTACAAAGTAATTTATCACATTTATTTTGCACACTTAATGCTCAAACTCACTTTTAAATTTCCCGAAAAATCGGTGAAGAATAACGAACGTAAACTCTCCATAGCTCGCAGAGTTAGTAAGTTGAAGTGGCAATGGGCAGCATATTATATTGTAACACGGACCATATAAAAGAACGGTAGGAACCAAGCCGTAAGTTTGTTGCCTGTTCTTCTAGGCTTTGGTCGCGTGGAACTGGCACCTAGAGTCACCTAGCTTTAAGACGTTTCAAAGTGATCCTTGTGATTTAACTGAATAAATACCATTTGACCTTTAATTTGACTTTGCAGGTCATATAACTGGAAAACTAAACGTGTCTCAGCGTGTGAAGCCCTCCCTACCCTTAGAACCGACGCACAAGTTCTTAATTATTTTTTTTTTTTTGTCTGTAACGCGAATACTCTGCTAACTATGAATTGAGTTTTATATTTTTTTTGTTTGCTAGTTCACACTTCAGAAGTTACTTAGTATGAATTAATAGATTCAGCACTTTTGGAAAAGAATTACAAAAATGTTATAAACATTATGACGTTTGTTCTTTCACCAACAATTTTGGGCAACAAGGGCAGTGCATCGTAGGGCACGTTCCTATCGTGCGTGACTTGCGAGGCATTGCTTTGTTATAGGTGATGGTTACCTCATTTGACATCAGGTGGGCCATCTACTTGTTCCTTCAGCTAGTTGTATAAAAAACAAAAAAAAACATGCATTTTTTCTTAGCAAAAACGCTCTTCTCGATTTTTTCTAAACAATCTCCAAAATATCGCATTCTTGTTCACCACACAGAATAATAAAGGACATGTACATAATTTGGCAATACATTGGTTGCGATCGTGTCTACCGCCATATCCATGACGGTAGCGGCAATAACGGAACCATTGCTTTAACTAGCGCTCTGCGCCGTATTTTAAATTCTACTGTGATATTCCTTCAGGCGTCTCTAGTGAGGGGACAATACTAATAATTGGTCTTATTTTCGGCTTTAAATCAAAGTCAAAGTCAAAGTCAAAGACTTTGACTTTGACTTTGACTTTGACCCCAGAACGATGCATGGGTATCTTATATTTACCTACATTTAATTATTATTTTTCACCTACTGTTATTGTTGCTGTCTTCTTTCTACCTACAGTTTTTGTTTTTAATTTTTTACTTTTACTTGGGTCTAGGTTTATTTTTCGCAGCAAAAATCATAAATGAGGTTTTGGCTGTGTTGACTGTGAGTAAATTATATTTGAACCATTCATTTAGAACATGTAGATCTTTTTGTGCGTCTGTTATTATATCGTGGATAGATTTATCGAAGTAAAAGAGAGCGTTGTTGGTGTCTATGGGCGACGGTGACCACTTAACATCAGGTGGGCCATGAGCCCGTTTGCCAGTCTCTTACATTAAAAAAAATCTTTTTCTTGCTTATGGAACAAACAGATGGCCCACTTGATGTTAAGTGGTAACCATCACCAATAACAAAGCATTGCCTCGTATTTCACGCACGATATGAACTTGCTCTAAGATGCACTGCCTGCGTCCATCAACTTGAGGCATATAGATCATCACATTTTTGGGTCATTTGAGCTTCGACTTTTCCCATCCCTAGTACCGCGGAGCGTTAATATTGGAAAAATGTAAATGATAGCCAATCCCGTGGGAGCGCCACATAATGCTCCCGATTATTTATGGGTTTTGTCAAAATGACGAAAAAACTCAGAATTCTCCACTTACAGGACCCTGCAGGACCGCTTTTGGAAAGTTAGGGATATTAAATTACGCATTTAAGCTTAGAGAAGCAGTTTTGGAAGGCCGAGTGCTTACAGTTACCTTTTTCAGGTAGGTAAGGTCACTTTCAAGAAGTAGGCTATTAATTTTAGTTATTAACTGCTCATTTTCCGTGGATTTAACAAGAAAAAGCCAACTTCGCTTATTTTGTTGCCACCATGTTTATTACTGCCGCCAAGCAGCGTTGCTGTGTTCGGTTTGAAGAGTGCGGTTGTCGGTGAAATTACAGGCAGGACGCAGGGCAGTGCATCGTAGGGCACGTTCCTATCGTTCGTGGCCTACCTGATGTTAAGTGGTAACCATCGCCTATAACAAAACATTGCCTCGTTAGTCACGCAGAATAGGAACTTGTACTGCTTGTTCCGTCAGCAAGTAGTATAAAAAAACTAGAGGGCATACTATGCTGCTACTAATATAAATTATATTTATGTTGTGTATATTAGTATGTATTTATTCATAGAATGTAATATGTATGTAATTTTATTAAATTTATGTATGTTTAGTTAGTTTATGGTGCACTCAAACCAACCATCTTATCTATAGGCTCCTCTACATCCCAAGGTTGTCTGGAAGAGATCGCTTTTTAGCGATAAGACCGTCTATTGTACATGTCTATAGTTGTTATTATTTGTTTCCTATTTTGCTCATTTGTAAGGTGTACAATAAAGCATTTTCATTCATTCATACATTCATTCATTCATTATGCTACCTCAAAATAGATAATAACAAAAAGCTTTATAAACTTATCAGAGGTTTACAAAAGTGCCATTACCTGTATCACCGGACTACTGTCGCCAGTAAACAGTAATGTCCGACGTGTGGAGCGAGCCCGGAGCTACGTGACATTGAGGGTATGAAGCTTATATGGCACAGCAACAGGTACACTCAGCGACAGGAGACTAGCAATTTTGCATTACCTTTTATTTATAACTCGATTAGTAGAGATTTGTGTGGTAGGAACCAAGCCGTAAGTTTGTTGCTCTTCTAGACTTTGGTCGCGTGGAACCTAGAGTCACCTAGCTTTAAGACGTTTCAAAGTGATCCTTGTGATTTTATTGAATAAATACCTTTGGACTTTGTCTTTACTTGTTCGGGGAAGTACTTCAAAGTGAGCCTTGTGATTGTACTGATTAAATACCGTTTTGATTTTTTATTTTAGACTGCTACCATGCTTATTTCTGCCGACAAGCAGTGTTGCTGAGTTTCGGTTTGAAGGATGTGGATGCCTCAAGTGAATTGTGGGGCACGTTTATAATGTGTGTGACTTGCGAGGCAATGCTTTGTTATAGGTGATGGTTGCCACTTAACATCAGGTGGGCCATCTGCTTGTACCATAAGCAAGAAGTATTAAAACAAAGTATTCAAAGTATATATCAGCTATCTGGTTCCCACATTGTAATAAGCTTTGCTTAATTTGGGGCTATAAAGAGCTGTGTAGAAGGCACAAACATTAATTTCTTTTATTTATTTATTTAACTAGCACCAATACAATAAAAAAAATGTGTATGCCGTTTGCCGCTTTAGATACATTATCATAGTTTAGCAATAATTAAAATAAAATATGAAATACACAATGAATTACAGCCAGAAATATTGTTAAAAATTTTCAAATGTGGGAATGACAATTATTATTATTATTATTACCCTAACGGTTTACAGTGTTAGCCCTGGTGGCCTATATGTACATAATTAAGATCTAAATTTATTCATTCACTTTTGTTGCCAACTGTACGTTCACTTCATATTAATCGTCCATTATGTCACTGGAAACAGAAATAAGAACTGATAGGAAACTAGCGACTTAATCCTGGGATTCCTAGAATTGGACTTTTCGCACCATCATCAGATCACCATCCAACCCCAAACGAATTGTAGGTGACGGTTACTACTGAACATCAGGGGCCTTATGCTCACTTCGAGCGAGATTATCTCACGGTGGAGATGACGTCATATCTCGTTCAATAACTATTTATCCCCATTCTCACCATCTCACTCCCCAATTTTCTCATACAAAGTTCATGCGAGATGCAACGTCAACGAGTTATTGAACGTGATATGACGTCATCTCCACCGTGAGATAATCTCGCTCGAAGTGAGCATAAGGCCCCTGGTGGGCTATCTGTTTGTTCCATAAGTTAGATAAAAAAACTGCCACCAAGCGTTGCTGTATTTCAGTTTGAAAGGTTTGGATGAGATACGAAAACAGGTAAACGCATGGTAGGGCACGTAAAGGCTGCTGTACCAGCTGTACTCTTCAGCCTGTGCCCTCCCCGCCGGAAATGGATAGCAATCAACGGACGGATATTGACCGGTAGTGGTATAGTCTGTGAAATAGCCAGCCTTAGTTGCTTCCATGGCGATACGTGACACTCATGATAACTTTTATCTTTTTTAGAAGAACGTCAGCAGAATTGGTCAAAAAGAGCTATGCACACGCTTGTGTGTGATATGGTGGGGTTGTGTGGGATGTCCGGTTTGACGTTTTAAATAAACATTTGGCAGTCAGATAGGCTACCAAAGTTCGTATGATATAGTGGTTTCTGGTTCTTCTTCTTTTTATTTTTTCACAAGTTTCTTTCGAAACAGTGTGCTTAATGCTTTTTTATAGGGGATGGTTACCACTTACCGTGAGCCTTCTGCTTGTACCATCAGCAATCAGCAAGTAGGTAATAAAAAAAAAATAGCAACAACAAAAGCGCTTAGATTTAATTGTTTGTTTGAAAAATACAACCGTTCTTATTTTTGGTATTTTTCAACCTTAAGTTGACGCTACTGTGCTTTATTCATTGATATGATTCACTTCGCTGAATCGATCACTGATTCGTTTTATTTCACTGAAAATATAGTTCGCTTCGCTTACCCGATCAACAATTCGTTTAGAGCCCCCACAGACTGCAGACTTTGAATCGGCCGATAGTTTGGTTGTGTTGGGTTGCTAGTGCATACATCTTCATATTGGTTATGACATCGACCAAACTATCGGCCGATCTTCTTCCTCTTGTCGTGTCACAGGTGATGTCAAATGATTTTAACTGCACCTAACCTCAGTTTTGGAACTTTACATGTTCTACGACATAACGGTTTCCTGACGTTGTTTTCCTTCACCGTTTGAGAGTACTGGCACTGTGCACATATTTACAATTTTGAACACAAAAACTCATTGGTTGAATCATCATCATGATTGTTTATGAACCCATGTCCATATGATCGGAAGGCGGGGCCGCTACCAGACCACCGGTGGTCTAGATATCTATTCTATTTTCATCGGCCGACAGAAAGTCTCTAGTCTGCGGGAACTCTTACTGAAGAATGTAGTTCGCTTCGCTCACCCAATCAACGAACTAATTCATTCGGTAATGATAAGAAATTTTACGCAACTCAATTAGTAATAAAAAACACAGAAATCCAAGACTAACAAATTTAAGTATAACTAACTATAACTGGTTTGGTAGTATATAAAGAGTACTTCAAAGTTATAAAATTATTTAAACTAAAAATGAAATTCTTACTTTTCTTGTCTATCTTCGTGGTTTTAGCAGCTGTGATGGTGTTCTGCCAAGATGACATGGGCAATTTTCTTCCTCCAGGCAGTTTAAAGAGGAGTAAGTTATACCAAATACTAACTATTTTTGCCAGTTCCTTAGCTTTTCTTATTTTTTTTCTTGAAATAAATTAAAGAGGTACTCGGTTCCCATAAAATGGTGACAACGACCCTGGTCGTTGTTGTTGATTGTTCCGTTGAACAGACCTTGGCTCCATCATCACCTGTCTGATGATGGAGCAGGTCAGGTCAATCAACCAAGGTCTGTTCAACGGAACTCTTCAATAAATAGGCCAATAGAGTTGAAACTTGGTTACCATACCAAGTTAGTAGGCGGTAGTCAGAAAAAAATCCAAACATAATGTTTGGACTTCTGACTACCACTCACTCAAAGTTTTGGTGCGTTCGTCGGGTCGCATCACGAGATCTCTGCTCGGGGCGAACCACTAGTTAGCCTTATTAGAGTTCTTTGTGTAGGGCTCGTCTGGGTACTACCAGCTAATATCATGCCTATTTCTGGCAACAAGTAGCGTTGCTGTATGTCGGCGGTTACGGTATATAAGAGTGTGGTTGCCAGTGAAATTACATGACGCTTAACATCTGTATGCCTCAAGTTGATGGACGCAGGGCAGTGGAGCGTAGGGCGTTACTATCGAGCGTGATTTAAGATGCAATGCTTTGTGATATAGCTGATAGTTACCACTTTGCATCAGGTGGGACATCTGTTATTCCATCAGCATTTTTTTTGTGTAGTGTTTCAGATCTAAAAAGTCAGTACAGAACTTTAGTACTCACTTCACCTTAACCTCCTGCCTACCAGACATACTATTTATTAGTTATGTTTTGAAATTTTTAAGGGGGTTTTCATAAGTTCTAAATTAACGGAAATTATGAAAGAAATAAAATCTCATGTTAGGAATATCTGCCTTTCACTATGTACTACGTATAGGACTCTAGTTGCCAATGCAGGTGTACTGCATAAAGTACAAGCACAATGTTCGTTCCGCAGTTGCGGCTACCGGCTGCAACACGGACGCCGACTGCGGCGCGGGCTGCCACTGCGCAGCGGGGACATGCTCCTGCTAGGCAGTGAGACTCACGCATGCCATATTATTTTATCGAAATCCATATAAATAAAATAACTAAATATATATTAATTTTCATTTAAAACGGGATATTTTTTTGAAAATTATGTTCATAACCATGATAGTTTCAAAAATTATAAATATATATTGGCGGACTTTCCAGCGGACGGCGGCGGACCAAATAGCTTAAAAATTATACTTATTTTTTTTGTAAACACATAATTATTGTATAATAGCACCCTGTGAACCCCCGGCCTACAGCTCAAAAGACAGAGCTACTTACTAACTGAGCTGTGAGAACTATAATTTTGTTGTAATATAAATAAACGGTTAAATAAATGATAAATTAGTATATAATTAAACAGAGAGCTACGCAAAGCAGATCTTTTATTATTCCTTAGTTTTAAAAATCCTTATCATCATCATAATTATCCTGCTCTTATCCCACTTCCATTCACAAGTAGGTACCTTGGGATTCCGTAGAGATGTTTTATCAATTTGGTTTTTGGAGCCAAGAACTTTGACTTGTCAGGGTTCATAACCAAATTATTTGACCCACACCAATAGAATATGCGCTCCAGATTTTGATTTAACTTATCAACTGCATTACCTAAGTCACTAGGTTTAGAGCTCACGTACAGAAGGTCTTCGGCGTAATTGCAGTTTTCTATTTTTAAAGTGACATCTGACAATACAAAACGAACAATATTGGGCCAAGAATAGACCCTTGAGGAACTCCGCGATTGGGCAAGGTGGTTGAAAAAGAACTTGAGCCATTAGAGTTTTTAAGATTTACCAATTGCGACCGCTCGGTCAGGTAGCATGCGAACCATCTTATCACAGTGTTGTCGAATCCATAGTATGAACGTTTTGATAGAAGCACTGTGATATTTATAGTATCAAATGCGCGCGAAAAATCTAAAAGTGTCAAGATGGTTCCTGCACCACAATCTTGAGCAGCCAACATGTCGTCGACAACATCCATTATAGCGCTTGTGGTGTTGTGACCCTTTCTAAAACCGCATTGTTTTTTTGGTATAATCTGACTGTCATTATTTACCCTTCTCTGTTCTTTAAACCACGTTTCCTGTAATTTTTGGGATAAAAAGTAGCGTATTATGGTAATCCAGGTTACGAAGAATATTTGTTTTAACTCTTTATTTATTTATTTTTTAACAAAATCCAAAGCTCTTAATATACTATTAAAATTAATTTTTTTACCGATTTATAATTTTGATCTGTTCAGTGATTTACGATACGAGATTGTCTAGTGATCGCAGAAGATCAATATTTTTGACGAATTAAAAATTGATCCTTAGATTTAAATCAAATCAAATCAAAAAACGTCATGAAGCTGCTTCTATATTTTTTCTAAAAAACAAAGCGTAATAAAACATAAAACAATCGGATTTGTTTACGGATAATCTTTAACTAAATTGTTTCCAATTCATTGTTTAGTATCCGTATATATAGCGTTACTTTGCAAGTAAACTCATAGCTTAAAATAACACTTAATATAGGTAGACATTACAATAATAAAAAGTTTTTAAATCTATTATAGAGCACAGGTCAAATCAAAATTAACAACATGCCAGAGAGCAATGGAAAGGAGTGTCTTAAAAATTAGAAAAATATATAAAATCAGAAGCGATCTCATACGAGAAAAGACAAAAATAACAGACGCTCTCCATCAAGCACTTAAATTAAAATGGCAATGGGCTGGACACATAGCAAGGTACAAAGACAAGAGGTGGACCATTCAGACAACACGATGGACAGGACCAAATGGAAAGCGACGAGCAGGTCGGCCTAGGAGACGATGGGCAGACGACATCATACAAACGGCAGGAGAACAATGGATGTCCCTGGCCATGAATAGGGATCAATGGCATAAACTGGAGGAGGCCTATACCCAAAGAGGGGTTCCTAACCATAAATAAGAAAAAAATATATATTAAAATATAAATATATATTATAAAATTAGAATTACTTTAGAATAGACTTTTTTGTATTTAGTTGGTAAGGAAAATAAACGGGCTTTATTATTATTATTATTAAGTTGCAAGTCCATCGCTGTTGTTAAAATACTAACCGGTTTCCTCATGATGTTTTCTTTCACCGTTTCATCGGGAAAAATCCATTGGTTCACCACCTCTCTCTTTAAACACCATGAAAAGTACACCAAAAAAATAGATAAAATAAAAGTTCTGAAATTCCCGTTACAATGCTAAACGATAAACAAATTATTAGCAAAATAATTGGGTGTAACTACATTGGGGCTTACATAATTGCAATTTTCTACGCATACAGTAATTTCACAACCAAATTATATCCAAGCGATTGTTCGTTTCGTACCTATTTAAGACGATGTTTTTTAATAAAAAACTCATTAAATCCGTGAAAATGATGAAATTCACCATTTTTTTGACCGTGTTGGTTTTTTTGTCTGTGGTGATGGTGACGGGTAAGTTTTTTATTTTTTTATACAAAAACCCATCTGATGTTTAGTGGTTACCATCACCTATAACAAAGCATTGCCTCGTAAGTCACGCACAATAGGAACTTGCCCTACGATGCACTGCCCCGCGTCTATCAACATACAGATGTTAAGCCTCATGTGCCTGTAATTACACCGGCCACCACACTCTTCAAACCGAAACACAGCGTTGCTGCTTGGCGGCAGAAAAAGGCGTGGTGGTAGTATTTCCCCGGACGAGCCACACACAAAGAGCTCTACTAGTACTTCTTAGAGACTGGTGGAAATGGAGGGCCTTGCTCATCAATGAGACTGTATCAACTTATAGTAGTAATAAGACCAACAACAAAAACAACTTTATTTAAATAGTAGGTAGGTAATTACTTCGACATGGATTAATATATTTTGACATGTATACATAACGTACTATTAATTTTGATTTGATATTTGATTCAAGATCAAAATCAAAACGGTCTTTATTCAGTACAATCACAAGGATCACTTTGAGTATTTGCTATTGTTTGTTTGATTTTTATTTGATTGCTATTGTTTGTTTTATGGTTATTGTGAATTTTACTGATTTATGATTATGAATGTTCGTGGTCATGTTAAGTTTGAGTCCAATAGAATATTCTTCTATAGCCTATTTTCGTTTTTGTAATTATTTCGCACGATTTGTTTCAGTCGGCGACATTCTTCCGTGCAAGTCTGATGGAGATTGCTCGGTCACCTGCAAATGTCTCAACGCTGTCTGTTTTTGCTAACTTATCTAATTATCTAATAAACTTTTAAACTAACATGTAAACCATTTATTTTTATTTAAATGCAATCGGTGTTTTTATATGTGATGGTTACCACTTCACATCAGCCATCTCTTAGCTCATCTGTTCGTTTGTAGAGCTTGTGTGTGGCTCGTCCGGGGAAGTACTACCACCACGCCTATTTCTGCCGCCAAGCAGGAACGCTGTGTTTCGGTTTGAAGGGTGTGGTTGCCGGTGAAATTACAGGCACATGAGGTTTTACCATCTGCATGCCTGAAGTTGATGGATGGATGGACATGTTCATATTGTACGTGACTTACGAGGCAATGCTTTGTTATAGGTGATGGTTACCACTTTACAATCAGGTAATTGTATAAACAAGTGCTTCTTGACTGAGACTTTGAGAGGGGTGGCAGATGGACAGAAGAGGAACCGTCGGTCGCCACAATGAGACCAAATTGACGAATAGTTCAGGTATTACAAAACTGTGCTGAAACATTCAAAAGTGCGTGATCATCATAGTGCTGGCATTACTTTACTAACGCGTGAAGTCACAGTTCCGACAAAGTATCGGCACAGTACCGGCACAGTTTCATGCATTCTGGCGCGGCAGTAAAGTAGTAAGTAGCAAGTAGTAGTTGCTTAGATTAAACTCTAATAATTATTATAACTATTAGCGTGAATCATCTCATCGTTGGGCAAAGGTCTTCCCCCAATATAATATTATTATAATAATCTGGTCCAAGTTTTAAAAACGAAACAAATAAATATTGGAGGTTTTTCAAGGATCGCCACCCTTACTAAGTAAAGCTTGTTCTATGCGAACCAGATACATACTACGCAATATAACACCCAAACACAGAACAAACATCTATGTTCATCACATAAATGTTTATCTTCGGCGGGGATCGAACCTACAGCGTAAAAGGTCCACCATCTACTACCATCTGAGCTGTGAGAGCTGTCGCGAACAAAATACAGTTATTATATTTGGTATATTTCTTTCAGATCAACGTTAGTAAGTATAATAAAACTAGTAGTTCGCCCCGAACTGAGATCTCGTGATGCGACCCGACGAACGCATCAAAACTTTGAGTAGGTAGTAGTCAGAGGCAAGTCCAAACATTATGTTTGGACTTTTTTCTGACTACTGCCTACTAACTTGGTATGGTAACCAAGTTTCAACTCTATTGGCCTATTTATTGAAGAGTTCCGTTGAACAGACCTTGGCTCCATCATCAGACCTGGTCGTCATCACCATTTTATGAGAACTGAGTACCTTCTTAATATATTTCAAGAAAAAAAAATAAGAAAAAGCAAAGTAACTGGCCGACCAGTAGAAAAACCTTGATGTCAACGAAACTCTTAGAGATGGGAGCTCTAGGATCGCTGGTTATCTTAATTTAACTTGTTTTGTTTTATCTCAAAAACCGAGCGTCCCAAAAAAAAAGTAAAAATTGTTTTGGAATGTCCAAACAAAGCCCTTTCATATGACATGTAACTTAATTTTTTTATGTAACTTTTTTTATTTTTGCGCCCTTAAAAAACCCCATATCTCAAAAACCCTTCATCCGATTTTACTCATATACTTACCAGTAAATTTCTCAAGTTCAAGCTATCGACATATCAAATTTCATGCAGATCAGATCAACGGTTCTAAAGTTATCGCCAGACAAACATACATACATACATACATACATACATACATACATACATACATAAAATGCCAAATCGCCCAAGTTGAAACAAAGATCTTTGTTCGCTTCGCTCACTCGATCAATAAAAAGTAAGTATAATTATCCTACAATAGGCAATCTCATCGCAGAGCGCCATTTCTTCCAGACAATCCTTGAATTATGTTAATGCTATGCTTTTTTTCTTTCTTATCAATGTCAATATTACCAAACAATGCTTTGAGTGAAGGTCTCTTACATTACACGCCTTTGGTCCTTCAGCATCCCAAGCAGTGAGACAGAAATTTTAAAAAAACCTAGTAGTACCTATGCGAAACCAAAATGGTATTGAGAATAAACAAATTTTGAGGCCACTTTTTGATAATAGGACTCTCTCATTACAAACTAGTTTCCCCACGTTGTCCCTCCACGTTGATAAAGGATTTCAAGAAGTTATTACTTTCTTTCAAAACTAAAATTCTCCTTTTGAGCATTTGACATATGTTTTTGGATTTTTTGGTTCTACGACATGCCGGTTTCTTCTTTTACGGTTTGAAGTCAAAGTCAAAAGGTATTTATTTAGTTGAATTACAAGGATCACTTTGAAATTTCTAAAGCGTAGGTGAATCTAGGTGCATTTCAGTACAGTTAATCCTCTGAGTACTGGCTCCCAAAATGGATGTGCACAGTACACATACATTTTTGATCAGAAAAACTCATTGATGCACGACCGATTTTGAAACCAGATGGCGGAGAGCTACCACTAGACGGACCAGTGATGACGGACTAACTGATGGACAAAGGACGAATCGTCATCAAAACAATATTTCCATAACTTTTCTGGTTTTTACAAAATTGGGCTGGCTAAAATGCTAACATTAACGAGCTCTCAGCCTGTTTCCCATAGGGGTAGGCAGAGACCACGGATTTCTACTTCCTTACATCCCTTCAATGCCGTCCAAATGAATGGGAACTTTACCCACAAATGCGCTTTGTGGTCGATATGATCGTGAATCTAGGCGCCATCGCCAGTTTCTTTCGACCAAAGCCTAGAAAGGCAAGACGCCGTACCGGCCGATGCTTCGCCTACTTTTATTTGTGATCATTTACCTATTTAATATTTCAGCTTACAAAACTGGAATCGATATTTTTGGGACTTCGGGACAGGCTTGGCGGGCATTCTGCGTTCATAATGATAAAGTTTAACTGAGTAAATGTGTCATAACCAAGCAAGCTATACAACATAAGACCTTAGATTAAAGTGCTCCGATCCAAGTTTGCAAAATGAAAATGTTTTTACATTTGGTATATTTGTTTCAGACCATAACCAGCTGTGAATATGACGACAATTGCCCCAAAGGGAAAATATGTTATCGCAACAATTGTGAATGGCCTTATTTCTATTAAAACTGTGTGTTAACAAATATACTATATCAATTGATAATTTACAAGAAAATAAATGATTTCACCCTTTAGGTTTTACTTCATCTCAAAAACACAACAGACTTAACATCAGGTGGGCCATCTGCTTGTTCCATCAGCGAGTAGTATAAAAAAAAACTTGAACACAACACAGCAACGACGCCAAGCAGCGTTGTTGTGCTTTTGTTTGAAGAATATAGTTGCCGGAGAAATTGAGGCTTACAGATGTTATCTGTACGCCTCGAGTCAATGGACGCAGGGCAGTGCATAGTAGGGCACGTTTCTACCGCGCGTGACTTACGAGGCAATGCTTTATAGGTCATGGTTACCACTCAACATCGGGTAGGTAATATGCTTGTTTTTATCAGCTAGTATTATAAAAAAGACAACTCACTTGAAGTTGACACACTCTTGACAAGATCACAAAATTATTTCCGAATTATTGTCCTATAGAACCAGTTAGACAGTCAATTAGCATTTTGTTTAGCATCCAACTGATTTAAACACCAACACTTGATTCCAAACAAATAATTGTTTAAACAAATTCAGTCCATCCGAAGAGAAAGCACGATAACAAGTAGCTCTTGGCTGCCGTCCAGGACTCAGATAATGCCCAGCATGTTGTCCCTGACTCCGAGAGACACAATTTACTATTCAGGATTTACTTAATACAAACGGCTTTCTCTTTAAATAATATTTTAGATAATATGCCATTTCTGTATTGGCTCGTTGGCTAAGACGAAAAAGTTGTCTTCTTAAAATGTTTTTATAAACTACTACCTGTTGTCAAGTGGTAACGATGAAAGTCAAAGTCAAAAGGTATTTATTCAATAAAATCACAAGGATCACTTTGAAACGTCTTAAAGCTAGTTGAATCTAGGTGCCAGTTCCACGCGACCAAAGCCTAGAAGAACAGGCAACAAACTTACGGCTTGTTTTCTACCGTTTTCTTGTATGATCCTTGTTACAATGTAATTTAATACAATATTGAAGCTCCAGTGTGGTTCCAATCGAATTTAGTGAAGCGTAGGCATAGCAGAAAAAGGTAAGGGTAATCAAATTCATAAGGCAGCACACGCTACGCTTCAAACTAATAATACAATGCATATATACAATCTATTAAAGTAGAGGAAAAAACACACAATAGTACAGACATTGCAGGCATGTTAGCTGCCGATGGGGAGAGCGACCGGGGCATCGGGTCACGTACATTTATCATTAATATAGCTATCTAAAGTATAGTAAGCTTTCCTTTAAATCGCTCCCTCAATGAGTCACGTGGTTTCATTTTATAAACGGCACGTATCGCCCGTTTTTGAAGTACAAATATACTTTGTATATCAGCAGCTTTCCCCCAGAGCAAGATACCATAAAACATTACACTATGGAAGAAGCTAAAATATACTAGCCTAGCTGTAGGTTCATCCGTAAGCCATCTTATTGTGCGAACTGCGTATGCAGCCTAACTCAGTCTACCAGCAAGTGATTTAAAGCAAAGCATTGGCTCACTTTCGCACGATATCAACGTGCCCTACGGCATACAGATGAAACCTTTATGTTTATGAGATGAAGACAAATTAAATTGGCTGAATGTTGTTGACGGAATCGCACTGCTGATAAATCAATGAAGTTTTGCATTGTATAGTACATTCACACATCACATCCACCAGAGTGTTTTGGGTGAGGCGAAGCTTGTGATCGAAGTGAGTGCGGATTCACTAGGGGAGTTTCACCTCCCCGTGATTATGTTGTTTAAAGAATCGAGTCCCTGTAATTCGTGAATATTTCGCTGAAACAACAAACATGCAGGCTTAGCATAAATAACGGAGCCTACCCAATATATCACGGCTTTGTATAATAATTAACATTACTGTAGGTATAATATATCTAAGTGGAAATCCGTGCTGACCCAAGCGGGTAATTATGAAGCAAAGTACCTACATGACTTACGACGGGTTAAACCATATCTGAGTAAGGCTATCTTCAGATAACAAAATATGTTTACGTCCTTATCTGACGTAGCGCGATTTTTAGATAGTAAAACTAATATTTTGTAAGAGGACTTGAGATGAACCTTTGTTAAAATTAAATTTAAAAAAAAAATTAAACCTTAACCTTTCTCGAAAGCTTGATTTTTTTGCGATTTTCCATAATTCAGTGATTTTATATCTTTAAAAAAGTTTAAATATTTGACTGTAAGGTTGCCTGCGTTTATGGGGCTGACCACCCGTAAAAAAACTTCTCGCTCAAGAATAACAGTGAAAGATAAGAAATGCACTTATTTGTGAAAAATCGCATACAGTTCAGCGAAAAATTATTTTGATCCAAACAAGTTTCCCTACTAAAAAGATTGCATAAGTATGAAGACTAGTAAAACAACAACAGTGCGAGCAAGAAGTTTTTTGACGGTTGTCAGCCCCTGAACCTAAACTCAACGTCTCAATTGTAACAAGGATCATCCAAAAAAACGGTAGGAACTAAGCCTTAAGTTTTTTCATCTGTTCTTCTACGCATGGTCGCGTGATAAGACGTTTAAAGTTATCCTTATAATTCAATTGAATTTTAACTTTGACTTTTTATGAAGTTTCGTTACGTATTTTGAGTTACTCAATGCGGCACGTCAATAGCCGTTCCACAGTTGAGTTATCACTGCCTCGCTTGTAATTCAAAACGTGAATACGAAACTTTGTTATCTTTTTGAGGCTCCTGGGCTAAATAAGATAAGATAGAAGGGATTGGATATCTTATCTCAAAGCTAGTGGTGTCCGGCTTCCGAATCGAAGAGTCATTGAGAGCGCTCCACAAAGCAACCTTCAAGAGTGGAACTTGACAGCGATAAGACTTAGTCCACGTTCCGTAAAGACGGCAGCCGGTTTTAAGAGAAGTAGAGCTCTTAGTGTGTGGCTCGTCCGGGGAAGTACTACCAACACGCCTTTTTCTGCGGTCAAGCAGCGTTGCTGTGTTGCAGTTTTGAGGGTTTGGGTGCCAGTAAAATTACGGGCACATGCCCACCCCCATCCCCACACAAAACTAACATAAATTGTGTGATAAACAAGTCTTTTGACGATCGTAATAATGACGAAGACATTTTTGTATAAAATGGAGCTTTAGTAAGTGAGTGACCTTGTGAGCTCTTTATGATTTGAAATGTCAGGGATCTTGGGGAGTGGTCATTGGGGAGAAATTGTTATTTGTATTTCAAGTCGAGTTTCAAAGAAAAAATAGGTTTTTATGACTTTTATTCAATCAAGTTTTTTTTTATCTTACCGCAGATGGTGGAGAGCTCAAATTGAAAAAAAAAACCGTAAAATGCGCTTTATCATAAATTTTTGCGACTGTTATACTCAGGCACGGTAGATATCTTCTCAAATATCTTAGCACTTAGTATCTACCGCAATGCGATGCGAATCAAATGAAAACGGTCTTTATTGAATAGCATCACAAGGATTACTTAAACGCCTAATAAACTGGATGAATGATGCTTCAATGTGTATTGCTAACAAATAAACTTCAGGCGAAACACAATAGATATATTTCGACATGCGACCAACGACCAGCGCAGCGTGGCCACTGCTATACAAACTGCTTCCCTTTTTTATCCTCTTCTTCTTCATTTGTCGTGTCACTAGTTCTTTCTTCAGCGTGGTGAACTGATTTAAAGTGCGCCTCAAAGAGGGTCCTTAAAATTAGAGGCTTTAATCCCCTGGCTTGGTAGATATCCCTCTCAGACAACACCTAAAAAACTTTAACTTTCTTCTAACTCTTTGATTGTTTATTTTTGTTGTAATATTATCGTAACTTGTATTTACAAATACTTATACATAATATGTATAAGTATTTATAAATACAAGTTACGATAATATTACGACGATACGATACGATTACGGTATTATCATATTATGATAATACCTATACTTATATTATGTGTATAAATATTACCTACATCGACTATCAGGTTCCCATAGTGTAAGCCTAAGCTTCGTTTGGTACTAGATAGTGCCGTAACACCAATATTTATTTATTTATATAAATGTGTTGCAGGAGCGCGTCCGGAATGTAGCCCTACGATAGGACATGTTTGTGTCGGTATTAGTAACAGCATATTAGTAGCTTTTTCCTTACCGATAAAACGATTTTATATAACACTTGCTGACGGAACAAGCAGATGTTAACCTGATGTTGAGTGGTAAACATCATCTATAACAAAGCCACTGCCCTGCGTCCGTCAACTTGAGGCTTAACAGATGTTAAGCTTCATTTCGTATTTGAAAATAAGACGAATACAAAGTGCCACTATCTCGATACTCTTTCCTTGTCGTGTCACTAGTTTCTTTTAAAACAGTGTTGTGAAAGGATTTCAAGAGGCTCCTTTCGAGCTCTTGAAACATGTTACAGAACTTTTTAGGTTCTACGACATGCCGGTTTCATCACGATGTTTTCCTTCACCGTTTGAGAGTACTGGCATTGTGCACATAATTTTTTGAGCAGAAAAACTCATTGGTCATTGGTTGGCACGACCGGTATCGAGCCCACGACCTTAGGATCAGGAGGCGGGGCCACTACCACTAGACCACCAGTGCTCTCAAAATTATCTCGATACTGAAACATAAGTAACGATGCGTGACTGTATATAACTGAAATAATCTTTAGGCATTGCATGGTTCTTAGTTATTAGTTGGAAATAATTCATTATTGTAGAACAATTTAACCCTTAATTACTCGCGTCGGGTGTTTTACACCCAGCGACTGTTTGGTCGTCTCTAGTTATTGGAGTTTTAATTAACAGTGTTAATTTTTGTTCTTGCTTCCTAAAACTAGCGGTACTTTGTTATTTAATCACAAAAAACACCATGTGGCCATGTTATTCCGCCATGTCAGAAATGCAATGAAGAATATTAGTTCCTATAATGAGTTGATTTAAGAAAATGTTTATGGCACTATCTGGTTCTAAAAGAGTTTTACCATTCGAGAACCATTTCACTCAAAGTCAAAAGGTATTTATTTTATTGAATTTCAAGGATCACTTTGTAACGTCTTACAGCTAGGTGAAACTAGGTAGGTACTCCAGCGGTTTTCGGGTCTACGGATGGTAATCGTCTTGACGAGTAGGTATTAGCACTCACGGTCGTGCCCGGGCCCCTCCCTGCAAAGGGGGGGCGTGCGGGCCACGCCGTAAAGGCGGGGGCATTGCGGGGGTCCCGCTGTAAAGGCGGGCCGGTCGCCGGCGGGGGACTGGATGGGAAGGCTCTGCCGGATTCCCAGTTCCCCTCCATATAGGCGACGCGGGAGTGTCGCTGGGTTGTTTAGTGGGTATACCGGGAGCGGAAAACCAGAGAGTCCCACATATTCCCTCCATCCTCCAATGGGGGGAATGCGTAACGCATTTTTCCCAGCGTCAAAAAAAAAGGCTTTAGTCACGTGTAACTGATACCTAGATTCACCTAGTTTTAACTTTACGTTTCAAAGTGGTACTTATGTTTTACTGAATAAATAACTTTTGACTTTGACTTTTGACTGTATTTGGTTAAACAGCCGTAGAACTTTTTCTCGTACAACCGACCGACAAGTCTAGCAACCGTTGGGGAATAAAAGTTCCCGAATAGCAACCACTAAGCGTAGGACGCTCCCGAGGGATAACGACATTGTGAAGATCGCGAGAATTCGTTAAGTACAGAACGTTCAAAATCGTTCTTACTGGAAATGAATTGTATGTGCCTCGTCCGGGGAAGTACTACCACCATGCCTATTTATGCCGCCATGGATGTTTGTTACTCTTTCACGTAAAAACTACTGAATGGATTTTAATGAAACTTTACAATAATATAGCTTATAGATCAGAATAGCACATAGGCTACAATTTATAAATATATTGTGTGAATTGTCCAAAATATGACGATAAGTGTCAAGTAAGTAGGAAAAAATCTACCATCTGCGAGCTATTCTGGCGTGCGCTGCCAAAACTGCTAGAGTTACACATACTCGTATGTACTACGCCACGCTAATATAAGCTACTTGAAATACTAATTCTAGCACCAGCTAGTAATTTATAAATTGATGGATGCAAGACAGTGCATCGTGGGGCACGTTCTTGTCGTGCGTGATTTGCGAGACAACACTTTGTTAAAGGTGATGGTTACCACTTAACATCAGTTGGGCCATCTGCAAGTTTTTTTTATTCAATTTGCTGATGGAACAAGCAGATGACTCACCTGATGTTAAGTGGTAACCTATAATAAGTCACGCTCGATAGAACCGTCACCTACGATGCATTGCTTTGCGTACATAAACTTGAGGCATACATGTGCCTAATTACACCGGCAACCACACTCTTCAAACCGAAACACAGCAACGCTGGGCCCTTCACAAAGAGCTCTACTATTCTTAAAATTGTTTAATTTTCCATCAGCAGTATAAAAAAATATAGGGGAGGTCTATGTTTAGTAGCCTTAATCAGGCTGATGATGATGAGAATCACAAGGATCACTTCAAAACGTCGTTTATACTAGCTGAATGATGCTTCTCTGTGTATTGCGAACAAGCTATCCTCAGGCGAATTACAATAGATATTGCGACGTCGACCGACGATCAGCGCGTCCCACTTAGCTCACTGTATACAACTTAGACCCTGGTTTCTGACTAGCTGTGCCCAGCAGGTTGTTTGTCGTTTTACTCACTGCCGTCCGTGCCGTGCGAGCCCGTTTTTTAGGGGCATTTGTATGGAGTCACGAGACAGCTAGGGGCGCTTATCATGTCTCCAGAAAAAAACCGCTGGAAAAACGATCTCGCACATCACGGACGCCAGTGAGTGAAATTCTGAATACACACTCATAGAAACCCAATAGGTCTCTATGACGCTCGAGTAAATCCCCATTTAGCATCGTAGGCTCCCCTACTATCACTAAAGGATCAAGCGCCGTGCATCTGGTATCAATTGTCTAATTAAAAAATAAAGTAAAACGAGAGCTTTCTACAAAAGCTTATAAAAACTATCAGATTATGTAAAAGACAAAAACCTTGCGATTGAAATAGCTCTAATTTATTCAAAAAACCAAGAAGTGTAGCATTCATATCTATTGTAAAAAGGATAAAACGAAAATCGCTATAAGCCAAATCGTAAGTTTTTGCTTCGCTTGCCAGATTCGCCTCGTTTAAAGATGTTTTAAAGTGATCCTTGTACTCCCTTGAAAGGGACCTATCATCCTAAAGTGCTCAAGTCTCCCAATAAATTAAAGATGGTTTTGGTGCCAGTTCTAGTATCGCAAGTTACAATCAAACTCATAAATCATGATTATTATCCTGTTTAGAATGAGCAGGATGTCCAAAACCACGATAGTATCACAAGTAAACCTAACCAGCACTGCGGCGTCGGCGGCGGCGGCGGCAGGGCAGCTAAGCTGAGTTTAGACCATTTTGGCATCCATATTATGGGATCAATATAGGAAGCCTACAATAACTATTTATTTTTAAATGTTTTACCCACTAAACTAGTATGTACTTACCTATCTACTAGAAATGGGACATTTATTGTTATTCTTGTTATGTCATGTACCCGTGCTTGTGTGTCAAATAAAAATATTTTATTCTTCTTCTAGAGAATAGAAGATTTTTATTTGACAGTAGCAGTACCAAAATCATTTATTGATGCCGGTCGCCGTTTCCCAGAGAACTTCAGCTTTAGTTCGCAGTTATACAACGCTTATCCCCCAAACTTTGCTTATAAATCGGCAGTCGGAAGCTCGCCTCGCTGACTGCCTCCGTGCTATTGTGAGCTGATGTTAGCACACTTTAACTTGGACGTTTCATAAATGCCTACATTGCCTTCTATATAAACTTAGTTTTATAATAAAATATAGCAAGAGGTTGATGTTATTCTAGCTGAGAATTGGCTCGCAAGGCACGCACGATAGGAACGTGTCCTACGATGCACTACGTCGCATTAGTATCTCACCCACACGCTTCAAACCGAAATACAGCAACACTATTTGGTGATAGATTAAATATTGTTTGTTTTTTTTGAAAGCAGTGCTGGTATGGGTGCCGATGCATTATTTACAGGCATATGGAGGCTTACTAGCTGTGAGGTAAGGCAGTCAAATATAGGCATAAGTTACCGCTCAGCATCAAGTTGGTTACGAATGAATGAATGAAAATTATTCATTGTACACCTAACAAATTAACAAAAAAGATATGTACAATGTGCGGTCTTATCGCTTAAAAGCATACTACAACTATAAGACGGTTGGCAAGGTTGGTAAGTTGGTTATCGGTATCAGTCACTTTTTCTCACAATTAATCATGGTTTTTATAGTGTGTACATATTTTGAACTGACAAGATCATATTTTGAAATCAGACATGAGCTATGAATGAGAAAGGACAGTAAGAAGATGAGAATGAGATAAGACAGTAAGTAGATTGATGAACTCGTTCTCCGCTCTATTACAGCCGTCATTTTGACCAACGCTTCTTGGCAGGCAAGACTCGAGTATGGTTCATTTTTGTTTTTAGCTAAATAATGCAAAAGGAAGCAATTATTTAGCATACATACCGCATACGATTTAAATTCAGGTACTTTTACAGTGGTTTATAACGGAATGTGAGGCTCGTCCGGGGACGTACTACCAGCCTTTTTCTGCCGCCAAGCAGCGTTGCTGTGTTTCGATTTGAAAGTATGGTTGCCGATGAAATTGCAGGCACAAGAGGCCTAACATAAGTTGATGGACGTAGGGCACGTTTCTATCGTGCGTGACTTACGAGACAAGTACACAAGGCAAGGACAAGGCCAGTAACAGGCACGTTTGTAGTACTTTCCCGAACGAGCCACACACAAAGAGCTCTACTCTCGTATGTGAAATTTACCTTATATTCCATGTGATGAAAATAAATGTATTGAGTATTTATGAAATGAAATAAACATTTCAAAAGTCATGAAGCACACTCGGCGATCCATAAATACTGTGAATTTTGTTATTTTATTTTCAGGACGGTATTTTATCGCGTATCGAAAACATGAAATTTTTTACATGAGCCGGGGCAAAGTTGAAATAGTTCTATTATTATTTATTGAAAATAACAGAGGTTTTTTTGTACCAAAGCCTTTAGAGGGTTTAAATCCTGTCTTCTACTTATTTTTTCTCATTACCCAAAGGTCATACGGAAAATAATGCTATCCAGCATTAAGTTCGCCTTTGTACAGTAACGGCCGGTTTCTGAAAGCTCGATCAAAACTAATCGCATGTCAAGTCACTTGCTATCTCTATCTAATTCGATGTAATAGCTGAAATGGCGAGCGACTTGACATCCGATTAGTTTTGATCGACCTTTCAGAAACCGGCCGTAAGTCTTATTTGTGTAATAAAGAATTTTAAATTATCTAACTACATACTTATATTAGAAAAAAACTTATTAGAAATTGAAACAGCTTCACGGCTTAGATCCCCAGGCAAGGTAAAGAAACTATGAAGGAATGGTTTAGACAGCTTTGACCATGTACGAGTACTTCTAGTTGATAAGGCCGACTAAGAGAGGGTACTGAGAGGGTAAAGCGCAGGACGGCCCTTGGATGGATCGACGACATTGTGAAGATTGCGGGAAGTCAGTGGATGAGGACTCAAAACCTGCTCACTGTGCCTACCCAGAAGTGGACTTCTTCAGGCTGATGATGATGGGCTGCAGTAAAAGTACAGTACAATGAAACAAACATTGATTATATATTGGTTTATTTTGAAACTAATAACTATGGAGCGGTCTCCATATTAGGCAAGCCAGTGTCGTGAAGACCAGTTAATAAGAAAAAAATTGTTATAGGTACATACGAGCATAGACTATATAAAAAAGTTAGGAGTAAGTGCTACCAGCTCTTACCAAGTATTTTTTTATACAACAAAGATATCTTTGAAACGTTTTTGTTACCTATTGTTTGTGTTCTAGGTTCGTTTTCGAAAATATATTATGTATATTTTATATTCTATTCCACTATAATCTATTCGATTCTTACAAGCTAGGTGAATCTATTTATTTATTTATTTATTTGATCACCAACACAGTGTACACCGTTACATGCGTTTACAAAAATCGATTTATATAAATTTAATGCCACTGCAGTTACAGGCGAAGACAACATGCTTACATAAAAATAAACAGAAAATATGAGCGAGTAACTAGACGCCACTGCCACGTAACCAAGCCTAGAACGATCAAGAAACTTAAATCTAGCGTTGGTAAGTATAGCGCTTATTAAACATGATATAGTTATCTTTATGAAGCTACAGTGTAGTCTTAGCTTATATTTAAGACACCCCACTGGTTCTGTTGGAGTCTTCAATTATTAACATTGGCCGAAATAAGCCTTTCCCACTCCAGCACAAGATAATCTGAAAAATAGGAATATACAAATAACTTCGAGTGTCTAACAGATATAATAATGGTTAAAGTTTAGCTTTGTTTTGACTAGATGGCGCTGTGTAAATATATATACAATTATTTTTAAAGTTTATCCTTCATTAAAATTAATGTCATCAGTCAAGTCAAGTCACTCGCCATTTCAGCTATTACATCGAATTAGATAGAGATAGCAAGTGACTTGACATGCGATTAGTTTTGATCGGGCTTTCAGAAACCAGTCGTTAATTAAGTTTGTAATGAATATTAATTTATCATATCTTAAAATTATCTATTATTATCCTATCTTATCTGGCCTTTGCCAAGCATAGGGACCACAATATACGCTAAAATATCTTTAAAATATACATTTTAAAATATATTTCTTTTAGGTAGTTATTAAGTTATTCGCTTGATATTAGTCGCACGTCATTCTAGGTTTATACCTTACTTAGGGGGGTTGGTAGGAAACGCTTGTGCATTAAGCCCTCCTTTTGTGCTACACAACACTCAACGATGATTCGTCAGCTCATATCAAAAACTGGTGTTTTCCGTCACCGTTACTCACTGGCAGGTGTTGCCGTACGTCACGCCGTTGAAGCCGCACACAGGTGCGTAGATGGCCGGGCAGATGCACTGCGCTGCTGCTCCCATCAGGGATCCAATCATCAGGATTATAGCCAACGCTAAGGAGACACAGATAATATAAAATAATAAAACATACAATTTCATTAACAGTTTAACGTAGCGTTTTTGGATATGGCTTTAACGTTCAACATTATCGATTGGAAGTCAAAATGCTAAAGTTACGATGTTGGCATGTTTAGATTAGAATATGTTTTATTTATATACAAGGTGTTCCAATACTTGTGTTTAAAAACTTCAGGGCGTTAAGGTACCCATCAATATGAATAACTTTTTCTGAGGAACCAACACTGTGAACGCGAAAAAAAAACAGCTGTTTCATACATTTTAGCCAGGTAGGTATTAGTATATTGGTTCCAAGTATTGGAACATCTTGTATATATTGTGGCTCAATCATGCTCTAACCACTGAAACTGGGGTAAAGTTAGAACTAATATAGTTCGTAACTTAGATTAGCATATTAGGTTACTTTATCTCAAAAATTTCTGAGAATGTGGTAGAAAAAACGAACCCACTAAAGGAAATACGCTTAAATATTAGCATGTTATTACAAGTTAGCGTAGTAAACGATTTGTATTTTTGTATGTAACGAATAGGCTAAAAACTAATGGTACGGTTTCAAAAATTCTTTCACCATTAGAATGCTACATTAACCTTGAGTAACATAGGTTATATTTATTACTAGACAAAGTTAGAGATCCCTTCTAAAACTTCAATAATGTAACCCAAGGTGTAAAAAAATTGGTAATAAAATGTCTTTCATCGCATGCACTGCGGAAACTATTGACGATAGAACACAAAAATGTTCTACAATATTAAAGAACACATGAATATCTAAAAAAACTTAGCGTTACCATATGTCTAACTATCGCAGTTATGTTACTATAACTTCTTTTTTATATTTTAAAAGTTGATAGAATTGCTGACCAAAATCAGACCATGTTATCCATACCTTTATATTAATCCTTATCCAAATAAATCATTTCGTATTCAAGACTGTTTCAATACCTTTACATAACTTCTGGATTTTTTCAAATCGGACATTCCATTCAAAAATATTACGAATTAAAAACTTTAATTCGCTTTGAAAATATAAACGACTAGCGGCCTGTCCCAGCTTCGCATGGGTGGACACAAATTTTTTCAACGTTTTAGGTTAAACTTACGACCGTGGTGGGTTCGAGTCACTTCTCTAACTCGCGCCTTGCCCGGGCCCGCGCTGGGTGAGAACGCGCCCCGTGACCTTATATTTTTAAAATCTTTTGAATGGAATGTCCGATTTCAAAAAATCAAGAAGTAATGTATAGGTATTGAACCAGTCTTGGATATGAAAAGATTTATTTGGATAAGGATTAATACCAAGGTACAAATAAAGACCCTTTCCTATCGGCGGCATTTCAATTAAATTTTTATAATAAAAGAACACTTATTGTGATATAACTATAATAGTTAGACATATGCTGTCGCAACATTCTTTGTAGATGGTGATGTGTTCTACAAAATCGTAGTACATTATTTTGTTCTATCATCAATAGTTTTCGCAGCGCACGCGATGTAAGGTTTTCTTTTTCCACCTTGGGTTACATTATTAGAGTTTTAGTAAAGATCCCTGATTTTTTTGAAAATATAATATAGCCTATGTTACTCAAGGATAATGTAGCATTCTAATGGTGAAAAAATTTTTGAAATCGGACCAGTAGTTTTTGAGCCTATTCGTTACATACAAAACAACAAAACAACAAAAATATAAATCTTTCCTTTTTATAATATTAGTGTAGATGTAGAAAAAGCCACGGGCTCGTTCTCACTCGGCGCAGCGGGCAACGCGGCGGGGAAGAAGGGCGTGTAAATGTATGAACTAAGTAGCCTCGAACCCACCGTCTAAGTTTATCCTAATATGTTGAAAAAATGTATGTCCACCCATGCGAAGCTGGGACAGGCCATCATCATCATCATCTTCCTGCCCTTATCCCACGCTAAGGCCGCTAGTGTAAAATAAACTAGTGTTCAATCAGCATGCTGTGTATTTTTTTTAATACAGCTAGCTGATGGAACAAGCAGATGGCCCACCTAATGATAAGTAGTAACCATCACCTATAACAAAGCATTACCTCGTAAGTCACGCACGATAGGAACGAGCCCTACAATACACTTCCCTGCGTCCATCAACTAGAGGCATACGGATGTTAAGCCTGTGCCTGTAATTACACCGGAAACCACACTCTTCAAACCGAAACACAGCGTTGCTGCTTTACGGCAGAAAAAGGCGTGGTGGTAGTACGTCCCCGGACGAGCCACACACAAAGATCTTTACTACTCTTCTCATAATATGACTTTCTACCCTCCTCATGACATCTACAATGCACAAATAAATAAGACAATAATGACTTACCAAACAGGAATTTCATTTTTGCTGATTTCAAGTCCACAAGTAAACAAGAACTGGCCACTAAGCTACCTCCATCTTATTTATATAGAACTAGAAAACGGAATCCACGTACGGTGCATACACGTGTAAGAGGCACACATAGACAGTTTTGCAAATAGTAGACCTACTTATATCAAAACCGCTTTACTGGTAATCCCTTTAGTGTTTCGAAAGAGACTAGTGACACGACAAAAAGAAGTGGAATCCCCGTGGCTTTAGTCCCTTTTATGTCTTTCTATCTAGATAAATGTCCTCAGACTAGAAGACTAGATGACTTTGAAGATTGTAAGAATGGGCTTAGTAGCGCGACTATGATTATGTGCAGCAATGGACCGTAAGCAATAATAGTCATAATAGTCATATACATTATCATCATCATCATTATCAGCCTGAAGGAGTCTATTGCTGGCATAGGCCCCTACACATTTCCAGGATGAACGGTTCTGAGCCCTTTCCATCCACCAAATTCCAGCGATTTTAAGGCGAATGTACATTTCAGTGGCACATTTCGACATGTTGAAAGATATAAAATCACTAGACCCATTTTAGAAAAATCGCAAACCACCATTTTGTGTGGCACATTGCACACAGTTCAGTAAAAATTTCATTGTTTGCTTTACTAGTTTTTGTACTTATGCAAACTTTTGAATACGAAAACTTGTATCGATTAAAATTATTTTTTTACAAAATGGTTGATTGCGATTTTTCGAAAATGAGTTTAGTGATTTTATATCTTTCAACATGTCGAAACGTGCGAGCGAGAGTCACATTAGCTCTTGTCTTCGCCTTAACAATGTCGTCGGTCCATCGGGTAGAAGGGCGTCTTACGTTTGTTTTCTTGTTCGTGGTCGCCATTTGAGAACCTTTATTTCTAAAGGAAAAACATGTACAAAAACATGTACCTCTGACATTTAATATTTAATTTTATAAAATCCAATAACGCAACTTCAGAGGTCCGTGCCGTGAGTAAATGCTACAATATATGTAAATTAGGCAAGTTGTCAAATTTTGCTGGCATCACAGCATAATTGTCCAATCTATATAGAATGTTGTTTAACTGTCTTGGTGTTATACTATAAGTAAATACATACATAAATAATTATGTTGAGTTTTATGCTTTCAAAGTTGTAAATCTGCGTAAATGTTATGGTAATTAAAAACTTCTTATTCATAAAAAAAATACCTCAATTCATTTTCAATTTATATATCTAAAGTTCTTTAGGTTCCACTTTCAGCGATATGTTATAAGACGAACGAAACTTCTTAATGTGGTTTACGAAAAATTCTTCAACTTTTCAAAGTACAAGCTTTGGGACTACATCTTGATTTGACTAAATAGCATTATGACTAAGTCGCTTTCTGACCTTAGTTAGTGGATAGTGTGAAATGTTCGCTATTACTTATTAATTATTATAAAACAGAAATCTTTCTATCACGCACGCTTTGTTACTTTGCATGAAAACGTCCAACGTACGGAACCGCACTAATTATTATTCATCACGAACTGTCGAGTCAAATCAACATAATATGTTGATGTGACTCGACATTTCCCATATTATGAGGAAAAATGGTGATTAGAGTTTACATCTCTAATTCTATAAGAATCAAAGTCCTGACTGACTGACTGACTGACTGACTGTCAAAGTCAAAGTCAAAGTCAATAGGTATTTATTCAATAAAATCACAAGGATCACTTTGAAACGTCTTAAAGCTAGGTGACTCTAGGTGCCAGTTCCACGCGACCAAAGCCTAGAAGAACAGGCAACAAACTTACGGCTTGGTTCCTACCGTTCTTTTGTATGATCCTTTTACAATGTAATATAATATATTATTGAAGTTAAGTGAGGCGTAGGCATACAGAAAAAGGTAAACATAATCAAATTTATAAGACAGCACACGCTACGCTTCAAACTAATAATACCTAATGCATAAAATTAAATACAATCTATTAAATCAGAGAAAAATAAAACACACAATAGTAGGTACAGTACAGACATTGCAGACATGTTAGCTGCCGATGGGCAGAGCGACCGGGACATCGGGCCACGCACTTTTATCATCAATATAGCTATCTAAAGTATAATAAGCTTTACTTATTAGATTATTCTTAATGTATGCTTTAAATTTTCTAATAGGAAGCCCAGTGGCACTTTCTGGAAGTTTATTATAGAAGCGTATACCGTTCCCCATAAACGAGCCATTTACCTTTTGGAGTCGAAATTTAGGAATACATAATTTGTTTTTATTTCTAGTGTTAACGTTATGTGCATCACTCTTTTTATTAAAGCTATCTATGTGTTTATGAGTGTATAATAGATTTTCATAAATATACTGCGAAGTTACTGTGAGAATATTAATTTCTTTAAATCGCTCCCTCAATGATTCGCGTGGTTTCATTTTATAAATGGCACGTATCGCCCGTTTTTGAAGTACAAATATACTTTGTATATCAGCAGCTTTCCCCCAGAGCAATACTGACTGACTGACTGACTGACTGACTGACATATAGACAACGCACAGCCTAAACGGCTGGTCCTAGAGACTTGAAATTTGAGGAGTACCTAAGTCTTATGGCGTAGAGGTGTACTAAGAAGGGATTTTTGGAAATTCAACCCCTAAGGGTGTAAAAAGGGATGAAAACGTTTGTATGAAAAATAGTATTCCTTGAACCTACAAACTTGAAACTTGGAGTACACATACTTCAAGGCAAAAAAATAGGAACGACATTTTTAGTTTTTGAAAATTACCCTTAATAAGTTTGCAAAGGGATGTAAAAGTTTGTATGGGAGTTTTTTGACCGCTGGTCCGAGAGACTTGAAATTTGAAGAGTACATAGGTCTTAAGGCGTAGAGGTGTACTAAGAAGGGATGTTTGGAAATGCAACCCCTAAGGGTGTAAAAAGGGATGAAAAAGTTTGTATAAAAAATAGTATTCCTTGAACCTACAAACTTGAAACTTGGAGTACACATACTTCAAAGCAAAAAAATAGGAAAGGCATTTTTAGTTTTTTAAAACTACCCTTAATAAGTAGGTATTACATGTCTGAACCTAATGAGCGGGGAGAGACGACTGGCGACATACAAACCCTTCGCGTCAGCCCGATTGCAAGTACCTATACCTACCTACCAAATATAGGTAATGTACGCCTATAGGTATCTCTTATACCTACGTAGGTATTCAAAATCCTACCCTAATAATATACAAATCAATGTGAAAGTTACGATGTTTGGATGTTTGTGGCTCAATCACGGCTCACCACTTCAACGCGTGCGAAGCCGCGGGAAGCCACTAGTGTTACATACTCTTCTACATCATCATCATCGCCTTTTTCTGCCGCCAAGCAGCGCTGCTGTGTTTCGGTTTGAGTGTGGTTGCCGGTGTAATTACAGGCACATGAGGCTCAACATCTGTATGCCTCAAGTTCCTATCGTCCGTGACTTGCGAGTCAATGCTTTGATATAGGTGATGGTTTCCACTTAACATCAGGTGGGTCATCAGCTTGTTCCATCAGCCTGATGAAGTCTACTGCTGGGCCTAGGCTTCCAATGTTCATTTCCAGGGTGAATGATTTTGAGGTTTCTCCATCCGCCGGCTTCTTGAGATCTTTACAAAAAATGTATACAAACTTCATCGGTGGTTTTTATTGACCCAGTTTATTTCTGTTTATTACTTCTGAATGGCTTATCTTTATTAGATTTAATTTTGGGAATGATGTGAAGAAAAATTATCCGAAAATTATCCTAAAAGAATTGTATTTATAAGGAATATGGTGTAAGTTTACAAAAGTAACAAATGGGAAATCAAAAAAAAAAAACTTTTGATGCAGCTGGCAGAATGAGGCTTCCAGAAGACCTGATATCCAGAGGTATTTTAAATACAAAACATAAAAAAAAAATACAAAAATTATTTATTCGAGACTTCATTTTTATTTTATTTACCTTCGTATTTGCCTTTAAGATACCCGAATTAAATAGATGAGGAAAAAGAAACGGCAAAATACTACGAGTACATTAGTGGTTTGTATAATAAACGCAGATAAAAAATCTAATATGAATAACTGGTATAAGTAGTGCTCTTTATGTGTCGTCTGGGGAAGTACCAGCTGCCTAACTACCTATATCTATGTCTTCTTCTTGTCGTGTCTCTAGTTTCTTTCAAAACAGTGTGGTGAAAGGATTTTAAGTTTTTTTATACAACTAGCTGATGGAACAAGCAGATGACCCACCTGATGTTAAGTGGTAACCATCACCTATAACATAGCATTACCTCGTAAGTCACGATAGGAACGTGCCTTACGATGCACTGCCCTGCGTCCATCAACTTGAGGCATACAGATGTTAAACCTCATGTTTCTGTAATCACACCGGCAACCACACTCTTCAAACGGAAACACAGCGTTGCTGCTTGGCGGCAGAAAAAGGCGTGGTGATAGTACTTCCCCGGACGAGCTACACACAATGAGCTCTACTAAGTACTAGTATTCTCTTATCTGTGGCTCTACTACTCTGAGTGCGCCTCGCTGAGGCTCTTTTCGAACACTTGACACATGCTTAGAACTTTTTAGGTTCGACGACATACCTCACGATGTTTTCCTTCACCGTTTGAGAGTACTGGCAATGTGCACATACATTTTTGAAAAGAAAAACTCAACCGGGTTGCAAGACCGGGTTGACCTTGACCTTAGGATCGGAAGCCGAGGCCGCTACCACCAGACCACCAGTGTTCACATATAATAAAATAGCGTAAGAATCGAATCCAAAACTTCGAGCAAAACCACACCGATATTTATTAAATCAGTGTGCGACTAAACTTAAAATAAAAGAACTTGCTTAAATAAATGAAAGATTGCAAATGAAAATTAGCTGCCTAATCGTTCACATGTTAGGTACTTAGAAGCTAAGTAATTAAATTTGATAATTTAGTTTGGTCCGTGTGGTTGCTTCACTGTGAAAATAAAAATGGTTTTGGTGGTGGAACTACATACAATAGTAAAAAAGTTCCACTCCTTGGCAGTTTGCACTAGAAAAGTGGAAGCAAAGTGAAGGGGCGACACTTATACGTGTTAGTAATTAGTGATTCCGTGTAAAATAAATTTGTAATTTGTTATTGTTTTAGAATACATAACACCTATCTTTAAGACGTTTCAAAGTGATCCTTTTGATTCAATTGAGTAGATACCCATGGCTCACTCGCACTTGTCCGTTTTATGACTAGCTGTAAGAAGCCAGGCGGCGTCGGCTGCCTTAAGTTAAATTTAACTCAATTCTAAGTTGGGATACTTCGTTTCCTCTGTGGCTCGTAAGTTAAGTTTTATAGAAGAACGCGATGCGTTTCCACAATGAGTTCCACTCTCTGCAATGCAGATAAAATGTCAGTTATCTGTTCAAATTTGTATAATATTGAGAATAAAATGTTTTGTATTTTAAAGAGTTACACAAAATAATAGTTAACAAAATTTTAAACTCATTGGTGCACGACCTGTTTCGAACCCACGACCGTAGGATCGGCGGAGCCGCTATCACTAAGTCAAAGTCACAGCCAAAAAGTATTTATTCAGTAAAATCACAAGGATCACTTTGAAACGTCTTAAAGCTAGGTGACTCTAGGTGCCAGTTCCACGCGACCAAAGCCTAGAAGAACAGCCAACAAACTTACGGCTTGGTTCCTACCGCTCTTTTTATTAAAGATTCCTTGTTATGATGTAATATAGTCCAAAAGCGGGGTGCCAAGTGAGGCGTAGGCATAACAGAAAAAGGTAGATGGACCACCAGTGCTCTATTTGGTCCTAAAGATAGGTAAAAAAAGGTAAAGGTAAAATAGAATCTCCCTTTGCGTGACACTCGTTATGTTTGTACCATTATTCGTAGAATAAATTTGCTCCGTGCAAAATTTTTTTAGTGTTTTAAAATATATATAAGTAGTCCTTTTACAAAAGACTTCCGCAAAAATAAACCTGAATCAAAATTACTAGTGTTTTTTTAAACTTTCGCGCTAAGAATGCTATTTATATTTAAGAAAAGTAATTTATTTACTGATAAGTTAAAGACGGCATAAGTTAAAGTGGATTCTAAGAAATATAAAACAATTAACATATAAAAAAATAATAACTTTGAGCGTCGCAAAACGGACTCTGATTCAGCAATATCATGGTGTCTCATTGCCTACAAAGCATTTTTAGTTCCAATTAAACATCAATAGATGGCGATACCGGTTGCGATTGAAATATTGATATTGGTTTTAGTCCAGAAAAAAGTATTATGGTCATGAATAGCTTATGTTATATTGTAAAGAATTCTCCCTTATGCACAGGAAGATGAGGAAATAAGCTGTTAATGAAATCTTCATGTTTTTACAATAATCAATATTGACCACGTTTTTTCTTGCGGAAATTATTTGAACTACGTTGTGGTTCGGTTTCAACAAGTTCAAAAGATGCCGCTATTTGCGTTTATCGAATTTTTTCGTTTCTTAAAGAGGCATTTTACTACGTACCTACCTACGTAAAAATAAAAAATAATTTATTTATTATTAATATAAAAAAACGGTGTATATTAACATGATTCGATTTTTAGCCACGGAAATAAGAGTTGCTAGATACTTCTACTAGTACAGAATAAATAATAGGACTCTTACTGCGACGCAACAAGGTGCAATTCATCTTGCATAATTTCACTTTGCAATTTTCAGTGCCGCACTCTTCTAACGTGAAACTCTGTCGCTGTCAGCGCTGGTGCTGGCGCGGGCCAGACAGCGACAAAATTCTGAGCCAAAAATTATGCCTTTTTAAGGGGCTGACAACCATCAAACAACTTCTCGCCCGCATGTTTCGACATGTTGAAAGATATAAAACCACTAAACTCACTTTCGAAAAATCTGAATAAACCATTTTGTGTGCAATGTGATTGCACACAAAATGGTTTATTATTTAATTGGTAAATGCTTATTTTAGTTAAAAAAAACATTTTAATCGATACAAGTTATCCTACTCAAAAGTTTGCATTAGTACAAAAACTAGTTACTTACTTTTACTTTACTTTTGAGTAGGAAAAAACTGATTGATTATATATCTTTCAACATGTCGAAACGTGCGAGCAAGAAGTTGTTTGATGGTTGACAGCCCCTTAAACTTTACGGACGTATGTAGTGCCGTAGGAAGAAAATTATTTATTACGTCAACGCAAGTATACTATAGTTGGTAGGTAAGTACAAAGTTTACTTGACCTACCTACTTTAGTTATCCGCTCAGCATCAGGTGTCACTTCAATTATTTTAGAAGACTCACCTGATGTTCAGCGGCTATCGACGATGGCCAACTACTAGGTATCTCAAATCCAAGAAATAAGCGCTCAACATCTTGGAGTGGGTGGTGAAAGGTAATTATTATATATTCAACATCAGGTGGGCTATTTTATGTTGAGAGATTACGTCTATAACCAACTTTTGTCAATTATTTCCTTTTCATATTGTACGAAAAACGGGTTCTGTTATTAAACACATCATCTACTTTAGGATTTCCACAAATAGGTAGTGACCATGCAGCATCAAGTGGGGTGATCACTAATTATCGGGTGAGAAGTAACCGCGCGACTCCAGGTAGCTCAAAAGAGGTAACAGCTCCACATCAGCTTGATGCCATCAGGGCCTGTATTTTATAGATCAAGGCCGACCTTCGAAGCCTTATTTAGGTTTTTATGGCGTCTCAGGCGGCTAGTACCTCATTCAAGATTATGTGTTCTTGATGTGCTGAAGACCTTACTAGAAATATCTCTGTAGTAAGTCAATAATATAGAAATGAAATGAAAATAGCCTCACACGAAAATAGACTCACAGCTTTGGAAGAAGAAAAAAAAGGAAATTTGTAAAGTTCCTAACTAGTTATTGTATAGTAACTAGAAATAGTATAGTAACTAGTTATTGTATAGTAACTAGAAATAGTCTATCAAATAGTCAGTTTATTAATAATCAGTTTGATAGAATATGTAAAGGAATATGTATATCTCGGACAGTTAGTTTCCTTCGAAAGTTGTACAGAAAAGGACATTCAGAGAAGAATAGCTTTAGCCTGGAAAAAATATTGGGGACTAAAAGAAATAATGAAAAATAAAGGAATAAAAACTCACATAAAAAGGAAAGTCTACGAAATAGCAATACAACCTTGTTTAACGTACGGGTGTCAAACATGGTCCCTGAGAAAAGAAGATGAAGAAAAACTTGCGATTTGTCAAAGAAAAATGGAGAGAAGTATCTTGGGTGTAAAATTGTCTGACAAATTAAACAATAATACAATAAGGAAAAGAACCAAAATTAAAGATGTAAAGGCACGGATAAGAATATTAAAGTGGAACTGGGCAGGGCATGTTTGCAGATTGGAAAATGCCAGGTGGGCCAAGAGGGTGACCGAATGGATCCCCATCGAAAGCAAGAGAAAGAAAGGGAGACCGAGAAGGAGATGGCGAGATATTTTCAACCTACGTTGCGGCTCGGAATGGATGAGAAAGGCGCGTGAAAGGGGTACATGGAGGGAATTAGGGGAGGCCTACGCCGCTGAGGCGACTTGTATGTTAGACCTAGATTAACGTAATGTGTAAGTAGTATAAATTGTTAGAAAGTAAGAAGTGTTTAATATAGGTTGTAAGTTAGTAAATAAGATTGTATATACTAGTGTTAACATATTAGCAATAAAGGCTTTTTTATTTATTTTATTTTTATAACTAGAAATAGTATAGTAACTAATTATTGTATAATAACTAGAAATAGTATAGTAACTAGTTATTGTATAGTAACTAGAAATAGTATAGTAACTAGTTATTGTATAGTAACTAGAAATAGTATAGTAACTAGTAATTGTATAGTAACTAGAAATAGTATAGTAACTAGTAATTGTATAGTAACTAGTAATCGTATAGTAACTAGTAATCGTATAGTAATTAGTACCTAACTAACTAAAACAAATACCTTTGTGCGTCGCAAAACGGACTATGATTCAGCAATAAGTTGGTTGCAAACTTTAATCCTACTGAACGGAAGATTTCCTCTCAGATCGCTTTTTTATACAACTATCTAAACACCTGATGTTACGTGGTAACCATCACCTAAGAAAACCATAACTAAGAAAACATTACCACGTAGGTAAGTCACGCAGATATAAACCTGTACCGCAATATGTTGATTGCAAACCATACTGAAATCTTTGATGTCTGTGTGTAGGTATGGAAGACGAAGCGTGGGATACCCTCCTACCCCAAAGACCAACATCATCATGAGGATTTCGGAAGTCAGCGGATGCAAAGGGCTCAGAATCTTTCTTCTTGGTTTTTTTTTCAAGCAGATGGCCCACCTGATATTAAGTGGTAACCATCACCTATAACAAAGCATTGCCTCGTAAGTCACGCACGATAGGAACGTGCCCTACGATGCACTGCTCAGCGTCCATCAACTTGAGGCATACAGATATTATGCCTAATGTGAAAGTAATTACACCGGCAACCACACTCAACAAACCGAAACACCGTGCTGCTTGGCGGCAGAAAAAAGCGTGGTGGTAGTACTTCCCCGGACGAGGCCTTCACAAAGAGCTCTACTACTCTTAAAATATGACTAGGATATATTAGGATAATGTATAGGGAGGCTTAGGTGATGATGATGATTATTTTCCAGTTCGTGGTCGCCATTCAAATTTGGTAAAATTTGGTACATGGGATAAACCGTGGAAACTTTTTGCTTCGAACAATAAAGGAAAGTGTTAGTCCTTTTCAAAACCATACCTGGTCATTGACCTAAACTAGGGTGACCAATAAATAACCAGTGAGACAAGATATGCATAAATCCACTTACTTGTTCCTGCTTGTGATCCTTCCGCATGGACCCTCCATGGCCGCCGGTGCTCTGTACCGTGTTCATTACAACAACACAACACTACTTCACAACAACACAACAATAACAATTAAACAACAGAATGGACATTGTCCGCTACTCAGGCACTTCACATTTCACAGCACGTAGTTACTATAAAGTTAAAATCAAAGTATTTTTTGTTTTATTTGTTTTAAAAACTTACTAGTTGTCCATCTTGTTTAAAATATAATTAATCCGACACTTATACTGTGAGCTAGTTCGTTGGTTTTCAGGTTACTATTTTTTTTATTGGAATAAGAGATAATATGTTTATTATATTTTTTTATATAATGTTTAAGTTAAGGTAAACTTTTTGGGGAAAGATAATAAAACCCACTATTCGACACTACCATGCGGTAAGGAACCAGCTGAGACTGGATAAGTACGAATTCAAATGCAAAACGAAGAACTTTGCATTTTGTATAGCCTACTTAAGGCGAAGACTATTGCTATGTAGGGGAGATAGGGGACCATTGGACACTTTTTACATAAATGTAAATAAAATGGTTATTTTCTTACTAAATCTCATTTTTATTTATTATTCAAGAGAACGTACCTATAACGTACGCGGGGTGTTTAAATACTACTACCAAAAAAACTTCAAAGGTCTAAAGTACCCATCAATATGAATATCTTTTTCTAAGGAACCGACACTGTGAACGAGAAAAAAAAACAGCTTTTTCATGCAAAAGTTCATTCAATACCTACCTGGCAAAAATGTTTGAAACAGCTGTTTTAGATTTCTCGTTCACAATGTTGGTTCCTTAGAAAAAGTTATTCATATTGATGGGTACTTTAGCCCCCTGAACTTTTTGTTAGTAGAATTTAAAACATCTTGTATTTGACTCAAATTATAGTGAGTAATAATAATTTATCTAATACAACCAGTCTTTAAGATATAGAAGAACCTTGTCACAAGTGCCCAAACTTCCCAGTGGTCGGGAGGTTTGGGCACCCGGACATTGTATTAAGGCGGAGACAACTGCTAATGTACCTCTCGCTCGCACATTTTAACATTTAGAAAGATATAAAATTACTGAATTAAGATAGCAATAAACCAAGTTTTCATACTTATGCAATTTTTTAGTAGGAAAACTTGTTTGAATGATATTTTCGTTGAAACTTGATTGATTGCAATTTTTCACTTTTAGTGCCATCTCTTGAAAACTACCTAAAACATTGTCAGGTACTCCCCAAATCCCAAGGTTTTTTTTTATAAGTACCTAACAAACAAGCATATGGCCCACCTGATGTTCAGTCGTAACCATCACCTATAACAAAGCATTACCTCGTATGTCACGCACGATAGGAACGTGCCCTACGATGCACTGCCCTGCGTCCATCAGCTTATGGCATACAGATGTGCCTCATGTGCCTGTAATTACACCGGCAACCACACTCTTCAAAACGAAACACAGTAACGCTGCTTGGCGGCAGAAAAAGGCGTGGTGGTAGTACTTCCCCGGACGAGCCACACATAAAGAGCTCTACTACTCTTAAAATCTTGTGAAATAGCTTGGTTGATTGGGATTTTTCACTTTTAGTGCCATCTCTTGAAAACTTCCTTAAACATTGTTAGGTACTCCCCAAATCCCAAGATAGAATTTGAAAATTTGAAAATGTAACACTGCCGTTGACTTTGTTCCATGTTCGTATCATGCAAGTTCTGATATGAAAGGCGACGCACTGGCAGCACTGAATTATGTACTTAGCTGGAAGTGTGTATACGCGAACTATTTCGATTTACGATCTTTAACACCCTCATAACTCAAAAACTATGAGGGCTACATACTTGCAATTTTGCCCGTTTATTAACACCCTTTTGGAAATGTACAATCCGATAAATGTAAATACCGATAAAATAGTACTTATGTGAAAGTGAAAGTATAAAATATGAAAGTGCAGGTTTTAACATACTTATTGATTTTGCATTTTTTTTATGGAACACTAACTACTGCAACATTTTGATACATTTGGACGTCTCTGACTACCTTTGACATCCATAAATAATCTTAACGTAGTGCTAGGTATTAAGATATCTACCGTGCCTGGGGATCAAAGTCGTGAAGCTTTTTCACGATCTGTTTTCGATCCTACATACGAGTTATGATATAACTTTAAATAAAAATAAGAATAGAAATCTTTATCGTAAAACATTTTTTGTTTAGTCGTCTACTTTACTGTTTTTTTTTGTATAAAATATATAACCTACCTGTGGAAACTTTTAATTAGCTTTCAGTTAGCATATTTTGCTTTAAAAGATTTTTTTATTATTTTTCTAACAATAATCTGTACCTAGCTGTAAGTTTTACTAAAATTCCAAAATAAAATAATATATTACCCTAGGCGTATCTCTACTAGTCTGCTTCGATTTTCGGTACCTTTCAGTTCGGTTTCGGTTCGGTTCAGTAGTACAGAATGATGGTGAGATTGATAGGGATGTAGAGAACAGAATAAATGCAGGATGGATGAAATGGAGACAGGTCACAGGAACAACGTGCGATCCGCGAATGCCCCTCAAACTAAAGGGGAAAACTTACAAATCGATCATACGACCTGTCGTTTTGTATGGATCTGAGTGCTGGGCCACCAAAGGGACAGATGAAAGAAGAGTGCATGTAGCAGAGATGAGAATGTTGAAATGGATGTGTGGTGTGACGAGAATGGATAAGATAAGGAATGAGTTTATTAGGGGCAGTTTGAAAGTGGCGCCAGTGACTGAAAAGATGAGGAGTAACATGTTAGCTTGGTATGGGCATGTCATGCGAAGGGAAGAATGTTACGTAACGAGAAGAATGGTAGGGATGAATGTGGATGGATATAGGAGTAGAGGTAGGCCAAAGAAAAGATGGAAAAACCTGTTGTGCCGACCTCACAAGAGGTGGGATAAGGGCGAAAATCATGAAAAGTGTAAAAATATCTCACAGAAAGCTATTTTGTTCCAACAGTCTCTTATTTCAGAATTTGAATATAATACGTTCGTGATCTGGAATACTGACTTGAGTGTTATCAACATTTTTAGCCGACAACGAAAAAGGGGATTTCCAATTTGACTATATATTTTACTAGCGGCTTGTCCCAGCTTCGCATAAATTTTTGGTCATAAATTTTTTGAACATTTTAGGATAAACTTAGACCGTGGGTTCGAGCCTCGCGAGTCACGTCTACTTATTTCATACATTTACACGCCCTTCTCCCTGAGTGAGTGAAATAGCACCCCGGGCGTGACCCGTGGACCCTTTAACATTTTTAATTTCGTCATATCTTTTGAATGGAATGTCTGATTTGAAAAATTCAACAAGTAATCTATAGGTATAGAAACCGTCTTGAATATGAAACTATTTATTTGGTTAAGGATTAATACCAAGGTACAAATAAAGACCCTTTTTTATCGGCGGCATTTCAATTAATTTTTTATAATAAAAGAATATAAGAATTAATATAATAAAAAAATAAGCATATGTCTAACTATTATAGTTATGTCGGGACATTTTTTGTAGATGATGACGTGTTCTGTAAAGTCGTAGTACATTATTTTGTTCTTTCATCAATAGCTTTCGTAGCGCACGCGATGTAAGGTTTTTGTTTTCCACCTTGGGTTACATTATTGGAGTTTTAGTACGGATCCCTGATATTTTTGGAAATATAATATAGTCTATGTTACTCAGGGATAATGTAGCATTCTAATGGTGAAAGAATGTTTGAAATCGTACCAGTAGTTTTTGAGCCTATTCGTTACATACAAAACAACAAAAATACAAATCTTTCCTCTTTATAATATTACTAGCGGCCTGTCCCAGCTTCGCATGGGTGGTCATAAATTTTTTGAACATTTTAGGATAAATTTAAACCGTGGGTTCGAGCCTCGCGTCTACTTATTTCATACATTTGCACGCGCTTCTCCTTGAGTGAGTGAAATCGCACCCCGCGCGTGACCCGTGGACCCGTTAACATTTTTAATTTCGTCATATCTTTTGAATGGAATGTCCGATTTAAAAATTTTTAGAAGTAATCTATAGGTATTGAAACCGTCTTAATTATGAAATGATTTATTTGGACAAGGATTAATACCAAGGTACAAATAACGACCCTTTTCTAGCGGAGGCATTTCAATTATTTTTTTATAATAAAAGAACACTTATTGTGACATAACTATAATAGTTAGACATATGCTGTCGCGACATTTTTTGTAGATGATGACGTGTTCTACAAAATCGTAGTACATTATTTTGTTCTATCTTCAATAGTTTTCGCAGCGCACGCGATGTAACGTTTTTGTTTTCCACCTTGGGTTACATTATTGAAGTTTTAGTAAGGATCCCTGATTTTTTGAAAATATAATATAGCCTATGTTACTCAAGGATAATGTAGCATTCTAATGGTGAAAGAATTTTTGAAATCGGATTAGTAGTTTTTGAGCCTATTATAATATTAGTGTAGATTAGTGTAGATTTATACGTTTGTTGCGCGATTACTCCGCCAATTATTATGAATAGATTTTAATGAAAGATTATTGTTTAGTTTGGTAGGTTTTACTCCAGCCCAAATCTGAGTTTTTTTTCTTAACGTCAGGCCTTTTTTGTACGGAGATTCGATAAGCATTCATAAGTAGTTACATCAATTATTCCAGTGTCTTGTCTAACAGCAAGGGAACCAGCAGGCGGTAGCTAGTCAATACATTATTCAAACTTTGAAATTGTCTGAGAAAATGTTCTCATTTGGAAGCTACATCTTCCATCTTCAAGACCCGGTTTTAATAAAACAAATTAATTCTGTGCCATCAGGCTGAGCCATTTCCTCCAAGATTCGTTTCTAAGTAGATTTTGGAAAGATTCCAGACGATTTGTTAGCTTAGCAAACTATTTTTGAAATTAAAAATTACGTCATTGTTGACCAGTTTATTTCTTGAAAACTTTAAATCTTGGCTCGTTAACGTCAAAAACTTAACTTGTGAAAAACTTTTAAGTGGCTGACAACCGTCAAACAACTTCACGTTCGCAACATTTTAACATTGTTTAAGATATACAATTTAAATATTGCATTTAGTGGTTTATATTTTTAAAGTAACGAGCGAGAGCGTGACGTATGTATGTCTTAAGGTGAAGTGAGACCGTACGCGATATAAATTTTTATAACTCAAAAACTACGCAATTAACAAACTTTTTGGTTGATCATGAAATTTTAATATAGCAATAACATAATAGTAATTCAGTTACAGGACTAGATATACGCCACGTCCTACGTCTTAAGCATAATCTTCATTACCTACCACTCTAATTCTTCATCATTAGGTACAACTCTAATTCTTCATCTCTAATGGTCATCATCAGAAAGAACCGGAAGACGATGGACCCTCACTCGATGGACTGACATTAAAAAGACCGGGTGGAGAGGATGCAATATATTTCTTCCTGGAAATGTATAGAGGTCTGGGTTAGGCCTCTTTATTAAGTCACCCTTAAAATAGGCCTTCCAAGTGCTGGCACTGAACTTCTGTAGGCTGTTGAGTATGATCAGCCCTTGGAATACAGATTCAGTATTCTGTATATTTATCGCCATTATAACGTATGTATATCTAACGTTGTTAGATGTTAGGACTAAGTATTTTGATTTTCAATACACAATAAGGGTGTTGAATAGATTGATAAATAGATTAGAGTAGATAGGGAACAGTTGTCTGAGAGAGATCGCTCTCAGCGATAAGATCTCACGAATTGTACTTCACTGTAACTATTGTACTTTGTTTTTGTATTTAACGTGTTAAATTAAACGCGTGGTGTGCAATACAGAGTTTTTATTTATCTATCTAGATTACAGTTTCTACTGTTATTAAAGCAAACAGACTTAAAAATAATACCGGATAGGTGTGTCAGCTTAAAAAGCACGACAAGCCATCTGTGACGTCAGCTCGCGTGATTGAAGACAAATAGCTTTATGCTAATCCACGATCGCTTCCGACTTAACAACTGTCTATCACAATTGTGAATTGCCATTTTTATTTAAATCAGGTTGCAGTGTACTTTGTACGTACTTAGGTAGTTGGTATCTACCAAATGTAGCTGGCAAACGCTGGATGAGAAATGCCGAAGACCGGGCTCAGTGGCACGTCTTGGGAGAGACCTACGTCCAGCACTGGACTATCATGCAGCCTTCACAGCTCAGTTGGTAGTAGCTCTGCCTTCTGCGCCGTTGGCCGTGGGTTCGATCCCCACTGAGATCAAACATTTGTGTGATGATCATAGATGTTTGTTATCTGTCTGGGTGTTATATAATATTATAAGTATGTACTTACAAAAAAAAGTATATAATGTATTATATCAGCTATCTGGTTCCCATATTACAAGCTTTGGCTTAGTTTGGGGCTAGATAGTGCTGTGTGGATAGTCCACCAATATATATTTATATATATATATATTTTAAGTAAATAAATTCATAGGTCAAAGGATTTTTTTCTAGGTATTTAAGAAAATCCTCGACACTGTAGAATGCCCTCTCGACCAGTCAAGATTTTAATTTAATTTCGAAAGAGGATAGACTAGGTGCCTGGGTTTTATTAATATATTAAGTATGCATTTACAAAAAAAAAGTATTTATCTATATCAGCTATCTGGTTCCTATAGTACAAGCATTGGCTTGGTTTTGGGCTAGAAGTGCTGTGTGAAATGTCCTCCAATATTTATTTATAACATATGTTGATAATGATGATGATGAGGTACTTTGTGTTTTTAGCCGTTGTGCTGTCTGTTGACGCATGCGTAATTGAGGCATTTTCCACCGTAAAAAAAGGTACTTGTGGTTCAGAAACAGAAATAAAAAAAAAGAGCTTCACGACTTTGACAGTCACGGTAGATATCCCCTCAAATCTTTTAGTATCTAATATCAGTTTTTTTTTAATTAAAATGAGTGCTAATATGGCCCGTGCACGCGCGTGGAAGGCACGGTAGACAATTTTATCTAAATATTAAGATAATATAAGTTATATTATCTTAATTTTACAAAAAAGGTTTATCATAGATCAGAGATCAGACCCACCAATCTATATTTGATTGAGTGAGCGAAGCGAACGAAAATACCTAAGTTAACTTGGGAGATTTGGCATTTAATGTATGTATGTATGTATGTATGTTTGGATTTGGAACGGAACTCTTGAATAAATAGGCCAATTCAGTTGAAACTTGGTTACCATACTTTATTAGTAGGTGGTAGTCAGAGGCAAGTCCAAACACTTGACTCCTACTATAATTTTCGGAGCTTTCAGATCGCAGCTCGAAATCTCAGTTCGGGGCGAACCACTAGTATAAATGTTTGTTTTGGAACAGCCCCTAAATGTTTGCAATTACGAAATGAATTTGCTTTTCATTACGGGATTAACTGGAAGTTCAAACACTCTGCTAATTAGTATTGAATAATGTAAGCTGCACCGAATTTTCAGATCATTTTCATAGTAAATTGCAGCAAATTAGTGTTTATTCACGAGAACGCCGGCCGTCAAATGTGAAACAGAAATAGCAACTGACAATGAGGGGAAATGAGATAGCGTTATTCCTGTTTGGTCCTGTTTTGTCAAAAGGGCCTGTATCTAAAATTTGTAATTATACATATATTTTTTTAGTTGTGAACACCTATCTTCTTTTTGCCGAAGGTTGGCTGGTGGAAGCTGCGACACAAGTTTTTTTTTAATTCATTTTGCTGACGGAATAAGCAAATAGACCACTTGATGCTAAGTGGTAGCCATCACCTATAACGAAGCATTGACTCGCAAGTCACGCACGATATGAACGTGTCCTACGATGCACTGCCCTGCGTCCATCAACTTGATGCATAAAAGATGTTAAGCCTCATGAACCTGTAATTTCATCCACACGCACCTTAATGTCACCTGTGGTTACAGACTATAAAAAATAAATAATTAAATATTGGTGGACATTCCACACAACACTATCTCGCCCTAAACTAAGCCACAGCTGTACTATGGGAACCAGATATAATACTTAAATACTTTTTTTTTGTTAATAAAAACTTAAACTATATTATAACAAGCAGACAGAGAACAAACATCTATGTTCATCACACAAATGTTTATTCTCGGTGGGGATCGAAACCCACGGCCTGCAGCGCAGAAGGCAGATTTACTACAACTGAGCTGTGAAGGCTGTGTGAATGAAGTGATAATGCTAGAAACCCGTGCTACGGGCTCTGATCGAGCGCTGATTGGTTCGATCAGATTCAGTGGAGACTTCAGAAAGTTATTTCAAAACTTTTGCATAGAAAAATCCAATATTCATAAATTTTGCGAGTTTTTTTAGGGTTCCGCTGCAGATTTATTTAATAATCATGATCGTTATAAAAAAAGTCATTCCTTTCGCAGAAGAAAGCTTGGTTTGTACCTAATCTACACTGATATTATAAAGAGGAAAGATTTGTATGTTTGTAACGAATAAACTCAAGAATGACTGGTCCGATTTCTAAAATTCTTTCACCATTAGAATGCAGCTACATTATCCCTGATTAACATAAGCTAAGTATATTTAATGTTTAAAATTAAATGTCCACCTTTGCGAAGCCAGGACGAGCCGGGCAGTGCATCGTAGGGCACGTTGGTATCGTGCGTGAATTACGAGGTGATGCTTTGTTATAGGTGAAGGTTACCACTTAACGTCAGGTGGGCCATCTGCTTGTTCCATCAGCTAGTTGTATAATAAATTAAATATTGGTTTTCAAATATTGCGTGGTCGGGTTTAGTATGGAAAACCGATTACCGCCCCTAAACGGTGTGTTCAGAACTCTCGTGAAAAAAAAAACTGTAAATTCATTTTTTTTTTCACAATTTCACAATTTTTTTTGGAATTTGAGAATAAAGTTTCTTTATGTACCTTTGGCGGAAATAATAGTTTTTATTTATTTATTTATTAAGTAAGGTAATTTTGAAAGCATTGATTAGGTTTTCAAGTAAATAAATATATTCAAATACAGATTCCCTGTGCGTTGTCCGATATGAACTTTAATTTAGTTTTTTATTTGTTAAGCTGGATACTGTCGTCAGCGATGCCCGACTCGTACTTGTCCAATTTTAGCTTTATTGTTTTTCGATAAATTGCTTAGTACTTCAAAGTCTGCTTACTATGTACAGTCGGCTGTACAAATATAGTTACAATTCATTTATTTTAAATTACGTCTTCACTTTTGTTTTTACTGGTACATATACCGATATACCGATGTACCAGTTTAATTACAAGACATGGTTACCAGATGTGAACACGAAGTAATTCTGAAAGTTTTAAAGTACTTCCATCTTAATATCAGCGACTGTACCTACTTAATATTAGTAGAGGTTCTTTGCAAGAGACTTTTAAAAATAGTAGCTTTATTTGTGTTTTACAATATATAAAACTAGATCTGTGGCGCGAGTGACTAACTGGTACAGACGTAAAAGGTGCTGGTTCTTTTCTCGCGTTCAATGTTTGCAAAAGGTTTTGGTATTATGTATTTTGTTATTTGTTAGGGTATTTTTATTAGAATGCAACGAAAGCAAAGTTTTTATTTAAATAATGGTAGAATTTACTTAGGATTTGAGGGTGGGTTTTACCATAACTACTCCTTATGTAATGACTCTTCTCGGTTTTTAACTAGTAAGAAAGTTTGTTGTATTCTTTTTATTATGATGGATTACAAAAATAAATTGTTTATATATCTTTTTAATGAAAAAAAATGAGGTTGTAATAATTATTTTTCTATGAAAAAAGTTAGGCTATTTTTGTTTTGATTTTTGTCAGAGTTCTACCAGAATGTAGAAAAAAAATGCCTTACATTTTTGCGCCCAGGCACGGTAGATACTTATACAATATGTTTCTGTCAATCCAAAGTTTCTCTGGACGATAATTGTACTTACCTTTAGTTTTTTTTAATATTGTTTTTGTTATATTATGAACTTTTGATGTACAATAACGCTATAACCTATCTGTCTAGATACGGCAAGTTCCCACTGAAGAATATTCGAGAATGTCTATGGTGGGTAGTCAAAGGTGCGTCCAAAAAAAACATAATTAGTAATAACATAATTAGTAATGCAAAATAATATTATGATTCTCAGGATACATAGATAATTAACATTTAGTAAGATTAAACCAAATATTTACTTTTAATATATTCACGATGTTACCACGAACACTTAAAATCAACACAAATACTCAACCAGCCCGACACGCCACAAACAACTCTATCTCAAAGAAATACAATCCAATTTCACTTATCAGGATATAAACCACCTGTAGGTTCGCGTATAATCGATTTTCTAATTTCAAATTTAATTTTATTGTAACCGGCCAATGTTTTGTTTTTTATTCGAAAAGTAAGAGAGTCGCAAGAGGAGGGTAGATTGAGGAAAGACGTGCGTCGTCTCTGAAAGCTCGGCGTGCACTGACGTATCAAAGGATGCGGGTCCCCTTGACGGTAAGTCTAAAGGATGCGCGGTTTTGAGGATTTTTATTTGTGATTTATCGTGAAACCCCTTTTTAACGCTTTTTGATTGAGGTCGGCGCTATCGGATGGCCAAAAGCGAGATTGCCTGCCTCATTCTGAAAATAAACGCTATTTTTTGTGCAAATTACTTAAAAAGGTAGCTTTATCATCATCATCATCATAACAATACGGCTTTGTGTGAAATTAAAAATAAATCCCGTTTAAATTTATTAATATAAGTGTAGTAGAGAGTATGTTTAAGAGTAGTAGAGGTCTTTGTGTGTGGCTCGTCCGGGGAAGTACTACCACCACGCCTTTTTTACCGCCAAGCAGCAACGCTGTGTTTCGGTTTGAAGAGTTGCCGGTGTAATTACAGGCACATGAGGTTTAACATCTGTATGCCTCAAGTTGATGGATGCAGGGCAGTGCATCGTAAGGCACGTTCCTATCGTGCGTGACTTACTTACTAAAAAAAACTTTGTTAACTATTCTTCTAGGCTTGGTCGCGTGGAACTGGCACCTAGCTTGAAGACGTTTCAAAGTGATCCTTGTGATACAAATAAATACATTTTGACTTTGACTATTGATTTTTGATATTGTGTCTGCAAACTGTAGTGGCATAACGGACGTAATTCTGTTTTGGCATAATTGTTAAAAACTCGCACATTTGGTGACCATCATCAGCTTAATAAGTCCACTCCTGAAAAAAGGGCTCAATTTTACATTTCCAGGAAGGACGATTCTGAGCCCTCTCCATCCACCGATGTCATAAATGGCTATGTTATTAACTTTGACAGAATACAAAATTATTAAATAACAGCGAAAAATAAATTAGGCCTACCCTCAAATTCCGACATCATTTTATACTTTGATCTTGTTTCATAATTTTAACATTTGTAAGAGGAGGAATAAATTAGAACAAGAAGGTTATTATATTAAGCTTATTTTGTAATTAGTCTGCTTATTTATTTTTAAATGCTCTTTGGGAACGCCGGTGTACTTAAACGTTGAAGGAAAACATCGTGAGGAAATCAGTCAGTATTACAGTGGCGATGGGCCTGTCAAGTACCTACTTCAAAATGTGGGTATATGCCAAATGTGATGTTTGGACGTACCTCTGACTATCCTAGGTGCCCTAAGATAATGTGGGAGTTCGTACTTGGTACTATGAGATCTGAGGAGATTAGTGAAGAAAATGTGAGAATCGAACCCACTATCTATAGCGCAGAAGGCAGACCTCTGACATCTGAGCTGTGAGGGCCGCCAACTTAAGTATAGTGCTATAAATCATTTATTCCGCGTCTGATATTTCATTACTTACAATAATTACCGTCGCCATATTGGATTGTGTTGACAGCCCAATTTGCGAGATTCGGAAATGGGAAAAACAAGAAAAAATGCTACATTTCTTAGCGAAAACAACTGAAAATACCGAACATAATTATAAGCAAATAAACTTAAATACAAAAAAGATAAAAAAAGAATACATAAATATCTGAAATGCACGAGGTATTAGGTGTGGGTTCAATTCTAGTGTCGTGAAAAAGTACGTTGATTCGCCCTCATAGTAAAAGTGATGGTAATTGCTTTTTTTACTATAGTGAAACCACGCCTTTTTCTGCAGCCAAGCAGCGTTGCTGTGTTTCGGTTTGAAGAGCGTGGTTGTCGGTGTAATCACAGGCACATGAGGCTTAACATCTGTATGCCTCAAGTTGATAGACGCAGGGCAGTGGGGCACGTTCCTTTATGTGCGTGACTTACGAGGCAATGTTTTGTTATAGGTGATGGTTACCACTTAACGTCAGGTGGGACATCTGTTTTTTTTCTTCAGCTAGTTGTATAAAAAAAAAAGAAAAAATGCTTGACTAAAAGCTTTTGTTCTCACAAATAAATTTACTACGATCTAACAGGATTATACTTGACGTAATTCAGCGTCTTTAGGTTCCCTATACACGCATGCGTAAACACAAAATCTAATACATTATAAAAATATATTTGTGGTATAATTTATTAAACACCTTATGATAAGTCCTTGTGTACAATAAGTGTTGGCTATCTATCTAAGTTTTTTATCTTTTATTTATTTATCTTTATTAAATACTAGCGGCCTGTCCCAGCTTCGCATGGGTGGTCATAAATTTTTTGAACATTTTAGGATAAACTTAGACCGTGGGTTCGAGCCTCGCGTCTACTTATTTCATACATTTGCACGCGCTTCTCCTTGAGTGAGTGAAATCGCACCCCACGCGTGACCCGTGGACCCGTTAACATTTTTAATTTCGTCATATCTTTTGAATGGAATGTCCGATTTGAAAAATTTAAAAAGTAATCTATAGGTATTGAAACCGTCTTAATTATGAAATGATTTATTTGGATAAGGATTAATACCAAGGTACAAATAAAGACCCTTTTCTAGCGGAGATATTTCAATTATTTTTTTATAATAAAGGAACACTTATTGTGACATAACTATAATAGTTAGTCATATGCTGTCACGACATTTTTTGTAGATGATGACGTGTTCTACAAAATCGTAGTACATTATTTTGTTCTATCTTCAATAGTTTTCGCAGCGCACGCGATGTAAGGTTTTTGTTTTCCACCTTGGGTTACATTATTGAAGTTTTAGTAAGGATCCCTGTTTTTTTTTTAATATAATATAGCCTATGTTACTCAGGCATAATGTAGCATTCTAATGGTGAAAGAATTTTTGAAATCGGACCAGTAGTTTTTGAGCCTATTCGTTACATACAAAAATACAAATGTTTCCTCTTTATAATATTAGTGTAGATACATAATAGATATTAAATTATATAGTACTAAGAAAACCACTAAGGTTTGTAAAAGTAATGCTACTAAAGAGTCTTATGTCGATAGTTTCTAATTAATTACACAAAAACAAATAAACTGGATCTAGGTTAGTAGCTCTAGCTAGTAGGGGTTGTAAGCGCGCTGCATAAGAAATGGTCATAAGAATTCTAAAAGTAAATTTTAATATAACGCATGTTAAGTGCATTTAAGGTTTTTTTTGTAAAGAATTAAAAAAAAGCCGAAACCACTAGTCTCTCCAAGCAGGGTTTGCAAGCGCGCCGCCCGCACATTTGACTCAAATTGATTGATGCTGGTATCTCGCGCTGTCAGCGTTATTTCGTTTGGTGGGTTTCGCCTGAAGAGGTCGCGGCCACAGTGTAGCGAACACCCGAAGAATAGCACGTCTGGTTTATGAACACTAGAATTTAGTCAGGGCTTGAAAATCACCCATAGCACTGAATATACATAAGTAATCAAAATAGGATGTGCTCCATAGAACCTTCACAGATCTGCACAGGTGATGACGAGCCCAGAGAGCTGAAAAGTTGCTAAAGCACACTAGAAATCTCTAGAACGATGTTCAACGTTCTGTCAAATCTCATTTTATCGATACAGAATGTTCAACACAAAACAAGAAACCTTAGAAAAACGGACCGATTTTTTTTTTGGAACAAGCAGAAGGCTCTCCTAATGTTAAGTGGTAACCATTACCTTTAACAAAGCATTACCTCGTAAGTCACGCACGATAGGAACGTGCCGTACGATGCACTGCCCTGCGTCCATCAACTTGAGGTATACAGATTTTAAGCCTCATGTGCCTGTAATTACACCGGCAACCACACTCTTCAAACCGAAACACATCGTTGCTGCTTTGTGGCAGAAAAAGGCGTGGTAGTACTACTTCCCCGGACAAGCCACACACAAAGAGCTCTACTACTCTAAGCCGTAAGTTTGTTCCCTGTTCTAAGGCTTGGTCACGTTGAATTGAGGCTTGTATTTTCGTTTGAAGAGAGTGGGTGCCGGGCGTGAATAAAAACATTAATTCTCAGCAATGCAGATAGAGGCGCTTATCGAAATTTGACACAAACCCCGCAGGAAAACGAAATCAAAACAATTGAATACGAAATCTGAAATTTGTAAAAACACTTGTCAAAACTCCTTATACACGTACTTTTCACTACTGCAATCGCTACACTGCGTGTATCCGCGCTCACATTAGCTAGCACTCCACCTCGGCGTGAGTTGGCGGAACATGCCGGGAAATGCCGCTAAGTACCTCCACTACACATCTATTTAAGCCTTGCTGTGTTGTAGAGAAATTGCGGACGTTATCTGACGGTATAGATATTTATTAAATTATTTATTCGATCAGTAACACGGTGTACGTACACCGTTACATTCGTTTAAAAATATTAATAAATATAAATAAATATATGTTGGTGGACATTCCACACGCAATATTTACCCCCAAACTAAGCCAAAGCTTGTGATATGGGAACCAGATAGCTTAAATACTACATAAATATTTTTTTTGTTAATACATTATAATATAACACCCAGACAGAGAAAACGAAAGTTCTCGGTCGGGATCGAACCCACGGCCTACGGCACAGAAGGCAGAGCTACTACCAACCCGATCATCCCGATCGGTTCAGTGGCGATTTCACGTGACGGAATCAAAGTCGTGAAGTTGTTTATTTCTGTTTCAAAAGTACTTTTTATACAGGGTGTCCCAGAAACCGACGGCAATCCGGAAACGGGTGATAGGCCAGTCATAATAATTACCAAAAATATAAAATATGGTAAGTATTTTTAAAGTTATTGGCATTTTAAAAAGTCGAGAAAATCTACATCCCTGTCTATCTATCTGGTGGTCTTTAGACTCGCGTTACTTATAAATCTTTTTTTCTTTTTTTTTATCAATATTATTTTTATTATGCATAATCCTGAATAATGCCTTTGTAAGTTGTGATCAAAAATTTTAAACCGCTCCCATTTTGGAAGAAAATATCACTTTTTTCCCAACTAAGTATTCAAAATTAATACTTGACCTATCTTTAACCAACTGCACTGAAAAATGAATGAACTACAATAGTTTGGCAAGTAACTTTAAAAGTTGATGCATTTCATAAGGATTCCAAAATGGTATGACACTTGCTAGATTAACTCTTGAAAACTATTTTTTTTGTAAAGAAACCCAGGCGTTAGCAATTTTTTTTTACTTTCTTAAAATTATTCTAGTATACCCAAGGCTTTCCTCACAGTCGTATCTTTAAGATTCTAGGTTAGTGTGAGATAGAAATACTAATTTCCGGGTAGTCCAAAGGATATTAATGATATTTTTATTTTCGTTTTCCTTAGGATTCTTTTCAAAAATAGCTGATTATTTGGATAAGTATTAATATAATGGATAACATGGTCTGATATTGGTCGGCATTTCTATCAACTTTAAAAATGTAAAAATTATGTTATAGTTACATAACTATAATAGTTGGACATATGGTATTGCAATTTTTTTTTGTAATAAATATAGCTTATGTTACTCAGGGATAATGTAGCATTCTAATGGTGAAATAATTTTTGAAATCAGACCAGTACTTTTTGAGTTTATTCTTTAAATACAAACATTCAAAAATTCAAATCTTTCCTCTTGATAATATTAGTGTAGATGTAGATTAAAGTACCCTAATTACACGAGTCGTACAAGAGCAATAAAAAGAACAACGGTAGCAAGGATAATAAATGAGTTAGACAAATTATTTAAATTAGTTTCGGCGAAAATTATGTTTTTTTGTTGAATCCTGGCTCCGGGCTACGGCTGGTCAAAAATGTGTAGTAATTATAAACGCGCGATCTTTAAAACTTAAATCATGTAATACTACATTATTTTAGATCCCGAGATAGAGCGGTCTTACTCTCGACAACCAACGGATTCGATCTCTTGGCCTGTGAACAGCAACGCGAGCAGACGTGTGAAGGACGTGCAACATGACAGATTCTGATTTAGATTTATTTATTGCCAACATTTACAATGTACATACATCAGTTTTATAGCTTAGACCTAAAGTAGCTATTATGTAGAAATATGGAAGGTATACCTAATTTATACTATGGGTTAGACGGTTCAAAGTGATACAGTTGTATAGATAGACCTTTTGACTTTGTAATAACTTAATATATCTTTATTTCAGACACGAGAACCATTAAAAATTTCTTAAAATCTAAAATAAATCTTATTCATGATTAAATAATAAACAGGTAACGTAAAAATGCACCTAAAGTTAAAAAAGTTACTTTAACACACCTATTTTGTATTAGCCGTTATATTGGGAAGCGAAAATATGTTTGCTATAAGTTTGGAGCTTGATGCAGCTGTGTGTGTGATTTATTGAGGATATTGGCACACGAAGGTTTTTATTGTCGGCTAAATAAATTAGTATTGCTACACTTATTTGATACGAAATGTATGTTCAGGTTAGAAACGTATAAAGTACGTTTTATTAGGGTTCTGTAAGCCTTTCCGAAAATATAAACGAAAGATATATTTTAGTTTCACGCTTAGAATCAATTTCTCAGAACTTTAGGGGTGACCTCTGTTTCTGAGAAGCGATATTAATAAGTAGTGAGAACCTAGAACTATATTTTTTTATTAAATAAAATTTCAGTCCGTCACGTATGAAATATATTTCAACTACTGCAAAATGTGGTTAAAAAATAAAATAAAATAAAAATAAAAAAGCCTGTTTATTCCATAACTTAAATGAATACAAATTCATCGATACATGCACTTTTTTTTTTAATAGATTTAATATAAGTGAGTATTGAATCTAATTAGAGTTTACTTATTTATTTATTTATCTACACTAATATTATAAAGAGGAAACCTTTGTATTTTTGTATTTTTGGACATAATCAAATAATTTTGACCTTAGACATAATCAAATAATTTTGAGTGTTTTATATTTCACTGGGTTTTTTTTGTAAAAAATGACATTAATGGGTGATTTATCCAAGTACGTGCTTAGTCAAAGTCAAAAGGTATTATTCAATTGAATCACAAGGATCACTTTGAAACGTCTTAAAGCTAGGTGACTCTAGGTGCCAGTTCCACGCGACCAAAGCCTAGAAGAACAGGTAACAAACTTATGGCTTGGTTCCTACCGCTCTTTTGTATGATCTAGTGAGGCTAGTAAATCCTATTAGGAAATCTGTATTTGGGAACAGAAACAACCAATCAGAAGGCCACTACTAAGCCGCTACCAACTAAGCTAACTATCTAGAAAAAATATTTAAAATCGAATGTTGGTACATACGGAATTCAGGCAGTACTTTAGTGTTCACACTTGTCCATCTCATTAAAACACTCGCTAAACTTTTTTCCGTATTTCAGAATCAACATTTTATTTCTGAAAGTTTAATCTCACCAGTGAAATTGCTGGTTATATTAGAGACAGGATAAAATACACTGTAAGTATGAACCGTAAGCTAAAAGCGGATGAAATACTTACTTATAAATATCACACAGCTCAGTTGGTACTAGTTCTGTCTTCTGCGCTCTAGGCCGTGGGTTCGATCCCCACACAGAACAAACATTTGTGTGATGAACATAAATATTTGTTCTCTGTCTGGGTATATTATAAGTTTTTTTTTTGTTAAAACATATTAACAAAAAATAATATTATATCGGCTATGTGGTTCTTATATTACAAGCTTTGCTTAGTTTGGGGCTAGATAGTGCTGTGTGGAAAGTCCACCAATATTTCTTCATAATTTATACATCGGTCAACTATAATATATGCTCTACAGTAAAATCAAGAGGATTAGCTAATTCAGTATTTATATGATAAATAATTAATAAAAACAGAAACAGGTGTAGGTCAATTTGCAAAAGTTGTAATGCTTAACTTCTTGATATCAATTGAAAAAATGATAATTCCTTTTAATGGTAAAACGGTTTCGTAGTTTGAATCGTTGTCGCCTTGCGAGTAGGTACACTTAATTTTCCCATTTTTGGATACTATCTCATCGATATCAAGTCAATCTGATAACAGGACATTAAGGCGAAGACAAGAGCTAATGTGACTCTCGCTCGCACGTTTCGACATGTTGAAAGATATAAAATCACTAAACTCATTTTCGAAAAATCGCAATCAACCATTTTGTGTGCAATCACATTGCACACAGTTTAGTAAAAATTTCATTTTGATCGATACATGTTTTCCTACTCTAAAGTGTGCTTTTCTAGTTTTCGTACATAATCAAACTTTTAAGTAGGAAAACTTGTATCAATCAAAATGATTTTTTTACTAAACTGTGTGCAATGTGATTGCACACAAAATGGTTGATTGCGATTTTTCGAAAATAAGTTTATTGATTTTATATCTTTCAACATGTCGAAACGTGCGAGCGAGAAGTTGTTTGATAGTTGTCAGCCCCTTAAGCATATATACTGTCTAACAGCTATGTAGTCCTAACGCGATGTAGTCATATCGAGATTTAGTCAGAAAGCGACTTAGTCATAATGCTATCTAGTCTTTCTAGTGCTTTCTTTACTTTTTCAGTTTCATTGATAGAATACTGTAATTATCAGCCTCAACTCATATTTTACAGTTTTGTTTGGCAAAAATAGGTAAATAGAGTCGGAATTGAGACGAAAACGAGAACACGGATAGCGAAATGAAGTGCCGCCATGAATTACCCTTACGACCGGTTTTTGAAAGCCCGATCAAACGTAATCGGATGTCAAGGCACTTGCTATTTCAGCTATTACATCGAATTAGATAGAGACAGCAAGTGACTTGACGTCCGATTATTTTTGATCGGGCTTTCAGAAACCGGCCGTTCGTGTAGCTTAACTTGCCTAATAGTTTATTACTCTATAGTTTGTTACCACTACTCTGCTAACTATTAGTATGAAATATTTGCACACAATGTATAAAAAACTGAGCAGCAACCGTTTTTTAGAACTTTCGCTTAGCTCTATTTAAATTGTATGTTTTTGATTTTTCCGTTCAGACTTTTGGCTGTAACAAAACTAAGTATTTTTAATGTGCGTTAATATTATAGAGCTCAATTTCAAAACCAAAGATTGCACACTATTTCAGCCGCCAAGCAGCGGCGCTGTGTTTCTGTTTTCAGGGTGTGTTGTGGCGTCCGTAACGTGCGTGACTTACAAGGTAATACTTTTTTAAAGGTGATGGTTACCACTTAGCATCAGGTGGGCCATTAGCCAGCTCCATCAACAAGTTCCATAAAAAAAACATATTGAATAAAAACCATTTGACATCGACTTTCAATGATCGCTTGTCCCTTTCAATTATCACAAGATACATAATCAGCGAGCCGATTCACAAAAAACTAATATATTCAGTTCTATCACAAGGATCATTTTGAAACGCAAACAAGTACAAATGTAGGCTATTGTGCCGGCAAGTTATAAGTTCGTTTTGTCGCAGTCCGCAGAGCCGCCCTGTGCAAATGTTACGCGTGGCAGCTGAGCAGGCACGCATTTAGAATAGATAACGTACCGTTCACTTTGCATACTGACACTTTTATGAGTAGTAGAGCTCTTTGTGTGTAGCTCGTTTGGGGAAGTACTACCACCACGCCTTTTCCTGCCGCCAAGCAGCGCTGTGTTCGGTTTGAAGGGTGTGGTTGCCGGGGAAATTATAGGCACATGAGACAACATCTGTATGCCTCAAGATGATGTACACTACTCTCAAACGGTGAAGGAAAACATCTTGAGGACACCAGCATATCGTAGAACCTAAATAAAAGTTCTACATGGGCCACAGCTAACGCTATTCCAGGAGACAGAGCCTCCCACTTTACTGTTGATTTTATTATTTCCAATAAACATTTTTCATTTTTATTTTCATTTTCATGTGTCAAGTGCCCGAAAGAAGCCACTTGGAGGCATAATTAAAATTCAGTCACGACACTGTTTCAGAGAATGGTGCTCAAAATAGATGTGTTATTGGTGTTTATGGGCAAAGATGATCAATTACCTACCAGTTACCAAATAATCAGGTGGGTCAGACCATATATCTGTATTGACTTATTGCTGTCCCACTGCTGGGCAAAGGTCTCCTCCATGTTCTTCCACTCCCCTCGACCTTCGACGCTTCCTCGAGTGGCCGCGTCGACTTTTACCCTCTGTGGGTATCCGTTCTGGTATTTAACATAAAAAAATAAAAATAAAGTATAAGCAGGCCATTCAGTGACGTTTTTTAAATCAATGCCGTAGATTTTGTAAATGTCCCGTGATTGAAATGACTGCCATCTCTTACAGTTAATGGGTAATAAGTACTTGAACGGGGCTATTTTAAAAGAGTTTTCAATCGAAACTCCAAGATTTGTCTTTCTTGCTCTTGCTTTTTTGCATACCTATCTTTATTTTTGTGTGATATGATTAATTAGGAAAATCTATTTATGGCCTATTTTAAGATTAGACACACCCAACTATTGTATTATTTGTAATTGCTGTTGATTTTCTATTAAATAAATAAATGAACAAAAAAGTAAGAAAATTTACGAAAGTTTTAAAATAGACCTGCGGGTAATTATTATAGAATCATTATTGACATGACACCCCTCATAGCTAAGTTGATAGTAGCTCAGCCCGTGGGTTCGATCCCCACCCAGAACAAATATTTGTGTAACAAACAACAAACATAGATGCTTGATCTCTGTGTCTGGTATAACACCCAGCCAATGCCAGCCAATGGCAAAGAGCAGGCCATATAGCTCGAAGAACTGACAGTCTCTGAGGAGTAAAGGTTCTCGAATGGCGGCAGTGAACTTGAAAACTAAAGGTCCTTCCGATGGACCGACGAAATGGTAAGGATATCGGAAAGTCGGTGAATGGAGCTGTGGACTCTTCAGGCTGATGATGATGATGAGTACAAAAAACATAATCCTAGGAATGGATGTTACTGCAACGTAAAGAGAAAAACACAAAGAACGCTTTGTGTGTTCAGCCTATCGAGGCTTCACTGTAAAGTCTATCCGAAGGATAACAACCTGTCTCGTCCAAGGTTTACAATTTCTTTCAGCATTCTAACTCGAAACTATTGTTTTATTTTTTATTAGACTTGCATCATTAGATACTGTGCAAGTTTTAGTTATTAACATATTTTTAAATTGGAAAAAAATATTGAAACAGCTTCTCGAATTTTGATCCCCAGGGACGGTAGATACCACATCAGAACTCCAAGTACCAAGTACGACCTCGAAGACATCTAAGGGGGAACTAGTCGTCAGAGGTACGTCCAGACATTACATTTGGCACATACCCACTTATTGCAATTGTTCGTATTCCATACGTGACAGGTTGCAAGCCCAACGCCGCTAAATAAACTGTGCTCAGGAACTTCACGACTTAATACCACCACTTCTTCACACACCATCTCTTTTCCATAACAGGACAAATAGACGTACGGCTCAGTACCACCCATATCTGGTAAATATAACACCCATTCGCACTAAGCGCTTTGCTTCTACATTTATAATGCGAACTGCCAAGGAGTGGAACCCATTGCCGTCGTCTGTCTTTCCTGATCACTACTTGGGTCTCTTCAAGAGTGAATAGGTGTCTTCTAGACCGTTCTGCTCCATCGTTGGCAACATCGTCGCTTACCATCAGGTGAGATTGTGGCCAAAGGAAAGTCTATTAATTATAAAAAAAACACACACACTTTTAATCGTAATTCCACACATGCTCTACTCAACTGAAGTGTACAACGGGCTTTACGAGCGTGGTTTTCCGTGCAGCCTTGCATGTAGTGCTACTAACCAATCTCACCAACTCCCTCCGCACGAGGGACGAAGTGCACCAACACCAACAGGTGGTTACGGAATCCATTCGATTAGTTACATAATAAATTGATTTAGCGGAAAAAGACCTACTAAATATAATATTTATCAGCCTGAAGACGTCCACAGCTGGACATTGGTTTCCTCCACCACTAGTAAGAACAATTTTGAGTAAAAACCTTGTAAAAACGAAATTAAAAAGTGGTTTCCTTAGTGCTATTCAATTGATATTTATTGATATCTGATAACATGACGTATGTATATATATAGTCGGACAGCAATTTAGTCCACTATGTATATACAGTAGTATATACTACAGTACTACAGTAGTATATACTATGTTTTTTTTTTATATTGATAAATGAAAAAAAGTGACTTAGCCATCCAGCTAAATAATTAAGTCTTTTAAAAGCTATGCCATTATAATAGGCGCAGGTTCTATTCCCGCGTTTAAGCATGATTATCAGTTAATTTAATAAGTAGCACGTCCGTGGTAAAATGTGGACAATAATATAATTTTTTACTTAAAATTGACGTTATGTTTCCTTATCAAACTCTCTGTTTTTGTTTCCGCGCTGACCAGATGTAATCACCCTGTACATTTCGTCGTGTGAAACACCCTTAACCATTAAAATTCGCATCGAGTTTAACGGAGCGTGGAAGTTTCGGTTAATGTGTTAGTGAACATCGGCTTAACTACGAGTACATTTAATTAGTTTAGTCTAAGTTTATATGTTTCTTTGCAAGTTCCTTCTACATGGAAACTTGTAGTAGGAACTTAAACTTCTTTGAATAAGTAGTGAGTAGGTAAGCAAGTATGTATGACTCAATTTAGTTTTACTTTACAATACTCTCAAACGGTGAAGGAAAACATCGTGAGGAAACCGGCATGCCGTAGAATCTAAAAAGTTCAAAAGCATGTGTCAAGTGCTCGAAAGGAGCCTCTTTGAGGCTCACTTGAAATCCTTTCACCACACTGTTGACTTTGATTTTATCAATTAAGATCGTGGTCTTCCTAAAATTAATAAGGAAATAATAGTGACATAATATTTTAGGTATGTTTTTGTTAGTTTATTAAAAAGGAGTTATTTGTTTATATCAAGCTATTTAAGCTAATTGGGTGTCGCGGTGGTTTTCCAGCAAAAATAGAAAACTATCTTCAGCCTGGATCCGACCGTCACATCCGGCCCTCGCCGGAAATACGTCATTACCGCGGCGGCGCGTCATTACGCGCATTTGGGTCAATTTCCAGCGCGAGGTGTGATGATCTACCGACTGCCTCTTTAAGGCTCCGAGTACATACCGCTGGAGAACTACTACACATCATCAGTATCATCAACAGACCTCACAAGGTAGTATAATAGCTATGTCTTCTGCGATATAGGTAGTGGATTCAATTTCAATGTATGTGGTAGTTGAGCTCATTGTGAACGTTATGTAAGGTAATTATAATGTAGTGATATAAACTTCTATAGTATTTTTTCCTTCTGAAATACTTACCGTTTGTGGATATCCGATCAAGCTAGTGTAGAAATGGTAGGTACTTACCTGAAAAAAAGATAAAGTGATTTAATAGGTAATTCAACTTTGTTAAATTTTGTTTATTTATTGTATTTATGACTTGATTCTTCTCATTTCACAGCACCATATGCAGCCAAACTAAGCAAAGCTTGTACTATGGAAACCGAGTTTTTTTGTAGTTAAAACATTTATACTAGTTAGTGGTTCGCCCCGAATTGAGATCTCGTGATACGATCCGAAGGCTCAGAAAATTTAAGAAAGTGGTAGTCAGAGGCAAGTCCATAGATCGGATCAACGGTTCGAAAGTTATGGCCCGCCTTCTTCTTGTCGCGTCACTAGTTTATTTCGAAACAGTGGGGTGAAGGATTTTAAGTGCGCCTCAAGAGGCTCCTTTCGAGCACTTTATAACACGTGTTATAGAACTTATTAGGTTTGACGACATGCCGGTTTCCTTACAATGTTTTCCTTCACCGTTTGAGAGTACTGGCATTGTGCACATACATTTTTGTACAGAAAAACGAATTGGTGCAAGACTGGTTTTGAACCGACATCCATGTTTCGGAGCGCACGATACGCGTCCTGGTTCCAGAAGTCTTAGGCCACAAAGGAGGCCTTAATGCGGCCTAAAAACTCCGGCAGTTGATCATAAAAACTTTAGATAAAATATTTTTCACAAAGAAACAACATAAATATTTCAGGAACATACATATTTATTGGGAACCCACGTAGTGTCAATGAATATTTCCTTTTCGAAATGCTATAACTTGTCTATAACTTTTCAGTGTGCAATCTAAAATAGACTCTAACGCGATGGGATTCGGCTAAAAATACTGTGTTTTAAGATCAAAATAAACGGGATCCTTCACGAAAATGTTAACAGGTGAAATTGAACCGTTAGGACCGTGTTATAAGCTTCAATATTGTTTGCATGTTTTCGTACTTACCACAGGTGTTTGCACTCGAAATGCAATTTATAATAGTAACTATTACTCGTTCTATGTCCTTTTGCTTGGCGATACATAATAAATGTATCGAAAACATTACAGAGTGTGAAGTTATTGCTTTCACTCTCACGCTTGACCGTTTTATGGACTGTTAGAATAAGTATCATAGGTCTATTATGTCTACTTACTACCATAAATAAATAAATATTGGTGGAATTTCCACACAGCACTCTCTAGCAAAGCTTGTTATATGGGAACCAGATAGCTGATGATACTTATATACTTTTTTTCGTAACTACATAGATATAATATATAATAACACCCAGACAGAAAACAAACATCTATGTTCACCATGTATGTATTGTTTGTTCTCGTTGGGGATCGAACCCACCTGCAGCGCAGAAGGCAGAGCTACTACCAACTGAACTGTGAGTGCAGTGATGTGTGATTACTAACTACAGTATGCTTCATGAAGCCATTTCGTCTTATTGTGTTTGCATTATTGAAGGCCTTTGAGTAGAACGGTCGGGAACACTCTGCGTTCCTTCTTCTTCTTCTCTCATAATATGGCACATGTCTATTAATCGACCGACGGTACACGCTGTGTTAGAATTAATGAATTAAATGGTGTACGACTGACACAGCTATATACTAAAATTTAAACAGAACTTAAACAACAATAGAATATAACTGTAAGGCTAGCAGAAAATTTACAAATAAAAAGTAAAACATACAGAAGAAAAAAAAAAATATATAGGCACCACACTGTGCCAGCACGTTGCTCCTGTGCGGCTGTGGGTCAAATCTGGTCCCATCTTAGCATAAAGCCGCTCCACAACACATGCCCTCATACTACAAAATGGTGTTTAAATTTAAATAATGCTTAAAATTAGCGATGTGTCTGTTTGCCATTACGCATTGGTAAGAGATGGCAATAGTTGAAGCATAGTTTATCGTTTGACAATTTTTTTGGCCTATTTAAAAGTATTACACGGGTATTTATCGCGTTTACCTTTATTATTTTCTCGACGTTTTTTGGCCTATTGTTTTGTGAAGCGATGTTGGTTTTCAGTCAATTTCTTGTTGTTGTCAATCGACTATGTTGCCAGTTGTTTAATAGCCGTCTTATTGTGCTTGAATAATTGATGTAGGAATGAACTTATATTGAATTATTTAAGTTAAATAATTTAATGTTGCACTTTATTTACAAAAACAAATACAGTGAAAACATGAATTTAAAAATGTACAAAATATACAACAATTGAGCTATCTGCAGACCGTTGCGTACGTAGAGATCTATATTAAAAATAAATAATAAAATAAAAAATATTTCATTCAGCTAGGATCACTTGGTGCTAGTTCCACGCGACCAAGCAAAAAACTAACGACTTGGTTCGTTTTTTGTATAATGATAATGATTATGTGCCCTTTCCATCCACCGACTTCCCGCGATCCTTCTAAAAGTATTATCTATCATGTTTTCTTTATTTGCTCTAAGACGATTAGTTTTTTCTAGAGCACTGTTCCATCGCCTGACAGGCGGATTTGCGTCAACGTTCGTTGGCGTTGTAATCCTAGTTCACCTCCTTCCTCCCTGCTTAACATCCCCAAGATGGTTACACGGCATTATGACGGTCCTACTATTATTATTATTTTTTATACAACTAGCACACCGGCAACCACACTCTTCAAACCGAAACACAGCGTTGCTGCTTGGCGGCAGAAAAAGGTGTGGTGGTAGTACTTCCCCGGACGAGCCCTTCAGAAATAACTCTACTACTCTCAATTATGATAGAAGTATGTCGGTGGATAATGGCAAAGAGTAGTAGAGCTCTTTGTGAGTGGCTTCACAGGACTACCACCATGCCTATTTCTGCCGCCAAGCAGCGTTGCTGTGTTTCGGTTTGAAGAGTGTGGTTACTGGTGACATTACAGGCACATGGCCTGTATGCCTCAAGTTGATGGACGCACGGCAATACATCGTAGGACACGTTCACAATCGTGCGTGATTTATTCGTAATATTTTCTTGTAAAAAATCTGTTGGTAAATAAATGTGGCGGTCACCGTTTTTCAGAAGTATCTAAGTTTACACCCTGTCTGCGGTAAGCCGCGGGATTTTCAGGCCCTTTTAAAGTGATCGCTTTAAAACTGTGAAAGAGATGGCTTAGCGCTGATTTTGAAGTCGAAACTTCTTTTGGTTCGGATAGTCCTGATTTGCATATTTTTCTTGTATTCTTGGTCTTGGTCACGTCTTGAAGATGTCTTTCCTAAGCTGGAGTGGAGTGCTTATCCCCAGCGCTTTCTATTGGTGGCCATTCGGGTCACATCGTTAAACTGGCATCTACACTCTTTAAGCTGGTCCATCTATCTGTTAGGGATCTTATGCTTTTTGCCTTTACTTTTAGACAGCCTTCACAGCTCAGTTGGTTGTAGCTCTGCCTTCTGCGCCGTAGGCCGTAGGTTCGATCCCCACCGAGAACAAACAATTGTGTGATGAACATAGATGTTTGTTCTCTGTCTGGGTGTTATTATATTATTATACTAGCTGACCCGTGCCCACTTTGTTGGGCTGTGTCAAATTTGCAATAAAATAATATTGCGGCTATAAATTGAGATGAAGGCTATCCTATATTTTAAGTTAGATCAAACTGCACACGGTGCGCAAATTTGATTGAAATCGGTTAAGTAGTTTAGGAGTCCATAGCGGACAAACAACGTGACGCGTAATTTATATATATATTAAGATTATAAGTAGGTATGTATTTACAAATAAAAAGTATATATGTATTATTTCAGCTGTCTGGTTCCCATAACACAATCTTTGGCTTAGTTTGGGGCTAGATAATGTTGTGTGGAAAGTCAACCAATATTTATTTATTTTTTCTTGTTCTGAGCCGGCAAATAAGCTTACGGCTCCCTCCTTTGTAAGAGCTACCGGTACCCATGTACGCTCTTATTACGTAAGAGCCAATTGCGTATTTTAGGTCCCTGAGACCTAAAATACGCATAATTACGCTAACACGCTATACGCTAATTGTCACAGAGGGGTCTCTGTGACAATTAGCGCGATGGGTCCCTGGACAGTTATTTATTGTATTCGCTTCGTAGCACTTGGTCTTATAATTAAAGGCTTAGAATAACTGTAATCATTACAGTAAACATACCCTTAGTTCTTCTAAGAATTCATGTAGAAAATAAAATGTAATATTCATATTTGTATCTCTGAATCGTATTCCACGGTGTCACGGTGTCTCGCAGGCGTCCACGGAAGTGTCTGATGACATCTTTCTGCCTAAACACAGCATAAATAAAGGTCAAAAGACGAGCAGTTGGTACTATCACCATTAAAGAACCATGAAATACAGGTTGCAAGCCTCTTGGCGCGTACTAGATTACTGATTTCACCTCTTGAACGTTCTATAGATCACTAGCCAAAAATACGAAAGGCAGACCTACCAGTCTGTTAGGAATGTGACTTGCCACTACCCCCTAAATATGCACACAGTATTAACAAGTAGCATTTTATTAATTCAGCTTTTCAGTCAAATGTAGGTATTCAAAAAATGTATCCTCTGCTGTAAACCTTTTATTTAATTCAGCTTTAATCAAATACTCTGTAAACGAATTTAGTTCATTTACGCGACAGCGCTGCGGCACGGGCGCGGCCGGGGGTGTTGCGCTCACTACGTAAAACCAAGCAGTAGCGACAGCGATAACTTCTTTTTGTATCACTAGATATTTTCGAAAGAGTGTGGTGAAAAGATTTTAAGTGCGTCTCAAAGAGGCTCCTTTTCAGCACTAACTCACTGAGCGATCAGCCAAATTCATTACGGTATTCTAAGGAGATTCAGGTACGTCTAAGTACTACATATGTCACATACCCACATTTTGCTATTCTAACTGGTTTGCCTTAGTTGCCAGTTCCACGCGACCAAAGCCTAGAAGAACAGGCAACATTCCGAATAATACACTCTGTAATAATAATTTACTCTTTTTTTGGACGGAGGCCATTCGCGCTAATTTTGAACAGTTATGGCAAAACTAAATCATAAACGTTAGCCCACTGCTGACATATTGACATATTTTATTGTGTTTTTCACAAATCTCTCGGTCAATAGCAATCTTAAGCGTTCCGTTTTGACGTGTAAACAGTTTGAATATAGCGCGATTGTGTCTCTGTTGTGAAATACGTAGTGAGGCAGTACTTTGGGCGCGGCGTGGGGGCGGCGGTGAAAGACAAGTAACGTTAACCGAAAACTGTTTAATTCCAACGTTTTAATGAACGTGATGACTTGAGGCCACGAACTACGCTCTTACAACCTTACTATTATTGTATATGTTTATGTCTACTTATAAAACATTGACACAAGATAATCAGTTTTTTTTTTATTATTTTGAAACATAATTTCCGTTGTAAAAATTATGGGAGAAGCCAACAGGCTCCTAAAACAGAGTTCTAACTAGTTTAGGCCTATAGATTATAATGTAAATGTCAATAAAATAATTCTGGGTGATAAAATAATTCACTACATTTAATTAAATATATTTATGTAATTGACTTTTTGTACACGGTTGTGCATATTATGTAGTTCAACTTACATTATACACGGGCATGACTTGTAAACTCGTTTACCAATAAAGTATATGTCTCTGTTTTTGTATTTATTATTTATTAATTTAAAGCCTGAGCATCTACCTGTTTGACATTACAGCTTGACAGATATATTTCAATATGCGAGACACCGTGACACTGCGGAATACGGCGCACATAATCCGTTTCATTAATTATATAACTATATATTTTCATTTTTAAGATATTTTCTATGGTACTATATTTTATTTTATCTACTGTAAGACCCGTTTTTTTTTAATTTATTTATTTAAAGTGTTTTTTGCCATTTGCTACCTCGACTTTAGTGGCCAAACCTGAATTATGTCGTCAAATTTAATTATCGTTCAGTTAAATAAAGGTTCTACTGAGCCACGTTAAATCTAACTGATTTACTGATTATCTTTAACTAACAATTAATAAAAGACATGCAAAATTGGGTTCTATTTTAATTATTCTTGCGAGATAAATTTAGAAGGTTGGCTGGGGGATGAGATATCGCAGGTTTCAAATTTACGAAAATAAATTAATTAGGCTTAGAACTGTGATCCTTTGGATAACTTGATGCTTGTAGTTTTATAATTATATATTTATTAATGAACAAATTTAAGGCTATCTCCATGAATAAATTAGGCTTTTTTTTAATACAACTAGCTGATGGCACAAGCAGATGGCCCACCTGATGTTAAGTGGTAACCATCACCTATGACAAAGCATTTCCTCGTAAGTCACGCACGATAGGGACGTGCCCTACGATGCACTGCCCTGCGTCCATCAACTTGAGGAATACCGATGTTAAGCCTCATGTGCCTGTAATTACACCGGCAACCACACCCTTCAAACCAAAACACAGCGTTGTTGCTTGGCGGCAGAAAAAAGCGTGGTGGTAGTACTTCCCCGGACGAGCCACACACAAAGAGCTCTACTACTCTTCAATTATCCAACTATTATCTAACCAAGTCGAGAAAACTGAAATGAAATAAAACTGTGCTTCTACTTTTCTCTTTGCAATGTCATCGGTCCATGTTGTCCACCTTTAACTGGCAATAAATAAGTAAGTATTTGTGGACATTAAAGACAACAGTAGTAATCTCAAAATAAGAAAATGCTTGTACCATGAGAACCAGATAACTTATAGTTTACAGTTGTTTTTTGTAAATACATACATAAATATTTTTTACCAGCTAGAACCTAAATCTGTGTTAGTCACTCAGTGAAAAGGTAATGGGAAATGTTTAATACATTTCCCATTATCTTTTCACTTAGTTTTTGAATTGTTTGAATTGAATCACAAGAATCACTTTGAAATTTCTCATAGCTAGGTGCCAGTACGCAACCAAAGCCTAGAAGAACAAGTAACAAGTCCTCGATGAGGATCGAACCCACAACCAGAAGCGTAAAAGCAGAACCAACTGAGGCTTGAAGAAGACACAAATATGAAAACAAAGAACATAAAATAAAATGTAACGAGATAGTCCAAAGTTAAACCAAACCGTACGAACTCCACTCAAGTATCATTTCCAAGTAAGTATTAAGATCTTTCATAGAAAATGTATTTATAGGTAAAATACTTGTTAAATAAACAGGCTCACGAACGGGAATAAGTAACCTCATAAGCCTTCGGTACAATACGCTCTTTGTAGCATTGTTCATAATTCGGCATTGTCTTCATTCGGGCCTTGGTTTGGAGTAGGCCGGGACTCAATTGCTACGGCGTAGACGGTCCACGCCGTAGAGCCTGTAATTCTAGTGTAAGACGTTATTATTCGATTAAATTCAATTATTTATTTTTTGCAGTAATTTAATATTTAGAAATTAATTGTAATGATTTAAAAGTCACATTACAGGAACAAAAAATAGATATATACCTAGTACTAGTTTTTTTTTTTTTTTTTTTTGCCATCTCGAAATGGCACTAGGTGTATCTGTTTCCCCTAACATGATCAGGGACTTTATTTACTAATAAGGAGGTAAGGACAAGGTTTACTTTTATTTTAAAAATATATCCCGTAGGATAAATTACCCTTTTTTCTGCGGGTTCTGTCTGCCTTATACATTTTTATTTCTAGCTTAGCTTATATCTATAGTTCTTACAATTTTCTTCTATTTTAATATAACAATAAATTTCTAATTTCTATAAACTGTTTCTTATATTATACTTTTCTACTTCTTTATTTCTTATTTCTAGTTGACATATATGCATGTTCTATATATTCAATAATATATATTCATCATAGTTTATATCTACTTTTTTCTCTTTATTACCTTTTCTACAATTTTAGTACAATATTTTATGAACATCTCTCTTTTTGCGTTATCTGCCATAATTGTGCATATATTTGCCTCCGCTAAGTCGCAGTCGAGCATCTGTTCGGCCTCAAATCTTTCGTGGGCATATACTGGACATTTTAGTAAAACGTGCATCGCGGATTCGTCTACTCCCGGCTCACATATACACGATGGGTCCTCCTTGCACTTGAAACGGTTCAGGTATTCGGAGAACCCGCCGTGTCCTGTCATTGCTTGAGTCATCGCACTTGTTGGCTCAAATTTTCTAATTGTCTAGTATTCTCTTATCTGTAGTATAGGATAGACACCAAACACATTCAAAATAATTGTAATTATTAAACCTAAGTACAGTCTTCTGTAAGCTCCCACGCTCTTTTGTCATCAAGTCAAGGTAATCATTGATTTTATAGTAAATTTGGAAAATAACAATAATCCAAATTTTCCCGGAGTAGCATAGTCACTGCCATCTATCGGAAAAGTATTGAAGTGTTCTCGCAAACACGAACCAAACTAAGGGGTTTTTAGTTCAGCCGGTCGACAAGAGATGGCTTTTGAAGTTAAGCTACTCACCGACAGATGGCGCTTATAATATGTAAAATAATTATGAACAACTAGACCGAACCGAAGCGTTATGAAATATACTATTTGGTTTGTTGGGTTATTCTGAAAAAAGGTATTTCGACAATAATTCTACTAACGTTAAAACAATGTTTATGCAATAGTCTAGAGAAAACTAGAAAAACCAGTACAGCAAACAGTCTTTTGACTAATATTTCTTTAATAGCTATTCTATAAAAATGTTTTCCCTCGGTATAAAAAAAAAATTTTTTACACTACGTGCTGATAGCAAACACATAGCGCATCAGATAAGTTAAGTGGTAACAAGCAAACATCACCTTATGGCGAATACAAGAGCTAATGTGACTCTCGCTCGCACGTTTCGACATGTCGAAAGATATAAAATCACTAAACTCATTTTCGAAAAATCGCAATCAATCATTTTGCTTTACTAGTAACAGTTTTCGTACATAAACAAACTTTTATGTAGGAAAACTTGTATCGATAAAAATGATTTTTTTACTAAACTGTGTGCAATGTGATTGTACACAAAATGGTTGATTGCGATTTTTCGAAAATGAGTTTAGTGATTTTATATCTTTCAACATGTCGAAACGAGCGAGCGAGAGTCACATTAGCTCTTGTCGTCGCCTTAACAAAGCATTGCATCGAAAGCCACACTCAACGTGATCGTGCCCTACGATCCATTGCTCTTCATCAACTTAATATAGACACTAAAAGCAAATAAAATTAAAGTCCCTTATTTGTCATAGATAGTCGTACAACTGACGAATTTACGACTTGCAAGACAATGCTTTGTCATAGGTGATGGTTACCACTTAACATCAAATGGGCCATCTGCCTGTTCCATACTATTGTAAATAGGTGAAATAGAAGCGTATTAATAGATAACCTCATTAAAAATCAAAATACTCGTCAACCCTCATGAATACATGGGACGACTGTCTGCTGAAGTGAGCCACGAATGAATCCGACGTCACATCGTCTCTTGATCTGATTTCCCGCGGGACGCTGGCTCTATCGCGCGGAGCATCGTCCTTCACAGGGTCGTAGCTAGGACTGTTGCTAATTGGTGACAAGGGGTTTAATATTTTATATTGATTTATCGACATAAATGTTGACAGCCTTCATAGCTCGGTTGGTTTGTGCTGTAGGCCATGGGTTCGATCCCCACCGAGAACCAAGTTTTGTGGAATGAACATAGATGTGTGACATCAGACATGTGTCATATTGTTGTCAGAACCTATTATAATACCTTCCTTTTGTTTGGCAAAAGTAGCGCGGCGCCTAGATTCATCTCGCTTTGAAACGTTTCATAGTGATCCTTTTGTAATAATTTATAATAAAAACCATCCATAATCTACATTATTTGCAGACTTTTTTAATACTTTTTGCTGTTGGAACAAGCGGAAGGCCCACCAGATGTTATGTGATAACCATCATCTAAAACAAAGCATTGCCTCGTAAGACACGCACGATAGGAACGTGGCCACGATCACTGCGTCCCTCAACTTGAGGCACACAGATATTAAGCTTCATGTGCCTGTAATTTTACATGAATTTAATACGGTCCTATAATTCTTAAGCTTTCGAGCTTATTATTATTGTTGCTTGGACAATAAATTTGCTGCCCCTATCTTCATCCTCAGTTCATTCCTGTGGCGTACCCATCTCAACTGCAAATATAGGTACCTAAGGACTTCGATGTGGTTATTTCGACGCGATAAGACGTTATCGAGAATCGAAGGCGCACCTTAACGAGGCTCTGACGGTCTCATTAGGCATTATTTTATAGGTCTCTTGTTATGTATATAGAAGACTGTTCATTTGGAACGATATTATTGAAGAGGGTTTATTTCTCTCAGGGTGTTTACGAACTTGAAAACTACACAGTGAAATGTGACTTACCTTTTTCTATTCAGACATATTTTTTTGGTATTTGAACAACAATAAAATTTCTGTTAGAAGGAAAAAACATTTTAGGGAAACAAGTTAGTATTCTCTTCTCTCTTGTCGTGTCACTAGTTTCTTTCGAAACAGTGTGGTGAAAGGATTTTAAGTGCGCCTCAAGCAAGAGCCTCCTTTGAGCACTTGACACGCCATGTTATAGAACTTTTTAGGTTCTACGACATGCCGGTTTCCTCACGATGTTTTCCTTCACCGTTTAAGTGTACTAACATACAACCAGTTTAACGGGCTTACAACCTACGACGTATGGAATACCCACTACTGCAATATGTAGCTATGTGCCAAATGTGATATTTAGACGTACCTCTGACTACCCTCTTAGACTCAAAGAATGTACTCCGGGACTTTGAGTATGAATTTACAAAACAAAGTATACAAGTATTATATCATCCATCTGGTTCTCAATGCACAAGCTTTGCTTAGTTTGGGGCTACATGGTGCTGTGTGGAAAGTCCACCAACATTACTTTGTTGAAGAAAATCGACTCACTGTTCTGCTTGAACTAACTTGACTAACTAGTCTTGCAACTGTTTCTAAGAAGTAAAAACAGCTTGTAAACATAATAAAATATATCAGGAACAATTTAAGTTTACAAAGAGGAAAGTTAGCGAGCTCATCCGATTGATCCAAAACTTTGGATCTTTGAAGTGCACTCAAACTGAAAGATGAGAAACGTGCACTAAAGTTTCAAACGAATTAATATTAATCAAGGAATCTTGAGCAGTTTGTTATTAGTTTAGTTATCTGGTAGTTTTTCAAGGGAATAAAACTGAAAGTTACGAGTGGCTTTAGTATCTTTATTTGCCATTCATGCAAATATTTATACAACTGTAAATAAATAAATATTGGTTACATAGTTCACCCTGATATACACCAGACTTAAAAGAATTTTGACCTGTTTTCAAGTTGAACGCTGCGAATCGTGCGAGAGAGTGCGATATGTTAATAAAACGCGCCCGCCATCGCTCCGTCCTTTTCCTACAATCCTCTGTATCGTATGTAGCGTAGTTATGGGTATGGGTTTGTAACCTGATGTGTAGTCAACTGTACAAGACAAATTATCTTCATTATAGGCAATTTGGTGTTCATTCGATACCAAATGTGTATAAAATTGGTTCGGCCGAATAGCAGATAAATTGACCCAATTTTGGAAGGCATTGAACACTTCAGTTAAGGGATTTTACTTTTTATACAGCCTTCGTCTCTCAACAAGTTTTCTCCGCTATAAAATATAAGCACTTGTGACGTAGTTACCTTGGTCGTTCCTAACAGATCAAATAAGCTTACCAACGTTCTGCGCGACCATCGTTTCGAAAAGTGACGGGTTTTAATTATTTTTAGTATTTTGTTAGCAGTAGTGAAATGCTCGAGTCGTTTCTATCGTCTAAACAACGTACTATTTAACGTAGTTACCATTTGGGCACGCGACAGTAAGTGGTTTCAAAGATTTTTATATTGTTCCAAAAGTTATTATCCAAGTGGTGTTTTTTTATGCAACTACCTGATGGAACAAGCAGATGGCCCACCTCATGTTAAGTGGTAACCATCGCCTATTAACAATGTATTGCCTCGCAGATCACGCACGACAGTAACGTGCCCCACGATGCACTGCCCTGCAACATGTAATTACACCGGCAACCACACTCTTCACCAAAACTCAGCAATGCTGTTTGGCGGCAGAAAAAGGCGTGGTGGTAGTACTTCCCCGGACGAGCCACACACAAATAGACTATTATTTATTTATTTATTATGAAAAGGAACGCCAACAGCCAAAGACATAATTTAAGAAATGTATTGTTATATTTTTAGGCACATAGTAATAGTAGTCTTACATAATGTCCAGTGCTCGAAAAGAGACTCTTAAGGCGCACTTAAAATCCTTCCACCACACTGTTTTGAAAGAAACTAGTGACAGGACAAGAGAAAGAGAGAGTCTTACATAGATACATACGCAAATAATAAGCGGACTCAACATTTTCATTATTATTTGACTAAGAGTACAACGCAACAGTTAATAACTTTAAACTTATTACTAAGTAGATCTCACTTAAGGTGCTGAAGCTAACTTAAAACTTCTAATAACGAGGTAGTAGGTACAAGTATCCTACTTTACATGTTTTGATCGCTTTCGTACCTTGAAGGAGATGCTAATTCTTAGCTAGAGAGTTGCTTAGATAAAGTCAACGTAATGTCAAAAGGTATTTATTCAATAAAATCACAAGGATCACTTTGAAACGTCTTAAAGCTCTTAAAAGAATAGGCAACAAACTTACGGCTTGGTTCCTACCGTTTTTTTGTATGAACCTTGTGTTAGTCCATTGCAAAAGTTGCCGTATGTACTTATACTTCTAATATTATTTACGAAAGTTTGTATGTTTGGGTTGTGTGAAATTTCATTTTACTCATATCTGTAACTGTTGCACAGTTTTGGATGAAACTAGTAATTTAATGTTTTTTTAGCTACGAATAAAATTAAATGAAAATTAATTATATACAAAGTTAGGAACCTGGAATAAAATAAAGTCTACTTATACAAGGTGTTCCATAAGTTGTGTATATAAACTTCAGGGGGCTAAAGTACCCATCAATATGAACAACTTTTTCTAAGGAACCAACACTGCGAACGCGAAAAAAAAAACAGCTGTTTCATACATTTTAGCCTGGTAGGCATTGAACTTTTGTATGAAACAGCTGTTTTTTTTTTCGCGTTCACAGTGTTGGTTCCTTAGAAAAAGTTGTTCATATTGATGGGTACTTTAGCCCCCTGAAGTTTATATATACACAACTTATGGAACACCTTGTAGACTTACTAAATAGGTACCAAACAAACGGAGCCTTAAATGGATGCTAGACCTAAATAAATAATAAGTTCCTATCGTGTGAGACTTACGAGGCAATGTTTTGTTATAAGTGCTAGTTACCACTTAACATTAGGTGGGGCATCTGCTTGTTCCATCAGCAAGTAGTTAAAAAAAATAGTTTTGTACCATTCCGTCTCTGCGGGGACGTGCAGATGACGGTGGCCGCTTTGTAATAAATATCTCGTAACGGCAAGTCAGTCAACAATAAGCTCAGTGGCTCACAGGAGTCGTAAATAATCCGCGACTGTGGTTGAGATTGATGGCTGAACATATTTCGCACCTAACTCTCCGGAAAAACAACTCCGTATTTACTGAAAAAACTGAAACAGCTTCACGACTTTGATCCCCAGGCACGGTCGATATCCCATCAGATCTACCAAGTGCTAACTCCAGATTCTTTTAGGACATCCAAACAATATATTTGGCACATACCCACATTTTGCAATAGTTGGTATTCAATACGTGACAGGTTGCAAGGCCATCACCGTTTAAGAGCTTTTGCAATTATTAAAAAAGGATAGGATAGGATTCGAACCTACGACCTTACGATCGGAAGGTAACGTCAGTCCCAACAGACTACCGGTGTTCTGGTAAAAAAATGTAATAAAAATATCTTTATATTCTGAAGCATCAGCTCCAATTCATCTCCAGAAAATATTCAAACTGCCATTAATATCAGTTTGCAGATAAAATAAAACTAAGTAAGTACTAAAATAAAAATTTTCACAAGAACGGCACTGTCTTATGACGACCGTTTGTCAGATTAATAACAGAGGAATGCAAGTTTTTGGATGGAGAGTGTTAGATAGTAAACCTTTACTAGATATAAACGGTTGCTAGTTACAACATCTCGTATAAACCACGCTCTGCCACCATGTGAGAACAATAAAACTAGTGAAAAACGATGGACAGGTTTCTTGGGTACCAAAGAAAACACTTATGTTAGAGTAACGTCTGCCTGGATCGGCGGGCTGGAATCGAGTGTCCCCACCACCGTGCCCAGTCAGCGCGCATAGTATTTTGTTATACACTACAACTATGACTGCCATATTCTTGTGAAGGTGGCCGCTTTAACAACACCAAGTTAAGGTGTATAAAACTCAACATAAGCACTAAAATAAAATCGATTGCACTTACTGATATGCAATAAAACTTTAAAGCCCATAAAAATCCAGTCCAATACGAATGGGCGCTGGCAGAGAAGCATTTTATTGTAATGCATTTTATTCTCGCTGTGTTTTTTTGCATCACGAATGCTGGTTCAATAAATGGTGTGAGTGATATTTCCATTTACAACGTAACTGATGTATTTACATCGCTACTGAACAATACTACGAATGAAAAAATCGATAAACTGAAAGATAAAATAGAAAAAATTAACAAATATGTTATAGATAAGGATAAATTCGCGCAATTGCTATTGAATTTAACTAAAGAAAGCAAACTGAATGAGACTAACTTTTTCAACTCACTGAGTGAAAATGACCATTTTAGATTCCTATTAGAAGATGAACCTAAGAATCTGTATCTAAAACTAAAAGAAAAAATAAACAGAGATGATGTTTTCAACATTCTAGCTGAAAAAGGAAATACTAGTGAGCTAGTAAAGGATGCTAGAAAATGGATGGGAGAAGACCGCTTCGGCATTGATGACGACATGGTGAATGGAGTTGTGGATAAGATGATAGCTGAGAAACCTGTTGATGAACATAAATTCGACTCCAAGGATAAGGAAAGCATTTATTGGGGTAACTATTCTTAATTAAAAAAATACTTGACTCTCTACTATCACGCTATACGAATGTAAAACAAAAAACCTGCCGAGACGTGGTAACGACAGGTGGTGTAAAAGATTGATGAAGTGGTGGCCGAGGACTGGGAAGACAAGCATCGGACGTTCAGCAACACGATGGGTCGACGACATTTCCAGCGTCGTGGGCCCTAGATGGATGGGAGATTAGCCCAAAATCGTTTAAAATGGAAAGAGCATAGAGAAGCCTATGCCCAGCAGTGAGCTAAGTAAGGCTACGTATGATAATGATGAGAAATAAGGCACTGAGTTTAAATAAATCTAAATTTGGCGTCGGTGTTATTTATAGTATTATAGGCATACTACTGCATTATCATATCACTGCAGTGTCATATTTCTGTATGATTTAGCTGAAACAACTTTTACAAATACGTCTGTTTGAGCCTTTCCAATCAATTATGATTAAACATTCTTCTCCAGATCCTCAAAGAGAACTAGAAGACCTCCAAGACTTCCACCAGCACAGCGCCAGACGCATCTTCAAGGGTGAACGCACCACCGTCCGCTACTACCCCTTCATGGCTTCCGTGCATGTCATGGGAAGGTTCTGGTGCGGCGGGGTCGTCTACTGGCACGACTTAGTGCTGACTTCTGCAGCATGCTTGCAGTTGTGAGTATTCTTTAACTCCTGGTATTCGTATTTTTTGACTCCTGCTATTGAAATACATAGGCCTGGAGATTCATTGGAGTTCCCTATGTCTTGGGTATCCTGATTTCTTAAATACCACGATGCTATTATACTTAGAACTAGAAAAAATATGGTATTTTGACATTTTGCCAGCCGTGGGCTGGATCCCGCTCTTCTTGCGTTTCAGCTGTATAGTCGCCCACTGCGCCGAAAAGTCGTCTTCTAATAGTAATCCTTTTAGTTCTCATTATTCTCTTTCTACCATTATTTGTTATCTCTTCACACTTAGCTTCAGTTATTTCCATTTCATCATTGTTATCAATTTAAAAAGTTCACTACTTTCACGAACACACAAACACACACAATTGCACACGAATAATTCACTATCCTAACATATTTTATACAGTTTCACAGCTAGATAACCTACTTAGCTTAAACTTCATTTAGCATCTACTGTTAATGTTAATTTTAGTTATTACTTACTTCTTGTTACTTTTAATAATGTACCTACTTACTTTCTCGTTTATATTTTATTACTAGTAGTTCGCCCCGAACTGAGATCTCGTGATGCGAACGCATCAAAACTTTGAGTCGGTAGTAGTCAGAGGCAAGTCCAAACATTATCTTTGGACTTTTTTCTGACTACCCCCTACTAACTTGGTATGGTTACCAAGTTTCAACTCTATTGGACTATTTATTGAAGAGTTCCGTTGAACAGACCTTGGCTCCATCATCAGAACTGGTCGACGTCACCATTTTATGAGAACTGAGTACCTCCTTAATTTATTTCAAGAAAAAAAAATAAGAAAAATCAAAGTAACTGGCCGACCAGTAGAAAAACCTTGATGTCAACGAAACTCTTAGAGATGGGAGCTCTTGGATCGCTGGTTATCTTAATTTAACTTTATAAACTTTATCTCGAAAACCGAGCGTCCTAAAAAAAAAGAAAAAATTGTTTTGGAATGTCCAAACTAAGCCCTTTCATATGACATGTAACTTGATTTTTTTATGTAACTTTTTTTATTTTTGCCCTCTTAAAAACCCCCATATCTCAAAAACCCTTCATCCGATTTTACTCATATACTTACCAGTAAATTTCTCAAGTACAAGCTATCGACATATCAAATTTCATGCAGATCGGATCAACGGTTCTAAAGTTATCGCCAGACAAACATACATACATACATACATACATACATACATACATACATAAAATGCCAAATCGCCCAAGTTGAAACTAAGATCTTCGTTCGCTTCGCTCACTCGATCAACTAGTAGTTCGCCCCGAACTGAGATCTCGTGATGCGACCCGACGAACGCACTAAAACGTTGAGTAGGTAGCCAGAGGCAAGTCCAAACATTATGTTTGGACTTTTTTCTGACTACCGCCTACTAACTTGGTACGGTAACCAAGTTTCAACTCTATTGGCCTATTCATTGAGGAGTTCCGTTGAACAGACCTTGGCTCCATCATCAGACCTGGTCGTTGTCACCATTTTATGAGAACTGAGTACCTCCTTAATTTATTTCAAGAAAAAAAAATAAGAAAAAGCAAAGTAACTGGCCGACCAGTAGAAAAACCTCGATGCCAACGAAACTCTTAGAGGTGGGAGCTCTTGGATCGCTGGTTATCTTAATTTAACTTTTTTGTTGTATCTCAACAACCGAGGGTCCCAGAAAAAAAGTAAAAATTGTTTTGGAATGTCCAAACAAAGCCCTTTCATATGACATGTATCTTGATTTTTTTATGTAACTTTTTTTATTTTTGCCCCCTTAAAAACCCCCATATCTTAATAACCCTTCATTTGATTTTACTCATATACTTACCAGTAAATTTCTCAAGTACAAGCTATCGTCTTATCAAATTTCATGCAGATCGGATCAACGGTTCGAAAGTTATCGCCAGACAAACATACATACATACATACATACATACATACATACATACATACATAAAATGCCAAATCGCCCAAGTTGAAACTAAGATCTTCGTTCGCTTCGCTCACTCGATCAATAAGTATTTCCACTGTACTGGAGGAGGGCGTTGGTATCTGCGACACAGTTTAATACTTCTGCAGATATCATCGTTCCCGACTTTAAGTTACTGGTATTTTTGTTTCCCAAATAAACATATTTTTTGATTTGATTTTGACTACTGAACAAATTCACCAGACAAGTCTACTTACGAAGTTTATAGCATTCTAACAGATGTATCTAATCATCGATTGTTTCAGAATGCACAACAATCGTTTCTTCCGTGAGAACCCTAAGGTTCTGCAAGTGAGGATTGGCAGCAACCACAGCAGAATCGGCGGCGAAGTCGTCGAGGCCTTAGAGGTATAAAGTCTCTCAAACAGCCTTTCTCATTGTACCAGCATCCTCCTACGGCTAACTTCATCATCAATAACATTAGCCTAAAGAAGTCCACTGCTGAACATAGTCTCCATACATTTCCAAAAGCATACATACATTTCGAGACCAACGCGGAACTACTTGCAGCTAGCTTGGTGCTAGACTCTGTGAAACTAGCTAAATATTCAAGTAGTTAAATAATTTTTCCTTCCTAAATTTACCCGCCTGGAAAAATAACCATTACCGATAAGGCCGCCTATTATTAATTTATTAAGTTACGCTTAAATATATCATGTCTATTCCGTGTTTAGTAAATTGTTATTAGACAGATTTCTTATTTTTGACCTTATACCTCTTTCCATGGATAGGAACCTACACTCCTATTATTTGTGGTCCATCTGAATGATCAGTATGTTTGGTTTTCTCTTCTTTTACGAAACATCCTGAATTTGTATCAAGATATCTGAGACATTGTTTACCGTACATGAACTTTACGAGTCTTATGCCTATTTTCTTTCCCCAAGCTATGTTTTAGGATATTGTATTCGCGTTCCCGCCATAAAGGCTTGTCCTAGTGTGTAATGTATAAACGCTTAGTTATGCTTTATTTGTAAATAAATGTATTTGAATTCGTATAGGTATACTTCCATCCCAGCTACAACCCGAAGACCTTACGGAACAACATCGCCGTGATCCGCCTCCGTCGCCACCTCTACTTCAACTATCATCGGATACCCAAGGTCATTGACATCTCGCACAGCGCCAAGAGCGTGCCGGCCACTGCCGAGGTGCTGCTGCTAGGCTGGGGAGTCACAAAGGTACGAACTAAACCAACTATCATAAAGATTCACTCAAACGGTGAAGGAAAACATCGTGAGGAAACCGATATGACACGTGTCATCCTACTTAGAACCGTCATGCAAAAGAGCGGTAGGAACCAAGCCGTAAGTTTGTTGTCTGTTCTTCTAGGCTTTGGTCGCGTGGAACTGGCACCTAGAGTCACCTAGCTTTAAGACGTTTCAAGTGGTCCTTGTGATTTTACTGAATAAACTTTTGACTTTGACTTTGTCAAAGTCAAAAGATTATTCTCGAAAGGAGCCTCTTTGAGACGTCAATATTTTCACCACATTGTTTCCAAACTACTGACACGACAAGAAGAACAATTTTTTTTTTATAATATCACATAAGTCAATACCCGAGTGGAATTTGAACCCATGACCATCCCCTTAATACGGGCTACGTAACTGTGTGATTTCAAAATATAGTTAACACTATATTAAGGGCCGGTTTCACCATGCTCTGTTAGTTACTAATCAAGGATTAAAGGGCCGTTAAATATGTCAAAATGTACGCGTTTGACAGCTAAGGTTAGATTTAACGGCCTGTTAATCCTTGATTAGTAACTAACAGAGCATGGTGAAACTGGGCCTAAGGCGAAGACAAGAGCTAATGTGACTCTCGCTCGCACGTTTCGAAATGTTGAAAGATATAAAATCACTTAACTCATTTTCGAAAAATCGCAATCAACCATTTTGTTATTAAAAAGTATTTTAAGTTATTTAAAAATAATTTTTAATAAACTGATGTTTTCACACATGTTTTCCTACTCATATATATATATACTAGCGGCCTGTCCCAGCTTCGCATGGGTGGTCATAAATTTTTTGAACATTTTAGGATAAACTGAGACCGTGGGTTCGAGCCTCGCGTCTACTTATTTCATACATTTGCACGCGCTTCTCCTTGAGTGAGTGAAATCGCACCCCGCGCGCGACCCGTGGACCCGTAAACATTTTTAATTTCGTCATATCTTTTGAATGGAATGTCCGATTTGAAAAATTTAAGAAGTAATCTATAGGTATTGAAACCGTCTTAATTATGAAATGATTTATTTGGATAAGGATTAATACCAAGGTACAAATAAAGACCCTTTTCTAGCGGAGGCATTTCAATTATTTTTTTATAATAAAAGAACACTTATTGTGACATAACTATAATAGTTAGACATATGCTGTCGCGACATTTTTTGTAGATGATAACGTGTTCTACAAAATCGTAGTACATTATTTTGTTCTATCTTCAATAGTTTTCGCAGCGCACGCGATGTAAGGTTTTTTGTTTTCCACCTTGGGTTACATTATTGAAGTTTTAGTAAGGATCCCTGATTTTTTTGAAAATATAATATAGCCTATGTTACTCAGGGATAATGTAGCATTCTAATGGTGAAAGAATTTTTGAAATCGGACCAGTAGTTTTTGAGCCTATTCGTTACATACAAAAATACAAAAATACAAAGTTTACCTCTTTATAATATTAGTGTAGATGTAGATATATATAAATTTATAGGAAATAAATGTTATATCTTTCAACATGTCGAAACGTGTCACATTAGTTCTTGTATTCGCCTTAAAACGAATAAAAATCAAACCAACTATCATCATTACCAGCCTGAAGAAGTCAACTGCTGAACTAGTCTTCGTACATTTCCAGAAAGTTAATGGACGCAGAGCAGTGCTTCGTAGCGCACGTTTTAATCGTACATGACTTGCGAGGCAATGCTTTGTCATATATCACATATGACTTTTTAGGTTAGGCTCACAGATCTGCTTACTCCATTGTGAATCTTTCAGTTTTTTCCTCATTTCTGATTCTGCACAGTGAAACTTCTAGCAAATCAAACTCTAAAGATTTTTATTCAATAAAATCACAAGATTCACTTTGAAACGTCGCCAAGCTAGGTGAAAAGTTGCTATCTCCATAGCAGTGCTAATTATAAATGTTTTCCTTAATTATCTATTACGAAGGCAATTTTCAATTAATATCTTTTCATTTCCCTCAGCGCTTACTTGACCTTTACTCTTAATTAGCCGATAACTTTTTATACAAGATTAAGGGAGGATTTTGTAAGATACCATTATCTCTAAATAACGTACGTAATAAAATAATAATTGCCCGTACTTTGATCTGGAAAAAGTTAAATAATAGATAGACCCAAACTATATATTTTTTTATTATACAACTAGCTGACGGAACAAGCAGATGGCCCACCTGATTTACCTGACCTGACCTATAACAAAGCATTGCCTCGTAAGTCATGCACAATAGGAACGTGCCCTACGATGCACTGCCCTGCGTCCATCAACTTGAGGCATACAGATGTTAAGCCTCATGTGCCTGTAATTACACCGGCAACCACACTCTCTAGGTTTCTCAGTTTAATTATTTTATACCTTCAAATATCGACATATCACCATCACGTCCGTTATGAGACGGTCACCGCTTTGCAAGAATCCAAAGGTTTCAGGAATTCGGGCTTGACCGTTACTTTTCACACAAGATTACCGATCCAATTACGGGCCCCTCTAAGATTGTGATTAGATCTCTGCCATTTCGTCTCGCGTTGAAAATGGAGAAGATATGCTATGAGAAATCTCTTTGATATAATGATATCTTTCGTCAGAGATACTATGAGCAAGTATTAGCGCAACCACTTGAAACACCTGATGTTGAGCGGTTACTCTTGCCTTTCTTCAGCAAGGACGCGTTCTAAGTGACATTGCACTGATGCCATCACTCTGTGACATAAAAATGTTAATTCTGTAATGGCGGAAAATTCCCATCTGATGTTGAGCGGTTAGCACTGCATATTAATGCCTCTCAGAGCCCGACCATTTTTTTATGATATCGTTATAATACGGGCCTTAAATCAACCCGCCCCATAAAGTTAATATAAGTTAAAACTAGCTCTGTTTATCAGCCAAAGTTGTTAAACGGGTGGTTAATATCTCGGTGAACTTGACCTTTACCCGCTTGATAATATTTAACCAATGTTGTATTACGTGCTTCAGTAACTTTTATCCAATTCTTCGCTTCGTCCGATCACCCTTGCTGTCTGTTCACATGCACACGGCTGCCGAACTAGCGTCCACACGATTTTAAAAACTTACAATTTAAAATAAAAATAAAAATTAAACTTTAAATTTTTTTTAACATATAAAAGTAGCTTCATGACTTTGATCACCAGGCACGGTAAAGATCTCCTCAAATCTTTTGGTACCAGGATGTCTAAGGGTAGTCAGAGATACGACCAAACATTACAATTGGCACTTTCCCACATTATACAGCACTTTTTTTATAAAACCATTTTACCATAGCAACAATCTTATTGTCATTGTTTTGATAATAATTATCAATGAAAAGCGTAGTGTAGGACGTCCTCCGGCGAGGTGGGCGACGATCTGCGATATGTAGCTGGCAAGCACTGGATGAGAAGGGCCGAAGATCGGGCTTAATGGCGCGTTTTGGGAGAGACCTACGAGTATGTTCAGGAGTGGACTAACATATATAACGTGGGTTGATGATGATGACGCTCAATCAAAAAAAACATTGTTCGATGGAATAAATAATGATACAAAATAGACACGAAATCAAAGTGGTTTTAACCACCTTTTACTTTTTCTGTTATGCCTACACCTCACTAAATTCGATTGGCGCCACAATGGAGCTTCAATATCGTATTATATTACATTGTAACAAGGATCATACAAAAGAACGGTAGGAATCAAGTCGTAAGTTTATTGCCTGTTCTTCTAGGCTTTGGTGGCGAGGAACTGGCATCTAGTTTTAAAACGTTTCAAAGTGATCCTGTGATTTTATTGAATAAATACCTTTTACTTTTTTTGACCCTGGCCGTATAGACAGCAACCGCGTGGATGTACAAAGGGTTCAGTACAGTTGAAGGGTCAGTGTCTGGGGAAAACAGTTCGATCAGCAATCCCCTATCTTGGACAACTTTGTACTATGGTCCTCCAGGGCATACATGTAGGACACGATGTATTTTGTAATCTTGAGCGTAATAAAATGATTTGAAGTTCTTAAATGTTTTGTGAGATTTATTGTGACACCTTTACGTCTGAGTGATAGACGTAGGCAAAGGCACATAATGCAAGTCCACGATGAACATGCCTTTTTATCTATATGCCTCAACTCAATGGACGCAGGCCAGTCCATCGTAGGGCACGTTCCTATCTTGCTTGACTTGCGAGGCCACGCTTAGTTAAAAGTGATGGTCGCCACTTAACATCAGGTGAGCCATCTGATTCTTCCAAGCAAGTATTACATAATAATGAAATAATACCCCTTCATAACACCAAACCTATAAACTTATTAAATTCCATACAAACTGAATCAACAGTTCGAAAGTCATGTTCATAACATGCAACGGCTCACTCAACGGTTCGTTGATGCATGAGTTACTAACAAAAGCTATTATTTCCAGATGTCCCAGAAAATGGCGTACGAGCCCATATTCCTCCAGAGGAAGTTCCTGCCGGTCTACCCGAACTACTTCTGCAAGGAGGTGTATGGAGAGTGAGTACTCTACAACATCTTGTACTCATAAGACAAAGTCGAAAAATATATAAATACAATTGAATAGCATCACTTTGAAACGCCTTTGTTTGTCTAACACAGCTGATTTCACCATCCTCTGTTTGATTAACAAAGGATTAAAGGGCCGTTAAATATGTCAAAATGTACGCGTTTGACATCTTAGTTTAGATTTAACGGCCTGTTAATCCTTGATTAGTAACTAACAGAGCATGGTGAAATCAGCTCTAAAGCTACTTCACATGGCTCTTTCTCTGGTGTTACAAACGTCCATAAGCTACGGTAACCGCTTCCCATCAGGTGGGCCATACGCTTGTTTGCTTAATAGGTAGAATAAAAAAAAATACTGTATTCGCTCATTATTCGGCATTATTGTGTAAAAGTCCGAGTAACGAACGCACCGTCACAACGTCACAAATCATCATCTGTATTCGCGTAGTTACGTCTTAGTCTTCTTTGTGGAAAATAAGCAACTACAGGCGAATAAAATCTGATCCTCAAACAATGTTGTACCGCCTCAACATTGTTTGAGGATCAAGACTTGGTAATAAAAGATCTAAGGGGATAATATCTTCATAGAGCATACAAAATAGTACAATTTTGGTAACATTTTGTAGATACTAATTCTAACTCGATTAGCTAATAGTAGACCCGCCATTCTGACTCACGAAAGGAGCCACTTTGAGGCGCACTTACAATCCTTCCACTAAACTTTTCAAAGACCTAGTGATACGACAAAGAGATTAAGCCTACCAACTTCTTCAGTACAACCCCGTATTCACAACTTTATTAGAATTCGTTATCTTGAAATAATTATGCTCTAGTACTTTTCCGCCTGTCTTTCTTGAGAAAATTGCCATTTCTCAGAGCTTTTGCTTTGCAAAGGAATGATTCATTAAATATTTGCGACTTCTTCTAAGAAGCTATATTACCTGGTATTAATAGCCTTACTAAGAAAATACAATATTATAGGCTATCGACAAGACACTCTAGTTGCAATATTCTTACAAACCTTAATGGTTTTCTTACTAATTAATTATTATGTATTACGTATTTTTAATAAAGATGAATAAATAACATAGTTTATGAAATACATATGAAACGTTGAGCTATCTGCAGACCGTTGCGAATGATCTAGAGATAACTCAACTGATCTGAATCAGTAACGATTAGAAGCGCCCCCAATACGCTGCCTGCATTGCCACGCTGAATAGCAACGCTGATGATACTCACCAGACCTTCGGCCACACATCACATATAATTATTGACTTAGCTATTTGTATATTTCAATTATTTAATATTATTAGGACAAAAGTTTTGACTGTCTAACCATTGCCATTATATTGGTCCTAGAGATATTAACCAATTGGTACGTCAGCGCACATTACAAATAGAATTTCGAAAGTTTACGTCTGCGGTTCAAATTTAAGGTCAACTTTGACCTTAAAATTGAACCTTAATTTTGACAATTAGAATAGAAGAATGAATATAAGAATAGAATATAAATTTATAAATTGTTAGTTTCTCCGATGTGTACAGTCAACGACAAGAGGAAATGGAGGGAGAGGGTTTCTAAAAATCTGATATTTCGTACTCGAATACACTTTTGATCAAAGTATGAACTGTATTTTGACAATATACCTTAGCCATAACAAGTCGAAAAATTACTAAAATTTTCTTTCGACTGTACTACGGAAAAAAAGTCCAAATGGTCGAAGTCTAAACACTAGAACTTTTAATTAACTATATCTGTTTTTAATATTTTTAGCAAATTCATAACAGAATCCATGTTCTGCGCTGGAACCTTCACAACAGGAGAAGGAGCCTGTGATGTGAGTGCCAACCTTCATTTTTAGCAGAACAGCTTACACCAAAGACCCCAGAGGACAGCACAGTAGAAATTAAATCTTATATTGTAGTTACAAAGATTGTTTTTCAATGGTCCGTTGACGGCCATTGAAATTAATACTTTAGTTCGATCAGATACTGTATAGTATTCATTGACAAAAAACACCTCCTAACTGACTGAAACGCAAAAGATCCTGGCGAACACACGGATACAAATCAAGCTACACGAAGCTAAAGAATAATGAAGCTTACTACAAGGACATAAGAGCGAGCAGTTAATAACTTGATGCGAATGGTTTTGAAATGGGAGTACCATTAAATTTTTCATGAGACAAAGTGTTAGGCAAAGTAGCTGGCCCACCTGATATTTAGCGATTACCTCAGCATTTCAATTACGTTACCTCACACAACATTTCTAGCGAAAACATGCCCTTATGGTAGAATTGCTTCCATCACTATGACACATAAATGTGTTAAAAGGCTTTTAAGGTTATGCAAATGAAATTGGTCCTACCATGGGAATCGAACCCACTGGCATCTCAGCTGTTTCTGTCAGCTAATTTGATTTAGTAAATGTACATTTGTCCACAGCACGACGCCGGCGGGCCAGCGATTCTGGCCGGCAAGCTGGTCGGCATCATATCCTTCGGGCCCGCAGTGTGCGGGTTCCCCAACGCGCCCACCGTCTTCACGCTGGTGGGCGCCTACGCGGACTGGATCGAGACGGTCAATGAGACGGTGGGTCACGTCAATATTGATGTTTTTTTTTAATTCAATTCAACTCATTTATTCATTAACAATTCTCTTACAATTCGTGTCTAAATCTTAACCTAACATGCAACTAACATGAGTCTTTTTCTTCTTATTCTACTGTGTATATTTGTAGGATTTTAAGTGCGCCTCAAAGAGGCTCCTTTCGAGCACTTGACACATGTTTTAGAACTTTTTAGGTTCTACAACATTCCGGTTTTCTCACGATGTTTTCCTTCACCGTTTGAGAGTACTGGCATTGTGCACATAAATTTTTGAACAGAAAAACTCATTGGTGCACGACCGGTTTCGAACCCACGACCTTAGGATCGGAAGGCGGAGTCGCTACCACTAGACCAGCAGTGCTCTCAAGCTCTCTACTTTGAGTAAGGGTTACCTACCTTTCGCGGGAAATCCGTGGATGAAGAAAGCTCAAATGATTCTTCATGTCATGATGATCATAATACAAAAATTACTTTCATTATCCTTCTTATTTTTAGATGCCAAGTTACTACCGCGGCCTGAAACGCACTACGACCACCACCCACAACCCTCTGTCAGAATTCTTCGCCAACTGGCACCCCACGACTAAGAAGACCGTGGATGAGCTGGAGCCCTTCGTGGTCGGAGCGGAGACCCTGGCGCCGCTGCCCACAGAGCCACGGGAGCTGCAGCCGGGCGGTCTGCAGCCGAGCGACCTGCGCACGCGCAGTGTTGCTGTGCTGAAAGGAGTGAGGGATGATGAGACGGACGATGGATGGAGTATTGATGATAAATAAGTGTGGACCGCGATTCAATAAAACACAGATTTTTATACACTGGCACGTTTAATTTGAACAGCCTGATGTTAAATGGTGACCATCACCTATTACAAAGCATCTTATAGTAAGTCACGCACGATAGGAACGTGCCCTACGATCCACTGCCTTGCGTCCATCAACTTGAGGCATACAGCATGTGCCTTTAATTTCACCGGCAACCACACTCTTCAAACCGAAAGACAGCAACGCTGCTTGGCGGCTGGAAAGGCACGGTGATAGTACTTCCCCGGACGAGCCACACAAAGAGCTCTACTATTCTACATCTAATATCTCATTGAATAGTTTATACTTAATAAGTAACACACGAGCTAGTAATTTCACCGTGAATAGCTCATTATTTCAACGTCTTCCCTTTTGTTCTACTTCCGGTAGGCACTCGGGAACTGAGGCTCACTTCCGCTACAAAAGTTGATAGAATAGTAATAAGAGAGCTATTACTTTTCACTGAAAGTACACTAAAGTACAGTCAGCACTAGAAATTGATTGTGAGTGTAATTTTATTTAACACTCTTTCTTCGCCTTTATGTAGTTTAATGGTAACTATAACTATATTATGAGCCAAGGCAAATCTTTAATTACTGACCAAAATGTTTATCTGGCGGTTCCGGACTTTTTCAAGATTTGAACAATTAAAATCAATATTATTCAACTTCCGTCGCGTCGCTGAGTGTACATAAAGGAGAAGTTAAATTTAGTGTTAATCAACTTATATTGCTGACTGTACATACATTAGTGAAGACATTACTCTTAGAATCCTTGAAATCCATTTTAAAGTTACGAAACTGCATTCGCAAATTTTTATTAATTTTCCTGCCGAATTTTGTTTAAATGCTCTTTTTCCTAATTCCCCAAATAACTTGAATGAATGAGTGATTGTATCCAATTTTCAATGTAGTGTGACATTTTATTTATTTTGACTGAATGCCTATTAAAATTCCCCCCACTGAGCTGATTTGATTATGTTTTAAATTGAACTTTGTTGTCATTTTATTTGATTTTACCATGATTTATTTTATAATTACCTTTAATTTATATGTTCTATTGCAATTTTTTTACGATGAAAATTTTGCACGCCTTGACGAGGTAGAATGTAAAGGGCCTCAAGCATTTTAAATTACCAATTATTGTACCACATTCCTGCGTGTAAATGATTATGATTATGATTATGAGCGGTTTTTATCAAATATTATATGATAGACCTCGCATCCCAGTTGGTAGTTGGTCTGACTTCTGCACTGTCGTTTTGTGGGTTCAATCTCCACCAACGACAAAAATTGGTACTGTGTACTTTGAGCAACTAGGCTACTAGTATTGGAGAGCAGCCTCATTGTGGCACACTAAAAATACTTTCACCATAATGTTTCGAAAAATACGACATGAAGAAGACCACTGTAAGCGTTAATTTCATATGACTGTAAAACATATGAGGCACGTCCGCAGTCACTGACTCATCGAATTCGAGTGATTGAACGTCAGATCCAATTCTGCAGACCGTAACTGGATATCGGTGATAGGGCTGTCACTCGACCTATTGTAGGACAAGGAATATGACGAATTCAAATTGAAATAATCTGTCATATCTCTGTAATAATTTGTCAGCTCTCACAGCTCAGTTGGTGGCTCTGTGCTTCTGTGCTTTAAGGCCGTGAGTTCGATCCCCACCGAGAACAATTATTTGTGTGATAAACATAGATATTTTTACTCTGTCTGGGCGTTATTATGTATTATAATTTATGTATGTATGTATTATAAGAATATATCTACGAAAAGGTTCCCATATTACAAGCTTTGCTTAGTTTGGGGCTAGATAGTGCTTTGTGGAAAGTCTACCATATGCATTTCTTCCTATTAATAATATAAAGCAAAAGTTAAGTTACTAGGCTTGGAACTGGCTAGGTTCATCTAGCTTTAAGATATTTCAAAGTGATTCTTGTGATTGATGAATGAATACCTTTTGAATCTGACTTTGTTCAGCGATCACTATGCAAGCGACCTTTAGTGGTGAAACAACAGCCCGGATATTAAAATATGAAAAAATACCCAGTAACCATTTTCAAAAATAAATGCTGGGATTATTTTAATAAAGCCACAGCGCTGTTCTCATTTTTGCTTCTACAAACCGGTAAGCAAAAAGCTCTGTGTTTCAAGCTAGTCCGAAGCAACCCTAGATCCGGTTTCGACCGGTCTAAACAGGTACGGACCGGCACAATGATGACGTACCTTGCGACAGGTCTGCGACAAGCGTAAATTGTGATATTGTTTTGTAGAGATACGCTCTGAAAGCTCGATCAAAACTAATCGGATGTCAATTCACTCGCCATTTCAGCTATTACATCGAATTAGATAGAGATAGCAAGTGACTTGACATGCAATTAGTTTTGATCGGGCTTTCAGAAACCGGCCGATAGTCTACTGTTTTTTAGGTTTTCATTTCATTTCATTGTTTTGTACAATCTATTCGCACCAAGCGCGTCACTTCTACCTTCATTATGCGAACCACTAAGGAGTGGAACTCATTGCCGTCATCTGTTTTTCCTGACCACTACAATATCAATCCCTTCAAGGCAAGAGTGAAGGTCTTCTAGACCGTTCTGCTCCAACGTCGGTTACATCGCTTACAATTAGGTGAGATTGTAGTCAAAAGACGACATTCATTGTAAAAAAAAGTAACTACAACAGCAACAATGAGATAATTGGCCGGTTGTTGGAAAATCGGTATTATGTCCCTCCTAACTTTTAGTATTGCTATTGATTTCAAAAGAGCACAGCAACGTTAGATAGTCAGGCGGACGATACACGATAGCAACTGCGTAATACGATTTTTTATCGCTACTTAATTTTTCGCATTCGCGTTTGCTACTTCTTTTACATAATCAGCGAGCGAGTATAAAAGCTCACAGGATTTATAGTCTCTCGTAAACACTGAGTGCGTTTAGAATTTAAAATCCGGTGGTGGTTTAGTGGTTTGTGTGATATTTGTCTTTTTTGGCGCTTGTGGTTTAGTGGTTGCGAGCCTTGAGGGCCTAGGATCATAGGCTCATAACCGGTCCAGTTATTCAGTGCTCTTAAACGGTGATGGAAAACATCAAGGCATAATTCATCCGCTCAGAATCCCTCCCATAGACAAATGTGCTAAATTTACACCCCCGGATTCAAACCCCCCCCTTATTTCTCGTAGCGGGTTATGACCAAAACTGGGATCTACTAATCATTATCATCATTAGCCTGTCGAAGTCTACTGGACACAGGCCTCCCCTATACATTTCCAGGAAGAACCATCCACCGACTTCCCGCGATCCTGACGATGTCGTCGGTCCATCGGATAGGTGGCCTACGCTCTACTACATCCTACTAAATAAACTCTTAAAATAAGCACTCTTCAAGTAGAAACTAAAGTTAAGCTTACATTTTTAATTGAACTCGCGTGGTTGCTGCACTTACCTGCAAATGAGAAAAGTTACCGTTAGTTCGTGGAGGGCGACAACCGAGTACTACTTCTACTGAAGCACTATTATTATTATATGTATACAAAGTGTTCCAATACTTGTATTAAAAAATTCAGGGGGCTAAAGTACCCTTCAATATGAAGAACCTTTTCTAAGGAACCAACACTGTGAACGCGAAAAATAAACAGCTGTTTCATACATTTTAGCCAGGTAGGTATTGAACTTTTTTATGAAACAGCTGTTTTTTTTCGCGTTCACAGTGTTGGTTCCTTAGAAAAAGTTATTCATATTGATGGGTATTTTAGCCCCCTGAAGTTTTAAATAGAAGTATTGGAACATCTTGTATATACTTTATTAAATATATACTATATTATTAGCACATTGAATCCTAATAAACATAAAATTTTTATTTATGATGACATGACATGACTAACAAGAGTGACACAGAAAGACTCAATAGTAACTAACGGAGTTCATCACACACAGTTAGTCCTAGGTAGGAATCGAACCCACAATCTAAAGTGCAGAAAGCAAAGCCACCAACTGAGCATAAGAGACCTGTCAAACGGTAAACGACAGACGAAAATGGAGTTTCTTATCCGTTCAAGACATGTTTGCCTCAATGTTTGCCTCAATTAAAGTCCCAAGTGCTTGCGTAAATAAAGGGAGTGTATGGTGAGGGCCCTCCGACTAATAGATTCTACTCATTTACAACTAAAGGGGTACACCCTACCATCGACTACTCGATCGCAACTCGAACGAGACTTGTGTCAGCTTTGCTTGAGTTTTAGTTTCATTGCTAATATTAATATAAAAAACAGAAACAGCTTTACAAGTTTAATCCCCAGGCACGGTAGATATCCCCTCAGATCTCATAGTACCAAGTACCAAGACAAGATTTTTTGAGGATCTTTAAGGGGGTATTGAGAGGTACGTCCAAATTTTACATTCGGTACATGACCATATTTTGCAGTATTTCATGCAAGCCCATCGCCGCAGTACGAATTCCAACTAATTTCCTCACGATGTCTTTCATCAACATATAGGAGCTATTTTGCGCAAATAAAAAATATCAAAGAAAAAAATCCACTGGAGCACGGATTTGATCTTACGACCTTACGAACAGGGGCTATTCCCACTAGACCACCGATGCTCTCTTATTAAAATGATGGTTTGTATCGATTCAAATAATACAGTGAGGAACAAAAAATACCTTGCACATAAAACCAGCGATTTTATCTGTCCAAAAAATACATAAAGTGTACCTCATAAAAATTCCCGATCGTATAAAATTTCTTTGATTTGAATTCCTTCGAGTCATTGAAAAATATGAATGTTTTGTAAAAGAATCATGAATAAAAGTAGTAAAGTAGTGGCTTTGAAGTAGGGGAAAGTGGGGTAGTTCGCAACTGTAGCTTAGTTCAACTAGATTATAACTATCTCATCGAGAGAGACATGTAACTAGACAAGTTTTGGATATCATTTTCACCCTGGTCTTCCTACCCCTTTAGGGTGAGAATTGGTTGTACTTATTTCATGATACCCTACTTTACAATGGATAAAGTAAAGGCGCAGACTGTCAAAATACTCGTCGCTCGCATATTGAACATTTATGGAAATAAAAAATCTGTGAATTAAGATAATTAACTGATTCAGGCGTGACTTTGCGGAATTCCATTGTTAAACATAAAATTTAATGAAATAAATATATAGTACTAATCCGCTAATCTAATCTCATGTAAAATTGCAATAAAATATTTTTTGGTTGGAACAGTTGTTCTTAAAAAAAGTTTGTGGGAGGCCTAGTGAACTTCTTCAGGCTGATGACAATAATAATGAACCTTTTAAGCAAAGTAAAACTTCCAGACGTTTCTAAGACACCATTGTTCCTCTCAAATATATGCTTTGACAAATTCCACCCCTTTCCCAGTGTTTTAGCAAATTCCTCACTCCTCATAAAACACTCCTTAAACGAGTAATCTTTATCTTAATTCAAGCACCAGATGCAGGGAATTACAAGCTCTTTGTGAAAGTGGGCTTAAAAGCTGAAATACTTTCACCCCCTTCCTACCCCCCATTAGTAAAGAAGCCCGCCGTGGATTTTTTACCTCAAGCCGAAATAAGATGTCTGCCAATTTTTGTGTGTGTGTGTGTATTATACGAAAGAAACAAATCACTAAATACTATGCTAGATTTGTACCCATCATAGAAAACTATGCTAGGTAGGTATATATAGGTAGTAGTATATAGTACTAGTATATAAAAGTACCACTATACTATACTAGTGGCAAGATAAAATTAAGATACTAAACTGGAATGCCAACAAGATAAAGCGTGCCCGACAAAAAACATTATTTCGTATTTCTTCATTGGTGGTTCAGTGGCAGTGACCTCGCCTTCTGATCGTAAGGTCATAAGTTCCAATCCGGTCGTGCACCAATGGATTTATCTTATCAAAGAATTTATAAGTATACACACGCTCGTGCTCTTAAAACCAGTTAGTATTAATAAAGCAGCGATGGGCTTGCAACCTGTCACGTATGGAATACCAACTACTGCAAAATGTGGGTATGTGCCAAACGCAGTGTTTGTACCTCTGACTGCCCTTAGACATTCTTTAAAAATCTGTAAGACTTGGTACTAAGAGTTCTGCGGGGATATCTACCGTGACTGAAGATCAAATTCGTAAAGATGTTTCTGTTTTTCCTTCCTGGTTTCAATTTTGATGTAAGAAAAACCTCCCTAGCTCCCAGACTATAGGTATTACGTAGGGAGTTTCAGTATTCCAGCACTTTCAGGTTTGACAAGTTGACGTTTTCTGCATATAACTATTCGGCGTCAAGCGAAATTCGCTGCTCCATTTTACCATCTGGCTTTTTGAAACGTTAACTGATTTATTTAACGGTAAAATTGCATCGTAAATTGCAGAATAAAGTAAAATTCATAAATATTAAAAATAAAATGATAAATACATAACTATGATAAATCAATAAATCAATATATACAAGGTGTTCCATAAGTTGTGTATATAAACTTCAGGGGGCTAAAGTACCCATCAATATGAACAACTTTTTCTAAGGAACCAACACTGTGAACGCGAAAAAAAAACAGCTGTTTCATACAAAAGTTCAATACCTACCAGGCTAAAATGTATATATAATAAATAAATAAAAAATATTAAATAAAGTAACGGCTGCATGGATTTGAATGAAACTTGGAATATACATAGCTTGTAATCTGGTACATCATAAAAGCTAGTGGTTTTTTAGTAATTACCAAGACCAAGTTATCAATGTGTTCTGTGAGGTGTGAGGAAAATCTGACCAGTGCATGATTTCCCAGGCCTGAAACCTGCTTGCTGGGGTTAAAGTTCAGATTTTTTAAGGAGTAAGCCGGTTCAGGAGCATCACCTATGACAAAGCATTGCTTCGCAAGTCTGCCCTGTGTCCTTCAACTTGAAGCATACCTACAGATGGTATGCCTTATGTGCCTGTAATTACACCCACATTCTTCAAACGCAAATACAGTAACGCTGCTTGGCGGCAGAAATAGTCATGGTGGTAGTACTACCCCGGGCGAGCCACACACAAAGAGCTCTACGACTTTCATACTTGTAGGTAAATATGGTGGAATTACTTTCCCGAACACACAAAAAGATCTACTACTCTTAAACTTGTAAGTACATTCTGCAAATCTACTAAAGTCGTGACGTAGCTTGTTTACAAGGTTCTAGCAAATTCAGGTCCAGGAAATTGACCTTGTTCCACTTAGGACGAGTGAAGCCGGGTCGTCGCATTATGCACGACCCTGCAGGTACAGCATTTCATGAATAACTTGGCCTGTTTGGCTTGAGATATTGCACGGTAGGTTTGCGTGGACTCAGGTGGGACAACGGGAACTAGTTTTATTTATTACATTTAAGTGACATTTTCCTCCTTAAATATAATTTTGGTAATAGAAAGAAAGAAAAAACGAAAATATATTTATTTGCGAATACTTAGTTACGAGTATTACAATATAGACCACGTAATAGGGACAATAGGAATTATTTAAAACTGTTTTATTTAAATGCTACTGGTGACTACAGCAAAGTGTAGGGAAGTTCCAAATGTAATACACGGACATACCTCTGATTACCCCTTTCAGACATCATCCAAGAATCTAGAGTAGTATTACTATACCTCTACATACCATGTAAAAGGGATAATAGAAATGATTTGGAACTGTTTTATTTATTTAAATGCTACTGGTGACTACTGCAAAATGTGGGGGAAATTCCAAATGTTATATTTGGGCATGCATACCTCTAACTACCCCTCTTAGATATCCTGAGTGAGTTCGTAATTAGTATTAGGAGATCTGAAGGACATCTACCGTGTCTGGGGATCAAAGTCGTGAAGCAATTTAAGTTCTACTGTCCCCATTAGCAGGGACAGCGGGAATACACGAGAAATATGAGGTATCAGTTTTCAAATGTCTGTTCTTTTGGTCCATCTCGTAATGGAAACAGATGACATTGTGCATCTGTAGGCACGGTACAGATCTTTTAGTACCTGTCCAGTAACAAATAAAAGAACTTTGGTAGTTGAAAAGAGTAGTCAAAGGAAGTAGTTGGTATTCTACTTGTTTGGTTACAAGCTCGCAAACGCTAGATTACAACCTCCCAGGTTACCTTAGTGTTTTCCTTCACCATTTAAGAGTAGTTTTTTTTATACAACTAGCTGATGGAACAAGCAGATGGCCCACCTGATGTTAAGTGGTAACCATCACCTATAACAATGCATTGCCTCGTAAGTCACGCACGATAGGAACGTGCCCTACGATGCACTGTCCTGCATCTATCAACTTGAGGCATTCAGATGTTAAGCCTCATGTGCCTGTAATTATACCGGCAACCACACTCTTCAAACCGAAACACAGCGTTGCTGCTTGGCGGCAGAAAAAGGCGTGGTGGTAGTACTTCCCCGGACGAACCTTTCACAAAGAGCTCTACTACTCTTAAAATATATTATTTTAGTAGATAATTTGTTTCAAAAATTTAGTCTACTACTCACGACCTTACAATCATAAAAATATTCCCATCCCACTAGTCCTCGGAAGCTCCAAATATTGAATAGACCGAGTATTCAATTCGAAATAATTCGAACAGAATATTCGGCCTCATATTACCGCTGGCCATATCTCGCTACCAACTTAGTTACTGAAACTCAATAAAGCCTTAATTCTCCGCTGGAGGCTTTCGGGTAAACGGTACGTTGCTACGAGCCGCCGGCTACGCTGCTACGGCGTAGGTGCTCTACGAGATCTGTTACTAAGGTTGTTCAAGGGTTTTCTTATTTTGAAAGAAGTTTTTATTGTTTTAAACAGTTTTTCGTCAAACCTCATTATCATAAGCCTGAAATTTAAATATCATATTACTGGATACTTCTCGCATCGCTTTTTGACTCCAAACTCAGTAAAACACCAGATACCACCAGATGAGGGCACTGGTCAACTGCTCAATATCAGGTTGCCCAACTGTAGTTACGGTCTTCTACTGCCAAACATGTATACCTACAGAGAATCTAGAAGCAAAATCAAAATCAAAATCAAAACGGTCTTTATTCAGTACAATCACAAGGATCACTTTGAAACGTCTTATATACTAGGTGAATCTATCGCCAGTTCCTCGCGACCGAAGCCTAGAAGAACGGGCAAGAAACTAACGGCTTGGTTCCTATCGTTTTTTTGTATGATCCTTTTTACAATTTTATTATGGTACCTACTTAATTGTTTAGTGTTTTTAATGAGTTGGAGCATAGATCAGTCCCAAGCTTTTTTGTCATCTATATAATCAGAAATTTTATAGTAAGCTTTTGTACAAAGTTTTCTTTTTATTATGTTTTTGAATTTGTTAATCGACAACTGGTGAATCTCACTTGGGACTTTGTTAAAGAAGCGTACACATTGTCCTGCAAACGATTTGCTTACTTTAGTGAGCCTAGTAGTGGGAACAGCGAGCTTATCTTTATTTCTAGTGTTAACATTATGATGGTCACTCTTTTTGGCATATAAATTAATATTTTTTCTAAAGTACATTAAATTTTCGTATATGTACTGACAGGGTAAAGTCATTACATTTATGCATGTTGGACAGCCTCATACGTTAGGTAGTTCTCATACGTTCTCATTCTCGTTTATAATCTAGTGAAGGCATGTGACAAATTGCCTGCTCCTTGATCCCAGACCGCATGATGAAACTGTATACCAACAAACGGACTAAACTGCCAAGCTACGACTAATCTTTCCTAACAGGAGTTAGGTCTATGTCTAGTATTAATAAATGAAGATTTTGGTAAATTAGTGTGTCAGTGGGTAGGTAGGTTTTCAACAAACGACCTTTCTAGTGTAAGGAAAGTTTATTACTGATCCAACTTTCTTCTTGTTTTCCTTATTGTTTATGGCACTTGTCCGTCATTCGACAGACAATTTTGCCAGTGTCAAGTGATATAGTTATATTAAACTTTATAGTCAAGTCAGTCCATAGTCAAGTCGGCCGTCATTTGTTTTGAAGAAAATGGTGGCGGTTTTCTACAAAACATTCGAAACATTTTCTGTCAAACAGGATATCACTTAATACATTTTCATTCTGAATGTTTACACTTTGTGCTAAGACCTCATGTAATGTTGATTATAATGCCACTGAAATTACACAACACACTCAAATAACACTAGAAAAACAATAAAAATGAAATAGCTATGTTGCTTAGCAAAATGTCAGAAAACATCCGATCCAACGTTCATACACATAATTAATAAATTAGTTTTTGTGTCAATGAACAAAAGATATTTATTTAATTGAATCACAAGGATCGTTCGAAACGTCTAAAAGCTAAGTGAATCAAGGTGCCAGTTCCACGCGTGTTGATCAGTTTGGTTTTTTGAGCCGAATCGTGCGGTCTAGTATCACAGTGGCCAGTCCGAAAGGAGGTAGTTACTCATGGTTGCCTAATTGAGGTCTAGGAGTAGTTATTAGCATCTCGAGTACAACTAGTGGTTAATATATTTCAACGTCAGAAATTCACTAACATAATGATAAAAAGTTCTAGGACTGAAAACTTACATAATGATTTGGCAAAGACATATCTGTGAGCTATGTGAAGGCAGGTTTGGTTATCTTTGGACTTGCCCTGATTCATGAAGAAGGGTATTCTTACATCCTCTCTCTCTCTTGTCGTGTCACTAGTTTCCTTCGAAACAGTGTGGTGAAAGGATTTTAAGTGCGCCTCAAAAGGCTCCTTTTGAGCACTTGGCACATGTTATAGAACTTTTTTTAGGTTCTACGACATGCCGGTTTTCTGACGATGTTTTTCATCACCGTTTGAGTATAGCACTGTGCACATAATTATTTTAACAGTTTATAGAAGAGTTTCCTTGGGTCTTCTATTATGAAGACTTTACCAATGTTAAAATTTTAACGGGTTTTATCATTTTTCATTTGATCTAAAGAAACTTCGGAACATTGCAATCCAATAAGTATTGGATTGCAATGTTCAGCACCAGATGGGACTTTGCATATTATTATTCAACACAATTTTGTGATATAAGAGCCCATGTTTCCCAATACTCACACGAGCGGTTAGCGTAACGGACGCTTATATTGACATCTCTCTTATATTTAGGTATAATATGTAAAATCTCAGTCTTTTACAGTGAACTTAACTTGAAAAAGTTTTTTACTTATTTCTTATAATGACCCACCTTCCATAATCATAATAATTGATTCATAATAATAATACATGTCAAATAAATTCAATTTGAGTCAGGTAGGAACATTATCACAATTTTAATAGAAATAAAACGCTTTTAATATCACACGCAGTGTGTTAAATAAAATAAAAAGAAACGTGCCCTACTTGCCCTATATTCCATATGTGTCCTATGATCCTACGTGCCATATGTGCCCTAAAATTCTTCCTGCCTACCTGCATCCGCCAGGTATACAGATGGTAAGCCACATGAACCTGTAATTTCAGCAAATTTCAAAGTTGGAATATTACTTGCAGTGCACTTCTCAGAACTGTAAAAGTGCAAATTCAGCCGTCTCCACGTCGGTGGCTGCATCTGCTTGCTCATCGTGAACTGAACTTACTAACTAAATCACCTTAGAATTGTTGTGGTCGTAATTACTTTAGTAATCTAGCAGCGGCGATGGGCTTGCAACCCGTCACGTAGGGCTAAATGTAGGTTGTGTTTCGGTTTGAAGAGTGTGGTTGCCGGTGTAACTACAGGCTCATGAGGCTTATCATCTGTATGCCTCAAGTTGATGGACGCAGGGCAGTGCATCGTAGGGTACGTTCCTATCGTGCGTGACTTACGAGGCAATGCTTTGTTATAGGTGATTGTTACCACTTAACATCAGGTGGGCTATCTGCTTGTTCCATCATCTAGTTGTATAAAAAAGGGCATTTATCTTAAATCGTCAATTACCATTTGCGTGTTTCTAGCGAAGGCATTCAAAAAGTAATTACGCAGATAAATCGTCTGAAATTTGTATCTGAAGGAATCTATCGATACAGCGAGCAGCGGTATCAATTCAACAATAATTGATCCATCGTCTCTGAGGAGAGAGAATGGCAGAGTAAATATCGAAACAGATGAACAACTATAGTATAAATATGATAAAAAACTATAGCACCTAGCAATTCGTGAAAAAAAAACAGCAATTATAGAACATACGTTTCCCTACGGGTGCTTTGTGGTGTACACATAATCTAAACAAAACTAAAAAAATAATACGCTTACTACATTAAGTAAGTAAGGTTAAAGTTTAGGGAGTAGGTAAAAGTTGGAGATATAATTTAGTCTATTTCTTTAGTTATTATTTCATCTCCCATAAATTCTGCTATACTATAGTAGCATTTATTTCCGAGAAGTTTTTTTAGTTTATTTTTAAATGTTATGTTCTTATTTTAGTTTTTTATGTTTTCTGGGATTTAATTACATATTAATATTGCTCTATAGTAGGGAACGACTGGACCGGTTTGGATGGAACTTAAAATAGACGGTTACACCTAGCCCGGAGTAGCATAAAGACTATATATAAACCAGGTTCACACGGGTACGCATCAGGCTATACACAGCTCGCTTATATGTCCCTGTAGTAAGCGTATTTTTCTTTAGCTTTGTGTAGCTTGATTTGTATCCGTGTACGAAGAAAGCAAGCCAACGGGCAGAAGCTAGGTAAATAAAATCTCAATTGATCTCACTTGGAACTGTTATTTACCCTGTGTCGCGTCGCCATGTCAGCGAATAATTATTCATGCTGAATATTGATGAGTCCGCTAGATGGCGCTGCGCGGCGACTGCCCTTGAGATACGTCCGATAAACCTTTACTGGGACGTACGTACACCTTCACAGTGTATTTTTATGACTTCGCTAGATAGACGACTTTGATTGGTATCTTTGAAAACGTTTGATTGAAAGTTCACACGGATACAGATTAAACTACACATTTTTTTCGTACATCAATAGGCAATGGTAGCGGCCATCATTTATAAACATACTATAAAACATGATCTACATAATAGCAGTCATATAATTATTTAAGGCGAATGGCTACCCCGATACTAGTGCCACTACATATTTTATTTTATCATTACGTTATACAAAGGAATTATCAAAAAATCGGACCGCGCGTACACGATACCTATCACAAGCTTTTTTTAATGTATCTGAAATAGTTTTATATTGTATTATTTAGGCAGATACTTGTTTCAAAAGTTTAGTTCCTATTGGTGGCCACCAAGCTCTCCAAACAAGGTATCTGACTGAGTAACACGAAACAAAACTATTACAGATACATTAAAAATAAGATTGTAATAGGTATCGTCTACGCGCGGTCCGAATTTTTGATAATTCCTTTATATAACGTAATGATTAAATAAAATATGTAGTGGCGCTAGTATCGGGGTAGCCATTCGCCTTATGGCACGCCTTTTATCTGAGAAATAACTTTTTATTTTATAAATTGCCTAGATTGGATAGAATTTTGTGAAATTCTACACTAAGTCAGTTGTCAGTTATCATTATAATTATTATTTCACCACCGCAAGTAAACAAAAACCACTTACACCACTCCTACACATACACATACATAATATAACTCACACTTCCTCACTCATTCAACACCTAAAAAAACACTCATACATGGATACTTCTGTGATACCCAGACTCTCAAGAGACTGGTAGTAGCAAAAGTATCCTCAGCAAACACCAAACACTCATACTTCATACAAGCACTTAACACTCACACTCCACATCAGGTGGGTTATCTGCTTGTTCCGTTAAAATTTGTATAAATTAGAGAAAAGAGTACGTTAACATTTTCTTAAGAAATCAAACAAAACTTAATTTAATGAGTATCGGACCATACGGCTGCCAGCATGTAAGCCATCCCTATAATAGAACTATGCAGAAACCAGTTTTTTTTTACGCTAGCTACACTTCGCCTACACGCTTAGAGTGTTGCAGAGTTTTATTAGGTGTTTTGTCTATCACATTCACACTCACACCGATCTTTATTATAACAACCTATCTAACTAACTACCTACACACAATGACACACTACACTAGACACTCATTACTTATCACTTTTTACACACTAACACTTGTTTTTTATGCGATTAACTTAAACTTCAACTTTGATTTTTTGTTTTATTTGTTAACTTTCACGTTATTATTTTGGTTTGTCTTCTCAGTATCATCTACCTACCTACTTACTTTGCTTATAAAATGTAGATTCGATTTGGTTAGTGCACAGTGTACATTTAATAGATTAAAATAGACAATAAGAAAAACTGTGAATCTAAGAATAAATAAATAAATAAATAAATAACTATAATAAAAATATGTGTAGTTGGAGGGGTCGACCGCGTCGTTAGGCTGCTTGTACACGTTAAGAAAAGTCGCCGGGCTTATGCAAGAAGTCGCGTCGTACACACAAACGGTGTACCTACATTGCTCCAGCACTCACCAAGAAAAAAATCTTATCAACGCAGGGTGATGTGGTTTATTATTTGTTTACTGTTTGCGTTCATTCGAACGTTCCTATTTATCTTGTCTGCAGTTGACGAGACAAACTTTCGTGGCTTGGTAAGAGTAGTAGAGCTCTTTGTGAAAGGTTCGTCCGGGGAAGTACTACCACCACGCATTTTCTGCCGCCAAGCAGCAACGCTGCCGCTGTGTTTCGGTTTGAAGAGTGTGGTTGCCGGTGTATTTACAGGCACATGAGGCTTAACATCTGTATGCCTCAAGTTGATGGACGCAAGGCAGTGCATCGTAGGGCACGCTCCTATCGTACGTGACTTTCGAGACAATGCTTTGTTATAGGTGATGGTTACCACATAACATCAAGTGGGCCACCTGCTTACTCCATCAGCTAGTTGTATAAAAAAAGGTTTGTCCTAAATTCTTGTCGTGTATATGATAAATTAGTCTTCTCGGCAGCAGACACGCTGAAATTTCTTAGTGTGTACAAGCAACCTTACGCTTCAGCATGAAGTGTGCACTCACGTGCACTCCAGCAGACGAGACTCCAAACATTCGTATTTGTTGACTAACGAGATACACTCACGAGCGCATTATTATGTCCTGTCATATTTTTTTATGTAGTAAGGTAACTTACCTTATTTATTTCCAGCAGGGTGATTACGTAACTTTGTTGCAATCAGTTTCTATATGAATGAAACCAATAAGTATATAAAACAATATGAAAGTTTTGCGATAATCCATCAATAGAAACACCAGTTGTAATGTAACTTTGTTAGCAACTGCAGTTAAAATGTAACCGCATAGCCGTCATATTTACTTATTACAAACAGAAACTGATTGCAACTTGATCAGCCAGCTGGTATCTTATATAGCAATAATGTACTAGATCTTCAAATAACTTTGAGAGCACAAGCGTTTTGCAAAACACTTATGTGAGTATATTTCAGCCTAAACATAAATAAACCGCGACCTTTAGACTGGAGCCTCCAAGTTAGTTTATCCGCCGGTCGGAGGCACAAAGAGATGAATATTTGATGGAAGTGGTCACTCACTTCCGATGCCACTGATCCATCGATACATGGCGAGCCACAAACACAGCGGTATATACCATTTACAGACAAACATAAACGCATCACTTTTTAACTCAAAGTATTTTTTTTATTACACACTTACAACTTGCTGATGTTTACTTTGCCAAATGTGGTTTAGCGACCAACCAATATTGAATTAAATGGTGAATCACTTACCCTTGTCAATTCTACTATTTTTTTAGGACTTAATATTGATGCAAAATTGCAGTGGGGTCCACACATCAAATCACTTGCTGGTAGACTGAGTTCGGCTGCATACGCAGTTCGCACAATAAGATGGCTTACAGATGAAGCTACAGCTAGGCTAGTATATTTTAGCTACTTCCATAGTGTAATGTCTTATGGTATTTTGCTCTGGGGGAAAGCTGCTGATATACAAAGTATATTTGTACTTCAAAAACGGGCGATACGTGCCATTTATAAAATGAAACCACGTGACTCATTAAGGGAGCGATTTAAAGAAATTAATATTCTCACAGTCATTTTACAGTATATTTATGAAAATCTATTATACACTCATAAACACATAGATAGCCTTAAGAAAAAGAGTGATGCACATAACGTTAACACTAGAAATAAAAACAAAGTTTTTAGTTTACTTACATTTTAAACAGCTTTGTTAGTGCAAAATTTTGTAAGTGGATATTTTTAACATAGTTCTTTGTTTAAAAAATTCACTTACAAAACTATAAAAAAATATTGTCAAGCATTTAGTGGCCAAACATCAAGCTTATTGTATAAGGCCCAGCCTCCACTACATAGCCTTTGAACATAATCCCGATATATTGGCATGCTACGCCGATTGACTACAGCCTTCTACGGCGTAGATACCTCTACACGGTATATGCACCTCTACGTCGTAGACCTCTATGCGGTGTAGAGGCTTTACGAATTTGTAACATTATACGTTCGAGCTTTGCTATCCTAAAATGGTTCCGTTCACATTATCATCATCATTTTTATGACTGCAGTAAAGATATTTTAGGTTAACGAATATTATGTGCCATATCGTAACCCAGTTTTATGGGTTAACTCAATTTAGGCATTAAAAATATTTATTTTATACGTTATTAATGAAAGTTTTTCTGTTGATATTTAGAGCCACGAAATAGAAAATAAAATGTCTTCATGGTAATTTTACTGTTCTTGTGTCACTTAATAAGGGATCGGTACATTGTCACATACGGGGACAAGACAAGATAAAAATAAATTAGAAATTTGTAGTTTCAGGTATATTAAAAAAATAAGTGGGTCACAGGTCAGGTAGGTACGCCTCGGTCAGAATTCACACCGTTACGCTTCGGAAATACCGCACTCTCGGTTTGTCTGTTTATAATTGAATTAAATTTTTAATTAAAATAACGTAACGTTACAACAGCAGGTGTTTTTTTTAAAGATAATAATTTTAAAAAAAAATATGGTTTCCTAGGAGGTATCATAATTCTGTGTTATTTGAAAACATCCAAAGCACACAATCCAAAGTGAGAAAGTTACAAGTCAGAACCAAACAAACAATTGCACTCTGAAAGTAGCAGAAACTTTCAAAGAATTTTATTTAACTTGAAATTTGTTCAGAAGTCTGAAATTTCTTTGTTTCACTTTTTAAACTGAAAGAAAGGGTTTTTGTTTAGGTATTTCAGTTATTTGGGTACCAATCCTTTTTATATCCCAAAAAATGTACTTACCTAACCTAACAGTTGCTAGTAATCTAATTATGATGATGTTGTTGATAAATAAATAAATAAATAAATAAAGTCTCCCTAATCCGAAACCCGTTAAATATTAGCTTCGCCGTACAAATAACTATAAAACCGTGATTGTGTGGGATGCGCTCGTAAACCGGCTATAGCCGGCTATAACTGGCTATAACCGGCTATGACCGGTCAGAGCTGGTTCGGGCACGCCATTGTGCTAGCACATTATTCTTCCATTTGACGCCTTTCAACTATTGTCACCTTGAGTTTTGGAGCCATGAAACTACAATTATATATTTGTTATCTACTAAGCCTACGATTAGTTATACTATATTTTAATAAATGAAGATGTTAATTACAATTTTAAACGTGTATGGTGTAACGATGTGTAATGAAGTGAAGCACGCTGCGGGTCTTTTTCTTATCTTTTGACATCTTGTGATGCTGTCACTGTATGGGTTGATATCATCCGTTGCTAGATAGCGCTGTATGCTGTTATCGGCGTGAACATTATCTGTTATTACATCGATGTAAAGAGATTTATATATTTTGAAAAAAAAACTTTTGCTTTGGCATTTGACAAACATGACCAAAAGCTTAGCATAAAAAAACATCGTATTTATCCTTGATTTGTCTATCAAATTTGGATAAGCTGAAAGACTTACATAAGTCGTAAGTAATATAACTATTCTAGCAGCAGTGCGATTTTGTAAACAACATTCACCCAAGTGACCGCAGAATCCACAATGACTTTTGTATTTTTGTCTGTGTTTTATATTTATTTATTTACAAGACCGTACAATGTGCCCGCTGCTTGCATGGCCGCAATGCCATTATTCTATTCCCTCCTTTATTGTTAGCTAAATTGACAGCGCTCAGTTTACGATGCAATCTCGTGCTGACCTGCATGCTGGCCGGACCGCTGCAGGGGACGCTGGGCGACATTGACCTATTGACCTATCCATCAAATATTCTATCAAAAGGAATTAGCCGCTTGAAGTGGCAACGGTTTCTCCAAAAACTGACAATCGCTCAGGAATAAAGTTCTTGAAGGGCGACCACAAACTAAAAAACCGAGCTTGAGACTCCATCCCACCTGATGGACCGACGACATGACGAGAAGTCGGTTGATGGAAGTCTACCACCTATATCTGCTGCCAAGCACTGAAGGTCGGCTTGCTGTGTTTCGGTTTGAAGAGTGTGGTTGCCGGTGAACAGGCACATGAGGCTTAACATCGGTATGCCTCAAATTGATGGACAGATGGATCAGTGCATTGTCGGGCACATTCCTTCTGTGAGTGACTTACGAAGCAATATCTTGTTATAGGTGACGGCTACCACTTTGTATCTGGTGGGCCATTTGTTTGCTCCATCAACAAGTAGTAGCAAAACACACTTTGTATATAAAATTGTATATTTGCAATGAATCTTCCTCATATTTTATTAGGACAGTCGTGAACATCGCAAAGAAAACCTCCACACAATATATTTATATTGTGTCTCGGATGTGTGCCTCAACTAAAATGAGATTAAGGTCTCGCTACAATGTACATTTTTATACTGAAAATTATTAAATTTTATATTATTAAGAAAGCGCTCGTGACTTAGCTTTCTTTGTCATTCCTAGCTAAGTAAGGCACATGAGGCTTAACATAATGTATGCCTCAAGTTGATGGACGCAGGGCAGTGCATCGTAGCGCACGTCCTATCGTGCGTGACTTACAAGGCAATGCTTTGTTATAGGTGATGGTTACCACTTAACATCAGGTTGGCCATCTGCTTGTTCCATCAGCAAGTAGTATAAAAAAAGCAACATTCTGCGTGGCCACCAACGTGGTGTATTTGGATGAGACCCCCAGTCACATTAACATCTGTGATTCGAAGGACACGTTAAGCTATTGGTCGAAGCTTTAGCAGTCATTAAGCCATAAAGGAGGCTTTGGGACAGCTTAAAAGCTCCGTCACAGAGTAAGAAATAAGCTTATTCATAACTAAACTAACTACACCCTGATATTTCTGAAGTGGTTTTATGGTTAACATAAATGTGCCTCCATTACTGAATCCTTAAAATATACATTTATTTTACTCATTAAATTATGAAAACTTATGTAAATGTTTTTTTTTATTATACTTGCTAATGGAAAAAGCAGATGGCCCACCAGATGATAAGTGGTAACTATCTCCCATAACAAAGCATTGCCTCGCAAGTCACGCACGTGGGACCGTGCCCTACGATCACTGTTCTGTCCATCAACTTATAGCAAACAGAGGCTAAGCCTGTTATTGCCTGTAATTTCACCGGCGACCACACCCTTCATACGGAAACAGCAATGCCGCTTGGCGGCACAAAGAGGCATTAGATTAGAATAGCACTAAGCAAATGGAGCCCTACAATTATTTTTATGATTAATATAAATACGCCTCCACAATAAAATTATGTTCAAGTGAAGCCTTATTATACATACAACTATGTAATCTAGGGCGCAGCGGCAGATTGTATCTCGCCCAAGTCGGCCATTTTTCACGGAGCCAGGCCGAGCCCATTACAGAGCTTAATTTGCTGAAATAATTTAGGTAAAATTTGAATTTACGGGAAGATGGCTGATAAATAGCTGTCATTTCAGTTATTAGATTATTGTGGAGTTGTGACGCTACATCTCCTTATTACGTAATACGCAACAGAACATTAGTTTTAAAACAAAAGTGGCGATTGACGATATCGCGTCTTCGTCGTGAGTTACGTAAGAATGGAGCAGATTTGATACGACATTTTTATCAAAATGAAAGTCTCAAGATATTTATTAAATTGAATCACAAGAACTTTTAAAGCTTGATGCAATTAGTTGCCAGTTCCACGCGACCAAGTCTAGAAAAGCAGTTTTTTGTAAATAGCAAACAAAAAATACACACAAAGTTTTATTTCAAACTTTTGTAACAAGAAACTTATTACATTTATCTCAGACATAAAATCCAATTTAAAGTATTGTAAGAACAACTATAAAGTAATGCAATTTTTCTAATAGAAAAACGTGAAATATGTTTAAACTTTAACCTAACACATTTACTCTCAGCTAAAATATTAGTTTATTTGCTTACAAGCATGAGGGGTTACATAAATCCTATTTACACCCTCTTGGGCATTGAGGCAAACGCCCCTCGAATAGGGATGGCATGGCTCAGGTGAGGCATAACTAGACCACTAACAGACACTAGAACGGTCATTGACCTCCACAACTTTTTAAGCTAATTACAGATTAGGGCGTATTTACATTTTAAAATAAAATAGACGATAGATAAATACAAAATATAGATCTTGTGTTTATCTATGTTTTAAAATGAGGGGTACTAATCTATTTGACACGACATTACTTTTTTATGAGAAAGTAACGGAACCACCGGTCTACCTAATGTTGAGCGGCTACCTTAGACTATAAAAATTGCAATAGCTCGCCTCATACGTCCACGGAAGTCATGGTAGGTATATGACGTGAGAAAAACGTTTTTCATTACTCATACTCGGAAAGTAGGTCTCAAGTTGCCTGAGGAGCGGGTCGGAAGTAATACATTTCAGCTCTAGGGAGAATCGTTTTCAACTGACAGCTGTCAAATTATAAAAACATAAAAACTCTTTGGTTAGAAAGCAGCATGGATTGGATCCACTACAATTCACTGATTTTTTATTTAGCTAATTCATGTTTTTATTTTTACTTTCCTTGTAGGTATTCGTTATGAAAAGCACAGTGACCTCGGGTTAAAGACTTATTGAGCTCAAACTATTGGCGTGCAAACCCCGACTCGGGACTAAATAAGTTACTTTCACCCCTAGGGTAACTATGTACTATTTCAATGTATACTTTAATTCTTCATCATTTATCATCACACCACTCTTTCCCAGCACTCACTACAATGTCGTACGACCAGCGGGCGGGTGGTCTATCTAAATATCTTATAAAATAAAATGTTTGTATTCCACGGCGTCCATCACTCCGAGAGGCCCCATGTACTTTCTTTCACGTTGTGGGATTTTGACAAATACTAGAAAACAAGACTGCAATTACAAGACCGAAGGTTCGCTCGTTCCCATCCCTAGTTCTAAGCACAAGTTTTTATATTCTGTGGATTGTTAGCGCCCTCTTGCGGTTTCTAACAGGAACGTGGGAACTATGGTTGTGTTAACAGCTGTCTGGAGCCCTTAGCATGAGGTCGGACTTTTTCGAGTGGGATAAGAATACGCCGTGAATTACAAACTCATGCTTTGCGGACTTGATTATAATTTTGTTACAATGATCTTGTTTTGTTCTAGGGTTGTCGAATAAAATTAAATACATAAATATTGACGGTCATAGATAGATAGATAGATAACTCTTTATTGATTACCACAACAAATAAAGATACACATTTTTACTTCTTAAAAACGAACAATTGTAGTAATGCAATGGGCGGCCTTATCGCTAATAGCGATCTCTTCCAGGCAACCTTGGGATGGACAAGATTGAACATAAAAGAGAGGGGGGAGTCATAGTCACACAGCGTCATCTAGCTCCAAAACTAAGCCAAGCTTGTACTATAGGAATCGGTACTCTCACTAGCATTGCGCACATAAAGTTATCGAAGAGAATATCTATTGGTGCGCGACCGAACTTGATTCAATTCAATTCTTGACTGAACTTGATACAATCAAAAGGTGGGCTATTCCCTCAGTCCTCAGTTAAAGCTAAGTGAATCTAGGTGCCAGTTCCACGCGACCAAATCTAGAAGAACAAAAAGTACAACCTAGGCAGAGCTACTACCAACTGCGCTGTGGCTCGTGTGAAGAGCTGCAGAGTCAGTGGTACCGCGGGTACCCATTCGCATGCTGAGCACGTAGGGCACGTGTTGTTGACTCGGACGCTATTTACATGGATATTGGACAACGTTACACGGCCGGTATATCTGAAAAAACGATGACTGTCAGAACACGGCCGTTACTCTGATTAGGTAACATCACAGTTCTGTAACAAGCGTAATTTTATTGTGTGTAATTTTTTTTTTATTTAATTAGATTTTTCATTTATGCACTAAAACATTACAAAAGGTGAATATAATCATTATGTTTTACATAATACATGAACGAACACTAGCTAATACCTAAAATAGGTACTTAAACATTTTTTATTTTGCTTTATTTAATAGGCAGGCGCGAAAAGTCTTGTTGTAAAGTTGTGTAAAGTGTTGTTGTTGTACATGTTGTAGGGTTGTCAAAAGCATCTTAATCTGGGGTTGTTTTATTTTATCTGTCTTTATTGTCTTTATCTTTATGGTTTTGAAGTATAGACGACGTCATAATATGACAGCAGCGACATGTTGAAAACTTTGTTTTGTCCTCTCTGTTCTCTCGGACATAAAGATGCTGTTTATGGTTTTGAATAAGAGCGGGTTTTTTCGGAAAATTAGATACTACATGATACATGACATGATATGTATTTATTACAAATCTAAGTTCATTAACTAGGTTAGAACCTTAGTGGCATTGTGAATGAAGACATATAAATGAGAAGAAATCCAAAATTAAAAGCATTTCACCAGTTCACTCAAAAGGATCACTTTGAGACGTCTTAAAGCTAGGTGAATCTAAGCGCCAGTTCAATACTCAATACACTTAAAACTGTTAGTTTCATAAAACCTAAAGAAGAAGACTTCGTGTCACAATAATGTAACAAAACGTTGAATCCCCCCAGACCGCCAAAGCGCCGGTAGGGGTAGTAAATCATCCATTCCCCGTAGCGGCGGATCTGGGCGCTCTTATCGCTGCCCGCACGCCACCGGACACCTAATATCCCTTTGGATTTATTTTACCAGGATTTGTGGTAAGTTCTGTGATTCTAAAAGTCAGTCGCCTCTAGAGAGCGTTAATAAAATCTAGATTTGTTTCATTCAATTCGGATTTGTCTGTCGCATGTAATTGCTATGTTTTCACAGCAAAACCGACACACAATATGTTTGCAGAGAGATTAAACTATGAATAGTGAAATTATGCGAACGTCCCCAGGGTTTGTCTTATGAGCACTGGTGGTCTAGTGATAGCGGCCCCGCCTTCCGATCCTAAGGTGGTGGGTTCAAAACCGGTCGTGCACCAATGAGTTTTATGTTTAAAAATGTATGTGTACAGTGCCGTAATTTAAAACGGTAAAGGAAAAAGTCTTAGAACCTAAAAACACATGTCAAGTGCTCGAAACGAGCCCCTTTGAGGCACTCTTTAAATTCTTCCACCACACTGTTTCGAAAGAAATTGTGTCACTTACACGACAAGAAAAAGATCTAATGAAGACCAAAAATATCTTAAAATAAATACTTTTGATACTCAATCTTCGCACGAAAATACCAATATTTACAAACACTCATAGACTATGATTATCATATTATACACACTAATTATGCTTCCACTATGTTTGTTTTATCGAATCCTCGCGTTTAAATAGCAAAATTCAATATCTAATCAAAATTACAGCCGTTTTTCAGGTGGCCGTCACTTTTACTAAAACATTGACACCTTTTTTGTAAAAGAAAAATCGCCTCCTTAATCGTACCCTTTCGATCATATAAAGTGATTGATTGCCGTGCACTACGTCGGCTTTTTTATTCTGGGCGCTATCAGTGAAATGAGAAAAAAGGGAAAACTGTTAAATTAGCACTATTCCTATTTCTAACGTCAAGCAGCGTTGCTGTGTTTCGGTTTGAAGGATGTTGCAACAACACTCTTCAAACCGAAATACAGCGTTGCTGCTTGGCGGCAGAAAAAGGCGTGCTGGTAGTACCTTCCCCGGACAAGCCCTTCACAAAGAGCTCTACTACTCTTAAATTAGTTTAAGTACATTACAAATCGCGTTCAACGTTATTTTACGTTCAACAGTGAACTAATCTTAGAAAATACTGCTTAAACCGGGTTTGATTAATGACCCGATTTTCCGTTACAAAGTTATCTGAAAAGTATTTTTTTTGACAAACAATCCATGTTTAATGGATACAAGACAACGTGACTCTACAGATTCAAGTTTAACAATAACTTTATTACTTTTACTCTTCCTGTTGTGTCACTAGCTTCTTTCGAAACAGTGTGGTGAAAGAGTTTTAAGTGCGCCTCAAGAGGCTTTCAAGCAATTTACACATGTTATAGAACTTTTTAGATTCTACGACATGCCGGTTTCCTCACGATGTTTTCCTTCACCGTTTGAGAGTACTGGCATTGTGCACATAAATTGAACAGAAAACTCATTGGTGCACGACCGGTTTCGAACCCACGACCGTAGCATCGGAAGGCGGGCCCGCTACCACTAGACCATCAGTACTCTCTACAACAGTGGTGAAAGGATTTTAAGTGCGCCTCAAAGAGGCTTCATTCGAGCACTTGACACAGGTTTAGCTTTTATTATTATGATACTAGCAGTTGCATGCGACTGTACATAATATAAAACGGATACAATTAAATGAAGCTATTAAGACACTTCAGGTAACTAGGGCCGCTTACACAACGATCACCAATCGTTTTAGTTTTCCTTTTTAGCTGTTTAGCGAGCCATAGTAATATAATTGATCGAGTGAGCGAAGCGAACGAAGATCTTAGTTTCAACTTGGGCGATTTGGCATTTTATGTATGTATGTATGTATGTATGTATGTATGTATGTATGTATGTTTGTCTGGCGATAACTTTAGAACCGTTGATCCGATCTGCATGAAATTTGATAAGTCGATAGCTTGTACTTGAGAAATTTACTGGTAAGTATATGAGTAAAATCGGATGAAGGGTTTTTGAGATATGGGGTTTTTTAAGAGGGCAAAAATAAAAAAAGTTACATAAAAAAATCAACTTACATGTCATATGAAAGGGCTTTGTTTGGACATTCCAAAACAATTTTTCCTTTTTTTTTGGGACGCTCGGTTTTCGAGTTAAAATTTAAAAAGTTAAATTAAGATAACCAGCGATCCAAGAGCTCCCATCTCTAAGAGTTTCGTTGACATCAAGGTTTTTCTACTGGTCGGCCAGTTCCTTTGCTTTTTCTTATTTTTTTTTCTTGAAATAAATTAAGGAGGTACTCAGTTCTCATAAAATGGTGACGACGACCATGTCTGATGATGGAGCCAAGGTCTGTTCAACGGAACTCTTCAATAAATAGGCCAATAGAGTTGAAACTTGGTAACCATACCAAGTTAGTAGGCGGTAGTCAGAAAAAAGTCCAAAGATAATGTTTGGACTTGCCTCTGACTACTACCGACTCAAAGTTTGGATGCGTTCGTCGGGTCGCATCACGAGATCTCAGTTTGGGGCGAACTACTAGTATAGTAATATAATATTATTGATCGAGTGAGCGAAGCGAACGAAGATTCTAGTTTCAACTTGGGCGATTTGGCATTTTATGTATGTATGTATGTATGTATGTTTGTCTGGCCATAACTTTCGAACCGTTGATCCGATCTGCATGAAATTTGATAAGACGACAGCTTGTACTTGAGAAATTTACTGGTAAGTATGTGAGTTAAATCGGATGAAGGGTTTTTAAGATATGGGGTTTTTTAAGGGGGAAAAAATAAAAAAAGTGACTTAAAAAAATCAAGTTACATGTCATACGAAAGGGCTTTGTTTGGACATTCCAAAACAATTTTTACTTTTTTTCTGGGACGCTCGGGTTTTGAGATACAACAATAAAGTTTAATTAACAAGAGCTCCCATCTCTAAGAGTTTCGTTGGCATCAAGGTTTTTCTTCTGGTCGGCCAGTTACTTTGCTATTTCTTATTTTTTTTTCTTGGATTAAATTAAGGAGGTACTCAGTTCTCATAAAATGGTGACAACGACCAGGTCTGATGATGGAGCCAAGGTCTGTTCAACGGAACTCTTCAATAAATAGGCCAATAGAGTTGAAACTTTGTTACCGTACCAAGTTAGTAGGCGGTAGTCAGAAAAAAGTCCAAACATAATGTTTGGACTCGCCTTTGACTACCACCTACTCAAAGTTTTGGTGCGTTCGTCGGGTCGCATTACGAGATCTCAGTTCGGGGCGAACTACTAGTAAGTATGTATTTACAAAAAAAATGTATATGTATTATATCAGCTGGTTCCCATAATACAAGCTCTGGCTTAGTTTGGGGCTAAATAGTGCTGTGTGGAAAGTCCACCAATATTTATTTATTTACGAGGATACTACTTTCGAGGACTTGACACAAGTTTAAAAAAAAAATATTTTCTACAACATGCCGGTTTCCTCACAATGTTTTCCTTCACCATTCGAGAGTATTGGCACTGTGTACTTTTTTATTTAACAATCCGTTTCTATTGCTATCTTACGTCCACCATGACGGTAACCGTTGATGAGAGTCCGCGGTTTAAGTTTGATTAACGACTCTGGCGCCATTGGAAGCCGAAGCGAAGTTATTCAGAAAGTTTAGATTTTTTGACAAATAACTTAATCCAACGCTCGAGTAGAAGTGTGCTGGGAATTTGACTTCGTGATAGAATAAGACTAATTTGTCATCAATAAATCCGGAGAGATCAAATCAAAATGGCCTTAATTCAGTTCACACAAGGATCATTATAATAATAGAACACTAATAATAATAGAACGTATCATTTTAGTGTGTATGTATAATTGTTTATGTATTATACGTAAACTCCGCTGTCCGTCCGTCTGTCCGTCTGTCACCAGGCTGTATCTCATGAACAAGTATAGTTAGACAGTTGAAATTTTCACAGATTATGTATTTCTTTTGCCGCTATAGCAACAAATACTTAAAAGCAGAATAAAATAAATATTTAAGGGGGCTCCCATACAACAAACGTGATTTTTTGCTGTTTTTATAGATAATGGTCCGTAACCCTTCGTGCGCGAGTCCGACTCGCACTTGGTCGATTTTATTATGTTATAGTTGTTGTTCTTTAAACGTTTTTCTAGTGTCTCATAGATCACTACCATCCACTCCATATACTACAAAGTTTAACTGGAAGAAAATGCTAATTAGTATTAAGTTCGCCTATGTGCAATTAAGAATTTATTATATTATCTTATCACTTTGAGACGTCTTATAAACTTGGTGAAATTATCACCAACTGGTAACGACCGTTGGAACCAGAACCTGTTTTTTTACGCTGGGAAAAATGCGCATTCCCCCCTGGTTCCTGGCGAACAAGAAGAAGAATTAAGTTCATAATTGAACGATCGTTCGACTTTCGATGAGAACAGTAGTGTCCCTCGCGTCGCGTTCGCGTACCTAGGTACCTACAGTGCAAATTGCAAACGCATCATAACAACGTCGCCGCCGACGTGCCGCCGGATTGTGACAATGACCCAGTTATTTGTCGCGTAAGGCATGTCTATCGACGACTAATCATATTGTTAAGGCGACACTACTTGCCCTAACAATGGATACACCAAGTAAGGAATTTACAGTGTTGCTGCGGACAGAGCTGGAGTATACATTGTATGACCGCTACAATAAAACATATGAGCGCCTCAGAGAAGAAAAGCAAGAGCGGGAAAAGCTGCAGGGCCTTGTGGAAAATATGAAGAACCAAATTGAAATTCTTCAACAACAGCTGAAATGCGTTGCAGAATCTAACATTCCATCAACATCGAATATGGAAACCTCCTCAGCACTCAGTAATGCTGATTACTGCACGGACGAGGAGGAACTAGCAAAAGAAACTGAGTGGATTAGAGCAAAGTCCAGGAAAAAAAGGAAAATGAACACCTCTCCCACTCAGTCCCCGCCGCAAAAGAACACCATTGTAAAAATTCAAAAAGTTCCCCCACCCCCTCCCATTATTGTGGATGATGTGAAGAACTACCAACAATTTTATGACTTCTTGTCTACAAAACAACCAGCTGGCACCTTCACAATAAAAATGTTAAGTGGAGACAGCGTTAAAATAAATGCCTCAAATGAGGAATCTTACCGAGGTCTAACAAAGACGCTGTTGGACAACCACAGCCTCTGGCATACATATGAAAATAAACAGGAAAGGCCGATACGGGTAATGGTAAAGAAATTGCCTTTTACTTGTATGCCAGAAAGGATTATTGAAGACCTAAAATTTAATGGGTACAAAATCGAGGAAGCCGTAAATAAACTAAGCTGGAAGAGCAAAGAACCCCTGAATATGTTCCAGCTCTCATTCAGTAACAAAGAGGATATTAACAAAATCTATGGAATTAAGTCTATACTAGGTTGCATGGTGGAAATACAACCACTCAGAACAACAAAATTAGTTCCTCAATGTAAGAGGTGTCAAGTCTATGGACATACTCAAAAGTATTGCTCCAAAGAGCCAAGGTGCGTTAAATGCACCGGAAAACACCTAACAATGGACTGTAAAAAGCCTACAGAAGAGAAGCCTAAATGCGTGCACTGTGGAGATGCACATCCGGCTAATTATCGAGGGTGCATGATAGCTAAGGAAATGCAGAAAATTCGTAGTAAAAGCATTAAAAAACCAGATGCAATGCGGCAAACTGCTAGCGGTAAGCAACCCACGACTAGCCTTCACTCTAGTATTGCTAAATTGTCAACTGCAACCAAGAGCGTCAGCTACGCTCAAGTTACTTCCAAAAATACTACGCCTGCACTTGTGCAACACAAGGCGCATGACGTGACTAACAACAGCAAGCTAGACGAAATTCTTAAACTAATGTCATCCTTCGATGAACGCCTGAAAAAAATCGAACATAGCAATAAAATGGCTATTTCCAAACATTCAAAATGATTTGCAAACTTAAAATTATGGCTTGGAATTGTAATGGGCTACTAAATCATCAAAACGAACTGCAAGTAGTCCTTGACATAGAAAATATTGATTTGTGTCTCGTATCGGAAACTCATTTCAATAAACAATCACACATGGCATTTAATGGCTATAAAGTCTATCATGCTCTACACCCTGCTAACAAAGGAAGAGGGGGTAGTGCTGTTATCATAAAAGAAAACATCAAACACTATGAAGTGAGTAAATGTGAAGAGCCAGATATCCAGTCTGTAGCTGTATGTGTCAATACAAAGCGATATTCTCCTACGGTAGCAGCCATATACTGCCCACCGCGACATACAATTGATGAAGATACATATCTAAGATTTCTTCAAACGCTTGGCCAAAGATTTGTACTGGGAGGGGACTTCAATGCCAAGAATACGTATTGGGGTTCCAGACTAACGAATACAAAGGGCAATAATTTGATGAAAGCCATAAAACAGATAAAAGGTGACGTCATATCTACTGGCTCACCGACGTACTGGCCAACAGATCCAAATAAAATTCCAGACCTGATAGATTTTTTTATCTTTAAAAACCTATCGCGTAACTACTTACAAATAAAAGAGAGTTATGATCTAAACTCTGACCATTCTCCAATATATCTAGAAATAAGTGAACAAATTTTACAAGTTCAAAACGCTCTGACCCTAGTAAATAAGTTTACTGATTGGGAGAGTTTTAAGATAGAACTAGATTTTAATATAGATCTTAAGGTTCCACTAAAAACACCGGAGCAACTTAACGTAGAAGTAAACAATTTTACAAAACTTATACAACAGGTTGCCTGGAATAATACACCAGTAAACAAGAAAAGAGCCACAAGAAACAACTACCCTTATGATATCCTACAACTTATCAATGAAAAAAGGAAACAAAGAAATATTTGGCACCAAACTAGATTTCCACAAGATAAAAAGAAGTTGAATAATCTAACAAAACAGCTAAAAAGAAAAATCCAACTCTTTAACGATGCGTCAACTGAAAAATGTCTCCAAAACCTCACCAGCGACCGTAGTACAAACTACTCACTTTGGAAGGCAACTAAAAATATGAAACGACCCGTTACCCTAATTCCTCCAATAAAAATAGGACCAGGGAAGTGGGCCGTTAGTAACGAACAAAAAGCTGAAAGATTCGCAGAGCATCTAGAAGAAATATTTAAATCTAACGAAGGCCAAAGCAACGATGTACCAACAATAAACGAAGTTTGTAACGAAACACTAACCATAAAGCTGGTATCACCCAGAGAAGTTTGGAGTGAAATAAAACATCACATAAGCCCAAGAAAATCTCCTGGATTTGACCTTATAACGGGAGTGATTTTACATAACCTCCCAAGAAAAGCACTAGTCAAACTGACAACCCTAATCAACGCAGCATTCCGACTAAAGAGTGTACCAGATTTATGGAAAGTTGCTGAAGTTATAATGATAGCCAAGCCAGGAAAACCGCCACATGAAGCCTCATCGTACAGACCGATTTCCCTGCTACCTATCTTGTCAAAACTATTCGAAAAGTTGTTACTCAAAAGACTCAAGCCACTCATAAATAATAGAGGTATTATACCAGACCACCAATTTGGATTCAGAGAACAGCATTCCACAATAGATCAAGTTCACAGGATTACAGATGTCATTGAGAAAACACTCGAAGAAAAAAAAGTTTGCTCCACTATCTTTTTAGATGTAGCACAGGCATTCGACAAGGTATGGCATGAAGGGCTATTACTGAAACTGAGGAGAGTACTACCTTCAGAAATCGCAGATGTAATAGAATCCTATTTATCAAATAGAGCTTTTAGAATAAGGCAAGAAGACGCTTACTCAGAACTTAAAAAAATAAAAGCTGGGGTGCCACAAGGAAGCGTACTAGGCCCGGTCCTGTATCTTCTTTTCACAAGTGACATTCCCGTGCTACCAAATAACACCATTGCAACCTTCGCTGATGACACTGCTATAATGGCTGTCGGAAGCACTCATGCAGAAGCTGCTGAAAAGGTACAAGCAGCAGTAAATGAAATCCATGATTGGACTATAAGATGGAGAATAAAGCTTAATGAATCCAAGTCGGTTCATATCAACTTTACTAATAAAAAAGACAAGTACTATGCGGTATTTATTAACAATAAAATCATACCATACGAAAACACAGCAAAATACCTAGGTATGACGCTTGACGCGAAGCTGCGCTGGAAAGCACACGTCAAGAAGAAAAAAGAAGAGTTAGAACTACGCTACAAAAGGATGTACTGGCTGCTTGGAAGGCAATCCGCTTTGTCAGTGCATAACAAGCTTTTGTTGTACAAACAAGTCCTGATGCCAATATGGACGTATGGTATACAGCTGTGGGGCTGTACCGTTAAAAGTAACATTGAAATAATACAGCGATTTCAAAATAAAGTGCTCAGAGGCATTGTCAATGCACCTTGGTACGTGAGAAACGATGATCTACACCGGGACCTCCAGATTGAATTCGTTGATAAATTAATTAAAAAATACGCAGAAGCTCACGAAAAAAGACTTCTTCACCACGTGAACGTCGAGGCCATCCAGCTCCTCGACAACACAGACAAAGTGAGAAGACTCAAAAGAACCAAACCTTTTGAGTTAGTGCAGTGATAAACCTAATATTGTGTAGTGATAGTGCTACTTATAATGAACACAATAACAAAGTGTAGCCTTAAATAGAGACTGTAAGAAAAGTGCCAATGGACACATTCTTAGTAATATTATTTCTATAAAATTAAGTCAAAGCAAAATTACTCAATAGCCTACTTGGCTAGATTGTAATGATTTTAGGGTATCGCATAACAAGCGCTACACTAATATAGTAAAAAAAAAAAAAAAAAAAAATAATTGAACGAGAAGCATGGTCTGAAACTACGAGGTGTTCCAATACTTGTACTGAAAACTTCAGGGGGCTAAAGTACCCATCAATATGAATAACTTTTTCTAAAGAACCAACACTGTGAACACGAACATATTGATGGGTACTTTAGCTCCCTGAAGTTTTAAGTACAAGTATTGGAACACCTTGTATTAATCCTTAATTGAACGACAAGCGGGGTGAAAGTCACAAATCGGATCACAGAAACAAACACCCTGTATTAGCCCTCTGATTCACACTTCGCCACCAAGTGGCAGCTTCAGGCGATATCCTCTCGTAAGCGCGTTTCCGGTGCCATATCCGTTTCCGGTCCGCAATGGAGTCGGTAATACGTTGGTAAGTAGCTGCAGAGCTGAGTTGTCGAAGCGTGAATCGTTTTATTAACTTTATATAGCTCTAACACATTTTTATGCTGCTTTTACAAGCAGCTTCTACTTTTTTACCCGAATGAAATGTTTTTTTTAATATAACTAGCTGATGGAACAAGAAGATGTCCCACCTGATGTTAAGGGTTAACCGTCACCTAGGTATAACAAACCAACCTTGTAAGTAACCTTGTACCATTTTGTATAGGAAGACCGTTTTCACCAGATCCCAACAGAGGACTTTTTCAGGCTGTATGATGATGATGATTTATGGAAATCGTCACTTATCTAGTGAGATAATCCATGACATAAAAAAGTTCTAATCGCAAAAATTGTTTGAAAGTTTGGGCCCCAGAATTAGTTCTGTAGAACTAATATAGTATAGTATATACTGAAGGATATCCTTTTTTTTAACTCAGTGCTCTAATGTTTTTTTTTGAAATATTTAGAACGATAATATACCTACGCTTCACCAAATTCGATTGGCACCACACTGGAGCTTCAATATTGTATTATAATACATTGTAACAAGGACCATACAAAAGAGCGGTAGGAACCAAGCCGTAAGTTTGTTGGCTGTTCTTCTAGGCTTTGGTGGCGAGGAACTGGCACCTAGAGGCACCTAGCTTTAAGACGTTCCAAATTTCTAAATTTTCCAAATTGATTGATTGATTTATTGAATACTAAAAATACTTTTTGACTTTGACTTTGATTTTCAAATATTATTTACCTACTGTATGTAATATTTGAACGTATACCTTTTTACCTTTACCTTTTTTAGAAATCCTCGAATAATCTCGAGTTAGTACCTGGTATTAACAAAATCTACTGTATCTGCATCAAAGTCGTGAACCTGTTTTTCTTCATTTTCAAAACAAAATCCAATCGTGAACTCCAAACTCCAGCAAAATACAAAGTAAGCTTAAAAGGTTTGCAGCAATAATCGTCAACAAGCCAGCAGCCGCGGACTAATTGCACAATCTAACAAACAAAACTGAACACTTTCTTTTCCAAGATGTCCGCTGTTATACTGAATCACTCGTCCTCTAGAGCAGGAGCCAATATTTTTTTTATTTATTGCACAAAATTAAAAGTAGTAGAGTTCTTTGTGAGTGGCTCGTCCGGGGAAGTACTACCACCACGCCTTTTTCTGCCGCCAAGCAGCAACGCCGTGTTTCGTTTTTAAAAGAGTGTGGTTGCCGGTGAAATTACAGACACATGAGGCTTAACATCTGTACGCATCAAATTGATGGACACAGGGCAGTGCATTGTAGCGCATGTTCCTATCGTGCGTGACTTACGAGGCAATGCTTTGTTATAGGTGATGGTTACCACTTAACATCAGGTGGGCCATCTGCTTGTTCCATCAGCTAGTTGTATAAAAAATAGCTGCTGGCCGCAGCTTCGTTCACGTTTCAGTAGTGATTGCTAATATTAATAACTTATGCGTTTTCCCTTTAATGGGTTTGTTAATGTTTTAAGTTTCACCCTACTCAGTTGAGTTAGTGGCTAGAACGTGATTTAGCCACAAACATCCAATCACCGTAACTTTTACATTTATAGGAAAGTTTAAATAAGCAGCTATCTCCTAGACTACAGGCCCTCAAGGCAGGCCGCGGGTCGAAGAGACATCTAATTGACTTTTTGTAGCGCCTTCCATCTCGCACACAGATACAAGAACTAGGCAGAGCAGAGCAACGAGGCAGAGCGAGAGAGCTCAATGCATCTCTTTCTCTCCTTTGTAACAAAGAAACACTACTTTCAACAACATTTTCTTAGACAGTAAAAAATATTGATTCTTGTCATACTAATGAATAAGCCCTTTGACTTTGAATTAATGATATTTTTTTAATACTACTTGCTGATTTAGAAATGGCCCACCTGATGTTAAGTGGTACCCATATCTTATATCAAAGCATTGACTCGCAATGCACAATAGAAACTTGCTCTACAATACCCTGCCCTGCGTCCATCAACTTGAGGCATACAGATAAGCCTCATTTGTCTGTAAAACCAAAACACAGCAACGTAGCTACAGAGGTAACCTTTTAATATCAGGTAGATTATTATGAAGGCTCCCTAAAAAATGGTATAATGCTGAATTTGAACGCACACATTTTAGGGTTTTCACGTTTGTTTTTTCGAATTATTCAGCGCAAACTGTGCAATGTTAGTTTACCATAATCAGTATGTAGACTATTTGAATATCATCACAATGCTCCTCAAACGAGGCTGACAGCGAACAATGGGCCAGCCAATCAGCGGGCTCCATTATTCGTTCAATCATTCATCCATTCGTTCATTTCTTTCGTTCACGCGGGAGAATTATTATCGCTTTTACTGCTCAGTGAACTTTCTACGACAATAATTATCAGATTTTAAAGCTTTGAATAAATCAAGTATCAAGATGCTAACTTTTAAGGTGAGCTGGGTAAGATTTTTACACAGCCAACACAGCTCAGTTGGTGGTATCTTTGCCTTCTGCGGTGTAGGCCGTGGATTCGATCCCCACACAGAACAAACATTTGTGTGGTGAACATAGATTTTTGTTCTCTGTCTCAGTGTCAAAATGTATATATCAGCTATCTAGTTCCCATATTACAGCTCTGCTTAGTTAGGGACTAGTTAGAGATGTGTGAAATATCCACCAATATTTATTTATGTGTATATTGTACATTTTGTAAATACTTGTATTCAATATTATAATAATAGACATGGTAAATAATTAAAAAAATTGGTCTGTCTACTTGGAGTATAATTGAAAGCCCGATGCTGTTATTTATTTTTTCGATCATGCCATATCGGATATTCCGATTCGTATTATTGTATTGTACATTAGTAGTAATTTTGTTTAAATATTTTTTTTAGTAAATCACTCATCATTTAGGTACTTATTAAGAGAATTGGTTATTATAAATTACATTACTGCCTAATTTATTAATTATTAAATTTAAATGTTTTTATTAATTTCTTACAAAACCATGTTTCAGCATAGATTGTTATTATTTCTATTAATTGTTATTATCTTTGTAAACGAATGAATATATACCTTGTTTCGTAAAGATAGCAATTTCCGAACGGAACTTTATCTATCATATTTAAGTATCTTTTTACCTACCCCCATCTACCCAACTTCCTATCCATCACCAAAACCTGGGGGTAGATACTTGACGTTTCTCCACCGGCCGTTCGAGTCGAGCTCTATATCGCTCCTCACAAAAATTCCGTTAAATAATCTTTCCACCGCGTAACACGGCAAAAACCCAAGTCCTAAGGAAAATCAGCGCCTTCCGCCAACATCAGCACATCCTCGGAGTTGCAAGAGGAAAGTCGAAGACACCGCATCACACCTTCCATCACGCAAGTCAAGACCCAGGTATTTCCTATCCTCTTTCACTTCAACATTTGGTCCTTCGATCCCGATCCTATATGTATTTTTCATAATCATCATCCATAATCCCTAAATATTTATATATATTTTATCATTTTATATTTTTTGCAAAATCATCATTGTCCTTTTTCTGTTACGTTCCATTTCCAATTTTCGTCCGCCATATTGCTATTTTTATCGTTGCTTTTTTACTGGTGAATTGTAGTCTGTGGTAGCCGTAAAGGTTGATCCACACTTCACCAATAAACTTCCGGTAAATTCATAGTCAAGTTAGCAAGCAGTAATTGTTTTGGTTGGCAACTCTAGTTATCGTACATTCATTTCGTTCAATTTGTAACCTGTGCTATCAGTCAACACTTACTGACAGTCAACTCATCAAATTCGTCAAATCAACCTTGTTGTTTACATTATTTTAAATCGTTTTCATTCAAGTTTGTTTTTTCTCAAATTAATTAATTACGATGTCAGAAGTGAAGATATTGTTGGTCAAATTCGACCTGTGTTCTAAACCCATCAAACATGCGTATGATTTGTCTCAAGACTTAAGCCATAAGAAGGAGGTAAGCGTAAGGGATAAAACGCAATTCCTTGTACGCTATCGTGAATTGGAGCGGCATAGGGTGCAGCTAGACGATGCCTACACTACTATTCTCGCATGCCAACCCACACCAGAAAAGCAGGCTCAAATAGAGGAATCTTACAACGAGTGCATGAACATGTTTTACAGTATCCAGGTTGCTCATGAACTCATTTCGCCTCCCGCTGCTATTTTTCGTCTACTTCAAACGTAGCCCCCAGAGCTAGTGAAGTCGAATTTCATTTACCTAAAATTCAGTTAACACGATTCTCAGGTACACACATTGAATGGCCAAACTTTATAGCAATTTTCAACAGCGTAGTTCATGATAATGTGCGGCTTACACCCATACAAAAAATGCACTACTTGCTGAGTGTCTTAGACAAAGAGCCACTTTCTATGGTAAAGCATCTCATCATTTCTGAAGCTAATTACAGTGTGGCCTATGATATTCTGACTCAACGTTATGAGAACAAAAGGTTAATAGCAAATAAATATGTGGAGGCTATTCTCAACATTCCTAATCTTACTCAGGTCAACTTCAAAACATTAAATAAGTTTATTGGCACGATTAAGGAAAATCTACAGGCACTAATGGCATTAGGCTTTGACATCAACTCTTGGAGTTTCCTACTACTTCATATTTTACTTAATAAATTAAATAATGACCTTCGCACTAAATTTGAAACAAGTGTCGATCCACATTGCATACCTTCAAGTAGGCAGTTAACAATGTTTTTGGAAAACCACCTTCGTATTTTAGAAAATGTGGCCGGTTCCACATTTCCAGTTGCTCCTAAAGCTGTGAATGTGGTCAACACGGACCCACAAGTGAAGGCTAACTCTTGCATATGCTGTGGTGAAGTTCATGCTATTTACTATTGTTCTAAATTTGAAGTGATGACTCCAGAACAAAGAAAGCTTTTTGTAATTCAACATAAATTATGTTTTAATTGTTTACGTACACATCATGTATCAAAGTGTGCTTCACAAAGTGTGTGTCAAGTGTGTCGCGGGCGACATCATACTAAGCTGCACCTGCCACGCATGTCAAGCAATTCTGAACCCAACAATAAGCCAAATGAAGTTGCTGTGGCGAACTTGAGTTCCACAGTCCAACCGCAATCTATGCATAGCACTGACAGTGTGTCAACTATGATATTAGGAACGGCTTATGTCAGGGTTCAAGACATCAATGGACACTATCAAGTAGCTCGAGCATTGATTGATAGTGGGTCCCAGGTTTCAATAATCACCGAAAATCTTGCTCAAAAGCTTAAGCTTCCGCGGAGCATGTCTGGGACAATTATAGGTATTGGTGATTCAGCTGCCCAGCCAACCCGTGGTATTTCTACTTGTCATATCTCACCGATGAAAGATTCTGCCGTTAGCATGTCCACAGATTTTGTTATTATGCAGCAGATATCTGGTAGGCTCCCCTCGGTGCCAGTAAGCCGTTCAGTTATTCAACTTTGTTATAACTTAGTCCTGGCTAATAAACATTTCACAGCTCCAGGTCAAATTGATATGCTTCTAGGTGTTGACCTTTATGATCAGATCTTGGATGGAAGAAAGTTCAGTCTAGGTGACAACATGCCTACTGCCTACTCCTCTGTCTTTGGTTGGATCATAATGGGCAAAGCACCAACCTCATCTCACGGTTTAGTCAGCGTCAAGTCCATGACTTGCACCATCGATTTAAACCGTGCTCTTACTCGGTTCTGGGAAATGGAGGAACCTCCTAGGAAGTCTATTCCGGATCCTGAAGACGTCCAGTGTGAAAAACATTTCGTTGATACGCACAGTCGAGACACGGACGGGCGTTTCATAGTACAGCTTCCCTTCAAGGCAAATAACGCACTAGGTGACACATACGCAGTCGCACTCAAAAGGTTTTACAATTTAGAGCGTCGCCTTCTAAAAGACTCGCATCTTCGCGAGCTGTACATCGCCTTCATGCGGGATTATCGCGACGCGGGTCATATGCACGAAGTGGAGGCTCCAAACTCGAATGAACGGTACTATATCCCTCATCATGGAGTGCTACGTGAACACAGTAGCACAACCAAACTTCGAGCTGTTTTTGATGCTTCTACATCCACTGGGGTATCACTGAATCAAGTGCTCATGTCCGGACCTAAATTGCAAAAAAATATAGAGAACATCATCTTGCGATTTAGGATTCATAAAATAGTCTTCACATGCGATATAAAGCAGATGTACCGCCAAATTCAAATGGATGCTGCGCACCGTAGGTACCAAACCATTTTCTGGCGCGAGTCACCTGACGAAAAAATCCGTCAGTACGAACTTAGCACGGTAACCTATGGAATTACGAGTTCTGCCTTTCAGGCTATCCGCGTTATCCACGAGCTAGCCCATCTAAACTCATCTCAATTTCCTGAGGCTTCTCGCGTTCTGCTAGAAGACACATTCGTTGATGACGTAGTCAGTGGATCTTATGATCTAGAGTCTGTTTCAGCCTTGCAACGAGAAATCGTTGAAATTCTCGCCAGCGGCGGCTTCGTTGTGCGCAAGTGGTCTAGCAATTCAAAATCTTTCTTAGACTCTCAGTCTGCTGACCACTGTGAGCAACCCTATCGTTTTGAAAATGATGGTGATAATTTCTTCAAAATTTTGGGCATGGAGTGGAAGTCAGTAAGTGACAGCTTCATCTATCACGTCTCCAATATGAGTAACATTATGACCAAGCGAGGTATTCTTTCAAATATCGCAAGGCTTTACGACCCTTGTGGTTTCCTTGCCCCTGTCACTTTTTATGCGAAGCAAATTATGCAAAGGCTCTGGTCTCTTGAGTGCGGTTGGGATGAGACGCTCCCGTCCGATATTCAAAACATGTGGACAGAATTTATCTCCGAGTTCAATCAATTGGACAAAGTTTATATTCCCCGATGGTTGCTCACTGATCAACCTACGGACTGCCAGCTCCACGGTTTTAGTGACGCATCGGAGCGTGGGTTCGCAGCTTGCGTCTACCTACGGGTTGAAGGGCTCCACAGTGGCACTTCGGTCAGTCTGCTATCTGGGAAGTCACGTGTGGCCCCCCTTAAACAAAAACTAACGGTTCCCAAGCTGGAACTAAGCGGTGCACATCTGCTTGCTTGCTTGCTCGAGCATGTACTTGGGACACTACAAGGCAAACTCGAAATCAGCAGCATTACGGCCTGGACTGACTCCAGCGTAGTGCTCTCTTGGCTCAGGACTTCTCCTCATAAGCTTCAGACTTATGAGGGGAATCGTGTGTCCCAAGTACAAGCCTTGGTTCCTAAGGCAAAGTGGAAGCATGTGCCATCCGCGCTCAATCCTGCAGATTCTGCCAGTCGGGGTTTAACTCCTTCTGAATTGGTGGATCATTCTTTGTGGTGGTCCCCACCATGGCTTGGGGCCGATGCATCAACTTGGCCCCAGGATTTGCCCTTTATCGTTGAAAGTGAGTTGCCGGGAATCAAAGCACCCTCGACGTTGTCCCACGTTGCCGAACTTGACAGTGAGCTGCCGGTTTTCGCAAGATTCAGCTCTTGGCCAAAATTACAATCGGTAATCGCCTGGTGCCAACGGTTTTGTAATAATTCTCGCCATCCAACGCAACGCCGCACCGGGCCATTATCCGTTGCAGAGCTAAGCGAAAGCCTGCATCTCATTGTCAAGCAGGTTCAGTCCACTGAATTCTCCGAAGCCATAAGGTTATTGAGTGCCGACAAACCTCTTAAGGACAGCCTTAGGCGGTTGAACCCTTTTCTAGATTCGCAGGGTCTGCTTCGGGTGGGCGGTCGACTTGTGAAATCAACGCTTTCTTACAAAGCCAAGCATCCGCTGTTAATGCCTAAATCTCATCATATCACAAAAATCATAATCGACCATTACCATCGAGTTTACCTACACCCTGGTCTAATGGCCTTAATGAACTTGCTTCAAGGCAAGTTTTGGATTCTGTCTGCGCGAAGAGTTGTACGGCATCAAATCTTCCGTTGTCAGCGGTGTTACAGATTGCGCCCAAAATCGATCGAACCCTTCATGGGTGATCTGCCTTCTCATCGCGTTACGCCGTGCCGGCCTTTCCAAAAGGTTGGTGTCGACTTCGCAGGGCCCTTTATGTTAAAACTTCACGCATTCGCAATGCTAAATCCTTTAAGTCTTACTTATGCCTCTTTTTGTGTTTTACCACCAAAGGTGTCCATTTGGAAATAGTTTCCGAGCTATCCACTGAAGCCTTCTTGGCTTGCTTCGATCGATTTGTTTCTCGCAGAGGTCTTCCCACCGACGTTTTTAGCGATTGTGGCACGAACTTCGTCGGCGCTCGCAACTACCTTATAAGACGTTTACCAGCATTTGAACAAAGGTGATGCTGAGATTCGTAAATCTTTAACAAATCGACAAGTTCTTTGGCACTTGAACAGTCCGTCCAATCCACACATGGGTGGCTTGTGGGAAAGCGCTGTTAAATCAGCAAAGCTAATCTTGGCACGCGTGGTAGGTGACCGTACACTTTTGTTCGAAGAACTCACAACAATTTTTGCCAAAGTAGAGGCAGCGTTAAACTCCCGGCCATTATGTCCTGTGAACAATGATCCAAATGACTTTGAAGTTCTTACGCCGGGTCATTTTATCATAGGTCAGCCTCTTCAAGCTCTACCTGAGCACGATCTTAGCGAGGACAATGGAAATTTATTAAAACGTTGGCAACTGCTTCGACAAATCAACCAACACTTTTGGCAACGTTGGCAGGCCGAATATTTACACACACTTCAACAACGTCCAAAATGGCTCAAAAAGATTGCTAATCTTCAAGTTGGTGACTTGGTCCTCTTAAAGGACTCCAACTTACCCCCTTTAAAATGGAAAACAGCAAGAATAGCGCGAGTTTGTCCTGGCACTGACGGCGCCGTTAGAGTCGTAGAGCTCATGACTTCTAGCGGTCCGATGCTGAGGCCGGTAGTTAAGATCTGTCCTTTACTACCGGGCCTCCCTGAATAATTAAATTCTTTTTTTTTTTATAACTTAACTTCACCTTAGCATTAGCAATTTAACTTCATTATTTTCATCAATTTTAACTTCATCTCATGGCTCATCATCTTGTAAATCATCATTATCATTTTTATTCAAACCCATCTTTATCTCATGTCTCATCATCGTATAAATTCAAAATTTTTCTTTTGTTTTGTTCAGCTTTTTTCATCATATTATCATTTTTAGGTCTTCTAAAGAGCTTAGCAACTCTTTCGGGGCCAGTATGTTTCGTAAAGATAGCAATTTCCGAACGGCACTTTATCTATCATATTTAAGTATCTTTTTACCTACCCCCATCTACCCAACTTCCTATCCATCACCAAAACCTGGGGGTAGATACTTGACGTTTCTCCACCGGCCGTTCGAGTCGAGCTCTATATCGCTCCTCACAAAAATTCCGTTAAATAATCTTTCCACCGCGTAACACGGCAAAAACCCAAGTCCTAAGGAAAATCAGCGCCTTCCGCCAACATCAGCACATCCTCGGAGTTGCAAGAGGAAAGTCGAAGACACCGCATCACACCTTCCATCACGCAAGTCAAGACCCAGGTATTTCCTATCCTCTTTCACTTCAACATACCTTCTTAAAAAAAATAGTTTTATTTTTGCTAAAGTACCGTTTTGGTAGAAGCTTAAATTAAATTAAATAGAGCCAAATAAAGGTCAGCACTTACTTGAGCTAAAAGGATCCCCGATTGCATTTACCTCATAACCAAATAACCAATGCCATTAGCTGACCGTGCCTACTTACCACCTACCATCCCTTCTTGAACCTTATGTCGCATGACAAACAGTTCATATTAGATCAACAGCTACGACTCCTACTTACTTTTAAGCTACCTGTGACTTCGATGTTGTATTTACGTTCTAAAAGTATTTTGAATCATAATCCGTTGCAATAAGATTGGTTTTGTTTAGTGATTGGAATAGTGATATTATTTTATGAATTAAGAATCTTATTCGTCCAGTAATAAGGGCGATGTTGTATGACAAAGGTTGTATAACATATTTTCAGATTATTTGCGAATTTGATTTGCCAGCTGTCGGCTATACAGGGTGATTTAGAAATGTAGTGAGCCAAAAGGGGCCTGTTCTACACATTATGGGCGATAGTTTTATTGGATGTGATTGGCAAATCAGCAGTTTTGGGGTTTTGAGCAGTTTCTGAAAGCTCGATCAAAACTAATCGAATGTCAAGTCATTCGCCATTTCAGCTATTAAATCAAATTAGATAGAGATAGCAAGTGACTTGACATGCAAAACCGGCCGTCAAGGTCCGGAGAAGTACAACCAACATGCTTATTTCTGCAGCCAAACAGCTATGCTGAGTTTCCGTTTGAACAGTGTGGTCGCCGGTGTAAATAAAAAGTACCAAAGAGATCTAAAGGGATACCTACCGTGCCTGAGACTTGCATGATTTGAAAAAGATTTAGCGAAATTGAATCAAAGCCGGCTAAGTAAATACCTACTCAATTTTCTTTAAACAGTATCGGTATCTGACGCAGGTAGTTCTGAAAGCAATTTGTAAAGGTTTAACTTGGTCATCCACACACACACACACTCGGAGTGTGTCTGACGAGGAGAGGTATCCGGGGATGCGGATTAGCGGACTCTGCGATTGGGGTCACCAGTGCCCATTACTGGTTTGGGCTTAGTTTTTTATAAGAGTTTTATGTTGAAGATGTTTTTATTCAAAGTCAAAGTCAAAGTCAATACGTATTTATTCAATAAAATCACAAGGATCACTTTGAAACGTCTTAAAGCTAGGTGACTCTAGGTGCCAGTTCCACGCGACCAAAGCCTAGAAGAACAGGCAACAAACTTACGGCTTGGTTCCTACCGTTCTTTTGTATTTCGACCAAGCCTAGAGGAACAGCAGTAAATATGTGGTTGTGTTCATCACCGCTGCAGGCTCACTGTTTCCTCATGATGTTTTCCTACCGGTGAGCACTGGTGGTCTAGTGGGAGTGCCCTGCCTTCCGATCGTAAGGTCGTAGGTTCAAATCCGGTCATGCACCAATGAATTTTTGAGCGCAATGCCAGTGCTCTTAAACAGTAAAGGAAAACATCGCGAGGAAACCAGTTAGTATTCTAACAGCGACGATGGGCTTGCAACCTGTCACGTATGGAATATACTAACTTTAGCCTTTTTTACGACACTAGATTTATAATTTTTTTTTTAATGTCTTCTTGTGTATCTTGTGTGTTTCAATTTTATTTTATTTTATCATTGTATATTGTGTCGTAAAATAAATATTTTATTTTCTGTTCTATTCTAACTACTGTAAATGTGGATATGTGTCAAATGTGATGTTTGAAAAAAGAAAGAAAGAAACATTTATTTGACCCACGAATTTTTGGACTACCCCCCTTAGACGTCCTCAAAGAATCTGGAGTTAGTACTTGGTTCTAAAAGATCTGAGGAGATATCTACCGTGCCTGGGGACCACAGTGGTTTTTCAGTTTTATTTAAAAGCATTAGAATGCTTTAAAATGGTGGTAATACTATAAATATCTCGTTTAGTGTAAATGACCTATATTCAGCTCCATTTTCACTCCGTTCAGGTGTTCAATAAAATTAATCTAGAAATCGAATTCTATTTGTATCCGTAGATAAATCCCTTGTCTTCATTACACAAAGCACAACATGGCGATACTACGGAGTAGCAACGACCCAGCTATCACGTTCGTGTAAGTGATGAAAAAAGCTGAAACAATTTCGCGACTTTGATCCCCAGGCACGGTAGATGTCCCTCAGGCACGGTAGATGTCCCTCAGGCACGGTAGATGTCCCCCAGGCACGGTAGATGTCCCCCAGGTACGGTAGATGTCCCCTCATATCTCTTAGTACCAAGTACCAACTCAATATTTTTTGAGAATGTCGAATGGTGGTAGTCAGAGCTATGTCCAAATGTATTTGGCACATACCCACATTTTGCAGTAATTTGTAGTCCACACGTGACAGGTTGCAACCCCATAGCCGCTCCTTGAATACTAACTGGTTTCCTCACGATGTTTTCCTTCACCGTTTGATAGCACTTGCACTGGGCTCACTCACTCACATGTAAGTTCCATGGCATGAGGTCGTGGAATCGAAACCGGTCGTGCACTAATGATTTTTTTTTTGTACATAAATGTTTATTCACAGGGCCAGTACTGTCAAACGATAAGGGAAAACATCGTGACGAAACCGACATGTCATAGAACCTAAAAAGTTCTAAAACATGTGTCAAGTGCTCGAAAGGAGCCTCTTTAAGAGTAGAGCTCTTTGTGTGTGGCTCGTCCGAGGAAGTACTACCACCACGCAGCAAAGCAGCAACGCTGTGTTTCGGTTTAAAGAGTGTGGTTGCCGGTGTAATTACAGGCACATGAGGCTTAACATCTGTATGCCTCAAGTTGATGGACACAGGGCAGTGCATCGTAGGGCACGTTCCTATCGAGCGTGACTTATGAGGTTATGCTTTGTCATACATAGGTGATGGTTACCACTTAACATTATCTGCTTGTTCCATCAGCTAGTTGCATTGCAAAAAAACAACTTAAAATTCTTCCACCACACTGTTTCGAAAAAACTAGTGATACGACAATTCAGTTAAATCACAAGGATCACTTTGAAACGTCTTATAGCTAAGTGAATCTAGATGCCAGTTCCACACGACCAAGCCTTAAAGTACAGGCAGCAAACTAACGGTTGGTATTATGCCTCCGTCGCAGATTATCTGCAGTTAGGAGACTGCACAGCTCGCAGATAGCGTAGTTATGGCGGGCAGCGGCTGGCGGCTTGCCAACGATAAGCACTATGAAGATCTAACACAGACTGGGACTAAACGGGACATTAGATCGAGGTATATGTATTCTCAAATGTATTATGTATGTAAGTAAAATAGTTTCCATATATGTATATTATTTATCTTGTTGGTGTGGAATAAACTATTTTCTATTATGTAAATGTTTTAATGATCTTATTGATTTACAGGTGGTAGTGAATATTATATTATATTAAAAAAAGGTTTTAGATGCATTTTCCATCATACTTAATATTATTATATTCAAAAATAACCTTATTGAAAATGACAGAAAATGCTTTTTCCCGTAAAGATTACCAATACACGTAGGTACAATTAATTAGCACACAGCACAATTAAATGTTCGGACACTCCTCTGGCTATTCTCAACTGTAATAAATGTAGTAGCAAGATATGTAAGACGGATGTACAAATCGTAAACGTATTTTTTTATTCACTTTGTAATATTGTATTTTGTAATTTTGCGTATTTGACGACTTGTGTCTTTGTCAATTCAAATGAAAGCTTTGAATGTGTCATTATATCAAGGATGTCAAGGTTGCCTGGAAGAGATTGCTCTCAGCGATAAGGCCACCCATCGTTTTGCTTTAATGTATGCCTTAACCCTGTATTTTGTTTCTGTGTGGTGAACAATAAAGAGTTATCTATCTATTATGCGAATATGTCTGCATGCATGTAATTTACATTTAAGATGCAGAAAACCGTCAAACAATGTCTCGCTTGCACATTTCACCTTTTTGAAGATATATAAGCACTGAATGTAGTTATGAAAAATCACAACCATGTTTTAGAAAGTAACATTACAAAGGTTTAGTATTAGTAATAAAAAGGATAGCAGGAAAAAATGTGTTTGACTAGTACTCGTAGTTAGTAAAAAAAAATTGCTGGTTTGGTTGGATCAATTCATAATTTTTAAGAGTAGTTGAGCTCTTTGTGTATGACTCGTCCATGGAAGTACTACCACCACGCCTTTTTCTGCCGCCAAGCAGCAACGCTGTGTTTCGGTTTGAAGAGTGTGGTTGCCGGTGTAATTACAGGCACATGAGGCTTAACATCTGTATGCCTCTCAAGCTGATGGACGCAGGGCAGTGCATCGTAGGGCACGTTCCTATCGTGCGTGACTTACGAGGCAATGCTTTGTTATAGGTGATGGTTACCACTTAACATCAGGTGGGCCATCTGCTTGTTCCATCAAGTTAAAATCAAAAGGTTTCAAATCAAATCAAATCAAAATCAATTTTATTTTCCTTTTTTTTTTATGGTAGGTAGGCACGATATACCTATACCATAGGTATGTCAGCAGTACCCACTTTGCAAGGGACTGGAGCTCGAGAGAGGTTAAAAAAACCTGTAATACAAGTCTCCAGGGTTTAATTGAATCACATGTCACACAATTTATTTTATCCAGATGTTATATTATTATCTTAAACGTAATGCATATTTCAATTCTCCAAAACTTGTTAATTTTTTGCGATTTTTAATAACTGACCGTTGTCAGCCTCTTAAGTGAGTAGGTGGACTGGCCTGGGTGTGGGAGTGGGTGTGGACAGCTCATAAGATAGGGCGCGACGCCATGCGCCATTACAGCTAATTGATTGATCGCACTGACGCAGATGCGTCATTACCGATACTAATCGACGTACGTAAGTCACCTCTGCGGCACGGTGCACATCTAGTCCGGCTGACGGTTTGATTCCCGCGGCAGGACATGTTTGTATAATCAGCTGAGGATGGGGTTTGATTCACGAACGGGACACTTTTGCATATGATAGAAATGTTGATTATTTGTTGACTGTTGTAGTTCAGTCAGCGATCAAGGTATTGAAATGTTAAGGTTTGTTAAACGTTCTTTTAACGTAGTTAGATTTTCTTTCAGCTTTCTAGTTCGCATAGTACCAGCTATACTAAGTTTGGGGCTAGATGGCGCTGTGGAATGTCCACTGTCATTTTAGTTATTCTTATTAAAAGTTTGAAATGTCTTAAAGCTAGCAGGTGACTGTAGGTGTCAGTTCCACGCGACCAAGCCTAGAAAAACATTCCTTGTCAACCCTTACACATACCCTGTGAGTATTGTACAGATAATCTAGTCACTAACGTAGATCTATTACAAGTCCAATATACATGATTATGTAATGTATGTATGAATCTTAGGGCTATCCTTTGGGAGTAATTCGAATTTAACGGATCCATTATGTATCAAAGTTTATACAACATCATCATCATCATTAGCCTGTAGAAATACACTGCTGGACATATGCCTTCCCTATACGTTTTCACTAAGAACCATTCTGAGTTCATCATCCACAAAAGGATGGGGTTTGGGGGCTTTTTGAGAATATGTTGCAAACGGTTTCCTTTAAAACTTTGCAGTAAAATTTAAACAACATGCCTAATGGCCGGTTTCTGAAAGCGTCATCAAAACTAATCGGATGTCAAGTCACTCGCCATTTCAGCTATTACATCTAATTAGATAGAGATAGCAAGTGACTTGACATCCGATTAGTTTTGATCGGTCTTTCAGAAACCAGCCGTATGTCTGCTGTCAATCAGCGTAGCGTATTTCGGTTTGAAGAGTGTGGTTGCCGGTGAAATTACAGGCACATGAGGCTTAACATCTGTATGCCTCCAGTTGATAGACGCAGGGCACTGTGTTTTAGTATAAAAATACTCTACTACTGTCGGGTTTTCCTTTTATTATGAATTTTGATAGCCTACCGACCTTCACAGAATACATTTTCACAATATAATATGAAGGCAGTAGCGCGGCGGGAGTAAACTTATTCAAATGAATTCCCAAACCTCGTGCAGTCGCATCTACTACGGTTCACGAACATGGTACTGACAGAGTAGTTATACTGTATAGAGCTCTGAGTGTGCAAACAAATAAGGATTTTTTTGTTAATCCCTACAGGGCGCGTCCACCGACGCATCCATTGTAGCATTGTACTGCGTCCAACATTTTTGCATGGTGACTCGAGAGGAGTTCTCTGCAAGCCCGGTAGAGCCCGCTTTTTTTTATACCACTAGCTGATGGAACAAGCAGATGGCCCACCTGATGTTAAGTGGTAACATCACCTATCCTACTAATATTATAAACGCGAAAGTTTGTAAGTATGGATGTTTGTTACTCTTTCACGTAAAAACTACTGAATGGATTTTAATGAAACTTTACAATAATATAGTTTATACATCAGACACATAGGGTACAATTTATAAAGATATTGTGTGACTAATCCTGCACAGACGAAGTCGCGGGCACCAGCTTGTCACCTATAACAAAGCATTGCCTCGTTAGTCACGCACGATAGGAACGTGCCAAACGATGCACTGTACTGCGTCCATCAACTTGAGGAATACAGATTTAAATCCGCATGTGCCTGTGATTACACCAGCAACCACACTTTTCAAACCGAAACACAGCGTTGCTGCTTGGCGGCATAAAAAGGTATGGTGGTAGTACTTCCCCGGACGAGCCACACACAAAGAGGTCTACTACTCTTAAAATCGCTAATCTCCATACAAAAAATGCCTCACGAAAACGAAAACAGAACTCAGGCGTAAAATACGTTGTATGCGCTGTATTAGTTCCTAGCTCTAAGGTTACCTTGTAGTTGTGTTCACGAACAATAATTCAAGTCAAAAGGCTTATTCTACTGTTTGACAAATGTCGTTATTTAACAGGTCGCTGGGGTCTTGGCTCGGCTTAGTACACATGACGTCATAGTAAGTTAAACATTGCCTGTTCCTCAACATCTGACTACACACCCATCAACTTCTTCGTATATAAGTGAGTGCTTTGTACCAAAAAATATAATGGGAAAATTATGGCTAGTTTTTTAAGAAGAAAATGGCTTCAAGATGAATGTTGGCTCAATTTTTTTTATTTTTTTATTATGTAAATGTGTTTTTTTAAAGCAAATATAAATTTTAGTATATATCTTGAGTCAAGGTCAAGGGTCAGATATTTCAGTGAGCACCAAATATAATCGTTGTAGAACGATATATAATAGCTATAATAGATATTGTATACGATATAAAATAGCTATCTCAAATATACAAACTATCACAAGTCTATATTTATTTACGAAGGATTTTCAAATTGAATGTATTAATGTTTGACAAATAAATATGTATATATATTTTATTCTATTCATAGCATCAATATCAACCGCGCAAAAATAACCACAAAAGAAGTGTATAAAAATATTAGAGCACATAATATGCTTACCGTCAAATTAAATACTGTAGGGTTTTGTTCATATAATTTGCTGATGAAAAAGCAAATATTAAACAAAAGTGGTAACCATCTTTAAAAAAATATTACTTCCAAAAAATATGAACAGTTCTTCGAACCATTGAAAAGACAGCAGTACAAAAGCTATGTTGTTTTAAATGGCTTATAATTTTTAATTATTATGTATTATTATTTGTTTAACCTGGGGCTGTTTAAGATGGCGCCAATATTTATATTTTTAATAATTATTTATTTAAGTCTTTTACACCTTTTATTTTATTTTATTACAATCTTTATCTCTTCAGACGGATGGGGAAAATGGAGCCGTCAAGAGCGAGTCGACACAAAGGCCTGTTTGTCTATCAATCATTATTTCTTCAGGCTTGGCTTCAGCACTTAACAAAGGACAAACAGACAGATTACATTGCGTTTGTATTGCAAAAGGATTTGTATTAGACTAGATTTTGCTTGCGGCTTCACTCACTCATTTAAATTGTATTCCACTTCTGATTCCATATCTACAAATTAACAAAACGTCATCAATCCATAATTTCAAATAATATAATTATATTTACAAATTATTCATCGTTCTCTAAAATACCGACAGCGCATTAGCATCGTATGTCGCAAATGTTCATGTTCAACATCAGGTGGCATGTCTGCTTGTTTGACAGCCATGGCATAAAATAATACAGCCCTTATGAGTCAAAAATATCCATGTTCTTGCAATACTATTTTTTTGGGCTAAGCTGTGATGTAGGGTATGTCTACTCCATCTAAAATCTAAGCCTAGGTACTACGACCTTTATTACCCTTAAATAACCTTGTAAATAATTTAAACATGAGTAAAAAGTGACTCCTGTATAAATCAACTACAATGGAAAAGGTCTGCTTTTATTAGAAGTTTTTATTTAAATTTCAAAGTGCTCCTTGTGATTGGGTTTAAGGTTATTTTATTCTCAAAAAAAAATTACATTCACTTACATGAGAAAACAATTTTTTTTTATTCAACTAGCTGATGACACAAGTAGATGGCCACTTGATGGTAAGTGGTAATAATCACCTATAGTAAAGCATTGCCTCGTCAGTCACGCACAATAGGAACGTGCCCTACGATGCACTGCCCTGCGTCCATCAACTTGAGGCATACTAAAAAGTAACACAAAATTGTTGGACTGATTGAACTGAATAAATACCGTTTTGATATTGAAATAAAATAAGATAACTTTGGTTTAGAATCCAAACTATTCCATACTCTTTCATTTTGCCAGGAATTTAGGAGTGTGCAAACATTTTTGATTCAATAAAATCACAAGGATCACTTTGAATCATTTATCGATACTGATTGACTTTTTTATACCAAACCTAGAAGTTCATACTAGCTAGCTCATGAGCTCAACTTCCATGCCGACCACTATACTAGGTAATCCTCAGACCAGTGTGAGGATAAAAGCCATTAAGCCAATTAACGCCTCTTGATCCACTTAAACTACAATTCTTTACAGGGTGGGAAAATACCACTCCCGAAAACTTAAACAAATCGTTCAGATCATTTATTATAAGAGAACCACTGAGAAAACAAAGTTTTATAATTTGTATTGATTTTTTGGTTGAACTAATGTGTTTTAAACTGGAGTTTGGATAAACCTTATTATATTAACCTGATAATGTTTCCTCAGTCCAGCAATACCTATTTTAAAAACAAGCTAAGTGCGAGTCAGACTCGCGCACGGTGTTCCGTACCATTATCTACAAAAACGGCTAAAAAACCACGTTTGTTGTATGGGAGCCCCCTTTTATGTTTATTTTATTCTGTTTTTTAGTATTTGTTGTTATTGCGGCAACAGAAATACATCATCTGTGAAAATTTCAACTGTCTAACTATCAAGGTTTATGAGATACAGCCTGGTGTCATACGGACAGACGGACAGCGGAGTCTTAGTAATAGGGTCCCGTTTTACCATTTGGGTATGAAACCTTAAAAATTACATACTTTGGAATTTGGTTTACATATAAAAGATATTAAACATTTCCAGAGGAAAAGTTAGAAGAATTACTTCTAAGTTATACTACTTATTAAAAAAGAATTTAAGGGTTTAAAAAAATCAATAAGTTTTCCCCATTTTAATAAACCATAAGGATTAAACTCTTATAATTAACTATAAGTAACATATTAGTAAGTGTTAATACATACGTTTTTCATGTACTGATCAAAGGTCCTCACCGCGGTGCGGCCCAGCAGCAGCGCGTCCATCTCGCTCTCCGGCAGCGGCACCACCGCCACGGTGGGCTCGGGGCCTTTCGCGCCGTTCATTGTGACTGCACTCCTACCCACGCCTCAAAAAACCCCCACTTTTACCTCCTTTTTGATAAACTCCCTCACTTTTACCCCCTATTCAAGTAACCTCCCTTTTAGTCCTTTACAATAAATCCTCAATAGTAGTACCTTCTTAATTAACACCCAGTTTTATCAACTTTTCAATAAACCACCACTTTTGCTCCTTTTCATATAAACCCTTACGTTGCCCCCCTTTCAGTTAAACCTCGACTTTTAACCCCTTTTCAATAAACCCCAATTTTTACCCCTTTTGTGAGTAAACCCACAGTTTCTACCCCTTTTGAGTAAACTATATGTTACTTGATACCGGAATTATAGACAATGTTTTTTTTATATTCCGATCTAGGGATCACTTTTTTGGAATGTTAGAATATAAACCCTTTTCAGATAACTTCCATTTCAACCTTTTTTATTGTTTTTCAATTAAACTTTAAAGTTTTTTTCACAATATCAAGTGTCATTCCGAACCATTAGAATTTTTATTATTGTTTCACAGTAATGAGTTTCACATTTATATCCCATTTTTATGGATTTGACCTGCACTTTTTAGATCCAAAATCCAATTATTAAATGGCACTCGATGTGGTCACAGCGTCGTTGATCAAAAATATATACTTAGTCCAAATCACTTCCCTGGTCACTTAATTTTACACATTTATTTTTATAAAATAGTCAAAATATCTTAATCGTTTTGTAAAGAAGGATATTCACGACTACAAAATGTTATGAGAATAGATTAATTAGGATTGTACTAAAGTCTAAAATACACAGCACGTTTCAAACTCTCGTGTCATTCAAAATTGCACTTTGTTCAGTGGTCGTAGCGTACACTTTCCAAGTTTATCACAATATTCACCACTCCGCGTAAATTTGAGACTAATTGAATTATGTTCTGCTCACTGTCCATCGCAAAATGCTTCAAATGTATTATTCAGTTAATTTTATTACGCTAAAATTGCTACAAAATTTACTAGGTATATCATTAATTTAATATAATCATAATCTATTATATTTTGGTAGGTACACTTTTAACAAGATTTTGATATGATTTTAGACACTTTTTTTTTGTTTCAGAAAGTCACTTCAACTAGAACTTTATACTAATGTTAATAAGGTTCCATGTCAAAAATCTAGTTGACTATGTCTTAGGGTTGGCACAAATGAATAAATTTTCCAAAATTATCACTATTAATTATGTATTTCGTCTATTCTATTTGCACTGTTTTTTTTAAGTTGTACAGATTTTCAAATCTGCTTAGCAATTTACTTTAACTGGGTTCAATAAATTGTGTAAACTCGCGTTGATCTCGTAATCCGAAACAGTCCTTAGCTGAGATTTATCGTTCTTGAGATTTCATTTGTAATTTGTGAGATTTTTTGTACTCGGTTGAGAATACTGATAACCATTTGCTCGGGGACACTGGGGAATGTTGAAAATGCTGTTTTGTGTGGAAACGTTTTATTTGTGAGCCTGTGTACGCACAATGTAATGCGCCTGACTTTGCTTGCTTATTTTTTTTAAACTTCTACTGCACAGGGTACAAACAGTTACAGGGTACAGTGGGGTGGGTCTAATTTCGTGAAAATCCATTTTACTTTTTTTTTTTAATAAAATTATGCTTGTTTGTAATAGCTGTTAAATTATTTTAGGTAAAAATCATTATAACATAATCAAAAAAAACTATGAGAAAATATCAGAAGCACATTGTCACTGTAAGAATCCATTTTAATCAACGATTTTACTGTCTTTCTTACAGGTTTAATAATAAAGTGGTTTGTTAGTTTATGGCACGGGGGCCAATCAAACCGTGACCCTAATAAAACTGCCCGATGATAGGTAACGTCCAGAAGTAATACCGACGTTTTATGGCCACCACGTACGCCACGATAGCCACTGACACACTTGTGAGCAACAAAGGCACACGAGCGTTGTGAGTTAGTTGACTTAATCGGCCGGTTAAAGTGTTGGTGAACTTAGGGTCAGGGATTATTGAGTAATCTGGCTCAGCTAATCCCTGAATCGTCTTCGCGCGTCCAACTGAACGTTTTTATCCTTATTTTGTTTTTGTAAGCATTTCAAAGTATCTTGTTTAAGCTGCTTAGATCATGGTCTTCTGCATAAATGAAAATAAATAACAATACATACATACATACATAAAATCACACCTGTTTCCCATAGGGGTAGGCAGAGATCACGGATTTCCACTTGCTACGGTCCTTACATACCTCTTTCGCTTCATTCACTCTCATAACATTCTTCATACATTCTCGTCGGTTATGGGTACTTTTGGCCTGGCCCTTCTCTAGAACTTCTCTAAATGAAATATAACAGAAACAGCTTCGTATCTGTAATCCCCAGGCACGGTAGATATCCCCTCAGATCTCTTAGTACAAAGTACTAACTCAAGATTCTTTGAGAATATCTAAGGGGGTCAAAGTCAAAAGGTATTTATTCAGTTGAATCACAAGGATCACTTTGAAACGTCTTAAAGCTAGTGAATCTAGGTGCCAGTTCCACGCGACCAAGCCCAGAAGTAAGGGTATCCCCTTAGATGTACCTCTGACTATCGTCAGAGGTACATCTAAATATTACACTTGCCACATTTAGTAGTAGTAGTTGGTATTCCATACGTGACAGGTTACCAGCCCATAGCCGCTGACTTTTCCATCTCCCACCTTAAATAGTAACGCTCAGTTTTGGTAGAAAACGGTCCATTTGTTTTCGTAATAAATTAATTTATTAGTCTTAACGAAGCCTAAAAAGTAGGATTACAGTTCCAGCAGTCTAGACTAGTATTTAGCCTGCCACAAAAACATAGCTCAGTTGAAATTTGAGCATTGTTTTAGAATATGCAATCACGGAGGCCTTAGGGCGGCCTACATACTTCATCATCAGAGTTGGTCGCTACTTCATACAAACGTACTTTTAAACCTTGAGAGCATCTACTTTCATTTATTTTAAAATACAGATAAAACTTATACAAATATTATTAAAAATAACGTAATTACATTCATTTATTTTAATTAAAGCGAGATTATGTTGGCCTTAATTATGATGAGTTTTTCTTTAACTTTAAGATGATATTTTTTATCCAGGGTTCGTGAAACTGGCGATAAATAAAACAGCATTTTATAAAGGAGTTAAATTATTCTTAATCATTAGATACATAGTGTAAGTTAGGTTTTTTTTGTTCCATTAGTTCCCACTTAGCACGGTGATAACTGGCCTCAATTATTTGTCACCGAAATCAATTCAGTAAAAGCCAATAAAATATCATTAATAATATATTCCGTGAGTGACCACACCGCCGTCAATTCTGATTAGTTTTTATCCTTCCAAGGTTGCCTGGAAGAGATCGCTCTCAGCGATAAGGTCGCCCATTGTTTTACCTTAATGTATGCTTTAACCCTGTACTATGTTACTGTGTGGTGAACAATAAAGAGTTATCTATCTATCTATCTGAAGCAACAATTTTGGCAACTTTTCGACTTACTGACATAGTTATAATTTTGTTTGGCAAGTCCGGAGATAAATGGTGGTTTTCATTTATTTATTTATTTATTTACACACATTTAATTAAAACGGTTGCACACCAAATAATTCATAATAGTCGCTGAGAGTTTCACTAGCATAAATAGCCGATACAAAATGTTTGGATGAAACAACGAGTTGAAGACTCTTATTCATATTGGACGCTGAGCGTTCCATTAGTTTATCAGACCGATAAGTCTGTTGCTGTCTCTTTTCGTTGGCATGAAAGTGACAGTGACATGTATACTTTATAGAGCCGCTATAAAATGCAAGGGTATATGAATAAGGGCCTTAGTGAAGATCTAATGAAGGAAAGAAAAAATTAGAAATTATTCAAAATTGGCGCCTCATATAATTATGTCCTATAACAACAAAGCATTGCCTCGTACGTCATGCACGATAGGAATGTGCTCTACAATACACTGCCCTACGTCCACCATCTTGTGGCATACAAATTTAGCCAAAGTCCCAATGTTCCCATTGGCTGAAACTTCAGGCTAAAGAGGATTTTCCCATCGGTCTTGTGACGTCACATCGCACCGGTTCCAGGAAACGAAAGCGTTGTTATAGTTGTGGTTTCATTTCGCTACGTCTCGGATGCGGTTACAACAGTCATGTGCAATACTCTTTATTTCGAAAATACAGGTATTGCACGTGACATCGCTCGCGTGAGGGCGAATATAAAAAAAAAAGTAATAATAACATAAAAAAATAAATAAAGTACTCCTCGCTCGGACATTTTAACATTCTGCATATAGTTCAGCAAAAATATTATTTTACTCCTTACAAATTTCCCTACCAAAAAAATTGCTTTACTAGTTTTCGTACATTATGAAGTTGCTGTTAACTTCATACTTAGAGCTGATTTCACCATGCTCTGTTAGTTACTAATCAAGGATTAACAGGCCGTTAAATCTAACCTTAGAAGTCATTTGACATTTTGACATATTTAACGTTCCTTTAATCCTTTGTTAATCTAACAGAGCATGGTGAAACCGGCCCTGAAACAGTTAAAAACAGCAGCTTAATACGAATATCACGTATTACTTTTGACTACCTTTACTTATTTCGGACTTGGAAAAGTAATCGTCCCATCCCTAGTGTAACCACACACTCCCATACACTGCGGTCTAATCAAGCATGTGCTTACAATCAGGAAACGGAGCGTACGTTTTTGCGTTCTCTTTCATCCTCCCACTGGTTTATTCTTAGTCACGCTTGTGATGTAGCTTGTTAGATTATAATAAATCAAGTTAGTGAAGGAACGTTCAGTGCAGGGAGCTTTATGACGGGTGACCTTGTAGTATTTGTTAACATACAAACTTATGGTGTCACTGAACCGATCCTGATAAGTATTCGTAATGATTTAGTATTCTTTTATTTCGAGAAATAAAACAACAACAGCTTCATGACTTTGATCACCAGGCACGGTAGATATTCTCGCAGATATTTCAGTACCTAACTCAAGATTCTTTGAGGATGTCAAAGGGGGTGGTCAGAGGTACGTCCAACATTACATTAGGCAATCATGAATCACAGCAAAGATCAATATGAAACGTGAGGTAGGTGAATCTAGGTGCCAGTTCAACGTCACCAAGCCTAGAAGTAACTCACCATAATCGACTTTTGAAACAACTGATAATCATTCCACGTAGTAACTGAATAAAAAAAACTGAAATATCTTCACGATTTGATTCCAGGCACGGTAGATATTCCCTCAGCTCCCTTAGTACCAAGTACAAAATCCAGATTATTTTTGGACGTGGTAACTAATGAAGTGAAATAATTCAGAGCAAAACAATCTTGTTAATTCTCAGATAAAAACCCGGTTTTCATTTTCGTGTAATATTGTTATTGAAAATAAGTACATAATTTACGGCCTCAAGGGTATGTTTCTGTAAGAAAAGTAGTCTTTTTTTAGCTGAAACCTGTATAAGTTAGTTTCAAGAAGCGGCGGCCGTAACATGACGGCCAGGAATATATCTGGTAGACGGTAAGTTTGGTAGTACAAAACGTCGGCATGGGTCAGTGTCCAAACTCTGTGACGAAAATTTCAAACTGCTCAACTTTAAATGGGGATTCGGGTTATCCCGTATTTTTTCTCTTGCTTTATAAACTAGCTACCGTCCAAGGCTTCGCTCGCATATTAGTCGTGATTCATATTTCGGTTTTTTTAACGAAACGGACCAAAGTTTGAGAATGTTTCAGAATGAAGGAAGAGGATGCTTTTTAGCATTAAGTTCATTTACACAATACATTTAAGTTCGCAATACATTTCGTTTCGATTCAATAAAGAATTTTCTATAATCTAATATCAAAGGTTTCGTTCTTGTTTTTTACACCGTTCCCAGTGTTTGCGATAAAAAATAGTCTATATGCTAATCCAGGCTACGAACTATGGTGGTTTTAAGTTTCATCCAGATCGGTTCAGTGGTTAGGGTGTGATAGACTCAAAAACATCCAAACATCGTGACTTTCGCATTTATAATATTAGAAAGATAGAATAGAAAGTAGGAAAGGATAACGGGCACAGTCATATACCGGCCGTTATAGTAATTACTGCCGCTACAGCTCACCTAGCTCAAAATAATTATTTCCACTGAACAAAGAACAACAACGCTCGGAGCCCGCGGCGCTGCCCTACATTGCATATTTTTGCATTTTATACAAAACAGAAGTAAAAACACAAACATCCAGGCACGGTCGACATTAAGCAACTAGCATTGGTCTAGTGACAGCGGCCCCGCATTCCAATCAAGGTCATAGGTTCAAACCGGTCGGACACCAATGAGTTGATCTATTCAAAAATGTATGTGCACAGTGCCAGTACTCATAAGCGGTAATGGAAATCATCGGAAACCGACAAGGCGTAGAAACTAAAAAGTCCTTAATCATGTGTCAAGTGCTCGAAAGGAGCCTCTTTGCGAACTGATAATCCTGTTTCGAAAGAAACCGGTAACATGACAAAGAAGTGATATTAAGAGAGTAATCTTTGCGTGTGGCTTGTCCGGGGAGAACTACCATGCATATTTCTGCCACCAAGCAGCTTTGCTATGTCTCAGTGTCGCCACACCCTTTAAGGTGAATAGAATGAATTGAAGCTCGCTGTTGGTCTTCCTTCACTGTCACTGTCATGCTGTCACGGCATGGGTTGATTTCATCCGTTGCTAGATGGCGCTGTCTGCTGTTATCGGCGTGAACAATGATGATGTCGTCCATGCCGGTTTCGGTTACGGCGACATTACTCCTGCTTATGTGTTCATTTGCCTTCCGTGTGCTGTAACCCCGGCGCCAGACATAGCTTTACTTGTTTGAACACTTGTTTGATTGCTATGTGTGGCACGAGACTTTGTATTCAAAGTCTCGTGCCTAAGATGACTAGAGTAACCTATTTTGGCTTTATAGGTTTTAGCACACAAAGTGAATTTAAATTATTTATAATAATGGAGGTTTACTTTTAAGTTGGTCGCGTTATAGATCTAGTTCGCGCCTTCGTTCATCTTCAAACCTATATTATATTACGCTTCAGTAGACTCCTCCACTCTGGCCGGTTTTCTGCCAGCGAGTCCCAACGAGAAGGATCAATCAAGCACTTTTTCAAGTTTCTTTTCTTTTCCAGTTGGGCTTAATATTTGTTTCATCAGTAAGTAGTATTAAAAAAACGTTTAATATTTAACAGGGGTAGACAGTGGCATGTTCAGTACAAGTCAACTTTTGACGTAATTTCCATTCCTTATATTGAAAGTAATTCTCAGAAAAAGGTTTCGTTTAAAATACTAGGACGTTAATAAAAGAAACACGTTACACGGTCAGTTAATCACAGCAATGGTTTATTACAATAATTTACGCTATTCAAATTCTTAAGTATTATTAAATCTAACAGTAAATCTTTTAATCAATAAGAATCATATACAATAAATAATCATACTTCAAATAACTGAATACTTATTCTTTTTTTTATACAATGCTCAGCTTAGAGCTGTGTTATCTAGTCGGCGGATAGCAACCAAGTGAGCTCGTCCCCTCCGTTCCGTCGCTCACCCGACGTCCAACCGTCGGTAGTCGTTGTCCGTGGTCGCCGTCCATGGTCGGTGGCCGTGGTCGGTGTCACCGGAAACGGAAATACGGGTGCGACAACATCCGGCCGTCCTGCTCACGCATTCGTCCTCGAACTGCGTCCTGGTCTGATGCGAAAACTGAAAACATTATACAGTTAAATCCAATTTCATAAATGCTAGGTTACAGTTTACACATTTTCTTTACTATAGGCCCCACATAGAGTGTCTGATCAGATTATAGCATGTTATCCCATCGGCGGTCAACATGTGTATGTGGCTTAAACTAGATGATGTTCACTCAGTATCAACTAGCTGTGTATCACCACATACACTACAACAGTGTTCACATTGGATGTCTGTTGCAACTTATCCAAACTCAAACACTCTTACACATTTTCTTTACTATAGGCCCCACATAGAGTGTCTGATCAGATTATAGCATGTTATCCCATCGGCGGTCAACATGTGTATGTGGCTTAAACTAGATGATGTTCACTCAGTATCAACTAGCTGTGTATCACCAAATACACTACAACAGTGTTCACATTGGATGTCTGTTGCAACTTATCCAAACTCAAACACTCTAGGCACCTACAATGTTTGAAGAAGTAGCATTAGACATTTTAAGATTCACACAGATTAACACATCAGACTCAAGCTACTTTAAGTAAAATATTAATGTTAACAAATTATACTAATAAAAGAATAGTTACGTACTTTTTTTTTTCGTATACCTTTCGACAACATCCGGTTAATCAGAAATCTGGATCAATGGTTTCATATTTTCCACGCATGCTATGCCATCATATCGTTTCGAAGATCTTTCAGCTTCTCGCATATCAGCTACTTGATATCTATCGTGACCCAAAATGTTAGTAACTTTAAACGGACCTTTGTAGAGAGGAATTAGTTTTGTACTTTGGCCAGCATTGTTCGAGTGACTTGGAATTTTAAGTACCACCAAGTCTCCAACGTTATAAATAGTCGCGTCTTTCCTTTTAGCGTCGAAGGATGCTTTATGTTTTTCAGCATCTTTCTTTATGTTAGTGTCAACCGTTTTTCTCAATGCAGTCACGTCAACAGAGCATTCCGTACAAGTCGTTGTTCATACGAATTCTGTACCCAAAGAAAACCTCACTCGGTACGGCGGATGTGGTTTTATTAATCGTGCTATTGATACCCTGCTGTATACTTTTTATGTGTTGATCCCATTTATTATTTTCCATTTATTATTTAACCATTTATTATTTTCCATTTATTATTGTCTGGTTATATCGTTCTCCCTGTCCGTTTGAGCGTGGTACAGCAGTGGCAATTATATGTGCTCTAATATTACGATCTTTGCAATAGCTGCTGAATAGTTTTGATGTAAATGCGCTACCAGCGTCGCATACTTAACGCTTTGGATTTCTAAAAACTTTAAATATTTTATTTTATTCGTTTATTACATTACTTTTAGTGTGTTTTTACAGCCGCAATAAATACAAATTTTGTGAAGGAGTCTAACCAGTACCAAGAGATAACTATTTCCCAGAGTAGTTTTAACAAATGGACCGCGGTGATCAACGTGGAGTGTGTGAAAAGGCCTGGCGTGCTTCGATATCGGATACAATTGACCTGGTTTTTTGCCATGAATATTTTTGAAATAAATGTAATTTAAACAGTTTTTTATGTATTTTGTAACAGTTTTCTTCAAATGGGGAAACCAATATTTTGATCTAATTCTTTCAAAAGTTGTAACTACAGCGAAATGACCACAGTCATCATGATTATCTCGAATAAAGTACCATACGTACTTCTTTGGTACTACCCAACATCTTCCGAATTTTGTTCTACGGTATACTTTTTTTTCCAACAAATCGTAGCTTTTTGATTCAACCTTAACAATGTTACCCATAATTCTAATATAAAAATAAATATCACCTGTTCACTACCCACTACTAAAACGACTCATTGTCAAATTGTACATGTAATATTAGGTACCTACGTACTACTTCTCTGTAATAAATTGCAATTAGATGTACCTTTAATAACTATATTAACTAACGAGTGCCTACCTACTTGATAAGAACCTACCTACTTATAACATATAATTTTAAGCAAGGCGCTTGTTTGTAACAGACGTTTGGTTTCAAATAAATATTTCATTTCATTTCATTTCATCGTGCTCATTAAATATCCGTTTCTTTGTCTCGGCCTCACCTGACTGTAAAATGTCTCGAATACTACATATACTGGGGACTCTTAACTGGACAGAGAGCAACCAGTCCCCCTCAGAAACAGTTATTGTGCTAACGCAGTCAGTATATAAATTGACCTGCAATTTAGGATCAAATACTTTAAACACCGCATTTTTAATCAGTGCATCTTTCACCGTTATTACTCCCTAATCTTGTGGAGAGCCCCATTGCCAGATCCCTTTTTTTTTTTTTTTGTAAGCTAGATAGTGATTTGCAAGCACAGTTTCGTATGAATTTCCGAAATAATAAATTAGCCCCAAAAATTTACGAAGCTGGTGAACTGTTTTTGAGGTCAGAAATTTTGTAATGGCATCGAGTTTACGGGCACTTGGACGAACTCCTTCTCCAGAAATATCATAACCCAAAAACGTAACACGTGCCTTGAAAAATAAACATTTTCTAGAATGATAGTAAGCCCATTTTTTAACGAGTATTTCTAGAGTATTTCTTTGACTGTTATTTTATTAAGCTATCTATAGTCCACACACAACCTTTTGGCCCCCAACGTTTTGTCAACTAAAAGCGCTGGGCTCGCATACGCAGAATTACTGATTCGAATAGTACCATTCTTTAAAAGGTCGTCTGTTATTTCCCGCTTTATTGCCCTTTCAGATTGTGACATTCTATACGGCCGCTGGCAAATTGGCTTACTAGTTGTTAACTGTATCTCTAATTTTAAACAAGAAGTTTTTCCTACACTCGACAAATCTTCAGAAAAAGATAGAGGGTATTTTGATAAAATATCAACATTTTTTTTATCGATTAAAAGGTATCTCCTACGTGAACATACATGATGTTTTTATCTTCTGTAAAATTACTGCCGATTTGAATGTCGCAGTTAGACAGAGAATCAATAGCGTAAAATGTTATATTAGATTAGACTGAATCACCCGGAGCGTGGTAGCGACAGCCTCTGTCACTTCAGTAGATAAATTACTTATAAAGCCTACTAGATTAACGGATTGATTTAAAAGAAAAGGTTTTAAATTATATTTATTTACTAGAGCGGTTGTTATAAGCGAGCAGTCACTACCCATGTCGAAAAAAAATAACTTTATAATCAAAACCATAAGAAAAACCGGCGTTTTGAAATTTTGGTTTATTTAAATAAATAAATAAATAAAAATAAATTTGTTTTGGATCAGAGATTATTTTCACTTCGAAATCCTTCTCGACCTTTGTCGTCGATTTAGATTTACAGGCAGCCTCTAAATGGCCTAATTTGTTGCAAGAAGAACACCTTACGTTGTGTTTATACGTGCTGTTGTTTCTTCGGTGACCTACCTCCCCACAGCGGTAACAAGTAACGTTATAGTTGTCCACATTATTTGCATAAGCAGAATGCTCAAACTTGTTCTGCAATTTACTGATATTATTTTGGTACCCAGACTGCGTTGGTCGAAAAGATTATTTTTGTGGTAGCGGATTCTTTTGGGAATTTTCTGTTTCGGTGGGTTGATAGATTTTACCGTGTAAAAAGGATGCAAAATCGTCACAATATTCGATCGAACCGACAAAAATTGAACCTACTATAACTGATATTATATCTTGTTCCCGAAAACCTAGCTGCAGACGATCTAGTTAACTTTTTGTTGAAAAAAGAATGCGTATAGCAACTGTTTAGCTACAGGCCTTATAATTATCTATTAACTCTTTATGCGACCTGTACATATTTCGTTTTACTTGAAATGACAGCTTATGACGCCATTCTTTCACCGCCACGAGGTCTAACTTGTTTCGTTTTTTTTTTTTTAAAGAATCGAGCCACGTTTACGCGATATTGCGTAATTTTTGAAGAGCTTGATACTTAGTCATATTATCGGACCAACCAAATGCACGAGAGCTAGCCTCTACTACATTTAACCATATATCAACACTGTCTACGAGTGGGTCGAATTCTGGTATCACTGATGATAATACAGCATTTTGACTCACGGTTTGCGATGCTTTCTGATGACTACTACTTTTTTTTTTTCGCCTTCGATCACTGCCACTACTGCTACTGGCACTGGAACTGCTGCTCGAACTAGATGATGGTTCCCGACTCGATCTTCGTTTGCGCTTACGTGGCGGCATCTTGTGGGCGTAGCACAATTTAGCACTTCTGATAAAAGAAACACGTTACACGGTCAGTTAATCACAGCAATGGTTTATTACAATAATTTACGCTATTCAAATTCTTAAGTATTATTAAATCTAACAGTAAATCTTTTAATCAATAAGAATCATATACAATAAATAATCATACTTCAAATAACTGAATACTTATTCTTTTTTTTATACAATGCTCAGCTTAGAGCTGTGTTATCTAGTCGGCGGATAGCAACCAAGTGAGCTCGTCCCCTCCGTTCCGTCGCTCACCCGACGTCCAACCGTCGGTAGTCGTTGTCCGTGGTCGCCGTCCATGGTCGGTGGCCGTGGTCGGTGTCACCGGAAACGGAAATACGGGTGCGACAACATTAATACTGGGATTTTGTCTTGGTATCTGTTTATTCTGTACTAGCGGCTTTCCGCGGCTTCGTACGCGTTGAAGTGGTGAGCCGTGATTGAGCCACAAACATCCAGACATCGTAACTTTTGCATTGAATTGTATATTAGGAGGGTAGGATTCAACCAGAAACAAACGAAACGAAACAGCTTCACGAATTTGACTCCCAGGAACGTTAGATACCTACCCTCAGATCTCTTTGTACCAACTTCAGATTCCCGTTTTTAGAATTTCCCTTACAAACATTGACGCCCCGTTGTATCCTTTTCACTCGAGTGCAACGAAGGAGGTTTTAGAGGTTGTTTTCGAAAATTTAAATTGTATTTTTGTTAGTTTTTGACAGATCAAATTTAGTTTTAGTTTGAAGTTAATAAACTCCCATACAAACTTTGAAACTTGGCAGTCTTTTACACCCTTTGCAAGGGTAGTTTTCCAATATTAAAAACTTCATTCTTAATTATTTATTTTGTAGTATATTTACCCCAAGTTTCAAGTCAATCGCACCACGCGTTAAAAAACTACCTTACAAACTTTGACATCCCTTTGCACACTTAAAACACTAAAAATTAATTTCCTATTTATTATCCTTGGAGTATAAATACTCCAAGTTTCAAGTTTGTAGGTTCAAGGAATACAATTTTTCATATAAACGTTACACCTTTTTATACCCTTAGGGGTTGAGTTTCCAAAAATCTCTTCTTAGTACACCTCTACGCCCTAAGATTTATATACTCCTCAAATTTCAAGTATCTACGACCGGCGGTTTAGTTTAGTTTAAGTATATGTCAGTCAGTCAGTCAGGACTTTGATTCTTATAGTAGTAAATTTATTAAAGATATACAGATATTGTTTAAGCAAACGAACGTTATTCTTTAATTTAGTTTATTTCCTGAGGGCTCTGTATCATTACTGTAACGAGTTGGTTCTATGTTTACATTGAATTCTCTGTTTAGATCCTTCCTATTAGAATTTAGAGTTAAACCCGTTGAGCTTTAGTCTCTGTAAAGCGGAGACCTGAAACAATTTTGATAAAGCGGTGCTCGTGTTAAGCCTTTTGGGGGTTAAATAACGCTGACGGTCTAGTGGAAGCGGCGCTGCCTTCTGATCGTAAGGCCGTGGGTTCGAATCCAGATGTGCAGCAATGGATTTGAAATGCCAGTGCTCTCGATAGGTGAAAAGAAACATCGTGAGGAAACCAGTATTCTGACGTCGATGGTCTTGCAACCGGACCGTATGGAATACCAACTTCTGCAAAATGTAGGCATGTGCCAAAATGTAATGTTAGGTCGTATCTCTGGCTACCCTTCTTAGACATCCACAAAGAATCTAAAATTGTACTTGGTATGAAGAAGTCTGAGAGGATATCTACCGTGCCTAGGATCAAAGTCGTGAAGTTGTTTCAGTTTTTTCTATCCTTTCTAAGCACCCTTACGGAAAAAGCCAACTAATAACCCTACACCGAGTTATGATGACGACGATACGGTGAGTCTGTTCTTCTAGATTGGTTGCGTGGAACTGGCACCGAGATTCTCCTATCTTTCACGTTTCAATAAAATTTAACTGAATTAAATTTGTTAAATTTAATTGATCCTTGTGATTCAATTAAATGAATACCTTTGAGTACTCTTTATCTGTGGCTCGGCTGATGCAGTACTACCATGTCTATTTATGCCACCAAGCAGCGTTGCTGTGTATTAGTTTGAGTATGGTGTGGTCGCTGGTGAAATTACGTGCACATGAGGCTTAATACCCGTATGCCTGAAGTTGATGCTGGCTGGGCAGTGCATCGTAGGGCACGTTCCTAGTTATATGGCGGTGACCGTTTCTAATGAAACCGAGAGTGTTGAAACAGCTGATGTAAGAGGTTATCGAGGGTAGTATTAATAGTGAGCCAACATTGGTGTTTAACTATTAAATATAGACTAGAGGATTTTTGGATTGATGTTCTGGAGTTTTGGATTTAGTCTGTGTAGCTGAAAAAATAACCAAGAGCTTCTATGCCTAGTCCGAAGACCAGGGGCTGTTTTTCAGTCTTGCCTAAGGGGAATGGAGGAAATGTTTAAATTAGACAAAAACTGTTTAAATTAGTGAAAAATGGTCGGTCATGTGAGTGGCCTAGGAGGGATGGAGGGACCAGTGGTATTTTGGTTTACATACAAACACAGAAGAAATAATATACACACTTAGTGTCCTTTCCTGATAATATTCACGAGTAAATGGCCATTACAAAAATTAAAAATAAACAAATTTAGGAACATTTCATACAAAGCCTCAGTAAGTCAACCATTTTATGCAAAGATGGACTATAAAAACCAGAAAAAAACGTAGTATTTTTTCTATGTACTCGTAAATAGGAAATATTTTTTATTAGTTTACCTACGATTAAATATTACAAAAAAATTGTTCATTATAACTCAAAAGTAAAATAGGTGCGTATAAAAATATAGCAACCAAATAGCGAACAAACATGTTCATCACACAAATGTTGGTTCTGAGTTGGGATCGAACCCACAACCTACAGCGCAGAAGGCAGAGCCACTACCGACCGAGAGGTGCTAATCATTTTGAAAATGTATTCAATCATCTGAGAATTGAAAAAAATATGCAATCGAAGTAATAGATAGATGGTAGCGAAATTGATTTATTTGCGTATTGCTTTATGTTCTGAAAGTAAGTATAAAAGTACGTACACTTAATATAATTGAATAGAAATATAAATTTGATAACAGAAAAGTTCTCTATCTTTTTTCCCCGTCCTTTTGACGTGGAGTATATCTCAGATCCAAAAAAAGGACGTAAATTGATGATGGCCACCGCAGAATTGGAAAAGGGACGGATAACATCTGGTCGGTCTGTTCGTCTGTCACGAACTACTTGCAGCTCGTGACGTCGGCGGTATATTTGGAACTACTTTTATAGATCTCAATTAAAAAAATCTCAAAAAGTAATTTATCACTAAGCCACTTTCTACAGGTTTTGCTCTGTTTTGGGATAAATTACTCTAAATTAAGTGTTCGCAAAGTTTTTTCTCATAAGTATGAATCTGTAAAAATTCATTTATACCTACTTACTGCCATATTTAAGGCACAGAATATATAATAGTATGCACTGCGTACCAATAATAATAAACTGTGACTGAGCCAAATTACAGCAATGTTTGAATTGATTTAAGTAATATTTATTAATTCTACAATACACTAGTAGTTCGCCCCGAACTGAGATCTCGTGATGCGACCCGACGAACGCATCAAAACTTTGAGTAGGTAGTAGTCAGAGGCAAGTCCAAACATTATCTTTGGACTTTTTTCTGACTACCGCCTCCTAGCTTGGTATGGTTACCAAGTTTCAACTCTATTGGCCTATTTATTGAAGAGTTCCGTTGAACAGACCTTGGCTCCATCATCAGACCTGGTCATCGTCACCATTTTATGAGAACTGAGTACCTCCTTAATTTATTTCAAGAAAAAAAAATAAGAAAAATCAAAGGAACTGGCCGACCAGTAGAAAAACCTTGATGTCAACGAAACTCTTAGAGATGGGAGCTCTTGGATCGCTGGTTATCTTAATTTAACTTTTTAAATTTTATCTCTAAAACCGAGCGTCGCAAAAAAAAAGTAAAAATTGTTTTGGAATGTCCAAACAAAGCCCTTTCATATGACATGTAACTTGATTTTTTTATGTAACTTTTTTTATTTTTACCCTCTTAAAAAACCCCATATCTCAAAAACCCTTCATCCGATTTTACTCATATACTTACCAGTAAATTTCTCAAGTACAAGCTATCGACATATCAAATTTCATGCAGATCGGATCAACGGTTCTAAAGTTATCGCCAGACAAACATACATACATACATACATACATACATACATACATACATACATAAAATGCCAAATCGCCCAAGTTGAAACTAAGATCTTTGTTCGCTTCGCTCACTCGATCAATTAGAGAATTCATTTGTATGTATAGCCGTTATTATCATTGGTATGTCGGTGTAGGTAAACGATGAAGGAAAACATCGTGAGGACCGGCCTAGCTCCGCACATATTGACAATGACTTTAGGTATTCTTCTAGGCTTTGGCCACGAGGAACTGACGCTGGATTCACCTAATTTGTAAGACGTTTCAAAGTGGCCCTTGTGATTGAACTGAATAAGGACCATTTTGATTTGATTTGATCTCTTATAGATAAGGGCAAATAAAATGGAAGCTGGGCATGCCTCTTCAACTATAGCCTGTGCGACACACACCTTGCCTGTGTGACCCTTGACGCGGTATAAATTAACGTAAATAAGTGAGCCGGTAAAATTGAGTTTTTGACTGTCATCTAAACAGTAATTAACTATTTGATGAACTTTTGGTTTTAAAATAAGGTTGTGTAGAGGATATTTGGTAAATTGTCTAACTTTAGTGGTTCTGTTATGGCCACCTTGAGATGTAAAGGATTAGACGTTGTCGCTTTCCGATGGAACAGTGTGGTGAAAGTTCACAGCTGGTTCCCAGGTTAGGTTTCAGGAGAATTAGCTAGCCCTGAGAAGTTGTCCCATTTTTATTTATTTGCCCCACAATTTGAGTCAATCGTTTTGCATTGAATAAACCGGTACCTTCACGAAATCCATTGTTTTATCATAGCGTAAAATTCGGTCCATTTCACGGAATTTGTGTACCGTTTGAGTATTTATTGCCGCTAACCGAGCGGACGATCTGTGTCCCCGATCGTTGTACTCACAGAGAAAGCGGTTCCACACAAAATGCACTATCCTAGGGGTGTATAACGGATATAAAACAAGTATAAAAGTATATTTTCGAAAACTTGTGGTCGCGGCGAGCCAAGCGAAGCGGCGAAGCGTGCGGCCCGCGCCGAGCCTCAGCCAACACTGACGGACCCTCGCCTACCACACTTTGTTAGTAAATATAACCTTTAAATATTTTCAGGGGCTTCGCAAATTCGACTGACAGAACCTTACAAATTAGCTTTGTCGGTAGGTATATAATATACTCATAGTCATACCTACTATCCTACTAGTGCTCGAAAGAAGCCTCTTTGAGGCGCTCTTAAAATCCACCACAATGTTTCAAAAAAAACAAGTGACATGACAAGATGGAGACTATAACACGTTATAAATTATTCCGACTTGCTTATGCGAACGTTTGTGAGGAAGTGTGTATGTTTGTTCTCATTAATTTCTGTAACTGCTAACCCGATTTGAATGAAACTTAGACATAGATAGTTACCTCGAAAAGCATATAGGCTTGTTTTTATTCTATTGCGCTACCGAGGTCGGTCATCTATTTCAAATGGAACACAGCAATAGAACTTATTTCTTTCGTTTTTTTTATTACAACTATTTAGGAATACTTTCCAGTAATATAAACTTACCTATACGTATTCTCTTATCTGTGCCTATACTATAAGTTTACATTTCAGGAGTGCTCATGACCTCACAATGAAAATTCAATCGTCATCTTTTACTTTGTAAATATATATTTTAGAGCTTAGACTACTAAGGTTTCTGTAAAGTACTAACCAACTGGGTACAACTGTGAAAGTAGGTAGGTACTATGTACAGAGCTAATTGGATTCACTAACTACTAACTTTAGTTAGGAATTCTCTTTCAAATTGGACTTATTTTGTGTTCTTAAACTCAATCAATGACTCCTTACATTTTAATTTTAGACTTTTAGAAAACTTTAAGTATATGTAATTTTGCATACATTTTTTTTATCTCGCAATTAAACGTCCGTCTTATTCAGTAGCTAGTTTATTACTGGCGATACCGCCCATCAGTTACACACAAGATATACTATTATTTATTTATTAACTAGGTCTCTTATATTAGATCTATTATTTCTTAGTCGACACACATGTGTCCACAGAATGGTCCCCAAACGCCCTATCTACTGTGTCCACCACGGTCCCCAGATCTCAACCCGCTCGACTTCTTTTACTGGGGGTGCCTCAAGGAGATGGTGAACATGGAGCCTGTCAGCTCAATTGAGCAGTTGTGTGAGCGAATGCAAAGGGAAGCCCAAACCATTACCGAATCCGGGCATGCACGCAAAATAAAGCGCTCTTTTATTAAAACATACAGGGCGTGCTTATGAGATAGTGGTAGTCATTTTGAGTACATATTGTAGGAATTTTTTATGCAATTAATATATTTTTAAAGGTCTAATTTGTTTTATTTACTGGTTTAGTAAATTCCTTCATTATGCAATGAATTACCCATCTTAACAGGAATATTCTTCAAATCAAACGCTGGAAATACAAAGTGCATTTCATTTCGGAATCTCAATGAAGTGGGCAATTTGTTTATTAGTTGTTCACTCAGGTAACCTTTTTTTTAACTCCACAGAAGGCCAAACTTTTGATAAAAATTGCAAATAACATTTTTTAATGCTAAACATTATTTAAATAAAAAATAACTGTTCCTTTGACACACAAATGGCAGATAACATTTGATAGCACAGTTATCCAAGAATGCTATAAAAAAACTATTACTATACTATGAGAAAATATTTTTCTTGTTTTGTGATCTTGGCATCTAAAAGAATGGACAAGGGTAAAAAAATATTAAAATTTAGAAAATATCAAAAACTCGAAAACCGTGACATTTTTATTAGGTACTTTTTTATTTTCTGAACAGATATGATACCCCCTACCCGTAGGTAAAGGATTATCCACTCTTTACGCCACACCCTTTATTTATCGCACCTAATTGTATTTCCTGTATTTATTGTATAACTTATATGTATAAATAATGAACATTGTTCTTTTACTCTGGAGGAGGGCACTGACCCTGCTACTCAGTTTTTAACTTTTGTAGCTGTCAACGTTTCCATTGTTTATGTTTTTGTGTTCAAAATAAAAATATTTGATTAGATTTGAAATACTACATGTGTGTGTCCATCTCATCAAGTAGTACAAAAAAAGCAGAAAGAGACAGTTACATCAGCAAATGGGCCACCAAAGTGGTAAGATTTCCGTAAGCAACGACAAAAACTGGTTTAAGTATCTAAGCCCATTCGGCGTCTGCTCACAAAGGTCAGCGCTCAATAAATAGCTTAGACATGAGTGAGTGGGCGCGGACCTCGTATATTCCAATCTGTCAAGTTTTTTGGAGGCTGCCGACGTGACCTACATAGAAAATACAGTAGAGGGTGGAGGACCACTTCAAAGTGGCCGCAACCCTGTGTACTGTGACTGGAGCACTGTGGGCACCTCTTTATATTATAGTGCTGTAAATATGTATGGTGCCCGGCAGCTAGAGTCACGTAAAGGCCGAGCCTTTTATCGCAGCGGATTCTTTCGACGAGCGCCGCCTCATTCACGGAACGTCGCGTCACCTTTTATGGGTGTTTGAATTCTTGCAAGCGTTCAGTTACGTCGATTCTCCCGATCGAGCATATAGTAGCTTCGAGTAGCTGATTTTAGAGCTTCTTTAGCAAAAGTACAGTTGCCAGTACAAAACGTGAGCCTATGGTTGAGTATTTCCACTGAATAACAAATTAGCTATAGCTAGAAACAACGGGCTGCCGCCCGCGGCTTCGCTCGCATATTACCTAAGTAGTAGTAAGTGCTAACGGCATTTTCGCTTTGTTGAGTTCGTTAATGTTTTCTACACCGTTATCAGACTTGGTTTTAAAAGTATTCCATATGTTGATGATTTCCTTGTTACCCATAATGTCTAAATTATTTGAAAAGCTACTACTAAAGCGGCTTAAGCCAATATTAAAAACCAAAGATCTTATCCCAGAGCATCAGTTTGGTTTCAGAGAAAAGCACTCGACCATAGACCAAGTACACCGAATAACAAATGTTATAGAAAAAACCCTTGAGGGAAAAAAAGTCTGTTCCACCATATTCCTAGATGTAGCACAGGCTTTTGATAAAGTGTGGCATGAAGGACTTATAGCTAAGCTAAGAAAAATGCTACCCAAAGAATACGCAGACATTTTAAAATCATATATAACGGATCGGTTCTTTAGAATAAGACAAGACGACGCCTACTCAGACCTAAAAGAAATTAAAGCTGGTGTACCACAGGGAAGCGTATTGGGTCCGGTCCTGTACTTGCTATACACCTGTGATATACCTAAACTAGAAAATAGCACAATTGCAACCTTCGCTGATGACACTGCTATAATGGCTATAGGAAGCACTCACGCAGAAGCATCAGAAAAGGTTCAATTGGCTGTTAACAAAATCCACAACTGGACAGAAAAATGGCGAATTAGATTAAATGAAACTAAATCAGTCCATATAAATTTTACAAATCAGAAGGAAAATTATTGTCCAGTATATATCAACAATAAGATCATACCCTACGAAAACACAGCCAAGTATTTAGGCATGACACTTGACGTAAAACTTCGCTGGAAAGCTCACGTGAAAAAGAAAAGAGATGAACTGGATATTCGCTTCAGAAAAATGAACTGGCTGATTGGAAGGCATTCCACTTTGTCAGTTCAAAATAAAATCTTATTGTACAAACAGGTCCTAATGCCAGTATGGACATATGGTATACAGCTGTGGGGCTGTACCAAAAAGACTAACATCCTAATTATACAAGGGTTCCAGAATAAGGTGTTAAGAGAAATAGTAAATGCGCCCTGGTACGTCAGAAATGATGATCTTCACCGGGACCTTAATATTGAGTTCGTTGACAAAGTTATAAAAAAATATGCAGAAGCTCACGAACATAGACTTCATCATCATGTGAACGTCGAGGCCATCCAGCTCCTCGACAACACGGACATAGTGAGAAGACTTAAAAGAACTAAACCGTTTGAACTAGTGTAAAGTTATAATTCATGTAGTGAAGGTGAAAAACTTTAATCAAGAACACAACAACAAAGTGTCTTCGCCTTAAATAGAGACAGTAAGAAAAGTGTTAGTGGACACATTCTTAGATGTAACTTACTTTAAAAAACTAGGTCAGTGTTAAATTACCTATTAGCCGTAATTATGGCTAGATTGTAATATTATTAGAGTATGTTATAAAATAATAACGTACACTAATTTAAAAAAAAAAAAAAAAAAAATATGTTGATCAAGGTTACGAACTATAACTCGTTCTGAGTTTTATCCCAATCGGTTTAGTGGTTAGGGCGTGATTGACAAACAAACAACTTCCGTATTTATATAATTCGGAGAAAGGACAGGATAGTTGAGCAATTTTTACATAATTATCGTTTAAATACTCTAACGATAATGATAAATTTAAGGGTTCTGTATTCCAAAAGGAATAATAAAACCTAAAAACAGCTAAAAAGCATCAACATAAAAGTTTAGTGCCGTAAAAATGAAAACTCATGCAATAAATGTCAATAGTTCGTATGATACTTCTAGAGTATTCTAGCCACCACACTACTTTAAGATTCGGTATGCTATAAGCATATATGAAAAAAAAGTATAAAATAAAATAAAAAATGTAAAGATTTCATAATAACTTACGGATTCAAGGATTTTCGGTCAAGAAAAAACAAACATCTCACATTATCTTGTGCCACACAAATTGGCGCTAAGTGTACCATTTAAGTGACAATCGCGATACGACAGTCCAATAAATAAGGATTATTTGTGACGTATTCGGGTGATTTGGGACCTCTTCTGAGACACGGAGGCCCATTGTGGGTCGCGGGACAAATTGTCCCAAACGAGCTCATTCACGAGCCCTCGGTGGTACCTAGATAGATGAACGAATGAATTGAGTGGGTGACATACAACTCTGTGATGCTCAAATCTAGTTTATTTATATGTATGTTATCGAAAGTCTTTTATTTTGGTTATTTCAATACTACTTACAATACAACTACAAAAAAAATTGTTTGAGAAGACCATATTGTTATATAATAATAATAATAATATAATATTGGACCATATTGTTGTCTGAATAAATAAATAAATGAATGAATAAGACTCAACATGGCTAGTCATGTCGAGTCTTTTCTCTATACCGACTTTCCGATACTTTACAACGGGTGAAGGACCGCCTTCATCATATTAAAAATCATGCAAATTTTGGAAAAATATTTTAATTATTCAGTCATCAAAGTATTCTTCAAGTGTGTAAGTTTTGTGTGCTAGCATCTCCTTTTGTTATTTTAATTTATCTTAAAACTTTTTTAAAACATATTTTTTCTTACTTTTTTTCATTTATTCAATTCAATCACAAGGACCACTTACAAACGTCTTTAAAATCATGTGAATGTAGGTCACAGTTCAACGCAACCAAGCCTAGAAGAACGGGCAACAAACTTACCGCTTGGTTCCACCGTTCGTTTGTATTATCCTTCTTGAAATGAAATGAAATATGAGAGGAAATGAAAATGTAATTTTCTCTTTGAAGCGTCGTACAAACTACATGTTCCATGCGACCTATTTAAACATTGATTTAGACTAGATCCTACAGTTATTACAGTAAAATAGCTGCTGTTATTCTGTTATGAGGCAGACAACCGTCAAACAACTTTGCTCGCACATTGCAATATTTTTAAATATAAAATTACTGAAGTGTGTAAAAAACCCCAAGCAACAAAAGTTCGGATAATAGCATTCGTGTACCAATGATTTTTACTGTTCAAAACTGTGCAAGTAAACCGGCATGTTGTAGTGTAGAGAACCTTTTCTAAAACATGTGTCAAGTGCTTGCAACCAACTTCTTTGAGGTGCACTGAAAACCCTTTCACCATACTGTTTTGTAAGAACTAGTGGTAGGTACCACAAGAAGATGAATAAATATCAAAATAATGAAAAAATAGTTTTCACTAGTAATACATAATCTTATTTTTTTAATTGCGAGCAAAAATTTTTTTGATGGTTTGTCAGCCTCTTAACCTAAGAATAATTTTCCCCTAGCAACACTGCCTTCAATATTTACCCGAAGCACACACAATCGCAGAAGTTCCACAAATTGTATTGACTCTAGCTGGAGCTCTGGCTTGAGACTAAGGCTCTCGTTATTTTCAAGGACCACGAGTGATTAGATAACAATGCCAAGGGCGTGTCGGACCACGCGCAGGGATTTCAAGTATGAGAGAGTGTAGAGATTTTCGAGAAATTATGTGTTCCAAATTGTCAACTGTTTCTACTTCTTCTTATTGTCATCTCACTAGTTCTTCCGGGACAGTGTGGTGAAAGGTATTCAATAGTTTCAAGAAAACTACTTGACGAAGGAGAAGGAGTCGTGATACAAATACAGGCACATGCAATAGTCTACACTAATATTATAAAGAGGAAACATTTGTATTTTTGTATTTTTGTATGTAACGAATAGGCTCAAAAACTACTGGTCCGATTTCAAAAATTCTTTCACCATTAGAATTCTACATTATCCCTGAGTAACACAAGCTATATTATATTTTCAAAAAAATCAGGGATCCTTACTAAAACTCCAATAATGTAACCCAAGGTGGAAAACAAAAACCTTACATCGCGTGCGCTGCGAAAACTATTGATGATAGAACAAAACAATGTACTACGATTTTGTAGAACACGTCATCATCTACAAAAAATGTCGGGACAGCATATGTCTAACTATTATAGTTATGTCACAATAAGTGTTCTTTTATTATAAAAAAATAATTGAAATGCCGCCGCTAGAAAAGGGTGTTTATTTGTACCTTGGTATTAATCCTTATCCAAATAAATCATTTCATAATTAAGACGGTTTCAATACCTATAGATTACTTCTTAAATTTTTCAAATCGGACATTCCATTCAAAAGATATGACGAAATTAAAAATGTTAACGGGTCCACGGGTCACGCTCGGGGTGCGATTTCACTCACTCAAGGAGAAGGACGTGCAAATGTATGAAATTAGTAGACGAGAGGCTCGAACCCACGGTCTAAGTTTATCCTAAAATGTTCAAAAAATTTATGACCACCCATGCGAAGCTGGGACAGGCCGCTAGTAATGGGGTGCTAGGTCGGGTAACCTCCTCGTGGTGCACCCTGGTAACACCATGAAACACGCCTGCAGAGTACTGCGGACGTGTTTCATGGTGGCTAGTAACCCGACACGGTGGGCCTCTCCGCGTGTCCCTCTGTCTAGCAGAGGGCACAGTGTGATGAGGCAGGGTAGACCTGCGGGTCTACCCAGGCGGTAGAGCGCGCGCGAGAGACGCGGAACTTCTCGCGCCGCTCATGGTGGTGAATAGCGGGAGAAGACCTGGAGGGGCCTTCTCCCTATTGCACTTATTCACCATCCCGTCGGGCGGGAACGGCTGGGCACTCACGGTCGTTCCCGGGCCCCCCTCTGCAAAGGAGGGGGCGTGCGGGCCCCGCCGTAAAGGCGGGGGCGTGCGGGGGCCCCGCTGTCATGGCGGGCCAATCGCCGGCGGGGGACTGGATGAAAAGGCCCTGCCAGTTTCCCAGTTCCCCTCCATATAGGCGACGCGGGTCGCTGGGTTGTTTGGTGGGTATACCGGGAGCGGAAAACCGGGGAGTCCCACATATCCCCTCCATCCTCCAATGGGGGGGAATGCGTAAAGCATTTTTCCCAGCGGCCGCTAGTAATCTATAAAAGCCAAAACAGCCTCCAACAGATCCGCAGGCACGGTGGATATCCCTTCAGTTCTCCGAGTACCAAGTGTACGAACTTAAGATTCTTTGAGTATATCTGAGGGGGGGGGGGGGTAGTCAGAGGTACGTCAAATAGAAAATATTTGGTACATAGCCATAGTAACCTAATTCTACGCGCAAACTTACCTGATGTTAAGTAATGATGCGGTCAATGGTGTAGTGTAATTGAGACCATTTGTCACCATTACACTAATAATAGCAGAGTGTTTTGCTGGTGAAATTACAGGCTACATGTTTGCCACAAGTTGATGGACGCAGGGCAGTACATCGTAGGTGACGTTCCTATCGCACGATACTTTGGAAAGGCTTTGTTATAGGTGATGGTTACCACTTGACATCAGGTAGATTAGTGCCTTATTCCATCAGCAAGTAGTAATTAAAATAAAAAAACAAATATTCCGGTTAATAATAAAATTATTCTTCAGTCCCTTATTGTGTACATGGCTTTAGGATCTAAGGAGGTCGTGAAAGGGTTAAGGTTGTGTCTAACACGTAAGTACGTACTTACTTATCTCAGAGTCAAGAAAGAAAGTAAAAAAATGTGTACCTACTACCCGTACTAACTTTTAGTCATAGGTGGATAATATAATATTTCTGGACATTCCAGACCACTATCACAATATTATCTAGCCCCAATATAACGAACTAAGCTTTTACTATGAGAACCAAAGAGCTGATAACAGTACCTGTTTACTTTTTTTTAAGATACAAACCTCGACAGTGAATCTGAGTTAATTAAAAATACTCGCAACAACGCCATCTCTGTAGCTACGTTGGAACTGAGGAGCTTTGAAATTTTTAAGACGGTTCGTGCAACTGAAGGCAACAGTAGCGCTCGTGAACGGAGCGGGGAGTAGCGAAAGCTTTACATAGATGGCGCTACCTATTTAATTAAAGTAAAGGTTCTAATCTTACTGTCGTGTAGCTTGCAAACAAGGGTAGATAGTGTTTTTATCGCACTGTTCGCACTACGTTTAATGTGGTTGTGCCTCTGACTACCCCCCTCAGCATATGGATTACTCTCGTGAGCCCATTTCATTAGTTTCAGAACTCTTTCTAACGACATATAAAAATCTTTATCGCCGCTCCCTTCAGAGATATTTTCATTTCTTTTTTATTGTTTGTGTAATAATGGAGCTCGTAAAATTATGCCTACCTTTTGTTTTTACCTGCCTACTGTGCGGTTATACATAAAACGACAACAAGGGCCTATGTCTACTAGAGCGGAGAGAAGTTGAGACGAGCGGAGAGGAGTGAAAAAGAGTTGAGAGGAGCTAAGAAGAGTGGTATGGCAGACAAACTGACATGAAAAGCGAGGATAAATACCAATATTTATAGTCAATATGAAAATAGAGGTGCAGATCGAGGGCTTGTCTTCTTCTTGTCATGTCACTAGTTTCTATGGAAAAAGTGTGGTGAAAGGATTTTAAGTGCGCCTCAAAAAGGCTGCTTCGAGCATGATGACATCTATGACGACTATCTATGTAGATTTAAGAGTAGTAGAGCTCTTTGTGAAGGGCTCGTCCAGGGTAGTACTACCACCACGACTTTTTCTGCCGCCAAACAGCGTTACTTTGAAGAGTGTGGTTGCCGGTGTAATTACAGGCACATGAGGCTTAACATCTCTATGCCTCAAGTTGATGGACGCAGGGCAGTGCATAGGGCACGTTCATACGTGATTTACGAAGCAATGCTTTGTTATAGGTGATCGTTACCACTTAACATCAAGTTGGCCATCAAAAAAAGTCAAAACAAATGTGCAAATCAGACTTCTGCAGGCTGCTAATGATGATGAGAGGCTGGGTGTGTAAAGGGTTTAATATGCAAAACGCGCGATAAAATATAATTAAATAAAACAAACACGGATAGGAGAGGATGCTATTAATTTGGGACACCAATTAACACATAGCTACAGCTACAGTACTACAGCGTCCTGTAAACAGGGGCATGGTTATGCTGTATTTTTAGTCAATTAACTTGCATGTTTTATCAAACTTTGTTTTTTTGTATAGTAAATTAGAAGTGTATAAAACATATTCTTTGAAACAGCAGAGTAAAAATATTTTCACGATTTTTTCATGTTACTGAGGGCATTAAAAAGCTGTTCCGAACGTACCTACTCGTTAGCTTCAAAAAGGTTCAATTTCTCTTTGGATCGTTTGTTTCCAAAATTACAATTGCACTGTGCAATCAATACGGTATAGTGAACCGATGAAGTAGGTAGTAGGGATTTTTTTAAGGGGCTGACAACCTTCAGACTGCTTCTCACTGGTATATTACAACATTTTGAAAGTTACGGATCAACTATATAATTTTGCTGAACTATGTGCAATGTTATTGCACACATCTCGGTTGTTTGCAACACAATTTTTTTGCAAAAAGTTTCTTATTTTAGTTATTATTTATATTAGTTATATATTTGAAATTGATATAACTTCTGATGTTACCTACGAACCTAATATAATAAATTCTAATTAGCCTGAAGGCATAATAACCATTGTAATACCCCAGCGAGCCTCATGACCTGTACATTTTGTTACCTTAAAGCCTATTTTAACAACGTGAAACTATGAATAAATTATAAGGTACCTATAATTATACCCTTTTTGGGTTTATTCATTTTTCATAACCTCTTTTTATAAATTATTGATTAATAATATTATAGCAATGTTTTGTTATAGGTGATAGTTTCCGCTTAACATCAGGTGGGCCATCTACTTGTTCCTTTAGCAAGTTGTATAAAAAATATATCTCATAGCCACTCAATTGTGGAGAAGCCCTTTCTGGGCTTCTGTCAAATGTGCGATGATTGTGAACAAGCCCATATCGGGCCGCTCAGCTGGCACCCAGTTTACGCCGATATTCACGTTAATTTATGTTTCTATCTTGTTTTAACCTATTGAAATGCGTTCTTGTTAGAGCAAGATGGGTATCTAGCACTCGTCCACGTGTTGCGTCATACAAAAATTCCGCGCAATCCCTAATCGAACTTCACTTCCTGACACTTGCCAAAGGTCGTATTTGTTTTGATTGTCAACGTAAAAATTAATGAGTAATTGCTAGAACGTGCTGTGAAAAACCAAGAAAAATATAAGTATTCTTGATTTTAATACTCCTGGCTGTGTTTCCAGTACTTTTTGTGTGATAAAAACAGCTATGAATCGGTGCTGGTGCTGGTGCCACAAATTAGGTGGTTCAAGTTACAATTGCAATACTATACTTTATTTTCTCTTGTATGTACCATTTAAAGTACATGAAATGGCAATAAAATTATTTCTTAATCAGTGTGTACCTAAATTAGGTAGTTAAACTGCTTAAAAACAATAGAAAACGCAGTTTTAATAGAATGCTGAACTCGCAAAGCCCTAACTGTGAGGGGAGGCCATAACGGGCCTCACAGTCAACGCCATTTTGCAAAAATCCGCCTCACAGTTGAGTGGATAAAAAGGTTTCCATAATTCCCATAGTTCTAACCTCAACCGGAGTTATTCCGACACACCTCTTTACGTTATCGCTCAGCTTGATTTTCCCAAACATACCTTTGTTCTTATACAAAAAGCGGTAATTCTAGATACCTGCAGAATTGTTCGTAAGTTTTTACAAGAAGACCTTTCCTCTGATGCGCATACATAAATTTTCAGAGCCCAAGAACTACCAACTGGACCTAATGATGTGCACTTGCCTTAGGCACGTACTCATCATTCATTCCACCGACTCTAGTAAGTCGAGTTGTGGTCGAGTATATAACCTTTACGTCATAATAACAATAATAATATTTGTTCTTAATTGATCGCGTGAGCGAAGCGAACGATGATCTTAGTTTCAACTTGGTTGATCGAGTGAGCGAAGCGAACGAAGTTCTTAGTTGGGCGATTTGGCATTTTATGTATGTATGTATGTTTGTCTGGCGATAACTTTAGAACCGTTGATCCGATCTGCATAAAATTTGATATATCGATAGATTGTACTTGAGAAATTTACTGGTAAGTATATGAGTAAAATCGGATGAAATTTTTTTGAGATTCTCATTCTTATAAGTACCTAAACAAAATTTAGATACCACTACTATTACTGTACTTTTGTCTTTCTGTAACCTTTTTCTGGAAATAAATACTTTTTATTATTATTATTATTATAGATATGGGGTTTTTTAAGGGGCAAAAAAAAAAGTTACATGTCATATGAAAGGGCTTCGTTTGGACATTCCAAAACAATTTTTACTTTTTTTTTGGGACGCTTGGTTTTTGAGATAAAAAAAAAAGCTAAAATTAGATAACCAGCGATCCAAGAGCTCCCATCTCTAAGAGTTTCGTTGACATCAAGGTTTTTCTACTGGTCGGCCAGTTCCTTTGCTTTTTCTTATTTTTTTTTCTTGAAATAAATTAAGGAGGTACTCAGTTCTCATAAAATGGTGATGACGACCACGTCTGATGATGGAGCCAAGGTCTCTGTCCAACGGAACTCTTCAATAAATAGGCCAATAGAGTTGAAACTTGGTTACCATACCAAGTTAGTAGGCGGTAGTCAGAAAAAAGTCCAAAGATAATGTTTGGACTTGCCTCTGACTACTACCTACTCAAAATTTTGATGCTTTCGTCGGGTCGCATCACGAGATCTCAGTTCGAAGCGAACTACTATTGTATGTATGTATGTATGTATGTGTGTGGATGTGTGTCGCAGATGGCGGTGTGCAAGTGTGTGAACATACGCACATGTATATGTATGAGGGTGTGTGTGGATGTGTTTCGCAGATGGCGGTGTACAAGTATGTGAACATACGTACATGTATATGTATGTGTGTGTGTGTGGATGTGTGTCGCAGATGGCGGTGTACAAGTATGTGAACATACGCCCATGTATATGTAAGTATGTGTTTGTGTGGATGTGTGTCGCAGATGGCGGTGTACAAGTATGTGAACATACGCACATGTATATGTGTGTGTGTGTGTGTATGGATGTGTGTCGCAGATGGCGGTGTACAAGTATGTGAACATACGCGCATGTTTATGTAAGGGTGTGTGTGTGTGGATGTGTGTCGCAGATGGCGGTGTACAAGTATGTGAACATACGCACATGTATATGTATGTGTGTGTGTGTGTGGATGTGTGTCGCAGATGGCGGTGTGCAATTGTGTGAACATACGCACATGTATATGTATGAGTATGTGTGTGGATGTGTGTCGCAGATGGCGGTGTACAAGTATGTGAACATACGTACATGTATATGTATGTGTGTCGCAGATGGCGGTGTATAAGTATGTGAACATACGCACATGTATATGTATGTGTGTATGTATTTATATATGTTTGTCTGGCGATAACTTTAGAACCGTTGATCCGATCTGCATGAAATTTGATAAGTCGATAGCTTGTACTTTACTGGGAAGAAAGGAGGAGTCCTTACTGTCCTTCCTGGAGGAGTCCCTTTACTGGGGAGAAATTTACTGGTAAGTATATGAGTAAAATCGGATGAAGGGTTTGTGAGATATGGAGTTTTTTAAGAGGGCAAAAATAAAAAAAGTTACATAAAAAAATCAAGTCATATGAAAAAATTTTGTCAAGTTAAGTTAAATTATTTTGACAAAATAAGTTAAATTAAGATAACCAGCGATCCAAGAGCTCCCATCTCTAAGAGTTTCGTTGACATCAAGGTTTTTCTACTGGTCGGCCAGTTACTATGCTTTTTCTTATTTTATTTTCTTGAAATAAATTAAGAAGGTACTCAGTTCTCATAAAATGGTGACGACGACCTGGTCTGATGATGGAGCCAAGGTCTGTTCAACGGAACTCTTCAATAAATAGGCCAATAGAGTTGAAACTTGGTTACCATATCAAGTTAGTAGGCGGTCATCAGAACAAATTCCAAAGATAATGTTTGGACTTGCCTCTGACTACTACCTACTCAATGTTATGATGCGTTCGTCGGGTCGCATCACGAGATCTCAGTTCGGGACGAACTACTAGTTTATAAATAAAATATTATAATAATAGTGACGTACCTCAGCGGTGAGTCGATGGGCCCCCTTGCCCTTGTCGGGAGAATGGCGAAGGTTCTTCGAATCGATCTGCACATTCGTCTGCATAGCGCCTTAGGTACACTCACACGCTAATTTACACCGTATTCGGACGAGGTGCAAATCGATTGCGCACTTGCATGGAACACTGATTTATTTAGGGTCATGTTCATTACATTGTTATAAGTGGTTTATTTTATCCACGTGGATTTTTAAACTCGGAATGAGTACCTGAAACAATAAAGAAATCTTAAATAATCTATAATAATATATACATAGCATTTTGGAAGCCTCGAAGTGGGCTCAAAACTATGGAACCAGAGATAATCAAGCCTATAATTATAGCTTTTTAGTAGTTGCTGCTACTTTTTGTAAGGTAAGAAGCAGGATCTGGAGATTCCAAACCACATCCACCTACCATCTTATTATTTTATTGTAACCTGGATTCACAGACAATTAATTATTTATGGTTTATTTATTACTTACTTTAACTGTACGTATGCGAAATTAAATTAAATTAGTATGAATAAAATTAGAATAACATTATTATCTTGTACATCCCTAAGCTCTAAAGTCCCATATATTCCCCAAATCTAAACAGTGTTACGTCTCACAGTATTTGTTCGCGATGCTGTTCCATGTGAGCGGTATGTAGTACGAGGACGGTCACATGACGCCTACATACGGACCCAGTGCAACATTAGCAGTAGGATAACGCACTAGCAAATACTAGACTTTGACGTACGTCGCTGTATGGTTCAGCTGGACATCAGCGTTGGATAGCTAGCTGCTTTCCTTTTCAACATTTGTGCTGAGCTGAAATTACGTTTTTTTTATACGACTAGCTGATGGAACAAACCGATGGCCTACCTGATGTTAAGTGGCAACCATCACTTATAACAAAGGATAGCCTCGCAAGTCACGCACGATAGGAACGTGCCCTACGATGCACTGCCCTGCGTTCATCAACTTAAGGCATACAGATGTTACTAACGTAGGTACCTATGATAGGATGGGTAGGTGCGCTGGATATATTACATCATTGTTTTTATTGTACTGTGTCCCGCTTTACGAACCCATGTATCTTTGCCTGTAATTGGTATCATTTGTGTTTTGTCGTAGAGTTCGTCCGGGGAAGTACAACCGCTATGCCTATTTCTGCCGCCAAGCAGGAACGCTGTATTTCATTTTGAAAAATGTGGTTGCCGTTGAAATTACTCTTCTATGCCTTCCGTCACTTGTGCCATAATTTAGTGGATGCAAGTACATCGTAGATCGTAGATGACGCTGTCAAAATGAGCATGGTTGTGATTTTCGTATATTTTACAGTCATTCGTTTCACGAGCAAAAACAATGATTTTTTTCTGGATTAAGCAATATATTGCAACTTTATTTTGCGAATATATTTAGCTTTAATTTTATTTGTTTGATAAATAAATAAAAATAAAATTTGAATTTTCAGACTATAAAGTGTGTTGTGTGTTGTGTGTTGTGTGTTACTTTATTCACTGACTGTACTCACAAATATTGATACCCAAAACATTGGCAAATGTATGGTTTCAGGACTATGTAATATAATATTCACTGCGATCCCCTTGAATAAGGGTTTTAAATAAGGTAACGATGAATATTTTGATATAATATTAATATTGTATATATGTTTAATAAATTAATATAATATATGTACTTGAATCGAATACCATTATCACGCCATGCCATAACAATTTTGACAGAAATAAATTGGTGCACATCCTTTATTTAAATATCTCAGTTTTATGTTTCAAATTCAAAAGATATTTATTGAATCACGAGGTTAGTTTTACAACGTATTAAAGCTAGGTGGATCTAGGTGCCAGTTCTACGCTCCTAAGCTTAGAAGAACAGGCAACAACGTTACGCTTAACAAAACAACTGGACGCTAACGCTAATTTCGAAAAAACAATAAAACTTAAAAACAGATTCTACTGCATAATAGAGGTACATAGTATTTATGGAGATCAGTGTGTTAGGCCAATGTACTATACTTGTCTATACAAATGTACTATACTGTGTTCTGTCGACGCGCGCTTGGCAGTTTTTGACTATGACGTTACAGGCTAGTTGTCCTTCTGACACGGATGCACTGTGGCCTATAATATCAATCGAGTGGACTTGTAAACAAGATCGTAAATATGTATGTACCCGCCGCTGCGTAGCTAGCGGCACCTACCAACGACGCGCGCTAGTAACGCCAGCCGTTATATAGCGGAATGTCATCTATGGACATACAACAACCGTCAAATAACTTCTCTCGCTTGCATATTTCTTAACATACCTACATTTTGCAGTAGTTTTATATAAATATCCATATATTTATATTTACTTGGCTAATGCCATATGTCCAGAAGTGAGAATATTCAGGCTACCGATAATGATACGTTTTTTTTTTATACAACTAGCTGATGGAACAAGCAGATGGCCCACCTGATTTTAAGTGGTAACCATCACCTATAACAAAGCATTGCCTCGTAAGACACGCACGATAGGAACGTGCCCTACGATGCACTGCCCTACGTCCATCAACTTGAGGCATACAGATGTTAAGCCTCATGTGCCTGTAATTCCACCGGCAACCACACTCTTCAAACCGAAACACAGCAACGCTGCTTAGCGGCAGAAATAGACATGGTGGTAGTACTTCCCCGGACGAGCCACACACACAGAGCTCTACTACTCTAAAAGCTCTACTCTCTCTAGGGTAGCTAATAGCAGTTAATTTAGCTATTAGTCAACTCATCATTATCATAAGCATTAGTGAACATCATTCGCCTGAAGATATCCACTGCTGGACTTTAAGACATCAGCGAAATAAAAATTCAAATATGTATGGAATACCAATTACTACAGATATACAAACTAAATAACGTACATATTATGGCGGTGGCTGTTTTGTCTAATTCTCCTCGTTCGCTTCACGGAGTCGAGTCAACGACAGATATTTGCATTTTGATTTATACTGCTCCGATTCCTCCTCGCTGATTCTAACGTCGACTCTACATCTTTAACTAGCTTACTATCTAACGGTTACATTAATACAAGTTACAGTTTAATCTCATTGAAAGATCATCGGTGGTTTAGTGGTAGTGAGCCAACCTTCCGATCGTAACGTCGCAGATTCGAATTCGGTCGTGACACTATCGCAAAAATGATGTGCCTAATGCCAGTGCTCTTAACCGGTGAGGAAATCAGTTAGTATTCTAACAGCGGCGATGGGCTTGCAACCTGTCACGTAAGGAATAGACAAAAATCAATAAAAAAAACCTTAAAAGGAATGGATATATTTTATAATTACCTTTCCAAGTACAAATTCTGGTTTTCCTATTACTTATCAATTATTTCTCTCGCGTCCTCATAAATTCTACGTAGCGAAGCTATGCCGTAGATAAGCTACGCCGTAGCTAATAGCTACGCCGTAGAGATGTTCTACGAATCGTAGACGTGCTACACGTGGATTGCTTGCTCGATTTTCAGTCTCAATATTATCTGACATCTTTGTACCATTCATATAAGGCGATGACAAGAGACTTTGACTTTGAAACAAAACTTTTAATGATTAAAATATTTTTTTTACATAAATTTGTGCAATGTTTTCAATTGCACACAACTTGGTTTATTGCGATTATTCAAAAATAAGTTTACTGAATTTATTACTTTCAAAATGCCAAATCTTCGTCTTAATCTATATATTTATAAGGCAAAAGTGATTGACTGTTGTATCAACGCACAGGCCAAACCTTTAGGTTTGGCCTGTGCGTTGATTACGTGCGTTGTGCGAAATTTTAAGTTTATAGCCCTTTAGGGCTGTATGTATTCCTCTTATGACGTAGGCATCCACTAAGGAAGGATTTTTCAAAATTCAACCCCCAAGAGGGCTAGCGGCCCGCCCGACTATGTAGAGATTTTTTAATAAGGTACCTATAAAGAAAGGTTAAAGAAGTTCTAAAGAAAACGTGCGCGAGGGAAGCCGCGGGTTACAGCTAGTGCAATATATTTGGTTAAAAACGCGGTTCTCTGCTTAACAGTTTGTTTCAAGTCTAACTTTTTGTGTAAAAACTTTTTATTTACAACAAAATCTTCAACAAATTCCGTTGTTGTGAAGGCATGTTGATTTATGATTTCCCGACAAACTAATTAAATGCTAACACATTTCCGGGAATCTTAATAAAGGCTCCAACTCGAGGGGCTGCAATGACGAGGGATGACAAGGTAATACGAGGAGCTCTCACTATAAATTATTATAAAGTGTTAGAACTCTGAACGGAGGAAATCTTCATAAAACTACATGAAAACACAGCTTTCAATAACCTTAAGAACGTACCAAGAGGTCTACCGTGCCTGAGGCTACAGTTATAAGCTTATTTAGTTACAATGTTTAACATATTAATTTCTTTCATTACTACATATGCCATCGGTCCGTCAAGTCAAAAGGTATTCAATTGAATCAGAAAAATCACTTTGAAACGTCTTAAAGCTAGGTGAACAGGAGCCTAGAAGAACAGGCAACAAACTTACGGCCTGTTTAGCATCAAACTAGTTATACTATAAGTTTAACGGGTTCGGTTCAGTTATTTAACAGTCTATTCACGATGCTTTAAGTGATCCTAAAACAAATACTAAACAAGGTTGCATGAGGTAGGCTCCGTCCCACGATCTCATACATACACATAATAATATACATTACTTAATATGGCCTGAGCCTATTTTATGGGCCGGAAAATGTACACTAAAACCTGGCTCTTAAGAAACGAAGTCTGCTACGTGACGGCCGTTATTATACACTACAGTAGTATTAGTTGTGATTTACATTAATATTTAAGACGTTTTTCCTTTAGCATGTTTATTCATGTTTTCTATCCCGTTCCTGGTTGTTTTTTGGGATAAATATGGATGAATATTATCAACTATAATTGTTCCAAGTTTCATCTTGATTGGTTCGGTGGTTTGGCGTGATTAATCCTCAAACATCCAAACATAGTAACTAGTAGTAGTAGTAGTAGTAGTAACTTTCGATGTATATTAGTAGTATATATTTTGATGCGCATTTCACACAGCAGAATATGTTTATTAATAATAAAAAGTGTGGGACACCCGATGCCGATGCACCGACGACATTGTAATGATCGCGGCAAGTCAGTGGAACGAGATGATCTATAATTTTTCTTCCTGGATGCAGACGGGAATCTCAAAGAATGATGAGTGCATACTTGGTAAGGATCTGAGGAAATATCTACTTTGCCTGGGGATCAAACTCTTGTAAGTAAAAGTTTATTTCTGGATATATGGAAGGCTTACGTCATGTTGGTTTCTGTCGCCAAGCAGAGTTGCAGTTTTTGTTTGAAGGCTGTGATTGTAGGTGAAACTACAAGCACATATGCCTCAATTTGATGGACAGCAGGGCAGTCATCGTAGGAGACATTCCTATCGTGTGTGACTTGCGAGGAAATGCATATGGCTGATCTGCTTGTACCAATAGCAAATAACAAAAAAAATATGATGATGATGATGATGTATATACTTTCTAAGTTCAGCTTCAGATAAAAGGAGTATTTACTAAGATGAAGTTTATATTACATGTCATGGTCCGTTTGACGTTTGACGTTGAGTCACTCAAACTTCAGGGAACTCTCAAAGCTTCCGACTTTGATTTTCTTTTCGTTATCAATAATAATATGATTAGTAAGAGATACTAAAATGAAAACTTAAAAATCACACTCACATTGAAAGTAAGAAAGTTTGTGAGTGTAGGATGTATGATAATAATATGGATAGATATGTAATATATATATAATATATAATATATATATATAATATATATATAATATATATATATAATAGATAATGTATAATAATTAGAAGTACCTCTGAGTACCTCTCTGACATGCCTAAAGAATCTTGAGTTGGTGGTACTAAAAGATATCTACCGTGCCTAAGGATCAAAGGCGCGAAGAGAAAACAAAACAAAGAAACCACCACAATATTAGTGCAGTCACAGTACAGTAAAATGCTTATTTTCAGTAGCTTAATTTGTATAACTTTTACACACCGATAATATCATAGAGAAATTACAAAATAAAGCTAAAAAACTTCTAAGAGTATCGGAGCTCTTTGTGTGTGGCTCGTCCGGGTAAGTACTACCACCACGCCTTATTCTGCCGCCGAGCAGCAACGCTGTGAAAACGCTGTGCCGGTGAAATAACAGACACATGAGTCTTAAAATCTGTATGCCTCAAGTTGATCGACGCAGGTCACGTTTATATCGTGCGTGACTTACGAGGCAATGCGTTGTTATAGGTGATGGTTACCACTTAACATCAGGTGGGCCATCCGCTTGTTCCATCGGCAAGTAATATAAAAAAGAAAAAAGATATAGCTTAAATTTCAAGTAATTGAGCCTAATGATGCAAGCTAAATTGAAACTCGTTAGCAGTATTTTAATATTTTATTGTAAATTTACAATTTAACGTAATATTGTATTTGGAGCTAATAGTCCATTTGCCGCGACCCTCCATGGGCCCCATACAGCAAAAACGATATTAAATGAGAAGGAATAATTTGTGAAATATTGCTCTGTCGACTGAACTTGATTTATTGCCAGAAGTAGGTACGCTTCGAGGCCAGAGCAGGTACAGTCAGCGACATTAGTTTGTAAGTAATATTGAATTACCACTTATCTGCTTTAATTCAAAGTAAATGTCAAAGTCATGAGATATTTATTTATTTACACTCAGAAAGGTGAATCTAGGTGCCAGCTTCACGCAACCAAGTCTAGAAAAACATGCAACGAACTTGCGGGTTGATTCCTGCTGTTCTTTTGTAAGATCCTTGTTAAATAATAATATTCTCTTGTTCTCTTGTCGTATCACTAGTTTCTTTCAAAACAGTGTGGTGAAAAGATTTTAAGCCTCAAGAGGTTCCTTTCGAGCACTTTACACTTTTTATGTTCTACATTATGCCGGTTTCCTCACGATGTTTTACTTCACTGTTTGAGAGTACTGACATTGTGCACATAAATTTTAGAACAGAAAAACTCATTGGTGCGCGACCGGTTCAAACCCACGACCTTAAGATCGGAAGGCGGGGCCGCTACCAACAGACCACCAGTGCTCTCAATAATAATAGTACCTACAGATTATGTTAAAAAAAGAAAAATGTAAGCCGCTAGCACGCGAGCGAGTTCGCGGGCGGCAGGTAGTGATATCCTTTGTGCCAGTTCCAATAAGTCGTTAGTCATTTTTATATGGCTGACTGTACCTATTCTATTAACAGGCTGGAATCGACTTGTTGTATTAAAATACGAGCAAAAAAATTGTTGTCTCGAGAAAAAGGCTTTATTAGAGTGGTTTCTGTATTTATGCGAACAAAAGAAATACGTACAGATATTTTAGGCAATAATACTTAGAACATTAATGTACTGCTAGCATTACTTCTACACTATATTACTATGTGGGATGGTAAGTGCCAATATAAGTGAAGGATGTCTACCGTGCAAGGAGTCAAGGTGCAAGTGACCAATTATTGTTTTTTGTTTTAAGCATTTTAATAGAAGAACTTTAACTAAAAAAACAGTAATTCGGTGTTAACACTGTCTTGTCGAATATAATTATAAAGTTTATTATAAAAAAACAACAAATTAGGTATTTACAAAATGCACATGAAACAGTTGAGCTATCTGCAGACCGTTGTGAATGATCTAGAGACAGCTCATTTAATCCAAATCAGTTAATATAATTTAATATAAATTATTTTGCATAAACATTTTGAACAAACTCAGATTTTTCCTCAGTTGGTATTATAGCTAGAAAGCAGAGTTCAACTAACTTTTAAACCAATGCAAGTTTCACATAAAAAAAAACAAATGATGTACTCTTATATTCTCTATTTCTTGCCGCAAATGATTTCACCGAACTCCTTTAATTCCCTAATTTCCTATTCTCGTAGCCGCCGTCCGTCCATCCGCGATGTTATCATAAATACCATCTCATTGCAAGAAACCTCGCATCTTTGAAGTGCTGGGCACGCCAACGCGTTCAATCTGCTTCTTCTTTCGAAACAGTGTGGTGAAAGGATTTTAAGTGCGCCTCAGAGAAGTTCTTTTCAAGCACTTGACACATATTTTAGAACTTTTATGGAACGATATTCGTCCGAGTGGCAGCCCTCACGGCTCAGTTGGTAGTAGCTCTGCCTTCTGCGCTGTAGGCAGTGGGTTCGATCTCCACCGAGAACTAACACTTGTGCAATGAACTGTCTGTCATTGCACAAGTGTCTGTCTGGGTTATTGTGGGTAATCTACACTAATATTAAAAAGAGGAAAGATTTGTATTTTTGTTGTTTTGTATGTAACGAATAGGCTCAGAAACTACTGGTCCGATTTCAAAAATTCTTTCACCATTAGTATGCTACATTATCCCTAAGTAACATAGGCTATATTATATTTTCAAAAAAATTAGGGATCCTTACTAAAACTCCAATAATGTAGCCCAAGGTGGAAAACAAAAACCCTTACATAGCATGCGCTGCGAAAACTATTCAATAGTTTTATCAATAGTTTTCGCAGCGCACGCGATGTAAGGTTTTCTTTTTCCACCTTGGGTTACATTATTAGAGTTTTAGTAAGGATCCCTGATTTTTTTGAAAATATAATATAGCCTATGTTACTCAGGTATAATGTAGCATTCTAATGGTGAAAGAATTTTTGTAATCGGACCAGTAGTTTTTGAGCCTATTCGTTACATACAAAACAACAAAACAACAAAAATACAAATCTTTCCTCTTTATAATATTAAAAAAAATAGTAGAAAAAATAATTGAAATGCCGCTGCTAGAAAAGGGTCTTTATTTGTACCTTGGTATTAATCCTTATCCAAATAAATCATTTCATAATTAAGACGGTTTCAATACTTTCATTACTTTTAATATTAAATTATTTCAATACTTTTATAGATTACTTCTTAAATTTTTCAAATCGGACATTCCATTCAAAATATATGACGAAATTAAAAATGTTAACGGGTCCACGGGTCACGCACTGGGTGCGATTTCACTCACTCAGGGAGAAGAGCGCAAATGTATGAAATTAAGTTGACGCGAGGCTCGAACCCACGGTCTAAGTTTATCCTAAAATGTTCAAAAAATGTATGACCACCCATGCGAAGCTGGGACAGGCCGCTAGTATATTATAAGTATGTATTTACGAAGACGGAAGATGAAGCGTGGAAGCCTCCTATCCTAAGGACCGACGACACCATGAGGATCGCGGGACGTTTATGGATGGAGAGGGCTCAGAATTGTTTTTCCTGGCAATGTATAACGAAGGCCTGTGTCCAGCAGTGGACTTCTACAAGATTATTATAATGATGATGATCATGATATATTTACAAGAAAAAAAAGGAAGTGTTTTATTGATACTGGTTCCCATAGTACAACCTTTTCTTAGTTTGGGGCTTAGAATATAGTGGCGGTTGCTATATAACGGTGGGCATAGGTACTGGCTACCGTTTCTTTGAAACTGAAGCTTGTAAAGTTGGCATCGATGCGGTACCTACTCAAGCTGACTTGCATGCTATTGTGGTGACCAGGGATTCTAACTAATTCAGTACGTTTTACTATTACTTAGTCTATAACTTGTATGTTTGACTTAAAATACCCGGATATTTGTTTTGGCTGTTGATGTGGCTCATTCAGGAAAGAATCGGGAAGGTGGTAGCAACCACCGTTCCTATTTCTGCCGCCAAGCAGCGTTGCTGTATTTTGGTTTGATGGGTGTGGTTGCCATTGAAATTACAGGCACATCTGGTATGCCTCTAGTTGATGGACGCAGGGCAGTCTGCAAGAAGAGTAAAAACAAGGTGGGCAAACTGCTTGTTACTATAGCAAGTAGAATTTGAATAAACAAAATATCTAGAGATAGCGTAACTGATTTAAATCACTGCTAATCGGAAGCGTCAACACTATTTTTATAAGATTCGTTAACTTGGTCACCCTACTGTTAGTTGCGTGACCACAGGTGGACTGCCTCCGGTAAATCACTTCCTCACCACCACAACCTTCACATCATGGCTTCCACAATGAGCAGGTAATGTTTCATAGAAAATTAATATACCGATACTCATATTGTATATTGCAATTATTATATTTTACCTTCCACCATTGGGTGGATTACATTATAATCCTTTTATTTAGGGCATGGCAATATATGAAGTAGAAGCGGCCCGAAGTTTGAAACTAGCACTTAATATATGGGATTTAAAATAATTTATTGTGAGAGTACCAACTGCTCGTCTTTCGACCATTAAGGATAAATAAATAAATAAATAAATATTGGTGGACATACCACACAGCACTATCTCGCCCCAAACTAAGCCAAAGCTTGAGATATGGGAACCAGATAGCTGATATACTACTTATATATCTTTTTTTTGTAAATACATATATATAATATTATATAACACCCAGACAGAGAACAAACATCTATGTTCATCACACAAATGTATGTTCTCGGTGGGGATCGAACCCACGGCCTACGGCGCAGAAGGCAGAGCTACTACCAACTGAGCTGAGAAGGCTGGATGCAGAGTTTTGGCCGAAAGGTGACATCTACAGAAGCTTCCGTGGACGCCTGCGAGACACCGTGAGTACGGCGCAGATAATCTGTGTGAGTAAAATATTGTGTGCAATCTACGAAATATATTTTTTCTATGTTTCATCTTGTTTGGTTCAGCCACAAACATCCATACATCCAAACACGTCTAAAATCCATTTAAATCTACACACTCAATCATCTATAAACACATCATCATACATCTGAAAACCTTCATACATCCATTCAAAAACTTTTGCATTCACATATAAGTAGAATAGGATAGGAAGTTAATCAACTTCCGCAGCTGACTGTACTTATCTACTCGTAAATCAGTGCGGTTCTAAAGTAAGTTGTTCCTACAAAAACCAATCGAATTGAGCTGAGCTTTTTGCTCGATATCGCGAAGGACAGGCCCCTGCCTAACTCTGATTGTATCTCCAAAGCAATATATTTCGTTACCTGCACACAGAATACACGGTAGTCACTACCTCACAGTGATGTCACCACTGTGTAGATGGAAGTATGAACAATGAGCTTACTAGGTATGAACACTAATGAAATATTATAACGCACAATATCTTCTCAGATCTATTGGTATGCAAGGAGACGCGTCAGGCTATACTCACTTTAATGTCCTTGTTGGAAGCGTCATTTTTCTTTGTCTTTGTGTAGATTAATGGGTTATGTATATCCGTGTGTACCTACTGAAGATCACAGCTAGAATACCAACAGGTCCTGTCACGGTGGTTTAAGCACACAAAGTGTTCCCGCACACGGGCCACCGCCCACAACCACAAAACGCCGCCACTGGCATATTTCCTGTAGTTTTCATACGAAGCGAGCAGCGACGATTTGTAGCATGTGGCGGCTACCGGCGTCAACCGTGTGCGGCGATCCGATATAAAATGTATGAAAACTACAGGAATTAAGCCAGTGGTGGCGTTTTGTGGTTGCGGCCGGAGGCCCGTGTGCGGGAACACTTATTATAGCTAGGTGAGTTGCAAACCGGTCGTGAATTACATAAAAGCTCTGGAGATTTTAACTCTAAACCAACCATTTAGCGATATACCTGTTTTAGTTATGGTGTGAAAATGAATTTTTACCATCGGATCAGTGGCGTGTGCTACGATGGTAAATTATGTGCGCGATGCCAATGCTCTTAACAATATAATAATAATAACAGTGAAGGAAAACATCGTGACGAAACCGGCATGTCGTAGAACTAAAAGGTCTAAAAACATGTTTGTGTGCTCGAAAGAAGCCTCTTTGAGGTGCACTTAAAATCCTTTCAAAATAAACTAGTGACACGACAAGAAGAAGTGGCGTTTGCGACCACTAGACTATGATTTTTATTATTTGTTAGAAAACCAACAGCCCATTCTAACTACGAGTACTTCAACATTCATGAGAGAGCAAATAATAAGTTTTCACGAATAAAAAATATTAAACTTTTTTATAGTGAGTAGTAGTATTTTATGTATTTTATAGTACTACTAGCTGACCCGGCAAACGTTGTTTTGCCATATACTTACTACAATGACTATTAAAAAATAGGGGTTGGTGATAGAAGGGTGAAAATTTAGGGTTGTATGTATTTTTTAATGCAACATTATCAAAAAATTCATAAAAAGAAATTGTCCGAAAAATAAAAAATAAATGTTAGGGGTGGACCATATCACTTAGGGGTATGAAAAATAGATAGTAGCCGATTCTCAGACCTACTGAATATGCATATAAAATTTCATAAAAATCGGTCAAGCCGTTTCAGAGGAGTATGGTAACTAACATTGTGACACGAGAATTTTATATATAAGAGAAGATAATATTGTTACTCCCCGATTTATCCCCTAATCCCCCGGCGTAGAGGTGACAAAGCGCCCGGTCATGCCGAGGCTGGCGAGGGGCCGGGACGCCCTCGGGAGATAACGACACTTCACATCCATCGAGGATTCTGCAAGGTAAGCCATGACGCTCTCCGCCATCTGATCCTAATCGACGATGGCTTGTACGTGACGGAAGTGTGCAAAAAAAACTGAAAAGCTTCACGACTGCGATCCCCAGGCACGGTAGATGTAGATACCCTTCAATACCTTAGTACCAAGTACCAACTTAGGATTCTTTGAGGATGTCTAAGGGTAGTCAGAGGTACGTCCAAACATTACATTTGGCACATACTCACATTTTGCAGTTGCGCACATACATTTTTCAATAGAAAAACCCATTGGTGCACGGCTGGATTCGAACCTACGATCTTACGATCGGATGGCGGGGTCTCTCCCAATAGAATATCTAGACATTAAAAAAAAAAAAACTACGCCTTACTAACAAGCAGATAGCCCACCTGATGTTATGTGGTAACCATCACCATAACACCTAAAAAAAATGACTGCCTCATCAGCCAACGTGCCCTGGTATGCACTAATTACATCCATCAACTTGAGGTATACATATTTTTGAGAGCACAATGTGCAAAATTAGCTACCGTGCCTAAATACCTACCTTTCAAAGTACCTACCTTTTAAGCTAGTACCTATAAGCTGTTTCTATTTCTGTTTTTTTTCAACAAGACCACTCCCAGTTACTACACCCCTCTCGTGTCTCAGTCTTCTCAAACCGACTACTTGTGACATGGCAGAGGACAAATCGTCGTTTAGCAATAGCATCACGTACACAGACTATCCTGTAGGATTTGCTTCGTATTAGTCAGTTTGACAAAGACTTTCTCGACTTCTTGTGAGCTCGACTCGTCCAGTTGAATAATGATGACATGTTACTTGTGTTTCTTCAAATAAGATGTTACGAGATAGTTGAACAATATTTTATAAATATTACTCTATCCTAGTAATATATTAATGCGAAAGTTACGATTTTAGTATGTGTGTGTCTTAACCACGCCCTAACCATTGGACCGATTTGGATAAAAATTGGAGTAAATATAGTTTGTATCCTGAATTATAATGTATTTATAAAATTATAAAAATTAAAACAAAAAATAATATATATGTTTTCCACCTTTTGTTATTAAGATACCATAACCTAGTTGCAAATAAACATTTTGATTTGATTTGATTTGAATTATGATCTTGCCTACTTAATCTCCCAAAAATGATGAGAAACGGGATATTTTTTTTATTTATTTATTTCCAAAAAAGACCTCGTACAGACCACTAACCTAGCTAAACTTAAAATTAACAATACGTAGGTAGTTTTATTATTATTATGAGCTTTATATGTCCCACTGCTGGGCAAAGGCCCCCCCATTCCCTCCACTCTGTGCGATCCTGTGCTGTGGTCGTCCATTCCGGCGGCATACACGTGGTAGTAATAGGTTAATAGTTTATAATATAACTGGTGGTTGGTGGCCGAATCATATAAAATACAAATGAACCCAAAAAAGGTAAAGCAATCACCACTACGTGAGCGGAGCCGCGGCCATTACTTGGAAGTGCTTATTTGTAACTGTTTATCACATTTTAAAACAGCCTTCACAGCTCAGTTGGTAGTAGCTCTGCCTTCTGCGCCGTAGGCCGTGGGTTCGATCCCCACCGAGAACAAACATTTGTGTGATGAACATAGATGTTTGTTCTCTGTCTGGGTGTTATATAATTGATCGAGTGAGCGAAGCGAACGAAGATCTTAGTTTCAACTTGGGCGATTTGGCATTTTATGTATGTATGTATGTATGTATGTATGTTTGTCTGGCGATAACTTTAGAACCGTTGATCCGATCTGCATGAAATTTGATATGTCGATAGCTTGTACTTGAGAAATTTACTGGTAAGTATATGAGTAAAATCGGATGAAGGGTTTTTGAGATATGGGGTTTTTTGAGGGGGCAAAAATAAAAAAAGTGACATAAAAAAATCAAGTTACATGTCATATGAAAGGGCTTTGTTTGGACATCCCAAAACAATTTTTACTTTTTTTTGGGACGCTCGGTTTTTGAGATAAAATAATAAAAGTTAAATTAAGATAACCAGCGATCCAAGAGCTCCCATCTCTAAGAGTTTCGTTGGCATCAGGGTTTTTCTACTGGGCGGCCAGTTCTTTTGCTTTTTCTTATTTTTTTTTCTTGAAATAAATTAAGGAGGTACTCAGTTCTCATAAAATGGTGACGACGACCAGGTCTGATGATGGAGCCAAGGTCTGTTCAACGGAACTCTTCAATAAATAGGCCAATAGAGTTGAAACTTGGTAACCATACCAAGTTAGTAGGCGGTAGTCAGAAAAAAGTCCAAAGATAATGTTTGGACTTGCCTCTGACTACTACGTACTCAACGTTTGGTGCGTTCGTCGGGTCGCATCACGAGATCTCAGTTCGGGGCGAACTACTAGTATTTGATCGAGTGAGCGAAGCGAACGAAGATCTTAGTTTCAACTTGGGCGATTTGGCATTTTATGTATGTATGTATGTATGTATGTTTGTCTGGCGATAACTTTAGAACCGTTGATCCGATCTGAATGAAATTTGATAAGTCGATAGCTTGTACTTGAGAAATTTACTGGTAAGTATATGAGTAAAATCGGATGAAGGGTTTTTAAGATATGGGGTTTTTTAAGGGGGCAAAAATAAAAAAAGTTACATAAAAAAATCAAGTTACATGTCATATGAAAGGGCTTTGTTTGGACACCTCAAAACAATTTTTACTTTTTTTTTGGAACGCTCGGTTTTTGAGATAAAATAATAAAAGTTAAATTAAGATAACCAGCGATCCAAGAGCTCCCATCTCTAAGAGTTTCGTTGACATCAAGGTTTTTCTGCTGGTCGGCCAGTTCCTTTGCTTTTTCTTAAATTTTTTTCTCGAAATAAATTAAGGAGGTACTCAGTTCTCATAAAATGGTGACGACGACCGGGTCTGATGATGGAGCCAAGGTCTGTTCAACGGAACTCTTCAATAAATAGGCCAATAGAGTTGAAACTTGGTAACCATACTAAGTCAGTAGGCGGTAGTCAGAAAAAAGTCCAAAGATAATGTTTGGACTTGCCTCTGACTACTACGAACTCAAAGTTTTAATGCGTTCGTCGGGTCGCATCGCGAGATCTCAGTTCGGGGCGAACTACTAGTATAAGTATGTATTTACAAAAAAAAAAAGTACTTAAGTAGTATATCAGCTATCTGGTTCCCATATCACAAGCTTTGGCTTAGTTTGGGGCGAGATAGTGCTGTGTGGAATGTCCACCAATATTTATTTATTTATTTAAAAGAAAACGACTCAAATATCGACCCCTCCAGAATCAAAACTTTTGAACGCGTCTTTACGTTCAAAAGTTTTGATTCTGGAGGGGTCGATATTTGAGATGATTGTATCGTACAGTAAGAACTGGAAAGATTAAAAAAAAACTTGGAATAGATATAGTTCATGACTCGGGCACCCTCTGCACAATACGGCACCTTATAAACGATATCAGGCGATGCAAGCGAAGCCAGAGGCGGAAGTTAATAAGTTTTTTTATTAAACTTTTAACAGTCAGCCAGGATAAAATAAAGGTTTTGATAAAGTCAAAGTCAAAGTCAAAATGTATTTCTCTAATACTATAAGAATCAAAGTCCTGACTGACTGACTGACTGACTGACATATAGACAACGCACAGCCTAAACCACTGGTCCTAGAAACTTGAAATTTGAGGAGTACGTAGGTCTTATGGCGTAGAAGTGTACTAAGAAGGGATTAATGGAAATTCAACCCCTAAGGGTGTAAAAAGGGATGAAAACGATTGTATGAAAAATTGTATTCCTTGAACCTACAAACTTGAAACTTGGAGTAGATATACTTCAAAGCAAAAAAATAGGAAAGGCATTTTTAGTTTTTCAAAACTACCCTTAATAAGTGTGCAAAGGGTTAAAAAGTTTGTATGGGAGATTTTTGACCGCTGGTCCTATAGACTTGAAATTTAAAGAGTACATAGGTCTTATGGCGTAGAGGTTTACTAAGAAGGGATTTTCGGAAATTGAACCCCTAAGGTTGTAAAAAGGGTTGAAAACGTTGGTATGAAAAATTGTATTCCTTGAACCTACAAACTTGAAACTTGAAGTAGATGTACTCCAAAGCTAAAAAATAGGAAAAACATTTTTAGTTTTTTAAAACTACCCTTAATAAAAGTGCATAGGGATGTCAAAGTTTGTATGGGAGTTTTTTAACGCGTGGTGCGATTGACTTAAACCTTGAAGTAAATATACTAAAAAATAATTAATTAAAAATGACGCTTTCAACTTTTGATAATTACGTCTGCAAAGGGTACAAATGACTGTAAAAGTTAGTATGGGAGATTTTTAGTATAGTGCGATAGATTTCAAACTTGAAGTAAATATACACCACAATAAATTATTTAAAATCACGTTTTCAATATTTTAAAACTACCCCTGCAAAGTAAAACTACCTCCTGAACAAATAAGTACATATTTTCCGTGTAAGGTTGTCTTTGTTGTATTTGGCAAGTTTTTGAGTCTGAGTATCTATACCTACCTACCTAATATAGGTAATGGCCGTTTATAGGTATCTCTTATACCTACGTAGGTATTTAAAATCCTACCCTAATAATATACAAATCAATGTGAAAGTTACGATGTTTGGATGTTTGTGGCTCAATCACGGCACCACTTCAACGCGTGCGAAGCCGCGGGAAGCCACAAGTAATACATATACATATTTTATGCATGAAAGACATCCTTTAAATGTAAGCCAGGGTAACAATCCGTTGATCTTTTAATTTAAGTGGTATAGTTTATGGGAATTATTTTTAAAGTGGGATCATTAAATCGTAAAAAAAAGGATACAATTAATAGCTGTATGCCTATATGCTCACATGCTCACATGCTCACATGCTTACATGCTCACATGCTCACATGCTCACATGCTCACATGCTCACATGCTCACATGCTCACATCCTCACATGCTGACATGCTCACATGCTCACATGCTCACATCCTCACATGCTCACATGTCACATCCTCACATGCTCACATGCTCACATGCTCACATGCTCACATGCTCACATGCTCACATCCTCACATCCACATCCTTAAAGAACCTTAAGTTTACTAGCAGTGGAGTTCTTTGGGCTGATGATGATATATAAAAGAAAGTCACACTATTTATAACTCAAGAACGGCTGAACCAATTTGGCTGAAAATTGGTGGGAAGGTAGCTTAGAACCAGGAGACGGGCATAGGGTAATTTTTATCGCGACTTTTTTTGTTTTTTTGCTTTTTTTGTATATTTTATACAAACAATCGAAGAGGCAGGAACTTCAAGTTGTCAGTTAGTACCTGTTTCTTCTGACAAAATTACGTGGCTCAAGATTGTTCCATGGGGAAGAAAATACAATTTATTTATTATAGATGTTGCCAATCATATCTATTTGTAAGTATTCTATAGTAAACGTGCGCGAGCGAAGCCGCAGGTAAGAGCTAGTATTCAATAAAATCACAAGGATCACTTTGAAACGTCTTAAAGCTAGGTGACTCTAGGTGCCAGTTCCACGCGACCAAAGCCTAGAAGAACAGGCAACAAACTTACGGCTTGGTTCCTACCGTTCTTTTGTATGATCCTTTTACAATGTATAATATTATTGAAGTTTATGTTATATAGTTATGTTATCACGTTGTTTACATCGTAGCTAAGTGAAATGAAAACCTTGTATTTTACGTTATTTTCCGTGAAGAAAGTTCCGAGATAACATTAAAAGTGCTTCAATCCAGCATTGCTCGGTGTACGTCATCGATACCCAACTCAGCTTTTCGATTCTCTAAACAACAAAATCACGGGGAGATACCTAGTTGTTCCGCGCTCACTTGGATCACGAGCTTCGCCTCACTCACATTGCTTTTCCACTGCCAAAAAACTCACGCGGGTGGCACCAGTGATGAGTGAATGTTTTTTTTATACTTACTTTCTCTCTTACTCTCTGTTTCTTTTATGTATTATGTCGATAAAACAAGCAGATGGTGTTAAGCGGTAACCATCACCTATAACACAGCATTGCCTCGTTGGTTGTGCCGTATGCCCTCTGGCTTACTCCTGCCTAGCCTACATAAGGAATTTTAAGGAATGAAAGCCAAGGTACCTTGTACAATTTAAATTTTAAAATGTTACAAACGACTAGGTAGCTGTCGAAACGAGCACACAAATTAGTAGGTCGTGACGCACTCCCCTGGTATGGCTCCGGGTTGAATGGTGGTAGGCGATCCCGAGGACGAACGGTTGGTAGGTAGTTCTTCCCGGTGGGGTCTGCATCACGTCGACGCGTGCACAAAAGATAGCTGCTAAAACACTGGTTCAAAAAAAACTGAAACAGCTTCACGACTTAGATCCCCAGGCACGGTAGATATCCCTTCAGATCTCACGTTGCATGCCCAACCACTAAAATGTATAGTGTCCAGGACGTCAACTCTGGTGTCGCCTTTGAAAGTTTCCCAACCGTGGAAAACTCAAAAAAAATCTCTTATTGAAATGGAGCCTTGTTTTCTAAGCAAGGTAAATGTTAGCGTAGAATTGACAACAAGCCCGCCTTGCGTTCATAGTTTATAGTTGGGCATGTCCGTCTGTGTCTATATGCCGTGGCCCGGGGCCCGGGGCCCGGACAGAGCGCGCGGGAGGCGAAACAGAGAGCGAGATTTTTCCTGCGGTGGCTGCAGAGTGTCACGCCGAGAATGTACAGTCAGCACCTATTTTAATTGTTAATCTTTCGAATAAATGAATCATTTGTTTACAAAGGAAATAACAATGATTACAAGTATTAACATAACGGTTAAAATACAGTTGAGCTATCTACAGACCATTGCGAACTATCTAGAAATAGCTCAAATATAATAAATATAATATTGAGTCAGCTCGAATAAATTAAATTATTTATTAATTAATAATTCAATGCTATTTTTTTCAGGCTTCAAGAACACATGACAATTGTTAGAAAAAAAAAATTGTAGAACAATAGATCTTCAAAAAAGTTCTAAACTTTTATCAAAAGCTTCTTAGAGTATTTGAACTTTTCAAACCAGAAGTGTTCGTCTACTGCCGCTGAGTGTACAAGTGGCTAGGTACTTGTGTGAGGTCCTCCGCGGTGAAGTGCAGCGCTAACAAAGGAGCTCGCCTCATGCCGAGCTGATGTGGAGAGTGGAGAATCATGCTTTTAAATAGCTCTTCAGATTTCAACGAGCTTGTTAAGTTGATAAGTAGGTACATGAAGACACCCACACGCTTTTAAGACGTGGACTAATACACTTCACGCTCGCAAATTCCAATATTTTTAAAGATCACTAAATGATATTATGAAAATTGGTAACTAACCAAGTTTCGGAGAAAAGCATTACAAAGTTTCAGCTAAAATTTCATTTTGATTCTTTGAATCAAGGTTTTCTACCTAAAAGTTTGATTAAGTAAGAAAATTAAGGAAGACTTAGATGGATGAATGTGCGAGCGAGTTGTTTGGAGGGTGTCAGCACCTTTATAAGAGTAAGCTCCGCCGACGACTTTTCTCGTGTGAACCTAAAAACCCCAATAAAATATTTCACGGTCCAAACTACTAGGTGTACTTATTAACATTTAAGTTGTTCAATGTTTAGGAACTATGCATCAAGTAGGAAGGTGAATATGTAAGTGCCTTGACTCAAATGTATATTTCGACTAACGAGAGTATCTATCATAATTAGTGAGATTGATACTGAAATAATTATACTATACGATACTGATTGTATTATCCCGGCATTCAGCTTGTTATTGTTTAGCGCGTAGTTGTAATCGCAACTACGCGCGTGGACGCAAACATATATGAACACATAATAATTATAATTTTTTCTCTGTTTTTGCTATATTGTGAAATCCGAAGCACTTGAACACGTCATCGTCCACACATTGTCACGAACAGCGATGTTTGTGTATTTGCATATTTGTCTTGTTCATGTTCATGAAAATAAGACAAATACGCGAAAACGAATAGCGTTATGTAGTGCCGCCATAACTATAACTGTTAATTATTATTTGGTTGAGTCACTAGTTTTTTTTCAAAACAGTGTGGTGAAAAGATTTTTAAGCGCGCCTCAAAGAGGCTCCTTTCGAGCACTTGACACATGCTTTAGAACTTTTTAGGTTCTAGGACGTCCCACGCTACATCTTTTAGTTCGTGAACTTTTACTCCCCAGCGGTTATTGGCAGTTATGAGAGCAATGGTGGTCTCGTGGTAGTGGCCCCGCCTTCCGATCCTAAGGTCGTTGATTCGAACCCCATCGTGCACCAATGTTTTTTTCTGTTCAAAACGTTATGTGCACAGTGCCAGTACTCTTAAACGGTGTAGGAAAACATCGTGAGAATGTTCTAAAATATTGTGTCGCGTGAGTTAAGGAGTCTCTTTGAAGAGCAATTTAAATCCTTTCACCACACCGTTTTGAAAGAACTAGTGACAAAGAAGAAGAAGTAACGAAAATAGCTGCGTAAGCTGGGATGATGGGATCTGCTGTAAGTACTGTATTTACATACAAAGGGCGGTTTGGTGGTTTCTGAAGGGTGCCTTTGTGTACCGTTTACGCACCGTTTTTACCCGGACAAGGCTTAAAAGGTTTGAGGGCTTATACTTACTATATGCTTATATATACTATGCAAACTGGCTAAATCAGTGTCGCATGTATTGACTACATTTTTGCCTGTGGGTTGTATGCGAACATCTAAGCCTGTGTCAAAACTTGCAACCTGAAACCCTTACCTTGCCTACTCATACTACCTACCTTTATTATTCTTTATTGTAACCACACATGATTAACAAATATTACATATGCAAAGGCGATCTCAACCCTAAGTAGAGTTTTCTTTCAGCAAACCTTAGAGGATAGAGAGAGCTGACTATAGTGGTGGGAAGGTTTGCAAAATAAATAAAAAATACATTAAAAAAGCAGAAAGTAGAAACAATTTATAAGTAAGAGAAATCCTAAGTAATGGGTTAATTACTGTTACAAAAAAAAAGATGTAGGTATGTCAAAAGGTGTACTCGCAAATTTATTCCTAATGAACCACGCTCAATTACCAGCAAAAACGGCAATAATCAACTTTCTAATTTATGAAACAAACATTGTTTGAATGGAAGTCATCCATTCATTCGCGGTGTCAATGGCTCCGTAATAATTGTGTAATGTCCAATATTAAAATGTAGTTCGGTTCATTACGCTACACAATAATGAATTGCTATTTTATAATGTTTTATTCCAAATAAAATGTTTTGAATTAAATTACTTGGCTATTTTAAAAAAATAGTACCTACAACATTTTTGGTAGGAGACCTTGTTTAGATCATAATGACAGTGACTTAACTGTGCGTGTTAGAGCTTGTTTGACGGTTGTCTGAATCTGAAACATTAAAGCGCAAAGCTCGCAGGATGTTGATTACCTCTCAACGCACTCAAACAAGGCGACACTGCATGTGATTCACAGCACATCACTATAGCTGTGCGAGAGTGTGTCCACTAAGCCAGCGGCCGTTCTGGCCGTTTGAATCCCGAGCAGTGACACGTGATACAAAATAACGCGAGGGAATCTGTAGAAGGACCGTAGTAACCGCCACCTCTCAAACACAACTTTTCGTTTACAAAAGAAAAGTATTCGTTTTTTTTCTGAAAAATACCCTGATGTTGAGCATTTAAATTATATATTACCATATTTATTACCAAATTTTATTAAAAGTTAAAACTAGAAAATTTTGAACATTATTGAAAAAACTTTAAAAATACAAACATTCTGCTAGTATGTCCGTACGCTTCCAACTCTAAGCGCGACTGCCGGTTGGTGACGTCATGAGGCGGGAGTAGACCACGCCCCTGGTCTTTCCGTAACACCAGTCCAAATTTAAATTTGGAATATCTCGATTTACTTGATTATTAATCACCTCGTATGAAGATTTCTAGTGTATTCTTTATTTGTACAATGCGCATGCGCTGCCCGCTGGTTCCGAAGCAACGTCCAGGGGCATTATTCTCTATGACATAGGAGATTACGTGCCATAGCCGTGTGACGTCACAGCGTGGTCTAAACGTATACGCGATTCATACACACGCCTTGGTGTGGAATCATAAAACTGTATTCTGTAAGCCACAAGACTAGTTGTCTATGCCCCGTGCTTTGCTTTTCGATTATTTCACATGATTCGTTCAGAATCTTACATCTGATCCACTCGGAAAATTATCGGTTTTATTATAAATTTGTAGGATTATTTTTTGTATCCAATTTTTTACTCAAGTAATTAATATCTTGAATTATAAGCTAGCTCAACCATTAATTGTTGATATTTTAGAGCGATTTGAAAATTTAGAGTCTAAAAATATTGATATAATATAATATTCAAGTCAAGCTTGACTAGTTTCGGAACGAAAAGTTTTGATTGTTTGTTTTGATTTATTTAACCTAAAAATCATTCTTTACTAAACAAAATCCAATAAAATCAGTGAAGCAAAAAAACAATGGATATTAGACACTGGCGCCAACAGAGCACAAGCATTAACAGGAGGTTACTCAGGGATTCTGCGGACCCTCTATCACAATGGACCCTAAAATTGTTTGACAAGGCTACCAAAGAATTATATTCTTTTTTATGCGGGATCCTTGCAAGCAGGACTGCTCAAAGGTGTACCTACAAGCATAACACCTTAAGTAAAGTAAGTGCATCGATAAAATAAGTAATACTAGTACATTAGGTAGGTACATGTGATAAAAACCATTATGCTCCCTAACAGGGGGAGGCCTGCCTTCAGCAGTGGACCAATAAAGGCTGTTGAGGTGAAGTGGATGTATAACCTACCTACACTGTGTAATAGTACCTACTTTTATTTTGGATACCCCTAATTATTTAATAAATAGATTTGTTTCAACAATTATTACATAGGTATGTCTGTTTTACAGATTCTATGACAAATTTGGTTATAAGGCAGGCATAATAGGTTGCATTGATGGCACGCTCATAGCCATAGTTGCAACCCGACACCACCCAAGAAAGCAGCATTTTTTTTGTCGCAAAGGAAACCATGCCATTTATGCTGCTATTGTAAGCGTACATTACATTTTAGTTCATCATGCTCATATTTCTTGATGGTTGCATTTCACCAATGTCTGCATCATTGTACAAAGTGGAGGATTACCTACCTATTTATTGTATCAAACAGGGATAATTTGATACAATAAAAAATATTCTGCCTTGTTTCAGATATGCGACAGTGATTTTAAAATAATAGGTATATGGGCAAGATTTGGAGGGGCCGCTCATGATAGTTGTTTGGAGATCATGGTCCATAAGTCGGTTCATTGAAGATGAACACAACAGTGGAAAAATTGGGTGGCTTCTAGGGGACTCTGGCTATCTCCAAAAACCATGGTTAATGATGCCTGTGCTCCATGCAGCTGATCATACACTGATATACCTATCCAGGTTTTGTGGGACAATAAAAATTAATATGAAAATGTTTATGTGTTATCTCTTGTTTGTAAAAAATCTGTAAATATATCTTATTGACAATGTGTAGGCGTCTCTCTTGTAGGTATATCTCTTGTGTATATAAAACGAAATAAAAGAAAGATTGATTTATTGAGATTGATTTTATTTATATTTATTGAGTTTATTTTAAATATCTTGAAGGGCACCCAACCACCAACCTGCAACAAAATTATCTAGCTTATTAATTTCTCAATTAATTTGCCTACTTAAATCTAACATGATATCGGTATACAACATTAAGTCTCCATAAATATGCAAGTACCTACTTAATTATAAAATAAAATACACACAAATAATTATGCATATTATGGCAGGCAGAGTAGTTGGTTAAACTAAAGGCCCAGTCCGGCTTGGTGAACCCAATAATTGATAGTGTTTAATGCCTAAAAATAAGTAAACAGTTACTTTATTACACATTGGAAATCCTTTTAGAAGTGATTAATAATGTTACAAAATAAATACAATATTACCTACCTATTGAGGATAACATTCTTCTTCCGGAGAATGTAGTTTCTCTCCCTTTCATTTTCTAGCTTCTGCTCCTCTCTATGAGCAAAAGTTTATCATCAAAGCTATCTGAAAGTAGACAAAGCTTGTTTAAAACCTCTGTAAAGGAGTAATTTTTTTAGGTTGCCTAATTATTCTAGCATGAAGTAGGCATAAAACTCACCAATGTTTTTCACGCCTTTCTCTTGTCGTGTTTTCTTGTTAGCTTCTTTCGCCACACTGTGTGGATTTTAAGTGCGCCACAAGAGGCTCCTTTCGAGCACTTTATTTTACACCACGTAGATATTCTCTTTGTTGATAAACACAACTTTCAAGGTACTGTAACATAACCTCAAAAGATGCTCAAAAGAAACTCCGTACTAACTATAACAGGAAAACACTAATCTGTGCCTTAACACGCTAGGGCCGAGCGTGGTCATTTGACAGTTCAAATCGCGCCCCAATCGCACTGTCTCGCGGCTAGGAATGACAACTATGTCATAGGGAATACCGTTTTGACCGATTTCCCGCCGCTGTCTTCTCTTATCCGGGTAACGCGGTTGCATTGGCAATAGTGAATAAGGCCCCAGTTCAAACATGAATCACTCATTATGGAGGTAATGCGGTCACAGAGACTAGGTACACTCAGCGACGGGAGTTCATGAACATTCGATGATATGTCATCACTAACATCCACCCGCGGCTTCTCTCACGTGACAACTACCCTTAAAATGTAACCTATAGTTTATCACGAACTATGTTAATAAATAAATATCTTCCAGAAGTATTCATACTATGTAACGTACCGATCTTAATGCTGGTGACAGTACAGTCTGCTACACTGGATTGTATAAAATTCGTGAATTTCAAGTTAGTGTCGCACCATTACAATCAAACACTCAAATAATGAATAAACTTATTAACAATTTTAATGAATCTTCGAGCTTCACGCAGTATTTTATGTCCAATGCAATGCTGTGACACTACTGTAAACATTCTAGTGTAGGTGACTGTACCTGTCCCTCGAAATCGTGAACTATCGCTTTATTTGTGCGGATTCAAAGAAAATACAAAGAGATCCCGCTGAGCTCGTAAACAGAGCTGGATACATGTGCGACGGATTTTATCTTGTTTTGACGATGTTTTCTTGTGACGCTAAGATACTGCCCAATCGCACTCCAACCAACACTAAGAGGTAAACACTTAATACAAGATTCCTGTTTTATTTATTTATTTATCTCTTAATTTTGGTGGACTTTCCACACAGCACTATCTAGCCCCAAACTAAGCACAGCTTGTAATACGGGAACAGGATAGCTGATATAATACTTTTTTTTTATACGTACTTATAATATAAGTAAACACCCAGACAAAGAACAAACATCAATGTTCATCACCTAAATGTTTGTTCTGTGTGGGGATTGAACCCACGGTCTACAGCGCAAAAGGCAGATCTACTACCAACTGAGCTGTGAGAGCGGTCTGATCGATGATTTGATGGTTTATTCTTCACAGCTTCCCACGCAAACTTCATCATTATCATCAGGCTGTCAGAAGTACATTTTCAGACCATAATCTCCCCTAAACAGTTCATTCATTATATTTTTTTAGTTTATACAATACTACGTGCTCATGGAACCTGTCTTTTATTAGCTCACGTGGTATTAAGTGGTAACCATCACCTATTAGCATACGATTTAACGTGCCCTATGTTGCATTGCTCTCTGTCGATCAACTTGTCATGTTAAGCCTCATGTGCCTGTAATTACACCAGCAACCACACCCTTCAAACCAAAACACAGCGTTGCTGCTTTGCGGCAGAAAAAGGCGTGGTGGTAGTACTTCCCCGGACGAGCCACACACAAAGAGCTCTACTAGGTACACTCAAATTGTCCAACCGTTGACTTCGACCTTTACGTCGGCGTCGTGTCGGTCTGTCGGGTCCACACCAGTTTGCAAATTCAATTATCTAACAGACATTTTTGCTGCGTTATTGTTATTTGTCTGTCTATAAATTCCCCTGTCTTTTATTAATACAAGCAAAAAATACTTTTATAATGCCCTTGATACAGTATTATTTTGTCTAACAAGACAACGTAGGTACGAGTATGTACCTACGTAACTGAACACTTTGTAAAGAACTTTCTTGATAAAAACTACGTATTCTCCAAAACGTTAAAAGTTTTAACGTCTGCGCGTAAAAGTAGAATTATCCACCCCTATTAAACTGTAAAAGGGTTATAGCTTCGTTAAGACCGACGCGACAAAACGCTACTATTGTTGCCGAGATAAAATGTGGTCAGCTGTCGCGTCGCTGGTAAGGCAAATATTTTGGATACCAATCTGACTTACGATACAACTGTAAACTACGATAAAATTGTAAACTTAAGTCAAAAGGTATTTATTCAATGAATAACAAAGGTCACTTTGAAACGTCCTAAAGCTAGGTGAATCTAGGTGTCAGTTTAATGTGACCATAGAAAAACAGGCAGCAAACGTAACGTAAAACGACACATTAGTTCGTAGCATACAGCGGACTATGTATCAATGCGTATTTTGGACAGGCAGATTTAGACGTCTTTCATCTAGAGAATGGGAGCAAAGTCCAAATCGCCTGAAAATAGCACCTGGAATCCTACCAACATGACAGCACCTGACAGTGCTCTGAGTGAGTGAGCTACTCAGGTACTCACTAGTCAGTGTTATACGACTGTCTGCGTCAGTTGTAGCGTAGCTTTTTTATTTTTGCGAACAAAGTTCGTGGAAATTATAATAAAGCCGTCAAGAAAATACACTCAATTAGAATAGAACATGGAATTAGGGAGTAACCAAATTTTTTTCTCAGTTTCTGGTAGATGGCTCTTTGTCCAATTTCGATCATTATTGAAGTGGGTATCTATTAATTGTGTGTGTAGGGACGCTTTCGTTTGCGGATTTCGATCAATTGAGCTATCTCTGGGTCGTTCGAAACGGTCTGCAGATAGCTAAACTGTGTCATGTGTTCTTTGTAAATAAATTATACTACACAAGCTGGTGCCCGTGACTTTGTCTTATCGTCATATTGGACCATTCACACAATATCTTTATAAATTGTAGCCTATGTGTTATTCTGATGTATAATGTATATTATTGTAAAGTTTCATTAAAATCCATTCAGTTTTTACGTGAAAGAGTAACAAACATCCATCCATCCATACTTACAAACTTTCGCGTTTATAATATTAGTAGGATTATATTCAATTGTATTAGTAATTTAATTATATATATATTTTTAACGTAAATCCAATTCAAATTTTACGGAAAACTACTTGATGGGAAAAGACGTTTCCTGTTTTGCATTTCGTTTTAAATTAAATTCGTCAAAGGACAGAAAAAAATATGCTTTGCTGAAATTCGAACAAGGGTGAATAAATCATAGGAATTTATATTAAATTCGTGTTATTTCGCTCATCTTAATATCTACATAACTAAGTTAGTTGTCGAGCATCGGCAAAGGACAACGTTATTTAATTTAAAGAAGGTTCAATCATTCCAATAATGTGCAGTCAGCGTCACAAGTTGATAACTTTTTCTGACTTTTAAAATTATTGGTTCCTGTCTTTGGCTTTAGGTATAGATGTATAATTTTTGATGGATTTTACAATTATTAGGAATTTTAGTTTTCAAATAAAATCTGATATAGCAGATTAAAAAGTGCTGGCTGTCATTCGTAAAACTCTTTTGAAACCTTAAACATTTATCATATTTTTTTTAAATATCTTACATAAAACGATAGAAAGCAAGCTGAAGTTTCTTGGCTGTTAGGTTCACGTAAAACCTAGATCACCTAGATTCACCGTGCTGTTAGTCGTTGCAAACTGATTCTTGTGATATAACTGAATAAATGTTTTTACACTTTGTCTTTGAACCATTTACTTTTGATGCTGACTGTACAATTTTTAATAAATTTTGTATTAATATCGATTCTATTTCTATCTTGGCTTTTTATTCTTTTCCGTAGATGTTCCGAGTAGACGACTACATAACCACAGTTCTACTCACACTACATAACTCTTAAACTCAGCTGAGACGAAATGATTGCAGTTCCAATTCCCGGAACATTTTAGATTTAAAAAAAAAAAAAAAAAGATAATTTTCGTACTAGCCCAGACGTGCGCTTGCTGTTTTCAGTTTAACTCAGCTAAGCAAATGTTAATTAAGCTAACATTATAAGCTTAATCTCACGTTTAAGTAGTCGGCGGTAGCCATATTTAATTTTGGAAGCATAAAAATTTAAATTAATTTATTTACCATAAAGAAATGCTTACAAGGGTTACTGATGGTCCCCGCACTACGACAAGCCTGTATCGCGGGAGGCCAAAGTACAAATAATACGATTTACACAGATAATAGTTTAACACAAAAGCAGAAACAAGGCAAGACACGAGAAACATAAACTGAACTAAACCCACAAAATTAAGGACTGTAGTCTGGATAAGATAATTGAGATATTCCTAAGGTTATTATCCGAGTGGGACTTGAACCCACAACCCGCTTAATGCACAAACCATCGGCGCCGTCGGATCCTCACCTGACGGCGAACAACCCCGTACCTACCCTAACGATCTGATTATATTTCATGAAATCTGACGAGCATAATTAAACAAAGCGAAACCGACCGTATCCGGATTACCTACGTTGCTAATATTACCGAAATTGCTGTTGCAACGTCAACATGTCAGGAACCCGCGCATATTTTAGAGTTCCGTGAGCCACGGTGATTGGACAGGCCTCAATCAGTCAGCTATGCGGCGATAGGAGCGATCGACGCGGCCACAGCTACAAGGCAGAACTGTAACTTGATACTCTACAGTATTGAAAATTGTAATTAAAAAACCCATTTTACTTTTTTTTTTACTTTCTTTATGAAATGAAATTTTCACAGAAATTTGACATGGTATATTTTAACTTTTTTTTTTTTTTAAACTTATAGCAATTTTATTTTTATCCAACTAGCTGATGGAACAAGCAGAAGGTCCACCTGATGTTAAGTGGTCACCATCACCTATAACAAAGCATTGCCTCTTCAGTCACGCACGATAGGAACGTGCCCTACGATTCACTGCCCTCATGTGCCTGTAATTACACCTGCAACCACACTCTTCAAGCCGAAACACAGGGTTGCTGCTTTGGCGGTAGAAAAAGGCGTGGTGGTAGTACTTCCCCCCCGGACGAGCCACACACAAAGAGCTCTACTACTCTTAAGGGGCTGACAACTATCAAACAACTTCTCGCTCGCACGTTTCGACATGTTGAAAGATATAAAATCACTAAACTCATTTTCGCAAAATCGCAATCAACCATTTTGTGTGCAATCACATTGCACACAGTTCAGTAAAAATTTCATTTTGATCAATACAAGTTTTCCTACTTAAAAGATAACTTATGTACGAAAACTAGTAAAGCAAACTTTTGAGTAGGAAAACATGTATCGATCAAAATGATTTTTTAATAAATAAAATTAAAGAAAAAAAACTAAAAGTACTGAAGGTAGTAATGAAAAATCGAATACCGTTGCAATGGTCAAAAAAATACAATTTTGATGCAAACTAGTTTTCGTACCCAAACGTTGGATTGAGTACGGTAACTAGATAAACAATTTTTTTTTCTTCATTTTAAAAACTTAATTGGACTTCCTGGATCCTTGTATCTGTGACGTCAGAGAGGGGGGACAGCCCACGGGAGAGGAGGGGAAACATTACACCCTCACGGTAATAGCTAATTGGTTCCCAACTCATCTACTAAAGGCGCGGAGGATCGGGAAACGATAAAACGGTCAAGGGTGAGTACGTGAGGAAATAACAGCTGCTGCCGTAATTACACTTAACAAGGCTCTTGTTCATATTTTAGGAGCTCGAATAAGGCCAGTAGGCCATGATGTAAAGCGTGTTATTATTTTGATATTATTAAATACCTAATAAAGTACCAATACTAAATAAACCACTAGAATTAGAAACATCTGTATGCTTTAAGTTGATGGACATAGGGAAGTTCATTATGTGGCACGTTGATATCGTGCGTGCCTTGCGAAGCAATGCTTCGTTATATATAATGTAAATACTTAACATCAGGTTAGTAATTTGCTTGTTCCATCAGCAAGTTGTATACAAAAGAGCTCTTTTCCATATCTGTTTAACCATTTCCTTGTATTTTTTCAATATTTTTTTATTGTTTTGTGTATTGTATGTGTGTCTTTTTAGCAAATAAATACGTCTACTGTCTACGTCTCTTTGTAAAAGAATAAAAATGAAAGAGAGAATAAAATCATCAAATATGAAATATTTTAATGTTGCGGATATGGTTACGCCGAAATGGTATTTCCGTCGTAAATGAGCTAATAAATTAAACTGAAACAAGAGCCACGATGGACCGGACAACAAAAGCATTATCTTTGAACAATTTTTGCGATCGGTCGCGTAAAGTACCGCGCCGCGCCAAATGGCCCCGAGCCGGGAAATATACTGTACTTTGCAGGGTTATTTAAGCTAGCGCCAACCGACGCGACCGCGCGGCTGTAAGCGATGACAGCGCAGTGCGGAGACCAACTGATATGTTTAGCACATCCTAAAATATAATGTATTTAAGGCGAAGAAGATTTTGCGTTTTAGTAAAAAAACATTTTAATCGATACTAGTTTTCTTACTCAAATTTTGCTTTACTAGTTTTTGTACTTAGTGCAAACTTTTGAGTAGGCGAGCGAGAGGTACATTAGCTCTTGTCTTCGCCTTAATATTAAAGCTATGTCAAACCGACGCAAGTACCTAGTTGACTTTGTACGGTCGCGTCGATGCTACAGTGATTACAATACTTTGGTTTTTTTCCCTGGTGATCCTGTATGTAAATGAGTAAACAAAACGGTCTGTATTGAGTACAATCTTATGGATCACTTTGAAACGTCTTATATACTAGGTGAATCTACCGCCGGTTCCTCGCGACCAAACTTGACATCAGATGGACCATCTCAATACTCAATACATTTATTCTCTGCTTGTTCCGTCAGAAATAAGTACAAAAAAGAAAAAAAACAGTGCGGTCGCTAGGCATCACACTTTAGCATTTAATTTTATAATCTTAGTAGGATGCTACTCAGGATCCCGTGGAGAGATCTCGTACAAACCTATCATATCTGGAAGTTTGTTCAAGTTGACGGAAGTCAGTACAAAGCCTTTAATTAGTGAGTTCACCCCTCCCTGCCCCGCGGGGGGGGATGCTTCCCTTCAGTAATAGGCATCGCTCGGTGCCACGGCGGGAGACAGCCGATATACTAGCGCTCCTTCCGTTACACTTGTCCTGTTCAATAAAACGTTTTTACAACTTACTAAACCATTTTTATATTTTACCAAACAAAACTTTTGGCATTTTATTTTTAATAAATTTTTGAGGATGTTGGAAATAGCCAAGAAAGTGTTGGAAAGCGCGATATCGACACTTTTGAGAGAGGGTTGGGGGAAAATCAAGAGATACAGACGGTTGAAGGAATTTGTGCCTGGGGATCAAAGTTGTGAAGCTGTTTTGTTTTTTTTCTTTGTCTAGCAGCAGGGGACGACTCTGATTTAAAAAAGGTAACTATCCGGTGATGTTCACTGGCGTGCAATCCACGATCACGATAAAACAATTTTACAAACGAAAGGGAGTAGCCCACCGGTGCTACGCCAGTGCTATGACGGTGCTACGCCCGTGCTACAGCTGTGCTACGGCAGTGCTACGCCAGAAGGAATGCTATGTTAATTTATACGATCAGAGATTTCAATAGTTGGCACTGGTAGTTGGCACTCCACAGCGTTTAATTATAGTTATTTGATTTTTTCATCACAAAACGAATTTTTATAAAACCTATATTCTAATATGAAGTACTCGCACCTCACTAGATTTAATCAAATCGTTGCTCCTCGCTTGCATACAAAGCTTTTCAATAAGATAGAATAAATAAGTAGGTAGGTCTCGCCACAAAAGGTTTTGGTAGTTTCCGAGTAATGAGTAGGTACACAGAAGCACTCAGTATGGTTTTAGGCAGCTTTTTACCAAAAAGGTCAGGGTTAGCCTTTGTAAGAGGCTGTAAGTCTCAGTGAATGGAGCTGTTTAACCTTTCAGTTGCATGGAATGAGGCGCCGGCGTCTCTCAGACGCTGAATAGTATATGAGGTGCATCTCGTGGTGGATGCCATGGTTTTATGAAAACTAGATTTTTTTGCTTTTGGCCACTACGACGCTCTTTTGCAACAGATTTTTTTATAAGCTTACTAAACTTTGTATGTTGTCAAAATTTTGAGATATTATTGCCAATTAACAAGACTATTTTTAAGTGTTCATGTATTTGCTTTAGTTATAATAAATAAAATTAATAATTTCAATTCTTATTGTAGATTTTTTTAATGCTGAGTTGAATTGTTGTATGGAATTGGAACATCGGATAAAGTCACAGCTAAAGATTCGTACGTCGTTAAATTTTTTCTTAAAAAAACATTTTTTTTATATAAATTAAAATTAAGTAGATACCCATAAACATTGATTTTTCTTTACAAACGTATAAACGCCTCTGGCTTCAAGAAAGTAAGATAAAATCTGCTATCTAACTAGAAACCTAAGATGACGTCACCAGTCCTGCTAGATTCTCCGAGTGAAATGTAGAATTCTATCGAAACGTTTTCCATTACCAGAGCTTAACTTGAAGGTGATATCTGGCGGATTGAGGTCATCCACACTCCTCTCAAGAGGAACTAACTTTTCATGAAACATTTTTGGTTTTTATTTAGGAATCAGGAAAACCTGTATTGAGGCGTACCATTGTCTTCCGCCAGAGATCTATTGTATGATGATAAAAAATACATTGTAACAAGATTATACATTCCTTATATTAATTGATAACTTAAATTAAGAAGAAGATAAAAAAATACCGCTAAGATTTTCCGGTTGATCTCGTTTCGTAAGCCATATACAAGACTTGGAAACGAAATCTAAACACTAATATATTTTGTTGGTCACCATGTACCTCACAGAAGAACGTGGGCTTTTCTATTTCAATGTCTTATGTTTGTTGATTAAACTACAATGTTTTAAAATGTTTTTTTTTTTAATTCTCTATGGAATAATATACTTAGAACTGTGTCGGGAATCATCTACTTTTGTGATCACAAGTATACAAACGTTGAGGTTAGTAGATAGCATTGTGTACTGCGTTTTTTTTTATACAACTAGCCAACGGAACAAGGAGATGGCCCACCTGATGTTAAGTGGCAACTATCACCTACAACAAAGCATTACCTCGTAAGTCACGCACGATAGGAAAGTGCCCTACAGTGCACTGCCCTGCGTCCATCAACTTGAGGCATACAGATGTTAAGCTTCATGTGCCTGTAATTACACCGGCAAACACACTCTTCAAACCGAAACACAGCGTTGCTGCTTGGCGGCAGAAAAAGGCGTTGATGTAATTGTCTAAACACAGATAGAAATAAAAAGTAAAAACACAAATAAAATCAAAACAAACATTTAAAATAATACCTTCTAAGGTAGGTAAGTTAGCAAACTTAACATAATACAATTCGAAATATACATGTGTGTTGCAGTCAGACAAAAAGGTCAGTGCATAATATTGCTCACGAGCAAAGCACTGATTTTCAGATGACCATTGCATTTATGACTAAGGCGTCTTTCTTTTATTGAGTTTGTTATTTTTAATTCTTCCTAAAGGGCTTATTAATCTATAAAAGAATATAGATATACGTGGATAGAATCCACCAACAACAGTACGTATATAACTTACGTAGCAGCCCCAAATTTCAAATAATAATTTCATCTCATCGCATTATTCCCTTTGTGTCCTCGAAGGGTACCATTGACAATGTTTATCTAAGGGACGTACAGTCGCCCCACATAATATCTAACCACGTTAATGTGTCGGCATACATATTACAGATATGTTGACATTTTACCATTCGTACATAATTCGTGTTTATTTTAGAAATTATTATGTTAGATAGGCTCTTGTATGAAATCTCTAGGCACGGTAGCATCACCTCATATCTCTTGTAACTTAAGAGTAGGTAAGGTACCCAAGATATTTTGAAGAAAGTTTTTACTTTAATATTAATATTAGTTCTTATGTTAGTTTTTATAATAATATTAGTTCGACTGTACCTACCCTTCTCGCAAAAGGCTTAAGTTCCTCTAGATAGATACTTGTGTTTTGATTAACTGTGTACCTTATTAATTGGGAGAGAATTTAAATTTAATTAAACAAATATATAAAGCTTTATAGCACAATATAAATGGACCCAAATCATTAAAATAAATTATTTTTACACATTTGCTGGTAGAGTGTGGTACTTATCCGGATATAAAGTAACCTAATGCCGTTATATACAGAGTTTCATCAAAATTCGTGCAGCCGTTATGAAAGTGGGAACAAAGACACAATAAACTTCCCCATATATCATATTAGTAGGATTCTGTGAGTATGCCTGTTATAAAAGTAAATTTGACCTCATTTTGTTTTTTATATTTTTTCTCGGAATATAACAAGGCCGATCAATCTTCATGCTGGCCTTATAAGGTTACCATAATGATGCGTTTAGGTTCTTGTAATCTCTAATCTGTGGTTTAGGTAAGTAGGCAAGAAACTGTTTTTTTTTTTTTTTACATTTGATAGGTAAAACGTTTGACCGCAATCTCACCTGATGTTAAGTGACGATGCGGTCTACGATGTGACACGCTTACCTAGAAGATACCTATTCACTCGTCTCTTGAAATCGTCCAAATTATAGGCATTTGGAAAAACGGACGCCGGTAAGGAATTCCACTCTTTGGCTGTTCGCATTATAAAAGTAGAAGCAAAGCGCTTTGTGCGGGCTGTAGGTAAGTCAACCATGAATGGATGTCTCGCTTCCGTACGTCTGGTGGTCCGATGGTAGAACGGGCATGGGGGAACCAAGTTGTGGAGTTCCATCGCACACTCTCCGAAATGTATCCTGTAAAATACCGATAAACAGGCAACTTTGCGGCGATGTTCAAGAGTCAGGAGCTTAGACTCGAACAACGTGTCACCTATGAGCCTTTTGGCTCGTCTCTCAATAGTCTCCAAGGCCTCAAGCTGGTATTTAGCAGAGCCATCCCAAAGATGAGAACAGTACTCCATACACGACCGGACTTGCGCTTGGTATAGATAGAGGAGCTGTCCCGGTGTGAAGTACTGTCTCACCTTCGATAGTATGCCTAGCTTCTTCGCAGCTGTCTTGGCCTTGGATTCTATGAACGAGCCAAAATTCAGTTTGCTGGTTAACGTAAACCCTAGAAGCTCGAGCTGGTCTGATATCGGTATCGATACATTTCGGAAAGTTGGAGTTAGGTGGATTTGACTCCTCTTAGCGGAGAAAAGACACGCCTGAGTTTTCGCAGCATTGAACTTGACTAGATTGATGTCACCCCAATCAGCAACTGCTTTTAAAGTCAAGCTCAAGCGCTCAACCATGGCCTCTCTATAAGATTGGATCTGAGATCCACTACAACGTGTGTTGGGTATATAGCTCTCTACGACTGTACTGTCGTCTGCATACCCAATGATTCCGGGCATAAGCAGATCATTGATGTGCAGCAAAAACAATGTCGCAGAGAGAACTGACCCCTGAGGGACCCCGGCATTAATTGCCAAGTGATCAGACGAGCAGCCATCAACGACTACTCGAAGTGACCGGTCCCTCAAAAAGTCTGATACCCAGACACAAAGGTTAGCGGATAAGCCATACGATGGAAGCTTGCTCAAAAGGCTATCGTGCCAAACCCTGTCAAAAGCTTTCGAGATATCTAGAGAAACTGCGAGAGCTTCTCCGTTTTTCTCTATGGCTTCGCTCCATACATGAGTGGCATATGCAAGAAGATCCCCAGTGGATCGGTTTCGGCGAAACCCGTATTGCCGGTCACTGAGGAGGTCATTGTCTTCAAGATATGCCAGGAGCTTATTGTTAAGTATACGCTCCATACTCTTGCATAGTATGGACGTAACCGAGATGGGTCTGTAATTGGCAGGGTCGGCGCGACTACCCTTTTTGGGTACGGGCTGTACATTGGCAAACTTCCAGGACTTTGGCACTTCACCTGTCTTAATAGAGAGGCGAAAGAGTCGTGTCAAAACAGGACACAACTCGGGCGCACAATTCCTCAGAACGATGGCCGGAATACCATCCGGGCCACTAGCCTTGTTCACGTCCAGATTGCGTAGAGTTTTGCGAACCTCTACTTGTCGGATACAAATCTCAGACATGTACGTCTTGCATCTACTCGGGACAGCTAGAGGTGTCGCACTACCAGCATCCAGACGTGAAGACTCCGCAAAAAGAGAAGCAAATAAATTTGCTTTTTCTTCAGCAGTGTGTGCTAGTGACCCATCCGGTTTCAACATTGGAGTATAGAAATTACATTAAAAAAAAATACCCATCCAGAGAGAACCCGAAACAAAAACTAAATACAAAACAACCATTAACTGTGCCAGGCTGGTCTGTGACGGCGAGCTCGCAAAAACATGGGTAACTTTCTGTGATACTGCCACAAAAGACCGAACTATTCAAACGACCCCCAAAGCTCAGTTGAAAGTTGCTCTGCTTCTGCGCTGTAGGCCGTGGATTTGATCCTCACCGAGAACCAACATTAAGGAACACAAATGTTTATCTTCTTGTCGTGACACTAGTTCAAAACAGTGTCGTGAAAGGATTTCAAGCGCGCCTAAAAGAGGTTCCTTTCGAGCACTAATAATAACATTTGTGTAATGAACAACGATGTTTGAACAAATATGATTATTTCTGTGCCTGAGTAAATAAAATAAATGTAAAATCAACTATCTGATTCCCATACATGGTTTGCTTGGATTGGGGCTAGATAGTGACGCTTGGAAAGTCCACCAATATTTATTAATTCTACTGAGTATGTCTAGACAATCTGAATTGGACACGGTATCTGGCATGTTGGCCCGAGGGTAGGGTGGAGGGGGTCTCTAAATGAAATCCATCATGTTTATTAAAACCTACCCCGAATAATGTATTATAAGATGAAGGGGTTGTGATGATGTGACCACTCAATAAACAAGTTTTCTGTATCACAAAAAACATTTAGGATAAGGAAAATATACAACGAATATGTACAGAAAAGGGCACGGTAGTACTACCCCGGACGAGCCCCACACAGAGAGCTCTCCTACATGATATTTTAGCACAGATAGAATGAGTACTATGTTCAATGATGTCATGTCCACGTGTCGAGGACGCGACGTCCGCCCGCTTTGTCGCCGCGTCTGCGGTCGCGGCGGCTAATGGCTCGGCGGCCGCGGGACAAATGGACGGCCTATGCACTATGTACAAACAGAAGCCCAGCAGGAATTCAATTCGCGTAGGTATTAGTCAAATTGTAAAACCACTTTGAAATTTATAGCACAAAGACTTGAAAAACATCACTTTTAAACGATTTTGACGTTCGTAGGTACTGTTATTTTTGCGTTGATACTATTCAAAAGATAATAACGTACGAAATGAGTGCTTACGCTGAGATCTCTATACGAAACATGTAATATGCAGACATAAAGTTTTGTTTTGAACTTAATATATTTAACTTTGAACAAATTCAGTACATAACTAGTTAGAAACCACACGTACTTACAAAACAGTTTCAAATGGAAAGAAATTACGTCTACAGCTTATGCTTTGTGGATTCGATCAACTGCAACACTAAATTACAAGCAAATTAAACTGAAATTATGACACATAGTATTTAACTACTGTGGTGAGAGAAGCGAGCTGCAAACCACTGAAACGAAATTTGGGTTAGGGTACATAGTATTGAGTTGAGCTACTGTTAAAGAGCAGTACCGTGCTGCTCGGACGAACAAATGGTGGCATCCATCATCCACCGTCATCGGGGGGATCAGCGCTTTGTTCCACATTTCAATGCGCACTGCGAGTACTCACATCGCTGTGCACTACATTGTCCGCTGTGCTCTATAGATAGAACAGTCGTGTGTGACGACCCGTCAGCCTCCGGACTCCGACCTAGGAATTGTTATTTTAAGCCAGAAATGAAATTTGCAATACTGCATTTATGACTTTAGTATAAAAAAAAACGTAAACAACTTCACGACATTAATCGCCACGTGCGGTACATATGCCCTCAGAAGGATGTCTAAGAGGGAGGTACGATCAGATATTACATTTGGCACACATAATAAAACATATAAATTAAACACATTTTGCAGTAATTGGTATTCCGTTATTTAAATACATTGCAATTCCATCCCCGCTTAAAAGAATCATACCTACATAACAACGGTAGAGACTAAGCCATAATTTTATTGGCTGTTCCTGTAGACTGTGACATTTGGATAGATTCTAAGTTATCCGAGTTAGTTGTACCATTTCGAACATGGTCTTTGATTAACTTGAAATGTCTTGAATACTCGTCTGTGTTTGCAAACACATCCGTCATTTTGTTCCGATGTGTACGAAGCAAACATATTCGTTTCTTTAATAAGGGATGTGATGATGGGATGTGGCCAAGAATATTGTGATGTCGTCGTGCGTCCGATGGGACTAGTTAGCAACACGTTCGTTTCACGGGAATTCGTTTACTTATTTTGATGACGCTACGTTTTTGTTTGACAATATTATTCTACTTCGGATATTTCGGTACCTAAGTAGAAGAAAAATAAAGCTGCGTTGGTAATACGTAAACGATTTTGTTTCTTCAGAACTAACATAATTGAATGCGTGTTTCTTAGTAGGTGTCGTGAAGCCTTTTCAAAACAAATTAGCGTTTGTGTTTATACTACTTGCTGATGGAATAAGCAGATAGCCGACTTGATGTTAAGTGGTAACCATCACCTATAATAAAGCATTGCCTCGCAAGTTACGCACGATATGAACGTACCCTAGGATGCACTGCCCTGCAGCCATCGACTTGAGGAATACAGATGTAAAGCCTCTTGTACCTTTAATTTCATCGGCAACCAAAGCACAGCAACGCTGCTTGGCGGCAAAAATAAGCATACTCATAAACTTGAAAACCCAATGGCATAAAAAGCCATAACGTGTCGTATGTTTTGTAAATGAATATTTATTTTCCACTTCCGCCGCCTGACCTCTGAATAATAAAGAACTCCTTTGTGCAAATTTATGAGCCGAATAAGAAATTTAAATCGTCTTTTCCCGGCTCTAATGCCGTGCTTTTAAGAGACGTTTTTGCATAAGAAGTCTTTGTGGATTGTGTTAGAGGAGGTCGGACTGATTAAAACATCGAGTGCGTAACTTTATGTAAATCCTCCAGTTTGGCCGCATAACGTTAAAACCTACTTTGGGACTAATTTCATTTAATGTCTGATAAAAATTCAGGAGTAAAGAGCTCTTTGTGGAGTTTTTGAATGGAGGGAGCTCACTGTGCAGCGGCCGTTCGTCGCGGAATTAACATCGATTTGCATATTTTAAATATCTGAAATTTTCAAAATGTTGTTTCTCTGACCGTGATCACTTTGAGGCCATTTGCGATTGAGGCGGATCTTAACCTACAATTGATTAGAATACCTGTGGTTAGAATAAGTCATTAAAGTTCATCTAGTTTGAGATTCCTATATACCTATAGCTTTTGGACCCCTAATTTTAATTATCTAAGGATTTTAAATGTTTTTATTTATTTAAATAAACACACTAGATATTCTACACAAAGCAGAGTTTACTTATGACAACACAATATCACGTCGCATCTCGCTCAGTATATGTATATTATCATTTCAGTATATGTATGGTAGTATATCAAAAAACGAAACATATCCTTATTTACTACCTATGGTTATGAAACTAGCATAACGGACACTGGTAGAATAGTTACAAGAAGCCACAAAAGCAATAAACCAAGAAGTGAAGTCAACTGGTATATTCCTAGAAACCCGCGCCGAGTTGCAATCGAGTTATATCGCGCAAGGCCCGCCGCCGCCGCCGCCGCGCTGAATAATAACGCAGCGATGAGGCCGCGACTTGTTGACGATGGATCTTTTATTCAACTGGTTTTGGAAACTTTAGTAGGAATAGTAGTAGTAGTTTAGTGGAACTCATTACAAAACTAAAGAATTAGGTACCAAATTGATTGTAAAAAGAATCATACCAAAAAAAACGCTAGGAACCCAGCCGTAAGTTTGTTGCCTGTTCTTCTAGGCTTTGGTCGCGAGGAACTGGCGGTAGATTCACCTAGTATATAAGACGTTTCAAAGTGATCCTTGTGTACAGAATAAAGACCGTTTTGATTTTGATTTTGTGTGTGACTCATCCGGGGCAGTACTAGCACCATGCCTATTTCTGTGCGGTATCTATTGCTATTCGTTGCTGTGTTTCAGTTAAAAGGGTATGGTTGCTGGTGAAATTACAGGCATAAGGCTTGACATTTGTATGCCTCTTTTTTTTCTGACGATGGTTCATCTGTATGCCTCAAGTTGATGGAAGCAAAACCGTGCATCATAATCATAATCATTTATTCGTAGGACACGTTCATATCGTGACGTGTGAGGCAATGGTTTGTTATGGTTACCTCAGCAAATGTCCCACACATTTGCTTTTCCAGCAGCAAGACATTAAAGTAAAAAAAATGCTTTGTTTTTAATTAGCATGATAAGCAGCTCGTACAAACCCAGTGCTGGGCATAAGCCAAGGTCAAGGTTGCCTGGAAGAGATCGCTGTTAGCGAAAAGGCCGCCCATTGTATTACTACAATTGTTAGTGATTATGTAAAAATGTGTATCTTTATTTGTTGTGGTAATCAATAAAGAGTTATCTATCTATCTAAGCCTCTTCCCTCAGACACCACTCTTCAGTTATGGTATTTTTACATCCAGGACTTTCTCGGTACGATAACGATGTCATCCACCCATCGGGCTTTTTTTAATAGCTTCCGTTAATACCAGACTTTAAATAAATATTGGTAGACTATTTCACACAAAGCCCCAAACTAAGTATATAACTAATATAGAAATGCTATTCAAAAAAATAATTCATAGAACTGTTTGAGTTACGAGGTCAATCAATTGTTACGATGTCTGCCTGTAATTATAAATATTAACATTGTTAGCGTACTTCAGTGAGCACTTATACAATTAACATTCAAACAACTTGAACAAAAAGTTGTTTGACGGTTGTCAGGCCCTTAAAGCCTTTTGATAAACGTGTCAAAACTTTGTATCCCTCCACAAATAAAGAGAGCTCGTGATTATTAGCGAGATTGACTTAGAGCTTTCTTGTTTCTGACACGCGAGCGCGGCGCGGGGCTTCCACCTTCAGCTCATTTAAACGTTTACAACAAATATCTTCTCTTCAAGGCTTGTTCTGTTTATTTGTTTATGTTAATGTTGTGTTTGTAATACACGTTGGACCAACTCCTTCGACATCTTCTAAGAATCTTGAGAAGGTCCGACAAACAGCGTTGCTGTGTTTCTTAAAGATAAAGATAAAGATAAAGATAATTTATTTGCATAAACAAAGTTTATGTCTGTTTGAAGTGTGTGTTTGCCGGTGAAATTGCAGGTGCATGAGGCTTTACATCTGTATGCCTCAAGTTGATGGACGCCGGTCAGTAGCATCGTAAGGCAAGTACCTATGAGGTGAAATGATTTTAATTGCGCCATAAAGAGGAGCCTCTTTGAGGTGCAATTAAACTCGTTTCACCACACTGTTTCGAAACATTTAGTCATTAATTATGACAAGAAAAATTATAATACAAAGAATGTTTAATTTCGTTACATACTCGTTTCATTTTGTTACGGATGAAACCATGCGTAGATGCTAGTGTTAGACACGAAGTTAATCCTCCCGCCACACGCCTATAATGCTTATAATCCGAGTTATTGCGTGCCGCGAGGCGTCGAGCTCCACCGACGAGATTGAGTCGACGACAACGACGCTCCAAACCCTATTTCCGAGAACGAAACCTCACGCCTCACCGAATGTACAGGTGAATATACAGATTATACAATAGAGAAAAGAAAACGAATAGAAAATGATTATTTTTCGTCGCAAAACCCATAATCTTATTAGAAGAGTTGTTTAAAGTAAGCTGGTTTGATAGTCTACTGGAAAAACACAGGTGCACGTAGAGTAACAAGGTTACATACATTCCAAAATTCAAGAATCATAAAAGAGCGGTAGCAAGCAGTAAGTTTGTTACCTGTTCTTCTAGGCTTGGTCGCGTGGAACTGGCACCTACATTCATCTAGCTTTAAGACGTTGAAACGTTATCCTTTTGATTCAATTGAATAAATACTTTTTGACTTATGATAGATAGAAAACTCTTTTTTGTACAGCAGAATATAACATAACATTTAAGAATAAATTTAAGCTACATTGAAGTACAATTGACGGCTTCTTATCGCTATGAGCGATGTGTTCAAGACAACCTTTGTTTAATTTAAAATATTGTGAATAATGGGTAACATAGCTAAAAGCAATCTCCTTAGTTAAAACGTAATAACAAAATCAGAAAGATGTGGTGTGGAAAGCGTTGTAGATAAGTTGCTTTATTTTAAAGTTGGAGTAAATAAAGTAAATAATTTGAGTTGCACGTGTTGCATTGCCTTTGGAGTCTCAGAAAATTTGCACAACATGCTGTCAAACAGATACATAGAGATAAACATAATGCTATAGTTGTAGTTAGCGTAATTTTTCTTTTGCTTTGTGTAACTTGATCTGTACCGTTGTATACGCCACAAAGATTTTATAATGTCCCAAAAGTTATTAGCCCGGAGCAATGAATCCCCCTCGCACCAGCGTTGTCATTCAGCGTCACGATGCAGCCGGGCGTCTTGAAGGCGCTTCCTATCGGCACTGATTTGGATCAATTAAACTATCCCTGCCCCATATAACGGTCTGCGCAGATAGCTGTCTATGTGTATTTTGTACATTTTGTCAATACTTGTGCTATTTGTAAATAAATGTTCTTACATCCTTGTGATTTTGTTGTGTTGGTAAAAACTATAAAACTAATTTACTAGCCGCAATTGACGCTCGAAATCTACAAGCAACGTCGCACAACAACGCATAATATCATGAGTATAACGCACACGATACGAGTACATCATTTCAAAAGAGGTCATTGTTATAGCTTACCAGAATATAAATAAATATTAGGGGATATTTTATTAATAAATAACATTAATATTAAATACTGGGATCGGAAATCGTGTAAATAATTTTTTAAAATTAATTTAAATCACAAGGATCGATTTGCACGAGAATCCAACTAAAACCACGGTACCGGGACCACATGAGGCGGTCTCAGGTAAGCTGGTGTCTAAGCTGCTGTTCAATTGTAATATAAGCTGCTGAAATAGCAGACTCCTGAGACGTGCACTTCGTCTTAAGTTAGCTAGCAGTCCTTGATTAGAGACCACTCATTCGGCAGACTTATACAAAATATGTTGAAACTCTTTAAACCGAATTCATTAATTATCATTATTTTTTACAGCAACGCTGCTTGACGGCAGAACATAAAGCTCGACTACTCTTTAAGAGTAGTAGAGCTCTTTGTGTGTGGCTCGTCCGGGGAAGTACTACCACCATGCCTTTTTCTGCCGCCAAGCAGCAACGCTGTGTTTCGGTTTGAAGAGTGTGGTTGCCGGTGTTATTACAGGCACATGAGCCTTAACATCTCAAGTTGATGTTGATGGACGCAGGGCAGCGCATCGTCAGGCACGTTGTTATCATGCCTTACTTGTGAGTTACCTCTGATGGTCTCTCTTAACATCTGGTGAGCCATCTGCTTGTTTCTTTAGCAAGTATAAACAAAAAAGGTTGTATCTAATACAAAGTCTAGATAATTCAAATAGTAAACGCACAACCTAAAGTGAATGACCTCTTGTGGTCTGACATAGTAATTACGCAGCAAACCCCCCCCTCTCCCCCCCCCCGGCTCTGACTGGGATGTTGTTTGTTTGTGTCTGCGATTGCATCGGAATGCTTCGCCAATCACAAATAGAAGCGAAATGAACACGCTCTCGTTGGTCTACTTCAGTGAACTGTAGCTGAGACTAGAATAAATCTGTACGTGTTCCTTAGTTTTTGTAATTAGGTCTTTGAAAATTTAAATAGTTAACTGGAAAATTTATTAACATTTGTATGCGTCAAGTTGATGGACGCCCAGTGCATTGTAGGGCACGTTTCTAACGTGCGTGACTTTCGAGGCAGTGCTGTATAGTTACCACTTGAAACTGGTTGTGCAATCCGCTGGTTCCATCAGCCAATAGTGTAAAAAACTCCCCACTTAAATACAATTAATTTTTATTAGTTTTATAGTGTTTACCTACACTTAAGGCAATCACAAAGATTTTAATATAGTCCCAAAAGTTATTATCCGAGTGGGATTTGAACCCACAATCTTCCCTTTGATACGGGGAAAGTCGGAAAAGATACGTATCAAGGGGAAGGTCGTGGGTTCAAATCCCACTCGGATAATAACTTTCGGGACTATATTAAAATCTTTTTAAATACGATTGTTGACATTATTAGTTCATATTTAAACACGTTCAGATTATATTAAGACAGATCATTAATTAAGGCTAGGACTAGTTCTGTAGTCTCCAAACACGGTAGACATCCTCTATACTTTTGTTCTCTACATTCTTAGTCTAAAACTCTTAAACACTTTTATGCGTTTTAATACTAGGTAAACCTAGGTGCCAGTCAGATAGGGGTGCTAGGTCGGGTAACCTCCTCGTGGTGCACCCTGGTAACACCATGAAACACGCCTGCAGAGTACTGCGGACGTGTTTCATGGTGGCTAATAACCCGACACGGTGGGCCTCTCCGCGTGTCCCTCTGTCTAGCAGAGGGCACAGTGTGATGAGGCAGGGTAGACCTACGGGTCTACCCAGGCGGTAGAGCGCGCGCGAGAGACGCGGAACTTCTCGCGCCGCTCATGGTGGTGAATAGTGGGAGAGGACCTGGAGGGGCCTTCTCCCGCATTGCACTTATTCACCACCCCGTCGGGCGGGAACGGCCGGGCACTCACGGTCGTTCCTGGGTCCCTCCCTGCAAAGGGGGGGGCGTGCGGGCCCCGCCATAAAGGCGGGGGCGTTGCGGGGGCCCCGCTGTCATGGCGGGCCAATCGCCGGCGGGGGACTGGATGAAAAGGCTCTGCCAGTTTCCCAGTTCCCCTCCATATAGGCGACGCGGGAGTGTCGCTGGGTTGTTTAGTGGGTATACCGGGAGCGGAAAACCGGGGAGTCCCACATATCCCCTCCATCCTCCAATGGGGGGGAATGCGTAATGCATTTTTCCCAGCGTAACAAAAAAAAAAAAAAAAAAAAAAAAAAGGTGCCAGTCAGATAGATAGAAAAAACTTTATTCCACACAACAACCTAAGAAGAAAAAATAAAACTTAAAACTAAGTTTAAAGTTAAATACAATGGGTGAAGATGACATGAGTAAGAAAGGAGTGAGCACTGAGATGACGAATGATAGAGGAGAGTGGAAGAATAAAACCTGTTGTGCCGACCCCGTGCAGTGCGGGACAAGGGCAGGAAGATGATGACAATGGGTGGGTACAAAGGCTAAGTCAAAGTTAAAGTCAAAAAGTATTTATTCAATAAAATCACAAGGATCTCTTTGAAACGACTTAATGGTAGGTGACTCTAGGTGCCAGTTCCACGCGACCAAAGCCTAGAAGAACAGGCAACAAGCTTACGGCTTGGTTCCTACCGTTCTTTTGTATGATCCTTGTTACAATGTAATATAATGCTAAGGTGCGACCTCTACCAAATAACCGTTCCACTTAACCAAACCAAGACCAAACCTAGCCAAGAAATACGTGCAACATTTGGCTGCCCCTGCCATTCTAAACAGTAGAAACGCAAAATATCGATAAAGATTTGACTTTATCGCGTTGAGTAACGCGGGATAAGCCGCGGGACGCGCGTCCTCCTAATAGAAGGATTATCATAAATATCTCCGCGTAATGGCCGGAACCGGAAACCCAGGCGACTTGGCGCTGTGTCTACCCCCACCTATCTACTCGCACGTTAACAGCTGAAAGGGAAGCTTTCAATTGTCACCCTATAAGCACGCACGCAATCACCTTTTGTGGTTTTCCTCACATTTATTTAATTCTTACTTTAATCTCTACATCTTTTCTTCTTCTTCGTGCTGTGTCACTAGTTCCTTTCAAAATAATGTGGTGTAAAGATTTTAAGTGCACCTCAAAGAGGCTCCTAATTACCTCTAGTTAGTAACTAGCGCGTGTTGCGTACATTACGCAAATCGAAATTCCAAAAATCTTAATTAGTTAATAAATGTAAAGGCTAGATTTACGTATATGGATGTTTGTTACTCAATCACGTCACAGCTGGACCGATTGGGATGAAATTTAGAATAAACAAGGGTAAAATAAATGGATAATGGTCAACTTTCCACACAGCACTATCTAACCTCAAACTAAGCAAAGCTTGTGATATGGGAACCAAACAGCTGATATAATACTAATATACTTTTTTTGTCAATACATACTTATAATGTTTAATAACACCCAGACTGAGAACAAACATCTATATTCATCAAACAAATGTTCGATTTATGTGGGGATCGAACCCACAGCCTACAGCGCAGAAGGCAGCGCTACCAACTGTGTAATTCGTGATCAGCCTAGTATACAATAAGTCTTCTTCTGCACGAGACCGACCTACGTTAGCACCTATAAAAAAGTATATTTTTCCTTATAGTCATCTAAAAGGAAAGAATATACTTAGTAGTGAGGGTTGACCCATATTCCTAAAATTTTTCCACATCCCCGGACTCTGTAGAATTCCCATTTATTCCAAAGACACGCTCACGTACGCTGGTCACGGCTCAGACTATTCGACGTACGAATTTGAACCTTACCGCTTTCAGATAAGAGTCAACCCTTGTGCGTGAATAAGTTTCATTTGCATGCAAATCAGTTTTATCGATACTATTGATAAGAGACGTCATATCGTAGGTATTGCGTAGCTCCGTAGTGGTCTCGTAGCAGCCAGCTACGGCGTAGCAATGGACCGATTCTTGAGTTTTATTTGCTTAACGTGATTGTGTACTTTAGCCGAATGTTATTATTGCTCTCTGATAAGGTAAATATTACGGTAAATATGAAGTTCCGAAAATATCAAAGGAGAAGCGATATTTTTGTGTCAAAATATCATTTTTCCTGTTTTTCATGGAAAGTTTGTTCATAATAAGTAATGGTTTCAATAATTAATACCATTCATAATCACGCCACTACTGAACTGGATTGGATGAAACTTGGAACAAATATAGTTTGTAACCTGGATTAACATACAGGCTTTTATCCTGAAAAATGTACAGGAACGGGGTATAAAATATAAAGAAACCCAAAAATAAAATGCCTTAAATATTGATGTTAGCAAACACCGAACGATTCCGCGGGCAAAGGCAATGTCAAAAGGTATTTATCCAAGAAAATCACAAGGATCACTTTGAAACGTCTTAAAACTAAGTGAATCTAGGTGCCAGTTCCTCGCGACCAAAGCCTGGACGAACAGGCAACAAGCTAGTAGGCGGTAGTAGCTATTATAATATAAGTTTCTTATAGAGAACGGGCGGATCTTCTAGTACACTATAAAAGGAACTCTTTAAGCGTTATATAACGTGAGAAAAGTCAGATCGACGATATCTTTCCGCGACATAAAGTTTATGAAGTAGTCCTCGCGTCTACCCGCAGCAATAACCGGAGCTATGGGCTTCCTTAGAGGAGATAATGTTATATCGTTTTAATCAATTGGAACTTAAGGAACAATTGGAGCTTGGAACAAGGGCAATGAACTATAGGTACTTTATAAGCTAGCTTTTAAAAATGTATAAAACAGCTTCAACTCTAGGCACGGTAGATATCCCTTAGATTTTATGACTTTAATCGAGATTTGACTTGAGAGTTGACTTGTTTAATCGTATCAGATGTACAGATAAATGAAGTTTTGGATTTATTATATGAGTATTAATGACAAAGATCTTATGGAAAAAACAGCAGTTTAAGAAATTGTAAGATATGCAATAAGTAGCATCCACCAAAATCACTTTATTACCCGATACCTATAATTATCGCGCCAGTTCAGTAGTTCTACTGAGTAGCTCAACTAGAACAAATGATACAATTTTATATCTCTAGTAGGTACTTAATGTAGTATATTAGTAAATAAAACATAAATACAAACAAAAGTAACAATTTGGACTAACAATGCCTGAGACACGAGTTCAAAGACACTTTTCAAAGCTAATATTTACACTTCAATAGACTCTTAAAGTCTTAAAGACGGGCCTCCTAGTTCTTCCTGTAATTTTCTTCCTTTTAATAAACTTAAATATTATAAAACTTAATTATCATTGAAAAAAGTATCTATAAATACTTACCAATGAGTAGATACAGCAACCACCTTGATGCTAGCTATTCACAATCTTATTCACTTTTTAATTAAATAATTAAAACGTTTATCTAGTTCAGTAAAAATCTATCGTAGCACTGTTTACTTGTGAGAGTAATTTGAATGTCAAAGCGTTATTTATAAACCATAATAATTGAGGTATTCTATTTAGTAGTGATCTATTCGCGCGCTGGCTACCCACTTGTTGGTTGTTGACAACTTACTAATATAAAAAACTTTACATTATTTTATTTATTAACTTAGTTATATCCACTACAATTATCCTTCATAACATTTTAAACTTAAAATGCAGTTATTTACGCTAAGAACTATTTTGAAGTTTATCCGCGATCGTGGGGACAGCGATGCGTGTAGCGAGTGCGACGGCCGCGCGCGGACTGGCGTGACGGGTGGCGCGGCCTGACGTGACGGGTGGCAGGCTAGCTGACAGTTTACGACTCATTTGATCATTCGGTTCCTTGGACAAGGACGACCGGAGGAGGAATTCACAAATTATATTATGGCATGTGATTTTTAACTCAATAAATAATCTATTGTATCAAATATTTATTACGCAGAAATATTGGGGTTAATATCGGGATCCATGCATGTATTAAATACTAAAATAAACAAAAATATACATGCGATGGTGGTGTTATTGGTATAACTCATGTTAATTTTTATAGAATGTGTGTGCTCTTTTGTAATACTTGGATGAACCCCTGGCCTCCCTTAGACATCGTCACAGAATCAGAATCTTGAATTGGAAACTGAAAAACTGAAACAGCTTCACGACTGTGATCCCCAGGCACGGTAGATATCCCCTCAGATTTCTTAGTACCGAGTACTAACTACAGATTAATTGAGGACGTCTGAGGTAGTCAGAGGTACGTCCAAACATTACCCACATAGCAGTAGTTGGTATTGCATACGTGACAGGTTGCAAGCCCATCGCCGCTGTTAGACTAACTACTAACTGGTTTCCTCACGATGTTTTCCTCAAGAGCACACTGGCATTACGCACATACATTTTTCGACAGGAAAAATCCCCTGGTACACGACCGGATTCGAACTTACGACCTCACGAAAAATACGGCTATGACTTGAATTTTAAAATTACTAAGAAACCTGAATCTACAGTACCTCAATATCAAAGTAGCTGTTTGTTTTATGTCGAACTGGCGCCTCAGACCCCCACCGCGGTCCTTGAGACGGGCGTCCTCCAACGGACCCTCCCTTCTGGAACATGCCTTTATCTGCGATCGCGAAACTATAATAAAAAGTTGTCTCATTCCCTTAGTTTAGTAGATTGAGTGAGCGAAGCGAACGAATATCTTACAGTCAACTTGTGCGATTTGGCATTGTATATATGTATGTGTGTTTGTCGGGCCTTAACTTTCGAACCGTCGAGAAATTTACTGGTAAATTTATAAATGAGTTGGGGGCTAAAATAAAAAAAGTCCCACAAAGATATCAAGTTACATGTCATATAAAAGGGATTTGTTTCTACATTCCAAAAACCATTTTTCCTTTTTTTCTACTCACCCAGTTTTTTGAAAAATTTATATTTTTATAAGATTCAAGATCCAAGAGAAAGACATAACTTTTGTACATAAAGAAAATACATACAGAGATATAACGAATTTAGGTACAATGGACGGCTTTGTTGCCAAAAGCAATGTCTTCTAGACAACCTTTTGTAGCACCTATATGGATTGATAAAACTAAGGAATAGTAAAAGATCTGCTTTGCGTAGCTCACTGTTTAATTATATCCTATTTTATCATTTCTTTATCTGTTTATTTATATAACAAGAAAATTACAGCTTGCTGTAGGCCGGGAGTTCACAGAACAAACATTTCTGTGATGAACATAGATATTTGTTCTCTGTCTGGGTGTTATTATACAATATTATATTATTTCAGCTAGTTGGTCCGCCGCCGTCCGCTGAAAAGTCCACCAATATGTGTTGAGTTTTTTTATTTATATGGATTTCGATAAAATACGAGTAATATGTAAGTAAATAGTGTAAGGTGATGGCACGCGTGAGTCTCACTGCCTAGCAGGAGCATGTCCCCGCTACGCAGTGGCAGCCCGCGTCGCAGTCCGCGTCCGTGTTGCAGCCGGTAGCCGCGACTGCGGAACGAACATTGTGCTTGTACTAGAGGTATATGCAGTACACCTGCATTGGCAACTAGAGTCCTATACGTAATACACAGTGAAAAGCAGGATTTCCTAACCTGGGATTTTATTTCATAATTTCCGTTAATTTAGAACTTATGAAAACCCCCCTGAAAAATTCATAACATAACTAAGAAAAAGTATGCCTGGTAGGCAGAAGGTTTAAGGTGAAGTGGGTGCTAAAGTTCCGATCTGTATTTTTTAGACTCAAAAACAAAAAACAAAATATTTTTGCTGCTGATGGAACCGAATGCTCTAGCTGATGTAAAGTGGCAACCACCACCTATAACAAGGCATTGCATCTTAAGTCATCATCATCTTCCTGCCCTTGTCCCACTTTATGAGGGGTCGGCACAACAGGTTTTTTCTCTCCACTTTGCTCTATCATCCGTCATCTCATTTGTCACTCCTTTCTTTCCCATGTCATCTTTCACACAATCCATCCATCTTTTATTTGGCCTACCTCTACTCCTTAATCCATCCACATTCATACCTAACACTCTTTTCGTAACATGACATTCATCCCTTCTCATAACATGCCCATACCACGCTAACCTATTGCTCCTCATTTTTTCAATCACTGGCGCCACTTTCAAACTGCCTCTAATAAAGTCATTCCTTATCTTATCTATTCTTGTCACTCCACACATCCATCTCAACATTCGCATCTCCGCTGCATGCACTCTTCTTTCATCCGTCCCTTTAGTGGCCCAACACTCCGATCCATACAAAACGACGGGTCTTATAATAGTTTTGTATATTTTCCCCTTTAGTTTTAGGGGCATTCTTGGATCGCAGGTTGTTCCTGTGACTTCTCGCCATTTCATCCATCCTGCATTTATTCTATTTTTTACATCCCTGTCAATCTCACCATCATTCTGTACTACTGAACCGAGGTACCGAAAATCGGAACAGACTGGCAGGGATACACCATCTAAGGCAATATTGGCGAAACTGGAGGGACCACCGAAGTCACAGAACAGATGTTCTGTTTTGGTCCTACTGATCTTCAATCCGACACTCTCCAATTTCCCCTGCCATTTTACCAGCCTGCTCTGGACCTCGGTTGCGTTTTCTCCGACAAGAACAATGTCGTCGGCGAACAGCATGCACCAGGGTGCCTCCTCCTGTATGTCTGATGTCAGTGCATCCATTACCAGGAGGAACAAATAAGGGCTCAAAGCCGATCCTTGGTGCAAGCCTACAGCCACATTGAACTTGTCGGTAACGCCAGCTTCGGACTTGACTTGTGTACTAGCTCGGTTGTACATAGCCCGTATAAGCTGCAGGTACTTCTCAGGCACTCCTTTCTCTTTCATAGCCCACCACAGAACCTCACGGGGTACCCTGTCGTACGCCTTCTCCAGATCAACGAAAACCATGTGCAAGTTCTTATGTGCACGGCGGTATTTCTCGCACAGTTGGCGAAGAGCAAATATGGCGTCCGTTGTCCCACGTCCAGGCATAAACCCATACTGGTTCTGTGATATCTCACTCTCCTCTCTTATTCGTCTCGCTATCACCTTCTCCCAAACTTTCATACTATGTGACATAAGCTTTATTCCTCGATAGTTGTTACAGTTCTGTACATCACCCTTGTTTTTGAAAATGGGCACCAGTGAACTGTTGCACCATTCTTCTGGGATCGCCTCATCTTGTAACAACTTGTTGAAGAATAAAGTCAGCCACTTCCATCCATCTGCATTTAAACACTTCCATACCTCCACTGGTATACTATCCGGTCCTACAGCTTTTCCATTCTTCATACTTTGCACTGCTTTTCTTACTTCATTCACTCTTATCTCTTCTACCAAATAAACCTATGTTTACGGGTTCGTACCCTAAAACACCACTCCAGTCATTTTCTTCATTCATCAACCGTTCAAAATATCCCTTCCAACGTTCTTTTATTTCTTCATCCTTCGTCAACACTTTTCCTCCATCATCTTTTATACATTTTATGTGCACAATATCTCTTCCATTCTTTTCTCTCACTTTCGCTAATCTGTAGAGGTCTTTTTGTCCGTGGGGGCTGTCCAACAATCGGTAAAGTTTGTCTTGTACCTGAGCCCTTGACACGGCCACAGCTCTTTTAGCATTCTTCTTACTTACCAAATAAATTTCCCTTTTACTCTCTTTTACACTTATGTTGCTATCTTCCACGCTCTTCCATTCTTTAAACGCATTCTTCTTTTCTTTCAAACTCTTTTGTACATCTTCACTCCACCACCAAGTATCCTTATTCATTCTTCCTTTCCCTTTCGATTCATCAAAAATATCTTTAGCAACATTTCTAATACAGTGCGCCATATCATTCCAGCACACATTCACTGATTTATCTGCCATATCCTTCATTTCAACCATCTTATCTACCACTCTTGTTTGAAATTCTTTCGCATACTCCTCTTTTTCTATGAGATGCCATTTAATTTTTGGTAAGGGCTTAGATTTTTTGTCTACAGGTTGGACTTTTACTTTCATCTCCAATATAAGTAGGCGGTGTTGGGAGAGTAAGGCTGCACTCGGCACGACTTTACAATCCTTGGCCGCTTTGATCCTGTTTCGTCTGATAAGGAAATAGTCAATCTGAGTGTTATGGTTTCCGCTATTGTACGTAATCAGATGTTGATCTCTTTTTTTGAAAAATGTGTTAACTATCGCCAAATCAAACGCAGTCGACGCTTGCAATAGAGTGTCTCCCTCCCGGTTCCTGTTTCCGAAGCCCCACCCTCCATGTACTCTTTCATAGCCTCCATTCAGTCTTCCCACGTGTCCATTAAAATCTCCACCTATGTACACATCCTCACTCTGTGGAATATTCATAATTACCGCATCAAAATCCTCCCAAAACTTGTCTTTCACTACATCATCACATCCAGCCTGCGGTGCATACACACTCACTATATTTAAAACTACGTCTCCCAGCAACAACTTCACAACTATCACTCTGTCATTCATCCTCTTAACATCCGTCACACATTTTTCATCTCACTGTCAAGTACTATTCCTACACCATTCCTCTTACCATCACTACCACAATAGAAAAATTTATATCCCGCTCCAATTTCTCTTGCTTTCGTACCCTTCCATCTCGTCTCTTGCAAACAAGCCACATTTATTCGTCTTCTTTTTAGAACATCCGCTAACTCTCTTCCCCTTCCAGTCATCGTCCCAACATTCCAACTTCCAATCCTCAATCTTACTTCCCGGACTCGCGTCTTACGTTGCACCCGTCCCTGATGCAACAACCATTGACTGATGATGATGCAACACCAACAAGCATTGCATCTTAAGTCACGCTCGAAAAGAAAGTGCCCAACGATGCACTGCCCTGCTTGAGGCATATACAGATGTTACCCCTCATGTGCCTGTAATTACACCGGCAACCACACTCTTCAAATCGAAACACAGCGTTGCTGCTTGGCGGCAGAAAAAGGCGTGGTGGACGAGCCACACATAAAGAGTTCTACTAAGCCTAAAAAAACTGAGTACTTGTATGACTTACTCCTGACTAAACTGGCTGGAAGGGGTATCACTTGGTCCATGTCATTTTGGCAAGACACCATCACGGCTGCTAAAACCACGAAAATAGACAAGAAAAGTAAGAATTTCATTTTTGTTTGAGTTTTTTTTTTACACAACTAGCTGATGGAACAATCAGATGGATTTATATAATTTTATAACTTTCAACTACTCTTAAATACTACCAAATTAGTTATACTTAAATTTGTTATGCTTGGATTTCTGTGTTTTTTATTACTTATTAAGTTGCGTATAATTTCTTATCATTACCGAATGAATTAGTTCGTTGATTGAGTGAGCAAAGCGAACTACATTCTTGAGTAAGAACCCCCGCCGACTAGAGACTTTCTGTCGGCCGATTAAAATAGAAAAGATGCGATGGTGGTCTGGTAGCTGACCCGCCTTCCGATCCTAAGGACTTGGGTTCAAAACCAGCCATGCCTCAATGAGTTTTTCTGGTAAAAAAGTATGTGCACAGTGCCAGTACTCACAAACGGTGAAGGAAAACATCATCAGTAAAACCTGTTTATCGTAAAACCTCTAAAGTTCCAAAAGTGAGGTGAGGTACACTTAAAATAATTTCACCGCACTGTTCACACCACACCAGTGAAGAAGAAGAGCGGCCAATAGTTTAGTTGATCTATTGACCAATATGAAGATGTATGCATTAAGCAGTAGCAGCCCAACATGACCTAACTATACTGTACTGGCCGATAGCAGTCCGCAATCCACGAGGGCTCCAAAGCGAATTGTAGGTCGGGTAAGCGCAGCGAACGACATCTTCATAGTTCATAGATCAGTGAAGTAGAGTAGCAACCGTTAGTACTGAGTACTAAGAGATCTGAGGGGGTCTCTACCGTGCCTGGGGATCAAAGCCAAGAAGCTGGTGCAGTTTAAGATACCGTCAACTTAAGGTTGTTGTAATCTGTGCCCAGTATACCAAATTTTAGAACAATTCATTAAAAAAGCAAAAATTTAAAAAGTTACACAAATGTATCAAATTACATGTCATATACAAGAGATTTGTATGTAAATTCCAAATCCCTTTTTACTTTATTTTAGGAAGCCTGGTTTTTAAAATACAACGAAAAATTGAAATTAACTTAACCAACGATCCAAGAGCCCAATCTTTTAGGGTTTTGTTAATATGTATTTTATTTTGTTTGGAAAACAAACAGTATTTAAACTATGACATCGTCCAGTTCCTTTGCTTTTTCATATTTCTTTTCTTGTATTAAATTAAGAAAGTACCTACTTAGTTCTCCTAAAATGGTGACAACGACCTGATCTGATGATAGAACCAAGTTCTGTCCAACGGAACTCTTTAATAAATAGGTCAATATTATTTGAAAATTGGTTACCATACCAAGTTAGTAGGCGGAGGTCAGAAGCAAGTCCAAATATACCTAATGTTTGGACTTGCCTCTGACTACCGCTTACTTTAATTTTCAGACCGTTCGGATCGCATCACGAGATCTCAGTTCGGGGCGAACCACTAGTTTAGTTTAGTGGTAATGACGCCCGAGGTCACGTCTCTCGGACACAACACTCCACTATCCTCTATGCTATACTTATTTCTCGAATACGACTTGTAGGTATTTCGCAAGAAAATGAAAAAACTTTGACAGCCAAAGTTATGTTATTAGCGATACAGAATGGTTGCAGTGCGCTGTTTGATTCAATAAATGTTTTAGCTTCAAACTTTAGTACAGGCGTTGCTAAATCGTGGCGTCGTGGAGACTCGTGTGTTGTTTTTGTTAGAAATACTTAGTTATTGAACGGTAAATCAATTTTATCTGTAGTTATCTTTTTACTACTGCGCTACTTACTGTACGGACAGTGAAGGAAAAAATTGTGAGGATCTGACTAAGCCACGGGATTCCGTGATTTGTCAGCTCTGCACGTGTTATCTATGTCTTTCCTTACTTCTTCTTTTTGTTGTGTCATTAGTTTTTCGAAAGAGTTTGATAAAAGGATTTTAAGTGCGCCTCAAAGAGGCAAAATTACATATTATTTCGAACTTTTTGATTCGATAACATGCCGGTTCCCTCAAGATGTTTTCCTTCACCGTTTGAGAGTCCTGACTTAGGAAACATTTAGACAGGCAAGACAATTTATGTGCACGCGTAAAGTTTTGCTCTTGAATGTAATAAAGTGTAGTATTCTAGGAGAAGCAATGGGTTTGCCATAAGAAAATTCAAAAAAATACTAAATACAAATAAGAAGACCCATTTTAAGTTTTGTTACAAGAAAGTGTTATTTTATTTTGGAATTTTAGGAAAACTTACAGCTAGGTACAGATTATTGTTTGAAAAGTAAATCTTAAAAAAAAAGATTATTTACCTGAAGGCCAATTAAAAGTTATAAATAATATAATAAAAAATAAAATAGAAGAATAACATTGAAGTAGAATACAATAAAGCAATAAATAAAATAAAATAAAAAATAAAGTGCGAATTCCTACGCACTTGACGCAAATAACCGATAAACAGAGGAATTAACCCTTCAACCCCCGATCGTGTCACCTCCCTCGCGAGCCTCCACCAGCCAGCCGGCCACAGCGCACTACATCAACAGGTTAATGTTCTCGTAGCGCTACGAAGGGCTACGTGGGTGCTACGTGCTACGAGATTTTACGGAGTAAGTTACGTAATGAACTACGTAATGTCTGTGGGTGGCGTAAATAAATACTCGGGTAAACTTTCAGGGCAATGACGTGGCTTAAGGCATTTTGCAGTTTATTCCAATCATCTTATCAATATTACTTGGTATATAGAGGTATAGTAATGTCATGTATTTCTACCACGAAGCAGTGATGCTCGCATTAGTACTTTTCGATTGGAGGAGTATGGATGGATGCCGATACAATTACAGCCACCATTAGACTAAACACCGAAGTGATGGAAAGAGAAGTGTCGGACGTCCAGTAATACGATGGGTCGACGACATTATCAGCGTCGTAGACCGTAGATGGAGGTAGCCCAATATCATGTGGAATAGCAAAAGCAAAGAAAAACCCAGCAGTGGGATAAGTTGGGCTGTAGATGATGATGATGATGATGATAATGAGATTTAACCTTAAGTCTCAAGACTGATGGCTCACAAATGGGTGTCCTAAGTGGACATGTGCTTTGAGGTAATGTATAACCATGAGAGACAGAGGTGACCGATCTACATAAGGTGGGTCGTTTGCTTACTTCCTTTTTTCCCTAAAAAGTAAGTAATGTTGTCACACTGCATACTGCGTGTACTGTGTGAGCGGCGGGCGCTAACGACTGCGCTAATGCCCTAATGACAGCGCCATCTACCGGACTAGATTACAATAATGTTTCCCTCCACCCCTAATCCACCCCTTCCCTTGTCAATTACACTACGGTTCAGTTCATTAGATTAAAGTTTCAGTACATTATAATATAGGAGTTCATTTAGGAGTTTCTAGTCTTCTTCTTGTGTGTAGTTTCTTTCGAAACTTCATGTGTGATGAAAGGATTGCGGCTTCAAGAGGCTCCTTTTATGCACTTGACACTTGTTTAAGACCTTATCAGGTTCTACGACATACCGGTTTCCTCACAATGTTTTCCTTCACCGTTTGAGAGCACTGACTGTGCATATAATGTTATGAACAGAAAAACTCATTGGTACACGTCCGGCTTAGAAACCACGACCTTAGGATCAGAAGGCGGGGCTGCTACCACTGGACTACCAACGCCAGACCCAGTTTCTGTTAGCAGCTTAGCATTCCGCTTTCCACTAGGCGGCCCGTAAGCTGCTTTAGTAGTAGAGCTAAAGAGCTCTACTACTCTATACCATGGTACTACATTCAAAGTGATCCTTGTGATTTTATTGAATAAATACCTTTTGACTTTGTCATGCCTAATTCTGCCGCTAAACAGCGTCGCTGTGTTTCGGTTTGAAGAGTGCGGTTGTCGGTGAAATTACAGGCACATGAGGTTTAACATCTGTGTGCCTCAAGTTGATGGACAGGCCAGAGCATCGTAGGGCACGTTCCTATCGAGCGTGACTTAAGATGTGATGCTTTGTTATAGGTGATGGTTACCACTTAACATCAAATGGGCTATCTGCTTGTTCCATCAGCAAGTTGATTAAAAAAGAACTTTTTATCTACTTATTTGTAAAAAAAATATAATAGAATGTGAACTCCCCCCGCGCCTCATCCCATCAGCCGCCAACTGAACTACTGAGTTATTTCTCGGAACCGTATAATGGCTGCCGCCCGCGGCTTCACACAAAACAAACCAAGGTGCATACTCCTTTTATTAGAATAAATAGTTTTAACAGAGATTCATAAGTCTTTGAAATAATTGAAACCAGTCATTTTGTCCTGGATTTTTCTACGAGAATAAAGTGCGTATTCTTCTTAGTGTGAATGCAGAAACTGAGGATAGAGATAAACAAAACTAATGCATTTAAATAGTGTAGAATGTAGGTATTAGTATATTGTGTAGTTATGTTTTGTGCGAGACATGCGCGTCTCTCAGTTGACGCGCGAGCCAGGCGACGCCGTCAGCGAGGCCGGCGCCCGACACTCCACTCGATGCGCAGATGTGCCACGGACGGTCCGACACGCGCTCCAGGCACAGCGCTACAACAACACAATATACAGGCTATATAAAGCTTCATTATTTATTTTGTAACAAGGATTATATGCAAAGGAGCAGTAGAAATCAAGCCGTAAGTTTGTTGTCTGTTCTTCTAGGCTTGGTCGAGTGCAATTGGCTCGATTCTTGTGATTTTATTAAATAAATATAATTCTAGTCTTACCAAGATCTGACCAAAGCAAAGTTATAAAGTTAGGATTAGAACTTTGGGATTGGAAAACAAGCGAGGACGAGGTCCGAGCTTGCTTGCTCATTCTTGTCTTGTAAGTAAAGCTACGTTTTGCGCGATAATCACAAAGTACACTCGCCCGCAAAAATAAAGGGTCACCTAGTTAGCTCCAAATAACTTTGAAACCACACAATCTAGCTCGTTAAATTAAAACGTATCTGAAAGAAAATTTAATTACGCATTAAAATAAACTACCACCACTGTGCGCTGGCTAAACTCTAACATGGTGATAATTCTGGTACATTCTTCCAAAGTCAAAGGTATGACTTTGCACAAATAACTCGAATTGAATAGAGAAAATCAATTTCAAGTCCCATATTTATACAAAATTAAAAAACAAAATCAAAGAAGTCTAAATTGAAAAATGAATCACAATTTGACAACATGTAGTTTTTACTTATGACGCATTTTTTTATGCCATTAAAAAAGGTTAAATGAAGGGTTGCATACAGTCCACATATGCTCTAATGATTTAATTTCATAAGCAAAAGAAGTTATCTTGATCATTTCTTGAAGATATTACTGTTTTTAAAGGTGACCCTTTATTTTTGAGTGTAGATATAGACTGTAAATAGTTTGAGTAGGATCACGATTACGATTCAGATTAGTAGGACAGCGGTGTACACAAAAATACACCGCTGTCTTCCTCATTTTCGTTTATCCTTAACATCCATAGTTGGACGAGATCGCTCTTAGCGATAAGACTGCCCATTGTACCTAAATTTGTAATATACCTATCTGTATCTGCCTTCCTTTGTGTACAATATAGTATTCATCTATTTATCTATCATTTCAATGATGGCCATTAATGGCGTTTATACTGTCTTTTTGATCGAGTGAGCGAAGCGAACAAAGATCTTAGTTTCAACTTGGGCGATTTGGCATTTTATGTATGTATGTATGTATGTATGTATGTTTGTCTGGCGATAACTTTAGAACCGTTGATCCGATCTGCATGAAATTTGATAAGTCGATAGCTTGTACTTGAGAAATTTACTGGTAAGTATATGAGTAAAATCGGATGAAGGGTTTTTGAGATATGGGGTTTTTTAAGGGCGCAAAAATAAAAAAAGTTACTTAAAAAAATCAAGTTACATGTCATATGAAAGGGCTTTGTTTGGACACCTCAAAACAATTTTCACTTTTTTTTTGGGACGCTCGGTTTTTGAGATAAAATAATAAAAGTTAAATTAAGATAACCAGCGATCCAAGAGCTCCCATCTCTAAGAGTTTCGTTGACATCAAGGTTTTTCTGCTGGTCGGCCAGTTCCTTTGCTTTTTCTTATTTTTTTTTCTTGAAATAAATTAAGGAGGTACTCAGTTCTCATAAAATGGTGACGACGACCGGGTCTGATGATGGAGCCAAGGTCTGTTCAACGGAACTCTTCAATAAATAGGCCAATAGAGTTGAAACTTGGTAACCATACTAAGTCAGTAGGCGGTAGTCAGAAAAAAGTCCAAAGATAATGTTTGGACTTGCCTCTGACTACTACGAACTCAAAGTTTTGATGCGTTCGTCGGGTCGCATCGCGAGATCTCAGTTCGGGGCGAACTACTAGTTTAGTTTTAAGCACGCCAACCTCTTGTTCTTCACCTGTCAATGTTGGCTGGTAGAAAATGCTGTCTACCATAAAGCTCTCCTTTTGTACAAACTTTGTTTGGTGCAATAAAGAATTAAATAAATAATAAAAAATGTTGAAATGTGGGAGTGAGTCGGCGCCTCATGCGAGTGAGTTGCGCAGCAGTTACCGGCGGCGATCTGGTGCGGCGCGAGCGCGTGCGGCGCGTCGCACTTGTTGGCCAGCACCAGCAGCGGCGCGCGCCGCCCGCACATCTCGGGGTGCGCCAGCATCAGCTCCAGCTCCTCGCGCGCCACCACTGCGGCAACACACGGACACGCGCACACATGTTATACAGGTAGGTATACGCTGGAAGCAAAGGAACTTGGCGGGTTTTACTCCTCGCGTCGTACTCCTCACTGCTGAGGGTCGTGACCTCCATGGACCACTTTATCCTTTACTATTCTTCGCCATCTTAATCTGTTGCCGGCGACCTGGATGGCTTCATGGACCTTCGGATCGAGTGTAGTAGTGTAGAGTGTAGTGTGTCGGGTTTTACTACGTTCGGTTTTAGAACTGGAGCTTCATTATAATATTATTTTGTCATAAGAATCATACAAAAAAGGTAGGAAACAAGTTTGCCTGTTGTTATATGTTGGCGTGGAACTGACACCTAGATATAAGACGTTTCAAAGTGATCCTTGTGATTCAATTAAATAATTAACTTTAACTTTGATTCTGAGGTCCTACTACTCGAGAACCGACCACTTGGGAGGTGTACTTTGGAGGTGAAGGGTTGCTTATGGTTGTCCGATTATTTTAATGACTAATAACGTTGACTTAGTTTTGCACGTTGAACGTAGAAATGACGTAGGGAATGTATAATAGTATATAATAGATGCACAAGGTATGTCTCACCGAGTCGCAAATGGTCTGTGGAGTCGACGACGAAGATGACGGCGTGTGCGGCACGGTAGTGTCGCTCCCACAAGGCACGGTGCCGTGCGGCGCCGCACACGTCCCACGCCGTGAAGGAGACGCCGCCGCCTGCGACAACACGTGCTGTGCTATACTATACTGTACTATACTTACTGTTAGTTTGTAAAATTAATATTGTCTCAGAAATTTGCAACAACCCTTATAATGTGTAAGTGACCTTGGTACATACGCTATTTGCGTTTCCAAATAATTAGTACCAATTGGAAAGTCAAAAACAGCTGAAATAGGGCTTCTTTCATTTTGGAGGAAAGTTAAAGAGGCATTTCAGGAATGAAAATCTTCGAAATTTCAAAAGTCTTAGAATAAAAGTTGTTCGTCATTACCTGCAGAGTACCGTGCTTCCGGAGTCATAGGGGTAGTATGTCACACGTTGTATAACTGAAATAATCTTTAGGCATTGCATGCTTCTACAATTTAAATTTACTAATTAACAAATTTTCGTATAAAAGGCGATATTTTTACTAATAAAACTACATAAAGTCGAGAAAATGATGAAACTGGTGATTCTTGTGACTGCATTGCTGGTCCTAGCCGCGGTGGTGATACCCGCGTGCGCTACCGACCATCCAGAGCCTGACGTAATGTACGTGCTCAGTGAGTCTCTACTTTTGCTCATTTAGTTTCAACCCCTATATGTACTCTCGTTTCAGGTCGTGCTCGTAAGGCATGCATAAGTGACGCCGACTGCCCCAAAGGGTGCAAATGTATCAATAAACTGTGTGAATGTTAAAGTTACAGCCTCATGTCGCGTGGAACTGGTACCTAGAGTCACCTAGCTTTAAGACGTTTCAAAGTGATCCTTGTGATTTTATTGAATAAATACATTTTGACTTTGACTTTGGCTTTGACATAACTTAATCCCAGGCATGGTAGTATCCCATCAAATCTCTATGTACCAGTACTCTTAGTTATTAATAATAAATAAATAGAACGGTATAACCAACCAGTTTGTTGCCTGTTCACCTAGGCCACAGATAAGAGAATACTAGTACTAGGCTTTGGTCGCGCGCGTGGAACTGGCACCTAGATGTGATTTTATTGAATAAATACCTTTTGACTTTGTAATTTTCTTTTCATAATAAATAAGTTGGCATTATCCCACACGGAAAAATTACATATTCATTTATAATTCATATTTAGTTAAGATATGCGGCTGCTATCTAGCTAGCACTTTTGTAGAACCATTAGAACATGAATAATGTACTTAGTATTCCGCAGGTAAACCAAGTTCACACAAGTGAAGACGCGAGGGAATATAACCATAGGCAAGTCGGGCGCCTCACTTGCCCTCCTTAGCAATGATACACAATCACAGCCGAATGTGCTCATACATTTATATTACGTGAGTCAGAATGGCGTGTACCAATGTGAATCCAGTCACAATTGGTATCAAACAAATGTACCAAAATAATATCGCTACTTTTCTTATCTTATCGCTGCCTATCGCATCTTTTCGCATATTATGTTTTTGATTTCGATGAAATTGAGATCTCAGATAGATTATAGGTACCTTTATCTCTTCATCTTTAACCAAAAGATTTCATCAAATACATAACCGCGAGTAATACCTATTACCTACTTTTATGTACATTGAAGGGACAGGTAATAAACCCAATAAAGCATGGTTCGGAAAACCCAGAAAATCTTTTCAAGACGCAATTTCTTCTATTTTCTACGAACAATTTTGTAGTGACTGACTGACAGTTTAGAAACACGACGTAGACGTCACGAGAATCCACCTCAGTTATCTACTGACGTAGTTTACAAATAAAACTCGTACTTATATCTACGCTCAGTGTGCGTTTCAACAACATGCCTAAATATTCATAGAACCAACTCAACTATACACTTCTAGCTAATCTGGCACACTTGCAGTACTAACTCTACCGTAATCTGCGGCGTATTCTCATCACGATATAGTTACTGCTAGATAGTCTGCGGCGCTACGAGATGTTTTCGTCGGAAAATCCCCAGTTTTGAGCTAACCACCATATCAACCTCACACGCGATTTTAATTTTTAAAGTTTGTACGTTTAGGTGCATTTTAGAATATGAGGTAGAAGGTAAAAAAAGGTCTCAATATTGGTGTATTGAGTTCCTTAGTACACGTGTGAATGGATGATGATTCTCGAATACTCATATTTTCATATATTGGCAGATGGTGCCGCCATCTAGCGGGCTTCTCAGCAAATAACTGAGTTTGGGACAAGTATTATATCTGTTCAAGGACGAAATATTTTATCATAAGAAAATACCTACTTTCCGTTTTCGGCTGGTGATGTGGCCAATGAATTTGACAAACTATGAAACTCCAATATAAAATAAAAAATTAATTATGTTATATTATCAGTTATCTGGTTCGACTAAATATCTGCCAATATTCGTTCATTATTTATTCAACTTTTTTTTAACGTTTTAAAACTTGCAAACCATCTTTATATAGCTTAGCTGATAGATGCTATATTAGCTATTAGAGATCAATATCCATAGAGTGTGCGATGCGCCAGAGCCACGGCCGCGCGCTGCAGCAGGCTAGCCTCGTGGAGCAACGTTGCAAATACATAGTGTTGAGAAGCTCTAGGAGATGGCATTTCTTGTTTATTTTTATCAGGTTATTATATTCGTAGGTATAAAGCTTATTTGGTTGTTTTGTTTTGGTTAAGCGGTTAGACTTCCCTTTCATTTCCAATAAATTATTATCAATGAAGGACTTCATATTTTATCATCGAGTCGACTAGGCCGAGATGGAATAGTAATTCATCTTCTTTTTATCATGTCACTAGTTTCGAAGCAGTGTGGTGAAAGGATTTTAAATGCGCCTGAAAGAGCCTCCTTCCTCTTTTATGCCATATTATAATAATAGAATATTATAATAATCCCAAAGAACCGTTTTCAAGGTAAAGAGACATGAACCGAGCCTAAACTACCATCGTAGCATTGTAGAAAATAAACGATACAAGATAATATTCATTGCTGTTGCTTAAAATGTTTTATTTTACAAATACGGAAGCTGCGTAGTAATTCTCGAGGTATTCTCCCTATTTACTTCCCCGGTAATAAAAACGTTATACAGACTTTATCCTCTCCAGCCACCCTAGACAACCGACCATCGCATTCAAAGAAAACGCCGCGAGTGCGCTTTAAGCCAAATGTATAAAAATTACAATGACGGGACTTGTTGATTAATGGCGGTCAATCGCTCTAATTTGAACATTCGATATTATTGTAGAATGTTGGTGATGAGTCATTTTAAACGTGACTAATATTTATCGAACAAGCAACGCTCAAATATGATCCATTTGATCGTAACCTTTTTTCAAATAGCGCGAATTGGTTTAAAACTGAACACTGTGCAGTATGTATAATTGCTTCAAGGTTTTAAAAGTAAAGTTAGGCAACTGCCTAACTTTACCTTTTTGGTTGTGAAATTAGAATCAATTTGTCTTCATTCGTCACACTACACTAAAGATAATCACATCTGGGCTAGTTCTGATCTCGGTCACCTCAATTAACTTTCGTCAGTGATGCCAGTCGCTTGTTTAGCGTCGGGTGGTCATTAGGTACTAGAGCTCGACTAAAAGGCTTCGTTATCTGTAAAAGGAGCCTCTGCCTTTGTCCTTCCAGAGTAGCGGCGCCTGCGCAGAGGAATTAACAGAACTTTGAACAGCTTTCTAGAACGTATCTAGGAGCTCTGGCACACTGGCGGTTTTAAGCCGAGCGTGCATGCATTGCAATATCGTGAGAGGGAATCTGGATTTTATCCCATCCTCAAAGAATTAGGTTTCTATGAGAACCGTGCAGAATAGACCCTTTTAAATAAGCAAAACAGAAACAGCTTCACCACTTTGAATCCCGACGGTAGACATCCACTCATTTAGTACCTAGTACTAACTGAGGGTTATTTGAGAACGTCTAAGAAATCTGCCAGACAGTAGTACTTTGACGGGTGTAAGTAGTGTAGGTATATGGATTACATAGTAGTGATCATGATTAGCTACCTAAATGCTCTTATGGCTCACACTTATGGCATTAATGGCTCATTAAGCACTATGAAAAATGGATGGAAAGGGTGAATAAGTCTAAAGTGCCTTCTATAGTAAGAACTTATAAACCAGGAACAAAATGTGGGACGTCCTCCTACCCGATTGACTGACGACATTGTTAAGAACGCGGGAAGGCGTTGGATAGAGGGGACTCAGAATCGTTTCTGGAAATGTGTAGAGAAGGCCCTATGTCCAGGGGACTTCTATTGGCTGATGATGTAACACTTATTTTTGCGAGTAAATATCTTGTATTTTGTATTTTGAGTGTTAGTTGTGCAAGTAGCCCTTCTTGTAGTGTCGCTAGCTTCTTCGAAATAAAGGATGTTTGGTCAAAGGATTTTAAGTGCGCCTTGAAGAACTTTTTAAATTCTAGAACATGCTGGTTTCCTAAATGTTCTTGCACAAGTAGCCCTCAGCAGGATACGGCGTGAGTAGAGTAGTGCCGGTACTGACTGGTGAAGTGCTCCTGCGTGGCTTGCACGGCGGCCGGCTGGTGGTGGGGGTGGTGCGAGGCGCGCGCGTCGGGCGGGCGCAGCGCGCGCAGCACCGCGGACTTGCCGCCGCCGTCCAGCCCCAGCACCAGCACGGTGGCCGGCACGCCGCCGCCGCCCAGCCACTGCGACACGCGCTCCAGCAGACCCATGCTCTACGCGACATGCAACGAGACATTGGATATCCTGCTTGCTGCTGGATCGAGCGGAGGGCTCACCTGCTGTTCCAAGGGTCGAACATTTTAAAAGTATCGGAGCTCTTTGTGTGTGGCTCGTCCGGGGAAGTACTACGACCATGCCTTTTTCTGCCGCCGAGCAGCGTTGCTGTGTTTCGGTTTGAAGAGTGTAGTTGCCAGTAAAATGAGACATCTGTACTGTATGCCTCAAATAGATGGCCGTAGGTAGGTACTTATGTAATTTAAAGTGCAAAAAAGGTTATTTTTATTCGATCTTCTTAGATTTTATATTATAGAGCATGCTGTGGTTGCCTATAATTGAAAGAGCACCATATATATTTCAAACTGTATGGAATTTATTGTTATTTTATGTATTTTTTGTTGGTAATCCTAAATAAATAAATAAATAAATTATAAATGCGAAAGTACTAGGAGTACTTAATAAACTCGTACATAAGCTACCTAATATTCAGGGATACCTAAATATACATTCCATTTATATGCGAGCTTGTTTTAAAGCTTTTGAGCCATTTCGCGTAATGAGCCTGGAACTCATTCCATTCGCGCGGAAGCTGAATACTTACGTTAATAAATTAGAAAATGTAACAACTTAAATATCTACGAGAGAAAACAAATGGTGCTTCTTCGCAGGTTAAGGGGTCCATCTTTTACGGAAACGAAAATAGTGCCAGATGGGAGACTGATGGGAGACCTATCTGATTTATTCAATGCGCCGTCCCCTTTGTGATAGGTACCCGGTGACGGATTCGATCCGCTTTAACTCATATACTTACCAGTAAATTTCTCATGTACAAACTATCGACTCACCAAATTTCATGCAGATTGGATCAAAGTTTCGAAAGCTATGGTACGACAAACATACATACATACAATAATAATAATAAAAATCATTTATTTTCTCTCTTAAAACAAGTCAAACCTAATACTAAACATTATATAGGTAGTAGGCAATACAATCAATTAGGTAGGAAAAAAAATGCTTTATTATCGTTGTGTGTTCTTTTAACTATTGTAGGTATCTTAAGTTAACCTGTTTTGCGAGACTGGTGCCTGAAATAGGTTAATGAAACCTGTGCTACAGGACACCAGGGCCCCACTCCCCGGCTACTTATATGAGTCAGATATCTAGTAGATATCTGGATCTTAGGCTCACAATGCTAAATCGCCCAAGTTAACTGTAAGATTTTTGTTCGCTTCGCTCACTCAACCAAAAACTTCGGGTATGAAACATTAATGCTTTATAGCTAAGTCGTTTGCTTTGCTGGGAGTCTAGTAGTACTAGGAGTAGGTATGGGTCGCGTGACACGTGGCCCTCAGACTCATGAGAATCTGACTTAGTATCATCAGTAGCATCAGCATGGCAATGTTACCATGGCGCTTAGACGCTAACGATTGCCATTAATTTGGATTAGTTGAGCTATCTATGGATCGTTTGCAGTGGTCTGTAAATAGCTAAACTTTATAATGCGTATTTTGTACATTTACTTACCGTTGTCAAATCTACGCGCTCATTAACAGTGGTGCCGCAGTCGAAAGCAAATCTAAAACAATCAACGATCGATGCACTCTTGTACGCGTCGCAACTCGTCTCATAGAGTTCACTGCCTCATCCACTGGAGTATGAGGAAGGCTTGCCTCACGGCGCGTTGCGGTGAGGGGTTACGTACGATAGGTAGGTATCTCACGGGAGTCGCGATATATTGCGTTTGGGATAAACAAGGTTGAGAAGTAATAGGCTTGTGTTAGTTACGCGAGGGTAGTGTGTTGTCATGGCAACGGGAGCCTAAACATTGTGACTGATGTATGTACCTACTGGGTTGCCAGGAAAACTAAAACACGATCAGGGTAGGTAGGTATAATATTTTCCTAATCTACACTACTACTATAAAGAGGTAAACTTTGTATTTTTGTATTTTTGTATGTAACGAATAGGCTCAAAAACTACTGGTCCGATTTCAAAAATTCTTTCACCATTAGAATGCTACATTATCCCTGAGTAACATAGGCTATATTATATTTTCAAAAAAATCAGGAATCCTTACTAAAACTTCAATAATGTAACCCAAGGTGGAAAACAAAAAACCTTACATCGCGTGCGCTGCGAAAACTATTGAAGATAGAACAAAATAATGTACTACGATTTTGTAGAACACGTTATCATCTACAAAAAAGGTCGCGACAGCATATGTCTAACTATTATAGTTATGTCACAATAAGTGTTCTTTTATTATAAAAAATTAATTGAAATGCCTCCGCTAGAAAAGGGTCTTTATTTGTACCTTGGTATTAATCCTTATCCAAATAAATCATTTCATAATTAAGACGGTTTCAATACCTATAGATTACTTCTTAAATTTTTCAAATCGGACATTCCATTCAAAAGATATGACGAAATTAAAAATGTTTACGGGTCCACGGTTCACGCGCGGGGTGCGATTTCACTCACTCAAGGAGAAGCGCGTGCAAATGTATGAAATAAGTAGATGCGAGGCTCGAACCCACGGTCTTAGTTTATCCTAAAATGTTCAAAAAATTTATGACCACCCATGCGAAGCTGGGACAGGCCGCTAGTATTTTATAACTAGCGGCCTGTCCCAGCTTCGCATGGGTGGACATAAATTTTTTCAACGTTTTAGTATAAACTTAGACCGTGGTGGGTTCGAGTCACTTCTAACTCGCGCCTTGCCCGGGCCCGCGCTGGGTGAGAACGCGCCCCGTGACCTTATATTTTTTAAATCTTTTGAATGGAATGTCCGATTTGAAAAATTCAAGAAGTAATGTATAGGTATTGAACCAGTCTTGAATATGAAAAGATTTATTTGGATAAGGAACAACCACCAAGGTACAAATAAAGACTCTTTTCTAGCGGCGGCATTTCAATTAACACTTATTGTGACATAACTATAATAGTTAGATATATGCTGTCGCGACATTTTTTGTAGATGATGACGTGTTCTACAAAATTGTAGTACATTATTTTGTTCTATCATCAATAGTTTTCGCAGCGCACGCGATGTAAGGTTTTCTTTTTCCACCTTGGGTTACATTATTAGAGTTTTAGTAAGGATCCCTGATTTTTTTGAAAATATAATATAGCCTATGTTACTCAGGGATAATGTAGCATTCTAATGCTGAAAGAATTTTTGAAATCGGACCAGTAGTTTTTGAGCCTATTCGTTACATACAAAACAACAAAACAACAAAAATACAAATCTTTTCTCTTTATAATATTAGTGTAGAAGTGTAGATTATAATATTAGTGTAGATGTAGATGATTTAAATAAATACTACTATTATCGGGTTTATCACTATTATGACCTCTATATTTCTACAAATATCTTATTAACAAACATTTGGACAAGAATCGCAAAGCATTAGGTATACGGACTAGGTAAACAATACTTACCTAATATTATCATTTGATGTAGGTAGTAGGTAGGTACTACCAATCTATTTACTTATACTATTTAGCTTACTTTACTTTACTTTAGCTATATAACTACAAGCGGTAAACATTATAAAAAATGGGTTTTGGTACATATAGTGGTAATTTTGTAATTACATTATCGACAATATTGTGACGTACCTATACAATAATTAGCACTGTTGGTGTAGTGGTAGCGGCCCCGCCTTCCGATCCTAAGGTCGTGGGTTCGAAACTGGTCGTGCACCAATGAGTTTTTCTGTTCAAAAATGTATGTGCACAATGCCAGTACTCTCAAACGGTGAAAGAAAACATCGTGAGGAAACCGGCATGTCGTAGAACCTAAAAAGTTCTATAACATATTGTGTCAAGTGCTCGAAAGCAGCCTCTTGAGACGCACTTAAAAACCCTTTTACCACACTGTTTCGAAAGAAACTAGTGACACGACAAGAGAGAGAGAAAATAATTATCAAACCTCACTTCATTGTAAACCTTCAGCAACACAAGATCCCTTTTAATCTTTTACCTATTCGTATTTCCTCAACTAACATAATACAAAACAATAAAAGTGAAAAAGTAACAAAAGAAAATAGCTTGTAGGTAATGGTGCGACAGCAAAAGGGTCTCGACTCGACTCACTCAGCGTACCTATCTAACCACTAAAAGTAGCTAGGTACCTACCTAGGTGTAGTATTTAATTATCTAACTACCCTGCATTATTTTGCATAAATTAATCAAATACGAAATGTTAGTTTAATATCGTTTCGGGGACAAAGTGCATGTGCTTACAGTTTCTAATTATAATAAAAACTTTTGTCTGTACTATATTAATTATTTACTTTATATGAACCCGCTGGGTCTCACGGCTGGGCAAAGGCTTCTCCCGATTTGTTCCACACATCGCGATCCTGGGCTATGTCTGCCAAGTCCGTCAGGAAAACATGAAGCTCGTCCCGCCATCTCCGCTTCGGTCGGGCGCGTCGCCTTCTCGCTGGGTCAGGCTGCCATCAGTGACTACCTTTGCCTCATAGCTCACCTGCCATACGACCGACATGACCCAATTCCACAAAATAATTTAAATTTTTGGTTGCGTTACAAGCATCATCATCATAATTCACGGACCAATTTTGATCTCGTTTGACATAAATAGAGAACTAGGAATTGAAATATCTTGGTTATTACATCCGGGTGTCGTCATACATAACAAAACATGTTTTATTCCATGTACCTACGTACCTAGTTGTGGATTGACGACATGACAGCCAAGCACTGCTTAAATATGCAATGATGTGTAGTTTTGAATCAGTTTTTAATGTTTGTAATCTATTTATGGGCCTGAGGACGGAATTACCAGCAATTGTAGAGTAACAAACAAAGAACTTAAGTATTGATAATAAGTAGATACAATCCATTTTTTCTTGTTTCTACGTCTACACTATAATCTTAAAATATACATCACATATTAGTACATTCTGTCTTTCTACAACATCCAATTTGCACTGTGTCTCTACGTGCACTACTGTCCGCACTACATATATTGTAACTAACGGTATTTAACTGGTCTTTGTGCACTGTTGTTACATCACTATTCTCCACTGAACACATTTTAGTATTATTTTCAGTTTCATATCTAGCATTGTCTTTTCTTATTAGATTTTCATCATCACTAGTGTGAAAAACAACCGAATTACATTCATTTTTAGATTCTATTTCACAATCGTTTCGTAGATTTGGCGATACCATTACATTATCATTAGCGCTCATCCAGCTTCTATCATCGCTATCGTTTCTAGCCTCTCCGAGTTCAGAAAGATTACCATCACTTGCAAGTCCACCGTGTTCCTTAACGAGGCTGCCATTATTTACGTTACATTCGTTTTCAGCTTTTACACTTCGAATTCCATAATCACCGCTCAAATATTCTTCCTTACGATGATCCTTCTCGATATCGCCCTCGTCGGGCTCGGTCGCCTCGGTTCCGATAACCGGATCGTCATCTTCAGCGGCACCGATAACTTTCGGTTCGTCGATATCGGCAATTCTACTATCATCTCCGTTACGGTCGGTCGGACCGTCCCGGCTCCGCTCTCCGGCATGTTTCTCGAGGTCGACCCGAGCGGGATCCGGGTTTCGTCTCGGTCCCGGACAGAGCACGTCGTAGATCTCGTCCGGCGTGCGGTGCATGGTCTCCGGCACGGCGGCGGCGGCCCAGGCGGCCAGCGCCAGCGTCAGCAGCGCCGCCGCCGCCAGCGCCGGCGCCAGCCCCGCCGCGCGCACCACGCACGGGAACACCACGATCTCCACCGCGTTGCCGAGGTCCGACGCGGCCGTCACCAGCAGGCTCGCGCAGCCGCGGTACTGGAACGCGACACGAGACTCGCATCATCATCTCCGTTCGGTATATCGGGTTATCGGTTCGCTCGCATCTCGCACTCGAGGATCCGAAACTTTCGACCGCGAGTCCCGCCGATCGATTCGGACGAGAATCTCGAGCGACGCTCGGCGACGGGAGTCGAAAGGTTTCGAACGATCGAGAAGGTGCCAGCGATGGCCGGATGGTTCACCTGGTACGTGAACATCTCGGCGAGCAGCGCGTAGGGCGCGGGCTGCAGGCCGGCGGAGTCGGCGAACACGGCGGCCGCCAGCGCCGCCAGCGCCGCGCCCCCGCGCGCCGCCGCCACCGCGCCCGCGCCCGCGCCCAGGCACAGCCCCGTCGCCACGCCGCCCCACACCAGCAGCGGCTGCAAGCGCACACACCGCCATCCTCCGTCACGATCGTTATGACATTCGATTATCACTATGGACGACCGCAGACTGGGAGGATCCGGAATAGGTTAGCCGAGCGAGTCTACCTTTTCAATTTTAATGAAGTCCCGAACGCTACCACGTCTCGGAACTGGCGGCTTCGGTGAACCATTTCTATCGTTTGGATCATCTTAAACTGATGCGATGGAAAGATCTGTTCGAAGATTTGGAACGCGCGGGGCAGAGGATGTCTCGAATCGCTAGACCCGATCGAACCGAGGTATGATCGGACGTCGAAGACGAGCCTAGAAGTAGAGTATTCTAGGTTCGTGTTTGACGTCTGATATTATGTTACCTGCTTGTTAAAAAAATATACAAAAGCGATGAATCAAACTGAATAGAAACCTTGCTACATTTGCTCCATCCCTTAAACTTCTATATTTTATTAAGTAAATAAAAGCCCTTTGCTCACCTTTAAAAGAAGTTTACTCACCCTCCGGCCGATTTTCTCTACAAGATATAGCGACAGCGCAGACGCCACGAGCTGCACCGCGCCCAGCACCACGGCGTCGCTGGCCGCGCGGCGCGCATCCCCGGCCCCCCCGGGCCCCCCGGCCCCCTCGGCCCCCCCGGCCCCCTCGGCCGACCCGTCCCCCCGCGCGAGCGAGAACACGCGCTCCGCGAACTGCAGCAAAGTGAGCACGCCGCACATCTCCTGGCCGACCACCGCCACCAGAGCTATGATGAACGCCTTGCGACGACGGACGTCGCTTACTGCAATGTAAACGATAAGGTGCGTCGTCAGTCTAAAGACGAACGGTCTTGAGTCTTAGGTATATAGCTATAATATAGTATAAGCTACCGACACCCCGTGACCTTCACAACTTATTCGGGCGATCAAGTAGGGCAATCCTATGCTGCAGTAATGTAACTCTTGTCTTCGAAGCAGATTTAATTTTGTAAGTAAAAGAAGCACTGTGAAAAGACACTCACGCATGTCCTTAGCGAGTCTAAACGGTGAGACAGGTTCCAAGTCAGGTTCTGGAAGTGCCTTCAGTTCCACATCCAGCTCCGAGCTGGTGGTGTCGGCGGGGAAGCCCCGGCACCACGCCAGGGCCACTCGCGCCTCCTGGAAATACAGAAATCTTCAGATTAGAAATACGAATGAAATCTACCCGGAGAGCGATCTCTACAGCTAAACTGAAAATCTACGAGTAGAACAACTCTGACCTTGTACTTTCCATTAGCAGCGAGGTATGCCGGCGATTCGGGCACAAACATGTACGCGATGAAGTGTATCACGGACAGGCTCAAGCAGCACAGCAGAACTGTCCTGGAAAAGCACGTTAGAATGAGGGTTTTTACAGTAGAATGACCAAAATTGAACACTTATACTACAAGATACATTGCCTAAATGTCATGAACTGTGATTTTAAATTGGTTTCGAGAAATTGTGAACAGCCAGAGATACACAGCTGACCCGTGATAGGAGAGGCACGTGTGATGGGTAGTAGTAGTGTAGTTACCGATGCGGGATGTCGTAGTCCGCGGCGAGGTACATGAGCAGGAAGCCGGCGTTGTGCGCCAGCACCAGCGCCACGCACGCCGCGCCGCGCACGCGCGCGCAACACATCTGCAGCGAAACCACGAGCTAGGTATACCGTATACTCTACTCCACCATATTATCACAAGGAGCACTTCCAATCTCAAGGACGCGCGCTGCGTGTTGCTTTGATTTATCGGATAGAACGCAAAACAGGCTCAACCGAAGTCTAGTTGCGTAGAGGCATCGACAGTTGAACCTCGTCTCAGATAGATTGACTTATCGGCCGAAAGTAATCTATTGGTTCCAAGGGTCTCTAAAATTATTTAAGAAGTATCAATACCTACATACTTCATATTAGCTGTATTACACTTCTTCGAAAGAAACTAGTGACAAGAAGAAGAAGGTTGATAACCATGCATGAGTATATTCATTTTCACAGAATTAGTGGTATTAGCGTCAAACGAATCAGCACAAATATACCTCAAGGTGATGAACTAAATAAGGAAGCATCAATCATAACTCCCGAGTGGTTCCAAAGCATCGCAAATCGAAACACAAAGGAGAGTCGGCGACGATGCTTGATATAATACCCTCGCAGTGAACAACGCCGAGTCCTGCTGCGTGCAGAGCATCCTGGGCCCGCGGGCTCACCTCGACGGCCAGCAGGGGCGGGATGACCCAGGCGGCCGTGCCCCCCAGCCCGGCGGCAGCGCGCGCCACCACCACGCCCCAGCCGCCCACCAGCTTCAGCGACCAGCACACCTGGGGAATTATATTCATCTGTAGCTCATCTCTGCAGAGTTAAGTCCTCGGTGTATCATAACAGTAAGGGTACTTACTGACCCTTACTTTTATGATACACCCAGAATTCGCTTGCAATTAATTTTCTTTTATTAATTTTGTCATATTTTTGCTTTCTTTAGTATTCTGTTACTCCACACTTTATACACTCGTAGGTTGGTATATATTATCTCATCACTGTTGTTTTACGTCTAGTAGACCTAGCAGACGTTTTTAATCAATTTGAATTGCGACTTAGTAATGGCGACCGTACCTAGCGCAGTAATTTGGTAATAAGCAAAGACACGCCGGCGACACCTTAGTAAAGATGACGAAGTGGGAAGGGAATCACCGAGCGATTCAACCTAATCATTAACATCTGTGAAAAGTTACAAAGAAAATTTCAAAAGCAAATTCTAATAGGCCAAAAAAGTGCACCGGCTTCTGTCTCCGATTGTAGGGGTGTTTAATTTCGGAACAAAGCCTTGTGGTATACCAGTTAGATGAGTATGTTATATAGGTAGTTATGTAGATATTCACAATGAAGGCGGCCGAGGTGGCCAGCATGGCTAGCTTCCGTCCGGCGGCGATGGCGCGCGCGGCCGCCGGCATGGCCAGCGCGCCCGCCAGGAACGTGACGCACGCCGCGCCCACCAGCGCCGCGCCACTCGGCGCCCCCTCGCCCTGCGCCCCCTCGCCCTGCGCCCCCTCGCCCCCCGCGCCCGCGTCCGCGGAGCCGCTCTCCAGCGACACCCAGCCCATCGCCAGCCCGAACGATATCGATGGCACGTTTACTGGAACAACGTACACCCTCGTCAGACTCGACGAGACACCCCTCCACATGCGGCTACATGTGGCATCCTCAGTGTCCAGGAAGTCTGACTTGGACCTTCTCATTCACCGACATCCGACGCACCGGAAAAAGAAACAAAATAATTTATAAAATTATCTAAATGTAAGTACCGACCTACCGAACCAACTAAGTAGGTCTGTATTGCGAACCAATGTATTTTCGGAACACCATTCGGCGGTTTTTCAACCCCCATGTAGCTAATGCTCGGACGAACTTATCGTAATTATTTTATATATTACTAGCGGCCTGTCCCAGCTTCGCATGGGTGGTCATAAATTTTTTGAACATTTTAGGATAAACTTAGACCGTGGGTTCGAGCCTCGCGTCTACTAATTTCATACATTTGCACGTCCTTCTCCTTGAGTGACTGAAATCGCACCCCGAGCGTGACCCGTGGACCCGTTAACATTTTTAATTTCGTCATATCTTTTGAATGGAATGTCCGATTTGAATAATTTAAGAAGTAATCTATAGGTATTGAAACCGTCTTAATTATGAAATGATTTATTTTGATAAGGATTAATACCAAGGTACAAATAAACACCCTTTTCTATCGGCGGCATTTCAATAAATTTTTTATAATAAAAGAACACTTATTGTGACATAACTATAATAGTTAGACATATGCTGTTGCGACATTTTTTGTAGATAATGATGTGTTCTACAAAGTCGTAGTACATTATTTTGTTCTATCATCAATAGTTTTCGCAGCGCACGCGATGTAAGGTTTTCTTTTTCCACCTTGGGTTACATTATTGGAGTTTTAGTAAGGATCCCTGATTTTTTTGAAAATATAATATAGCCTATGTTACTCAGGGATAATGAAGCATTCTAATGGTGAAAGAATTTTTGAAATCGGACCAGTAGTTTTTGAGTCTATTCGTTACATACAAAACAACAAAACAACAAAACAACAAAAATACAAATCTTTTCTCTTTATAATATTATAATATATAATATATAATATATAATATATAATATATAATATTATAATATTATATTATATATTATATATTATATTATTATTATTATTAGTTTAGATTTATTCTGTGGTAAGTACTAGTTATTGTTGGACCTAAGTAGGGATGCAGATAAGTGACGTGACCTCGTAATAGATAGATAAATACCTTAGGCAATAAATACCTTTTGTTGATTCGGACAAGTCGGGACGTTCGTGTTCAAGATATTCATGAGGAAAGATTGAATGTTTTTGTCGATAAAACATTTGGTACGATGACCTGACTCCTGACCTTCTTATTGTATACCGACCTATAATTATTATTTCTCAGCCTTCCAGCTAACACGGTATTTGTGGTACCTACCTAGATGATAGATCAACGATAACATCATTACACTGCGGTTTGTAAAAACCCAGTTCTAAGGTAAAGTTGGACTCTTGTGAAAAAGTTCGGGGAAGTACCTACCTGCATTTACACTATACTTAATTCCGTTTGAGAGCAACCATTCTTGCTTTGCTGTGTTCCAATGTTAGGGAGTTAGTCAGTGCACTAGTGATAAAATAATTGAGGAACCAGCCTTCATCGCTAACAAAATTAATGGAATAAAATCAAAGTAACGCGCGGTCCAGAAAATTATGACCCCGCTTTCGGTTCGTAAGGCCGTAGGTTCGAATACGGTCGTGTGCACAATGGTGCACAATAACAGTGCTCTGAAATCAGCGTGAGAAAACCAGTTAGTATTCTAACAGCGGCGATGGGCTTGCAACTTTCCACGTTTGGAATACTTACTACTGCAAAATGTAGGTATGTGCCTAATGTAATGTTTGGACTTACCTCTGACTACCCTCCTTAGACATCCCTAAAGAATCTGCAAGTCGTACTTGGCACCAAGAGATCTGAGGACATATCTACCGTGCCTGGGGATCAAAGTCGTAAAGCTGTTTCAGGTAATACCTATTCAGTAATTTTATATCTTCAAAACTTTTAAAATGTGTGGCGTGTGGCGTGTGGCGTGTGGCGTGTGGCGTGTGGCGTGTGGCGTGTGGCGTGTGGCGTGTGGCGTGTGGCGTGTGGCGTGTGGCGTGTGGCGTGTGGCGTGTGGTGTGTGGCGTGTGGCGTGTGGTGTGTGGCGTGTGGCGTGTGGCGTGTGGCGTGTGGCGTGTGGCGTGTGGCGTGTGGCGTGTGGCATGTGGCGTGTGGCATGTTGCGTGTGGCGTGTGGCGTGTGGCATACCCTGAGTTACGACTTCGTGATGCTGTACCCCAATTCTGTGTTCTGTGTTTTTTTGTTCGTTTTTCGGCCTTTTTTGTAAAGAAATTCGATAAGCTGTTAACTGATAAGCTGATAACTCACTAGTCTCCATAAAAAAAAGGCCTGAAGTTACAAAAAACAAACAAAACTCAGACTTGGGGTACTGAAGCTGAAGTGGTTGGAGACGCGCTCTCAATCGGCGCAGTAATTGAATGATGAGGTACCTGCGCCGGCTCAGTAGATTGATCAATTGATGCAATTCACAGAACAACGAAAAATTACCTCAAAGTACGCGAGAGCTAACTGTTAGTTCATAGAGCCGTGTCCGTGCCTGATTGATGAGATGAGTCATTTTGAGTCAGCGTGAATGTTGAGTGGTAACCATGACCTATAACAAAGCGATGCCTCGGACTTAATGCACGGTACGAACGTGCCCTTCGAAGCCATGTTTGAGATCTGGCAGGAACATGGAGCCCCATGGATCTCGGAATCTTAGTACCTACCCATGCAGATGCCAATAGTGAACAATGGAAAAGAGCTTTTATGGTATTGCTTGTTCTGTCACTTTTTCTCATAAAAAAGTTAAGTTTTTTTATTTCTGCGTGAGGCAAATGTGCTCCAAATCTGACGGAAATACAATAAGTACCTACTTCTAGTATTGCGGTGCAACGAGCAACAAATGTAGGTCGGTAAGTTACAACTATCTCTTGACCACATGTATTTTATTACCACCACCACGAGTCTAGAGTGTACCATCTTACCAATATTTCCTAATGAATGCAGCAAAGAAGTAGGTAGGTTGTTATAGTGAGTGGCTGAATATGCTGGTGAAGTTTTCAGGTCTCATTTTAATCAACTCATAGACGGGCAAAGTTGCACATTTTTCTTATAGATAGATAGATAGATAAATACTTTATTGTACACAAAGAAAAACACATACAGAAACATAAAAATAATTAGGTACTATGGGCGGCCTTATCGCTAAGAGCGATCTCTTCCAGACAACCTTTGGATGGAAAGGATTAAACGAAAATCAGAAAGACGGCGGTGTACAAAACCTATTTTAACTATACCTAAAACGTAAAACAAAGTAAATAATACCTAATAAAATACTAAAAAGAATAGGTACATATTAATATTCCTAACAATAATACATAATAAATATGAATAGAATATAAATATACTCTATAATACATATACCTACACACACATAATAACACATAATTATATCAAAGGATTATATATAGGTACCTGGTCTACGTTGACAACAAAGAAAAGTAATGATTATTAACACTAGTTTTAAAAATATGGATAGTTTTAGATAGACGGACAGATAAAGGCAGAGAGTTCCATAGTCCTACAGCTTGTATGGTGAAAGACTTGCCATACATTTCTGTACTATGAACAGGAGTTGCAAGCTGTAGGGTTTCAGAAGATCGAAGACTTCGATCGTTCGTTTGGTGCAGGAACTGAAAACGCTCCTTGAGGTAAGGTGGAAAGGAAGAATTAAAGAGAATATTGTAAAGAAGGGACAGAACATGTGCATTCCGGCGATAACGGATAGGGAGCCACTTGAGTTTCATGCGAAATTCTGAGACATGGTCATACTTGCGTAAGCCAAAAATGAACCGAATGCAGAGGTTTTGTAACCGCTCAAGTTTGTTTAGCAAAACTTCAGAGATATCAAGATAGCTGGCGTCAGCATAGTCTGGATAGGGAGTAGGAGTGATTGTGCGAGCATAACTTTGGTAGCGGTTGGTAAAAAGTTTCTGAGTATCTATAGCAGCTGCCAGAGGCAGGAAATTGGTTGCCAGACAACTTTTTTGTACGGCAGAGAACCCATGCGCTCACAAGTACCTAGCCAGAAACACAAAAAAAAAAAAAACATTTTAGTCCACTCGACTGTTTAGTCGAGTCGGTGCTTTTAATCCTTGTAGTAAACAGAACGTTGTTGATCACGCATGGTAAACATGATAATTACGATGTAAAATCCAAATTAAATGATTTATCATCGACGTGACCTACACATCACCCAGTGCCGTGAGTAGGTACCTAAGAGAGCCCGTAGATAAGCGCACCATCCGTGTAGTTTATAGGATCCCTAATAAAACAAGCTACTAGATCAAATTAGTAGATTTCGTTTGACTATCTAATTACCTACTCCTGGGCTGAGGATTGATGCGTTTTTTTGGTAGTATTTCTTCCCCGGACAAAGACGAGCCGAGCCCTTCACAAAGAGCTCTACTACTTTTGAAGCCACGTGGAGATGTGTTGGTTTCTAAATTCACCAAATTTAAAATGTCTCATAATAGTTTGGCTGCGTTCCTTAGTGTGGAGGCGGCGCGTTGCAGCGCGGCGGTTGCAGACGGCTAGACAGGCCGGGCCAGACTCACGAGGCGAGAACAACTATTGTATGGGTTCCGGTTTTACAAAACTGGATCAATACATCAATAAAAACAATTAACATTTAAAATCAAAACTCTTCAATGTGAGAATCGGACCCAAAACTAATAATAGGTATTTTTTAATAATAGGTATTTATTTTCAGAAACAAAAATACAGTTTTTTTTTTTTTTTTTACATTGTAGTAGGTGCAACATAGGTGCGGTGTGTTGACGAATACAGTTTTTGTTGAATATACAATTTAACAATTTGGTCTCTATCTGTACTTTACAGTGAAAAACGTTGAACCTTGCTCTAACTAAGTTAAAAAACTTGTGTTTAGACACAAGGGTCTCTGCTTCGGCTCTGATTGAGAGATGATAGGTTGAGTAAGTAGGTGAACAGGTCAAAACAAAAACAAAGAGTATGTACACAAACTAAGTACCTAATCACTAAAAACTAATATAAAAAAAAACAATATAGGACTCCAATTGGTTGCGTATATGCTATTTGTAGGATGTGTAAGAGAGGATGATGGTGTATAGGTGTGTTTAGTGGATGTAAGTGTATGTGCGTTTGTGTGTATATTATGTGAGTGAGGGTCTATGTGTGAGTGTGGGTGATTGTGAATACAGAAAATCGTTATCCTACGTCGTCGTCAAGATTGAATGCATAACAACGCTTCCGTTTGCATGTAGTCTGGGCCCGAAAGGTAATATTTTAGTTTTTTTTTACATTCTCTTTGTGTTGTATTGTGGATCGATAGAGTTTTATTTATTCTGTTATAGAGGTATGTCGCTAAGAAGAGTACTTAAATGTTTTTGAGCAAATTTAGTTTTGTATTTTGTGATATGGAATAATTTATCAGGTCTTCTTTGATTTTCTACTTTTATATCTGGGTTGATCCTGTGCTGTTTTAGAATTATCTGTTGTATGAAGAGCTGTCTCACAGATAGTACATTACATTCAGAGTAGAGTCGTTTTGTGGGGTACATAAATGGCAGTGAAAAAGCCACTTTTAAAACTGCTCTCTGTGCCCTTTCAAGCGGGATTAGGTGAGTTTTTAGGGCCCCGCCCCATGCAGTTAAACAATAGGTAAGGAGCGATTGACATAGAGCATAGTATGTATTTTGTAGTTTAATATTATGCAATCAGCATACTAGAACGTCTATAAGGAACTTAATTCTAGGAACGTATACAAGGTGTTCCTTAAGTTGTGTATATAAACTTCAGGGGGCTAAAGTACCCATCAATATGAACAACTTTTTCTAAGGAACCAACACTGTGAACGCGAAAAAAAAAACAGCTGTTTCATACAAAAGTTCAATACCTACCAGGCTAAAATGTATGAAACAGCTGTTTTTTTTTTCGCGTTCATAGTGTTGGTTCCTTAGAAAAAGTTGTTCATATTGATGGGTACTTTAGCCCCCTGAAGTTTATATACACAACTTAAGGAACACCTTGTATAAAGTAAAATATATTTCAAACAACTTAGAAAATGTAATCAGGTGGGTAAAAAACTGTTTTTTATAAAAACACGCCACACCATCTTTTTGTATACCCAAGATGGCTGGTAGACAGGGCTATTAGCATTAAGTCCTCCTGGCACTTCATTGTTTTTTTTCATAGAATAGGTACGCTATATTTTTTATAACATAGGTACCTACTTCAATAATTTTATCCCGCTAATATTATAAACGCGAAAGTTTGTAGGTATGGATGGATGGATGTTTGCGTAAGCCAAAAATATCTCTTTCACATAATAACTACTGAATTGATTTTAATGAAACTTTACAATAATATAGCATACCTATACATCAGAATAACTCATAGGCTAACATTTAAAAAGATATTGTGTGACTAATCTTGCGCAGACGAAGTCGCGGGCACCAGCTTGTCTAGTCATAATTACAATTAAATTGAACACTGACCGTTTTTTTTAATTAAGCTTCTATTATTACTATTAACTTCTACTTTTTTTAAATTATTCTTATTTTTACTTTTTTTTTATTTTTTCTACGGTTTGCTTGCACACCCTATTAGGTATGTATTATGTAATGAGAGAGAGAGAGAGAAGAGATGAATAACATAAGTAAATAAGACTTACTGAGTAAAACTAGGATGAGCTGCGTGAAAAATCTCCGCACTCGTATGTGAGCCATCGTCCCCGTCCCGTCCCCAAGCCGCGCCGGGAGCGCTGGCGATACCGTCATCGTGCACGAACCGTGCACTAGTCGTGCCCTGCCTCGTACACTTAACCTGAGCTGCACTATCACTCTACCGAAGTTTATGTAGGTAAATTATTTGAAACTAATTTGCGTAGTAATGCGTTACTTAGTTTGTAGTTAATTAGGTATGAGTAGTATCGAATTGAATAACTTTGTGATATCTCACTTTTAAAACACGCATGATGTTTTTGAAGAGACTGATATTTCACAAGTTTTCATTTTTGCACTATTCTTACTGAATTTGGTAAGAAAGTAGGTACCTAGGTACTAATGTGTGTATGGTTTAGAATGATTGTCCTAGGTAAACTGTTTAAGATTAGCGTATCGAGGCAAGGAGCCTTCTGCGAGAACTGCCTCGCAGGCACTCGCAAGTCACTAGTCACAGCTGACCACTGTGTTGTGTACCTACTGTAGGTACACTCAGCTGCATTAGGTATTCATTTATTTCATAATTCATTTATTCGTTTCTAAACACAGTTATTTTTTACATATAAGTAGACGGTAATCGTAGGCAGGTAATTGATCTCTGTGCTCTAGCTGGCGGCATACAAACTTTATAGAGCGGTTAAATTAAATTGTGATGTACCTAAAAACTTTTTATATACTCACCACCTTATACATTCAACAGTTTACAATAAAGATTATTCTGATTCTGATTCTGATTCTGAAATTATTAAATTACAATATTATAAGTCTCAAGGTTATTCACTTCTAAAAACTCACACGTATAGTAGGCTACCTACCTACAATTAATCATTACACAACGAAAGCTGTCACCTTAGAAATACCAACTACTGAAAAATGTGGGTAGGTATGTACCAAACGTAATATTTGAACGTACATCTGACTACCCCATAGACATCCTCAAAGAATTTGAGTTGGTAGGTAGGTAATCGTTAATAGGAGCTATAATCATTACTACAAAGATGGATGCTTGGGGATCAAAGTCGTGAAGCCGTTTCTGTTCTGATTTCAGTTGATACCTAACTTATTATTTATTTTTGAAATGATCTTTAATGCTCTGAAGGCTCTCTATTTAAGTAATAATGTTAGTGCAGCCGACTGTACGTACCTTACCTACGTGTACCTGGCAACTGTATAGTAAGCTGTGCTCTAACAATTCTTCGATGAATGGACAGGTTTAAGCGCCTGCTAATAATAGTTGCCTAGTAGGTGCCAGTAGGTAGGTAGGTGCGACTATGCGACGAAAATAACTAACAAGAAAAAAACATTCTGCATAGATTAGTGATTAGACCAGTTAAGTTTGGGTTTGAAGACTTACGTAGGTAGGTACCTTTAATATAATATTGATGAATGCGCTGAGGTCGGTGTCATACCTACTAGGTAGGTTACAATAAGTAATAAAACACGTGTTCGTTGGACCTAAGTAGGTAGGTATTCTGATGAATAAAATACTTTGTCTAATTAAATCCTCGTATATTTCGTAACTTTGTGCTCAGTTTTTTTGTGTCCGGATCAAGAATGTCCGCCGTCACCAATCACTTTTGCCCTCCCCGTTTTATTAGTTCCCTTTTTACTCAACTTGCGTGATTGGCGCCACCAGACTCTCTTCCGTTCATCAAGAATAACGTAATTACATATTATTTACAATCATTGAGTAATTATACATATCTTAAAAACAATAATTAAATTATTAAAGATTATACATAGCAATTATAAAGTTATAAATTGTCGGAATAGCCAATTTACTAATAAAAATACATTGAACGCCTGGTGATACCATAATCATATTCTCAAAAACTACCAAATGTCCAATGTTGCACACTAAAATACGAAATGTCTGTTTTTAAACATGATAAATCATTACATTCGGCCATCTGAAACGGTGCCACCGCCCGGTGCACAAAATCTCCGATTTCAATAATTACAAATATATCAGATAATTAATTTTTATTTATTTAGAAATAACAAACATAACAATTGTCTTTTATCATACAATTTCTGTAAGAACACAATTATAATCACTTTTAATTTATATACCTAAGAATTTTAATTTTATAATCATTACATTTTGTTAATGGTTGATAATCCACGTACCTACAAATGAGTATTATTATATGTATATATATATATATTTATATATATATACAGGGTTACAGGAAAAGTCGTGCTAGATCCGTTAAGGGCGTGGAGTACCCATCATTCCTGACATATTTCACTATGAAACACCCTACCCTAAACTAAACCCTTTTCGAGATATTCGACTTTTAATTTTTTTATTGAAAATTGCCGATTTTTAGGCAATTAAATTTATTTTTGGTTGTTTTGTGTATCTTATTATTATTATTATTGCATTTTTACATGTGTAATTAGATGCTTTAGGACGTCAATCATTAAAATAGTGCATAAGTTAATTGAATAGACCGTAGTAGACAAGTGAAAGTTAAGAAATAAAAAAAAAATTAGAAAGTTTATTTTTCTCTAAGGGATATCTAAAAAAAATATTATGGCAATTCTTCGGCAGATGTTTTTAAAAATATCTACGTTTCATCAGCTATCTAACGAGGTATAATAATCTAGGGTTTTATTCAATTGCATTGAAAAAAAATTAGTTTTATAGGCGACAGTGGAGAAGAAAATTTATACTTAGCCCTAAAAAGTAAAAGTAAAACAATAGGTAAGCATGAAATGTCATTTATTAAAGGTTTTCACACAACTTTTTCTTATTCTACAGTTCATGTTCAACATGGCCGCCTCTATTTCTGATACATTGTCGCATCCTTCTACGGAGACCAGTCTTCACTACTCCAGTGGTCAACGTGGTCCTCATTTTATTTGCTGCATCCACAATCCTTTCTCTTAGGTCTTCCACAGACGAAACTGGATTCGGCTCGCTGTACACAAGACTTTTCATGCACCCCCACACATGAAAATCCATGGGGGTTAGGTCCGGACTTCTTGCTGGCCATGGCAACGGCCCACCTCGTCCTATCCATTTGTTTGGATAATTTGTGTCCAGCCAGTCTCTGACACTTCTCCTGAAATGGGCAGGGCAGCCATCGTGTTGGAACCACATGTCCCTGATCAGGTTGAGTGGCAGATCATCCAGCAAATCACTCAAGTCTGCTCTCAGGAAATTTTCGTAGCTTTCCCCATTTAAATTATCCGGTAGAAAGTAAGGTCCAATCAAATGATTGGAGATAATGCCCATCCACACATTCACGCTGAATCTTCGTTGGGACCCCTTCACTCTTTTCTTATTGGGATTCCTTAGTGCTTTTGGGGCCCAGTAATGGGCGTTGTGATAGTTAGTTATGCCATCTTTATCAAATTTGGACTCATCCGTCCACAAGATATTTCTTAGAAAATCTGGGTCTTCTACGTCAGCATTTAGCATAAATCTGCAAAAGTCCAATCTTCTCGCGGGGTCTCCTTCTTCAATAACGTGTACCGGCGTGTAATGGTATGGGTATAGGCCAGCAGTATGCACTGTAAACCACACTCTCCATTGCGAAAGTCCCAGATCACGGGCAACAATATTAGTGGAAGTAGTCGGATCCGCTCGAAAGCGTTGCACTATCTCATTGTCCTGTTCTTCGTCGTCAATTCGTGGTCTACCCATGTCTGTATTACGTCTCAAAACAGAGCCAGATTCTCGAAGTCTTCGATAAACTCTGTCAAAAACGGCCACATCCGGCACTCGACGACCGGGGTAGCGAGTTACGTATTCGTTGCGAGCTTGCGCAGATACACAATCGCAGTATCCGTAACAAATAAGCATATCAGCATATTCCTCAGGTGTGTAGGACGTCATCTTCAACACTTCCGTATCACAGGTACAAATCAGAGTCCGGTTAACAAGTATAGTAGTCACAAATCAGAAGAAATAGTCCAGAATCACAGCCAAGTCGAGAAAAAGAGCAAAACGATATCACATCTACTATGTACGAAGCACAAAAGCAGACTGACAACCAAAACAATACCCCCTGTTGTATTCCCAGCCCTAACCGGTCTCTACACATTTTTTCTTTCATTCATACCTACATAAATCGTCACTTGTCTCGCTCTCACGGTGTGTCTGAACTTGAAGGACAATAGGCGCGGGACCGTTAGAACTGCTACCTGGAGCGTCCCAACTACTTTTTTTCCACGAAATGTAATACAAACCCTAGATTGTTATACCTCGTTAGATAGCTGATGAAACGTAGATATTTTTAAAAACATCTGCCGAAGAATTGCCATAATATTTTTTTTAGATATCCCTTAGAGAAAAATAAACTTTCTAATTTTTTTTTTATTTCTTAACTTTCACTTGTCTACTACGGTCTATTCAATTAACTTATGCACTATTTTAATGATTGACGTCCTAAAGCATCTAATTACACATGTAAAAATGCAATAATAATAATAATAAGATACACAAAACAACCAAAAATAAATTTAATTGCCTAAAAATCGGCAATTTTCAATAAAAAAATTAAAAGTCGAATATCTCGAAAAGGGTTTAGTTTAGGGTAGGGTGTTTCATAGTGAAATATGTCAGGAATGATGGGTACTCCACGCCCTTAACGGATCTAGCACGACTTTTCCTGTAACCCTGTATATATATACATATATTTTTTTTTTGTTTATTTTAGTTATTATCACCATCCATCATTTCATCATCCGTCTCACTTTCATTTGACAAAGCTTCATTAAAATCATTATTTAAATTAAGTGCTTCAATATGTATCCACGGTCGCATTCGATCTGCAGCAATAACTGTATTATAAGATCGAGCTGATTTGAACCCTGGTACATTTGAAATACTATACCTATCATTCCCTAACTTTTCTACAACTTTATACGGTCCTACAAATTTTGGTAATAGTTTTCTGCTCTTACCGTCATTATTAAAATTAGACTTCATAATCTTTATTAGATCACCTTCCTCGTAGTTTTTAGCAGGAGATTTATTAGTATTGTGCAATGCTCTTTGTTTTTCCTGAGAAGATTTAATGTTGTCACTAGCTGTCTGTCTCAATTGATCCCTACCTGGATTTATATTTTCTAAACCAACATCATTACTAGTGCCCAACTTATTCATTGATGCATTGTTTAATTTTACTCCAAACAAGAGTTCGGATGGTGTTTTTTTTGTAGTTGCGTTAACTGTGTTATTAATACCCCATTGAATGCTCCCTAACTGTTTGTCCCAGTCTCGTTCATCGTTGTTTAAGTTTTTCGACGACAAAGCGTTGAGAAGAGTTTGATTAAAACGTTCAGCTTGCCCGTTCGATCTGGGACTTGCCACAGCGTTTAGTATGTGTTTGTGGAGAAGCTACGTGTGGGATAGGTATGATGCTCACTAAATAATACACGCAGTCTTCACATTCACTATATCTATCGTGTAATGCCAAAGCGTTATGGTAAAGTAAATGATAGGTAAGTACAGCTTTACTGGCGAACGCGGAACGCGGAGGGACTGTATACAATGTAATACCATGCATGTATGAATAGCAGGAAACGAAATTGGCGGGAGTTATGCGAGGCAAAGCGGCGTAGGTTCAGCGCGGAAGCGGGGTTGCGTCGCACTGCCGATGCTCGCGTTCACTGCGCTCCGCGGCTGGGGTCCGCTCCCCGCGCGCCGCAACATGCGTCTCTGTCGTCCAGGACCGGTTGCGTTAGGGATGGGCGCGTGCGCAGCTAGTGTTGCGCTACATGTTTAACACCATTTCTAAGGCAGAAGTTAGTAAACTGAGATGACGTGAACGAGGATCCCCTATCAGAAATTATTCTTTCAGGTATTCCAAAATCATTGAATATACTGTCCAATACCTTAATTACGTTTTTGGTCTTCGTGTCTTTGACGGGTTTGGCGAACAAGTATTTGGTGAAGCCATCTACCACTGTTAAGATGTAACTATTGTTAGTTTTACTTTTCACAAATGGTCCTAAATGATCTATATGAAGAGTATGGAACGGAATATTTTTCTTTTCGATTGGGTACAAATGCCCAGATTTGGTTTTAGCCATACTATCTTTGGTATAGGCGCAATTGATACATGCAGCCACATATTTGTTAACAAAGCGTCGTAATTTAGGAAACCAATATTGTGCTTGAATTCTTTCGAGAGTCTTAGCTTGGCCAAAGTGACCAATGTCGTCATGATTCATTCTGCATACTTGCCATCTAGCGTTACGAGGTACTACTAACTTTAATTGATCGCCAACTTTTCTATGTAACACATTGTCCTTTATTGCATAATTATTTTTTATATTCACTGCTTCCTTATCAGTTTGCGGTTTAAGAATTTTTGTAATTTTAACCAGTTCAGGATCAGCTAACTGTAAAGTCAACAGCCAGTTTTCCGTAGAAATATTGTATACAGTCAGGTCATCGTTGGTGTCATGAATTTCTGTATCTGTGTCTGTCCCTATTGGTGGGTTACGGCTCAGTGCATCAACATGTGACATTCGACAACCAGCACGGTATTCAATGTCAAAGTCAAATTCACAGATTTGTAACCACCACCTAGCAATGCGTGGGATTAAATCCCGCTTTGTAAGGGTGGTTCTCAACGCATTACAATCTGTAAACACTGTAAACTTTAAACCCAACAAAAACACCCGGAATTTTTTTAAAGAGCAGACCACCGCCAATGTTTCCAACTCATAAGAGTGGAAAAAACGTTCTTCTGCTGTAGTCTGCCTGCTAAAATATGCAACAGGTTTTAATACTCTGGGGTTCCCCTGCCACTGTAATAGTATACCTCCTAAACCTAGTGAACTTGCATCTGTATGCAGCTCGGTCTCCAATTTAGGATCATACAGCGCTAATGTTGGACGTTCTATTAACCGTGCTTTTAATGTAGAAAAAGCTAAGTTTTCTTTATCACCCCACTGCCAACAAGATTCTTTTTTTAATAAACTAGTCAAAGGTCTAGCAATTTCCCCAAATCCTTTCACAAATTTTCGAAAGTAACTTGCTAAGCCTAAAAATTGCCTGACCTCATGAACGCTTCGAGGTGTGGAGAAGTCTTTAACAGCTGCTGTCTTTCTTTCACTTGGCTTGACACCGTCAGCCGATATTTCGTAGCCCAAGTATTCTAACTGAGTATCGAAGAACCTGCACTTCGCCAATTTAAGTGTGAGTCCCGCGTCTTTTAACAATTTTAAAACATCTTCTAAATGTTTAAAACCCTCGTCCAAAGATTCAGATGGTATAAGTAGATCATCCATGTAGGCTAGAGCTGAAGTGAATCTACGCGATCCCAGAACTTTATTAATCATTTTCTGGAAAATCGCAGGTGCATTAGCTAGTCCGAACGGCATACGTTTGAACTCGTAATGGCCGTCCGGAGTAACAAATGCAGTCAGATGGCGACTCTGCTCTGCCATCGGTATCTGATAGTACCCAGAAGCTAGGTCTAACGTTATAAAATATTTATTCCCGCTTAAATTAGAAATTTGGTCCTCTATTAGAGGTAGTGGATATTTATCTTTTACTGTTTTATTGTTAAGCGCTCTGAAGTCAATACAGAGTCTCTGGTCTCCTGTTTTCTTTTTCACTAATAAAACGGGACTAGCATAGTTTGACTGAGACTCCTGTACTATATCATTTTCAATTAACTCATCAACAATTTCTCTGACTTTACCTCGTTCATAAAATGACATACGATATGGTCTATATACTACCGGCTTACTGTCGTTTAACTCGATACTCATTTCAGCTTCTTTTGTGCAACCTAATTCATTTAGACTTGTTGCAAAACATGATCTATAATTTTGCAAAAGTTCATACAATCTTTTGAAGTTATCGTCATTTAGTACTGACCCTATTTTAATTTCATTTTTATCTAGCGGCAACATTTCCTTTACGTTTTCGGAATTTATTTGTAAACTCTGACATTCAATTGTTGGTTTTACTCTGGCAATCAAAGAATTTTCGTTTAGTACTACAGGAGTATTGGTTAAAGCTGTAACAAAAACAAAACCTTTTCCCTCTTCTAACCTGTAACAACCTCTATGCAATCTATATTCTTGATTTGGGTTTAATCTAGTGTCACCTTCTAAATATACATCACAAGTGCAACCATCTTTTGAACTGACCTCAATTAATCCGCCTTGTTCAATCAAAGTTTTATTAGTAACGAAGAGATTTATTTTCTCGTCTGCCTCAATGTTAGCCGTTTGAAGGGGGCTATTGTAAAAGTACAGAGTTTCCTTATCTTTTAACACCATAACATTAGGAAGTTCGGTAAAATTTCTTCCTAAAAGCACAGAAGTATGTAAATACGTATCGTTTACTACTAAAACTTCTATACGAGCTTCAATATCGTCTAATTTAGCGTCAACCAGAGACCTAAATAAAGGCTTGATAGATGAATTACCAAAACCTCTTACAACCGGAAGATTATTAATATCTTCGTCTAACTTAAGTTTTTTGGCATCAGATAATCGGATTAGTGTGCAATCGCTGCCAAAATCAACATAGACCTGCAATAACGTATCATTAATCGAGATAGTTTTATAAAACTTTTGATTCGATACTTCGATATTAGGCTGGACAGCGTCTTGTATATTCGAACAAATTTTTAAAGTTTTCCGAATCGGAGTTACTTTTTTCGGGTCATGACCTAACAATGGTTTCTTGATGCAAGTATCCAAATCGTGACCTACTCTACCACATTTGAGACATTTAATTATTGGCTTCGGGCATTTATAAAAATTATGCCCCCTTTCTTGACAGTTGTAACATACTGGACCATTTCTGAAACCCGAACCGTTAAAGGTAACACTTTTAGCTGTATTAGAAGGATTTCCGCTATATGAACTTTGGTACTCCCTTTTCTTATGCTGATTCATCGTCTGAAAGCCAACTCCTTTTGATGTCTGGGAAACTAAATATGCTAATAGATCTTCTGGTTCTTTGCATTGTAAAGCCTGTGCACCATTTCTTACTGAAGCATCATTAATACCATGAATCACACAATCAACAGCTTTACGTCCTATAATCTCACAGCGAGTTATTAGAGCCAATTTTTCATAAAAATATTCTCTAATATTTTCACCATAATGACAACGTCGATTTAGCATTTCTAGCAATATCATACCATAGTTCTCCTCACATGGAAAAGATTTTCGCAATTTGACCTGCCATTCATCCCAAGAATAAGTGAGGGTAGAAAGTGATTCATACCACTTTTTGGCTAATCCACAAAGCTTTTGCAAAGAAAAGTGTATTATTTGTTTTTCGTTCCATCCATAAATAGTTGAACATTCGTTAACCTTCTTCAGCCATCTGTCAATATTCTGCGACTTATTGTTGGGATCGAATTCTGGAATCACATTCAACTGCTGATTAGCACCTATTATCCTGCTTGAATCGTTACGCAGTGTAGCAATAATTTTGAGAAGATCCTCTGAAGTCAAACTTTGTGTGGAAATTGGCGGTACAGTACTAGATTCATTTGTGGTAACTTTTGAATTTTGTAGCAAGTCTTCCACTTCAGATTCCGATGATGTTGACGGCAACCGAATTCGGCGGCGCTTCTGTTTAGGGGCATCTCCATCGGAATCCATTCTGGAACCCATCTGGAAGATCCCAGATGTTCTTAATATTGCTATGTACTCTTCAACAATAAGATATAATTATTCTAACTCCAGTTATAAGTACAATGTAACTTTAAGCAACTGGTATGCAATATCTCACACAATTTGATGTTAAGTATCTCTGATATAAATGTATATTGATATATATGATATATAATATATCGCGAATAAATAAGTTTTCTTTCTTTCTATATGAAACAACATTGACAACATCTACAGGTCTCAAATTTAAGGTATTATAATTGATTAAACATTGGAAACATCTATCTACATGTTTCAATACGATGTATTATTGAAGACACCTACATGCCTCAGTTGAACAAAATATGAAACTCCTACATGTTTCAATTACTCGTGATTCTAAAACACTGGAAATATCTACATATTTCAAGACTTTGTGATATTGAAGACACCTACATGCCTCAATTGAACAAAATATGAAACTCCTACATGTTTCAATTACTCGTGATTCTAAAACACTGGAAATATCTACATATTTCAAGACTTTGTGATATTGAAGACACCTACATGCCTCAATTGAACAAAATATGAAACTCCTACATGTTTCAATTACTCGTGATTCTAAAACACTGGAAATATCTACATATTTCAAGACTTTGTGATATTGAAGACACCTACATGCCTCAATTGAACAAAATATGAGACTCCTACATGCCTCATTTGAACAAAATATGAAACTCCTACATGTTTCAATTACTCGTGATTCTAAAACACTGGAAATATCTACATATTTCAAGACTTTGTGATATTGAAGACACCTACATGCCTCATTTGAACAAAATATGAAACTCCTACATGTTTCAATTACTCGTGATTCTAAAACACTGGAAATATCTACATAATTCAATGCGTTGTGATATTATAGACATCTACATGCCTCAATTAAATATAGACGCATTATAAGCGTCATAATAATATCTCAATATATAATAATACTGTTAACACATAAATGTATTAATTAATGTTATTCAATTCAAGACACCTACATGTCATAATTTAAAAACAAAGTAGCAAAATAATATAGTGCTGCTTTTAATTTAATTTAATTTAATTTAATTTAATTTAATTTAATTTAATTTAATTTAATTTAATTTAATTTAATTTAATTTAATTTAATTTAATTTAATTTAATTTAATTTAATTTAATTTAATTTAATTTATTATTTAATTTAATTTAATTTAATTTAATTTAATTTAATTTAATTTAATTTAATTTAATTTAATTTAATTTAATTTAATTTAATTTAATTTAATTTAATTTAATTTAATTTAATTTAATTTAATTTAATTTAATTTAATTTAATTTAATTTAATTTAATTTAATTTAATTTTTAATTTAATTTAATTTAATTTTTTATTTAATTTAATTTAATTTAATTTAATTTAATTTAATTTAATTTAATTTAATTTAATTTAATATTTAATTTAATATTTAATTTAATATTTAATTTAATATTTAATTTAATTTAATTTAATTTAATTTAATTTAATTTAATTTAATTTAATTTAATTTAATTTAATTTAATTTAATTTAATTTAATTTAATTTAATTTAATTTAATTTAATTTATTCCAATTTCAATCTCAATCTCAATCTCAATCTCAATCTCAATCTCAATCTCAATCTCAATCTCAATCTCAATATCAATCTCAATTTCAATTTCAATTACCACCATAAAATCGAGCATATTATGTTATAGTACTTTTTCATCCTAAATACCAATAGTAATAAATAATAATAGTGATAATACATTTTATCGTTCGGATATTGTATCTGCTGTGCAAGTACGGAACTCGGGGTCGCTATCTTTGACGATCGCTATTTCGCAAAAAGATCTGTACGTGCCCTGCTGGGCTTAAAATATATCGAGTTGAAAACATTTTTCACAACTACCCTCAAAAGTATTTTTTTCTTAATCTCGTTTAAAAATTGTAATATATATGCCTCTCGTTGTCAGCCACTAATTAATGTAGGCGTTGATTAAAACAATCCCACTTCTGAATTCTGATGAATAAAATACTTTGTCTAATTAAATCCTCGTATATTTCGTAACTTTGTGCTCAGTTTTTTTGTGTCCGGATCAAGAATGTCCGCCGTCACCAATCACTTTTGCCCTCCCCGTTTTATTAGTTCCCTTTTTACTCAACTTGCGTGATTGGCGCCACCAGACTCTCTTCCGTTCATCAAGAATAACGTAATTACATATTATTTACAATCATTGAGTAATTATACATATCTTAAAAACAATAATTAAATTATTAAAGATTATACATAGCAATTATAAAGTTATAAATTGTCGGAATAGCCAATTTACTAATAAAAATACATTGAACGCCTGGTGATACCATAATCATATTCTCAAAAACTACCAAATGTCCAATGTTGCACACTAAAATACGAAATGTCTGTTTTTAAACATGATAAATCATTACATTATGTACTTTGTGAGGTAGGTAGGTACCTAATGCACGATTTAGAAGGAATAGGTAACTGCTCACCTGCAGGTAAACGGCCTGCATGCTGGCTGCTATCATAAAAAAACAAAAAAAGTAGGTAGGTATTACCTACCACTAGCCATCGCGTTACTTTTAAATACCTACTTAGGTAGGTACTAGGTACCTACTAGGTAGGTATTAGGTACAAAGGTTGGTACTAACAAATAAGTTAGCCTGTAGGTAAGTTTACGAACCCCAGTGGACCAAAAACTGTTTATTCAATTTCTTGATTTAAAAAGCGTCCTTGGCTCGAGTTTGCAGTGAGTTGACTACTCAAGAGTACCTATGTCCAATTGACGGATGATGAGACTACAATGAATGGCCGGGCGTTGTTCCGGTACCTAAGTAGTAGGTAGGTACCTATACCTACCGAACGGCATGCCACGAATAGATCTTGCAGGGATGACGGTTGAGGAAGGCTTCGAACAACGCAGCTATCGGGGCCAGCATCAGCAGCTCTTAGTGTAGGTAACCTAAGGAGTTCATTGAATAAGTGCCTATTTTATTGTCAAAATACCATTTGATTCTAAAGTTATTTTAGTTAGCTACACAGTAATAAAGAAAAGGTAGCTAGCTAGGTAGGTAACTTAGTAAGCTGGGAATGAGTTCCATCAACAGCATGTACCTGAGTAGGTATCTATCTACCTACCTACCTCTGTACTTATCACCAATCCAATGTAGCTAACTGACCCTCTAGTAGTTAACTTTATTATGTTCCACACTGTCCAGTAAGTCGGCAGAAGGTATGATAAGGTTACTCTGGTTGGTAGGTACTAATCATGGAGGTAGTATAAGGTACTAATCATCATCCTTTAGTTGTGGCTGTTCAGTGGCGGATTTAGGTACTTCTTTAAACTATTTTAGCCATGGAGGTAGTATATACATTTTAGCTTTAGCACTCGATCGAATTAATACTAGGTTTAAAGTTTATATTGGGAGCCAATAATGTACGGCCAAATAATGTACAGCATGATATTGCACAGCATGATAATGCACACCCAAATAATCCGCGTCCACTGGTTTGAATTATTGGGTGTACATTATCATCCCGTACAATAACATGCTGTGCAATATCGTCACGTGTTGATAATGTACACCCAGATGTACAGCATGATAATTGGAAGCCACTTTAGTACCGTCGAGTCAGATTGGTTAGGTTATGTTGAAACATATAAATTACGCACGAGGCGAGCGAGCAAAGCAAGCGTGCCGCGGCAGCGGCCGCCGAAGTGCCAGAAATTATTTTTTACGGTACCAAAGTGGCTTCCAATTATCATGCTGTACATTAACGTGCTGTACATTATCATGCTGTGTATTAACTGGCTGCACATTAACTACACGTGACAATATTGCACATCCAGTTATTGCACACCCCGATAATGTACACCCAGTTAAAACGAATCCAAAAAGGTACCAAAGTGGATTCCAAATATCATGCTGTACATTATCGTGCTGTGCATTATCATGTCGTACAATAACCGGACTCTTTATATTGGCTTAGAAAGATTTTTTCTTAACTTTGACATGTCTTTGACGGTTACTGGCATGACAAGTTAACTAACCGTCACTGTTATTGTCAAAATTATCAAAAAAAGAAAAAACAAACTTTAAACTTTGTCAATTTGTCATGCATGCAGGCTTGTTGCATGTAAGTTTTTATTTATTACTATACATTATGCTAATTTGATAATTGATAATTGAAGATTTCGTATTCTCTTGCGATAAGTGAAAGGTGAAGGTTTGCCGTCGAGTAACCGTGGCTCCAAAATGTGGTCTCGGTTCGTGATGTCGCAAGTGAAACACAACTCGTACTTCCTGTGCGGCGTGGCGCTCGGGCTGTGGGTGTCGCTGGCCGTGATCCCGCTGGACGAGGAGCCGGGCTGCGGCGGCGTGTCCGCGCCCGCGGCGGCCCAAGGCCGCGCGCCCGACGAGTTCGAGCCGGCGCGCGAGGAGCGCCCGCTCGGGCCCGCGGGCCAGGCCGCCGGGCGCAGCGTGCAGCGCCCGCGGTACTACACCACGGAACTCGGCATGAGAGGTACATGATTATTTGACTTCTATTGCCGCTGCTAGTCCTCGGCGGTCAGATCAGGCTGTTCCTCACCGGGCATAGCTTTGCTTAGCTTTATTTAATTGTTTCTCCTCTTGCATGCCCTATAGTTTGATTGCTTTAATCGATATTTTACTATAGGGGAACAACTCGACTCAGGTATTGGGTCAATATTGTAACATACAATACAATATCATTTATTTATGCCACACGTAAATACAATAGGTAAACTAATGGTACTTTATTAAATTGTCCCTTGAAAATGCATCATTTGTTCCTTGTATTGCCGTTAATACATATAGCTCTACTAGCTAACAATAAGTCAAAAATTGACAATTTATGTGATTGAACAATTATGTGTTTCTCAGGATCCCTTCTGAGTGGTGTGCTGAGCTCGGAAGATGCATTGAAGAGCCAAGTGGCAGCACTGAACCAGACGATGGCTCGCCTGCAGCCCGCCCTCAAGTTCTTTATAACAGCAAGTGCCATGAGCGCGGTGCCCGGCCTGGCCAATGTCGTTGGTGAGTCCAGTGTGCCCTCCTCTACACTATACTCATTACTCACAACAGCACACACTGCACCAGACAGACACATCTACACTTCTAATTATTATTTGGTAGATCTTGCAAATCCATCCAAATTGGTGCCTATTGCACTGAACAGTAAAAATTTCCAATTGAACTTTATGAGCTCCATAATTATTTTGATGACTGACTGTTCACAATTGATGTGGTTATGGATTGAATGAAGTCAATCAGTATGAATATTACAATACTAAAAACTAAAAAGTTCTTACATACTAAAAAGTCTCAAACAAAGTTAATTCTTCCAGGGTTCACTGACACCCGAGAGATGCTAAAGCCGTTCCACGCCCTCAAGTACCTGGCCGACAACTACCTGGAGGAGTACGACTTCTTCTTCCTCGTGTCGGACGGAGCCTTCGTAAACGCGCGGCGCCTCACCGAGCTCGTCTCCAAGCTCAGCGTCAGCCAGGATGTCTACATGGGGACCGTGGCTGAGGACGACAGCCATTACTGCTCACTCGGTAATATTACTAAGTTCTCAACAGAGAAGAGTAAAGTCTGGCTGGTATTACGAAAGTAAAAGAGGATGTGTTGTGTGTGTTCCAGAGAGCGGCTTCATAATATCGAACGGAGTGCTACGCGCGGTGCACTCGGAGCTGGACTGGTGCGTGCGCAACTCGTACTCGCCGCACCACCACGAGAACATCGGCCGCTGCATCCTGCACGCGGCGCACCTCTCCTGCGCGCGCGACCATCAGGTACCCGTCACGTGGCTTATTCTCAATTATACCTACTCCTTCATACCCAGCGATGCGTGACATTGAGAAGACCAGTCTGAAATAAATAATATTTATAAAGAAAGAAAGAAAACTAATTTCTTAACCCAAAAAAAAACACTAAATTTGGTGGGTAATAGGTACAGTGCAAAAAGAAAAATTCAAATAATACATATAACACAAAAAATAAAACTAAAACTAATGGAAAAACACTGTACTGTGTGGTGCAATAAGGGTAAGGTCCCCAACTCAGTATTTGCTGCACCGATACCCATATTTCATCTAATATTCTATTGGTTGTCCCTCAAGTTGGAAGCCTCACCAGGTAATTTAAGTTGGTTTTGGTTATGTCAATAAACTGAGCTATCATAGTGCCAATTAGGACTTGTTGACTTCATTCTCTGAGGCTTCGCACTTGACTCATGCAAAATATACCTAGTGCGAAAATAGAGCACTATTTCCGTATTTTTTTTTTTTGTGTTTATTATTTAGGTGTACAACATGTAACATTATGTCCCTATCAACCCGGAAGAAGGGTATTCCACAGGTCGTGGCGAACAACTTTTATTCTACGACTTTTGATATTTCGAAGTTTTTCATTCATGAAATGCCTCTTAAACTTTCCTCCAAAATGAAACTAAACACGAGGCAGCCCTAGTACATATTTTCAGCAGTTTTTTGACCTGATGTAACTGAAGTAGATGAAATAGGTAACAGAACTGCCAGCAACTACTAAACTGCCTACCCGAAAATGAGCTGGCCCAGTGAGTATATAAATTCGTGTGAGTCAGTAGAAATATTATCACGACTGTAATCCCTAGGCAAGGTAAACATTCTCTCAGATCTTTTGCTTGTTACTTACCTAGGTATTAAGTAGGTTCGTACTCAATATCCTTTATTGGATGTTAGAGGCGCGTCAAAACATCACTTTTGGCACATGCTCACATTTAACAGAATTAGGTAGGTATTTCAAACGTGACATGTTGCAAGCCCATCGCCGCTGCTAAAGTACTAACTGGTTTCCTCACAATGTTTTTCGAATAGAAAAATCTATAGGTGGCCCACCGGATTCGAACTCATGGCCGAAGGATCAGAAGGCGGGATCGCTCTCACTAGACTAGAATATGTATTATTGTTTGATTACGAGATAAAAAGACATAATGAAAAAAAATATATGATTTTCTTAGTTCTTGAAATTGGAATATATGTTACTTAACCATCATGTTTACTTCACTGTAGTAATACGACACGAGATTACAAATAAAATTATTAAACTGCAATTTTGTACAGAAGGCACTAAATTCAAAAATTGAATTTAGTGCTGAAATTACCTCCCACCAAGGAGAAGAAAGAAAAGGTTTGCATCAAACATAACTTATCTTGTACCTACGTAGTTTCGTTTTTTACGTGTGATTGTCGTACCTGTACCTAGGGTTGCCGCAATTTTTTTAGGTTAAAATAATTTTACTTTCATCTCGATTGGTTCCCCTTCTGACGCGCCCGCCGCGTCAGAAGGGGAACCAATCGAGATGAAAGTGTGTGTGAGTGCGCTTAACTTGCCCGAAGCTGAGCAAGAATCGTGTGTGAGTGCGCGTAGCTTGCCCGAGCAAATAGAGAAAGTTCATACGGCCAAACGTTGGTCTAGTTAGCGGTCAAAAAGGGACAAATCCACATCCCCTATCAATCAAAGACAATCAAAGACAATTTACCAGAGATAAGCAGTAGTGTAATCATATTTAGCAATTATAAACGACATCAAAATATATTATGTCCTAACAATCATTTAGCATAGCAAAATACTGGGTCACCTTTGTATGTACTAACCCTTACTATTGTCGCGCCTCATTTCATCCTCCATTTCCTCCCCTCGGGAGCATGTTCAATACCTATTGAACACTAGCTAAGAGCAGCAGTTTTGGCCTAAGTAGGTCGCACGAGGCAACGCCCGTGCGGTTTACCTAGTCAGTGCACTTAGGAACGGCGATCAGTCAAAATTTTGCACATAATGCACTGAATATGTGCAAAATGTTAACGATATTACTAGAAGCCGAGATTATACTGTATTGTTGAAGTTTCTAACTTGACGTTTCGGTTCTGGAGAGCTTCTAAATTAGCCATAATGTGTGCTTCCAGGGCCAGAGCTACCTGTCGGTCCGCCTGGCGGACTCCGACGACAACGGACTCGCCCTGAGTCCGACGCTGGCGGACGCGGTGACGTCATACCCGGCGCCTCCGCACCGGATACATCGTCTGCATGCGTACGTTGCGCGGGTATGTCGCTATTCTAAAGAACCGGTCGCTACCAAAAAACATAGTTAATTGCTAATCATTAAATGCAATGCCACGTGGCCGGGGGGAGGGGCGGTGACTGGGGAGCGCACTGATACGTGGGTGTGGTGTGTAGGTGCAGCTGCAGCGCGCGCGCACCTCCGTGCTGCAGCGCCTGGCCGGGGGGAGGGGTGGTGACTGGGGGGCGCACTGATACGTGGGTGTGGTGTGTAGGTGCAGCTGCAGCGCGCGCGCACCTCCGTGCTGCAGCGCCTGGCCGGGGGGAGGGGTGGTGACTGGGGGGCGCACTGATACGTGGGTGTGGTGTGTAGGTGCAGCTGCAGCGCGCGCGCACCTCCGTGCTGCAGCGCCTGGCCGGGGGGAGGGGTGGTGACTGGGGGGCGCACTGATACGTGGGTGTGGTGTGTAGGTGCAGCTGCAGCGCGCGCGCACCTCCGTGCTGCAGCGCCTGGCCGGGGGGAGGGGTGGTGACTGGGGGGCGCACTGATACGTGGGTGTGGTGTGTAGGTGCAGCTGCAGCGCGCGCGCGCCGCCGTGCTGCAGCTCCGCGCGGCGCTGTGGAGCGTGTCGGCGCGCCAGCCGGCCGCGGCGCGCAACGCCACGTGGCCGGGGGGGCTGCGCACGGACCCCGGGCTGGCGCCCCCCGCGCCGGACTCGCGGTTCGACCACCTGCGCTGGACGCTGTTCAACGCGAGCCACGCCTTCGCGCCGGACGAGCTGCACGCCGTGGCTCCGCTCGCCGCGCCCACGCTCGACGCCATACAGGTACCTATGGTACCTGTAACGTGTTACATAATACCCCTTTAACCCCGGAAGCAGGGTATTCTACAGGTCATGGCGAACTACTTTTATTTTACAACTTTTGAATTTCGTAGTTTTTCATTCATGAAATGCCTCCTAATCGTTTCTCCAATATTGAACTAAACAAACTATGAGGCAGCCCTATTCACAGCTGTTTATACGTACCGTGTGCTCGGTACTTACGTGAACAGTATCAGGGGTGTTGCAATTTTCTGGAACAATATTAATTTTACTTTTGTATGGGAATTTCGAAAACGATATATTGAATCTTTGCACACGTCAAAGTATTCCAGTGCTCGGTCTGATCTCTTGGTCTTTGGCCTTATAGAGGTATTATGTTACGCGTTGTATAACTAAAGCATGTGCGTTCAACATAACGAGTGCTCTTTTGGTGTCTTGTTATTTTATTGTGCAACTTCCACCGTGCTTTTTACGAACTTAAACATATTCGATGGAAGATTGTTTATTGAGTGCTTATCGGCGACGTGCATCCGCAGTTGGTGGTGAGCAGCGCGCGCGCGTGGGCGCTGCGGCGCTGGGCGGGCGCGCGCCGCGTGGCGCTGGCCGAGGGCGCCTGGCAGTGGGACCCGCCGCTCGGCCTGCGCTACCGCCTGCTGCTGCGCGTGGCGGCGCGCGGCGCCGAGGTGAGCTCGCCGCGATGAGGCTCATCTTTACCTATTAGGTCGATGGAGCTTGTAACTGACGTTCGCTCAAATTAATACGTAAAAGAAGCATCCACAAATTTTCTAGCTTAAAGATCCAGTAAATCAACCGTTGTGTGCTTTGACATTATTTCAGTAACAGTTTATTTATGTTTCTTGCGAGCTGGTGTTTCGCAGGAGTCACAATCTTCCCCAATAGGGTAGGGTACCTACTATGGTACTAGAAGCCGCGTTATAAAGATCTCTCAAGTGCCGGTGCTAGTGTTGGTTGTGTGCAGAGCGTGCGCCTGGTGGAAGCGGTGCGGCCGCTGGGCGCGGCGCGGCTGGTGCCGGTGCTAGTGTTGTTGTGTGCAGAGCGTGCGGCTGGTGCCGGTGCTAGTGTTGTTGTGTGCAGAGCGTGCGGCTGGTGCCGGTGCTAGTGTTGTTGTGTGCAGAGCGTGCGGCTGGTGCCGGTGCTAGTGTTGTTGTGTGCAGAGCGTGCGGCTGGTGGAAGCGGTGCGGCCGCTGGGCGCGGCGCGGCTGGTGCCGGTGCTAGTGTTGTTGTGTGCAGAGCGTGCGGCTGGTGCCGGTGCTAGTGTTGTTGTGTGCAGAGCGTGCGGCTGGTGCCGGTGCTAGTGTTGTTGTGTGCAGAGCGTGCGGCTGGTGCCGGTGCTAGTGTTGTTGTGTGCAGAGCGTGCGGCTGGTGCCGGTGCTAGTGTTGTTGTGTGCAGAGCGTGCGGCTGGTGCCGGTGCTAGTGTTGTTGTGTGCAGAGCGTGCGGCTGGTGCCGGTGCTAGTGTTGTTGTGTGCAGAGCGTGCGGCTGGTGCCGGTGCTAGTGTTGTTGTGTGCAGAGCGTGCGGCTGGTGCCGGTGCTAGTGTTGTTGTGTGCAGAGCGTGCGGCTGGTGCCGGTGCTAGTGTTGTTGTGTGCAGAGCGTGCGGCTGGTGCCGGTGCTAGTGTTGGTTGTGTGCAGAGCGTGCGCCTGGTGGAAGCGGTGCGGCCGCTGGGCGCGGCGCGGCTGGTGCCGGTGCTAGTGTTGTTGTGTGCAGAGCGTGCGGCTGGTGCCGGTGCTAGTGTTGTTGTGTGCAGAGCGTGCGGCTGGTGCCGGTGCTAGTGTTGTTGTGTGCAGAGCGTGCGGCTGGTGCCGGTGCTAGTGTTGTTGTGTGCAGAGCGTGCGGCTGGTGCCGGTGCTAGTGTTGTTGTGTGCAGAGCGTGCGGCTGGTGCCGGTGCTAGTGTTGTTGTGTGCAGAGCGTGCGGCTGGTGCCGGTGCTAGTGTTGTTGTGTGCAGAGCGTGCGGCTGGTGCCGGTGCTAGTGTTGTTGTGTGCAGAGCGTGCGGCTGGTGGAAGCGGTGCGGCCGCTGGGCGCGGCGCGGCTGGTGCCGGTGCTAGTGTTGTTGTGTGCAGAGCGTGCGGCTGGTGCCGGTGCTAGTGTTGTTGTGTGCAGAGCGTGCGGCTGGTGCCGGTGCTAGTGTTGTTGTGTGCAGAGCGTGCGGCTGGTGCCGGTGCTAGTGTTGTTGTGTGCAGAGCGTGCGGCTGGTGCCGGTGCTAGTGTTGTTGTGTGCAGAGCGTGCGGCTGGTGCCGGTCCTAGTGTTGTTGTGTGCAGAGCGTGCGGCTGGTGCCGGTGCTAGTGTTGGTTGTGTGCAGAGCGTGCGCCTGGTGGAAGCGGTGCGGCCGCTGGGCGCGGCGCGGCTGGTGCCGGTGCTAGTGTTGTTGTGTGCAGAGCGTGCGGCTGGTGCCGGTGCTAGTGTTGTTGTGTGCAGAGCGTGCGGCTGGTGCCGGTGCTAGTGTTGTTGTGTGCAGAGCGTGCGGCTGGTGCCGGTGCTAGTGTTGTTGTGTGCAGAGCGTGCGGCTGGTGCCGGTGCTAGTGTTGTTGTGTGCAGAGCGTGCGGCTGGTGCCGGTGCTAGTGTTGTTGTGTGCAGAGCGTGCGGCTGGTGCCGGTGCTAGTGTTGTTGTGTGCAGAGCGTGCGGCTGGTGCCGGTGCTAGTGTTGTTGTGTGCAGAGCGTGCGGCTGGTGGAAGCGGTGCGGCCGCTGGGCGCGGCGCGGCTGGTGCCGGTGCTAGTGTTGTTGTGTGCAGAGCGTGCGGCTGGTGCCGGTGCTAGTGTTGTTGTGTGCAGAGCGTGCGGCTGGTGCCGGTGCTAGTGTTGTTGTGTGCAGAGCGTGCGGCTGGTGCCGGTGCTAGTGTTGTTGTGTGCAGAGCGTGCGGCTGGTGCCGGTGCTAGTGTTGTTGTGTGCAGAGCGTGCGGCTGGTGCCGGTGCTAGTGTTGTTGTGTGCAGAGCGTGCGGCTGGTGCCGGTGCTAGTGTTGTTGTGTGCAGAGCGTGCGGCTGGTGCCGGTGCTAGTGTTGTTGTGTGCAGAGCGTGCGGCTGGTGCCGGTGCTAGTGTTGTTGTGTGCAGAGCGTGCGGCTGGTGCCGGTGCTAGTGTTGTTGTGTGCAGAGCGTGCGGCTGGTGCCGGTGCTAGTGTTGTTGTGTGCAGAGCGTGCGGCTGGTGCCGGTGCTAGTGTTGTTGTGTGCAGAGCGTGCGGCTGGTGCCGGTGCTAGTGTTGTTGTGTGCAGAGCGTGCGGCTGGTGCCGGTGCTAGTGTTGTTGTGTGCAGAGCGTGCGGCTGGTGCCGGTGCTAGTGTTGTTGTGTGCAGAGCGTGCGGCTGGTGGAAGCGGTGCGGCCGCTGGGCGCGGCGCGGCTGGTGCCGGTGCTAGTGTTGGTTGTGTGCAGAGCGTGCGGCTGGTGGAAGCGGTGCGGCCGCTGGGCGCGGCGCGGCTGGTGCCGGTGCTAGTGTTGGTTGTGTGCAGAGCGTGCGGCTGGTGCCGGTGCTAGTGTTGTTGTGTGCAGAGCGTGCGGCTGGTGCCGGTGCTAGTGTTGTTGTGTGCAGAGCGTGCGGCTGGTGCCGGTGCTAGTGTTGTTGTGTGCAGAGCGTGCGGCTGGTGGAAGCGGTGCGGCCGCTGGGCGCGGCGCGGCTGGTGCCGGTGCTAGTGTTGTTGTGTGCAGAGCGTGCGGCTGGTGGAAGCGGTGCGGCCGCTGGGCGCGGCGCGGCTGGTGCCGGTGCTAGTGTTGGTTGTGTGCAGAGCGTGCGGCTGGTGCCGGTGCTAGTGTTGTTGTGTGCAGAGCGTGCGGCTGGTGCCGGTGCTAGTGTTGTTGTGTGCAGAGCGTGCGGCTGGTGCCGGTGCTAGTGTTGTTGTGTGCAGAGCGTGCGGCTGGTGGAAGCGGTGCGGCCGCTGGGCGCGGCGCGGCTGGTGCCGGTGCTAGTGTTGGTTGTGTGCAGAGCGTGCGGCTGGTGCCGGTGCTAGTGTTGTTGTGTGCAGAGCGTGCGGCTGGTGCCGGTGCTAGTGTTGTTGTGTGCAGAGCGTGCGGCTGGTGCCGGTGCTAGTGTTGTTGTGTGCAGAGCGTGCGGCTGGTGCCGGTGCTAGTGTTGTTGTGTGCAGAGCGTGCGGCTGGTGCCGGTGCTAGTGTTGTTGTGTGCAGAGCGTGCGGCTGGTGCCGGTGCTAGTGTTGTTGTGTGCAGAGCGTGCGGCTGGTGCCGGTGCTAGTGTTGGTTGTGTGCAGAGCGTGCGGCTGGTGGAAGCGGTGCGGCCGCTGGGCGCGGCGCGGCTGGTGCCGGTGCTAGTGTTGGTTGTGTGCAGAGCGTGCGGCTGGTGGAAGCGGTGCGGCCGCTGGGCGCGGCGCGGCTGGTGCCGGTGCTAGTGTTGGTTGTGTGCAGAGCGTGCGGCTGGTGGAAGCGGTGCGGCCGCTGGGCGCGGCGCGGCTGGTGCCGGTGCTAGTGTTGTTGTGTGCAGAGCGTGCGGCTGGTGGAAGCGGTGCGGCCGCTGGGCGCGGCGCGGCTGGTGCCGGTGCTAGTGTTGGTTGTGTGCAGAGCGTGCGGCTGGTGCCGGTGCTAGTGTTGTTGTGTGCAGAGCGTGCGGCTGGTGCCGGTGCTAGTGTTGTTGTGTGCAGAGCGTGCGGCTGGTGCCGGTGCTAGTGTTGTTGTGTGCAGAGCGTGCGGCTGGTGGAAGCGGTGCGGCCGCTGGGCGCGGCGCGGCTGGTGCCGGTGCTAGTGTTGGTTGTGTGCAGAGCGTGCGGCTGGTGCCGGTGCTAGTGTTGGTTGTGTGCAGAGCGTGCGGCTGGTGGAAGCGGTGCGGCCGCTGGGCGCGGCGCGGCTGGTGCCGGTGCTAGTGTTGGTTGTGTGCAGAGCGTGCGGCTGGTGCCGGTGCTAGTGTTGTTGTGTGCAGAGCGTGCGGCTGGTGCCGGTGCTAGTGTTGTTGTGTGCAGAGCGTGCGGCTGGTGCCGGTGCTAGTGTTGTTGTGTGCAGAGCGTGCGGCTGGTGCCGGTGCTAGTGTTGTTGTGTGCAGAGCGTGCGGCTGGTGCCGGTGCTAGTGTTGTTGTGTGCAGAGCGTGCGGCTGGTGCCGGTGCTAGTGTTGTTGTGTGCAGAGCGTGCGGCTGGTGCCGGTGCTAGTGTTGTTGTGTGCAGAGCGTGCGGCTGGTGGAAGCGGTGCGGCCGCTGGGCGCGGCGCGGCTGGTGCCGGTGCTAGTGTTGGTTGTGTGCAGAGCGTGCGGCTGGTGCCGGTGCTAGTGTTGGTTGTGTGCAGAGCGTGCGGCTGGTGGAAGCGGTGCGGCCGCTGGGCGCGGCGCGGCTGGTGCCGGTGCTAGTGTTGGTTGTGTGCAGAGCGTGCGGCTGGTGGAAGCGGTGCGGCCGCTGGGCGCGGCGCGGCTGGTGCCGGTGCTAGTGTTGGTTGTGTGCAGAGCGTGCGGCTGGTGGAAGCGGTGCGGCCGCTGGGCGCGGCGCGGCTGGTGCCGGTGCTAGTGTTGGTTGTGTGCAGAGCGTGCGGCTGGTGGAAGCGGTGCGGCCGCTGGGCGCGGCGCGGCTGGTGCCGGTGCTAGTGTTGGTTGTGTGCAGAGCGTGCGGCTGGTGGAAGCGGTGCGGCCGCTGGGCGCGGCGCGGCTGGTGCCGGTGCTAGTGTTGGTTGTGTGCAGAGCGTGCGGCTGGTGCCGGTGCTAGTGTTGGTTGTGTGCAGAGCGTGCGGCTGGTGGAAGCGGTGCGGCCGCTGGGCGCGGCGCGGCTGGTGCCGGTGCTAGTGTTGGTTGTGTGCAGAGCGTGCGGCTGGTGCCGGTGCTAGTGTTGGTTGTGTGCAGAGCGTGCGGCTGGTGGAAGCGGTGCGGCCGCTGGGCGCGGCGCGGCTGGTGCCGGTGCTAGTGTTGGTTGTGTGCAGAGCGTGCGGCTGGTGGAAGCGGTGCGGCCGCTGGGCGCGGCGCGGCTGGTGCCGGTGCTAGTGTTGGTTGTGTGCAGAGCGTGCGGCTGGTGCCGGTGCTAGTGTTGGTTGTGTGCAGAGCGTGCGGCTGGTGGAAGCGGTGCGGCCGCTGGGCGCGGCGCGGCTGGTGCCGGTGCTAGTGTTGGTTGTGTGCAGAGCGTGCGGCTGGTGGAAGCGGTGCGGCCGCTGGGCGCGGCGCGGCTGGTGCCGGTGCTAGTGTTGTTGTGTGCAGAGCGTGCGGCTGGTGGAAGCGGTGCGGCCGCTGGGCGCGGCGCGGCTGGTGCCGGTGCTAGTGTTGGTTGTGTGCAGAGCGTGCGGCTGGTGGAAGCGGTGCGGCCGCTGGGCGCGGCGCGGCTGGTGCCGGTGCGCTACGTGACGGAGAGCGCGCGGGTGACGCTGGTGCTGCCGCTGCCCTGCACCGGTACTCACGTCGCGGCGGCGCTCGGCTTCCTGCAGCGGTACAAGCAGCTCAACGCGCCCAGGGACGCCAACACTAACCTCTTCATCGTGAGTATGAATGGATAGCCCGATACATATTTGATTCTTATCCGGTCATCTTCATCTTTCTGCCCTTATCCCACGCTGCATCGGGTCGGCCACAACAGGTTTTCTTCCACTCTCCTCTATCATTCGACATCTCAGTGCTCACTCTTTTCTTACTCATGTCATCTTTCAACAATCCATCCATCTTTTCTTTGACCTGCCACTCCTACTTAAACATAAATTTCCAACACTATTCTCGTAATATGACTTTCTTCCCTCCTCATGACATGCCCATACCACGCTAACCTTGCTCCTCAACTTATCCATCACAGGCGCTGCTTTTTTTTTTTTTTTTTTTTTTTTGTTAGGTTCACAAACCAGCCGTTACAACAAAAAAATCACAAAAGCAAACATCTAAGAACTAAATTGGCTGAACGGCCTTCTAGATGCGAACAGCATGCACTGCTTTCAAACTTCCTCTAATATACTCATTCCTCATTTTATCCATCCTTGTCACACCGCACATCCATCTCAACATTCACATTACTGCTGCATGCACTCTTCTCTCATCCGTCCCTTTGGTTGCCCAACACTCAGATCCATACAGTACGACAGGTCTAATGATCGTCTTATAAACTTTTCCCTTAAGTTTAAGGGGCATTCGTGGATCACATGTTGTTCCTGAGACCTGTCGCCATTTCATCCATCCCGCATTTATTCTATTTTGCACGTCTCGGTCGATCTCGCTGTCGTCGTTCTGAATGGATGAACTGAGGTACCGAAAGTCATAGCAGACTGGTAGGGATACACCGTCTAAGGCAATAGAGGTGAAACTGAAGGGACCACCAAAGTCGCAGAACAAATGCTCGGTTTTGCCCTGCTGATCTTCAGTCCGACACTCTCCGACACTCTTCTCCTGCCCTTTTCCCAGCCTGCTCTGGACCTCAAGCGCATCTTCACCAACAAGAACGATGTCGTCGGCAAAAAGCATGCACCAGGGTGTTTCTTCCTGTATGCCTGATGTCAGTGCATCTATAATCAGGAGAAACAAATATGGGCCTAATGCCAATCCCTGTGTAACGCCAGCTTCCGACCGAACGAGTGTGCTTGCTCGAACCAACTGTACTTTTCTCATTCAACGCCCACCACAGAACTTCTCGGGGTACCTTATCGTATGCCTTTTCTAGGTCCATGAACACCATGTGCAAGTTTTTGTGTACACGTCTATATTTTTCGCACAATTGACGAACTGCAAAAATAGCGTCCGTGGTACCTCGTCCAGGTATAACCCAAACTGGTTCTGCGATACCTCTCTCTCCCCTCTCATTCGTCTCGCTATCACTTTCTCCCATATCTTCATACTATGCGACATTAGCTTTTTTCCTCTATAGTTGTTGCAGTCCTGTACATCCCCCTTGTTTTTGAAGATGGGAACCAGCGAACTGTTGCACCATTCATCTGGGATCGCCTCTTCATGCATCAACTTATTGAAGAATAATGCCAACCACTTCCAACCATCCACATTTTAAAACTTCCACACTTCCGCCGGTATACCATTGGGTCCTACCGCTTTACCATTCTTCATACCTTGTACAGCCATTCTAACTTTATCTATCGTTCGTTACATCATTAAGCATTCCAATGTTCACTGCTACTTTAACTAACACACCGCTCCACGAATCAGAAAAAAAAGTTATAAAAACCCTGTATAACACAGGCAAGTCAGTACTCGGTACCTAGTTTAGTTTAGAAACATAGTTTTCAAGTTTGATCTAAATACAACCTGTAACATAATGTCCCTATAAGCCCAAAGGGGGGGTATTCAAACCAAGCACTGGAATACTTTGACGTGTGCAAAGGTTGAATACATCGTATTTAAAATTCGCAAACAAAAGTAAAATTATAATTTTTCTAAGAAATTTGCGACAACCCTAAATCTATTTGCGTACCTTTACCGAGGTTACGAACACACGCACTTCTATAATATCGCACCCACACTTAGAAATGTCATTTGAAAGATATTAGGTAGGTGGTAGGTACGTAATTATGTTTAAGTAGGTACTTAGGTATAGGTAAGTTGAGGTAAGAAATCACGAAAGTTTCCATTAAGAAACAGTACCTATTATTTTTCGTAATAAGCACCAGTAGGCCTAGCATGGGCAGAGGAAAAGTTGTCTTTCCACCGTTTTTATCTACTTGTCAGTAGAAATAAAGAGAACTATTTCCACTGACAAGTGATAAAAACGGTGGAAAGACAACTTTTCCTCTACCCGTGCTAGGCCTACTGGAGTACCTTAGTCGAAGAGAAAGCACACAAAAAAAACAATTAAGTAGGTACAAGATGAGTTATGTTTAATGCAATAGGTACCTTTTTTCCATTCTCCTTGGTGGACAGTAGGTAGGTAGGAATACGGCCAGGCCCTTGATACAATATTATTACTGGTTCTTATGACTTAGGTGGGAAACACTGGATACTGACACGTTTTTATCTCTGTTGATTAAGTTTACAGTAGTAACTTCAAAGTTCACACTTAACCATTATTTGTAAAAGTAAAATTACGATTACCAACGATCCAAGAGCTCCCATCTCTAAGAGTTTCGTTGACATCAAAGTCGTCCAGTTGCTTTGCTTTTCCGTTTTTTTTTTTTGTAATAAATTAAGAAGGTACTTAGTTTTCATATTATTGTCGAAATAATACGGTTTTCAAAAGGGTAAATCTACAACATTAGCCTGTTTCAATTTGACAAAAAGGATTATTGATGATTTGGATGCTGGTAAATGGGTAACAGCTGTATTTTTTGACATGACAAAAGCTTTTGACTTTGTATCTCATGAATTATTATTAGGAAAAATTGAAAAATATGGTATTCGAGGACCAGCTCTGAAATGGCTGGCAAGTTACCTAGACAAGAGAATGCAAAGTGTAGAAATTTCCAATATTGACATTAATAAAGATTTAAAGCCTGTCAGATCAAACTATATGCAAAATGACTGTGGGGTACCTCAAGGCAGTGTCCTGGGACCACTATTATTTTTGCTTTATATAAATGATCTTCCTGACATTACGCCTAATCCATGCACACTATTTGCCGATGACATTTCTATTATTATTTCTTCTAATTCTGACATTTATAATTATACTATTGACATTGATAATACCATTGATGCAATAATTTTGTGGCTTAATAACAATAATTTAAATGTTAATCTATTAAAAACAAACTTTATACAATTTGGGACTTATGGGAAAAAACGTCAAAATCTTAAATTATCATATAAAGGCCAAAATCTAAATGAAGTCGACAAAACGAAATTCCTAGGCATAACTATTGACCGGCACTGTAATTGGAAAGCCCATATAGATGAAGTATGCCGAAAATTAAATAAATTTGTGTACGTTCTATACAAGCTACGCAAGACTACAAATCATAATACTATTATGACCGCGTACCACGGATATGTAACCTCTGTTTTAAAATACGGACTGGTTCTCTGGGGTAATTCGACTGAAATAAATAAGGCGTTTATAGCACAAAAGAAATGCGTACGTGCTATTGTCGGCATACCTCCTTGGGAATCATGTAAACCCGTATTCCTTAAGTTAGAACTATTGACATTGCCTAGCATGTACATTTTGGAAGCTGCTAAATTTGCCAAAGATAACTCTAGCTTATTTACAAAGGCGCGAGATATCTATTCAAGATGTGTAAGAAACCCTGACAGAATTGTTCTTTCTAGAGTACCCAGAACTACTTTATATAAAAAAAACTCTTTTGCTATGTGTGGACAAATATTTAATAAAGTACCCACTGAAATAAAAAACTTACCAACCAGACAATTTATAAAAAAGTTAAAATTATGGCTAATAGAAAAAAGTTTTTATAATGTTAATGATTTTTTGAATAATTGAACTTGTACACTGACTTACTAATTTTATTGATTTATTGACAATTTATTATGGACTTCTTTATTATAATGTACCTAATTTAATTTAATGATAATATTATTTAATTGTACCAAAGTAAAAATTTGCATGCCAATGATTTGGTGAAATATGTGATACACTTACCAACTAAGAACTAACTTCTAACCATATTTCTCGCAAATAAACATTTCATTTCATTTCATTTCATTTCATAATATGGTAACAGCGAGCTGGTCTGATGACGGAGCCAAGGTCCGTTCAACGGAACTCTTCAATAAATAGGCCAATAGAGTTGAAACATGGTTACCATACTAAGTTACTAGGCGGTAGTCGGAAACAAGTCCAAACTTAATATTTGGACTTGCCTCTGACTACCAAGTTGGGTCGCATCACGAAATCTCAGTTCGGGGCGAACCACTAGTAACAACAATCAACCCGTACAGGCCGCGTAGGCCTTTCTCAATATGACCGAATGAGCTCCAGGGTGTACACGTGCAAAGCGCGCTCTTGCACGATGAAGGAAAACACCGTGAGGAAACCGATCGAACTCCAGCAGCGGCGATCGGCTCGCGACTCGTCACGTTCGAAGTTCCCATCATCCATGAGAAAGTCGGGCATGCGTCGAAAGCTACGTTCGGCCGGGTCTCCGACTTCGGAGGAAAGTTCCGGAGGCGCGTCGCGAAGGAACGTCTTCGAAATGTTATCGTTTTACGGATCGATCGATATCCCACGGCCGCAGGTGGCGTTCCCGACGGGCGCGTGCAACATGTCCAGCGCGCTGGCGCCGCTGCGGGGCGCGCTGGCCGCGCTGCCCGGCGCGCTGGCCGCGTCCAGCCGGCTGGTGGAGGCGGCGCGGGAGGTGGACGCGCGCTCGCCGGGCGAGGCGCAGCTGTTCGCGGCGCTGGGCCGCGCGAGCGCGCGCGCGCTGGCCGCCCGCGTGCCGGCCGACGCGCTCGTGCTGCTGCTGCTGCCGGACCTCGAGTTCAACCACGACTTCCTGAACAGGGTGCGCAGCGACGACCTCTTAAACTTTTTTTTATCGTTTCGTCGTCGGCCGGAAGAATTGGCGTATTGAAGAGGAGGCCCGCTCGGCGGTCGGTGCGACCGGGCCGAAATGATAATGATGATGATGTTTCGTCGTGAGACGTCCGACCGCCGCGGCGCCGTCTCACCTGTGCCTCGAATCGGAGTATTTTTTTGTTTTCTCCTCGGTTTTCCGGATCGCGAGCCTAGTTTTTTACGGAAGCCCCGAGGGTTCTCGGCGTTCCCGGCGGAGGCGCTCGTCGAGTCTCGTCGGTCGCGTTCGGATCCGAGTCCGGCACATTTATTTATTTTTTTATTACATAAATTGATTAATGACCCGTCCTTAGGTGCGCATGAACACGATCCGCGGCGTGTCGTGGTTCGCGCCGCTGCCGTTCCGCCGGCACGCGCTGCACGCGCACCCGCGCCGCGCGCGCGCGCGCGACCACACGGGCCGCTTCAACCACTACGCCGACGACGTCGTCGCCTTCTACAAGTCCGACCTCGACGCAGGTATTATTCTTCATATGATAAGGTTCGAAGATCCGGCTCGCGATGCGAAGTGACGGTGTCCGCGCGCGAGGCTGGCGCGAGGCTCCCGAGCTCCCGATCGTGCCGGTCGCTCGTATCTTTCGAATGGTAACGCGGCGCGGTCCCTTCGCGTCCGATGGCGACCGTCGTGAAAGGATTTATGATGATGTTTTTTTTTCTTTAGTTGTATAAATAATGTTTGGACTTGCCTCTGACTACTAGGGGGCCGTTCAAATATTCCGTAAGCAGATTTATTAGAATTACTTACGGGGGTAAGTAATTCTAATAATAAATAGCGCCTCCCCCTTGTCAGCAAAAATAAGCAAAGCTCTTACCCCCCCCCCCCCCCCCCCCCCTCCCATGCTTACGTAAACATTGGTATATCTATGCATTTTTCAAGTATTCTGTTTTTTATTGATTCACGAGCAGCAGTGACGGAAGAAATTTAGACAAGTGAATAGCACGCGGTAATTCCCCTACTTAAACGTATTCGTTATTTGTGGGAATCCCCGAATATGCGTTTCGTTTTCAGTATAGACAATGTGTGGGTTGCCATAATAGGTCAAAAGGAAATAATTACCGCTGACAGAAACACCATCTAGACCCTCTCATCCCCTATGTCATCAAAAATAAGCAAAGCTTAGACCCCCCCCCCCCTCCCTCCTATAGTGCTTACGTAATATTTGAATGGTCTCTAGGTACCTACTGAAAGGTAGCTACTTGAGTTTCGATGCGTTCATCGGGTCGAATCACGAGATCTCAGTTCGGGGCGAACAACTAGTTTTAGTTAAGTTTTCATATCCGGAGATGTATCGAAAAAGTCATCGTAGATCGTCGAAATTTCCCGGGAAGTCGGTTACGGCCGAAGACCGAGCCGAGCCTCCGACGCACGACGCATTCCATCGCGAGCGACCGGCCGGGCGGATCTCATTCGCGCCCGACGAATCGGAAAACCCCCCCCCGATGATGTATTTATTTCGTCGAGCCGCATGCGAGGATCGCTAATACCGCTCGTTCAAAATTATCAGTTCATCGTCTCGAATTACCGTAATCGGTGCCCCGATCGTCACAATCGAAGTAAATAAATAAATACAAATCGCAGCGGAGGCCTCGTGGCGCGGCGCCGGCGACGCGAGCGTGCCGCGCGTGCTGTGCGCCGGCGCGCTGCGGCCCGTGCGCGCGCCCGAGCCCGCCGCCGTGCTGCCGCCGCGCGCCGCGCCCGCGCCGCGCGCCGCCCGCGCGTCCGACGCGCTGCGCACGCTGCAGCTGGGCGCGCGCGCCGCGCTGGCGCAGCTGCTGCTGGAGACGCAGCACGAGCGCCGCACCACCGCCTGACCTGGCCGCGCCACCCTACACACCTGCATGCGAACGTTCGATTGACCCCCGATCGCCCGACGCCCCTCCGAGTCCGAACGCCGAGAGCCGTGACCTATAGGATACCCCGTTTCCCGGTTATGGGGATACCCCCGTAGCCGGGAAACGGGGTATGTACGTAATAGTATATTACACGTTGCATTGGCGAACGAACAGAAAACTACGATTAGGTACCTATGTTTTAAACAGATTAGTTCCCTCTATGTTGTTAGGGCCGCTGGCTGTCACCTACTATCGACTGTCATTACTGCGAGTCGAAAAGTATTTAAATCATTAAAAATAAATAAACCTAGCGTTTGTTTGTCGTTTCTTTAATATGATCGTAAGAATAATCTAAGCTTAATGATGTACCTACAGTGGCCGACAACATTTTTCCTAGTCCTTAAAATTACTTATCACGTTTTGGTTAATTTTTACCTAGTTCTCCATAAACAATAAATATCTTTATCTTTATCTGGTTCAGTAAAAATATAGTTATGATCGTCACTTTCCTAACAAAGCATATGCTATATTAAATGAAAAAGTTGATTAGCAGTTATGCCTTGATTGAATCGGTGAAATGACAACCTCTCCTAACACAGACAGCAATCGATACAGACTCTAGTACGATTGATAAATATTGCGCATGCGGCAAACAGTATTTACGCTATTCAAGTTTTTCTAACCGCATCTTACGATCTAACAAACGATACAATTCATCCTTGAAGCCATTAAAAACAAGTTTAAAAACATAAATAGTTATAGGTATGATGTAATTTACATGAATATTTGACATGCTCAACCTTGACTACGTGTTTCTTAGATAGCGATTTAGTACACAAAGGCGAGACTAGTAATTACGTTAATAAAGTGTTACAACAATTGTAGATAAGATACCGAACAACACGTTTCGAACAAAGTGCCTTTACCTCCCTCCACTCCACTGTAGCGATAGTTACGTAAGGCTGGATTTATCTAATTATATCTCATATTGTAGAATTTCTTTGTTTGAAATTGGTGGGTAATACAGGGTGTTACAATTTCCTAAATAAATGATACATTTTTGAAATTTTGCTATGTAACATTGTTCATCATTTTGATGAGTAGGTAATCTAATTATGTATTTTAAACAAATTCGCAATACTATTGTCATCCAATACAGTGAATAACAAAAATCTCAAGCAATGTTTAATTCGATGTAACGTTTATAAGTGGGAAGGGCTAGACAATAAAACATACAACTGAATAATAATGTGGTTTCATTTAAAATTCTCGAATTTACCGTAACTTTTTTGTAAATAAAACTTGCTGATGGAACAGGCAGATGGACTAATAACTTGAGGGATATAGATGTAAGCCTCATGTGCCTGTAATATCACCGGAACAGGCAGAAAAAGACAGGATGGTAGTACTTCCGGCTGAACCACATACAAAGATTACCTGCTGCTACTGTGACGAAGGAAAGGTAATTATAAAATAAAAAGCTAGTTAAAACGACAAAATGCAGTTTATTTAAATACAGAAACAATAATACTAAAGTTAAGGAGGATCGCGTCGCGACGCTACTGCCGACGTCGCGTCACCGCGGACCGCGCTGACGTCATCTCTGCGAGTGACGTCAGCGTCCCCCACCTGACGCGCACTACGTACCCGCAGGTGCATAGGTAAGCCCACCACCTCGCGCCGACTAACGAATTCACTCTCATAAAAACAACATCGACAACACCCTCGTTAGAATTAGCTAAAACTATTATAAATTCATTATTATTATGGCCGATCATCGGGGCCGTGCTCTCGATCACGGATAAAATACTGCACAGAATCGAACCCGCGACTCTCGCATACCGACTCTGGGAGTTCATGTGAAAAATTTGCTAAAATATTTGTACTAAATAGGCACATCCGCGAGCGATACGAAGTCGGCGCGACCGGGCCGAGCGACCGCTCCGCGCGGCGACAGCGACGCGACGCGGTCGCTCGGCCCGCGACCCAGCACACGTGCTGGCGCTCTAACATTACATTAGTGTCTTTTATCGGTAATAAATACAAACGAGTAAACTAAATTGAGACGAACCGAGCCGTCGCCGGAGACCGCGCAGGCAGCAGTGCATCATAACTTTCCTCGTTCCGGGCGACAGCTCGGGAAGTTAAATAATAAAATTAACCTAATTTGCCCTTATCACAATACTGCGCAGCGCATAGTGCACGCGTGCATGTAGGTACACACCACGCGTACCTCACCTATATATAAGTACATATATGTTATATACTCTATGCGAGAGTTATATAGAACTAGTGCCGACCGCCGAGGTGTTCGAGGCTCGCCGGGAACTATCTCCAGCGAACTGGTAGGTAGGTACTAGTACTCGATACACATCTCCCACTCATAAACAAGATGGCGTCCGTCCATCCGCTTCATGTAAAATGCATGCAGAGTACTGCACCGCTGCATTTTTTAAATTCTGTTAAAACAAACAATGCTTGAACTATTGGTAATTTTAAGTAATGTTTAAAAGGTACGGTTCACAAGTGTAGTTAGTAGGTACGTGGGCGCTGAGCGATGCATATCAATATGCGGAGCGCAGTCACTGTATCTACATTAAGTTAACGAAGCTCGAGTTAACTAACACGAGCTAGGTAGGTATATTGACGGGTTGTGGGCGGTGAAACCGGGCAGTGGTTTCGGGGTAGTTCACCTCCGCGGCAGGCTCGCTGGGCGGGCCACTGAGCGACGTGTGCCGAATGTAAATACTAACAGTACAAAGCTCTGCAAGGCGTCGCGTCGGTACAAGGAGCAGAGCGATGCGGAATGTTTTCCGTTTCTATAAAATGCAAGTACAAAGTCATCCGCCACTTATCTACGCTAGGTGTATAATAATATAATATAATACTAAACTCTTTAAGGCCGATATATACAGATACGCGCTCTAACGTGTGGACGAACACGTAGACATCCAGGCGGCCGTATTCACGATGTTCAGAGCTCACCTCGGAACTGAATACTGCCGTCAGTGCTGTATAGAGAGTGCACGAAAGCTCGTCTTGTTCGAGTCCTACAAATGCGTGCTGCTTTATAATAACTAGCCATGCCAATCGCCTCTCCTGCACGAGAGATATCCGAGCTTCCGGAATGAGATGTAACCGACTGATGCGCCATTTAGTATCGAACTTCACTCGAAGTCGGTCTTAAATATAATTATTGCATAAAGGAATCGGCGTAGGTTAGTTACATCCACATAGACCGCAGGACAACACTAGATAGTTCAGCTCTCTGCACTAAAGGTACTTAATTTCATGATTTAATTTCATTGAGTAAAAATGTACCAACTTCATAGTCCTCATAATCGATTACCACCAGGAATACATTTCCATTGTTTTTTAAATATGTAAAGGTATCTAAAAAATATGACATCAGTAGAACATGAAAGGATGAGCCCTCGCGCCGCACGCCGGTCTACTGCCCACTGCACTGCTCGGTGTATACTGCAGACTGCATACTGCATACTGCATACGTGCGGGTCGGTAGCCGAGCTCCGGATGACGTCGGTGACACTAAATGCATATATAAAAATATAGATAACTATGGGAAGTCTGTGGGATGCTCTGTGGTGCTCGAGTGTCAACACCGGTGACGTCGCGGGCGTTCACTGGGTCACCGCTACTCCGGGTTCGTTACCCGTCATCGTCTCGACGGATTTCCGTTTTTCCGTAGATTTCTGGAAAAGAGAACATCGAGCAAGTTAAGGAACAAAATCGGACCGAACTAAGGACCCGCCGACACACCGAACGATATCGAGGACGAACCGATGCAGATATTTTAAGAGTAGTAGAGCTCTCTGTGAAGGGCTCGTCCGGGGAAGTACTACCACCACGCCTTTTTCTGCCGCCAAGCAGCTACGCTATGTTTCGGTTTGAAGAGTGTGGTTGCCGGTAAAATTACCAGGCACATGAGGCTTAACATCTGTAAGCCTCAAGTTGATGGACGCAGGGCAGTGCATCGTAGGGCACGTTCCTATCGTGCGTGACTTACGAGGCAATGCTTTGTTATAGGTGATGGTTACCACTTAACATCAGGTGGGCCATCTGCTTGTTCTATCAGCTGGATTTATAAAAAAAAAAAAATACGTTCGGTGACCGTGACGGTCGGATCACACCAAAATACCATGGTATCGACTCGGTTCCATCGGTGACGGTTTCGAAAGACCGATCGATCGGTCAACTCGATAGAATCAACTTCATCTCAGTCGAAACACATCACATCAAATGTTGGCATTAATAGAGGTAGGTACGTTGGACGCGCGCATCACCTCGGCGAGCGAGTCCAGCTCGTCGTCAGCGAGCGCAGCGCCCGCGGGAGCGGCGTCCGGCGTCGCCGGCTCCCTCGGTGCGGCCACAGGCGTCGCCGGCTCCCCCGGCGCGGCCACAGGCGTCGCCGGCTCCTCCGGCGCGGCCACAGGCGTCGCCAGGGGCGCGGGGGGACCGCTCGACGCGCACAGCGCCGTCCACTCGCCGTCCGGCGAGCTCAGGCACTCGGCGCACGACAGGAACTCCTTCGGATAGAAATAGGAACCCGCGATACAGCAGCGAGGACGGGGAGCGGATCGGGCGCGCACTCCGGAAGAGAACCGGCCTCGCATCTAAAGTTCCGTCGACGGACTCACCTTGCCGTCGAAGCCCCCGACCGCGTACAGCGTGCCGTCCAGCACGGCGAGCCCCGGGCCCGCGCGCGCGCGGCGCAGCGCCGGGCCCGCCACCCACGGACCTGCGACAACAACGCGATGCGTCAGCGCGCTGCGCCCGCGCCGGAGCGCAGCGCGCGGAGCGCACGTACCGTCCTCCGCGTCCAGCCAGTCCGTGCGCGCCAGCGAGGCGGCGCCGTCCGAGCCGCCGGCCGCCACGAGCCGGTCGCGCCACACGCTGCAGCCCATGCTGCGCCGCGGCGTGGGCAGCGCGGGCGCGGCGCGCCAGCCGGCCGCGTGCTCGGCGCCGGCCGGCAGCGCGAGGCGCTCGGCGGACGCGAGGCAGTGCCAGGCGTCGCAGCCGCCGAGCACCCAGAGCGCGGCGCGCCAGTAGGCGCCGCCGCACTGCGCGCGCGCCGTGCCCAGCGGCGGCGCGTCGCGCCACGCGTCGCCGGCCGCGCCGCGCTCGAGGCGCCACACGCGGCGCAGGTAGCCGCCGCCGGCCCAGCCGCCGGCCACGTACAGCGTGCCCTGCGTGCCCTGCGTGCCCTGCGCGCCCGGCGTGGCGGCGGCGGCGGCGTGCGCGACGCACAGCGGCAGGCGCGCGCGCGGCACCCAGCCGGTCGCCGCGGAGTACATGTCGACCGAGTCCAGCTCGGTGTGGCCGTCGCTGCCGCCTGCGGACGCGAGGCGCTCTGAGCGGGGGACGCGCCGAGTCGGCCCGGGAGCCGACGGCGAGGTATCGGATCGATCGGAGCGAGCGAACCGAACGAACGTCTCGATGAAGGTCCCGGTCGTTCGAAGCTTTTTCCCAGTTTTCGGGTCGATGACGAAAGATCCGATGTCGGATGATGTCTCGCTCGATGCGGAGATCGACATCCGGATCGACGAAGCATCTACGATGTTCGAAAAGTATGCGACGAACGTACGTCGACGGAGATCACGATATCGTATCCGGAACGTGCATCTCGAGCATCCTCTCGTACACGGAGCCGAGACTCGGACATCGTATGCTCCCGTTCGCATACGATGCGACTTTCACGTGCGTCGTCTTCGGCGCATCCTTGACATCTCGTGGAAGGATCGAGTTACAGACGAGAAGGTGCTTAGTATTTCACGGCTCCCTAGCGCTGTTGCCGTATCGAAACAAAAGCGTATGTGTAACATGGTACCTTTTGTAATCGACCCGAAAACTGGGAACAAGCTCAGGGGCCTTATGCTCACTTCGAGCGAGATTATCTCACGGTGGAGATGACGTCATATCTCGTTCGATAACTATTTATCCCCATTCTCACCATCTCACTCCCCAATTTTCTCATTCAAAGCTCATGCGAGACGCAACGTCAACGAATTATCGAACGAGATATGACGTCATCTCCACCGTGAGATAATCTCGCTCGAAGTGAGCATAAGGCCCCTGATCGCAAATAAGATTCACATGAAATTCGGTCGAGATCTAGAGGATGCACTTGGGAAATTTATCGGTAACCATCGGATCGATTCGATCGACCGAAGATCGACAACATGAAGTCGCAAATCGGGGTACGGAACGGCGATCGCCGATCCGGACGACGAAGCCGAGAACCGTCCGACGGAACTCTTCCGAAAGCGGATCGATGATAGATCTCGATCACGGATACCGACAGCGGCGAGGAGCACCCCCCGCACCACCTACCGAGCGCGTAGATCGAGTCCCCGAGCGCGGCGAGCGCGAACCGAGCCCGCTCGCGCCGCATGTCCGGCGCCGGCACCCACGCGCCCAGCGCCGGCTCGTACGCCTCCGCCGAGCGCAGCACGCGCGCGCGGTCGTACCCGCCGCACGCCAGCAGCCGGCCCGCCAGCGGCGCCGCGCCCAGCGCCGCGCGCCCGAAGCTCAGCCGCGCCGCGCGCGCCCCGCGGGCCAGCGCCGCGCCGCCGCCGCCGCCGCCCACCGCCCAGCCCGCGCGCACGCTCAGCAGCCGCGCGCCCAGCGCCACCAGCGCGCGCGTGCCGCCGCCGCCCGCGCGCCGCGCGCCCAGCACCGAGCCGGCCGCGCCCGCAGCCGCGCCCGCCGGCGCCCGCTTGCGCGCCGCCGCCGAGCGCCGGTACAGCTCCAGCTCGGGCGCGTCGCCCGGCGCGGCGGGCAGCTCGCCGCAGTCGCGCAGCGCGCCGCGCGCGTCCACGTACACGAGGTGCGGCCGCGAGCACAGCTCCGAGAACTGAACGCGACCTCGGGTCAGTCGCGAGGCGGGGGCCGGAGGCGCGCGTCGCGGGGCGCCGAGCGGTCGCACTCACGTCGCGGTCCGAGTCCGGCTGGTCGCGCAGCCAGGCGAGCACGGCGTCCGCGACCGTCAGCGGCGCCTCCGGGCCGGCGCCGGCGCTGCCCTCGCGCAGCACCTCGACGCGCACCTGCGGCAGCGCCGCCAGCGCGCCGCTCGCCCAGATCTCCTCGAACTGCAAGCGACGAGCGCGTCAGGAGCCGGCGCGGGCCCGCGCGGGCGCGTCGCGGGGCACACTCACGTTGTCCGCGATGTAGCGGTCCAGCTGGCTCTGCTGGTCCGGCTGCAGCGCGGGCAGCGCGCGCAGCGGCAGCGCGGCGGCGGGGCGCAGGCGGCGCAGCAGGCGCTCGGCGAGGTGCCGGCGCGCGCGCTCCATGCGCAGGCGCCAGGCGGCGGCGTACAGCGCGCGCGCGGAGGCCGCGCAGCGCACCTCGAGGCGGCCGCTGTACGCGTACTCGACGAGCGCCTGCAGCGCGGCCGCGTCCACGTCGAGGCGGTGCGGCGCGGCGGGCCCGCTGGCCGGCAGCGCGTCCAGCAGGTGCGGCGAGGCGGCGGCCAGCACGGCGCGGTGCGCGGGCACCTCGAGCCCGCCGGCGACCAGCACGACGTCGAAGTGCTGGCGCGACTTGCGCAGCGCGTTGAGCGCCAGCAGCGCGCGCGCGGGCGCCTCGGCGTCGCACAGCGAGAGCTCCTCGCGCTCCGCCTCCGCCTCCTCGTCGCTGCCCTCGGAGCCGGCGCCGGCGCCGCCCGAGTCTGCGCATGCGGGATGTACTCGCCGCGGGTCCGACGAGTGAGCGTCCGCGGACCCGAGAAGGGATCGATCCTACCGGCTCGCTCGGTCTCGGACGTGACGTTATGCTAGTTTGTCCTTCTCGGGCGGACCTCTTCCTGAATATTTATATTTGGAAACGAGTACCTAGGAATATTTTAATATCTGTCCGACGAAGTACGGTAGGTGTCGGTGCAATGGTGAAGCGGAATATACGAAGGGCATGGGACTTGCAGGTCTCCTTGTGCGGTTTCCTTTTATAAATTCTTATCTCATTTTTTTATTGAGCGAGCGAAGCGAACGACAATCTTACAGTTAACTTGGGCGAAAATCAAAAAAAACTACACAAAAAATCAAATTACATGTCATATGAAAGGGCTTTGTTTGGACATTCCAAAACCATTTATACTTTTTTTCTAGTGCGCCCAGTTTTTGAGATACCTACAACAAAAAAATAAAATAAAGATAACTAACGATCCAAGAGCTCCCACCTCTAAAGAGTTTCGTTGACATGAAGGTTTTTCTACAGGACGGCCAGTTCCTTTTTTTTAAAATATTTTTTTCTTGAAATAAATTAAGAAGGTACCTACTCAGTTCTCATAAAATGGTGATAGCGACCTGGTCTGATGATGGAGCCAAGGTCAGTTCAACGGAACTCTTCACTAAATAGGCCAATAGATTTGAAACTTGGTTACCATAACAAGTTAGTAGGCGGTAGTCAGAAAAAACATTATGTTTGGACTTGCCTCTGACTACGATCTCCATACATTTTCGCCCCATCTCCTTTATAAATGACTATTAGAATTCATTCCGTGCAAATATTATGGCTCGTATATTACGGCGAAGTACTGCTTTTGTAACCAAGGTAAGTAGGTAGGTACTGCAGATTTTTTTGCAGGTACTTAGTTGGTATTAGTAGGTACACTAGTCATGGAATCGTTCGATAATTGGCCGCGAAGACACGCAACGCCGTGACCTAGTCTACCGACTGTTCGTGCCTGCCTCGCTGCTACTGCAATGAACATAATATGGAAAGCCAGGATTCCGGCATAGCCACTGCACCCACTTTTATATTATATGCAGCCTAGTTACAAGCAGGTAGGTACAGTCCAGCCTTATGTCTGACAGACATAAGGCTCCCATGACCATACTATCATCTAATCTTGAGTATGTCGAAGATTATATTTATCTAGGTCACCTGATCACATTTAAAGCATCTACCGAAAAAGAAATAGAGCGAAGAACTAAGAGCACATGGAATAAATACTGGGCGTTGAGAGAAATTTTCAAAAACAACCTACCCATCCAACTGAAAACAAAAACAATGGAAATGTGTCTGCTTCCATGTCTCACTTACGCATGTCAGACATGGGCCCTTACAAAAAAGACGTTAGAAAAAATTCGAGTGTGCCAAAGGGGAATAGAGAGGAGCTACTTAGGCCATAAACTAAAGGACAAGATTAAAAACAGCGTTATAAGGAAAAAGACCAAAGCAAAAGATGCCGTTAGAAAAGTTCTTCGCTTAAAATGGAAATGGGCTGGACATGTGCAACGAGTGGCAGATGACAGGTGGTCCAAAACGACTACGAATTGGTACCCCCTCGATAAAAAGCGCAGACCAGGCAGACCAAGAAAACGATGGAGTGACGACATCGCCAAAATAGCCGGCTTTGCTTGGAGTAGAGCGGCTAGAGACAGAACGGAATGGAGGCAAATGGAGGAGGCTTTTACCGCTCTAGGCGGTACTTACACCGATAGGCAATAAAACTTTTTTTATTAAACTTATATAATAAACTAGCGGCCTGTCCCAGCTTCGCATGAGTGGTCATAAATTTTTTGAACATATTAGGATAAACTTAGACCGTGGGTTCGAGCCTCGCGAGCCTACTTATTTCATACATTTGCACGCCAGAGACTGAAATCGCATCCCGAGCGTGACCCGTGGACCCGTTAACGTTTTTAATTTCGTCATATCTTTTGAATGGAATGTCCGATTTGAAAAATTTAAGAAGTAATCTATAGGTATTGAAACCGTCTTAATTATGAAAAGATTTATTTGGATAAGGATTAATACCAAGGTACAAATAAAGACCCTTTTCTAGCGGCGGCATTTCAATTAAATTTTTATAATAAAAAAACACTTATTGTGACATAACTATAATAGTTAGACATATGCTGTCGCGACATTTTTTGTAGATGATGACGTGTTCTACAAAATCGTAGTACATTATTTTGTTCTATCATCAATAGTTTTCGCAGCGCACGCGATGTAAGGGTTTTGGTTTCCACCTTGGGTTACATTATTGGAGTTTTAGTAAGGATCCCTGATTTTTTTGAAAATATAATATAGCCTATGTTACTCAGGGATAATGTAGCATTCTAATGGTGAAAGAATTTTTGAAATCGGACCAGTAGTTTTTGAGCCTATTCGTTACATACAAAAATACAAAGCTTTACTCTTTATAATATTAGTGTAGAAGTGTAGATGTAGATTAAATTAGAATAAATATGTTAGTAGTAGCTAGTGTGTAAGTAAGAAATAAAGCTTTTTTATTTATTTTATTTTAGGTACAGTCCAGACGCAAACTACCTTGAGATGATGTCGTCCTGACATACTGTGCTCGTGACATTATCAGCACGCGCTCGACACTAACGGACGTCAGTTCTCAAACTAACAATATCCATCCGATATCCACGCCTCAATAGCGATAGATAGTACCTACATACATACCTACCTACGTACCGTACATAGCCTACGCATGTACGCCCATGTCACATTCTCAATGAGCAACATGTCATTACGATTAGCAATTGAATGTAGAGTCGACTGGAGAGCACCGGTTACGATCGACAATTGGCTAGATTGGTCCCGGAGACACTGACCTGACGACCCGCGGACGCCGAGCGCCCCTGCCGCTCCTGCGAGCGAGGCACTCGCGCATCGTCCCTCGGGGGAGCCTCAAGGTGTCGAGGAGAGCAGTGAGTGGCTAAATTTACCCACTCACGAAATTACGAAAATTGTATCAGGCGTAGGTAGGTATGTAGACCAAAAAACCTTTTTCAAGAATTACAGATTAGAACATGAGGTCTGTCAATAAATTACCTATAATATAAAAATGTTGAACTCATGTAGAAATGAGTTGGCGCATTATTTCGTGGTCTGAAGCGAGTGAACAGTGGGTACAGTCGGCTGCCGCAACAGACTAACGGCCGCTTTCTGAAAGTCCGCTCAAAACTAATCGGATGTCATGTCACTTGCTATCTCTATCTTATTCGATGTATTAGCTGAAATGGCAAATGCTTTGACATCCGATTAGTTTTGATCGAGCTTTCAGAAACCGGCCGTAAGTTGTTATATACCTACCTACCTACATAAATGCCTACATCCTACTAATATTAAAAACGCGAAAGTTTGTAAGTATGGATGGATGGATGGATGGATGTTTGTTACTCTTTCACGTAAAAACTACTGATTGGATTTTAATGAAACTTTACAATAATACCTATATTAGCATAAACATGAGAATAACACATAGGCTACAATTTATAAAGATATTGTGTGAATTTTTAAAAATATGACTATAAGTGTCAAGTACACATATGTACCACGCTAATATAAGCTACCTACTCGAAATACTAATCCTTCGTAGACGAAGTCGCGGGCAACAGCTAGTAATCTATAAATGGCCTCAGTGTAAGCTTTTTTTAAGTCGCTATTATGTTTTATGTGCCGATGTTTTACCAAATTATATAAATAAAATAAATAATATTGGCATAATGAATGACTTATTGATTTTGTTAGTAGGTACGATGGTATTGGATAGCTAGCTGTAGTTAACGCGGAAAATAGAAACAGGAACGGGTGGTAGCTATACATTCGCATAAACACGTACCTACCTTGATGTTACCTACCCAGTTACTCGATCTATTACTTTCATTCACTAGCTACCTACCTACATGATAGTATTTAATGAAAGACAGCCCTTCAAGTCAAATTGAAGCAGCTATTAATTTCACAAGCAGCTATTACATAGTTTGTCCAAGTGTTTCTGCCTGCTGGTTTCCTTTGCATATCTATTTATTTTTGTAAGTGATGGTAATTCACATACCTACCTACAGAAATAAATTGATATCTTTTCCTGTTCTTTTCACTCAGAACATAATTTTATGATGTAAGTATGTACATACAGTACAGCCATGATGCAGTAAACTAAAACATTCAATATTTAGGCACTAAGTTCTAGCTACAGCACCTACTCCCTGATGGTACCTCACAGTCTCGATAGTTGTGGCCGTAGTAGTCATAGGTACAGCATGCAGATGGTTTGCTTTGAGTACCTAAGAACCCACACATAAGAGGGTTCTCGGAGACAATGGTAACTCTTGTGGAATCTCTGACCTAATAAGTTTACTATAATGTAGTTATTTGCCTTCACCCAATGAATACCTTTCCTTACATCGCATCATGTTAAAGGTGAACTTCAATACTGATGATACTTACTTCTATTTAGGTTTTTTTTTTGCTCAAGCTATGTAGTTAAACTTAGGTTAGGAATAAACAGGCTTTTTTATTTTTTATTTTATTTTTATTTATTTATGTAGTTATTGTTAACTAATTAAGAACAAGCAGGAAGTTAAAGCAATGTTAAACGGCTCACTATAACAGGAACCTAGGTACATAAATTCATTTGGTTTAGGTAGGTCTTGTATGGATGTATAATTCCATAAATAAGCAAGAGTAAGTAACGGTGGTGATTCATTGGCCTTGAATGAGGATCTAATTGTAGGTAGCTTAGGTACCCTAGCTCACTACTAATCTAATAAACATATGGTATGTACTTAATGTGGAGTCACGTGACACCACTGCAGGTAAATCTGTAATTAATTTTCTTCTGTTTGTTCTAATTATTCCATTCACTATAATATTTAAGAGAACATCTATATAATTTGAAACATTTTAAAAACGGTTTTGAACAGATTGGCATGAAAATGTTAAAATTATTTATTTATCAGAAAAAATATTTATTGTATGTTGTTACTTCTATTTTATGGATTCCATTTCAATTTTGTATCATTATTTGAATCAGGACAATACATAGTATCAATATATCATTTTATTAGATCTTGAAAATCTAATAAAATCAACATTGGCACATTAAGCAATGGGCTAATACATCCCGGACAGACAAAAAGATGTTTGAGAGCACGGGAAGGGTGATTGCACCAGTCCAGCCATTCCATAAGTCCTGATGTGATAGGGCTGTAAGTAGGCTATTTGAAGGGAGTGCAGGGACAGCATTCACTTACCGTCTCCATTAGTGTAGGGGTCGAGCGGCCTCATGTCTGGCGAGTGCTGGGCCCGTCTGTACCTGCAACACAGGACACACGGCGTCGGTCGGGGCTCGGCAGTCGGTGGAGGTCGAGGCGCGGCGCGGCACTGCGCGGTAGCTCCGCTCGCGCTAACCGGATTACGGAGGAAAGGAGAGGAGACGGGTCGCCAGCAGCGCTAACGCTAGGGCACGTGTCCCGGCGAAGGCCACGGCGCAGAGCGGTCACATGGCGCGCGTAAACACTCCACCCACCCACCTGTCCTATGTGGTGTTCTATTGTATTTTGTCCCGACCGCTGTCCCGCTTCGGCGATCACACGCAGGACATGCCGTGCCTACGATTGACTTGCTACAAGTCTCGCTCTTATTTCATCAACAGAAAACTCGACACAAGCCAGCGCGCCCGCTCATAGGCAAAACAGGTCGCCTTGCGCTGCGTGTCTTGTTTTTTATTTTGACATGACAAACAATATTACCTACATTTGACTGACTGTTTGTTAAAGTCAATGTGAGTGATGACTTTGACGTTTATTTGATGGAAAAAATGACAGAAAAGACGAGCCTTGGAGGAAAACTTGATTATGAACTGACTTGACTGTCAAGTAAACGTATAAACGTCAAAGTCATCACTCACATTGACTTTAACAGACAATCTTGCCAGTGTCAAGTGATTTGTATTGAATAAATACTTTTTAGTCAAGTCTTGACTAAAAAGTATTTATTCAATACAAATCACTTGACACTGGCAAGATTGTCTGTCGAATGACAGACAGGAGCCATAAATGGAGAGAAGAAGAAAGGATTCATTTTCTGACATTTTGAGAAGCAACATAGCTTTTTCATTTTATTTGTTTTTCTAGTGTTATTTTGAGTTGTGTTGTGTAATTTCGGTGGTATTTTAACCAACATTACTTGAGGTCTTAGCACAAAGTGTAAACATTTGGAATGAAAGTGTTTTAAGTGATATCCTGATTTGTCCGAAAATGTTTCCAATGGTTTGAAGAAAACCGCCACCATTTTCTTCAAAATAAATTTACGGCCGACTTGACTATGGACTGACTTGACTAAAAAGTATTCAATACAAATCACTTGACACTGGCAAGATTGTCTGTCGAATGACGGACAGAAGCCATAAATTGAGAGAAGAAGAGAAGAAGAAAAGACGAGCGAAGAGTGCTACCTACTGAAAGCGTAACTATTTGTATCACCAGAGAGAAAAATACTATGTAATGGATTTTATACAAGCATAACCTGTATTATAATAATCTAATATATAGGTACGTTTAAAAGGAAAGTAAAAGAAAGCCGTCTTGATCGAAACTAAATTATAGTCGCGTTAAACTCCCGCTTTAAGGATGAATCGATACTACCAAGTACCTACTCATATGGTATCGATACCTATCTTTCGTTACTACTACTAGTAGTACATACTGTAGCGTTTTACGTATATACGTAACGTACCTAGCTACATTCGTACTTATTGTTTACATCTCGACCCTTGTAAAGCTCGGCGACTGAAAAATGTTATTCAGTCTGTCGCTAGTATCAGCCGCAAGAGTTTGTGGTTCCTTAATTATAACTTTGCACTATTTTAACTGTATTAATCGTTTCGTGTAAAATAAACGAACATTTTAAAGTTAAATAAATCTTATTATTTAGTTAATAAACCGCTAAATTGGTGACCCCGACGTGATCCATTTTTACTAGTAATGTAATGCTTAACTTAACTTAACACATCAATAAAATTATACTTATGATGAATTACTTACCTCTTATTTACTTCTTTTGTAAACTTTATTCACTTCGAAACTAATTTATCTAAGTAAAAAACAAACATTTAATTTGGCGGCTCTAACACCGGTCAAAACAGTATGGCGGAATGACGACTTGTGCGGTGTTGCCTAGAAAAATTACTTACGCTGTGATACAATTTTTTGAATAACTGCTTCTTATTGGTCAAAATGCTTAAGTCTGATAGGTAGATCGCGAGTTAGGTCGCAATAAAGTACCAGAATCCACTTTAAAAATACTAGTAGTTCGCCCCGAACTGAGATCTCGTGATGCGACCCGACGAACGCACCAAAACTTTGAGTAGGTGGTAGTCAAAGGCAAGTCCAAACATTATGTTTGGACTTTTTTCTGACTACCGCCTACTAACTTGGTACGGTAACCAAGTTTCAACTCTATTGGCCTATTTATTGAAGAGTTCCGTTGAACAGACCTTGGCTCCATCATCAGACCTGGTCGTTGTCACCGTTTTATGAGAACTGAGTACCTCCTTAATATATTTCAAGAAAAAAAAATAAGTAAAAGCAAAGTAACTGGCCGACCAGTAGAAAAACCTTGATGCCAACGAAACTCTTAGAGATGGGAGCTCTTGGGTCGCTGGTTATCTTAATTTAACTTTTTTGTTGTATCTCAAAAACCGACCGTCCCAGAAAAAAAGTACAAATTGTTTTGGAATGTCCAAACAAAGCCCTTTCGTATGACATGTAACTTGATTTTTTTAAGTCACTTTTTTTATTTTTGCCCCCTTAAAAAACCCCATATCTTAAAAACTCTTCATCCGATTTTACTCATATACCAGTAAATTTCTCAAGTACAAGCTGTCGTCTTATGAAATTTCATGCAGATCGGATCAACGGTTCGAAAGTTATGGCCAGACAAACATACATACATACATACATAAAATGCCAAATCGCCCAAGTTGAAACTAGAATCTTCGTTCGCTTCGCTCACTCGATCAATTATGGCTAAATAGATTACCACAGATTATAAGGCCAGTAATCATTGCATGCAACGCGGTTAGCCTTGAGCAGGCGGCCAATATTGCCGATAAAATTATCGAGACTACGAGACCCGCGGAGGTGTTCCAACTTCAAACACCATCATCATCATCATCATCATCATCGACGTCCGTAGAAGAACAGCTAAAAAAATTACCACTCGAAATAGCCGCTTTAAAAAAGAAATTTAATCAAGTAGATAACGAGCGGCGAGAGGGCGGTCGATCCAAGGAGCGTAGTGATACTCGTAGTACAAATCACAGTCACGGGGTAGAGTTAATTACATAAAAAAATACCGAAATCAGACTGCTAACCCTGGTGACACTAACTTCAAATGCTACTACCATTTTAAATATGATGACAAAGCCACCAAATGTGGTCACGACCAATGTTGTAAGAAAAGGTCGTTAAACTAGAACAGGCAACTAAAGTGAGTGAGAGTTGTCATTAGTTTTGATTTAAAAATATTTTATCTATTATCTTTATTGTTTTATCTCTAATACTATAAGAATCAAAGTCCTGACTGACTGACTGACTGACTGACTGACATATAGACAACGCACAGCCCAAACCGCTGGTCCTAGAGACTTGAAATTTGGGGAGTACATAGGTCTTAATGCGTAGAGGTGTACTAAGAAGGGATTATTGGAAATTCAACCCCTAACAGTGTAAAAAGGGTTGAAAACGTTTGTATGAAAAATAGTATTCCTTGAACCTACAAACTTGAAACTTGGAGTACACGTACTCTAAGGCTAAAAAATAGGAAAGGCATTATTAGTTTTTTAAAACTACCCTTAATAATTGTGCAAAGGGATGTGAAAATTTGTGTGGTGGCTAAATCACGGCTCACCACTTAAACGCGTGCGAAGCCGCGAGAAGCTGCTAGTTGTTTATATTTTCCATAACTCGGGCAATCGGTCGGGCTAAATGAAATAGCCCGCATAACCGCTAGATGTCGCGAGGTTACGTTGCGAGCAAGCGGCATCTCGTAATAAATGCACTTGCAACTAATAGATGGCGATAAAATTTATTCTGCCCGCACGCAAATAAGTAGGTACTATTAGCAGTTATTCTTTATGGCACGCAGTCCTTCGTCCGAAATGATAGTTTTGCCAGTTTTGTTTCAAAATAAGAATCAACACATACGAATAAGTAGTAGGTAGCCATCTGCATATAGACATGTCATGTGTACCTGCTGTACATCTTAGATCAAGAATACAATAGATAGAGCATCAAATAATAATACCAAGAGTAAGAGAGACGCAATAATACAAATTATACCTATGAGTGAGAGAAATATAAAATAAATGTTTTGTCCCTTTCTGCGTATACGTTTTTGATTGTTTAGCACCAAGTTTGGTGCTAAACAAACCGCTTGGTGCTTGTGAGTTTACAGGTGTTTAGTGCCAAAGTTCTTTGAAAATAGTGTGTGCCTAGGTCCCAGTATACGTAGAGTTAAGTTTATAATGTGGTGCATTGTAGTATTTTAGGCTGTGATAATGATACAGCTCGGAAAACTGAAAATTAAGCTTCCTTCGGTAAGTAGCACTTTTATGTTCTATTTGTCAATTAAACTATAAAACGGAGAATGCACAGTGTCCACAATTAATCATTTAACGGTTGTGTTTACTTTCTATCGCATATCATAGTAGATTTCTAGAATTTAATTGTTTTGTAAAATTGAGTATAGGTTACTATAAACCACACAAATGACATGGCTATTCAAACCGATACAGTTCTATAGAAACATAATTTGGCTGGGTTATACGATCTTTCGGGCTGCCAACAAAAACAAAATCTATTTGCTAAAAATGTTGGGAAACGAACAACTTTAGGGTGGATTCGACTCTGATATGTTAGGATAAGTTCAAATACACACAATAATCTAGAAAACAAATGACAATGTCGCAACTTATTATTACCTTATTCAAAGAAATAAGGTTTGTTTGACTTAAGTACATAATGAAAAAAAATATAATATAGGTATAGGTAGTAGGTACATATATTTTAATTTCATTTAATTTATTTTTTTAGCTTTGCGTTACATTTTAATAATTTAAGTCTCCTCACGATTTTCATATGAGAAGTTGGTAGTTATTTTATGTCTGAGACCACCATCGCGTAGTATGATTAAATACCTACATATGCCTAATAATAACATGTTTGTTTTACAGATTTCCCAAAGATGCAACTACTTTGGGCTGGTGGGTTAACGCTACGGGTTACCAAGCTCCAGGTCACCAAGCTCCAAAATCAAAATCAAAACGGTCTTTATTCAGTACAATCACAAGGATCTCTTTGAAACGTCTTAAATTGGTACTAGGTGAATGTACCGCCAGTTCCTCGCGCGCGACCAAAGCCTAGAAGAACAGGCAAGAAACTTACGGACTAAAAAACTTTTGGGCTATTTCAACATAAACGGTATCTCCGCTTTTTTTTCTGGATATAAAAAGTATGTTCAAAAATCTTGCTTTAAAAAGTGAGAACTAAGAAAATATTCTCATCTGAAATTGTTATGTATAAACTATTAAATATTTATCGTCTAATAAATAAATACGTACTTACACGTGATATATTTTAATGTATTTATGACATATTCATAGTGATGTTCTGAGGATAGCTGTATTCATAATGCCATCACTTCGCGCTTCAGGGCAAAGTGGTGGCATTGCTCAGGCTTATGGTCAGCTCTAGCATAAGCTGGCTTCCTCCTGTTAAGATGTATTGTTTATACCTACTTAATTTAAAATTGAAGCACGCGTTATAAATTAACCTTTTGAATTACGGTTTCTGATGAGTAGGGATGTAGAATAAATAAATCAATGATAAATAAATAAATTGTTTTTTATTCATAAAAATTTTACCTAGCTGGTGCAGTAACATAGTTAAACTATTGGTAGGTGGTAGAATATGAAGAATAGCACCACTAGCTCTGTCCCCCTCACTAGGAAAATCCAGGACTCTAGCTCGCGGGGCCTAGGGTTCTGATGTCAATGTCTAAAATGCCAGCTTAGTGCCAGTTCGCCCTGTTTTTTTTATTTTATTTTTTATAAATATTGGTGGACGCTCCACACAGCACTATATGTATAGCCCCAAAATAAGCCAAATCACAACCACCCAGTCAGAGAACAAACGTCTAGTATCACATCATACAAATGTTTGTTCTCGGTAGGATTGAACCCACGGCCTACGGCGCAGAAGGCTACCAACTGAGCTGTGTAGGCTTTTTTCTAGCTCATTCCTCAGAAGATATTAAAATGGCGTAACCTAGAGGAGGGTACAAACTATTAAACTTGCAGAAACTAGCTTTAATTAAACATAATTAAACAAACAACTGGAGCCGCGGCGACATCATAGCTTATGCTTGGTTGGGTGAAAATAGTAAGATGTGGCAACCCATAAATTGTATGTACTTGTTGTCCGTCTTGCTCGGGTATACGCTCGTAGGCAATCTATAGTATTATAAATCTATGCTGTACATTAACAACACGTGACAATATTGCACGGCATGTTATTGTACGGGATGATAATGTACACCCCGATAATTCAAACCAGTGAACACAGATTAACTGGGTGTGCATTATCATGCTGTGCAATATCATGCTGTACATTATTTGGCCGTACATTATTGGCTCCCTCCCGGTCGCTCTGCCAGCGCCGTGCGCGGTCGCTGTGGTGGGCAAGTCCATTCGTTGGGCGAGTCCACCTCAGCTACGCTGCGCACGAGCCGGTATTGTGACGTCACACGCTGCGAGTTTATTTCCATTGAATGAATAGACGGTGACCAGCTGATGCACGTTGCATGGTACGATAAAACGAGTGTCGTGTGAATGTATTGTGTGAGTGTAATAGTATGTGTGATGATGTATGAAAGAGGTTAATATATTAAAATAAAGTAATATAAATAAATAGTTTGTAAATAGATAAAATGCCTAAATGATAAAATATAAACTATGAACTACGTAGGTAGGAATGTGGAAGAAGCCCACATCACTCCCCCCTTGAGACCCGGTTAGGGGCGATAAAAATCTGGAAACCGGACCTGTCGACCAGTGTAGTTTTAGGTACGACAGCGGCTGGAGTTGGAATAGGTACGACACTATCAGATAATGTAGGTGGCGAACTAACTGTATTCCGGTCGTCGTTCTCTGTCATGTCGGTAAGTATAAAAGCTGGTTTTAAACGATCTATAGTAACAGTTACCGGTTTACCTTTGACGAGTAGTTTAAAAACCTTATCACCTCTCTCTAATACCTTATGAGGACCTGTATATGCTGGTTGAAGAGGGGCACGCAAAGCATCTTCACGAAGGAAAATCTGTTCTGCTGTTGCGAGCTCCTTGAAAACGAATATTTTGGGCTTATTATGACGAGAACCATGGACAGGTTTTAGTTCCTCGGCGAATGATCGCAAGCGTGCTGTAAAATCTGACAAGTCAGATGTACACGCTGAACTGGGATCGAAAAATTCGCCGGGAAGTCTGAGTGGCTCGCCATAGAGCAGTTCAGCGGAGGAGGTTTGAAGGTCCTCCTTGAAAGCAGTGCGGATACCGAGAAGTACCAGAGGAAGGATCTCTGACCAGTTTTGGTGGGCATGACAGGTAATGGACGCTTTTAATTGTCTATGAAAACGTTCCACAAGCCCGTTGCATGCCGGATGATAGGCCGTTGTGCGTCTGTGCTGAAAACCTGTGGTTTTTGCCAGGTATTGAAACAGTGCGGACTCAAATTGGCGTCCGCGGTCTGTGACAATATCTGTTGGCACGCCAAATCTGGAGATCCAGCCGGAGATAAGAGCCTTGCCTACTGTTTCGGCGGTCATGTCAGGTATGGGCATGACCTCAGGCCACCGTGTGAATCGGTCTATAGCGGTCAATCAAGCAGTACCGGAATCCTTGCGAAACGGGGAGGGGACCTATGAGGTCGATGTGCACATTTTTGAAGCGTACGCGAGGTAAGTCGAAAGTGCCTAGAGGTGCGGACACATGTCGACTAACTTTTGCTCGCTGACATGACAAACAAGTGCGGGCCCAGTCTCTGCAGTCCTTTCTAACTCCGGGCCATACAAATCTTTCGGCTACCAACTTGGCAGTCGCTGAAGGGCCGGGATGACTAAGGGAGTGGAGACTTTGAAAAACCTGCTTACGGAGGTTTTTTGTGACGAATGGTCTGGGAGTCGATGTACTAACCATAGCTGAAAATAAATGAGGCAAGGGGCCGTCAAAATATAAGATCTATATTCCTGGAACACATTTTTAAATGAATGAAAACTAAAAAGTTATGGCAGTATTTTATTTTTTTTAGTTTATTGCTCATTACCAAAAGTACATTTGTAGTTACGCCATTTGTTCCGGAAAGCATCGATATTATTATTTAAGTACTTAGGTACGTAACAACGTACCTACTACCTACATACTACACACGACACTGCTCGCTTATATGTAAGTATATCCTTGCAGTTAGCGTAATTTTTCTTTGGCTTTGGTTCGAACCCCACCCATTTATCAATTCAGCCATGACTTTAGATCCTAGCATTGCATGATGAAATTGCATACATGTCACACACACTATATTTACCTACATACTAATAATTATTTGATCGAGTGAGCAAAGCGAACGAAGATCTTAGTTTCAACTGGGCGATTTGGCATTTTATGTATGTATGTATGTATGTTTGTCTGGCGATAACTTTAGAACCGTTGATCCGATCTCCATGAAATTTGATATGTCGATAGCTTGTACTTGAGAAATTTACTGGTAAGTATATGAGTAAAATCGGATGAAGGGTTTTTGAGATATGGGGTTTATTAAGAGGGCAAAAATAAAAAAAGTTACATAAAAAAATCAAGTTACATGTCATATGAAAGGGCTTTGTTTGGACATTCCAAAACAATTTTTACTTTTTTTTTGGGACGCTCGGTTTTCGAGATAAAATTTAAAAAGTTAAATTAAGATAACCAGCGATCCAAGAGCTCCCATCTCTAAGAGTTTCGTTGAAATCAAGGTTTTTCTACTGGTCGGCCAGTTCCTTTGATTTTTCTTAATTTTTTTTCTTGAAATAATTTAAGGAGGTACTCAGTTCTCATAAAATGGTGACGACGACCAGGTCTGATGATGGAGCCAAGGTCTGTTCAACGGAACTCTTCAATAAATAGGCCAATAGAGTTGAAACTTGGTAACCATACCAAGTTAGTAGGCGGTAGTCAGAAAAAGATAATGTTTGGACTTGCCTCTGACTACTACCGACTCAAAGTTTTGATGCGTTCGTCGGGTCGCATCACGAGATCTCAGTTCGGGGCGAACTACTAGTTAACTAAGTAGGCAGCAAAGTACCTAAGGTCTCCTAGGTGGTAGGTAGGATACAGTAGTACAGACATACGAACCAGACTAGCGAGAGATCGTGCTAGATAGGAGTGTATTGTATCGCGGCCAGCACCAGCAGTCGATAGGTGGTGTGGGTAGATTAGATGAGGCTCGGCTCGGCCGGGGCGCTGTGACGGGCGCGTGACGTCACGCCGCGCGCGCCGCCATGCGCCATCGACCAGGCGCGGGGCGCGGCAGTGCGCCTCGCTCGGTCGGCGGCGACGCGCGCCCGACATGTGCGCCGTCCGCTCCGCTCCGCTGCTGCTGCTCGCGCTGCTCGCCTCTCTGCCTCACGCCAACCGTGTCGCGTGAGTGTCTCCGTCCTCGTCCTCGCGCGCCGAGCTCCGGGCCGCGCACGCCGAGGCCCGCGGCGCAGCCCCAGGGGCGCGCGCGGCCTGCGCTTGTGTTTTGTCACCGCGCGCCGATCGTTAGCTCAGCTCCGGGCTCGGCTCCCGATGCGTCGGAATGTAGAATCGAATAAATTATTCCATTCGCAAGCACCACCCCTTCGTGCTACCTCTGTGCTTTTATGAATTTCTTAATCTAATTTAAAGTAACTAACTACCTCTAATTTCCTCATAACTAGACCCAACGAAGTAGATACTTACCTTCAACCTTAGATTAAAAATAAATGAACATCAATTTATATTGGTTAGATAGATAGGTAACTTGTTAGATAATGTAGGTAGGTATATGTTGAATTCAGACCACACGTAGGTAGGTATACATAACTATTATAAAAGGCTTCCGTTCTGAAGTCAGGCCAGCTTATAGGGTAACTACGCCCCTTATCGTCCAGTTAGCGGAGTTGTCACATTTAAGCACCAAAAAGTCTATGTTATTGTAAGTTTATAGAGGTGAAACTTTTTCTGCACATTTCCTATATCCTCTATTTTCATTTAATGTAAAGTATTTAATTATTAAGTAAACTGCGAATTTTATAAAAATATTTTAATGTCAAATACCTATTTTGACCAGTTTTCGTCCACAAAATCCAGTTTTCGACCACCTACTCCCCAGTTTTCGTCCATTCATTTCTGATGGGAAAATATTTCAAATATAGGAGTAAAAATTGATAGAAACGAAACAAAGTTATAGTTATCATGTCGTATATTTTAAGAGTCATAATAATAATCAAAATTTCTGCATTCAAAGTTCAAAACTTACTATCTAGGTATCGAAAATCATTTTTGCTAACTTCTGAAGAAATGTCCCTTTGCATTTTAGTTTCTATAATGTAATAGTGTACCACAAGAGTTTTAAGTACTTATTTATTATATAATATTATTCAATCGTAACATATCATCATCATCATCAACCTATGTCAGTCCACTGCTGGACGTAGGTGTCTCCCAAGACGTTCACTGAGCCCGGGCTTCGGCTCTTCTCATTCCGTATTTGCCAGCTACATTTCGCAACGATGATGACGACGAAGTGGGGCGACGATCTCGTCGCCCCACCTCTGCGGAGGGCGTCCTACACTACGCTTACCTAAACGCGGTCTGAAGAACCACTGGGACCACTCAAGTATTAGTTTGCTCCAGCGATTGTCAGTTCTACGGCATACATGGCCGGGCCACTGCCATTTCAGCTTGCTAATCCTTTGAGCTATGATGTCGACTAGTTTAGTACTCCGTCGGATAACCTCGTTTCGGATTCTATCCTTCGGAGAAACTCCGAGCATAGCTCTCTCCATAGCTCGCTGGGCGACTTTCAGTTTGTGAGCCGACCCTACTGTTAGTGTCAACATTTTGGCAGCATAGGTCATAACAGGTAAGACGTACCTACTGGTTGAAGACTTTCGTCTTCAAACATTGAGGGATGGGCGACGATAAGACCTGAAGAAGTTCCCCAAACGCAGCTCAGCCCAGCTGAATTCTCCGGTTTAGCTCTCTCTCAAAGTTGTGTCTACTCAACCGCAGGGGCAGACCCAAGGTAGACATATTCCTGTAAAACTTCGAAAGGCATTCTGGCGACAGTGATCGGTTTGGGTGATGCGATCAATAATCATGATCTGAGTTTTATCCAAGTTCATACCCAGCCGACCCGTCGTGAGGCAGCAGCTAGGCTGTTCAGCATCTGTTGTAGGTTCTGCAACGATTCTGCCAATATGACGATGTCATCAGCAAATGCCGTAATGTTGTGATGTATTCGCCGTTAATATTAATGCCCATTAGGGTGCAACTCAGTGTCTTAAACAAATCTTCCAGTGCGCATGAGAACTGGAGGATATTACGTCCCCTTTTCTTACTCCGCAGCACAACTGGTAGGTTTGGACAGCTGGTTCTGGACCTGAACAGACATGGTGGCATCATTGCTTAAACATCTCAGCACTTCGATGTATCGCCAGTCAACCTGACATCGTTGCAAGGACTGCCGAACAGCCCTTCAAAGGCCACAAACCTAGTCCACAAACGTTAGGCACAAGGGCTGATTATACTCTTTATATTTTTGTATAATCTGCCGTATTGTGTGAATGTGGTCTAGTCCTGCTCGAAACCCAGCCTGCTCCGGTGTTTGAAACTCGTCAAATCTCGCGCAAGACGGTTCGAAATAACCCTAGAAAACAGCTTGTAGACTTGGCTCAAGAGCGACATATGTCTATAGTTTTCAACAAGACTTTGTTGCCTTTCTTGAAAAATAACACCACGACACTTTTGCTCCACACCCTTGGAGTTCTTCCATGGTTAAGAACGGAATTGAAAACACGTTGGAATTCTTTCAGAACAGGAAAACTACCCGCCTTTAAGAGTTCAGAAGTGATTTCATCTTCCCCTGGGGCTTTCCCATTTTTCAACTGTTTCAAAGCTATCTCGATCTCGTCAAGGCTGATCTTTGGATATCTTCTGTGTAGTGGCGTGTCAGTGTAGCTCTACCATCCTCGTTACTTGATTCGGGACACAATACCTGCGAGGGCACAATACTACCGACCGTAAAATTCCTCTATTTAAGCTAAGACCTCCGGCCTGGAGAGGAGTAATCAATAATTTCTTAAATGGTCGAAAACTGATCAGATGTATCGGTTTTCGACCACAGTATTACTAAGAATTTTAGAGGAAATTTATATGTAAATAATGCAAAACCTCAATAAAATAATAAAAAAGGAATTAATACATGTCATTCTATAGCTTAAAATTCAAATTTATTGATGTTTAACAGCATTTGTTGCAAATTAAAATCATGGTCGAAATCTGGAAGTCGTATTTACCCCATCCTGTTCTCGACCACTAGCATTATATTAGTATCTGTATTTGTTGATATAATCATATTAGCCTGGACGAAAACTGGCTAATAAATTTAGGAGGAGTAATAAGACTCAATATTGTTTAAAAGCAGCAGTTAGTTTTCATACATAAAAAAATACAAGACTCCAATTTCTTGACATGATACCACCAGTTCCCGACCACGTGGACGAAAAATGGCTTTTCATATAAAAGCGTGGTACAGTTCTCGTCCACGTAATTTAAATAACTTATTATTTATATTTAAAGCGAAAAACATTATAAACTTATTATTTGATCTATTATGAAGGCATACGAATAACTATTATTCTAAAAGTCATAAAAATGAGTGAAGAACTTAGCGTGAAAGCGCCATCACTTCACTATTTTTTTCGTTGTTTTTAGCGCTTTTGTATCAGATCACGGCCGACCCCAAACTGATTCTATTATTTATAATTGTTTCACTTGTGCTGGTGACTTGAAACTTTTTTGAGTGTTGGCTTGGACATTCAAGAAGGCGCCAAAATACTCTCTCTCAATGTGTGCATGTTAATTTTGCTATTTTTAGTGTTTATCTACTAGTAGTGCCGCGAATGGTCGAGAAAGGGACGTGGACGGCGAACTAGCGCATCTACCCTAATCTGCTGCAGGCGATAGGTGCGACAATGAGACTCATAAATATGATCATGGTGGTACACACGGAACAGAGAATTTCTGTGGTGGTACAGCTTTTAACAAACTCTTGTTAGGTCATTGCTTTCTTTTTAAATAGCTAGGTACTTATTGTGGGTAAAAAACTATAGGTAGGTAATTGTCATTTTACTAATGTAGCTACCTATTTACTAAAAGCGGATTGTTGACCTTACCTACGCCACACTGGATCTAAGTTATCTTTTTAATAGGTAAGTATCTAGGTAGTAAGTAGGTAGGTACCTATGCAATTAGTAAAGGTAAGTAGTGAAATATTTATTTGCCTGAAGCATTATTTACTACCGTCAACCTATTTTTCATACCTAAAGGTCTTTGTGCCAGATATCGGCCTTTTAGTGCTCCCGTCGACTTTAGGGCTTCAGAAAAATATAATACAATCCTAATGGACATGTCCTAATGATGATGTATGATAGCCTATATAATGAAGTTTATTTTTAATGTATTGTTTAGCGCTAGAAGCATAAAGTTATTTTTAACTTTATCCTGAAAAAAACCCAAAAATTCAGGTTTTGGCCACAAATTTCAGTTTTCGGCCATATGGAGTCTTCTGTTTTCGGCCACCTTATAAAGACGGATTTTAAATGAATTTTTAAATCTAAAGTTACATAAAATCAACGTTTTTTTGTGGGTTTAACAGTAATTTTTATTATGTACCTATATACAAAATTACAATCAACATAATACCTACCGGATTTTGAAACATTTTGTCACACGCTAGATAAATATTTTCGAAACAATATAAACTAAGTTTAACTTTATTATTTCTCAGATAACAGTTTAGTATTAAGCGTACCGACTTATCAAAAGAATCATCATCAAAGAATCAATAACTCAGGCGCAAAATAAAAGACTTGTGTCTTGTACGGTACACCTTGGAATTCCATAGTGGCGACAAACTTCTCTTATCGACATTTTTTGCCTGAGTTAATGATTCTTTCGAATATTGAGTTCGTAAATTTCTTTTTTTCTTTATCTTCTCCACAGCCGTCGGTGGAGTGGAGACACCTGAAAAATAATGTTTTTTGAAAGAACATAAATAAATATAATTTAAGGGAAAGTAATCAAGAGGAAATAAGATTTGTGTAGCAGGTGGTCGAAAACGTACAATAAGTTTTAAACCGAAAAGACAGACATGTAGTATGTTAAGTAGGTTAATAAAAGCTTGTAAAATACGTTATTATCATTAGATTTATTTTCACAATAAAATTATTAACTCAAAAACATAAAAAATAGACAAACATTATGGCCGAAAACTAACAGCGACATTCAGTTAGTGGCCACATGATTTCAATAAAATTGTCGGTCATGCCGAAAACTGAGGTGCCATTTTATCTATGGTTGGGTTTTCGGCCACCCCCAACCTAGTCTATTACTCCTTTTTCATTATGAATTCCACATAATTTGACGGCCGAGAACTAATGTCTAGGGTCTTCACATATGTTACTATCGTAAAACAAAGAGTCGTGAGGGAATGTGGTATTTTGTGCGAGCATTCCTGATGTCCCCATTAATAAACGAGAAGTCTTAAAAAATATTATTTGATTGGTGTCTTGTTCCAGGTTTGGTCCATAATCAAATTATTTACTTTATTTACTCAAGTACCAACGAAATAAACCTAATTTGTATCATCATTTTTCCCAGAGTGTTCTCGATCCTCTTGTTGTCCCATTGTCCCTCCCTATCAACTTGTATCATTGGGATAGCACCAGTGGCCCGTTTATCTTCTCGTTGTCGCAACCCGTATCAAAGAGGGATCAAAATAGCATTGTATTTTTTTGAGTAAAACGTAGGTACCAATTTAATTTTGCTGTAGGCTTGTAGGTATTTCTCAAATAATATTAGGTACGTAGTACGTACCTACACACGGATACGCATCATGCTATACATACCTACGCGGCCCGCTGGTAGATATGTCATTGTAATAAGCGTCATTTTTGTTTGGCTTTGGGAAGCTTGATCTGTATCCGTGTGCTGTGTACGTTCACTGCGAGGACCGGATGGCTCCCTCTCAACGCGCCGCGCCGTGGGTCTCGCGACCCGCGGCGCTCCCGCGTGGCCCAGGGAGAGACCGAGGGATGCGCTTGCTTGCAGGGGTGGTGGCGGCGGGGGCGGCGGCGGCATGTTCGGGGATGTCAACATCTCCTCCATCCTCGACTCCTTCAGCATCAGCTACGATAAGAGAGTGAGGCCTAATTACGGAGGTCAGTAGTCTGCGAACCCCTTAGTACCTACCTACACCTGTTATAGCCTAGCTGTCAATAGTGAACGCACCCGGAGCGGGTAAAGCGAGGGTCGCGATACGCGCTCCGCTCCGCTCCCTGCCGGTCGTATGTGAGCGAGCGTTCCGCTCCGCTCCACTCGAGCTCCCCAGGGCGTCGCCGACCTCCATGCGAAACGCCGACTGATAATCTGTGTTTAATTGAAATGGTTTTGCAGGGCAGCCCGTCGAAGTGGGGATTACCATGTACGTGCTCTCGATCAGCTCTCTGTCCGAAGTCCAAATGGTATTTAGCATTCGTAGCGTAGGTACCTAATAGCTCGGCCCGCGCCCGTCACTCACGCATCACCCGCCCTCCGCCTGGTCCCGGTACTCGGCCCTCGGCCTCGGCCCCCGGCCACACTCACTGTGCGCTTGTTGCAGGTCCGCCGGTGGAGGTGGGCGTCACCATGTATGTGCTGTCTATCAGCTCCGTGTCGGAAGTGCTCATGGTACTGTGAGCTAAGTCACGCTCTCGCTTGTCGCGGCCACGGTCTCGTGGTCGACGATGGAGCAGCCCAAGACTCGAGGCTGCGAGCATGTACGCCTTTGGTGGAGCGATCCGCTTACTTCTGTGTTTTAGTGATCCTCTCGAATATTCTCTTACGAATGAGGAGCGGTACTTAGTTCTCTTTGAGTGTATATCTTTGTGTTGTATCTTCGTGTTATCATGGACGGAGTCTGCGACCTGCGAGGACGCCGACGCCCGCGTCACGCCGCGTCACGGCACCAGGCGTCAGGCGTCAGTCGTCAGGCGTCAAGCGTCAAGCGCCAAGAGCCAAGCCAGTGTGATGCTATCTGGCTGGCCTCATTTCAATATTCTACCATTATGTTCAAACTGCGCTTTCGTGACTGAACCTATAATGAATAACCACGAAAGATTTATGAATACCTAGTAGGTACTTATTTAATTACCTACATGCCTAATTACACATTTACTAACCTACTTTAATGGGTAGAGTTTTTGTATGGCGTGCCGCACCGTACCGTACGTGCTGGTACGTACGTACTCGTAGCGTACGTACGTAGGGTGAGGCAGAGCCGGACGCGGTCGCGAGGCGCTCAATGAGGTGGTCGAGGCGCCACAGAACCACCGTTCTCGCCAAACAGGGGAGGCAGGTCTCATATCTCGATCGCTCAGCTCTCTCAGACTACTCCCGTCTTCACCACACACCATTCCACTTCACCGCACTGACGCACTCGCTCATCCTCATGTCCTAGACTACTCTATCTCTCCTCTCTACTCTACTCTAGCCATCCGATCATTCGAATGTATCGTGATAAGCACCTACTTAGTAACGAGCTTCACAACGAGCTTGCTGTTTCACATGTTTGTTAAATGTCGTGATGTGTTCATATTAAAGTTGATTATTCTAGTTTTACCTACCTATGTAGGTAAGAGTTCTCCTTATTTTATCGCTACCGTTCATGTATCGCGGCCGCCCGTGACGATGACGGCGGGCGGTCGTCGTTAATCGCTTATTATGTTGAGTTGTACCATTCACATCGGGCGGTCGAGTGTCGGAGTAACTCAGAGTGTGTGGCACGCTTGCAGGACTTCACGCTGGACTTCTACTTCCGCCAGTTCTGGACGGACCCGCGACTCGCGTACAAGAAGCGGCCCGGCGTGGAGACCCTGTCGGTGGGCTCGGAGTTCATCAAGAACATCTGGGTGCCCGACACCTTCTTCGTCAACGAGAAGCAGTCCTACTTCCACACCGCCACCACCAGCAACGAGTTCATCCGCATCCACCACTCGGGCTCCATCACGCGCTCCATCAGGTACCTACATGTTGCTGGCGTGGCGAGCTCCGAGCCTCGCTCCGACCCTCAGCCGCACTCGCTAAACACGCAGCTCCGCTTATTCCAGGTTGACCATCACGGCGTCGTGCCCCATGAACCTGCAGTACTTCCCCATGGATCGCCAGCTCTGCCATATTGAAATAGAGAGTTGTAAGTAACTACATATTCCTACGTTTGTGTTTGTGTGTGCTGATGGTGTTGTTTCACTTTATGATGTGTGCTAACTAACCGTTTTCAATTAGATTCAAGTGATTTACTAATCTAGGCGCTCCATTCTCTCGAGTGCTAGGCGATGGGGATCGACAGTACCTACAGGAGATCTGTTCAATGTTTCATTATGTACCTGGTTAGGTACTTACCTAGTCCTATCTTTTAAATGACGCTCAATGATGATAGAAAAATAATAAAAGAAGCGTGTCTCACACCGAAGCATCATCGGTCCGATACTCACACTCACTGGGCTTGTTGTACCGAGGTGCCGCCGCCCGCCGGCACACGACGCTCGCACGGCACCGGCTCGGCTCCGGCACGGCACCGACACCGGCACAGAATCGGAACCGGCACCGGCCGCACGCCCGACTGGCACGTGCCGCGACCTCGTCTCCTCTCGCACGCACCGCCCGCATTCGCATCGCACCCGCACCGCTTGCGCACGCCTCGCGAGATCTACCCTTACCCTCGCTCCTGCACGGAACTAGTGACACCCTCCACCTAAATTAATGTAGTCGCACACTTTTGTTAATATTTGATTGCCCATTACATTACCACATAGATAGAACGTAATAGTTTAAGGTAGAGGTTATTTACCTATTACATAGCCATTAGTGTCGCTTAGATCATAATCCATCTCACCGCACGACGTAGCCGAGTATCTAGTCTTTTTATTTTTCTATCATCCCGTCGCCCGGTCGCGACCGGTATCGCGTTGTGTCGTGCCATGTCGCGCCGGGCAGTCGCGCGCATGACGGGCCGCGATTGGGTTGCGATTGGGCAGCGATCGGGCATCACTGGCGGAGTGCGCGAGCCCCATCGCTACATCCATCGTCGTCGCCGGCGAGCGACCCGTAAGTGATAGCGTTTGTGTGTTTGGCATGTCTCCGGAGTTGGGTACACGATGACAGACATTCTGTACGTGTGGAAGGACGGCGCCACTAGCGTCGGCATGAGCAGCGAGGTGCAGCTGCCACAGTTCCGCGTGCTCGGCCACCGCCAGCGATCCACCGTCGTGTCGCTGTCCACAGGTACCTTTACCGTACCGTACCGTACTTACCGACCGCCTGCTCCTCCGCCCCGCTCCGCCGCGCCCCGCCCGCGAGGCTCGCGACACGTGCCGGTCCTAGCCGTCCCCCCCGCCCGCCTCCCGCACTCCCCCTGACGCGTGCCACTCTCTCGCTGTCGGCAGTCGGCTACACGATGCGCGACATCCGCTACAAGTGGAACGAGGGTCCCAACTCCGTGGGTGTGTCGCACGAGGTCTCACTGCCGCAGTTCAAGGTGCTCGGCCACCGGCAGCGTGCCATGGAGATCTCGCTCACTACAGGTTCGCTTTCCCCGCTATTCTATAGAAACAACCCTTCTGTTGGGTAAACTCTTATTAGAAAACTCTTCCCGATTTCACTTGATCTGAATTGGTTCCACTGTAACTTACCGAGCCAACGTTCATTTGGGTAAATATTTTTATATGAGGAGGACCCTACTGACCTACTTCAGCCGGGAGACCATACTAAAGTAGTACGTCCGGGGGGCGCGTGAACATTGCAGGAAACTACTCTCGACTGGCGTGCGAGATCCAGTTCGTCCGCTCGATGGGCTACTACCTGATCCAGATCTACATTCCGTCCGGGCTGATCGTCATCATCTCGTGGGTGTCATTCTGGCTGAACCGCAACGCGACGCCGGCGCGCGTGCAGCTCGGGGTGACTACCGTGCTGACCATGACCACGCTCATGTCCTCCACGAACGCGGCGCTGCCCAAGATCTCCTACGTCAAGTCCATCGACGTCTACCTCGGCACCTGCTTCGTCATGGTCTTCACGAGCTTGCTGGGTACGCATACTCCGATAGAGCCACACAAACCGCCCATTTCTCCGCATCCGGTAGAGCTAATCGTTTTATCTCTGCCGGCAGAATACGCGACGGTCGGTTACATGTCGAAGCGAATTCAGATGCGTAAGCAGCGTTTCGTTCAGCTACAGAAGATCTTGGCGGAAAAGAACGTGCGATCGGAGCCGCCACCCTGGGACTCGCACTCGCTCTCCAAGATGAGCACGCTCAGCGGCGGCCGCTGCCCGCCCGGCCGCTCCTCGGTAAGCACCGCGGGTCGGCGCCGGCACCTCTCTCCGAGTGAACGCACCCACCTCATGTGCGCCTCGTTTCCAGGAGGTGCGGTACAAGGTGCGCGACCCCAAGGCGCACTCCAAGGGCGGCACGCTCGAGAACACCATCAACCGCGGCGGCGGCGGCGCTGGCGGAGGGGGAGCGGCGGGGCCCGGGGACGACGCGCCGCCCACCATGCATCCGCTGCACCCCGGGAAGGTAATAGACTCTATTATATTAAAATTTATAGAGCACGCAATCCCTTTCTACCTAGAATCGCGCGTTACTGAAGAATTACCTTTTTTTTTTGACGCTGGGAAAAATGCGTTACGCATTCCACCCCATTGGAGGATGGGGGGAATATGTGGGACTCCCCGGTTTTCCACTCCCGGTATACCCACTAAACAACCAAAGTCAAAGTCAAAGTCAATAGGTATTTATTCAATAAAATCACAAGGATCACTTTGAAACGTCTTAAAGCTAGGTGACTCTAGGTGCCAGTTCCACGCGACCCAGCGACACTCCCGCGTAGCCTATATGGAGGGGACTGGGAATCCGGCAGAGCCTTTCCATCCAGTCCCCCGCCGGCGACCGGCCCGCCATGACAGCGGGGCCCCCGCAATGCCCCCGCCGTAACGGGCATTGCACGATATGCACTTCTCGAATAAATAATATATTCTAAAAAAAATAGCAGCTGTATCGAGTCGAGTGTTCATCGATTGGTGTCGCGTTGCAGGACCTGAGCCGGTACCTGGGCATCGCGCCGTCCGACATCGACAAGTACTCGCGCATCGTGTTCCCGGTGTGCTTCGTGTGCTTCAACCTCATGTACTGGATCGTGTACCTGCACGTGTCCGACGTGGTGGCCGACGACCTCGTGCTGCTCGCCGACAAGTGAGCGCGCGCCGCGAGTCGCGACCGCGCCCCGCGCCCCGCGCCCCGCGCCGCACATATCACTACCCGCGCTCTGCGCCGCGCCGTTGCCATGGCGACGGCGCGCGACGCCGCGCCCGGAGCTCTCATCTGCTCGATACTGATACTTTAGGTAATAATTGAAAGTCTGATGCTCAATTTTCGCTTTATTTATCGACGAGGCTCGACGTGTGAATTCCTCGTCGATAGTGAGATGATAAAATAATAGTTTATCATTATTTTCTAAGGGTACTTTACGTACCTACTCGTATTTAAATACATGGATGAATGGGCGGAATCTCCCGCACGCGACGACCGTGCCGCATACGGAAGGCTGACTTGACGCGTCCTGCGGCCTCCAGTCTCGACATCACGCATCGGATCTCAGTGAGATCTTCCGTAAATAGTTCTACCGAGCCTTATTATGATTTCGAATGGAAAATATTGCATGCACGATGTTACTTATAAGTATTTATGATAGATCATTAAGTAGGTAAGTATCTCCATTTGTATATTATCTAGTTGTAAGTAGGTAGGTTAGGTACCTATGAGTTAGGAGGACGCAACGTCCACGCTTCGTATCGGGCGGTTAGATATCGAACAGGGTTTTGATACATCGTTTACAATTTCGCCGCTGCCGCACCGCGCCGCGACCGACGCGACGCGACGCAGCGATGTGACAGCGCGGCGTCTCGCGAGCCTGCTGCGCCGGTCCAACGGCAGCTTTCATCTTAAGGGGCTGACAACTATCAAACAACTTCTCGCTCGCACGTTTCGACATGTTGAAAGATATAAAATCACTAAACTCATTTTCGAAAAATCGCAATCAACCATTTTGTGTGCAATCACATTGCACACAGTTTAGTAAAAATTTCATTTTGATCGATACAAGTTTTCCTCCTTAAAAGTTTGGTTATGTACGAAAACTAGTAAAGCAAACTTTTGAGTAAGAAAACATGTATCGATCAAAATGAAATTTTTTTATATCTTTATAAATTAATTTTATATCATTCAAAATGTCGAAACGTGCGAGCGAGAGTCACATTAGCTCTTGTCTTCGCCTTAATCAGTGTTGCCAGATGTCTCGATTTTCGTGGGTACCTATCCCCAAGTTTCAGAAGTCAGTAAGTATCGGAACTTGTAGTTGGGTTGAGAATTTGTTTTTGATAGTATCTACTTTACTACCTACTAGGTACTATTGCTTTAAAAATACTAACTTTTGATCAGGCGTTTTCCAGACGAGCATTCGTATACCCATGCTTAGGGATGTTAGTTTAATGAAAAAGAATCGATTAAATAAAAATAGATTTTTCTTTATTCAAAATTAATCGATTTGTCAAAAATCGATTTTAATAGAAATAATCGATTTCTGCGAAAAAATCGATTTTTTTGTATTATTTAAAAGTACATGCTTTTCATATTCCAATAATAAACCTAAGAGATTCATATATTAACTTTATCAGATTAAAAATAAAATAAAATTATAGATAATATATTCCTTAGGTAAGGAATAAATATATTCCTTACCTTAAATATAATAATTATATTTAAGGTAAGGAATAAGGAAACCAAATAGCATTAATGATACAAATTTTACTACTATTAAAAGTTTTATTAATTATAATAAAAATGAATCGATAATTATCCCAACAAAATGACAAACTCTCAAAAACTAAAATATGTATATATAATTAAAAAAAAATGCCTGACCAGTCCTATTTTACATTTGACTAGTTGTAAAATAAAATACTTAAAATGAGAATTTAAAAAACTGAACGACTACTCTATAGTCTATAGGGATATAGTATAGTCTCGAATGTCGGATTTACGTATTTGAGTGCATTCAGAGTAATATTGACAGTGGCATTAACAAAAAAGGTTAATGATAGGTTCAAAGAGAAAAAAATAAAAGAAGTGAGATGAGGCAACGGGCCGGGCCAGTAGTAATCACTAACGGCGGAGCGGACTGCATGCCGGGGTTCGCGCCAAATGACGTGACGTCATCAGTCATGACCCGTAACGTAATCTCGCGGCGCAAAATCATTTGAGCGGATAGATACGAGCTGTGTCTGAAAATCGATTTTAACACGTAATTTATATAATCGATTTACTAAAAATCGATGAAAAAAAATCGATTATAAGAAAATAATTATCGATTTTATTAAAAATCGATTATTTTTTAACATCCCTACCCATGCTAGTACCTACCGAAAAGCTAAGTGACTAGGTAGGTAAAGAATGTTATCGATACATGTCTTTAATTATTTTTTTATTGCATGATTTTTAGTATCGGTACCTACGCTTCTCTCTATTGCAACACCCTTACTGGGTACATTATGTTTTGCATCATATAAGTCCTGACAATGTTAAATCAACATAAATAACATAATAATGCCATAAATATACTGAATACTGAAAATATAAGTCAACCTACAAAAACTAAAGTCAATTGGAAAGCCCTATTTTATTTATATTATTTTGATTAAAAAAAACCAATGCTCGATTATTCGGACCTTTTGTCTCAACTCTTGCAACACTGGACCTGGCAACACTGGACCTGGCAACACTACAAATAACTAGTTAAACAATACACCAGCTTATGTTTCTTTCTTGCAACACTTTCCTTCATTGAGTATCGTATTTTTGAGGTATATGTATCGAAGTCTAACAACTTTGCATTATTTAATGTTAGGTACCTCTGTAATATTATAGTACCCGCTTATTATTTCACATTCTAAAGCATATTTACCTAAGTCTGTAAAGCAATATATTATACTACAACAGGGTACCTACCTACGCACGCACCTAGTTATAAAATCTCTACAGGTTCTAAATTTCTTAGTGAATAATAGGTATTCGTACGATGGATATTTATAAAATATATATTATGTATTTGTAGTAGGTAGTCGGTATACCTAGTAGGTATCTAGGTACCTAGTTAGTTTAGGTTGGTAGGTACCTAGTACCTCGTTACGTCTTTATGATGTCGCGTTAACGTGATCATATAATCAGTTTAAAAAAATCTTACCTAATAACTTACTTTGATATTATATGCACCTCTATACCTATTATAACAAAACCTACCGTCAAACTCCCTGACTTCGCCTAGCGTACCTAACCTATATATTTCGCCTGATTTTTTTAGGTCATATCATAACGGTTCCTAATCCCACCATTTAGTAAAAAAATATATCTATGGCTATATTCTGCAACTGATTAGTAGCTAACTTCACGTAGGAGATGGCAGTCACATTTTGCGAGAGGTCGAAAAAGGCGGTTCTTTTGGTGGTCTGCAAAACTTCATCTGGAAACTAAAGAAAATAAGAGGTACGGCCATTAGCGCCGTATTAATCTAAACCAGAATGTTGTCGGCTCTCTAACAATATATTAATTTGCATGCTAACTTAAGTGGTTGCGGTAAAAAATGCATTTGGATAATAGGAGGTACAATTTGTGACATGTTGGCCCAAACTTCGCCTGGGCTTAGGGTTGTCACTAGCTTTCTTACCGAACATCAAAATGAAGGGTGATGATTTTGTCGCATTACACGGGTAATTTATTGTATCGCACCGCACGGTGGCGAATTAATAATATTTTTCGCTCGCTCGCTCGGTCAATGTATGGAGCTGATCTTCACAATGTTCAAAAGTGTTCCTAAGTTCGCCTACTCCACTTCTGTGAATTAGGCCTGGTTTATGAGAAATTAGAGTTTAAATTCGTAAATAGCACAACTTTTAAACTAAACTTCTTTAACAACGCAATTCCCACGACTTACAGGGACTGAAATAATAAGGGTAGGCGGAGTCAGGCATTTGTGCCTAACTTCGCCTGGTATCTTTGCGGCCCATTTAGGGTTGCCAGATGGCCGGGATTTCCGGGAAAGTCCCGGAATTTCACGTGTGGTCCCGTGTCCAGTAATTACACTTTACTGTCCCGAAATTCATGATCACTAGTTTTTTTCCACAAAGTCACGACACCAAGGGGCGGCGCGCATACTCGTACCTCGGACGAGCCGAGACGATTTTTATTTAAAGAGTAGCTTAATTTTTATTTGGAACTAAAAGTTCTAATATGTGATTGTGTATGGTATGAATACAAATTACAGTGTATTAATTAATATCTACCTATAGATTTTATAAAAAATAAATATTCCTTTTAAAATAAGTACCTAACTAGTATTTTTGTAATATTTTTTTGTATTGCCCGTCCATCAGCAAACATTTGTAGTTGGATTCGGACTCTAAAAACTCCAACTCCGTTTGTAACCCCAGAAATGTCCAGGCAATAATAAGCCCGTATCTGGCAACCCTAGGCCCATTTAATATGAATATATATATTTTTTTTCTTTTTATTTACGAAGCAAAAGGAAGTGACTGGTTAATTGATTTTCTTGTAAACAACATAGGTCTAGAATAGCAAAAGAAAGTGTGTCAAAAAGTAGGCAAAGGTAGGGTGTTTGACGGTACCTTCCCATTGGCAAGTAATAATAATCCTACCTTATTATTGTTATCATAAGCGAAATAATAATGATTGTATTTACCTACCTACCTATTGTATCAGGTAGCTTAGCTTGGAACTAGATTGCGTTGTGTGAAGAATACCTTGAATCAATATATTTTTTGAATGATCAAACTTTACTTTGTAGTTATTGATAGGTACCCCTACCCACTGTGTAAGTGGGCCGTCTGCTAGTTCTACTAATAAGTACTTACAAAAAATAATCAGTCTGCGTAGGTAGGTATCTACTTACAATCATTTCTCATTTTCTATGGCAAAGTGTAGGTACATAATGTAAAATACCTATACCTACCACAACATTACAATATAATCTGTTTTAAATTATGAATTTTATCATTTGGGAGGTGGGGGTAGGTAGGATAGGTAAGTTGGTAGCTACCTATACCTACCTACCTAGGTACTAGGTAGGTTGTTAGGTAGTGTACTACACTGCAAAGATAAGTCATGCACTGAATTCTAAAAAGTAGGAATGAAGGTACAGGTAGGTAGGTAGATAAGCAAAGTAAGTAGGTACCTACCTACTTAATTAGGTGTCCTACATACTCTATACAACATTTGTGTTTAGGTACCTATCGTAATACTTTTGTAGGTTAGCTACATTCAATTACTTAATTAAATAATCACATGTCAAATTGTCATTCACAAATATATTTATATTAGTGAGTAGAGTACCTACTTATTTATGAGTTGTTCATTCATTTACTTATACTGATGATGATGAGCTGCGCGACCGCTACCTACCTTTTGTGTGCGACACGACTTGTGTTCCTAACTATTGATGATACTAACTATATTTTAACTGTACTTATTAGACATAGGGAGGTAATATAAAAAATACCAAATAACCATAACGAAGTGTAAGCAATAATGTACTACTACTGACGAAGAGCGGCGCGCCAGCGCAGCGGTGGCAATCGTCGTGTCGCGTCGTGTCTGTGTTGTCATACATTTTTATTGTACCTGCCTACCTACTAACTAGAACACCGAGTAGAGCAGTCACCTAGGTAGGTAAGGTAGGTACCTACTATGACGTGCATTTCCGTTGTCGCCGTTGAAAATGATGTCATGATGGGGACAACGGGAAGTAATTGTATAAGTTCCCGCTGTTCTGTTGCTGAGGGGACAGCGGGAATGCACTCAGCGAAGACTCGCCGAGAGTCGGCGGAAGCGATCCGTTGAGGTCGACACGCAATCTTATTTAAGTACCTACTAAAGATATATTATTATGTAAGAAAACGTAGCAAATTAAGTACTTCGTGAGTATGTAAGTAAGTCTCAAAAAATATTCTAAATTGTTTGTAAGTAAATCTATTTGTAACTAAAATATAGTGTCATCGAAAATAGACTCAAAAATTAATAGATATAAATAAAATTTTACCTAAATTTTACTTGTTTCATTTGGAATTTTTGAATTGGGAAACAATCAAAGAAACAAACAATAAAATATTTTTTTATAATTTCATTAGTAGCCTCTAAAAAGTTCCACTATCCACCTCCTGGCCCCATCATCAGACCCTAGCAAGCCATTTTTTTTTATAGGTACCTACCTGCCTGCAAATGGCCCACCCGATGTTAAGTGGTAACCATCACCTTTAACAAAGCATATGCCTCGCAAGTCACACGCTCTACGATGCACTGCCTTATTTCATTAACTTGAGGCATACATATTATGTTACACTTGGCCGTGGGTAGAAGGAGTCAGACGTACGCGTCTGCAGCAGTTCATTCCGCAGTGAGTACGTCAGTATCAGCTCTATTCCTTTTGCAGCGACTCAACAGCTCTCATGCCAGCCTAATATTAATTTTATTCCTAGATAGATAGGGTCTATATTAGAAAAAAGATATCCAGATCAATCATTTTTTATTTTTTATTTATTTATCTTTAAAAAATATACATAATAGATACTAGTAGTTCGCCCCGAACTAAGATCTCGTGATGCGACCCGACGAACGCACCTAAACTTTGAGTAGGTGGTAGTCAGAGGCAAGTCCAAACATTATGCTTGGACTTTTTTCTGACTACCGCCTGCTAACTTGGTACGGTAACCAAGTTTCAACTCTATTGGCCTATTTATTGAAGAGTTCCGTTGAACAGACCTTGGCTCCATCATCAGACCAGGTCGTTGTCACCATTTTATGCGAACTGAGTACCTCCTTAATATATTTCAAGAAAAAAAAATAAGAAAAAGCAAAGTAACTGGCCGACCAGTAGAAAAACTTTGATGCCAACGAAACTCTTAGAGATTGGAGCTCTTGGATGGCTGGTTATCTTAATTTAACTTTTTTATTGTATCTCAAAAACAGAGCGTTCCAGAAAAAATTTAAAAATTGTTTTGGAATGTCGAAACAAAGCCCTTTCCTATGAAATGTAACCTAGTCAATAAAATGACATGTAAATAAGTCGCTTCGTAAACTTAATTCACCTGAGGGCTTATTACGAGTTTAGTGCCGATAGTCGATCGTTACGAAACACCGAATTTTCTATGAAAATTAATCAACGGCATCTAGCGTATTCTTTGAGAACCTGTTTTTTTTCATAGAAAATTCGGTGTATCGTAACGATCGACGATCGGCACTCGATCGGCACTAAACTCGTAATACGCCCTCTGTACTGATACTTTATAATGTTGAGAAGATGTAGATTTTCTAGCAGGAGCTTTGTCATTCAATTATTGTTTTATCAGATAATTATGTTCTTGGTTATGGGTGAAAATCAAAGTTATAACTTTTAGTAAGAAATTAGGGGAACTAGCTACTCCTAAAGCCCCCGTTATCATAATTTAAAAACCCTAGTTATCATAGACTGGGAAACAAACAAATTGGGAAAAATTTATGATATCTTACGTCGTAGATTGTTTTAATACAAGAAATTTGGTCTCATTTTTTATCTTTAGACAAGAATATTGGTTATTTCTCTCTTGGACTATTCATACGAGTACGTTTAATTGTAAGAATTTGAGGAAATAACTTGTTTTTACCTCCTCGTGGTGCACCCTGATAACACCATGAAACACGCCCGCAGAGTACTGCGGACGTGTTTCATGGTGGCTAATAACCCGACACGGTGGGCCTCTCCGCGTGTCCCTCTGACTAGCAGAGGGCACAGCGTGATGGGGCAGGGTAGACCTACGGGTCTGCCCAGGCGGTAGAGCGCGCGCGAGAGACGCGGAACTTCTCGCGCCGCTCATGGTGGTGAATAGCGGGAGAACACCTGGAGGGGCCTTCTCCCGCATTGCACTTATTCACCACCCCGTCGGGCGGGAACGGCCGGGCACTCACGGTCGTTCCCGGGCCCCCCTCTGCAAGTGAGGGGCGTGCGGGCCCCACCGTTACGTCCACGTCGTGTCTCCCGGAAACGACTCAGTTCTGACCACCGTAACGGAGTGGCAGAACTGAGCTCGGCTAAAGTGCGCTGTGCGTTATAGAAATTTCCTTGCGGGTATCTATAACATTTGCGAAGCTATGCCTAAAAAGCTTGCGCGAGACGCCTCCGGGCGTTTCATAAAAGGCCCTTCTCAGGGCCAACCAAAAGGCCCTTCGTCGAAGGTTCGTCGGGGATGGCGGTGACCCTGTTCAGCAGGGCGGATGAGTTGTCGGACTCGTACTCCGACAACGAGTCCGTTGCGTGTGAGTCAGATGGTGGTCCGATCGCGGTCCGCCAAAAGCGAAAAAGGGACTTCCTTAAGGAAGGCTCTGGCTCGGACTCTTCCAAGAGTGCCAAGCCAAAGCGGAAGGCCCTGAAGGCTATTAAGCCTTCCGCTATTGCCGATACCCACGACGTGGGTTTGGCAGACGCGCAACGTCAGTTGAACCTGACTCGTAAAGTGCAGCTCCAGCAGGACCTGGAGGAGCAGGTTGCTGTCAAGGAGCAGAAGGCGCGCGCTGCGCGGGCTAAGGCCGGCTACGGGGAGTCCTGCGTCCAGTACGCGGAGCACTCCCTAGCTGAGCTGGAGCGCATGGCGCAGGAGGACCCGGAGGAGATCGCACAGGTCGCCTCCAAGTCTTCTAATCTAAAGGGGACTTTCCAGAAGTCCCTGAAGTGCCGGGCCGCGAGTATGCGCGGTATCGTCGTGGAGCTGGTGCAGCGCACCGGCACCGACGAGACGCGCCAACTGCAGGCGAAAGTTGATCGCCTGCAGTCAGAGGTCAGCCAGCTCCACCAGAAGCTGGCTGAAGCCACGGCTCGGCCTACTCAGGCCGACTCCAGACCGGCAGTTGCAGCCACGGCCCGGCCTACTCAGGCTGGCCCCAGACCGGCAGCTGAAGGCCCCTCTTCCAACCTTGAGGATATAATCCGCAAGGTTGTCATGGTAGGAAAGGGCCTTTACGAGAGCCTGCTTCGATGGCAGCGAAGACAGGCTCCTGCCGGAGAGGCGCCTCCGACCGCCACTTGCGGCGGACAAGAGGGCAAGCAAGCCGGGGCCATCTTCCCAGAGGGAGGATGCCCAATTACCCTCCACCACTCCATCCAACCAGCCTTGGACGGAAGTGGTGAGGGGAAAGGGCAAGGCCAAAAAGCCGAAAACGGCCACCAATCCCCGACCAAAAAAAAAAAAAAAAGTGGGGTGCTAGGTCGGGTAACCTCCACGTGGTGCACCCTGGTAACACCATGAAACACGTAGAGTACTGCGGACGTGTTTCATGCCGAAAGGCTTGGTGGTAGTACTTACCCGGACGAGCCCTTTACAAAGAGCTCTACTACTCTTATATATATATATCAAATATGATATCGAAACTTTTGAAGGGCTCAACAAATATTCTTCTTGAAACATTCAAGTCAATATTTATTTATTTTTCACCACACTCGTTCTTTCCAGGTTCATGTGCGTGGGCACAGTGGAGCAGACGATCAGAAAGCTCCAAGAAGCAAAGCTGAAGCTAGCTGAGAACGTCCTCACCGGTGCCAGGAACAACACAGCGTCCACACTATCCATAGAAGATCTAAAAATGCTGTTCAATATGGGGGATCCGGCATAGATTTTTAAAAACGGCATGATAAAAACTAAACGTGTATACAATTTCAGCTCAATCGATTGAAGGTATCTGCTTCAAAATTGAGTTGCAAGATTCCACGACGTGTTTCATGCCGAAAGGCTTGGTGGTAGTACTTACCCGGACGAGCCCTTCACAAAAAGCTCTACTACTCTTATATACATATATCAAACTAGTAGTACAGCGGCCTATCCCAGCTTCGCATGGGTGGACATAAATTTTTTCAACGTTTTAGGATAAACTTAGACCGTGGTGGGTTCGAGTCACTTCTAACTCGCGCCTTTCCCGGGCCCGCGCTGGGTGAGAACGCGCCCCGTGACCTTATATTTTTTAAATCTTTTGAATGGAATGTCCGATTTGAAAAATTCAAGAAGTAATGTATAGGTATTGAACCAGTCTTGAATATGAAAAGATTTATTTGGATAAGGATTAATACCAAGGTACAAATAAAGACCCTTTTCTAGCGGCGGCATTTCAATTAATTTTTTATAATAAAAGAACACTTATTGTGACATAACTATAATAGTTAGACATATGCTGTCGCGACATTTTTTGTAGATGATGACGTGTTCTACAAAATCGTAGTACATTATTTTATTCTATCGTCAATAGTTTTCGCAGCGCACGCGATGTAAGGTTTTCTTTTTCCACCTTGGGTTACATTATTAGAGTTTTAGTAAGGATCCCTGATTTTTTTGAAAATATAATATAGCCTATGTTACTCAGGGATAATGTAGCATTCTAATGGTGAAAGAATTTTTGAAATCGGACCAGTAGTTTTTGAGCCTATTCGTTACATACAAAACAACAAAACAACAAAAATACAAATCTTTTCTCTTTATAATATTAGTGTAGATATGATATCGAAACTTTTGAAGGGCTCAACAAATATTCTTCTTGAAACATTCAAGTCAATATTTATTTATTTTTCACCACACTCGTTCTTTCCAGGTTCATGTGTGTGGGCACAGTGGAGCAGACGATCAGAAAGCTCCAAGAAGCAAAGCTGAAGCTAACTGAGAAAGTCCTCACCGGTGCCAGGAACAACACAGCGTCCACACTATCCATAAAAGATCTAAAAATGCTGTTCAATATGGGGGATCCGGCATAGATTTTTAAAAACGGCATGATAAAAACTAAACGTGTATACAATTTCAGCTCAATCGATTGAAGGTATCTGTTTCAAAATTGAGTTGCAAGATTCCACCCGAACACACATAGTTTTATACATTGCAAGTTAAAAAGAAGCTTGTAAAAACGGCATAGTTGGCTGACTCACTTTTAGTTTTAAATATTTTTATACGAAAGCTTGGTGATAACGTTACGGCGAAAACAAGAGATAATGTACCTCTCGCTCGCACGTTTCGAAATGTTGAAAGATATAAAATAACAACGAGACGGGAGGAGACCGCTTTTTATCTTGAGTAATAATGATCTGTGATTGATTCTCGTTAACTACGGGTAGTCAGAGATGCAGAGGGCAGATTCAACTGGGAACTACGGGTAGTCAGAGATGCAGAGGGCAGATTCAACTGGGAACTACGGGTAGTCAGAGATGCAGAGGGCAGATTCAACTGGGAACTACGGGTAGTCAGAGATGCAGAGGGCAGATTCAACTGGGAACTACGGGTAGTCAGAGATGCAGAGGGCAGATTCAACTGGGAACTACGGGTAGTCAGAGATGCAGAGGGCAGATTCAACTGGGAACTACGGGTAGTCAGAGATGCAGAGGGCAGATTCAACTGGGAACTACGGGTAGTCAGAGATGCAGAGGGCAGATTCAACTGGGAACTACGGGTAGTCAGAGATGCAGAGGGCAGATTCAACTGGGAACTACGGGTAGTCAGAGATGCAGAGGGCAGATTCAACTGGGAACTACGGGTAGTCAGAGATGCAGAGGGCAGATTCAACTGGGAACTACGGGTAGTCAGAGATGCAGAGGGCAGATTCAACTGGGAACTACGGGTAGTCAGAGATGCAGAGGGCAGATTCAACTGGGAACTACGGGTAGTCAGAGATGCAGAGGGCAGATTCAACTGGGAACTACGGGTAGTCAGAGATGCAGAGGGCAGATTCAACTGGGAACTACGGGTAGTCAGAGATGCAGAGGGCAGATTCAACTGGGGTAGATGTAACTTATTGAAGATTGACGATTTGCCAAAATAAATAACAGCGCGTGCGCTCTTAGCCGCCGGTGATAAAGCTGAACTTCTGACAAGGCTCCAGGAAAGTATGTCTTTATTCAATACCGACGAACACTGTCTAAACCTGGATTCAGATATTGATTCCGATGGCGTTTTAGAAGATGAAAACGATAAAAGTCAAAGAGATCATTCGTCTGTCGCCTTACTGAATGGATTTTTGGTGTCAGCTCCGCTCCCACCTGCGAAATCGATACCAAAACCAGGAAGAATTCTTCTCAAAAGAAAGCTAGTACTTTCCGATATAGTCAAAACTGGTGATGATATCCAATGCCAAAAAGCCCAAGGGAGTTATTTTGCACAGGGCAAAAAACTTTCCTCCACCTACAAAAAAGATATCATCTACTAAAAAGGCTTGCCTGAAACGATTAAGGCCAGCTACTGCTGGTTCCACCACTGGCATTACTGATGAACCTGCCGGACCATATGTGGATAGATTTAAACAATGGGCAGCACATTTTGGCTCTTCTTTTCTTCTTTCTTCATAATGTATTATATTCCATTAAGTATGTACTTATCTTATTTTGTAAAAATCAAAGTCATTATTAAGTAATAAGTCATTATTAAGTAATAATAAATTAACCACATTTATAAAAAAAAAATATTTCCAATCACTGAAAGGCAAAACTTAGAAAAAAAGTGTTAAAGTAGGTAGTTAGGTACAAGATATTGGTGCTATTGCATACCTAGATAATATTGTTGTTATTGATAAAATAAATATTAGTATTGAATATTATTGCTATCATCCTGCACCATCCTACTCTTGGGCACAAGCCTCCTCCCAAATCTTTGTGATGGATTCAATTTCATTCACTTATTATTATCTTAAATTTTATTGATATAGGTACCTATTACAAGATTTTGCCTAGTGTTCTGCAATATCTTAGTAAAATGAGACTTATAAAATTTTATTATTTAAAAAAAAATAAAAAAAAATGCGATAAAAAGTAGCCTCTTTTATGAACTATATTTTTTATAAAATTCATCCAAATTGGTCCAATGGTTTGATTGAGGCTCAAACATTCTAACGTCCACGTAACTTTCGCATTTATACCTATTACTTACCTTTATTAGAAAGGAGGATAAATATATTATGTATGTCGATTATGATTTACATTACCACCAACATGTTTGAAGCATTGGTGTTCATTATTGAAGATCACCATACTTACGAGGCTGCCATCTGGTGGAATGGAATAAAGGAACAGGTAACGAAATGGGCAGATTTTCAAGCGAGGTTCGTCACGCATTTGCTCCAAAGAGACCACAGAGTACTTTGTTATAACTGAAAAAAGAGACCTGCATACCAACTGTACCAAAATATCGTTTGTGTGAAGCAAGAAGATAATGAATTGACAGAGGTATTCGTCGCAAAGAAAAGGGCTCTCTTTGCGAAACTACCTGACACCCATGTTGAATCTCAACAGATCGACATGATTTTTGGCCAGATAAGGTTTAAAATTCGATTGAAGATGCCAAGAGAATCGGTCGCCACCTTTGACGCCCTACTGAAGTCAGCCAGAGGAGTTGAACAACTCATGTTAGAAAAACAGCTTCCGGAAGAAAAGGAGACAGACAAAGTAAAAGGGACCGATGCAGAAAGAGAAAAAGAGACCACAACATTCAAGAAGAAAAGGTGTACTTTTTGTCGGTTGCCCGGACACACAATCGAGATGTGCCGTAAGAAGCAATGTCAAGATAGACGTTCGTCCTAGGCCCACAATAGGAATTGGGGTAGGCAAAATCGTCGGCAATGCTTACATTGATACTTGCGCGAAAACAAGCGTCGCATCCTTGTGTCATGATGCTAGTAGGTATGTGTTATTTTGCGGACTGTTTTGAAGGCATGTACTGCGTCTGGGAAACTTAACAAACATCTCTACAACATCGGAGCTACAGACAGTCCACATTTCGATATTTTTCCGATATTACTGCAAGTTGTTGATCAAAAACGTTTTAACATTGTTAGGGATTACGGAAATTCCAAAAATAAGAGAGTACAATAACAATTAATCATCATCATTTATTAGTAAAACACAGACTTCAATAATTAAAGTCTGTGTACATCTATTGAGATTATGGTCTTATTGAGATCTTTAAAAATAAACTGAAATATCTTCTAAACTTATAACCGATCAACTTCCTGACATACATATGACATACTAGTCATACAAACATACGAATAAAAAAATAAAGAAAGGGCCAAACGGTTCCTATCTTCGATCAAGTATACAATAGATAGAGCATCATATAATAATACCAAAGTAAGAGAGACGCAATAATACAAATTATACCTATGAGTGAGAGAAATATAATATAAATGTTCTGTCCCTTTCTGCGTACCTATACGTTTTTGAATGTTTATCACAAGTTTGGTGCTAAACAAACCGCTTGGCTCTAGTGAGTTTAGGTGTTTATTGCCAAAGTTCTTTGAAAATAGTTTGTTTCTAGGTCCCAGCAAACGTAGAGTTAACTTTATAATATGGTGCATAGTAATATTTACGCTGTGATACACCTCGGAAAACTGAAAATTAAGCTTCCTTCGGTAAGTAGCACTTTTATGTTCTATTTGTCAATAAAACTATAAAACGGAGAATGCACAGTGTCCACAATTAATCATTTAACGGTTGTGTTTCCTCTGTATCGCATATCATAGTAGATTTCTAGAATTTAATTAAGTATTTTGTAAAATTGAGTATAGGTTACTAAAAACCACACAATAATCTAGAAAAAAATTACATGTCGTAACTTATTATTATCTTATTCAAAGAAATAAGGTTTGTTTGATTATGTACATAATGAAAAACAAAATATATCATTATCATAAAATAATATCATTAAATTTATTTTTTTAGCAGTTTTGCTTTACTTTTTAATAATTTTCTCCTCAGGATTTTCATATAAGAAGTTGGTAGTTATTTTATGTCTGAGACCACCATCGCGTAGTATAATTAAATACCTACATATGCCTAATCATTACATGTTTGTTTTACAGATTTCCCAATGGTGCAACTACTGGTGGGTTAAAGCTACGGGTTAACAAGCTCCCTGGTCACTAAGCTCCAAAATCAAAATCAAAACGGCCTTTATTCAGTACAATCGCAAGGATCTCTTTGAAACGTCATAAATTGGTACTACTTAGGTGAACAAAACAGTCAAAACTTTGGCTTTTTGTTACCGTAAACGAAAGTTTGCAATTGACGGTTATCCTAAGCGATAAACTACGACTATCCTAACAAACGGAACCCAAAAATTTGAAATAATAATTATTGAAAGTCGAAATAGGTGTAAAATTTTTCAAAGTTTTTAACAAAAATAAAAATAAAAATTTTAAAAAGTGAAATTTTAGTGTCGACCGTACCTATTATAGTAAACACTATCAACAAATTATAGTTAAATCAAAAATGTGTATATGTATAACAATTTTATAGAAATTTTTCTAAGTCCTGACAAAAATGAAAATAGTCGAAAAGTCAAAGTATTATTATCGACCGTGCCTCTTAAAACAATATTTACGCACAATAGACGTCGAGACGCTTAATTTGATGTATCGCACGCGATAATAGGTCGATAATTTAATTTCAGTTTTTGTCGATAGTATGGATAATGTGCAGGGCTTAGGTGAATTTCGAACAAATCGAGAATCCGCGGTCGGGCGACTCTTTCACTTTTTGGCGGTTATCAGTGTCTTTTCTGTTTCAGATGCGTGCAGTGACGCCGGGCGAGGATGGACCAGCCGCGAGATGTGCAGAAACCAGCAAGATGTTGAAGAAAAAATGAAAAATAGCCTAAAAACCTCCTAAAAAGACCAAAATTTAACAAATTGTAACGGTAAATCGCAGTTTTTCGAAATATTTTCCGACTGATGAGCACGTGCGCCAGCTCTACGGATAGGGCGTCGCGAGCCGCTTCTAATGGTGTATCACGCGGCTATATCCACCTTAAGTTCGAGTCAAGAAAAATATTTTTGGATTTTTTCCGTACACAAAAGCGCGTTTTCAGGAACAAAACAGTCAAAATTTTGGCCCTCTGTCACCGAAAACGAAATCTTGCAATTGACGGTTATCCCAAGCGACAAACTACGACTATCCTAACAAACGGAACCTAAAAATTTGGAAGAAATAATTATTGAAAGCCGAAATAGATGTAAAAATTTTCAAAGTTTTTGACAAAATAAAAATAAAAATTTTCAAAAAGTCAATTTTTTGCGTCGACCGTGCCTAGTAAACACTATCAACAATTTTAAGCTAAATTCAAGCTAAATCAAAAAATGTGTATATAAAAATTTCTCAGAAACCTTTCTAAGTCCTGACAAAAATGAAAATAGTCGAAAAGTCAAAGTATTATTATCGACCGTGCCTCCCAAAACAACATCTACGCACAATAGACGCCGAGACGCTTAATTCGACGTATCGCACGCGATAATAGGTCGATAATTTAATTTCAGTTTTTGTCGGTTAGGTTAGGTTAGGTTAGGTTAGGTTAGGAGGGGGTGGGGGACCCCCCACAGTGCTTACGTCCACGTCGTGTCTCCCGGAAACGACTCAGTTCTGACCACCGTAACGGAGTGGCAGAACTGAGCTCGGCCAAAGTGCACTGTGCGTTGTAGAGATTTCTTGCGGTTATCTACAACATTTGCGGTATCATGCCTAAGAAGCTTGCGCGGGACGCCTCCGGGCGTTTCTCAAAAGGCCCTTCTCAGGGCCAACCAAAAGGCCCTTCTCAGGGCCAACCAAAAGGCCCTTCTCAGGGCCAACCTGACGAAGGTTCGTCGGGGATGGCGGTGAGCCTGTTCACCAGGGCGGATGAGTTGTCGGACTCGTACTCCGACAACGAGTCCGTTGCGTGTGAGTCGGAGGGTGGTCCGATTACGGTCCGCCAGAAGCGGAAGAGGGACTTCCTTAAGGAAGGCTCTGGCTCGGACTCTTCCAAGAGTGCCAAGCCAAAGCGGAAGGCCCTGAAGGCTATTAAGCCTTCCGCCTTTGCCGACACCCACGACGTGGGTCTGGCAGACGCGCAGCGCCAGCTGAACCTGGTTCGGCGGGCGCAGCTCCAGCAAGACCTGGAGGAGACGGTCGCTGCTAAGGAGCAGCAGGCGCGCGCTACGCGGTCTAAGGCCGGCTACGGGGGGTCCAGCGTCCTGTACGCGGATCACTCCCTGGCCGAGCTGGAACGTATGGCGCAGGAGGATGCGGAGGAGATCGCGCAGGTCGCCTCCAAGTCCTCCAACTTGAAGGGCACTCTTCAGAAGTCTCTGAAGTGCCGGGCCGCGAGCATGCGCGGCATCGTCGTGGAGCTGGTGCAGCGCACCGGCACCGACGAGACGCGTCAACTGCAAGCGAAGGTTGACCGCTTGCAGTCCGAGGTAAGCCAGCTGCACAAGAAGCTGGCTGAAGCCACGGCCCAGCCTGCTCAGGCCGAGCCCAGACCGGAAGCTGCAGCCGCGGCCCGGCCTACCCAGGCCGGCCCCAGACCGATAGCTGAGGGCCCCTCCTCCTCCAACCTTGAGGATATCATCCGCAAGGTGGTTATGGAGGAAAGGGCCTTCACGAGAGCCTGCCTCGACGGCATCGAGGACAGGCTGCTACCGGAGAAGCGCCTCCGACCGCCACTGGCGGCGGACAAGAGGCTGAACAAGCCGGGGCCTTCCTCCCAAAGGGAGGACGCCCAATTACCCTCCACCACTCCGTCCAACTCATGGACGGAAGTGGTGAGAGGAAAGGGCAAGGCCAAGAAGGTGCAAACGGCCGCCGCCCCTGCCCCCCCTGCCTCCACCCCTTCCTACCCGTCCCAAGCGACTGGCAAGGGAAAGGGAAAGGGGAAGGGGAAAGGGAAGAAGTCGGCCCCTAAGCCCGCCACCGCTGCCCCGGCAGCAAACAGGGCCCCGGCGAGGAAATTGGTTCCTCCCAAGACCGCAGCCGTTGTGGTGACGCTCACCACGGAGGCTGCGGAGAGGGGTGAGACGTACGAGTCCGTTCTCAAGCGGGCTCGTACCAACGCCGATCCCACCCAACTCGGGATCGGAGCAGTCACGTGCCGCCGGACCCAAGCTGGGGCTCGAATCTTCGAGTTCCCGGGGGCCCAGGGCGGTGCCAACGCTGACCTCTTCGCAACCAAGTTGCGAGAGGTCATCGTGGACGTGGCCAAGGTGGTCCGTCCTGTGAAGTCTGCGGCCTTGGAGGTGACCGATCTGGATGACTCGGTCACCAAAGAGGAGGTGGTGGCGGCGGTCGCAGCTATAGGTGGCTGCGACATCGCAGCGGTGCAGGGTCGGGACATAAGGCCCGGCCGCGGTGGCATGGGCACTATCCGCCTTGAGTGCTCAGTCACCGCAGCAAATGCCGTCCTCGCCAAGGGACGGCTCTCTGTAGGATTCGGTTCCTGCAGAGTCCGGGCACTTGAAGACCAGCCTCTGCGCTGCTTCAAGTGCTTCGGGATCGGGCACACGCGGGCCCTCTGTCCGTCCACGGTGGATAGGACGGACAGCTGCTACCGCTGCGGCAAGGAGGGGCACAGGTCCGCCTCCTGCAAGGCCGCCGCGCCGCGCTGCGCAGTGTGCGCTGCCAGTGGCCGCCCGGCGGGTCATACAATGAAGGGGAGGAACTGCAATCCTCCCCCGAAGAAGGGCAGAGCGCAGGTGACGACCCCGCCTGCCGCTGCGACCGCCGCCCCTAAAGCAGGGACCTCGGCGGCCGATGAGGGGGGTGCGATGTCCGATTGATGGATAGGACCGGACATCGCATCCTCCAGGCGAACACCAACCACTGCAAAGCCGCCCAGGACCTGCTGATGCAGGTCATGGCGGAGTGGTTGGTGGACGTGGCGGTAGTTGCCGAGCCGTACTCGGTCCCTAGCCGATGGCTGGGTGACCGGGACGGCTTGGTGGCATTGGTGGCGCGGTCTTCCACAGACTCCCCTCCCCTCTCGCTCTTAGAGAGGGGACCGGGATACGTGGCCGCCGCGTGGGGGGAAATAGCCTTTGTGGGCGTTTATTTCTCCCCAAACCGCCCTCTACAGGATTTCGAGGACTTCCTCGAAATCCTTACCGCGGTAGTCGGTAGGGCGGCGCCTCGTCAGGTCGCCGTATTGGGTGACCTGAACGCCAAGTCGGCGGCATGGGGCAACCCAGCCGCCACTTGTAACGTCCGGGGACCCGCCGTCGAGCTTTGGGCGGCCTCGTCCGGCGTGTCCCTCCTCAACAGGGGGACGGTCCAGACGTGTGTGCGGCGATGGGGAGGGTCAGTGGTGGACGTCTCGTTCGCCACCCCCATCCTAGCCGCCCGCGTCGAAAACTGGCGGGTCGAGATGGTGGAGACAATGTCGGACCACAGATACGTGCAGTTCGACATCTCCACCCTGAGCCCCCGGAGGACGTCCCTCTCGGGCCGTTCTCCCTTTCCACGGTGGGCTCTCACCCGCCTGGACCGTGGGGCGGCCAAGGAAGCGGCGTTCGTCCAGGACTGGCTTGCGCCTCCTGTCCAAGTCCTGGACGTGGACTCCGCGGCGGCCCAACTTCGGGAGTCCCTGACCGAGGTGTGCAACTCCAGCATGCCTCGGTCTCGCCGTCCGCCTCCCCGTCGTGCCGTCTACTGGTGGTCGGAGAGACTGGCGGGGCTCAGGGCCGCCTGCGTGGCGGCAAGGCGGCAATACGCGCGGAGTCGGCGGCGCAGTCAGAGGGACCCCGCGGACGAGGACCTTCTCTACGCCTCTTACGTAGAGGCAAAGAAGGTCCTCAAGTCGGAAATGGGGGCCGCTAAAGACGCCGCGCGGGCGGAGATGTTAGAGGGCCTCGACAGGGACCCGTACGGGAGACCATACAAGGCGGCGCGGAATAAACTGCGCCCCTTTGGTCCCCCGCTGACGGAGTCCCTCGAGCCGGCATTGCTGGATGGGGTGGTTCGGTCCTTGTTTCCGACAAGGGCTACCTTCACCCCACCAGTAATGGACCCCCCGCGGGAAGCGTCCCCGCCAGAGGAGGAGATCCCTCCAGTGACGGCGGAGGAGCTTGCTGCGGAGGCCCTCCGCCTCCGCGCCAAGAAGACGGCCCCAGGGCCGGACGGTGTCCCCGCGCGGGTGGTGGCGATCGCTGCCGCCCAGATGGAGGAGAGGTTTCGGGACCTTTTCGGCGCATGTTTCGCGTCGGGGAGGTTCCCGAAGCCTTGGAAGGAGGGGCAATTATGCCTCCTCCGAAAGGAGGGACGCCCGGTGGACTCCCCCTCGGCATACCGGCCCATCGTTCTGCTCGATGAGGTCGGTAAACTGTTCGAGGGGATCGTCGCCAGCCGGCTTAACGGCCTTCTGCTGGAGGTCGGGCCAAACTTGTCGGACGCCCAATTCGGTTTCCGAAGGGGGCGTTCGACAGTAGACGCGCTGGCCCGGCTGAAGGGCCAAGTAAGGGAGGCTGTGGAGGCAAAGGACGGGGTTTTGGCTGTGTCATTCGACATAGCCAACGCCTTCAACTCCGTCCCCCACTCCACAATACTTGAGGCGCTCCGCTACCATGGAGTGCCTCAGTACCTGCGGAGCCTTCTGGCCAGCTACTTGGAGGACCGATCGGTCCTTCTCGTAAATAAAGCTGGCCAACTTCGGCGGTACGGCGCGGAGTCCGGTGTTCCACAGGGGTCCGTCTTAGGACCTCTCCTGTGGAACATCGGCTTCGATTGGCTCCTGCGGGGAGCTCTCCTCCGTGGCACGAGTGTCATCTGCTATGCAGATGACACTCTTCTCACTGCCCGGGGGAGAAGCTTTAGGGAAGCGGCGGGCCTGGCCTCGGCTGGCGGATCCTTGGTTGCGGGAAGGATCCGCCAGCTAGGATTGGGGGTGGCGCTGCAGAAGACCGAGGCCGTGTTCTTCCACGGGCCTCGGCAGCGCATCCCCACTGACGCCCACATCGTGGTGGAGGGCGTCAGGGTTGAAGTGAAGGCCCAGATGAAATATCTGGGCCTGGTGCTCGACAGCAGGTGGCGCTTCGGCCCGCATTTCAGCGGGCTGTCGTCGCGCTTGCTCAAGGTCGCGGGTGCCCTCTCTTGGCTCCTCCCGAATATGGGGGGGCCAAAAGCGCGATGCCGGCAATTGTATGCCGGCATCCTGCGGAGCATGGCCCTTTACGGGGCCCCCATCTGGGCGGACTCCCTTCAGAGAAGGGAGAACGCCACCGCGATCCGCAGGCCCCAAAGGGCCATCGCGCAGCGGGTGGCGAGGGCCTACCGCTCGGTGGGCTTCGCGGCGGCGTGTGCTCTGGCGGGCACCCCTCCTTGGGAACTCGAGGCGTGGGTGCTTGCCAGAGTATACGAGTGGACGGCGGGACGTAGGGCGCTCGGTGAGCACCCCGCCCCGGAAGAGCGGGAGGCTGTCCGGCGAGAGGCGAAGGACGCCATTGTCCAACATTGGACGGTGGACCTCGCCTCCGCCGTGTTTGGCCGCCGAACGCTGGACGCTCTCGGGCCGGTCCTGCAGGACTGGCTCGAGCGGCCCCACGGCTTCCTCTCGTTCCGTCTGATGCAGGTGCTATCCGGGCATGGCTGCTTCGGATCGTACCTGCACCGGATCGGAAGGGAGGGAGCCCCGTCGTGCCACCATTGTGGCGCGGCGGAGGACACGGCGCAGCACACCCTCGAGGTGTGCCCGTCGTGGGCCGAGCCGCGCCGCGGCTTGGTGGCGGTAGTGGGGCCAGACCTCTCGCTCCCCAGTGTGGTGAACTCCATGCTGGGAGACGGGAGGGGCTGGGCAGCGGTCGCCTCCTTCTGTGAGGACGTGATGTCCCAGAAGGAGGCAGCGGAGCGCGCGCGGGAGGAGGACCCTCTCGCGCCACCGCACAGGCGGAGGAGGGGTAGGAGAAGACGTCCTCTCTCCCCTCAAGGGGGTGAATAGCGAGAGACAGGCGTGGAGGCGCCATCTCTCGCATTGCACTATTCGCCACCCCGTCGGGCGGGAACGGCCTAGCACTCATGGCTGTTCCCGGGCCCCTCCCTGTAGGGGGGGCGTGCAGGCCCCGCTGTAAAGGCGGGCGGTCGTCGGCGGGGGACTGGATGAAAAGGCTCTGCCAGTTTCCCAGTTCCCCTCCATAGTAGACGACGCGGGAGTGCCGCTGGGTTATTTAGTGGGTATACCGGCCCTCATGGGCCGGGGAGTCCCACATATCCCCCCCATCCTCTAATGGGGGGGAATGCGTAACGCATTTTTCCCAGCGAAAAAAAAAAAAAAAAAAAAAAAAAAAAAAAAAAAAAAAAAGGTTAGGAGGGGGTGCTAGGTCGGGTAACCTCCTCGTGGTGCACCCTGGTAACACCATGAAACACGCCTGCAGAGTACTGCGAACGTGTTTCATGGTGGCTAATAACCCGACACGGCGGGCCTCTCCGCGTGTCCCTCTGTCTAGCAGAGGGCACAGTGTGATGAGGCAGGGTAGACCTACGGGTCTACCCAGGCGGTAGAGCGCGCGCGAGAGACGCGGAACTTCTCGCGCCGCTCATGGTGGTGAATAGCGGGAGAAGACCTGGAGGGGCCTTCTCCCGCATTGCACATATTCACCACCCCGTCAGGCGGGAACGGCCGGGCACTCACGGTCGTTCCCGGGCCCCTCCCTGCAAAGGGGGGGGCGTGCGGGCCCCGCCGTAAAGGCGGGGGCGTTGCGGGGGCCCCGCTGTCATGGCGGGCCAATCGCCGGCGGGGGACTGGATGAAAAGGCTCTGCCAGTTTCCCAGTTCCCCTCCATATAGGCGACGCGGGAGTGTCGCTGGGTTGTTTAGTGGGTATACCGGGAGCGGAAAACCGGGGAGTCCCACATATCCCCTCCATCCTCCAATGGGGGGGAATGCGTAACGCATTTTTCCCAGCGTCAAAAAAAAAAAAAAAAAAAAAAAAGGTTAGGTTAGGAGGGGGACCCCCCCGGTGGCAGGGTGAGTCGATCGTGGATCTTTCATGGGCGACTCCTTCTGCCACACACCTAGTTTCGGGATGGAGAGTTGCGGAGGAGGTGGTCACACTATCTGACCACCGCTACATTGTTTTCGATGTAGCCCTCCACCCTCCCGGACGTGCGTCCCGCCGCAGTGGCAGTCAGCCGCGACGATGGGCCCTCAAGCGGCTCGACAGAGATCTGCTCGAAGCCGCCACCATTGTCGCGGCCTGGTCGGAAGGCCAAGCCGGAGAGGATCTGCCCGATCCTGTTAGGGAGGCGGCCTGGTTCCGCGCAACGATGACGTCGATTTGCGACTTATCGATGCCCAGAACCGGGCCAACCAAGCGTGGGTCAGTGTACTGGTGGTCGGAGGACATAGCGCGGTTGCGTGTGACGTGCCTGCGGTCCCGACGCCTGTACACTAATACCCGGAGAAGACGGCGAGCCTCTGCCGCAGAGGTGGATAGAGCCTACGAGGTATACCGAGGCGCTACAATGGCGCTTCAACACGCCATTGCCGACGCTAAGGCTCGGTCCTGGCATGAACTCCTCGAGGGACTGAATAGGGACCCATGGGGGCGCCCGTACAAGATGGTACTGGGCAAGCTCAGACCGTGGGCCCCTCCGTTGACGGAAACCCTGGATCCTACGTTTGTGGGAGGCGTGGTTAACGCGCTCTTCCCTAGGATTCAGGACAGTCCCTCATCACCCCCCGTGGTACCATCGAGCCCGATTCCCTGGGACGATGAACTGGGGGTGACCGAAGAGGAGTTGGACCGGGCCGTGAAGCGCCTCAGGGCTCGAAACACGGCGCCTGGCCCGGATGGGATTCCGGGTCGGGCTTGGGTGTTGGCTCTATCCGCCGGATTGGGGGACCGCCTTAGGCGGCTGTTTGACAGCTGTCTCCGTACAGGCGTGTTCCCCAAGGAGTGGAAGGAGGCGAAATTGGTCCTTTTGAAGAAGGATGGCAGGTCCGCGGATTCTCCCTCTGCGTATCGTCCCATTTGCCTGCTGGACGAGGCCGGCAAATTGTTCGAAAGAATAATTTCCGGTCGTCTGTGCGCGCATCTCGTAAGGGTAGGCCCCGACCTGTCGGATGACCAGTTCGGTTTCCGGCAGGCTCGTTCGACGGTGGACGCGATTCTTAGAGTCCGTTCGCTGTCAAGCCAGGTAGTGTCCCGAGGCGGGAGGATGTTGGCGGTGTCTTTAGACATCGTCAACGCGTTCAACTCCTTGCCTTGGAGGGCGATTAGGGAGGCCCTCGTGTTTCACGGGGTCCCCCCCTACCTGCAGGGCATTGTTGGAGCCTACCTGCGCGACAGATGTGTCCAGTATGTTGGCAGGGACGGTGCATTGCACCAGAGGGAGGTGTGCTGTGGGGTTCCGCAGGGGTCCGTTTTGGGCCCGCTCTTGTGGAACCTCGCGTACGACGCGGTCTTGCGCATCGATCTCCCCGTCGGCCTACACGTCGTCTGCTATGCGGATGACACGTTAGTGTTGGCCGGCGGGGACGACTTCGAGGGGACCAAGGGGCTCGCCGAGCTTGGGGTGGCTTGTGTCGTGGACAAGATCCACGCGCTGGGTCTGCGGACAGCGCCTCACAAGACCGAGGCGCTGTGGTTCCACAAATTCCCGAGGGGAAGGGAACCACCCAGCATGTCGGTTCGTGTAGGTGACGTGGACGTCCAGGTGGGGCGGTACCTCAAGTACCTGGGCCTCATCCTGGACAGTCGCTGGGACTTCGGGGAGCACTTCAGCCGCTCCGTCCCCCGGATTCAGAAGGTAGTGGGTGCTCTGCACAGACTGCTGCCAAATCTCGGGGGACCTAGGGAAGGAGTTCGCCGCCTCTATGGAGGGGTGGTGCGATCGATGGCACTCTACGGAGCGCCCGTCTGGTCTGTGAGGCTGGCGGGGGTTAGGCGCTATAGGCTATTGTTTAATAGCCTACAGCGTACTATGGCCATTCGTATCGCACGAGGATATCGTACGATATCCTTTGAGGCGGCAACACTCTTGGCGCGGTTTCCGCCCCTTGACGTCTTGGCGGAGATGGATGCACGTGTGTATCGGCGTCTCCGTTGCAATGACGACGGGAGTGGAACCGCGCCCGCTGAAGTGCGGGTGCAAGAGCGCCGACGTGCGCTCGTGGAGTGGCGCGAGCGGTTCGATGAACCGCTCAGTTCGCGCCAGCGCATCGTCGGCGCCATTGCGCCAAATTTCGAAGCCTGGCTGGGAAGGGAGCATGGGCACGTCACCTATCGCCTTACTCAGGTACTTACCGGGCATGGTTGCTTCGGTGAGTACCTGAGTAGGATTGGACGCGAACCGACCCCACAATGCCACCATTGTGGGTGGGACCGGGATTCCGCGCAGCACACGCTAGAGCAGTGCTCAGCGTGGAGCGTGGAGCGTGGAATCCTGGTCAACACGATCGGGCAGGACCTCTCTCTACCAAGCGTAGTCGAGGCTATGCTGGTAGATGAGACGGCTTGGAAGGCCGTGGCCTCCTTCTGTGAGACCGTTTTGGTCCAGAAAGAGGCCGCCGAGCGAGATCGGGAGAGGGCCGATCCCGCTCGGAGGAGGCGGCGGCGGGGTGTTGGCAACGGCCACCCCGCGCTGCCTGCCCCATGAGGGGCGAGAGTGGTACCCCCTGCCAAACAGGGGGCCTTTCGGGTCTGTGGGCGGTCGGAGCGAGGGCTTCGGCTGGTCAGTAGCGGACCCCGGGAGGGCGGCTGGCACATCGTGGCGTGTGCAGCCGTAGCACCACGAGTGCTGGGGGCGGCAATGGGTGTCGTTCCCGGGACGTGCTTTTAGGCGTTATGCGAGAGGGGCACCGAAATGTTCCTTTTGGAGTTGTCGGAGCCCCTTGACATGCATTGAGGCTGGCCACCGGGGTGGTTTTAGTGAGTCGACGAGTCCGTCATCCTCACACTACCCTATCGCATCCCTCGGTGTGGTAGGGTGTCTGTGTGCAGATTTCCTCCCCGTTAACAAAAAAAAAAAAAAAAAAAAAAAAAAAGGAGGGGGACCCCCCACAGTGCTTACGTCCACGTCGTGTCTCCCGGAAACGACTCAGTTCTGACCACCGTAACGGAGTGGCAGAACTGAGCTCGGCCAAAGTGCACTGTGCGTTGTAGAGATTTCTTGCGGTTATCTACAACATTTGCGGTATCATGCCTAAGAAGCTTGCGCGGGACGCCTCCGGGCGTTTCTCAAAAGGCCCTTCTCAGGGCCAACCAAAAGGCCCTTCTCAGGGCCAACCAAACGGTCCTTCTCAGGGCCAACCAAAAGGCCCTTCTCAGGGCCAACCTGACGAAGGTACGTCGGGGATGGCGGTGAGCCTGTTCACCAGGGCGGATGAGTTGTCGGACTCGTACTCCGACAACGAGTCCGTTGCGTGTGAGTCGGAGGGTGGTCCGATTACGGTCCGCCAGAAGCGGAAGAGGGACTTCCTTAAGGAAGGCTCTGGCTCGGACTCTTCCAAGAGTGCCAAGCCAAAGCGGAAGGCCCTGAAGGCTATTAAGCCTTCCGCCGTTGCCGACACCCACGACGTGGGTCTGGCAGACGCGCAGCGCCAGCTGAACCTGGTTCGGCGGGCGCAGCTCCAGCAAGACCTGGAGGAGACGGTCGCTGCTAAGGAGCAGCAGGCGCGCGCTACGCGGTCTAAGGCCGGCTACGGGGGGTCCAGCGTCCTGTACGCGGATCACTCCCTGGCCGAGCTGGAACGTATGGCGCAGGAGGATGCGGAGGAGATCGCGCAGGTCGCCTCCAAGTCCTCCAACTTGAAGGGCACTCTTCAGAAGTCTCTGAAGTGCCGGGCCGCGAGCATGCGCGGCATCGTCGTGGAGCTGGTGCAGCGCACCGGCACCGACGAGACGCGTCAACTGCAAGCGAAGGTTGACCGCTTGCAGTCCGAGGTAAGCCAGCTGCACAAGAAGCTGGCTGAAGCCACGGCCCAGCCTGCTCAGGCCGAGCCCAGACCGGAAGCTGCAGCCGCGGCCCGGCCTACCCAGGCCGGCCCCAGACCGATAGCTGAGGGCCCCTCCTCCTCCAACCTTGAGGATATCATCCGCAAGGTGGTTATGGAGGAAAGGGCCTTCACGAGAGCCTGCCTCGATGGCATCGAGGACAGGCTGCTACCGGAGAAGCGCCTCCGACCGCCACTGGCGGCGGACAAGAGGCTGAACAAGCCGGGGCCTTCCTCCCAAAGGGAGGACGCCCAATTACCCTCCACCACTCCGTCCAACTCATGGACGGAAGTGGTGAGAGGAAAGGGCAAGGCCAAGAAGGTGCAAACGGCCGCCGCCCCTGCCCCCCCTGCCCCCACCCCTTCCTGCCCGTCCCAAGCGACTGGCAAGGGAAAGGGAAAGGGGAAGGGGAAAGGGAAGAAGTCGGCCCCTAAGCCCGCCACCGCTGCCCCGGCAGCAAACAGGGCCCCGGCGAGGAAATTGGTTCCTCCCAAGACCGCAGCCGTTGTGGTGACGCTCACCACGGAGGCTGCGGAGAGGGGTGAGACGTACGAGTCCGTTCTCAAGCGGGCTCGTACCAACGCCGATCCCACCCAACTCGGGATCGGAGCGGTCACGTGCCGCCGGACCCAAGCTGGGGCTCGAATCTTCGAGTTCCCGGGGGCCCAGGGCGGTGCCAACGCTGACCTCTTCGCAACCAAGTTGCGAGAGGTCATCGTGGACGTGGCCAAGGTGGTCCGTCCTGTGAAGTCTGCGGCCTTGGAGGTGACCGATCTGGATGACTCGGTCACCAAAGAGGAGGTGGTGGCGGCGGTCGCAGCTATAGGTGGCTGCGACATCGCAGCGGTGCAGGGTCGGGACATAAGGCCCGGCCGCGGTGGCATGGGCACTATCCGCCTTGAGTGCCCAGTCACCGCAGCAAATGCCGTCCTCGCCAAGGGACGGCTCTCTGTAGGATTCGGTTCCTGCAGAGTCCGGGCACTTGAAGACCAGCCTCTGCGCTGCTTCAAGTGCTTCGGGATCGGGCACACGCGGGCCCTCTGTCCGTCCACGGTGGATAGGACGGACAGCTGCTACCGCTGCGGCAAGGAGGGGCACAGGTCCGCCTCCTGCAAGGCCGCCACGCCGCGCTGCGCAGTGTGCGCTGCCAGTGGCCGCCCGGCGGGTCATACAATGAAGGGGAGGAACTGCAATCCTCCCCCGAAGAAGGGCAGAGCGCAGGTGACGACCCCGCCTGCCGCTGCGACCGCCGCCCCTAAAGCAGGGACCTCGGCGGCCGATGAGGGGGGTGCGATGTCCGATTGATGGATAGAACCGGACATCGCATCCTCCAGGCGAACACCAACCACTGCAAAGCCGCCCAGGACCTGCTCATGCAGGTCAAAAAAAAAAAAAACAAAAAAACAAAAAAAAAAAAAAAAAAAAAAAAAAGGAGGGGGACCCCCCACAGTGCTTACGTCCACGTCGTGTCTCCCGGAAACGACTCAGTTCTGACCACCGTAACGGAGTGGCAGAACTGAGCTCGGCCAAAGTGCACTGTGCGTTGTAGAGATTTCTTGCGGTTATCTACAACATTTGCGGTATCATGCCTAAGAAGCTTGCGCGGGACGCCTCCGGGCGTTTCTCAAAAGGCCCTTCTCAGGGCCAACCAAAAGGCCCTTCTCAGGGCCAACCAAACGGTCCTTCTCAGGGCCAACCAAAAGGCCCTTCTCAGGGCCAACCTGACGAAGGTACGTCGGGGATGGCGGTGAGCCTGTTCACCAGGGCGGATGAGTTGTCGGACTCGTACTCCGACAACGAGTCCGTTGCGTGTGAGTCGGAGGGTGGTCCGATTACGGTCCGCCAGAAGCGGAAGAGGGACTTCCTTAAGGAAGGCTCTGGCTCGGACTCTTCCAAGAGTGCCAAGCCAAAGCGGAAGGCCCTGAAGGCTATTAAGCCTTCCGCCGTTGCCGACACCCACGACGTGGGTCTGGCAGACGCGCAGCGCCAGCTGAACCTGGTTCGGCGGGCGCAGCTCCAGCAAGACCTGGAGGAGACGGTCGCTGCTAAGGAGCAGCAGGCGCGCGCTACGCGGTCTAAGGCCGGCTACGGGGGGTCCAGCGTCCTGTACGCGGATCACTCCCTGGCCGAGCTGGAACGTATGGCGCAGGAGGATGCGGAGGAGATCGCGCAGGTCGCCTCCAAGTCCTCCAACTTGAAGGGCACTCTTCAGAAGTCTCTGAAGTGCCGGGCCGCGAGCATGCGCGGCATCGTCGTGGAGCTGGTGCAGCGCACCGGCACCGACGAGACGCGTCAACTGCAAGCGAAGGTTGACCGCTTGCAGTCCGAGGTAAGCCAGCTGCACAAGAAGCTGGCTGAAGCCACGGCCCAGCCTGCTCAGGCCGAGCCCAGACCGGAAGCTGCAGCCGCGGCCCGGCCTACCCAGGCCGGCCCCAGACCGATAGCTGAGGGCCCCTCCTCCTCCAACCTTTGCCGGCATACTGCGGAGCATGGCCCTTTACGGGGCCCCCATCTGGGCGGACTCCCTTCAAAGAAGGGAGAACGCCGCTGCGATTCGCAGGCCCCAAAGGGCCATCGCGCAGCGGGTCGCGAGGTCCTACCGCTCGGTAGGCTTCGCGGCGGCGTGCGCTCTGGCGGGCACCCCTCCTTGGGAGCTCGAGGCGTGGGTGCTCGCCAGAGTGTACGAGTGGACGGCGGGGCGTAGGGCGCTCGGAGAGCACCCCGCCCCGGAAGAGCGGGAAGCCGTCCGGCGTGAGGCCAAGGACGCCATCGTCCAACATTGGACGGTGGACCTCGCCTCCGCCGCGTTTGGCCGCCGAACGTTGGACGCTCTCGGGCCGGTCCTGCAGGACTGGCTCGAGCGGCCCCACGGCTTCCTCTCGTTCCGTCTGGTGCAGGTGCTATCCGGGCATGGCTGCTTCGGAATGTACCTGCACCGAATCGGAAGGGAGGGAGCCCCGTCGTGCCACCATTGTGGCGCGGCGGAGGACACGGCGCAGCACACCCTCGAGGTGTGCCCGTCGTGGGCCGAGCCGCGCCGCGGTTTGGTGGCGGTAGTGGGGCCAGACCTCTCGCTTCCCAGTGTGGTGAATTCCATGCTGGGGGACGTGAGGGGCTGGGCGGCGGTCGCCTCCTTCTGTGAGGACGTGATGTCCCAGAAGGAGGCAGCGGAGCGCGCGCGGGAGGAGGACCCTCTCGCGCCGCTGCGCAGGCGGAGGAGGGGTAGAAGGAGACGTCTTCTTCCCCCTCAAGGTGGTGAATAGCGAGAGATAGGCGTGGAGGCGCCATCTCTCGCATTGCACTGTTCGCCACCTCCGTCGGGCGGGAACGGCCAAGCACTCGTGGTCGTTCCCGGGCCCCTCCCTGCAGGGGGGGGCGTGAAGGCCCCGCTGTAAAGGCGGGCGGTCGTCGGCGGGGGACTGGAAGAAAAGGCTCTGCCGGTTTCCCAGTTCCCCTCCATAGTAGACGACGCGGGAGTGCCGCTGGGTTATTTAGTGGGTATACCGGCCCTCATGGGCCGGGGAGTCCCACATATCCCCTCCATCCTCTAATGGGGGGGAATGCGTAACGCATTTTTCCCAGCGAAAAAAAAAAAAAAAAAAAAAAAAAAAAAAAAGGAGGGGTTGGGCGGGTCGGTGTTTATCTTTTTGGGTAAGTGCCGGCCTTCCATACCCGCGCACGGGGTGCGGGTATGGAGGCGAATGGTCCTGGGGGAGAGCGCAACAGTCGTGATGATCCTCAGGGCAAGTCTGGTGGTTATCCTTCACGTGGTTGCCGCCTGTTATTGGTCTATTTCCTTCGGAAATAGACGTAACTGAAACCACCAGGCGCCTTCGTGGTCTTTTTGGGCCACGTTGGTTTAGGATTTAGGAGCTTCTCCGCGCGTTCCTTTGAAGCTAGCAAAGGACGCAGCGGACGAAGTAGAGGGGGGGGTTTTTAGAGGATAGTTTTTATTTTGTAAATATTCTTTGTGTTTGTAAATAAAAACATTGTGACGTTGACATTTATTATGTGATAAATTGTATATAGGGAGGTAGCTGATGTCACTTTGTGGCATCAGTAAAGTCGTTATGGCAGTCTGGTCATTACTAACCCTTCTGATCAGTCTGTCGGAGAGAGTTCGCCGTCTCTCCAACCGGTATCCATGTTGTTGCTTCAACGACCCCTGTTAGGCGTAAAGGGGTACGTCGCAGCAGCATGGACCGAAGGGGACTTGCCTTAATTGGCCGGTCCCAGAGGAAGGAAAACCTTGAAACAAAAACCCGTGAGAAAACACGTTAAAACCTGCGGATACCAGGGGACCTCCGCAGTATGTACCCTTCCCCGGCCACAGAGGGCACTGGTCGGGGCACTTCGGTGGCGACACTTTATATCCCTCCCACTCGTGGGATCAAATTATGGAAAATATAAATAAAAATAATGATGTTGGCTGTTCTGGCCGTGAGGAGGAAGTTGGTGGCGCATATATGCGTGATGGCGTCGAAAGGGCGCGAGACGAGGCTCATGTTTTGCCATGTAGCAACCGCTTTGCTCTGCTGGAGAGCAACTGCGGAGAAGCCGTCAAGACGAAGCAGCCACGAGATGCGGCTGGGAAATTCGTCAAAGATCTTTCTCAGGGCCACTCCCTAGAGAAAAAGAGTGCCTTATGTGTCCAAGGGGAAGACCGTGTCTCCATAGACATAATCTCCTGTTCGGACATGGAGTTTTCAGGCGATGTAGAGACCGCGGACAGAGACAGGGTCCGCAGCCGCCGAAAGCGTTCGTCTGCTCCGATTGTCATGCCACTCACTGGGCATTTAGACTCGGATACGGAGACTGAAAGAACGTCGGTCGTTGGAGTGGCTTTGCCCAAGAGAGGCAAGGGGAGAACCGCAAAAGCTGGCCCTTCCAGGCAGGACTTCCTTAAACCTGCTATAGTGCCACTAGAGGATGTGCTGAAAAGTAGGCAGTATAGGAAGGAACCGGCCAGTGCCGTTGCCAGCCTTTCCGACGTCGGAAGTAAATCCGATGCTGACGTGCCGGAGGGTGACCTCAGCAGGCTTAATGCTCAAGAGCTGAAGGTGCAGGCGTGCGAAAAGCTGACCGGCATCTTAGAGGTTGCCAAGAAATCTGGCAATCTCAAAGGAGAGTTTGTCGGTCGGCTGAAAAGATCCGCGTCGACACTAAAAGAGGTTGTTGAGACCCTGGCGAGCAGGAGCGAGGTGGAGGAGACGAGGCGGCTTAGAGCGGAAAATAGCCGCCTCCGACTCGAGGTCGAGGCCTGTAAGGCGCAGGTGAAAGCGCTGCGTCGTGGCTTCACTGAGGCCAAAACGCAAGCTGCTGCTGCCAAAACCGCCGCCGCTGCTGCCGCTGCGTCCGAGACGCAAGCACCCCCCACCACCATGCTGGGAGCTGCTGAGTTGGTGGAGGAGCTGAAGCGCTCCTTGACCACCACGTTTGGGCAAATGCTCAATGCTCGACTTGCGGGGATCGAGGACCGGCTTCTGCCTGCCCCGACGGTCCGTCCGCCTCTCAGAGCGGACAACAGGAAGGAGCCGGAAGCCGTTCCGCCGCATAGGCCGGTGCCTGAACCTGAAGTGGGCGAGCGGGCTGGCCAGGCTCCAAAGACTGCCGCCACACCAGTGGCATCAGCTGCAGGCCCCTCTAATGCTACAGGGACCCAAAGCACCAGCGAGGCCACCCCCTCCACTGTTCCTCGGGCAGAAACCTGGGCTACGGTGGCAAGGAAGGGAAAAGGAAAAGGCAAGGGAAAGGGGAAGTCCTCCATCCCTTCTGCAGCTCCGACTACTGCCTCCGCGGCTCGAGCCTCCGCCACTGGGAAGAATAAAACCAAGCCGGCAGCCTCCTCTTCAAGGGCAGCACTGAGATCCCCAAAATCCGCGGCTGTTGTCCTTTCATTGAAGCCAGAAGCCGTGGATAAGGGGGTCACGTATCATGACATCCTTGAAGTGGCACAGGAGAAGGTCAACCTCCAAGAACTGGGGATTGACCAGATGCGATTCCGCCAAACGGCCACAGGAGCCAGGATGTTAAAGATACCTGGCTCTCTAAAAGGTGAGAAGGCAGATAGGCTCGCGGAAAAGCTCCGCGGGGTCCTGTCAGAGGTGGCCGACATCGCCAGGCCCATTAAATCTGCGGATTTAAGACTCACGGGCTTGGACGATGCGGCCACTAAGGAGAAAGTTGCAGCGGCAGTCGCCTCGGCAGGTGGATGCGATGCGGGGCTGATAAAAGCTGGGGAAATCCACCGCAATTGGGGTGGTACTGGCTCTACCCTTGTCTCCTGCCCAGTTTCGGCAGCCAGAGCGTTACTGGCTAAAGGCAGGCTTTTAGTGGGGTGGAGCTCGGTACGAGTGGTGGCGCTGGACGCGCGTCCCATGCGCTGTTTCAGGTGTATGGGGCTGGGACACACGCGCCCCCAGTGTTCAGCATCGTCTGATAGAGGGGACTTGTGTTTTCGGTGTGGAGGCATAGGTCATCGGGCGGCCAGCTGTGGGAAGGCTGACCCGCACTGCGCAATCTGTGCGGAGTCGGGTAAGCCTTCCGGACACGTAATGGGGGGACGCAACTGTGCACCCCCAAAGACTAAAGGAAAGGCCACTTTTGCCACCCCGGGAGCCGCACGACGCCATGTGGCGAGGGAGGAGGTTGTAATGTCGGATTGATGGATCACGTCCGACATCACAACTTCCTCCAGACGAACTTAAACCACTGCGCTGGGGCTCAAGACCTGCTCATGCAGACTCTGGCGCAGTCCGTATAAGGCCGCCCGGAAAAAGTTCCGGGGACAGACGCCTCCTGTTGCGCAGTCCATGGAACCCGAGCTCCTGGACAGGGTGTTGGGGGGGCTATTCCCCGATAGCAGCCCCCACTTCAACCCTCCACCGATGGCGCTGCCCTCTGCCGAGGAGTTAGACTCTGCCGCTGCCATTCCACCTGTGTCAGAAGTGGAAATGGAGGTTGTGGTCGACCGTCTGAGAGGCAAAAAGACCGCACCTGGTCCAGATGGAATCCCGGGGCGTGTCCTCAGGATCGCCCTCAAGGTAATGGTGGGTCAGCTTCGGGAACTTTTCGATGCATGCCTCACATCTGGGCAGTTTCCGAAGCTGTGGAAAGACGGGCGATTATGCCTTTTAAGGAAGGAGGGCCGAGCTGTTGACTCGCCTTCCGGATACAGGCCCATAGTCTTGTTGGATGATACGGGCAAACTTCTGGAGAGAGTAGTGGCCTCCCGTGTCATCCGACACTTGGAAGGCAGCGCAACATGCCCTCCCTCGGAAGCGGCTCGCCCGTCGCCCGATGCTCAACGACTCGGTCGTAGACCGCGGTGAGCACACGGGCGTCCAACTCCCAAGGAAGGCAGGCAGCCAGCACACACGCCGCCTCGAAAGAGATGGTACGGTAGCCGTGCACCACCCTGAGGCACATCACCCTCTGTGGCCGACGCAGGAGAGCCTTGTTCGCTCGTCCGAGGGCATCCTCCCACACGGGCGCACCATACAGCGCCATTGACCGCACCACTTTAGCAGCGCCACCTCCAATCCCAGTCGCCGTATGCGCTCCAGCACACACTGCACGCCCTCCGTCGCACGCGCAGCCGCATCGTCAAAGCCAGCGCCTCGGGCAGTGACCAGCGTGTCATCCGCGTAGCACGTCACGCTCACGCCTACCGGCAGAGCACCCCGCAACACCCAATCGTACCCGATGTTCCACAGGGTAGGTCCTAGGGCCGAGCCCTGTGGAACACCGCGCGTCATCGGTTTTGCTTCCCAGGCTAGGCGCGCCGGGTACCGGACCTCCCTCTCAGAGAGGTAGGCACCGATAATCCGGCGCAGGTACCCCGGGAAGCCATGGTACCTGAGTGCCTCCTCGACACAGATCCATGGAAGGGAGTTGAAAGCGTTCGCTATGTCAAGCGAGACAGCCAACAACACCTCCCGCCCCGCGATCGCCTCCTCCGCCATGCCCTTCACCCTACGGATCGCGTCGATAGTAGAGTGGGCGCGCCGAAACCCGTACTGGGCATCGGACAGGTTGGGTCCTACCTCCTCCATGTGCCGCACAAGGCGGGCGACCAGGACGCGCTCGAAGAGCTTGCCCACCTCATCCAGCAGCACCAGCGGACGATAGGCAGACGGAGAGTCCTCCGGTCGGCCGTCCTTCTTTAGCAGGACCAGTTTCCCCGCCTTCCATTGGCGAGGAAAAAGGCCCTGTGCAAGACACGCTGTGAGCAGTGCCCTGAATCTCTCCTCGAGAGGGTCAAGGGCAATGATCACAGCGCGCCCCGGAACTCCATCCAAACCTGGGGCTTTTGTACGACCATGTAGTCGGAGCAACGCCACTCCCAGCTCCACCTCCGTCACTTCCGGTACCTCACCGTCGTCGTCCTCCTCGACAGCTCTCATGCCAAGCGGTCGCGCCATTGGCGGAGGGAGTAAGTCGTCGTCCGCGGGCGGGAACAGAGCCGAGACCACCCGCTCCACCAGCTCCGGCTGCAAGGTTCGGGTGAGCGGCGGCGCCCACGGCCGGAGCTTGTCTCTCACCATCCGGTACGGGCGTCCCCACGGGTCCACGTCGAGTGAGCTCAGGAACTCCTCGTAGCTCGCATCCTTGGCCGCTCCTATGGCAGAGGACAAGGCCTCTACGCACTCCCTATACACCGCATATAGGCGGTCCTCCTCCTCCAGATCGCGACGGCTACGGCGGCGACTGCGAGTGTACGCGCGCCTCGCGCGAACGGCATCGACCCGCAGCGCCGCAATCTCCGCCGACCACCAATACACATGACGCCATGGGGCTTGGAACCTGAGGCGAGGCATGGCTGCATCGCAGGCACGCGCTAGCGCCAGGCGAAGCCATTCGGCCTCCTCCTCCACGTCCAACTCTGCGGCGACAGCGGTGGGCCTTGACCCCCAAGCTTCTACCTGCGCAGCCTCAAGCAGAAGCTCGCGGTCGAGCTTTCTCAGAGCCCAGCGAGGCGGGTCACCCGGCAGGGGACACCACGGGTCAACCGGGACAGTGGAGAGAGCGGAAACATCGAATCGTACGTACCTGTGATCCGATAGCGTCTCCACTCCCTCCAAGACCTCCCACACAGAGATGCGGTGCGCGAGGGCAGGCGTCGCAAACGTGACATCCACGATCGAGCCGCCCGCCCGCCGCACGCACGTGTCGACTCCCCCAACGTTCATCACCGTGAACCCACCGGTGACAGCCCAGTCTTCCAGCTCCCTACCTCGCGCATTCGTCAAAGGCGAGCCCCACATCGCCGACTTGGCGTTGAGGTCACCGGCGACAAGCACGTGGCGGGAGCGGCGACTAGCAACCAGCGTCTCCAGCTCGCGCAGGTACCGCTCGAAGCGAGAGAGCGGGGCATTCGGGGAGAAGTAGACGGCGACTATGAGAGTCTCGTCCACCTCCCCGGCGACCCACCCGTGACCCCTCGACACGCGCTCCAGTGGCGGCGCTCCGGCAGCCGTCCGAGTGACGATCGCAACAGAGCCGCCGTCATCACCGATCCAGCCTCCTCGTGACGGGACCCGATAGGGCTCCGCGACAATCGCCACCTGTATCTGCCACTGCGCTAGGCTCTGAACCAGCAGGTCCTGGGCTCTAGCGCAGTGGTTCAGATTCGCCTGCAGAAATCTACTCACAGCCATCTAAGATACGGTGTCCATGACATCCGCCGCTGTCCCCGCCCCTGCACCGGGGGGCGTCGGGCACTCGGGCTGCGTCGAGGCTCTAGGGCCGCCGCTCGCCACTGCTACTCCTCGCTTCGCCGGCGCCGCACACGCCTTGGTGCCGCACCGGTGCTCCGCAGGCCTGCCCGCCGCCGTTAGGTTAGGTTAGGTTAGGTTAGGTTAGGTTAGGTTAGGTTAGGTTAGGTTAGGTTAGGTTAGGTTAGGTTAGGAGGGGGTGCTAGGTCGGGTAACCTCCTCGTGGTGCACCCTGGTAACACCATGAAACACGCCTGCAGAGTACTGCGGACGTGTTTCATGGTGGCTAATAACCCGACACGGTGGGCCTCTCCGCGTGTCCCTCTGTCTAGCAGAGGGCACAGTGTGATGAGGCAGGGTAGACCTACGGGTCTACCCAGGCGGTAGAGCGCGCGCGAGAGACGCGGAACTTCTCGCGCCGCTCATGGTGGTGAATAGTGGGAGAAGACCTGGAGGGGCCTTCTCCCGCATTGCACATATTCACCACTCCGTCAGGCGGGAACGGCCGGGCACTCACGGTCGTTCCCGGGTCCCTCCCTGCAAAGGGGGGGGGCGTGCGGGCCCCGCCGTAAAGGCGGGGGCGTTGCGGGGGCCCCGCTGTCAGAGCGGGCCAATCGCCGGCGGGGGACTGGATGAAAAGGCTCTGCCAGTCTGACGCGGGAGTGTCGCTGGGTTGTTTAGTGGGTATACCGGGAGCGGAAAACCGGGGAGTCCCACATATCCCCTCCATCCTCCAATGGGGGGGAATGCGTAATGCATTTTTCCCAGCGTCAAAAAAAAAAAAAAAAAAAAAAAAAAAAAAAAAAAAAGGTTAGGTTGGGCGGGTCGGTGTTTATCTTTTTGGGTAAGTGCCGGCCTTCCATACCCGCGCACGGGGTGCGGGTATGGAGGCGAATGGTCCTGGGGGAGAGCGCAACAGTCGTGATGATCCTCAGGGCAAGTCTGGTGGTTATCCTTCACGTGGTTGCCGCCTGTTATTGGTCTATTTCCTTCTGAAATAGACGTAACTGAAACCACCAGGCGCCTTCGTGGTCTTTTTGGGCCACGTTGGTTTAGGATTTAGAAGCTTCTCCGCGCGTTCCTTTGAAGCTAGCAAAGGACGCAGCGGACGAAGTAGAGGGGGGGTTTTTTAGAGGTAAGTTTTTATTTTGTAAATATTCTTTTATTTGTATATAAAACTTTGTGGCGTCATCTTGTATAGAGGCATCTATGCATAATTGTGTAAAGAGGAAATTGATGTCACTTTGTGGCATCAGTCAAGTTGTTATGGCGGGCTGGTCAGTACTAACACTATTGATCAGTCCGTCGGAGGGAGTTCGCCGTCCCTCCTCCCGGTATCCATGTTGTTGCTTCAACGACCCCTGTTAGGCGTAAAGGGGTACGTCGCAGCAGCATGGACCGAAGGGGACTTGCCTTAATTGGCCGGTCCCAGAGGAAGGAAAACCTCGAAATAAAAACCCGTGAGAAAACACGTTAAAACCTGCGGATACCAGGGGACCTCCGCAGTATGTACCCTTCCCCGGCCACAGGGGGCACTGGTCGGTGGCACTTCGGTGGCGACAACTTATTTCCCCCACACTCGTGGGAATTGATATGGATAAACAAATTTTAAAACAAAACAAAAAAGGTGGTGGTCGTCGAGACCAAGGTTTGGGAGAAGATAATGGTGGTGCATCTGCACGCGCTATTGCCGAAAAGGCGTATTGTGGGGAGACTGATCGCGATTCATGCGATGACAATCAGTCATTGGTTAGTCTGGAGTCAGCGGTCTCCAGAATTAGTGAGTGTAGCGTGGAGATTGAACGCATTCCGACTAAATTCTGGAAAAAGAGGGTGCCCAAGCGGACGCATACAAACGAGGAGCAGGGTTACGATACCGTTTCGAGTGATGAAGCGGTTTCTGCTACCTTAGTTGTGCAAGAGAGGAAGACGAATACAGCCAAGAGAGGGAGAGGTCGCCCTCCAACGACGGGCAAATACGTTGGCCTTGCAAAGGCCCAGGCCGAGCTTAACGCACTTAAGCGAGATGAGGCTCGAAAGGAGGCTCAACGTCAAGCTGCAGAAGATGTTGCTGAACAGGTGGCTTGCCTTAAAGCCACGTGCGCTGTACCTCCACCTGTTGAAACAGATAGTGGGTTAGCATCCGACTTGGTCAAGCAGGTCGTTGATTCGTTGGAGGTAATTTTAATGGTTGCTACGAAGTCCAGCAACCTCAAGGGAACCTTCACTAAGGCCCTTAAGGATTCGGCGGCGTGCATTAAAGCTGCTGTAAAGGAGTTGCACGCCAGCTCAGTTTCTGAGGAAACTGCGAAGCTGCAAGCCGAAAACAGCCGCATGAGGGGTGAAATGGCTGATCTCCGTAAAGAACTGAGTGAGCTCAGAGTAAATCTGGCTCGAACTCAGGAGAGTTTGGAGGATCGGCCTCCAGTAAGCGAGGCGAGAAAAGCTTTCACACCCCAGAAGGAAAGCAATACCTCGGACGATCTGGCGCACTCTATTATGCAGCAAGTGGGCAGCATGATAAATGCGCGTTTCGAAGGATTGGAGGAAAGGTTGCTTCCTGAGAAACGGATCCGCCCTCCTTTAGCAGCGGATAAGCGTCGCGATGCTCTATTTGAGCATTCGAATGCTACTGAAGCAAGGACATCAGCCGCTCAGCCCCCTAAAAGCACCAAAAAGGGAAAATCTGGTGCAGCTCAGGAGGTACCAGTGGCTTCTCAAAGCCAGGCACGGGATCTGCCTCCCGCACCTGAGGCCTTGAACGAGGGCTGGTCCACAGTGACAAGAAAAGGCAAGAAAGCCAAAGCAGCGCCCAAAACAACGGGCCCAGCTGCAAGCGGAGTTGCGGCTAAGCCCGCGGCCCGTCCGAAAAAGGTGAAGTTGCGCACTCCTCGGACTGCAGCAGTGGTCATCACTATGCAGCCAGGTGCTGAGGAAAAAGGTGTCACGTATGCCAAGCTTCTTTCGGAAGCAAAGGATAAGGTGGACCTCGACAGCTGCGGTATCCCCAGCTTGCGGTTCCGCAAGGCCGCTACTGGTGCTCGTATACTCGAGGTATCCATGGGAGATTCCAGCGCTGAAAAGGCAGACTCCCTAGCTGCCAAACTGAGAGAAGTTCTGGATGACGACTCGGTCAGAGTGTCAAGGCCAGAAAAATGTGCCGATTTTCGAGTTTCGGACCTCGATGACTCAGTGTCTCGTGAAGACATAGCTGCCGCTGTCGCGGAGCGTGGGGGATGTACTGTGGAGGCAGTGAAAGTTAGTGACATTAAGCTAACTTATCAAGGCACTGGAATGACGATAGTGAGCTGCCCTGTTGCCGCGGCCAAGAAGATTGGAGACGAAGGCCGATTAAAAGTTGGCTGGGTATCAGCCCGAGTAGAAATGTTGCAATCTAGACCGCTGCGGTGTTATAGATGCCTTCAAAACGGGCATGTTCGCGCCCAATGCACGTCAGAGATTGACCGTAGTGAGGAATGCTACCGATGTGGCCAGCTTGGTCACAAGTCGTCTGCGTGTTCGGCCACGCCTAAATGTTCGATATGCGCGGCGGCTAACAAGCCGTCGACGCATAAGCTAGGAAGTAAGGCGTGCGCCGCTCCTAAGTCAAAGAGAAGAAGAGCTCCAGTGGCTGAGAATAGTTCAGCCTCTGCTAGCCGCCCCCCTACTGAAAGGGAGGCTACGAGGGTGCGAATGGAGACCAATTAGTTATGGCTCTGCGCTTCTTGCAGGCGAATCTCAACCACTCCGCCAGGGCTCAGGATCTTTTGATCCAGACCATGGCGGAGTGGTTGATCAACATAGCAGCGGTTGCCGAGCCCTACTTCATCCCCCCCAGCGTTAACTGGACCGGCGATGATGAGGGGCTCGTAGCCATAATAGGTCAGGGTGTCACCTTTGATAAGGTTATTAAGGGTCGCGGATGTGTGGCAGCCCTTATTGGCGGAGTCATGGTGGTGGCTACGTATTTTTCACCTAACAGAGTCCTTGCTGATTTCGAGAGCTTTCTTGTTGACGTGAGGTCTCTTGTTGGGCAAAGCCACCCCCATCAAGTTTTAGTAGTGGGGGACTTAAATGCCAAGTCTGTCGCTTGGGGTTGTCCCATTACCGATGCTCGTGGCGAGGTTCTAGAGGAGTGGGCGCTAGCCACCGGGCTTCTGGTTCTAAATCAGGGCTCGGTGAATACTTGCGTGCGTCAACACGGTGGGTCCATTGTGGATGTGTCGTTCGCAAGCCCGAACTTAGCTCGACGAGTTAGTGGCTGGGAGGTCATGGCGGAAATAGAGACATTGTCGGACCACCGATATATCCGGTTCCATATAACACCCCAGTCACGTTCCCCAAGTAGACCTGCCCGATCTAATGCGAGCTTAGCCAGCCCGCGATGGGCGCTGAAAAAACTTGATCGGGATGCATTAGAAGAAGCTGCTCTCGTGCAGGCGTGGGTTTCTACTCCAACTTCACCAGAGGAGATTGAAGTTCAAGAGGAGGTGAATTGGTTTAAAGAAGCTATGACGCACATATGTGATGCGTCAATGCCAAGAGTGGGAATCCAACCCCGTAAAGGTCAGGTCTATTGGTGGTCGACCGAAATTGCGGAGTTGCGTAAGGCTTGTGTTGCAGCTCGGCGTCAGTACACCAGGTGTCGCAGAAGGCGACGCCGCGACGAGGAGCAAGAAGGGCAACTATATAATTTATATAGGGAGGCTAAGACTGCTTTACAGATGGCTATCATCCAAGCAAAAGGTGTAGCTCGAGATGAACTGTTGGAAAGTCTTAACCGAGATCCGTGGGGGCGTCCCTATAGGATGGTGAGAAGTAAACTGCGTCCGTGGGCACCACCACTAACACAGAGCCTGGAGCCTCCGTTTTTACGGACAGTGGTCTCATCTTTATTTCCCAACAGAGATGAGCACGTGCCACCAGCCATGGCACCACCTGAAGAGGAAATCGTGATTGATGAAGAGGAAATTCCCAAAGTAGAGGAGGTTGAGTTAAGGATGGCGGTTCTACGGCTTAAAGCTAAAAACACAGCTCCAGGCCCAGATGGCGTTCCCGGGCGAGCATGGGTCATAGCATTGAAGGCTTTAGGTCCTCGTCTACGAAGCCTTTATGATGCTTGCCTAGTGCAGGGAAGTTTTCCGTTACAATGGAAATCAGGCCGGCTAGTACTTCTGAAGAAGGATGGGCGACCTGCGGACTCGCCATCTGCTTTCCGGCCCATCGTTCTCTTAGATGAAGTGGCAAAGTTGTTTGAGCGCATTATTGCCGTTCGCCTCACAGGCCACATGAACTGCGTTGGTCCAGACCTAGACGACAATCAGTTTGGTTTTCGTAGGGGGAGATCGACTGTTGGCGCAATCATGCGAGTGAAGACAGTTGCGGAGGAGGCAATTTCCCGGGGTGAAGTAGTCTTGGCGGTGTCTCTTGACATCGCCAATGCGTTCAATACTTTGCCCTGGAGTTGCATACGAGAAGCGCTTAAATACCACCAGGTGCCTCGTTACCTCCGCCAAATAATCGCAGATTATTTAGACGGACGTTTTATAACGTACGAAGGTCAGGAAGGATGGTCACAGCACCGGATGTCGTGCGGTGTTCCACAAGGCTCGGTCCTTGGGCCTCTCTTGTGGAACATCGGTTACGACTGGGTTTTAAGGGTTGCAACTCTCTGGGGCGTAAGTGTAACTTGTTACGCCGACGACACGCTCGTCACAGCGAGAGCCAAGTCACACCGAGAGGCAGCACTTCTTGCCACGGCAGGTGTCGCTCAGGTGGTTAGTCGTATAAGACGTCTGGGGCTTGAGGTAGCCCTGCACAAGTCTGAAGCGCTCTATTTCCATGGGCCCAAGAATAAACCTCCAGCGGATTCACATATTGTGGTAGGTGGCGTTCGCATCGGCGTCGAGTCGACGATGAAGTACCTCGGACTCGTCCTCGACAGCCGATGGGACTTTAATGTCCACTTTCAGAGGCTAGCACCGAAGCTGATGGGAACAGCAGCTGCTCTGGGAGGGCTTTTGCCAAACCTTAGGGGTGCAAGGGTTGGCTGCCGGAATCTTTACATGGGCATCGTTCGCTCGATGGCGATGTACGGAGCTCCTGTGTGGGCTGAAACTTTTAGCAGCCGAAATATCGCTATACTGCGAAAACCACAAAGAGCGATGGCACTAAGAGTTATTCGAGGATACCGCACAGTCTCATTTGAGGCGGCTTGCGTTCTGGCGGGCTCAATGCCGTGGGATCTGAATGCAAAAAGCCTTTCAGCAATCCATCATTGGAGAGTACTGGAAGTGGCGAGGGGTCAAAGACCAGCGCTACGAGAGATAGAGGGGAAAAGGGATGAAATAAATAGTGCCCTGGAAGAGGAGTGGTTGGAAAGACTGGAACAACCAAGCGCTGGTCTGACAACAATTGAAGCGGTTCGCCCGATATTTAAAGAGTGGCTCACTAGAGAGCACGGAGCACTTACCTTCCGACTGACGCAGGTACTATCGGGACACGGCTGTTTCTCGAAGTACCTGTGTCGAATTGGAAGAGAACCTTCGACAGGGTGTCATCACTGCTCTAGCAGTATAGATACAGCACATCACACGCTGGTGGAATGCCCAGCTTGGGCTGACTCACGGCGAGAGATAGTGCAAAGAGTAGGTAGAAATTTGTCACTTCCGGCAATAGTTAAAGCTATGGTCGAGAGTGACGATACATGGAAGGCAGTCATAACCTTCTGCGAAGATGTAATATCGCAGAAGGAAGCTGCGGAACGGGAGAGAGAAATCTTGACCCTCAACCCGATTCGCAGCCGGAGAGCAGGGCGGCGGAGGAGGGAACTCCATATCCGACCCCCATAACAATGGCTTGGGCGGCGGCACCGGGGGGTGGCCGTCGCCAGCTAACAAGCCCCGAGGTGGCGCGTGCGGGTGTCCCGCGCGCCTCTCGCAAGAGATGAGGAGAGACAAGCAAAACATGCAAAAATGATGAGGCTAAAATAGCCAACGCCGTCGGGGCCATGGAGGAATGAGAAATAGTACCCACAGCCTCGGCATTAAAATGGCGTCGAGAAGGACCCCGTTGGGTTTTAGTCAGTAAGAGTCTGACATAACTCTCTGGTTGCCCCCGCTTCCGGAGAGTATCCATGAGGATTTCCCAACGATAAAAAAAAAAAAAAAAAAAAAGGTTAGGTTAGGTTAGGTTAGGTTAGGTTAGGTTAGGTTAGGTTAGGTTAGGTTGGGGTGCTAGGTCGGGTAACCTCCTCGTGGTGCACCCTGGTAACACCATGAAACACGCCTGCAGAGTACTGCGGACGTGTTTCATGGTGGCTAATAACCCGACACGGTGGGCCTCTCCGCGTGTCCCTCTGTCTAGCAGAGGGCACAGTGTGATGAGGCAGGGTAGACCTACGGGTCTACCCAGGCGGTAGAGCGCGCGCGAGAGACGCGGAACTTCTCGCGCCGCTCATGGTGGTGAATAGCGGGAGAAGACCTGGAGGGGCCTTCTCCCGCATTGCACATATTCACCACCCCGTCAGGCGGGAACGGCCGGGCACTCACGGTCGCTCCCGGGTCCCTCCCTTCAAAGGGGGGGGGGGCGTGCGGGCCCCGCCGTAAAGGCGGGGGCGTTGCGGGGGCCCCGCTGTCATGGCGGGCCAATCGCCGGCGGGGGACTGGATGAAAAGGATCTGCCAGTTTCCCAGTTCCCCTCCATATAGGCGACGCGGGAGTGTCGCTGGGTTGTTTAGTGGGTATACCGGGAGCGGAAAACCGGGGAGTCCCACATATCCCCTCCATCCTCCAATGGGGGGGAATGCGTAACGTATTTTTCCCAGCGTCCAAAAAAAAAAAAAAAAAAAAAAAAAAAAAAAGGTTAGGTTAGGTTAGGTTAGGTTAGGTTAGGTTAGGTTAGGTTAGGTTAGGTTAGGTAAGGTTAGGTTAGGTTAGGTTAGGTTAGGTTAGGTTAGGTTAGGTTAGGTTAGGTTAGGTTAGGTTAGGTTAGGTTAGGTTAGGTTAGGTTAGGTTAGGTTAGGTTAGGTTAGGTTAGGTTAGGTTAGGTTAGGTTAGGTTAGGTTAGGTTAGGTTAGGTTAGGTTAGGTTAGGTTAGGTTAGGTTAGGTTAGGTTAGGTTAGGTTAGGTTAGGTTAGGTTAGGTTAGGTTAGGTTAGGTTAGGTTAGGTTAGGTTAGGTTAGGTTAGGTTTTTTTTTTTTTTTTTTTTTTTTTTTTTTTTTTTTTTTTTTTTTTCGACGTCTAGAAACGTCACTAGGTGTCCCTCTGACATGATGATCAGAGACTTTCTTATCACTACTTTTGATTCTATACAATTAAAAACAACTAATTACCTCAAAGAAGTTTTTACATTTCAATTTATTTTTACTTAAGTTAAGCCAAATGAGTTTAATCTAAAAAGAAAATTTTAACATTCCAGTTTTTACTTAGGTTATGCAAATGAATTTAAAATAAAAAGAGAATTTTGACATTGCAATTTTTACTTCAGTTATGCAAATGAATTTATACTATACAATTTAACACTTCAAATTTTACTAAGTTATACAAAATGAATTTAAATGAATTTATATATGATCATACTACTTTTATGAATTAAAACCAAGATGTTATGCGAATTTTATTTAACAAGATGTTCAGACTATTAATTATTTTATGATATGTTTTACAAAAGAGCTTAAGTTTTAATTTTATTTAATATTTTCAAAATCCAAAGGTTTATTTTAATTTTTACTTGTTTTACACTATTAATCCAAATCTTTATATATTATGTTTTACTAAATTTACTTTTACGTGCTATGTTGTGCTGGTTGTTTTCATATTTTCACAATATGTAAATCCAACAAGGCTTAGTCAACGTTGTTTTAAAATTTTCACCAGTGCTTAGTTTTCCGCCTCTCAGGGATAAACGGTAGGACCATGATCACCATGGCCCTACCGTTTATTTGGACAGCTCTATTATGCGTAAGCTATTGTGGCCCGGGCCAATGCGTCCCACTTCCGCCTGATCACGCACTCCTGGCTGAAGGCATTGTGATCCACCTTTTCAGCCTTGGCGTGCGTGCAATTACAGCAGGAGGGGGGCGCATTGGCGAGCCACTTGGTGCACTCCGTCTTCATGTGGGGTCCCCCACAGTGGCTGCATTTAACAGTGGTCTCCACGCAGAACCGTCGTCCGTGGCCGTAGCCCAGACACAGCGAGCATTGCACGAGTGGCGACTGGTCTGCCACTCGGACTCGCTGGAGGTCTATCTGGACGGTTTCTGCGTGGACCAAACGCTGCCAAACTGCGGGGGGCACCCTCATGACGACGTGTTGCGTCTGGGGGTTTCTAGTGCTCTTTTTGTAAACTATATCTAATCTATTTAATGTTTTGTCTAAGTCCCTAAGAATTTTGTCATTTTGGTTCCAGATTGCTTCTACTATATTATCATCACTATTAAGTTTTAAAACATTCTTCAAGATAATCAGTGGATTCTTATTTCTTACTTCTTCCACTGTTAAAAACTCTTCCGCACTTTTCAGCCTTTCCTTCACTTTTTGCCTCTCTTCGTCAGTCCTACACCCCACTATTATTTTTCGATCCTTCGCCTTCCTCACTCTGTCAACCGTTATCCATCCGTCTCTAGCGTTCACAGCCTCTCTCACTCTTTTCAAAACTTCTTCCCCTGTCTCCATTTCATCCTTTGAGGAAATTACTACGGAGTGCAGCGTGGTCTGACCGATGGGCGGTTTGCTTACGGGACCAGCTACTACACCCGCGTATGTAATTCCCTCAAGGGTCTTTTGATGTCTGTTCATCGCTTCTGTCAATCCTTCCATCCTCTCGCTACTCTCTATCATAAGCTTGCTGTGCTCCTCTAATTTCCTTAAAAGTTCCCCTTCAGATTCCGATCTAGAGACAGAAGGAACGGAAGGAGGAGGAACGAGCGGTTCCTCCTTCTTCCCCTCCTCCTGCCTCTTTTCTTCCTTTTCCTTCCCTGCTTCCGCCTCCTTAACAAGTTGGTACAGCCGCTCTACAGCTAGGGTGACCTCTGTTTTTATTTCGGTCTTCAGATTGCGCGCGCTGCCGAGCTGCAGTTTTGCCTTGCTCAGGCAAGCGCGCGCCTCTACCACTCTGCTAGCGTATTTGGGTCTTTCCAGCTTTGGCGGGCTTTCCACTACGTCCACAGAAAGACGGCGTGTCGTGCGGCTCTCCTGGGAGAGCACCGCCTTCGTCTTGGGTTTGGAAGGGCCCGCTGCGGCTGGCGCTAGCTTTTTCGGGGAGGTAGAGGCCGTTGGTTGAGCGGCTGTTTTCCCTAATTCCCACTCTCCAATGCTCCTCCTTACTTTGGAGGTGGGAGGGAGTTTGGGAGGCGGTCCTGTATTTTCAGGGGATTCACGGATCTCCGAATCCCTTGTCGCTTTGACGGGCGTACGGAAACCAAACATTTTTAAAAGAAACGACTAGAAACGAACAAATAAAACTATAAAACAGTACACAATAAATCAAAAGTAGTAAATTTAAAATAAGATAAAAAGTTTGTAAAAGTTATAAAAATTTGTTTAAAAAGTTTGTATAAGTTATATATGTATAAAATTATTAAAAATAACGTTTTTATGTTTCAGGTGTGCGGTGGCTTCAGCCAACCAGCGTCAGAGGGATCACAGGTAAATACAAGGGTATACGGTCAAAATGTTGCTTATTTATCTAATAAATTTAGGTCAAAAAACCTAAAAGTCAAATTAAAATAACTAAAACTATAATATTAAATATGTCGACTAGAAAAATAATAGGCCAAGCAACTAGCAAATATGCTCCCAAAAACCCCGTATAAAAATATACCCTAGTTTAAAAGTTATTGATGGTTAAAGTTTTGACTCCCCTCAAAAATTGAGTGTCTTTACCTTAGTAACTGCAATATGGGAGGGTGGGCGGTTATTTATCTAATAAATTTAGGTCAAAAAACCTAAAAGTCAAATTAAAATAACTAAAACTATAATATTAAATATGTCGACTAGAAAAATAATAGGCCAAGCAACTAGCAAATATGCTCCCAAAAACCCCGTATAAAAATATACCCTAGTTTAAAAGTTATTGATGGTTAAAGTTTTGACTCCCCTCAAAAATTGAGTGTCTTTACCTTAGTAACTGCAATATGGGAGGGTGGGCGGGCGAATTTTTTCAAATTTTGGCGCTAATCAGTGTTTTTTCTGTTTCAGATGCGTGCAGTTACGCCGGGCGAGGATGGAGCAGCCACGGGAAGTGCAGAAACCAGCAAGATGGTGGAGAAAATTTGAGAAAATGCCTAAAAACACCCGAAAATTAACAAAATTTGATGAATTTTGATGGAAAATCGCAGTTTTTCGATATTCCTTCTGACTAATGAATACGTTCGCGTGCTCTACGGATAGGGCGTCGCGAGCCGCTTCTAATGGTGTATTGCGCGGCTATATTCACTTTAAGTTCGAGTCAAGAAAAAATATTTTCCGATTTTTCCGTAGACAAAAGCTCGTTTTCGGGAAGAAACGGTCAAAATTTTGGCTTTTTCCTACCGAAAACGAAAGTTTGCAATTGACGGTTATCAGATGCGATGAACTGCAACTATCCTAGCAAACAGAAACTAAAAATTTGGAACTAATAATTAATTAAAGCCGAAATGGGTATGTAATTTTTCTAAGTTTTGACAAAAAATGAAAATTGTCGAAAAGTCAAAAGTTTAATGTCGACCGTGCCTCGTTACAATATATATACGCACAATGGGCGTCGAGACGCTTAATTTGGTGTATCGCACGCGATATTTGGTCAATATTTGAATTTCGGTTAGGTTAGGTTAGGTTAGGTTAGGTTAGGTTAGGTTAGGTTAGGTTAGGTTAGGTTAGGTTAGGTTAGGTTAGGTTAGGTTAGGTTAGGTTAGGTTAGGTTAGGTTAGGTTAGGTTAGGTTAGGTTAGGTTAGGTTAGGTTAGGTTAGGTTAGGTTAGGTTAGGTTAGGTTAGGTTAGGTTAGGTTAGGTTAGGTTAGGTTAGGTTAGGTTAGGTTAGGTTAGGTTAGGTTAGGTTAGGTTAGGTTAGGTTAGGTTAGGTTAGGTTAGGTTAGGTTAGGTTAGGTTAGGTTAGGTTAGGTTAGGTTAGGTTAGGTTAGGTTAGGTTAGGTTAGGTTAGGTTAGGTTAGGTTAGGTTAGGTTAGGTTAGGTTAGGTTAGGTTAGGTTAGGTTAGGTTAGGTTAGGTTAGGTTAGGTTAGGTTAGGTTAGGTTAGGTTAGGTTAGGTTAGGTTAGGTTAGGTTAGGTTAGGTTAGGTTAGGTTAGGTTAGGTTAGGTTAGGTTAGGTTAGGTTAGGTTAGGTTAGGTTAGGTTAGGTTAGGTTAGGTTAGGTTAGGTTAGGTTAGGTTAGGTTAGGTTAGGTTAGGTTAGGTTAGGTTAGGTTAGGTTAGGTTAGGTTAGGTTAGGTTAGGTTAGGTTAGGTTAGGTTAGGTTAGGTTAGGTTAGGTTAGGTTAGGTTAGGTTAGGTTAGGTTAGGTTAGGTTAGGTTAGGTTAGGTTAGGTTAGGTTAGGTTAGGTTAGGTTAGGTTAGGTTAGGTTAGGTTAGGTTAGGTTAGGTTAGGTTAGGTTAGGTTAGGTTAGGTTAGGTTAGGTTAGGTTAGGTTAGGTTAGGTTAGGTTAGGTTAGGTTAGGTTAGGTTAGGTTAGGTTAGGTTAGGTTAGGTTAGGTTAGGTTAGGTTAGGTTAGGTTAGGTTAGGTTAGGTTAGGTTAGGTTAGGTTAGGTTAGGTTAGGTTAGGTTAGGTTAGGTTAGGTTAGGTTAGGTTAGGTTAGGTTAGGTTAGGTTAGGTTAGGTTAGGTTAGGTTAGGTTAGGTTAGGTTAGGTTAGGTTAGGTTAGGTTAGGTTAGGTTAGGTTAGGTTAGGTTAGGTTAGGTTAGGTTAGGTTAGGTTAGGTTAGGTTAGGTTAGGTTAGGTTAGGTTAGGTTAGGTTAGGTTAGGTTAGGTTAGGTTAGGTTAGGTTAGGTTAGGTTAGGTTAGGTTAGGTTAGGTTAGGTTAGGTTAGGTTAGGTTAGGTTAGGTTAGGTTAGGTTAGGTTAGGTTAGGTTAGGTTAGGTTAGGTTAGGTTAGGTTAGGTTAGGTTAGGTTAGGTTAGGTTAGGTTAGGTTAGGTTAGGTTAGGTTAGGTTAGGTTAGGTTAGGTTAGGTTAGGTTAGGTTAGGTTAGGTTAGGTTAGGTTAGGTTAGGTTAGGTTAGGTTAGGTTAGGTTAGGTTAGGTTAGGTTAGGTTAGGTTAGGTTAGGTTAGGTTAGGTTAGGTTAGGTTAGGTTAGGTTAGGTTAGGTTAGGTTAGGTTAGGTTAGGTTAGGTTAGGTTAGGTTAGGTTAGGTTAGGTTAGGTTAGGTTAGGTTAGGTTAGGTTAGGTTAGGTTAGGTTAGGTTAGGTTAGGTTAGGTTAGGTTAGGTTAGGTTAGGTTAGGTTAGGTTAGGTTAGGTTAGGTTAGGTTAGGTTAGGTTAGGTTAGGTTAGGTTAGGTTAGGTTAGGTTAGGTTAGGTTAGGTTAGGTTAGGTTAGGTTAGGTTAGGTTAGGTTAGGTTAGGTTAGGTTAGGTTAGGTTAGGTTAGGTTAGGTTAGGTTAGGTTAGGTTAGGTTAGGTTAGGTTAGGTTAGGTTAGGTTAGGTTAGGTTAGGTTAGGTTAGGTTAGGTTAGGTTAGGTTAGGTTAGGTTAGGTTAGGTTAGGTTAGGTTAGGTTAGGTTAGGTTAGGTTAGGTTAGGTTAGGTTAGGTTAGGTTAGGTTAGGTTAGGTTAGGTTAGGTTAGGTTAGGTTAGGTTAGGTTAGGTTAGGTTAGGTTAGGTTAGGTTAGGTTAGGTTAGGTTAGGTTAGGTTAGGTTAGGTTAGGTTAGGTTAGGTTAGGTTAGGTTAGGTTAGGTTAGGTTAGGTTAGGTTAGGTTAGGTTAGGTTAGGTTAGGTTAGGTTAGGTTAGGTTAGGTTAGGTTAGGTTAGGTTAGGTTAGGTTAGGTTAGGTTAGGTTAGGTTAGGTTAGGTTAGGTTAGGTTAGGTTAGGTTAGGTTAGGTTAGGTTAGGTTAGGTTAGGTTAGGTTAGGTTAGGTTAGGTTAGGTTAGGTTAGGTTAGGTTAGGTTAGGTTAGGTTAGGTTAGGTTAGGTTAGGTTAGGTTAGGTTAGGTTAGGTTAGGTTAGGTTAGGTTAGGTTAGGTTAGGTTAGGTTAGGTTAGGTTAGGTTAGGTTAGGTTAGGTTAGGTTAGGTTAGGTTAGGTTAGGTTAGGTTAGGTTAGGTTAGGTTAGGTTAGGTTAGGTTAGGTTAGGTTAGGTTAGGTTAGGTTAGGTTAGGTTAGGTTAGGTTAGGTTAGGTTAGGTTAGGTTAGGTTAGGTTAGGTTAGGTTAGGTTAGGTTAGGTTAGGTTAGGTTAGGTTAGGTTAGGTTAGGTTAGGTTAGGTTAGGTTAGGTTAGGTTAGGTTAGGTTAGGTTAGGTTAGGTTAGGTTAGGTTAGGTTAGGTTAGGTTAGGTTAGGTTAGGTTAGGTTAGGTTAGGTTAGGTTAGGTTAGGTTAGGTTAGGTTAGGTTAGGTTAGGTTAGGTTAGGTTAGGTTAGGTTAGGTTAGGTTAGGTTAGGTTAGGTTAGGTTAGGTTAGGTTAGGTTAGGTTAGGTTAGGTTAGGTTAGGTTAGGTTAGGTTAGGTTAGGTTAGGTTAGGTTAGGTTAGGTTAGGTTAGGTTAGGTTAGGTTAGGTTAGGTTAGGTTAGGTTAGGTTAGGTTAGGTTAGGTTAGGTTAGGTTAGGTTAGGTTAGGTTAGGTTAGGTTAGGTTAGGTTAGGTTAGGTTAGGTTAGGTTAGGTTAGGTTAGGTTAGGTTAGGTTAGGTTAGGTTAGGTTAGGTTAGGTTAGGTTAGGTTAGGTTAGGTTAGGTTAGGTTAGGTTAGGTTAGGTTAGGTTAGGTTAGGTTAGGTTAGGTTAGGTTAGGTTAGGTTAGGTTAGGTTAGGTTAGGTTAGGTTAGGTTAGGTTAGGTTAGGTTAGGTTAGGTTAGGTTAGGTTAGGTTAGGTTAGGTTAGGTTAGGTTAGGTTAGGTTAGGTTAGGTTAGGTTAGGTTAGGTTAGGTTAGGTTAGGTTAGGTTAGGTTAGGTTAGGTTAGGTTAGGTTAGGTTAGGTTAGGTTAGGTTAGGTTAGGTTAGGTTAGGTTAGGTTAGGTTAGGTTAGGTTAGGTTAGGTTAGGTTAGGTTAGGTTAGGTTAGGTTAGGTTAGGTTAGGTTAGGTTAGGTTAGGTTAGGTTAGGTTAGGTTAGGTTAGGTTAGGTTAGGTTAGGTTAGGTTAGGTTAGGTTAGGTTAGGTTAGGTTAGGTTAGGTTAGGTTAGGTTAGGTTAGGTTAGGTTAGGTTAGGTTAGGTTAGGTTAGGTTAGGTTAGGTTAGGTTAGGTTAGGTTAGGTTAGGTTAGGTTAGGTTAGGTTAGGTTAGGTTAGGTTAGGTTAGGTTAGGTTAGGTTAGGTTAGGTTAGGTTAGGTTAGGTTAGGTTAGGTTAGGTTAGGTTAGGTTAGGTTAGGTTAGGTTAGGTTAGGTTAGGTTAGGTTAGGTTAGGTTAGGTTAGGTTAGGTTAGGTTAGGTTAGGTTAGGTTAGGTTAGGTTAGGTTAGGTTAGGTTAGGTTAGGTTAGGTTAGGTTAGGTTAGGTTAGGTTAGGTTAGGTTAGGTTAGGTTAGGTTAGGTTAGGTTAGGTTAGGTTAGGTTAGGTTAGGTTAGGTTAGGTTAGGTTAGGTTAGGTTAGGTTAGGTTAGGTTAGGTTAGGTTAGGTTAGGTTAGGTTAGGTTAGGTTAGGTTAGGTTAGGTTAGGTTAGGTTAGGTTAGGTTAGGTTAGGTTAGGTTAGGTTAGGTTAGGTTAGGTTAGGTTAGGTTAGGTTAGGTTAGGTTAGGTTAGGTTAGGTTAGGTTAGGTTAGGTTAGGTTAGGTTAGGTTAGGTTAGGTTAGGTTAGGTTAGGTTAGGTTAGGTTAGGTTAGGTTAGGTTAGGTTAGGTTAGGTTAGGTTAGGTTAGGTTAGGTTAGGTTAGGTTAGGTTAGGTTAGGTTAGGTTAGGTTAGGTTAGGTTAGGTTAGGTTAGGTTAGGTTAGGTTAGGTTAGGTTAGGTTAGGTTAGGTTAGGTTAGGTTAGGTTAGGTTAGGTTAGGTTAGGTTAGGTTAGGTTAGGTTAGGTTAGGTTAGGTTAGGTTAGGTTAGGTTAGGTTAGGTTAGGTTAGGTTAGGTTAGGTTAGGTTAGGTTAGGTTAGGTTAGGTTAGGTTAGGTTAGGTTAGGTTAGGTTAGGTTAGGTTAGGTTAGGTTAGGTTAGGTTAGGTTAGGTTAGGTTAGGTTAGGTTAGGTTAGGTTAGGTTAGGTTAGGTTAGGTTAGGTTAGGTTAGGTTAGGTTAGGTTAGGTTAGGTTAGGTTAGGTTAGGTTAGGTTAGGTTAGGTTAGGTTAGGTTAGGTTAGGTTAGGTTAGGTTAGGTTAGGTTAGGTTAGGTTAGGTTAGGTTAGGTTAGGTTAGGTTAGGTTAGGTTAGGTTAGGTTAGGTTAGGTTAGGTTAGGTTAGGTTAGGTTAGGTTAGGTTAGGTTAGGTTAGGTTAGGTTAGGTTAGGTTAGGTTAGGTTAGGTTAGGTTAGGTTAGGTTAGGTTAGGTTAGGTTAGGTTAGGTTAGGTTTTTTTTTTTTTTTTTTTTTTTTTTTTTACGCCATCTCGAAATGGCACTATGATGTCCCTCTGACATGATCAGAGCCCTTGTTATTACTAATTTTACTATTTTTGTTACAGATATATGTTTCCTAATTTTTCTAAGATGAAGTTATGTCTAAATAGTTTTTTATCTAATTTACCTGCTTACTTTTCTGATTTTACAAACTTAATTTATTTTATATCTAATATTATGATAATTGTAGCCTGAATTTTAACATATTTGAACATTTATATTTATTTGAAACAATATATATTTTTACATAATAATACAATATAATACAAAAGAACGTTGTTAGTGATATTTTTGCTTATTTTAATCTCTTTTAATAATTATCTGTTTTATTCCTGTCCTTTATACACTTTTACCCTACTCTACTTTACTATTTCTGATTTTAATGTTGTGTTTTATTTATTTATTTTTCGTGGTTTTTGCTGGATGAATTATATATATCAATATATAATGCCAACAAGGCTTATTCAACCTATGAATTTAAACTATTGCAATTTGTTAGCCCGAGACTTTCCTGGTTTTCCACCGAGTGCAGTTTTCACCTCTCAGGGATAAACGGGGGGCCATGGAAAGCATGGCCCGATCCGTTTATTTGGACAGCTAATTTTATGGGCACATCGGTGTACTTCCCCCTGGGGCTAACAATGGTAAGCTATTGTGGCCCGAGCCAATGCGTCCCACTTCCTCCTGATCGTGCACTCGTGGCTGAAGGCGTTGTGGTCCGCCTTCTCAGCCTTCGCGTGCACGCAGTTGCAGCAGGAAGGGGGCGCATTGGCGAGCCAGTCGGTGCAGTCCGTTTTCACGTGGGGCCCCCCGCAGTGGCTGCATTTGATAGTGGTCTCCACGCAGAACCGTCGTCCGTGGCCATAGCCTAGACAGAGCGAGCATTGCACGAGTGGCGACTGGTCTGCCACTCGGACTCGCTGCAAGTCTACGACGACGGTTCCTGCGTGGACCAGACGCTGCCATACTCCGGGGGACACCCTCATGACCACGTGCTTTGTTTGGGTGTTTCGGGTGTTCTTCTTGTAAATAATTTCTATTTTGTTTTGTGTACTGTCTAAGTTTTCTAGTAGCTTCTCATTCTGTTTCCAGATGGCTTTTAGAATATCGTTGTCTGTGTTGTAAGTGAGGACGTTCTTCAGTATTATTAGTGGGTCCTTGTTTTTCACATTTTCTACATTTAGGTGCTCTTCCGCCCTCCTGAGTCTCTCCTTTACCATCTCTCTTTCCTCCACTGTCCTGCACCCCACAATCACCTTTCTATCCTTCGCTTTTCGAACCCGCTCTACACTTATTCCATTCCCTTCCTTTGCGTTCAATGTCTCTCTGATCCTCTTCAGCACTTCCTCTCCTGTTTCCTGGTCATCCTTGGCAGTCACTACGACAGAGTGCAGCGCGGTCTGCTCCGGGAATTTCTTCGCCGGATGCGCCGCTGCCACACTCGCGTATGACTGCCTTCCCAGTTTCTCCTGCTGCGCTTCTAGCCTTTCCTGCATCCTTTCCATCTTATGACAATTTTCTTCCATAAGCCTGGCGTGCTCCTTCATTTTCAATACTATATTTCCTTCCTCCTTCTCTTTTGCCTTTTCCGTTTCCTTTTCCTTCTCTTGCTTTCCTCCCTTCTCGGGTTCCCTTTCTTTCTTCTTTCCCAAATCTTCTGTCTCCGCTTCTTTCACCAGCTGGTACAGCCTCTCGATGGCCAAAAGAACCTCGGTCTTAATCTCCGTTTTTATGTTTCGGGAGTTGCCGAGGTTCAATTTGGCCCTCGTGAGGCAGGCTTTCGCCTCCGCCAACCGGCTGGTGTACCTGGGCTGTGCCGGTGGGCTCCCTGCAGCCTCAGTCGGCGCTCTCACTCCCACTCTACTGCCTTGTGAGGGCACCTTCTTTGGCCTCTGGGGTTCCACCGGCGCGGTTTTCTTGGGGGTGGTCGGGGTTATGGGGTCTGCCTTTCCAGACTCCCATTCGCCTATACTTCTCCTAACATTTTGGCTTTTGGCGCACTCCTGTATGGCTGGGGATGTTGAAACGCGAGAGGCTTCTATTGAAGACTTATTCTCCTTTACAGGAGTGCGAAAACCAAACATGTTGAGGGCTGTCAGAGGGACGATAAGTTAATAAAATCAAAATTAAATAAAATACAAATAAATAAAATGTAAAATTGTAAAAGTTGTAAATTTGGTCGATTTGTATAAAATATCAATTAAAACTATATAAAAACCTAACTAAGATTAAATAAATTAAAATGTAAAATTGTAAAAATAAATTGTAAAAATAAGCAAATTGTATATTTATAATCTATTTAATCTATACCTAACCTAACTTATATATATGTTCCTAGAAAGAACTTTGGTCAATAGCTTCGAAAACAGGCAGATTTTCCTGTTTTCGGGTAAATAATTTGACTTAACGGCAAAAGACCGTTAAGTCAATGTCAAAAGGTAAAAGACTAAATAAAACTTAAAACTATGACTAGAGGCAACAGCCTTGTCACCGTACGAGTACGTAGTCCAAAACCCCGTTTAAAAATTCGGCTTATTTTAGGAGTTATGGGTGATTTCCCTCCTAAAAGTCAACTTTTCTTACGTGTCTAACGACACAATGGGAGGGTGGGCGGGCGAATTTTTTCAAATTTTGGCGCTAATCAGTGTTTTTTCTGTTTCAGATGCGTGCAGTTACGCCGGGCGAGGATGGAGCAGCCACGGGAAGTGCAGAAACCAGCAAGATGGTGGAGAAAATTTGAGAAAATGCCTAAAAACACCCGAAAATTAACAAAATTTGATGAATTTTGATGGAAAATCGCAGTTTTTCGATATTCCTTCTGACTAATGAATACGTTCGCGTGCTCTACGGATAGGGCGTCGCGAGCCGCTTCTAATGGTGTATTGCGCGGCTATATTCACTTTAAGTTCGAGTCAAGAAAAAATATTTTCCGATTTTTCCGTAGACAAAAGCTCGTTTTCGGGAACAAACGGTCAAAATTTTGGCTTTTTACTACCGAAAACGAAAGTTTGCAATTGACGGTTATCAGATGCGATGAACTGCAACTATCCTAGCAAACAGAAACTAAAAATTTGGAACTAATAATTAATTAAAGCCGAAATGGGTATCAAATTTTTCTAAGTTTTGACAAAAAAAATGAAAATTGTCGAAAAGTCAAAAGTTTAGTGTCGACCGTGCCTCGTTACAATATATATACGCACAATGGACGTCGAGACGCTTAATTTGGTGTATCGCACGCGATATTTGGTCAATATTTTGGTTAGGTTAGGTTAGGTTAGGTTAGGTTAGGTTAGGTTAGGTTAGGTTAGGTTAGGTTAGGTTAGGTTAGGTTAGGTTAGGTTAGGTTAGGTTAGGTTAGGTTAGGTTAGGTTAGGTTAGGTTAGGTTAGGTTAGGTTAGGTTAGGTTAGGTTAGGTTAGGTTAGGTTAGGTTAGGTTAGGTTAGGTTAGGTTAGGTTAGGTTAGGTTAGGTTAGGTTAGGTTAGGTTAGGTTAGGTTAGGTTAGGTTAGGTTAGGTTAGGTTAGGTTAGGTTAGGTTAGGTTAGGTTAGGTTAGGTTAGGTTAGGTTAGGTTAGGTTAGGTTAGGTTAGGTTAGGTTAGGTTAGGTTAGGTTAGGTTAGGTTAGGTTAGGTTAGGTTAGGTTAGGTTAGGTTAGGTTAGGTTAGGTTAGGTTAGGTTAGGTTAGGTTAGGTTAGGTTAGGTTAGGTTAGGTTAGGTTAGGTTAGGTTAGGTTAGGTTAGGTTAGGTTAGGTTAGGTTAGGTTAGGTTAGGTTAGGTTAGGTTAGGTTAGGTTAGGTTAGGTTAGGTTAGGTTAGGTTAGGTTAGGTTAGGTTAGGTTAGGTTAGGTTAGGTTAGGTTAGGTTAGGTTAGGTTAGGTTAGGTTAGGTTAGGTTAGGTTAGGTTAGGTTAGGTTAGGTTAGGTTAGGTTAGGTTAGGTTAGGTTAGGTTAGGTTAGGTTAGGTTAGGTTAGGTTAGGTTAGGTTAGGTTAGGTTAGGTTAGGTTAGGTTAGGTTAGGTTAGGTTAGGTTAGGTTAGGTTAGGTTAGGTTAGGTTAGGTTAGGTTAGGTTAGGTTAGGTTAGGTTAGGTTAGGTTAGGTTAGGTTAGGTTAGGTTAGGTTAGGTTAGGTTAGGTTAGGTTAGGTTAGGTTAGGTTAGGTTAGGTTAGGTTAGGTTAGGTTAGGTTAGGTTAGGTTAGGTTAGGTTAGGTTAGGTTAGGTTAGGTTAGGTTAGGTTAGGTTAGGTTAGGTTAGGTTAGGTTAGGTTAGGTTAGGTTAGGTTAGGTTAGGTTAGGTTAGGTTAGGTTAGGTTAGGTTAGGTTAGGTTAGGTTAGGTTAGGTTAGGTTAGGTTAGGTTAGGTTAGGTTAGGTTAGGTTAGGTTAGGTTAGGTTAGGTTAGGTTAGGTTAGGTTAGGTTAGGTTAGGTTAGGTTAGGTTAGGTTAGGTTAGGTTAGGTTAGGTTAGGTTAGGTTAGGTTAGGTTAGGTTAGGTTAGGTTAGGTTAGGTTAGGTTAGGTTAGGTTAGGTTAGGTTAGGTTAGGTTAGGTTAGGTTAGGTTAGGTTAGGTTAGGTTAGGTTAGGTTAGGTTAGGTTAGGTTAGGTTAGGTTAGGTTAGGTTAGGTTAGGTTAGGTTAGGTTAGGTTAGGTTAGGTTAGGTTAGGTTAGGTTAGGTTAGGTTAGGTTAGGTTAGGTTAGGTTAGGTTAGGTTAGGTTAGGTTAGGTTAGGTTAGGTTAGGTTAGGTTAGGTTAGGTTAGGTTAGGTTAGGTTAGGTTAGGTTAGGTTAGGTTAGGTTAGGTTAGGTTAGGTTAGGTTAGGTTAGGTTAGGTTAGGTTAGGTTAGGTTAGGTTAGGTTAGGTTAGGTTAGGTTAGGTTAGGTTAGGTTAGGTTAGGTTAGGTTAGGTTAGGTTAGGTTAGGTTAGGTTAGGTTAGGTTAGGTTAGGTTAGGTTAGGTTAGGTTAGGTTAGGTTAGGTTAGGTTAGGTTAGGTTAGGTTAGGTTAGGTTAGGTTAGGTTAGGTTAGGTTAGGTTAGGTTAGGTTAGGTTAGGTTAGGTTAGGTTAGGTTAGGTTAGGTTAGGTTAGGTTAGGTTAGGTTAGGTTAGGTTAGGTTAGGTTAGGTTAGGTTAGGTTAGGTTAGGTTAGGTTAGGTTAGGTTAGGTTAGGTTAGGTTAGGTTAGGTTAGGTTAGGTTAGGTTAGGTTAGGTTAGGTTAGGTTAGGTTAGGTTAGGTTAGGTTAGGTTAGGTTAGGTTAGGTTAGGTTAGGTTAGGTTAGGTTAGGTTAGGTTAGGTTAGGTTAGGTTAGGTTAGGTTAGGTTAGGTTAGGTTAGGTTAGGTTAGGTTAGGTTAGGTTAGGTTAGGTTAGGTTAGGTTAGGTTAGGTTAGGTTAGGTTAGGTTAGGTTAGGTTAGGTTAGGTTAGGTTAGGTTAGGTTAGGTTAGGTTAGGTTAGGTTAGGTTAGGTTAGGTTAGGTTAGGTTAGGTTAGGTTAGGTTAGGTTAGGTTAGGTTAGGTTAGGTTAGGTTAGGTTAGGTTAGGTTAGGTTAGGTTAGGTTAGGTTAGGTTAGGTTAGGTTAGGTTAGGTTAGGTTAGGTTAGGTTAGGTTAGGTTAGGTTAGGTTAGGTTAGGTTAGGTTAGGTTAGGTTAGGTTAGGTTAGGTTAGGTTAGGTTAGGTTAGGTTAGGTTAGGTTAGGTTAGGTTAGGTTAGGTTAGGTTAGGTTAGGTTAGGTTAGGTTAGGTTAGGTTAGGTTAGGTTAGGTTAGGTTAGGTTAGGTTAGGTTAGGTTAGGTTAGGTTAGGTTAGGTTAGGTTAGGTTAGGTTAGGTTAGGTTAGGTTAGGTTAGGTTAGGTTAGGTTAGGTTAGGTTAGGTTAGGTTAGGTTAGGTTAGGTTAGGTTAGGTTAGGTTAGGTTAGGTTAGGTTAGGTTAGGTTAGGTTAGGTTAGGTTAGGTTAGGTTAGGTTAGGTTAGGTTAGGTTAGGTTAGGTTAGGTTAGGTTAGGTTAGGTTAGGTTAGGTTAGGTTAGGTTAGGTTAGGTTAGGTTAGGTTAGGTTAGGTTAGGTTAGGTTAGGTTAGGTTAGGTTAGGTTAGGTTAGGTTAGGTTAGGTTAGGTTAGGTTAGGTTAGGTTAGGTTAGGTTAGGTTAGGTTAGGTTAGGTTAGGTTAGGTTAGGTTAGGTTAGGTTAGGTTAGGTTAGGTTAGGTTAGGTTAGGTTAGGTTAGGTTAGGTTAGGTTAGGTTAGGTTAGGTTAGGTTAGGTTAGGTTAGGTTAGGTTAGGTTAGGTTAGGTTAGGTTAGGTTAGGTTAGGTTAGGTTAGGTTAGGTTAGGTTAGGTTAGGTTAGGTTAGGTTAGGTTAGGTTAGGTTAGGTTAGGTTAGGTTAGGTTAGGTTAGGTTAGGTTAGGTTAGGTTAGGTTAGGTTAGGTTAGGTTAGGTTAGGTTAGGTTAGGTTAGGTTAGGTTAGGTTAGGTTAGGTTAGGTTAGGTTAGGTTAGGTTAGGTTAGGTTAGGTTAGGTTAGGTTAGGTTAGGTTAGGTTAGGTTAGGTTAGGTTAGGTTAGGTTAGGTTAGGTTAGGTTAGGTTAGGTTAGGTTAGGTTAGGTTAGGTTAGGTTAGGTTAGGTTAGGTTAGGTTAGGTTAGGTTAGGTTAGGTTAGGTTAGGTTAGGTTAGGTTAGGTTAGGTTAGGTTAGGTTAGGTTAGGTTAGGTTAGGTTAGGTTAGGTTAGGTTAGGTTAGGTTAGGTTAGGTTAGGTTAGGTTAGGTTAGGTTAGGTTAGGTTAGGTTAGGTTAGGTTAGGTTAGGTTAGGTTAGGTTAGGTTAGGTTAGGTTAGGTTAGGTTAGGTTAGGTTAGGTTAGGTTAGGTTAGGTTAGGTTAGGTTAGGTTAGGTTAGGTTAGGTTAGGTTAGGTTAGGTTAGGTTAGGTTAGGTTAGGTTAGGTTAGGTTAGGTTAGGTTAGGTTAGGTTAGGTTAGGTTAGGTTAGGTTAGGTTAGGTTAGGTTAGGTTAGGTTAGGTTAGGTTAGGTTAGGTTAGGTTAGGTTAGGTTAGGTTAGGTTAGGTTAGGTTAGGTTAGGTTAGGTTAGGTTAGGTTAGGTTAGGTTAGGTTAGGTTAGGTTAGGTTAGGTTAGGTTAGGTTAGGTTAGGTTAGGTTAGGTTAGGTTAGGTTAGGTTAGGTTAGGTTAGGTTAGGTTAGGTTAGGTTAGGTTAGGTTAGGTTAGGTTAGGTTAGGTTAGGTTAGGTTAGGTTAGGTTAGGTTAGGTTAGGTTAGGTTAGGTTAGGTTAGGTTAGGTTAGGTTAGGTTAGGTTAGGTTAGGTTAGGTTAGGTTAGGTTAGGTTAGGTTAGGTTAGGTTAGGTTAGGTTAGGTTAGGTTAGGTTAGGTTAGGTTAGGTTAGGTTAGGTTAGGTTAGGTTAGGTTAGGTTAGGTTAGGTTAGGTTAGGTTAGGTTAGGTTAGGTTAGGTTAGGTTAGGTTAGGTTAGGTTAGGTTAGGTTAGGTTAGGTTAGGTTAGGTTAGGTTAGGTTAGGTTAGGTTAGGTTAGGTTAGGTTAGGTTAGGTTAGGTTAGGTTAGGTTAGGTTAGGTTAGGTTAGGTTAGGTTAGGTTAGGTTAGGTTAGGTTAGGTTAGGTTAGGTTAGGTTAGGTTAGGTTAGGTTAGGTTAGGTTAGGTTAGGTTAGGTTAGGTTAGGTTAGGTTAGGTTAGGTTAGGTTAGGTTAGGTTAGGTTAGGTTAGGTTAGGTTAGGTTAGGTTAGGTTAGGTTAGGTTAGGTTAGGTTAGGTTAGGTTAGGTTAGGTTAGGTTAGGTTAGGTTAGGTTAGGTTAGGTTAGGTTAGGTTAGGTTAGGTTAGGTTAGGTTAGGTTAGGTTAGGTTAGGTTAGGTTAGGTTAGGTTAGGTTAGGTTAGGTTAGGTTAGGTTAGGTTAGGTTAGGTTAGGTTAGGTTAGGTTAGGTTAGGTTAGGTTAGGTTAGGTTAGGTTAGGTTAGGTTAGGTTAGGTTAGGTTAGGTTAGGTTAGGTTAGGTTAGGTTAGGTTAGGTTAGGTTAGGTTAGGTTAGGTTAGGTTAGGTTAGGTTAGGTTAGGTTAGGTTAGGTTAGGTTAGGTTAGGTTAGGTTAGGTTAGGTTAGGTTAGGTTAGGTTAGGTTAGGTTAGGTTAGGTTAGGTTAGGTTAGGTTAGGTTAGGTTAGGTTAGGTTAGGTTAGGTTAGGTTAGGTTAGGTTAGGTTAGGTTAGGTTAGGTTAGGTTAGGTTAGGTTAGGTTAGGTTAGGTTAGGTTAGGTTAGGTTAGGTTAGGTTAGGTTAGGTTAGGTTAGGTTAGGTTAGGTTAGGTTAGGTTAGGTTAGGTTAGGTTAGGTTAGGTTAGGTTAGGTTAGGTTAGGTTAGGTTAGGTTAGGTTAGGTTAGGTTAGGTTAGGTTAGGTTAGGTTAGGTTAGGTTAGGTTAGGTTAGGTTAGGTTAGGTTAGGTTAGGTTAGGTTAGGTTAGGTTAGGTTAGGTTAGGTTAGGTTAGGTTAGGTTAGGTTAGGTTAGGTTAGGTTAGGTTAGGTTAGGTTAGGTTAGGTTAGGTTAGGTTAGGTTAGGTTAGGTTAGGTTAGGTTAGGTTAGGTTAGGTTAGGTTAGGTTAGGTTAGGTTAGGTTAGGTTAGGTTAGGTTAGGTTAGGTTAGGTTAGGTTAGGTTAGGTTAGGTTAGGTTAGGTTAGGTTAGGTTAGGTTAGGTTAGGTTAGGTTAGGTTAGGTTAGGTTAGGTTAGGTTAGGTTAGGTTAGGTTAGGTTAGGTTAGGTTAGGTTAGGTTAGGTTAGGTTAGGTTAGGTTAGGTTAGGTTAGGTTAGGTTAGGTTAGGTTAGGTTAGGTTAGGTTAGGTTAGGTTAGGTTAGGTTAGGTTAGGTTAGGTTAGGTTAGGTTAGGTTAGGTTAGGTTAGGTTAGGTTAGGTTAGGTTAGGTTAGGTTAGGTTAGGTTAGGTTAGGTTAGGTTAGGTTAGGTTAGGTTAGGTTAGGTTAGGTTAGGTTAGGTTAGGTTAGGTTAGGTTAGGTTAGGTTAGGTTAGGTTAGGTTAGGTTAGGTTAGGTTAGGTTAGGTTAGGTTAGGTTAGGTTAGGTTAGGTTAGGTTAGGTTAGGTTAGGTTAGGTTAGGTTAGGTTAGGTTAGGTTAGGTTAGGTTAGGTTAGGTTAGGTTAGGTTAGGTTAGGTTAGGTTAGGTTAGGTTAGGTTAGGTTAGGTTAGGTTAGGTTAGGTTAGGTTAGGTTAGGTTAGGTTAGGTTAGGTTAGGTTAGGTTAGGTTAGGTTAGGTTAGGTTAGGTTAGGTTAGGTTAGGTTAGGTTAGGTTAGGTTAGGTTAGGTTAGGTTAGGTTAGGTTAGGTTAGGTTAGGTTAGGTTAGGTTAGGTTAGGTTAGGTTAGGTTAGGTTAGGTTAGGTTAGGTTAGGTTAGGTTAGGTTAGGTTAGGTTAGGTTAGGTTAGGTTAGGTTAGGTTAGGTTAGGTTAGGTTAGGTTAGGTTAGGTTAGGTTAGGTTAGGTTAGGTTAGGTTAGGTTAGGTTAGGTTAGGTTAGGTTAGGTTAGGTTAGGTTAGGTTAGGTTAGGTTAGGTTAGGTTAGGTTAGGTTAGGTTAGGTTAGGTTAGGTTAGGTTAGGTTAGGTTAGGTTAGGTTAGGTTAGGTTAGGTTAGGTTAGGTTAGGTTAGGTTAGGTTAGGTTAGGTTAGGTTAGGTTAGGTTAGGTTAGGTTAGGTTAGGTTAGGTTAGGTTAGGTTAGGTTAGGTTAGGTTAGGTTAGGTTAGGTTAGGTTAGGTTAGGTTAGGTTAGGTTAGGTTAGGTTAGGTTAGGTTAGGTTAGGTTAGGTTAGGTTAGGTTAGGTTAGGTTAGGTTAGGTTAGGTTAGGTTAGGTTAGGTTAGGTTAGGTTAGGTTAGGTTAGGTTAGGTTAGGTTAGGTTAGGTTAGGTTAGGTTAGGTTAGGTTAGGTTAGGTTAGGTTAGGTTAGGTTAGGTTAGGTTAGGTTAGGTTAGGTTAGGTTAGGTTAGGTTAGGTTAGGTTAGGTTAGGTTAGGTTAGGTTAGGTTAGGTTAGGTTAGGTTAGGTTAGGTTAGGTTAGGTTAGGTTAGGTTAGGTTAGGTTAGGTTAGGTTAGGTTAGGTTAGGTTAGGTTAGGTTAGGTTAGGTTAGGTTAGGTTAGGTTAGGTTAGGTTAGGTTAGGTTAGGTTAGGTTAGGTTAGGTTAGGTTAGGTTAGGTTAGGTTAGGTTAGGTTAGGTTAGGTTAGGTTAGGTTAGGTTAGGTTAGGTTAGGTTAGGTTAGGTTAGGTTAGGTTAGGTTAGGTTAGGTTAGGTTAGGTTAGGTTAGGTTAGGTTAGGTTAGGTTAGGTTAGGTTAGGTTAGGTTAGGTTAGGTTAGGTTAGGTTAGGTTAGGTTAGGTTAGGTTAGGTTAGGTTAGGTTAGGTTAGGTTAGGTTAGGTTAGGTTAGGTTAGGTTAGGTTAGGTTAGGTTAGGTTAGGTTAGGTTAGGTTAGGTTAGGTTAGGTTAGGTTAGGTTAGGTTAGGTTAGGTTAGGTTAGGTTAGGTTAGGTTAGGTTAGGTTAGGTTAGGTTAGGTTAGGTTAGGTTAGGTTAGGTTAGGTTAGGTTAGGTTAGGTTAGGTTAGGTTAGGTTAGGTTAGGTTAGGTTAGGTTAGGTTAGGTTAGGTTAGGTTAGGTTAGGTTAGGTTAGGTTAGGTTAGGTTAGGTTAGGTTAGGTTAGGTTAGGTTAGGTTAGGTTAGGTTAGGTTAGGTTAGGTTAGGTTAGGTTAGGTTAGGTTAGGTTAGGTTAGGTTAGGTTAGGTTAGGTTAGGTTAGGTTAGGTTAGGTTAGGTTAGGTTAGGTTAGGTTAGGTTAGGTTAGGTTAGGTTAGGTTAGGTTAGGTTAGGTTAGGTTAGGTTAGGTTAGGTTAGGTTAGGTTAGGTTAGGTTAGGTTAGGTTAGGTTAGGTTAGGTTAGGTTAGGTTAGGTTAGGTTAGGTTAGGTTAGGTTAGGTTAGGTTAGGTTAGGTTAGGTTAGGTTAGGTTAGGTTAGGTTAGGTTAGGTTAGGTTAGGTTAGGTTAGGTTAGGTTAGGTTAGGTTAGGTTAGGTTAGGTTAGGTTAGGTTAGGTTAGGTTAGGTTAGGTTAGGTTAGGTTAGGTTAGGTTAGGTTAGGTTAGGTTAGGTTAGGTTAGGTTAGGTTAGGTTAGGTTAGGTTAGGTTAGGTTAGGTTAGGTTAGGTTAGGTTAGGTTAGGTTAGGTTAGGTTAGGTTAGGTTAGGTTAGGTTAGGTTAGGTTAGGTTAGGTTAGGTTAGGTTAGGTTAGGTTAGGTTAGGTTAGGTTAGGTTAGGTTAGGTTAGGTTAGGTTAGGTTAGGTTAGGTTAGGTTAGGTTAGGTTAGGTTAGGTTAGGTTAGGTTAGGTTAGGTTAGGTTAGGTTAGGTTAGGTTAGGTTAGGTTAGGTTAGGTTAGGTTAGGTTAGGTTAGGTTAGGTTAGGTTAGGTTAGGTTAGGTTAGGTTAGGTTAGGTTAGGTTAGGTTAGGTTAGGTTAGGTTAGGTTAGGTTAGGTTAGGTTAGGTTAGGTTAGGTTAGGTTAGGTTAGGTTAGGTTAGGTTAGGTTAGGTTAGGTTAGGTTAGGTTAGGTTAGGTTAGGTTAGGTTAGGTTAGGTTAGGTTAGGTTAGGTTAGGTTAGGTTAGGTTAGGTTAGGTTAGGTTAGGTTAGGTTAGGTTAGGTTAGGTTAGGTTAGGTTAGGTTAGGTTAGGTTAGGTTAGGTTAGGTTAGGTTAGGTTAGGTTAGGTTAGGTTAGGTTAGGTTAGGTTAGGTTAGGTTAGGTTAGGTTAGGTTAGGTTAGGTTAGGTTAGGTTAGGTTAGGTTAGGTTAGGTTAGGTTAGGTTAGGTTAGGTTAGGTTAGGTTAGGTTAGGTTAGGTTAGGTTAGGTTAGGTTAGGTTAGGTTAGGTTAGGTTAGGTTAGGTTAGGTTAGGTTAGGTTAGGTTAGGTTAGGTTAGGTTAGGTTAGGTTAGGTTAGGTTAGGTTAGGTTAGGTTAGGTTAGGTTAGGTTAGGTTAGGTTAGGTTAGGTTAGGTTAGGTTAGGTTAGGTTAGGTTAGGTTAGGTTAGGTTAGGTTAGGTTAGGTTAGGTTAGGTTAGGTTAGGTTAGGTTAGGTTAGGTTAGGTTAGGTTAGGTTAGGTTAGGTTAGGTTAGGTTAGGTTAGGTTAGGTTAGGTTAGGTTAGGTTAGGTTAGGTTAGGTTAGGTTAGGTTAGGTTAGGTTAGGTTAGGTTAGGTTAGGTTAGGTTAGGTTAGGTTAGGTTAGGTTAGGTTAGGTTAGGTTAGGTTAGGTTAGGTTAGGTTAGGTTAGGTTAGGTTAGGTTAGGTTAGGTTAGGTTAGGTTAGGTTAGGTTAGGTTAGGTTAGGTTAGGTTAGGTTAGGTTAGGTTAGGTTAGGTTAGGTTAGGTTAGGTTAGGTTAGGTTAGGTTAGGTTAGGTTAGGTTAGGTTAGGTTAGGTTAGGTTAGGTTAGGTTAGGTTAGGTTAGGTTAGGTTAGGTTAGGTTAGGTTAGGTTAGGTTAGGTTAGGTTAGGTTAGGTTAGGTTAGGTTAGGTTAGGTTAGGTTAGGTTAGGTTAGGTTAGGTTAGGTTAGGTTAGGTTAGGTTAGGTTAGGTTAGGTTAGGTTAGGTTAGGTTAGGTTAGGTTAGGTTAGGTTAGGTTAGGTTAGGTTAGGTTAGGTTAGGTTAGGTTAGGTTAGGTTAGGTTAGGTTAGGTTAGGTTAGGTTAGGTTAGGTTAGGTTAGGTTAGGTTAGGTTAGGTTAGGTTAGGTTAGGTTAGGTTAGGTTAGGTTAGGTTAGGTTAGGTTAGGTTAGGTTAGGTTAGGTTAGGTTAGGTTAGGTTAGGTTAGGTTAGGTTAGGTTAGGTTAGGTTAGGTTAGGTTAGGTTAGGTTAGGTTAGGTTAGGTTAGGTTAGGTTAGGTTAGGTTAGGTTAGGTTAGGTTAGGTTAGGTTAGGTTAGGTTAGGTTAGGTTAGGTTAGGTTAGGTTAGGTTAGGTTAGGTTAGGTTAGGTTAGGTTAGGTTAGGTTAGGTTAGGTTAGGTTAGGTTAGGTTAGGTTAGGTTAGGTTAGGTTAGGTTAGGTTAGGTTAGGTTAGGTTAGGTTAGGTTAGGTTAGGTTAGGTTAGGTTAGGTTAGGTTAGGTTAGGTTAGGTTAGGTTAGGTTAGGTTAGGTTAGGTTAGGTTAGGTTAGGTTAGGTTAGGTTAGGTTAGGTTAGGTTAGGTTAGGTTAGGTTAGGTTAGGTTAGGTTAGGTTAGGTTAGGTTAGGTTAGGTTAGGTTAGGTTAGGTTAGGTTAGGTTAGGTTAGGTTAGGTTAGGTTAGGTTAGGTTAGGTTAGGTTAGGTTAGGTTAGGTTAGGTTAGGTTAGGTTAGGTTAGGTTAGGTTAGGTTAGGTTAGGTTAGGTTAGGTTAGGTTAGGTTAGGTTAGGTTAGGTTAGGTTAGGTTAGGTTAGGTTAGGTTAGGTTAGGTTAGGTTAGGTTAGGTTAGGTTAGGTTAGGTTAGGTTAGGTTAGGTTAGGTTAGGTTAGGTTAGGTTAGGTTAGGTTAGGTTAGGTTAGGTTAGGTTAGGTTAGGTTAGGTTAGGTTAGGTTAGGTTAGGTTAGGTTAGGTTAGGTTAGGTTAGGTTAGGTTAGGTTAGGTTAGGTTAGGTTAGGTTAGGTTAGGTTAGGTTAGGTTAGGTTAGGTTAGGTTAGGTTAGGTTAGGTTAGGTTAGGTTAGGTTAGGTTAGGTTAGGTTAGGTTAGGTTAGGTTAGGTTAGGTTAGGTTAGGTTAGGTTAGGTTAGGTTAGGTTAGGTTAGGTTAGGTTAGGTTAGGTTAGGTTAGGTTAGGTTAGGTTAGGTTAGGTTAGGTTAGGTTAGGTTAGGTTAGGTTAGGTTAGGTTAGGTTAGGTTAGGTTAGGTTAGGTTAGGTTAGGTTAGGTTAGGTTAGGTTAGGTTAGGTTAGGTTAGGTTAGGTTAGGTTAGGTTAGGTTAGAGGTTAGGTTAGGTTAGGTTAGGTTAGGTTAGGTTAGGTTAGGTTAGGTTAGGTTAGGTTAGGTTAGGTTAGGTTAGGTTAGGTTAGGTTAGGTTAGGTTAGGTTAGGTTAGGTTAGGTTAGGTTAGGTTAGGTTAGGTTAGGTTAGGTTAGGTTAGGTTAGGTTAGGTTAGGTTAGGTTAGGTTAGGTTAGGTTAGGTTAGGTTAGGTTAGGTTAGGTTAGGTTAGGTTAGGTTAGGTTAGGTTAGGTTAGGTTAGGTTAGGTTAGGTTAGGTTAGGTTAGGTTAGGTTAGGTTAGGTTAGGTTAGGTTAGGTTAGGTTAGGTTAGGTTAGGTTAGGTTAGGTTAGGTTAGGTTAGGTTAGGTTAGGTTAGGTTAGGTTAGGTTAGGTTAGGTTAGGTTAGGTTAGGTTAGGTTAGGTTAGGTTAGGTTAGGTTAGGTTAGGTTAGGTTAGGTTAGGTTAGGTTAGGTTAGGTTAGGTTAGGTTAGGTTAGGTTAGGTTAGGTTAGGTTAGGTTAGGTTAGGTTAGGTTAGGTTAGGTTAGGTTAGGTTAGGTTAGGTTAGGTTAGGTTAGGTTAGGTTAGGTTAGGTTAGGTTAGGTTAGGTTAGGTTAGGTTAGGTTAGGTTAGGTTAGGTTAGGTTAGGTTAGGTTAGGTTAGGTTAGGTTAGGTTAGGTTAGGTTAGGTTAGGTTAGGTTAGGTTAGGTTAGGTTAGGTTAGGTTAGGTTAGGTTAGGTTAGGTTAGGTTAGGTTAGGTTAGGTTAGGTTAGGTTAGGTTAGGTTAGGTTAGGTTAGGTTAGGTTAGGTTAGGTTAGGTTAGGTTAGGTTAGGTTAGGTTAGGTTAGGTTAGGTTAGGTTAGGTTAGGTT